>CM066034.1:22233612-23469445 GCA_033557465.1 Ichthyophis bannanicus
TTTAAACTTTGCAGCTGCTGTTTTTAGTTTTTTCTTAGCTATTTTCCTCATTTTATCAGTCTCCCTTTCCAAAGTTAAAAGGTAGGACTGTGGATTTCCTTGCTGTCCTTCCTCCATTTATTAAATCAAACGCGATCATGCTATGATCACTATTTGCAAGTGGCCCCAACACCCTTATCTCTTGCACCAGATCTTGTTTTCCACTAAAGACTAGGTCCAAAATTACTTCCCCTCCTGTCGGTTCATGAACCAGCTTCTCCAAGAAGCAGTCATTTATTTCATCTTGAAACTTTACCTCCCTAGAATGTCCTGCCTTGACACTGACCTAGTCAGTACCGGGGTAATTGAAATCATTCATTATTATTAGTGTTGTAACTTTTGGTAGATTCCCTGATTTCTTTGAGCATTTCATCATCCATTTGTTCATTCTGACCAGTTGGTTATTAGCACACCACCACTGCCATCGCCATCCCCTTTTTACATGGAATTTTGATCCATAGAGATTCTACAGTGTATTTTGTTTCCTGCAAAACTTTAATCCTTTGTGATTCAATGCCCTCTCTAACATAGGGTGCAACTCCTCCACCAATTTGATCTACTCTATCATTGTGATATAATTTGCACCAAGGTATCACAGTGACCCATTGGTGGTCGTCCTTCCACCATGGCTCTGAGATACCAGTCATATCTAACCTCTCATTTAGTGCTATATATTCTAACTCTGCCATCTTATTTTTTAGATTTCTAGCATTTGCATACAGGCATTTTAGAGGTTGTATTTTATTCACATTAATCTGGTTATTGGTAGACAGGGATAATTCGGAATCTTTAAGCTCTGTCTGCTCTGTGCTTCAGGGCATTTGGGTTACTTTTGTTTTTATTGGAACCTCTCTGTTGATATGCCCTAACTTCAGTCTTTTGCTAGTATTCTTCAAGGATACATCATTCCGAACCATGTGCTCTTGGGAGTCTGTCTTCTTTCCTCTATTATCTAGTTTAAAAGCTGCTCTATCTGAGCTTGATGCAGCAAACTGTGCTATGCTCTAGCACAGCATTTTTCTAGAGATTTTTCCGTGCTAGTCTTGTTCCCTGATGCAGAAAGTAGGAAAATCGTGAGGAAAGCCACTGTGCTTAAGCATAATACAGTGTGCATGCTAATCACATGTACCTCGTAAGAGAATGAATTTTTAATTGCATCCAATGTAAAAAATTGTGCAGAAATTTAGCACAGTTTTTTACTCTTCTTTTAACACTGGATCTTCATGCCAGGTTTGGATAGGTATCAAGATCCAGCAGGGAGCATAAGAATCATCTGAGGCGAAATTTGGCACTTCACCTCAGATGACCACTGCCCGATCACGGTTCCCCCTTCCATCAACTCTGATACTGCCAAATATTGATGGCCGAGAGGCCCCTACCCCCAAGCCCAAACCCTTGGTAGCAGTCTAATTTTACTCTGTACTTAAACGTTGGGAGGCAGGAACAATTCCCACATGTTCTTGCCACCATGCTTCAAAAAAAGATCCAACCAGAAAATTATTACTATGAAAAAGGGAAGACAAAAAGCAAAAAACTATTTTAAAATGTCGGAATGCTTGCTGCGCTACAACTTCCCAGAAATACTAGCGTTTTCCCACTCTCATGAGGTGAAAGGTCATAAAAGTGCAGACATACAGCACAAAGGAATTTGTTCTAAGAGATACCTTTGAATGAAACTGAATATGACCAGCAAAAGAACCAATTAACATTACGATTGAAATACTTGAACTAATGCAAAAACTTTACTTTTACTAAAATCTAAAAGTGAATGTATAAAAAATAAATACTAAAATTGATCAAGTTTTATGAATAAATAAATTAATGAATAAATACTGAAATTGATCAAGTTTTATGATGGAAGGGGGGAGGGGGGAGAGAGAGAGAGAGGGAAGAAAGGAAGGGGGGAAGGAAGGAGACAAGGGAAAGGGGGGAAAAGGGGAGGGAAAAAGGGGGGGGAAAGGGGGAGGGAAGAGGGGATGAAGGGGGAAGGGGGAGAGGAAGAAGGGGGAAGAGGGGGGAAAGGGAGAGGAAGGGGGAGAAGGGAGGGAGGGGGAGGGGAAGGGGGAAGGGGAAGGAAGGGAAAGGGGAAGAGGAAAGGAAGGGGGGAGGGGAAGGAGGGGAAGGGGAGGAGGGGGAAGAGAGGGAGGGGAGAAAAAAGGAAGGAGGAGAGGAAAGAGGGGGAGGAAGGAAGGAGAAGGGAAGGGGAAGGGGGGGAAGGGGAAGGGGAAGGGGGGAAGAAAGGGGGGAAGAGGGAGGGGAAGGGCGAGGGTAGGGAAAGGGGGTGGGGGAGGGTGTGTGGTGGGGTGGGGGGTAGAAGAGGGGGGGAAGGGGAAGAAGGGAGGGGGGAGAGAGGAGGGAAGGAAGGAAAGGGGGGAGGGGGAGTGGAAAAGAAAGGGAAGGGGAGGAAGGGAAAAATATACAAATTTTTTTTATAAAGAATAAAGATTATTGCAAGAAAACAAACAAGTCTACCTCTTGACTTAAACCCATTGGATGTAGTGTGCGAAGTTCATATATAAATCTTTGTTCCAGGAGTAGGAGGAGCTTATTCAAGTCTCCCCCTCGCCAATGAGGCTGTACCACTTTAAGAACCAAAAAGCGGAGATCAAGGAGTGAATGTTGAGCTTCCACCCAATGATCTACTAAAGGCTTATCTGTCATTTTTCTGCGAATGTTACTCTTATGTTCTATTATACGTGTTTTTACACTCCTCTTAGTTTTGCCAATGTAACATAAATTACAGGGACAAACAATCATTATCATTAAGTTATTCTGTACATAGTTTCCCCGGTTGTCCTATTGTTGAAGTTCCCTGTTCAATGTAAAACTCAATGTTACTTGTATACATTGTAGTATGTTCTTGTTCAATGTACACCGCACTGATTGTAATAGCGCGGTATAAAAGAAGTGTTAAATAAATAAATAAATAAATAAATAAATAAATCAAATAGATTACATTTGTAGTATCACAATTGGAAAAATCCTGTAAAGGCACTTTATATGTGAAACCTGGTTTCACAAACTCCTTTCTTGTTACTAGTGCATTTTCACAAACACTGCATTTGCCACACTTAAAATGTCCACATGCTTTAGGAATAAATCGGGATTTACTAAGGGCGGAGGGCACCAGAATGTCTCTTATATTAGGATTCCTCTTATAGGCCACAAGAAGCTTTGTATCTCTTAGACAAGGGAGAGGATCAAGAATATGCTAAGCTTTCCGCAATATATTGGCAATCTCTCTAGAGTGTTCTGAGAATGTGAGTGTGCAAACAATGTTATTAGTCTTTCCAGATACGTGACTCTGTAAAAGAGCTGTCCTATCTGATGACCGGGCTCGATGCAAAGCTTTTTCAATACAAACAGTTGGATAACCACGGTCCCTGAATCTTTTACCCATGTCAACCGCATGAGTCTCAAAATCTTCATCTTTGGTACAGAGTCTACGAATTCTTAAAAATGGACTCATAGGAAGATTCTCTTTGAGGGAATGATTATGGAAACTACTGAAATGTAGAAGTGAGTTCCTATCAGTAGGCTTATGATAAAGTGTAGTTGTAAATCCTTCAGATAAATTTTTTATTAATATGTCAAGATATGCTATTTGATTTGGACTGTAAGAGAAATCAAATTGCATATGTGGGTCACAAGAATTGAGCCAATTAATAAAGGAGAGTAATTGACTCACAGTACCTTCCCATATGAGGAACACATCATCGATGTAGCGTTTCCACATAAGAACATAAGAACATAAGATATGCCATACTGGGTCAGACCAAGGTCCATCAAGCCCAGTATCCTGTTTCCAACAGTGGCCAATCTAGGTCATACGTACCTAGCAGTTTCCCCAAAAGACACAGGTTCCGCAATGCTTGTACTGGGTCAAGCATTGATATCCATGTTTATATGTGCCTTATAAGGGTGTGAGGTCAAGAAAACGTTTTCAAAATCTGAAACATAAAGATTAGCAACATCTGGTGCTACTGAGGAGCCCATTGCAACGCCCTTTATCTGTTGGTAATAAAGATCCTGAAAACAAAAAAAGTTATTACATAATATTAAAGTGGCCAATTGAATGAGAAAACAGGTGGGAGTGCGGACTGGTCTAGGCCTAGTTATGAGATAACGTTCTAAGATGTCAATCGCTGCATTCTGAGGGATATTAGTATATAGAGATTTTATATCTAGTGTTACTAGAAGAATCCCAATATGGTTTCCCTGATATGTATTTAGCATTTGGATCATGTGTGATGAGTCTCTTACATAAGATGGTGTCAACTGTACAAACGGACGAAGGAAAACATCTAAGTATTTTGATATAGATTCAAAAAGAGACCCGATGGCCGAAATTATGGGTCTACCTGGGGGATTTTCTAAAGATTTGTGTATCTTTGGCAAAACATAGATTGTGGGCATAATCGGACAAGTTACTGTAAGAAACCGAACTTTTTTTGCTGTAAGATAGCCAGCTTGCTCGCCCACATAAATCAACGTATCAGCCTGTTTTTTTAGGGTAGAAGTGGGATCGTCTCGTAATCTTTTGTAGTATGTGATATCCTTGACTTGCCGTAAGATATCCTGAATGTATAAATCTCTATCCTGTATTACCAGTACTCCTCCTTTGTCTGCTGGTTTTATGATGATTTCAAAATTGTTTTTAAGACAAGTAAGTACATTCTTTTCTCCTTTATTGAGGTTAAAAAAGGTATGTGGTTTCTTCTTATCGCACATATTTTGTATTTCATGAAATACTACTCTTTGAAAAGTATCGATAATGGCATTGTCTGATTTTGGAGGCATCCAAGTAGAAGGTTTTTTAATAACAGAGGGATCGTTGCTCCCTTCTTCCTGATTATTAAAAAAATCTCTAATGTGGAGCTTCCTAAAGAATGAAGGGACAATATATGCCAATGTTTCCGCAGAGTATTGCCTACTTGAGCGGAACCAATCACATACGGTAGAACACCAACTATCTTATCCGTAATGCGATCAGATTGAGAGAGTGAGGCTGAGGCAGAGTTTTGGGTAAATAACCATTTATGATATACATGCTTGGCTTTCTTATATGCAGGGATGCTAATCCGAGAGGGATATCCACATTGAGAAAGATGTTGTTGTAAATCCCTAGAATGAAAAGCAAGTTGTTCAGAAGTAGAACAAATCCGCTTAATGTGAAGAAATTGTCCAAAGGGTAAAGCAGGACGTAATGGGCCAGGATGATGACTCTGAAATTGAAGAAGAATGTTCCGCTGTACTGGCTTGCGAAACAAAATAGTGCATAGACAATCATCTTGTTTGTAGAGACAGACATCCAAAAACTCAATAGTAATAAAATGATGCTTGGCTGTAAATTTAATATTTGGTTTTATGGTATTAAGCCACGACAAAAATTCAAGTTGTAGGCCGGGTCCACCTACAAAGTCTCCCCAATTACCAATAAACAGTTCAGACAGCAAGTTGCTCAGCTACAAAGAAACTTTTTTTATTTGGCACAGCAATCAAATGGTTATAGATGCAGATAGCAAGTGCCTGTCTGAGGGACAGTGGGGCAGACTTCTCTCTGCAAGGGGAGAAAAGAACTGCCCCCAGACCCTCTAAAATTGCTGTCTTATATATACCTCTCTGCTTCAAATTCTAAATAGTTTCAGCAAATGCAAAACTCTTTCCCAGGGACTTCTATGGTTATGTAGCTGGATCTGCTGATCAAGGTTTGCCTAACTATGCAATCAATCATAGCCCTCTGCCTCCTCCTGTGTTTTTTCCATCTGCTGGCACCAATTGAAACCTTCAGGGCAAGAGCATTAGTTGAATTCCTGGCTTGACCTGTTTGAACCTAGGCTTATATCCTTGGACACTTCTGTCCAAAGTATAGCTTTTTTAGGCTTTATAACAGTAGTAAGCTGCATGTGCTCTTTTCCTGTTGCCCACCTGTTTGTGCCAACCATATGTTGCTGTGTCTGTTTCAAACAGGCCAGAGTGCAGTTATAAGGCAGACATATATGCAATCATAAGGCAAACATATAAAGCAGATCTGAGCTGATTATCCCTTTATTCCAATTATCTCTTCAAAGTAAAGACTGTTCCATATGATCCCACAGAAAAAAGATGTCATCTAAAAAATGGACCCATAATGAAATATGCTTAAACCAATCAGAATTGTAAATATAAGCTTCCTCCAAAGAAGCCATACAGATGGTAGCAATAGACAGGGCCACTGTGGCACCCATGGCAATACCAAAAACTTGTAAATAAAATTTGGAGTCATACAAAAAATAATTCTGAGACAAAACGAATGTAAGTAATTGCAAAAACAATGATTTAGGAATGTGATCAGGTAATGGAATGTTAAGATCAGCTATAATACCCAGGACTTCCCACTGATCTATATTGGTATAAAGGGCTGTGCTATCAACAGTAACCAACCAAGTAGTATCAGATTGAATTTGACATTGAGATATACGTGATAAAAAATGCATAGTATCTTTCAAATATGATCTGACAGAATATGCTATCTGTTCTAAAAAATGGTAACAAAATTTAGATAAAGGCTGCAATACTGAGTCTCAGCAAGAGACGATGGGTCGACATGGAGGGTTGTTCCCATGTACTTTGGGTACCGTATAGAAAACTGGAATCCGTGGATGTGACGGAATGAGAAATTTTTCTTCCTTAGTTGTTAAATATCCAGACAAAACAGCCTGGTGCACCAGTGTTGCAATTTCAGTTTGAAGTTGAGAGGTTGGATTTTCATCAAGTAATCTATAATATTTTTGATGAGAAAGATGAGTAAGAATCTGATGATGATCAAATTGGGAAGACAACACTACTATAAACCCCCCTTTATCAGCACTCCTAATAACTAAATCATCATTTTTGCCCAAGTCCAATAAAGCATGTCATTCAGCCCGAGATAAATTAGAAAAGTGGCAGAAAGAACCCTCCATCTTACTTAAGTCAGCCAAAACCAACTGTTGGTACATTAAGATATAAGGCTCAATGGGACCCGGAGGGAGCCATACTGAAGGATTTTTCACTACTGAATCATCAATAGAAACAGAGGATTGATCTGCAAAAAAATGAATGACTTGTAATTTGCCACCATGCTGTCATCTTGGAAAATGGCAGCACCTGATCCCATGCAGTGCATCCTGGGATACACTAAACAGGGTTGGCCTGCCATATAAGGTAAAAATTGCCTTATATAGCAGTGACCCCTCTGGGATGCATCCTAGGATGCACAGCAAGGGGTCGGTCAGCTGACCCCACATTGTGTGCCTCAGGATGCACACTGAGGGGTCATTCTGCCATATAAGGAATTTTTGTTTTATATCAAGTTGGGTTGATCTGTCATATATCCCAGGATGCATTATGAAGGGCCAGGTGCAGCAATTTTTCAAGATGGTGGCAAGGGGGTGGGAGTATGTGGGCATTGATCCCGCCTCCCATCAGTTTAGGTATGGGGGAAAATGAGCTGCTACCGTGGGTTTGGGAGGCATGGGGTAGGGGCTGCTGGGCCACCAGGGTCAGTCTTTCGGAAGTTTGAATCTATATGCTGTCTTCAACTTCTCCAGAACGCCACTGCAAGATATTACTGGAGTGAAAAAATACAACCATATCATGCCAGCCTTAAAAAACCTACAATGGCCACCAGTTATCTTCAGAATTCACCAAAAATTCTCTCTTTGACTCATAAGATTTTACATACCAGTTTACCAATCTGTCTATCTGACTTATTAATCCCATAATCATCCATTCGAGGAACACGCATCCAGTATACAAATCATAGAAACATAAAAACATGATGGCAGAAAAAGACCACATGGCTTATCTAGTCTGCCCTTCCATATCAGCCACTACAACAGCCCCCTTTTGCTCTTTATAGATTTAATCAGCTTGCACTTCCCTTCAACTTGCACTTAGAACAAGATGGTCTGCTTTCTCTTACTTTGGACCTAATCTATGGAATGCACTATGACCAAATATAAGAGGAGAAGCAAATCAAACATGCTTCAAAAAAGATCCTTAAACACTTCTTTTTCCTGAAGCATTCACAGACTGATTGAGGATATCATATAGACCTCTTTTTATTCCCATCCAGGGCAGGCGTGACTCATTAGGTGAACGAGGCAGTTGCCTAGCAGGCCAATGTTCACGGAGTGCAATATTGCTGCTGCTACCGCCTCTCTCCAGGACGTTCTGTAGCAACAAAGGCATTGAAACCGCAACACAGCGCTTACCTGAACTCTCCGGTGCGGTCTTGTGGTTCCTGCCTTCTATGACCTGCCACTTCCACCCCCTTTGACACAGAATTCTGATTTTCAGAGGGGGCACTTTATCCTGTTCCCAGTGTTGCATGACTTGAAGCTGCCTGTTCTTGAGCAGCCAATAGAGTTCCAGAGCAAATATTGCCTACTAAACTCATATGACATACTTTTATAGGTTGCCATTTGTGGAGGTTTGGTTTGTTGTTTGTTGTTAATGGCCTTCATTTCATAACTTGGAGCCTATACAAGAAGCCCAAAAAGATGCCTGTTTTATAAAGGCAACATGGGCACCTATGTATGCTTAGAAAATAGGCTGCCAGTTTGAGCATCAATAGTGCACCAATGTCGATGCACAAACATACTTTCCCCCCAAAAAGACGTAAATGTATGTTGTACTCTCTGAGGGTAAGTTTATAACTGGGCACCCAGTTTTAGGCACCTACAATGCTCCTCTCTTAAGCCTACTTTTCTTTATAAAATAGGAGCATAAAGGTCAGAAAATGCACATTAAATCTAAGCGAGAGCCCATTCCACAGCACTAGGGCTGACGTAGATTTTTATAGAATACATGTAAATTATAGTACTTTATAACTTACATGCTTAAATGAGTGCTCTGCCCCTTTGCACACCCATGCCAAAAGCACATGCCATCGACCTGACTCATGTACTTACAAAATAGTAACTAGCCAAGGTACACACATAAGAGACCATGCTTGTGCATAAGCCATTGAAAATACACGACTTATGCGCATTTTATAGAATCAGTGTGCCTCCGGTCCATCTAAACTATGTCCCTAGGAATGCCTACAAGCAGATCCTGTCAAAGCAGACACATGCTTTCCATGTGCCTACTCTTTTATGCATGTATTCAGTTGTGCAGTTTTATAAAAGCCCCTTTCTGAGTGTAAAACAGGCTTGTGGTGGGTAAATTTATAAACACCTGTGCAGTTAACATGCATCACTATATGTATATTTAGGCCCTGTTTTATAAAGTGAAGTATATGCATACTTTACTTTATAAAACAGAGGTGAAAAGACACTTCTCAATCTGGTTGTGGTAGTTACGCCTGCTCTAGTTATAAAATTTTATAACTCATGGGCCTGATATTCAAAGGCATTTACACGGTTTACAGACCTGTAAACCATGTAAATGCCGCTTAGAGGGATATTCAGAGGCACTATCATGGTTAGTGCCACTGAATATTCCCGATTAATGCCACTAGATGCCCTGATATTAGCATCAGGGCGTGTTGGTGGCATTCCGGGATGGAACGGAGGTGATACCAGTCGCTAACCGGGCAGTGGCAGTATTGCACCACTGCCTAGTTAGCGACCCATGGTAAGATAGGAACAGCAAAAACTGGCTTACCTTTATCTGTGAGAGCTAACCGGGCAGCGGCGCAATATCACCGCTGCTTGATAAGCTTCTGCAGCGTCTTTGGCTGTGTGGCAAACACAGATATTCAATGCTGGGGCCGCACATGATGCAGAGCAGAGGTAGGGTGTTTCACTTTACATCTCAACATACAAAAAAAATTCTATTCAAATTGTAGTCTCACATCAGTGACAACACCACGAACTCCCTCCACAGCTAGACATTGTGTGTTATAACACAAAACCCTGCAAATGGACACTTGACTCCAACTTTAAGAACTCAAATTGCACCAACCCTACCTATGGAAAATCAGCACTGCAAATATTATAGAACACCAGTAACCCCCAGGTGGAAAGAGAACTATTACAGGTCCATAAGGAATCCTTGCGATCCAAGGTCTGTTCAGCAGAAGGCCCAAAGCATCCATCTGGGACTTCCAAGATTACTTAATATTTCATAGGGGATTTAAAACACATATGTTTCAAACAGTTTTTAGGCAGCAATAGCTGCCCCTATGTTAATAATGAATATGCATGAGATAAGTTTGCATGCACTGTTTGACAGGACCTATCTGATCTCCGGCTGAGCCTCAGCTGTACTGCATTTGCCTGCTTTCCCCTATCTCTACCCTCTCTCCCCCTCCCCTTCTATTTCCCTTTTCAATATACTTGTACTCAAAGATATGGCGTTCCTTTCTTGTTTTATTATTGGATTTTTTAATTTTTATTGTAAACGCTTTGACTGTCTAAATAAAGGTGGTATATCAAATAAAAATAAACCATAAACCACAGAGGCATTGATTCTGACCCGCGCTTAGCGGGGATATATGTCCCGGTCAGACATATAATCCCCACTAAACACCCAGGTCCTATTCCAGCCACAGAGCTCCCTGCATGTACAGCAGAGATGTGTGGGGAGCTCTGTATGAGGGCGGGAGGGGCGGGTCAAGGAAGGAGCGAGGGTGAGCCGGAAAAGTGTGACCCTCAACCCGAACGTACAGGGCCTATTCCAGTGAAGGTCCTGTACGTCTGGGCAGGGTGAAGTAGACGGGGGACTCATTCCACCTTGGAAGTGGAATAAGTCCCCCCTCGACGGTGGAACATCGATGCCAGGACCTCTGGACAAGGCAAGGAAGGGAAGGGGTTCCCTGAATCCCGATCCTGTCCTCGGCAGGTCCAATCGGGGGTCAAGCAGCAGGGAAAAAGGATTTTGGTGTTGTGCGAGCCATCAGAGCTTCTGCATGAAGCCGCGGTGCCATGGCGATGGGAAGTCACTGCACTGCGGCTCCATGCAGGAGCCCAGGCTGAGTTAGCTGGGGAAATACCTGGACATGCTGCGGACCAGAATTGTGGCATGTCCTGTCCATCCAGGCCTGTTGCACCCAATTCTGATCGCGGGGACGTCTAGCCCCCACGGGATCAGGATTGGGTACAAATCCAGCCCATCCAGATTTTGGGCAGCCAGACGGGCCGGACATGCCCCGATCGGAATTGGCCTCAGAGAGAACTACATATTAGCAGAATCTCTTATCTTGGCTGCACATGGAAAATACAGACCATCACCAATTAAAGACTGGCCCGATATTTGAAAGGCATTTACATGGTTTACACTATTTTTTAATGTACATAAGCAAAACATGGATCTAGCACGCAACTTCTTTATCAGATTTTATCATCAACTGTTTAATTTCCTCTACATCCACCTCCTGAAATTGCGCCCAATGACAATTTCCTTTAATGCCTCTCTCATTGGTGAAATTGATCTTCTTATCTCTTGACAAACCCATCTCACTAACAATTCCTTCAATCTCATATTTCTCCAACTATCTGCTTCCCTCAGTACTGATTCTCTGATGTTATCTATTCTTGCCTTAGAAAATAAAGCTAGCTTCCTAGCTGATGGGATCTTCTTCTAACTTATTGACTTTACCTCTTGAACTAACAAAAACTATTTAGCAACCATAAATAACTCTTGAGAACTTCGCCCAGTCATAATCTATTTTACACATAAAATATTTTTCTCTTGAGTAATAATTTGTTTTCGTTCCTTCACTTTCAGCTTCCACTTTGTTCTAAATACATAAGAACATAAGATATGCCATACTGGGTCAGACCAAGGTCCATCAAGCCCAGTATTCTGTTTCCAACAGTGGCCAATCTAGGTCATATGTACCTAGCAGTTTCCTCAAGGGACACAGGTTCCACAATGCTTGTATTGGTTCAAGCATTGATATCCTGGGTCCCTTCTTAATAATGGTTTATGGACCTTTCCTCCAGGAACTTGTCCAAACCTTTTTTAAACCCAGCTACACTAACAGCCTTTACTACATCCTCCGGTAACAAATTCCAGAGTTTGATTACACATTGAGTGAAAAAATATTTTCTTTTATTAGTCTTAAATAGTTTACCCTGTAGCTTCATTGCATGTCCCCTAGTCTTTCTATATTCTGATAAGGTAAACAATCGATCTACCTTTACCCGTTCCACTCCGTTCATTAATTTATAGACTTCTATCATATCTCCCCTCAGCCGTCTCTTTTCCAGGTTAAAGAGCCCTAACCTTTTTAGCCTTTCTTCATAGGAGTATCCTTCCATCCCCTTTACCATTTTGGTGGCTCTTCTCTGAACCTTTTCTAAAATCGCTATATCCTTTTTAAGATACGGCGACCAGAATTGCACACAATATTCAAGGTGCGGTCTCACCATGGAACGATATAGAGGCATTATAATATCTTTTGTTTTATTTTCCATATATTTTCCAAATTCAATACTACCTATTCCTTTCCAGCTCCTCTCCAATTTAACAACATTCTTTTTTTATCTTCCAACAGCCTAGCTGTAACCAAAAACATGGCATTTTCCTCAGTACCTTTTTCCATTTCAAAGGGGCAATTTTATTCAGTTCTGATACTCAAAATTCATTCTATCTTTGTAATGATAATTCCACATCCTTTGATGATTCAATATCAAAATAATTTGTTAATTGTTCAGTGAAGGTAGAAAAACTAGGAGACACACAGTGAAGCCACAATATAGTAGATTTAAGACTTATTGGGAATATTTTTTCACTCAACGCATAATCAAACTCTGGAATTCATTGCCAGAGGATGTAGTAAAAGCAGTTAGTGTAGCTGTGTTTAAAAGAGGATTGGACAAATTCCTGGAGGAAAAGTCCATAAAACATTATTAAAGTGGACTGGGAAATCTGCTGCTTACCCCCGGGATAACGAGCTTGGAATCTGTCTACTTTTTGGGACCCTGACAGATACTTATTTATTTTATTTAGAAAACATTTGTATACCGCTGCTTCCTACGATCAACAGCGGTTTACTTTACAGAATCATAATGTATCGTACAATACAATAATTTTTAGGATACAGAATTCGATTGGGAGATGATTTGAATCACACAGGAAGTAGCAATTTAGTACATTATACATTGAATTGAGGCTTTCAAATTTAAATATACATTTGATTGAGTTGTGTGGGTGGGGCGTAGAATATACATATATACAAGTTTAAAAGATTACATCAGGTATTCCAAGTGCCGTTGTGGCAGTCAGAGCCAACTAGTTGTGGCAAGGCGTCTTGCTTAGGTCAGGTTGTAGTGAGTCTGAAATAAATGTGTTTTGAGTTTCTTTCTGAATTCATTCAGAGTATTGGTCAGTCGTAGCTCGTGTGGGAGTTGGTTCCAGTGTGTACTTGTGACCAGGACTGGCTATTGTTGGAAACAGGACACCGGGCATGGTGGACCTTTGATCTGACCTAATATAGCATTTCTTATGTTCTTATTAAAATTTCAGGGTTGGGGGTGGGGGGGGGGCATAAGAGTGAGGGTTGTCTAGAGCACCCAATCCCCTTACATCAGCCCTGTACCCGAGAAAGGAACTGGTTTGCAGATGAAGCACTTCTTGAGCGAGGGACTGTCTTTGACGGCAGGGGGAACAGGGAATGGCGTGCAAGCAGAACGAACAAGAAAGCTGCTAGTTTTAGAAAAATCAAGAGAACTGTGACAAGCAGCTGGCAGAACAGTAGCAGCAGAACTACGGAAATATAAAAAACACGCAAGAGGCAGAGTTGGAGGTAGGGGACTGGCTTAGAAATCAGAAGCAGTATGTAGAGAACAGAAAGTATTCATTAAACCACTGGAGCCCCACAATGAGCAGAAATTCTGCTCAGTAATAGGAAGCAGAACGATATACGCAGAAGGCACCCGCAGGGCACAGGAGAGGTGACAATTAGCTTCTCTTGAAGAAGAGGCCAAGGAAAAAGTGATATTTCTATAATCAACAAATTGGGGACACAGCTTTAAAACAGAGCAGAAGCAGGAAGAAACCTTTATGTTAAAAATCCCTTTACTGGAATTGCAAGTGAGGAGATATTTTTTCTTCAGAAAATCTTAATACTGTTTTTAAAGACCAAATTTCAGTATATTTCCGGTCTTTTGGCAAGTCACGCTGTAACTGTAAGATACATTGGTCTTGTCTATAGTTGGAAGTAGAGATAAAAGTACTTATTAAAAATTAACCTTTCCTTTATCTAAGCCTACGGCGGCAAGGAAGAAAAGCAACAGGAAGAAGAGAGACAAATATTCTCTCTCTGTGTCCACTTTAGATAAACAAGCAGTGAGGAAGCCTAGATCTAACTTTCTTAATTTCAGTGAGGGGTAGGGTCATACTTTGGGATTTAATTAATCTTGCTAGGAGCAGTGCCCGTTTCTGAGGTATATAATAAAGCACGTGTTCTAAGGACAGTGCCATCCTCTGTAGTTAAACGAGGTGAACTGTCTAAGAGCAGAGGCCATGCAATGGGCCACACACTATGGTACAATAAGACATGGTCTCTGGGAGAGCAGTGACAGACTCCAGGACATAAATCCTGCTGCCTTTGAGAGGCAGTGACACCATTGCCGTTGGGACATTGAGTGGGATTAAAAGGTGCTAGGGGGAATGTGGTGAGACCAATGGAATGAGAAAAAGAGGAAAATAGGCTAACACAGAAATTAAGACAAAGAAATGAGAGTAAAAAAAGGTAGGCCACTGCACACAGATATTGGTTAATAAGGTAGACAAGAAAAGCAAGAGAGATGTGAGAGGAAAAAGAATAGAAAGGAAGAAAGGATGGGCAAAGTGTTGAGTGGGAGACAGTGAATGGAGAAGGTCAGACCAGGGCTGATTCAAGGGTATTAAGGGGCTTGTTTACAAAGCCGCGGTAGTGGTTCGCGATCGCGATCGCAGCCGCGGCCCCATTGAAATCAATGGGGCCGCGGCTCCGATTACGATCGCAAACCGCTACCGCGGCTTTGTAAACAAGCCCCTAAGTATCCTTTGCAAACCTTCAGCCTTGCATTCCCCTCAATTAATTTTCAGGCCTCACAATCCTGAGATTTTCAAAAATTAAACACAATCCCTTCTATAATGATCCTGTAAAAATGTATAATTGAACTTCATGCTTTTAAATATTAAACTTTGTTATATTATGTATATATACACACACATCATAAAGGACAGTTTCCAAAAGCCATGTATCCATATAAATGGGCTATTTGAAAACTGCCCACCCCCCTTGCAGATAAAAGTATGCACTGATGGTTTTTTGAGTTTGTGTGGCTTTCAGGGCCTACTGGTTTGCTTTGGGGGATGTTTACTAAAAACCGGAAATGTGCGCGCCGCAAAATAGCGCATGGAAACGCGGCACTGAAACGCTAATAAACGCTAATAAACGCCCCGCACACGTGCGTGTCACCCCCGCAAAGGTGCGCGGCACACTAACTGGCCCCGTACAAGTGCGGGCCCGCAAATGTCCGATAGAGGCGTGGAATGGCTAAAGGAGGGCGGAGGAAGGCTCCGGAGGGGCGGAGGGACGGGGTCAATGGGTGGAGAGTGGGAGGGGAGAGGCTCCCCGCACAGTATCGGGCCCGAATTTGCATGTAAAAACTACCGCGAGGGAAACCCTCGCGGTAGAAGGCATTTAAAGGGAAGAGAAACCATTTCCGTCAGCAATGTACAGGAAAACCGGGGAAACCAGCAAAACGTGAGCAGTGTGATACATGTGCACAGCACAAAAGTGTAAATAAAAATAGAAAATGACCACAACAGAACTATTAAAAATAGTAATTCAGCTGGGGAACAGTTATAGTGATGGGCAAATACAGAAAACACACCCAGCAAAGCTCCAGAAAAAAGAAATGAATTTTGGAAGGGTTTACGGAGCGGAGACTCTTCCAAAAAACATTTCCTTTTGTGGAGCTTTCCTGGGAGTGTTTGCTATGGTTGCCCATTAATATCACTGTTGCCCAGCGTGGTGATATTTTGTCCCCCATTTCCCGTGGTCATTTCCGGGTTTATGTGCACGTTTGTCACCAGACAGGGTGCATATGCCCACAGTAAATTTGCGTAGAGCAGGGTTTGTGACTCCATCCTGTCAGGCTTACTACCTCCAGGGGCTGCACTGTCTATGTGGCCATAGTGTGGTGCAGCGGACAGAGTCAGTACCTCAAGGGTCAGAGGTTCAAAGCCCAGCTGGGGCACTTGCCAGCCCAGTCCCTATATTTTACCCACCACTAAACACAGATAGCGCAGACACCCCTGCATTGCAGGGGACATAAGCATGGGGAAAACACCCATATTTTACCCAACAACGCACACACACCACAACAATGGGCATTACCCACAGCCAAGTACCCCAAATGCAGTCCCATACTGCCACATTCCAATCAGGTCACCTGCCTTTTATGGGAGAAGCTCATGCCAGCTTGTTGGCGGACGAGTACATGTGGTGCAGGGGGCAGTGGCTGCTAGCGACAGAAGACAGAGGCCTAGCCATGTGCAGGCTGGCACAGTCCACAGCAACAGACAGGCCCTGCCGGATCCACAGTCATGGACTATCCAGGGAATTCAGCCAAGCTGTGGCTACACGGTGGTGCAGTGCACACAGACAGTACATGCAAGAACAGAAGGTCATAGGTTCAAAGACCAGCTGGGGCTACCAGCAATCCTGTCCACATATTTTCCCCACAAATAAACAGTGACAGTAAGGACACACCTTTCATGACGAGGACATATGCAATGGTAATACGTCTATCTTTTACCCCACTGAGCACAGACACCATGAACAGGGGCAGAACCTACAGCAGAATCCCCCAAATGCAGTCCTGGTGGGCCACACACCAGTCAGGTTCCATGCTGCCACTCATACAAATGCCTGTGCTGTATATCTATGCACGGCATGTAGATGTAGCTCATACATATTCATGAGGGACAGCAGGAAGACCCGAACAGTGTGATGCAAAACTGGGCTGGAGTGGGGAAGCGCTGCCGTAAAGCAGCAGCCAACAGGGGCAGACACACCCACACCCACACCCACAGGCCCCATTGGCCAATGTCTCCTGTAGAGGCAGAACATTGGACCCTGCGTGCATCTCCCAATACCAGCACCTGCATACCTTAGCAATGTCACCCTACACCTGAGGTACACAGCTCTGAAACGTTTGCTAAGAGTACAGGCTGATAGATATCCCTACGTTACGCACATACTGCTAGTTGACCCCATCCGAACAATCTGTTTGGTGTCTGCGGTGCGTGCTCCAGGCCTGGCCTCTGATGGTGTTCACCACCCTGGGGAGTGACCCCCAGCAGTACTGTGTACCATATCCATGCCTGTGCCGTGCCCAGGACCGGTGTGGTGGCCAAGGCTAATCACCCCCTCAATAGTAGCACAATGCTGGCATAGGTGTGGGAGTGTGTGTCTGTCTATACAGTGTGTGTTGGCTGCAAACACCTTCCCCAACCCACACTGCCAGCACTACTGCCAGTATTGGCCTGCCAATGTGCATAATGAGCAGCAAGGTACCATGGGTATAGGTCAGACATGGTGGGCTGGCCAGGATGCATCTGCACAGGGCATAGGGCACTGGCTGTGACATTGTAGTGCCAGGCCACCACCTACACAGACAGGGTGACCTCTGTATGTGCTGCTGGGGGAGCACTCTCACCCTGAGTGTGCAGTGATGACAGCATGGCTAGGCACCCCCATAGTGCTGTATTGTGTTTCTCTCTTGTGATATATATGGGTTTCCTGTTGGGGCCTCCTCACAGAACTCTCTGCTTGTGTGTGCTGCCACCTCAGTTTTGGGTGCATGCATTTCCATCAGGGCTAGCCAGCAGACTGTTCACAGCTGGTATGTGTCTTGATGGAGTGTTGTGCAGTGGCTGATGGCTTGCTGCAGGTGAATATCAGATAGTGCTGGGGTGCATCTTTGGATATCCAGGCCTAAAGTCTGTCTGATATTGTGTTATGGATGTGTGTGGAGCTGCTTGGACTGCCCTGTAGGGTGTCTGTTCCCCAGCAGGACTCTGCTGCCATGGGGGGGGGTGTGTCCACTAACTGAGACATCCAACATGTTTCTACAGCACCTTCCTATCTCACAGGTTAGTACTGTTTTGGAGCTCTGTCATGGCCTCATCCAGCCATGGCTGGTGTTGTGGACCTTGTCCTGGCCACCACATCACACCCTCAGGGTGAGCACAGTACCCGCACAATGTGACGGTGTGTAGCTACTCTTTGCCGCTCAGGACCCCCTACCAGGCCGAGGTGCTGTGTGGGTGCACATGGACAATCCCCCTTACCAGGCCGGGTAGCTGTTGGGGTGCATTCCCCATCTTGTGTGCATCTGTGGACAGCTGATTTGCATGTGCAGTGCATCATGGGTACGGGTGGCCTAACCCTATCCTGTCTACAACAGCAGACTGTCTGTGGGGTGACGTGCAGGCTCTCTGCAGCCAGCCAGGGGCTTGCTATCAGCTATAGAGCTGTAGCCCAATGGTTACGTCACTCCCGGTACAGCCAGAGGTCATGGGTTCAAACTCACAGTGGGGCCCTTCGATAGGGCTGTCCACAGCTTTATTTTTATTTACTGTACATATGTCTATGCCGGCAAAACCACACACAGCTTACTATACCCATTAGGTGCCTCTGAGGGTGCTTTATAGGGCGCCCTATAGGCTACCTTATGGTTGCCATCCATATAGGGTGCATTATCCTGTGTCACAACATACATGGTGCCCTATAGGAGACATTCTAGGGTGCCTTGGCGGACAGTGCACTGTAACATGTGCCTTACGGGCATCCGTATGTTAACACACTGTGAGAGCGGGTTTACTAGTGGTGGGAAATAAAATATAAATGGAAGGCCTCCTACAGCACTCCTCACCATGATACATACTGCTCCAGCCGGCCTTGTTCACTGGGCACTGTGAGGGGTTGAACCCCTGGCCCCTGCACCATTGGTCAGTGTCTTAACCATTGTGCTGTGGCTCTGTTCCTGTGTTTGTGCATCCGCGCGCAGCCTTGTAGCCATCAGCGCGCCATCTTGTGGCGCACTAAATTAACAGCGCACCGCCTTATGCCGCACAACATGGAAATGCCCCTAAAATAATGCCTCAGCCAGCTGTCTTCAATGGGCACTGTGGGGAATTGAACCCATGATCCCTGCATGAGTGGTCAGTGTCTTAACCATTGTGCTATGGCTCCGTTCCTGTTATTTGCATATCAGCGCGCCACTTATCCCTCCCACTATTGGACTGCCCCCTCACATCAGCGCGCTGCCTTCTGCCCACCGGCTCGCCGCCTTCTGTTGCCCACATTTATCAGCGCACCGCCTTCTGCCGCCCAAACTTAACAATGCGCCGCCATCTGCCGCCCACACTAAACAGTGCGCCGCCTCATGCCGTAATAAAAATAACAGTGCGCCGCCTTTTGCTGCCCAAAATTAATATGCCCCCTAACCACTTTTGCCCATAAATGTTGGTGCCTCAGCTGGTCTTTTTTGTTGAGTGCAATGGGGGTTTGAACCCCTGGCCCCTGCACCATTGGTCGGTGTCTTCACCGTTGTACTACGGCTCTGTTGTTTGGTTTTGTAGCAGCGCCCCACTTAGCCTTCCCATGCGCTAATGTGGGCCCCGCACATTAGCGCGACGCACACACCTACGGTCCAGTTTTTTGCTTTTTTCTGCCTGGCCCGCCCACTCCTTATATGGCACCAGCACACTAACGGGAACCCGCACAGCAACGGTGTTTAGTAAACATGCCCCTTTGACTGCATTTGCTCTTTGCTGCTGCTCCCCTCAAAATGACCACCTATTCTGCCTAATGGTTAAGCCAATCCTGGGTCAGACATAGGACAAGAAAAGGGCTTTAGAGATTGGCAGAGAAAGAAATAAGAGGACTAGGAAGCAGCAGTGGGAGACGTAAGAAAGAAGGGAAGAGATGGAGTGCCAGGAATGGGCATCGGGGTTTTACTGCTTATTGCCATTCTAACCCTTATCCATTTGCTGCCCTAAACCTTTTGACTCCATTAAAAGATCTATGATGTTCCCAGTAGCTCTGTTCAAGATGAAAGAATTACTGCTGGAGCCATACCTGGTATTTTTTGAGTAGTGAGTCACCCAGTATTTTGATGTGGATGAGTGGGTGGCTGGGGCAAGTTGCATGCACATAAATTTTATGTCTTTCCCCTCCCAACATTTTCTTACATATACACAATGTCTCTGTCTCTCTTCTTTCAGCACGCTTCCCTCTGTTTTCAAGCCTAACCCCAGCATTTTCCCCTCTTCCCTTTCCCCCAGAAAGATCCCCAATAGTTTCCCCTCACTAGACATGGGCATACAGATAAATCTCAGCAAAGAATAGCTCTCTGCTTTTTACTCCAGTCCCTTATCTACCGAGCAGTATACAGGAAACAGGAGGTGAGGGGGTAAGGCTGAGACTAGGGCAGAATGTTATTGTTGTTAAGCACTGTTGAGTCGATGTAGACTAATGAAGATCCTTTAGGTAGTTGTCCTATGTTGTGTTTGCTCTTCAGTCAGGCGGATAATTGTTGAAGTGGCATCCATAGCTGCTGTTATTGTATCAGTCCATTGCAATACTGGTCTTCCTCTTTTGTGCTGATCTTCAACCTTGTTAAGCATGATGTCTTTCTCTAATGATCTCTCTCTTCGCCTGATATGTCCAGATTATGAAAGTTGAGATCTTAGGTTCTCTGCCCTGTTATTTAACCTGTACATACAACCTATCTGCTCCATCATCAAGAACCACAAGATACAATACACCATCTACGCAGGTGCCATTATGATATACACCCCTATCAACCTTGATAGCCCAGACTACTCCAGTATAGCCGACTGTCTTCAACAAATGACAAGCTGGCTTCTAGAAAACAACTTGATCATAAACTACAACAAGACAGAAGCGCTACTCATCACCAGAAACTCTGCCTTCACCCCCCTCCCGCAATCAAGCTGAATGACATTACAATACCAATAAAGCCCGAAGTAAAGTACCTCGTAGTGACTCTCGACAAAGACTTGAACCTACAGTCCCATATTATCAGAACCACCAGGAACGCATACCTCAAAATGAGAACCATGAGATGCTTCAAGCCTATTCTCTCACAGGATCACTTCCGCACCATCTGCCAAACTCTAATCACTCCCATTTTAGACTACTGCAACCCCATTTACCTTGGGCTCTCAAAACAAGCATTCCGGCCATTACAGATGGCACAGAACACTGCCGCTCGCATAATAATGGTTCCTCAAGGCACAATCATATCACCCCCATTCTCCACCACCTCCACTGGCTCCCAATCAGCTCCTGCATCCGATATAAGGCACTACATATTCAAAATCAAACAGAACCTCTCAGCGATTAGTCTGCAACTCCTCATCAGATCTGACCCAGGCACCAGATCCAGGAGGAGAGGCATCTCTGACATCATCAATACCCCCAGAGCATTCATTAAAACAAGACAGGATACTTCAAGAAGAGCACTATCCCTGGCTGTGCCCGTGCTCTGGAACTCACTCCCCAATGACCTGAGATCAACTGTGGACCTCAAGGACTTCAGGAAGATGCTCAAAATGACGCTCTTTACAGAACACTATAGTGACATCACGTGACCTGACCAATGGCCACTCAGTCTGCTCCCTTCTCTTCCTGACCCCCCTTAGCCACCCCCCCTTTCCCCCCGCGCCTTGTATGTAGTTCCATGTACATAGCTCACAATGTAACTAGCTCACCACCAAATCTTTTATACATTACACACACATACACACGTTCGATTTAATCACTGCATGCCCACCCCCACACACATTACCAAGTGATTTGTTTGATGTGTAAACCACTTTGATTTCAAGATAAAGCGGTATATAAATCCTTTTAAATAAATACATTTCTTCTATTACCTGATTTTACATTTCTTCTATTACCAGTCCATGGTATACACATTATACTTCGCCAGCACCATAATTTGAAGGCATCAATTTTCTTCCTGTCTTTCTTCTTCATTGTCCATCTTTCACATCCATATGGCGTTATGGAAAGAGCCATGGCTCGAACAAGTCAATTTTTTGTATCTTATCTAGATCCTTCATAGCTATTCTGCCAAGAGCAATGCACACATAGTCAGATTTCTTGACTGCTTGTTGTTTCTTTATTGATTATTGATTAAGCAGGTTCAAGTTGTCTACTATTTTTATTCCTTCTCCATCAAGGATGAAATGATTGATTTTGCCAGTGGTCAGGATATTTTGTCTTCTTCATTTTAATACACAGGCCCATTTCAAGACTATGTTCCTTGATCTCGATAAGCAGATATTTCAGATCATCTGCACTTTCAGCCAGTAATATGGTATCGTCAGCATAGTGAAGGTTGTTGATGAGTCTTCCACCATTCTTTACTCCTCAGTTGTCTTCATACAATCCTGCTTCTTTGATGATTTGTTCTGCATATAAATTAAACAGGTATGGGGAAAGTCATACACCTTTGTTGAATTTAAACCATTCGGGTTCTCCTTGCTCTGTTTGAACTGTGGCTTCTTGATCAATGTAAAGGTTGTGTGTGAGAACTATCAGGTGTTCTGGTATACCCATGCTTCTTAATGTGGCCCAAAATGATTTACACAATAAAAACTTGTAGATATCCTTTTGCATTCTTTTGCCTTTTCAAGTACCTATCTAATTTCTGCGATGATGTCTCCTGTTCCTTGCCCTTTTCTGAAACCTGATTGCATTCCAGGCAGTTCTTGCTCCAGGAATTGCTATAGTCTCCACTGAATGATGTTGAATAGAATATTGCTGGCATGTGGGATCAAAGCAATTATACAATTCTTTCCAGTCAAGTCAGATCACTTTTCTTCAGTATTGATATGAATATAGAGTTTTTCAGTCAACTGGCCATCATGTTGTCTGCCGATCCTCCTGGCAGAGCCTTGTAAGAATTCTATCAGCTGTATCTGATTGCTGTAAGGTACATATTGAAACGGCTGTTGGTCCACTTGATCTTTATGGTATTGTTACTCTGTATATTCTTTCCTCCTTTTCTTGATCTTCTCAGCATCATTTAGCATGGACCCTTGAGCATCTTTTAGCATTCCAATTTAAAGCTGGAATTTTCTTTTTAGTAGTTTTAGGAAAACCTATCTTGTTCTTCCTCTGATATCTTCTGATTCCATTTTCATGCATGCATCATTGTAATATTTCTTTGTCTCACCTTGCTGCATGTTGGAAATCTCTGTTAAATTCCAGAATTATCTCTCTTTCTCCCCTGGTGTTAGCTTCTCTGAATTTCAGAGCAATTTTCAGAGTCTTTGATTATCCATTTTAGCCATTGTCACTTTTTAACCTTTTGCGTATACTTTTCAATTTTTTCAAGCACAACTTTTTTGATGTCATCCCATAGCTCTTCTGGTGCTATGCCATTTGTATGCAAAGCAGTACATCAATTTTGTAGGCAGTCTTTACATTCTGATGGCATATTTTCAAGATCAAATTTTGATACATTTATGAGTGGCTTGCTCTTTTTCAGCTTTAGCTTCAGTTTGCATATTAGTAGCTGGTGATCTGTACCAGTAAGCTCCAGGTTTTCCCTTTGTCAATGTTACTGATCTTTTCTATCATTGACTTCCACAGATGTAGTTAAACTGATTTCTGTACAATCCACTGGATCACTGCTTGTGTTGCTGGAAGAAGGTGTTTGAGATGAATAGATTGTTGGTCTTGCAGAATTCTGTCAGTCTTTCTCCAGTTTAATTTTTGTTGCCAAGCCCATATTTTCCAACCACTTTACCTTCTTTTGCATTTCAGTTGCCCGTGACCATCAGTATATCTTGTTTGCATGTGCTGTCAATTTCAGCTTGATCTTATTCTTAGAATTGATCAACTTCTTCCTTTTTTGCAGCTGTTGTTGGTGCATATACGTGAATAATAGTTGTGATTGGCATTTCTTGTAGACAAACAGATATTAATCGTTCACTGATCGCATTGTATTTCATTAGTTCGTGCAAGTTTCTTTCCAATTATAAATGCAACACCATTTCTTCTTTGTCTTTCATTTCTGGCATAGTATATCGTGTGATCATCAGATTCAAAGTGCTCAATGTAATCCATTTCAGTTTGCTAATACCCAACAGACTGAGCTGTACATGTTCCATTTCTTTCTTGACCACCTCCAGCTTCCCATGGTTCAAGCTTTGTATGTTCCATTTCCCAATATATAAGACAACTTTGCAGCTTCTCATTTTGTGTGTAGCTACATCAGCAGTTAGATGTCCCAAGGGATTTGATTCAACCACTTCATAGATGCTGGCTTTACTCTGAAGTGTCTTCAGTTTGTCCTCAGTAACTAGTTGAGTGCTTTTCTACCTGGGGGGGGGGGGGGTGTCATTCTCCAGCACTATATTGGGTTTTCCATTTCGTTTGGTTTTTCATGGCAAGATTATGTATGTAGATTGCTAGGCCTTTCTTTGGCTCAGGTGATGCCAATGTTGTTACGATTGTCACTGACGTGATTTTCCACCATGAACAACATCCCTTACTGCTGCTGCCCAAATGGGTGGTTTGACTTAGTATGGCACTTCAATTGAGACATGCCCCGAAAACGTGGACGAACAAATTCAAAAATGGAACACTGTCATCCACACTGCAGCAAGAACCAGCGAACACAAAACAAGGAAAACCCCCAACCCCAGAAGGCATCACACCCCATGGTACTCAAAAGACATACGCAATGCAAAGAGACACCTAAGAAAGCTAGAACGCCGCTGGAGGTGCTCCAAATCTCCCGCCACACAGGCCTTATACATGGCAAAACAAAAGAAATACAATGAACTAATTAATGAGACAAAAAGGGAGCACCACACAAACATCATACTAAAAGCCTACAACAAACCTAGGGAACTATTCGAGATAGTAAAAAACCTAACAAATGAACCCAATCCTGAAAAAGACATGAAGATTGACCCACAAGCCTATGCAGATCACCTACAAGAGAAACTGGACACTAGATCACAAGCTCCTACAAACGGAACTACCAGCCTGACCAGAATTACCACAACTTGGGAGAAATTCAACACCCCATCCAAAAAACAGCTGCCAGACATCATCACAGCACTCAACACAAGCACCGCGCCAACAGACCCATGCCCAGTAACCTGGATCAGGGCCTCAAAGGACAGCTACATAAACACCATACACAACATAGTACGCAACTCGCTGACACAAGGCATCATGGCAGACCAATTAAAACTAGCTACCATACGACCAATCCCGAAGAAATCCACATTAGACAAGAGCAACCCAGCAGCGTACAGGCCAATCTCCAGCATGCCACTAATGGCAAATATCATAGAAAAAGCTGTACAACACCAACTCCAGGACCATATTGACACTCATGCCCCGCTGGACTTACACCAACACGGCTTCTGTCCAAACCACGGAGTCGAAACTCTACTGCTTTACCTACTCAACGACATATTCCAAACCATAGATAACCACAAAAAAGGAACACTAATGATCTTCCTAGACATATCAGCTGCATTCGACACAGTGGACCACAAAATCCTCCTAACCAGACTACAGAGCATCGGAATAAATGGCACCACCCTAAGATGGTTCAACTCTTACCTAACTGACCGAAAGTTCCAGGTCAAGATCGGCCCCAACACATCTCAACAAGCAAAGATCAAGCAAGGAGTACCACAAGGCTCCACCCTATCTGCACTACTATTCAACCTCTACATACAACCAATCTGCAACATCATAAAAGAGCACAAGATACACTACACTATATACGCAGACGACATCATGATCTACACACCAGTTAACCTCGACAACCCAGACTACACCACAATAACAGACTGCCTCAACAACATGTCCAACTGGCTACACGACAACAACCTGACTATAAATTACAACAAGACAGAAGCACTGCTCATCACACGAAACAACAACTTCAGCCCGCCACCCTCCATCAAGGTCAACAACGCATCCATACCCCTCAAAAATGAGGTGAAATATCTCGGAGTAACACTCGACAAGAGGCTAGACTTTCAATCACACATCAGCAAGACCACCAAAAACGCATACTTCAAATTGAGAATAATCAGACGCCTCAAACCACTCCTCACACACGAGCACTTCTGCACAGTCTGTCAAGCTCTCATAACACCCATACTTGATTTCTGCAACCCGATCTACACAGGCATGTCAAAACAGGCACTCAGACCACTACAAATGGTCCAAAACACGGCAGCACGAATAATAGCCGGTGCATCCAAACAAGACCACATCACCCCCATACTAAAAGACCTACACTGGCTCCCAATCAACTCACGCATAAAATACAAGACAATCCTAAATATATTCAGGATCAAACACAGGAACTCTGCCCACAGCCTTCAACCCCTCATACAACCCGACACCAGTACAAAACCCAGAAGAAAAGCCACATCAGACACAATCAACATGCCAAAAGACTACACAAAAGCATGTAAATCCACCGCACGAAGAGCACTGTCACTGGCAGCACCTGGCATGTGGAACTCACTCCCGGATGAACTGCGAGCCACTGAAGACACCAAGGACTTCAGGAAACAACTAAAGACTCTGCTATTCCTGGAGCACTACGGACCAAACATACAATGAGTGATACAACCATGGACCAACAACTTACCTGCAAACTCCCTACACTTTCCCTGTATATAGCTCATGCTGTAAATAGCACACACTAATCAACCCACCCACACACACACACTTTCACTGTACATGATGCACACACTGAACCCAAGCGCCACTCCCACTGATTGTTTGCTGTGTAACCGCCTTGATTAAAGGATAAGGCGGGATAGAAATACCATTAAATAAATAAATAAATAAAATAAATAAATCTTGGAAAACCCTTCCAGTAATTAAGCTACTGATAGCATATCTCTCAGTCTCACTAATGCATATAAGTCCTTGTGGCATGACAAGTCCATGAGTGCACATTAACAAATGCATATCCCTACAAGAAAGCATGATCTGAAAGCACAGGGAGAGAGATTTGGAGGAAATGTAACAAAATACTTCATCAAGAGGATGAGAGGAACTCCCTCTGTCCCACTGTCCTGCAGGAACAGGAGGAAATGGGGTGAAGATGGAATAGACAAAGCAGAGCAATGAAGAGCTGTTGTGCTCCTTTATCCAGCCGCTCCCCTCCCAGGCGCACTGTAGAAAACAGGATGGAGAGGTCAGCACTAGGGTTGCCAACTTTTTTACAAACCTCAACTGGACACCCAGTGGTGAGACAAACCTTGATTAGACACTCAGCGGTGAGCAGGGTGTGAGGTGTGGGTGGGAAAGTGACTGTAACGTGACATAACATATAAAGAAAATATAAATTATACATCAGCTTCTTCAGTCAACTCTTTATCTATAAATAGGCCTCAAGATCATGACCAGCTTTGCTTCCCCCAGTCTCTCTGTCTTGTCATAACCTCCCTGATTCCTCCAGTTTCTCTCTCATCATGACCTCCCCTTCTTCCCCCAGTCTGTCTCTCATCATGAATGTCCCACTTCCATCAGTCTCTCTCTCATTATAACTCTCCCTGCATCACCAATCTCTGTCTTTCATTATGGCCCCCCACAGTTCCTCCAGTCTCTTTCTCTCATCATTACCCCTCTGCTTCCCCAATCTCTCTCTCTCTCATTATGACCCCTCTGCTTCTCCCAGTCTCTGTCTCATCATGACCCCCCCAGTCTCTCTCTCTCTCATCAAGACCCCTCTGCTTCCCCCAATGTCCATCTCTCTCATTGTCATCATGACCTGCTGTCTGCTTCCTCATACCCCAGTCTCTCATGACCCCCCCCCCTGCTTCCCCCACTGGGCCCTCCTCCCACTTCAGTTTTCTCACTGACAACACAGGCTGTGGCAACCAATCCTCAGTGCTCTGCTCAGGTTCAGCTGTCCTCTGAGTCAGCAACTCAGCAACGGGGAGGGGTGGAGGCAGAGCTGGCTCAAGGATGTCTGGAACTCTAGGCAGACCCTCAGTGACACCCTCCTGGGCTACCATACTGCTGTGCTACACCCCCCCTCCCGCAGCTGCTAGCTCACCATGATGCTGCTGCTGTCTTCAGACTCACCACGGCATGGAAGGGAGGAATTGCCATGCTGCCCCCCCCGACATCCATTGTCTCACCTGGAGGAGGAGAGCGACATGATGCCTTCAGGCAGTATCACACATGTTTACTGCATGCTGCTCCTGCCCCCCCAAGAGGAGGTTGCATTGGAGGGGGGTCAGAAGTGGCATGCCGTGACTACATGCATGTGCGCTGCTGCTTGAAGGTCCCCCACAACACTGGTGCCATGCTTGGAGGGAGGGAGGGACGGATCGAACAGTTGGCATGCTGCCCACCAGGATCTGCCACTCTAAGCGACACCTAGTTCGCCTAGTGGATGGGTTGGCCCTGAGTGGGGGTGGGGGGATAAGAAGGCAAAGCTGATTGATTGGACGATGATATAACTTATGCGTCCCGGTGTCCCCAACAGTAGCACTCCATCCGCTCTGACTTGCTGTTTGTAAAAGCAAAATAATACACTGACTGTGACTGCTCTCTAGACCCGGAGCTGCCGTCAACTGAACGAAGAGCAGGTGGGCAGCAGAGCACAGCACCATCAGTTGACCACACACACCACATGCTGTGGCAGCTACTGCACAAGCAGTCATGTGTGTTGCACATGGCTTGCCACCACTTGGCTCTGTCAGTGTGGCAGTGCAGCTGTGCCTGCCCAGACCAGACTCCTGATTAAACAATAGACGAGCAGAGGATAGTACATGTGTGTGCTGCTGTGTGAGTGTGCAGTAAGTCAATCTTGCAGGCAGGGCCATTGCTAGGGTTTCCCTGCAACCTACAGATCAGCGTCCCCTCCTCATTACCACTGATGGTAGGTTACACTCGCCCCTTTTCCCAAAACATCTTTGTGAACTCTGCTTACAGGATGTTAGTGTTTTGCCTTCAAATCAAATATCATAGGGAGGAGTGGCCTAGTGGTTAGGACAGGGTACCTCAAGCCAGAGGGCCAGGGGTTCAATTCCCACCTGGGGACAGCAATCCCAGGCCAGAGGGACTGGGGTTTCTAGTCCTATAGGCACTCCTTGTGGCCTTGGGCAAGCCACTTAACCCTCCATTGCCTCAGGTACACATAGATTGTGAGCCCTTCGGGGACAAGGGAATGTATCCAGTACCTGCTTATAGTGATTGTAAACCGCTCTGATGCCCTTCAACCTGGGCAGTATATCAAGAATTGCATAAACATAAACCACAGATTAGAAAGAGAAATTTAAACACAGATCATTGGAGAAATAATACATGAATGAATTTTCTCTTGTACTTTATAAAATTAAAAAAAATCCATGTTCTATACTTTTCAGAGGAAAGCCAGCATTTATGATGTGGTTGGATCAAAGCCCTCGGGACATCTGACTGCTGATGTAGCTGCGCATGAAATGAGAGTCAGAAGCTGTAAAGATGTTTTACACATTGGAACATGGAACGTATAAAGCATGAACCAAGGGAAGTTGGAGGTGGTCAAGAACGAAATGGAACGTGTACAACTTGATCTGTGGGGTGTCAGCGAACTGAAATGGACTGGCATCGGGCACTTTGCATTAGATGATAACATGGTCTACTATGCTGGAAATGAAAGACAAAGAAGAAATGGTGTTGCATTTATAATAAAGAAGAAACTTGCAAGAACTGTAATAAAATACAATGCAGTCAGTGAACGCTTAATCTCTATTCGTCTACGAGGAATGCCTATCAACACAACTATAATTCAAGTATATGCCTCAACAACAGCTGCAGAAGAGAATGAAATTGAAGAGTTCTATGAACAAGTACAAGCTGAAATTGACAGAACATGCAAACAGGATATCCTGTTAGTCATGGGTGACTGGAACGCAAATGTTGGCAATAAAGAAGAAGACAAAGTAGTTGGAAAATATGGACTTGGCAACAGAAATGAAGCTGGAGAAAGACTGATAGAATTCTGCAAGACCAACGATCTATTCATCTCAAACACCTTCTTCCAGCAACACAAGCGGCAACTGTACACATAAACTTCACCCAATGGATTGTATAAAAATCAAATTGACTACATCTGTGGAAGTCAACAATGGAAAAGCTCTATTACATCAACAAAGACAAAACCTGGAGCTGACTGTGGTACAGATCATCAACTACTAGTATGCAAACTCAAGCTAAAGTTGAAAAAGAGCAAACTACTCATGAATGCAGCAAAATATGACCTTGTGAATATACCACTGGAATTTAAAGACTGCTTGCAAAATTGATTTGCTGCTTTAGATACAAATGACAGAGCTCCAGAAGAGTTATGGAATGACATCAAGAAGGTTGTGTTGGAAGAAAGCAAGAAGTCTCTACAAAAGGTGAAAAAGAAAAAACGGCCAAAATGGATGATGGAAGAAACTCTGAAAATTGCCCAGAAATGCAGAGAAGCTAAAGCCAGAGGAGAAAGAAAGACAATCACAGAACTCAACAGAGATTTCCAACGTTCAGCAAGACTGGACAAGGAAAAGTACTACAATGACGCATGCAAGGAAATAGAAGCAGAAACTATTAGAGGAAGAACAAGATTGTCTTTCCTAAAGCTACGAGAGTTAAAGAAAAAGTTCCAGCCTTGAATTGGAATGTTACAAGATACTCAAGGTTCTATGTTGAATGATGCTGAGAAGATCAAGAAAAGATGGAAGTAATATACAGAGTTTTTGTATGATAAAGATCAAGTGGACCAACAGCCGTTTCAACCTATACCTTATGATCGGAAACCATTGGTGATGAATGAAGAAGCTGAAGCAGCATTGAAAGCCTTATCGAAGAACAAAGCACCAGGCATTGATAGCATTCTCATAGAGGTATTACAGCACTCTGATGCAGCTGTTGCTGTACTTACAAGGCTCTGCCAAGAAATATGGAAGACAACATCATGGCCAACTAACTGGAAAAGATCTGTGTTTATACCAATTCTAAAGAAAGGTGACTGTGGAAATTATCGCACAATCGCTCTGATCCCACATGCCAGCAAGATTCTACTGAAGATTATTCAAAAGAGACTACAACCATACCTGGAACAAGAACTACCTGAAGTGCAAGCAGGGTTCAGGAAAGGGCGAGGAACGAGAGACATCATTGCGGATGTGAGATGGATCCTTGAAAACACTAAAGAATACCAAAAGGATATCTATTTGTGCTTTATAGACTATAGCAAAGCTTTTGACTGTGTAAACCAGGGGTCTCAAACTCAAATTGCTTTGAGGGCCAAATGAGGACTTGTAAAATAACCCGGGGGCCGCATGAGACGTGGGAACTCATTTGCATAAGGGACATCATTTGCATAAATATTTGCATAATGTTACCATACCCTAACTTTTAGTAAACATGCCTCTTAATGAGTGCATGAATAAAGAAAGACTAAAAGATTTCTACATTACTATAATCCAGTGGCAACCGCCAGGCACATTAGGAACTACTACAAACAAACACTGCCCATTTAGAACCCATAGCAAACCCACCATATCCTAACAGCACTACCAGGACTCACAAAGCACCATACCCTACCTATCAAAAGGCAACACTGCAAATATTAAATCAATACATTTCAGAGAATAACAATACATGACCTACTGGGGACAGAGAACAAGTAGCAATGTCAAATAGTAATTACATAAACAGAATACCTCAGCTCAGTTACACATGCAGAATACACCATCACCAAACAAGGAATCAAAATTTAGAAACAAGACAATTAAACTGGGACCCCCGGCACAATGTCTAGCGAAGTTCTGTGTACAGAGAGCAACTCCAAACCAGAGATGGCAGGGTCTGAGCACCAGAGGGTCCAAGCCTGCCTGAAGAGCACTAGAAATTGAGAATCCTGCCTCTGTGGAGAAGAATCCTTGGGCAGCAGCATCTGAGCAGAAGGGATTGCAGGCTAGGGCAGGTGGATCAAGAGCATCCACTTCTGGAGAACTGATCCTGATGCCCATGGGAGCAGGCAGTGCAGAGGGGCCAGGTCTCATTTACTGGACTGGGGGCCGTGCTGGAGGACTCCCCTGGTGAGCAGCACAAGCTGTGCATACCCTGTCCTGTAAATCCTTGCACTTTTGGTAGCAGATGAGGCATCGTTGGAAAGAGGGAGGCATCATAAAGAATTTCCCCCTGTGTGATGCTGGCACTGAAAAACAGCTCTGTGGCTACAAAACAAAATAAAATAAAAATGACCATAGGAAACTAACGCTGTCCTAGCAGACCACACGGCCTGAATCCCTGCTCAAAAACTGCTGCCATGGATGTGAGGAGCAAAAATGACCACTGTGCCTTTTGCGGCTGAGGAAACACGCTGTGCATCAGAAATAGAGTCAGGACCGGAGACATAAGGTCGCAGCGGATTGCAGAAGCAGAGAAACCCCGGAGTTTTCGCGCTAGTCCCACTCTCGATTGAGCGACAGCAGGCCCAGGGGGAGGGGGTGTTAAGCAAAACTCACTGTGTCCAAATCGCAGCCTCAGAGGAGCAGGGGAGCCAGAGCCCATGCAGGAAGACAGGTGCTGCTTAGTCAACTGAACTAAGTAAAGATACTGAAGGCTCTCCCTGCTGCCAGCCTGCAAGGTACTCGTGACCAAAATCCGGCCTCCCCCTTTAAAGGAAGCTCAACTGATCTTCCTGACCAGAAGCTCAACCTTAGCCCACAGAATTAGGGAATTTGGTTGGAAATTCCAGAGGGGCCCTCCTGTGCACCCTGGAGACGTCCAGCTAAACAATTACTAAAGTGGAAGAACAAGTAAAAAAAACTGACTTCTGCTGCTCAAGCAGCAAAATCAGCTGTCCTGCGGCCCCTTCCCCTGTGCCCGGAGATCCGAGTCTGCTCTATCAGCGGCGTGCTTTTCAAGCCGCGAGGAGAGTATTCCCCTCTCGCGCGGCTTGAAACCGCGCGAGAGGGGAATACTCTCTTCGCGGCTTGAAAAGCACGCCGCTGATAGAGCAGACTCGGATCTCCGGGCACAGGGGAAGGGGCCGCAGGACAGCTGATTTTGCTGCTTGAGCAGCAGAAGTCAGTTTTTTTTAAAATTTGACAATTGATTCTGCCGCTGCCACGGCGGCAACGGCAGAAGCCAGGGTTTTGGGGTTTTTTTGTTTTCCTCCGTCGCGGGCCGCACAAAGTTGTCTCGCGGGCCGCATGTGGCCCGCGGGCCGCATGTTTGAGACCCCTGGTGTAAACCATGAGAAACTCTGGGCCACATTAAGAAGCATGGGTATACCAGAACACCTGATCGTACTCTTGCACAATCTGTACATTGATCAAGAAGCAACAGTTCGAATGGAACAAGGAGAAACAGAATGGTTTAAAATAAGCAAAGGTGTAAGACAAGGCTGCATAATTTCCCCCTACCTGTTTAATTTATATACAGAACAAATCATCAGAGAAGCAGGATTGTATGAAGACAACAGAGGTGTGAAAATTGGTGGAAGACTCATCAATAACCTTCGCTATGCTGATGATACCATATTACTGGCCGAAAGTGAAGATGATCTGAAACATTTGCTTCTCACAATCAAAGAACATAGTCTCAAAATGGGACTGCACCTTAATGTAAAGAAGACGAAGATCATGACAACTGGCATAATCAACAGGTTCATCGTTAAAGGAGAAGAAATTGAAATTGTGAACAACTTTAACCTACTTGGATCAACTATCAATAAAGAAGCAACAAGCAGTCAAGAAATCAGATGACGCATTGCTCTTGGCAGAATGGCTATGAAAGACCTAGATAAGATTCTCAAGAGCAGAGATGTCTCTCTCCATACAAAGATTCAACTTGTTCAAGCCATGGTATTTTCAATAACATCATATGGATGTGAAAACTGGACAGTGAAAAAGATAGACAGACAGGAAGAAAATTGATGCCTTTGAATTATGGTGCTGGCGGTGAATACTGTGTATACCATGGACTGCCCGAAGAACAAACCAGTTGGTACTAGAGGAGATCAAACCTAAGCTTTCTTTAGAAGCTCAGATGACAAGACTTCGACTTTCATACTTTGGACACATCATGCGAAGAGATAGAGATTATTAGAGAAATACATCATGCTTGGCAAGATAGAAGGTCAACGCAAAAGAGGAAGGCCAGCAATGAGATGGATCGATACAATTACAGCAGCTACGGGTACCAGTCTGTCAACAATGAGCCGCCTGACTCAAGACCAAACTCGATTTAGGATAGCTATCCAGAGGGTCGCCATGAGTCGACTCCGACTCGACGGCACTTAACAACAACATACTTCCCAAAGCAAACATATCTCAAGTTGATTATTTTATTTTTATTTTTTAAACTTTGTGTTCTAGGCATTTTATTTTCACAGTCACGTTCATCCCAGTCTTTCTTTTCTGCTTTCCTTGTCTGATTTCTAACACTCTTTCCAATGTCTACAGTCCATTTGTTGTTTCTCCTCTCTCCTCCTATCTTTACCCATTCCCTCCCTACATCTACCTCTGACATACTGATCTTTCCCTTTTAGCCCTTTCCTCCATTTCTTTCCTTTCTACCTTTCTGTGAGTGGAGGAGTAGCCTAGTTGTTAGAACACTGGCTTGGTAATCAAGCATCCAGGGTTCAATTCCCACTAGCACTCCTTGGGCAAGTCACTTAACCCTCCATTGCCTCAGAAGAAAGGCCTGGCAATCTACTTCTGGTGACACTGCCAAGAAAGCCCAGGAGCTTCTCAGTCACTAGGAGTCAGGACTGACTCAAAGGCACACATTGCTACCTTTCTGTCCATTCACACTCAGTCTCTTTCTTTTTATTTTTCATTTACCTGTCAAATTTCTATCTTCTTTCACCTCCTGTCCAGTCCATCTCTCCTGTCATTTTCCCTGCCTCACTCCTTCCTCATTCCCTTCTTTCTTCCATACACTCCCCATTACATTTATGTTCTTTGTACTCACCTTCCTCCTTGACAATGCCCCCAAGGCATCTTCTACATGGTTCTACCATGCCCAAGCAGCACCCCCCCTCTCTCCCTCATCCCACCCTTCTAGCCCAGCATTCCCCACAACCCTTTCACGTCCAACAATACAGCATCTGCCCTCTTCCCTATCCTGCCACCCAAGTATGGCATCTGCCCTCTCCCCTTCTTTGCCACCCCAATAATACAGTGTCTGTCCTCTCCCCTAACCTGCCACTCTAAACACAGCAATTACCCCTCCTCTTCCCCGCCAGCTGAATAATGTAATAGCTGTCTTTTCCCTTCCACACCAGGTACAGCAACTTCCCCCTCCTCTGCCTTACCATCCTAGTGCAAAAGTAGTTGCTTTCTTCCTTCTACTATCCCCCCCTATACCTCATCTTCCTTCTCTTAGGCAGAAGATACAGCAGTAAAAACCACAGCATTTTCCTTCACTTTAGCAAAAGCTGTGCTCCTTCCCACAGTCAGAGCAGCAGGAAAAACTTAATATGATTTCACTTTTGGTGTCTCCGCGCACCAGAACTGACATCATATTAAGTGCTCATGCCACTGCAACCCCAGGAAGCTTTGTTTAATATGAAGGAGAATGCTGTGGCTTCTACTGTTGCATTGTCTGCCACTGGGCTTTGTGCCTCTGCGCTTTTTGCTGCCTCTGACCTGCCTGCACTGGTCCTGCAACCCACTGAGGATTCTCACTGCTGCCAACTCAGTTGGTACTGCAGCTTTGGTACCCATGTATATATCAGCATCCCCCTCCCCCCGTCATGCTTACCCTGCTTACCAGGTAGCACCAGCCCTGCTTGCAGGTTGTTGACTGGGCTGTAGAGTGTCCGGTTACAACCTGTCACTGGACACTGTACAGGAGGTCTAAAAACAAGGTTGTATGATTGGAAACTGGGCAGTTGGCTACCCTAGCTAGTACCCAGAGATTTTCAAATGCCATTGAAACCTCTTGAGTCTCCAGATCAGACCTGGAGAGTTTTCTGGTATGTGCATGGACAGGAAACAGGATAGGCCAGGGGAGTCATGACCCTTCCAATTTTTTGCCCTACACAGCATTAACAACCAGGGAGACAAGAGGCAGGGACAGAACTTGGTTTGTTTGACCCTACCAAGCAAAAAGATGTCCCACTTTCCTTGTGAATGCATGTAGCTCGCAGTGAACAGAAACGCAAAATGAGGGAATAGCCCAGATACAAAACTAAAGGTAATATTTAAGAGGGTTCTCTTCAGCCCCTGTGTAGGTCACAGGCCTGCAATTTGGTTTTCAAAGGGCAGCTCTTTGTGGTGCTTCCTTTTGAAGATTCGTGGTGGACTATGCCAGAGGGATTTTTTTAACTCGCATATTTTGTAGTTCAAAATATGCAGGTTAAACTATGTGCGTGCATTTCAAAACTAAATCCAAATATACCTTGGTGAGCTTACCCTGGGTCTGCGCTAGGCTTTTTCAATTTTTCCCTGAATGTAATTTTCAGAGGGTTTTTTCTCCCATAGTCAAACACTGGTTTACCCACAGAAGTCTCTTTGAATTGATCTGAAGGTACATTAAGTAAAGCGAGGTTACTTACCAGTAACGGGAGTTCTCCATGGATAGCAGGATTAGTCAGCCACACCTGGTGACATCATCCAATGGCACCAAGTATGGAAGTGCTCTCCAGAGCCCAGAAAGGAAAACCTTTCTGGGCATGTGCCAAGTGATCCCATCTCCTGGCCCACCCCTTCCTAGCCCAGAGTGTTCCTAGCTGTGGACTTGCCGCTAGGAGTGCGGGCGTCTGGGTTGTGAGGCTGACTTCATCCAGGGGAGGCGGGTGGGTACGTGTGGCTGACTTATCCTGCTGTCCATGGAGAACCCCCGTTACAGTTGTTACCTCGCTTTCTCCTAGGACAAGCAGGATGCGTCAGCCACACCTGGTACCTCCCTAGCAGCACTGTTGGCGCCTGCTGCGGTCGATGAAGAAGGAGTCAGGACCTTGGATATACTTCGTGAACACAGCCGTGAGCTGGTGAAACGTGATTTATTAACATAACTTTCAACATAAATTCAGGGTGGGATTGCTACCGAACTGGTAACAGGCGCTCCTTGTAGTCTTGGGCAAAACGTAGGTTGTGAGCCCTTTGGGAAATATATACTGTACCTGAATGCACACTGCTTTGACCTGGTGAAAATCGGTATATAAGCATTGCTAAATAAACATCTCAAAAGTAGTGCAAAAGTGCAACAAGCCACTTGGTAACAGTGAATGAGAAAACTCAGCAACAATGCAACTCGGTAACAGGGCAACAATGCATGACATTCAACATAACTTCAGGAAAACATAGGCAATGGATAGGTAAAAATTCTGTGATAGTGCAACAAGGTAACAACGCATGGTAAGACAGTGATAATGGCATTGGTCAGTAACAAGGGTCGTGCCTGCATGGGGCGGTCATGGCAGTCATGGCTTGACTGAGTCCAGAACTATCCAGGTCCAGACACTAGTGCTTCTGGAAGATGTGTATTATGGACCATGTGGCAGCCCTGCATATGTCTGCTACTGGCACGGAGTGCAGGTTGGCAATGGTGGTGGCCATCGCTTGTAGCTGGTGTACGTTGACTCTGGTCTTGATCTGTGCCCCTTCCTGATTGGTGGAAGAAGGTGATGCAGTCCGCTATCTACAGCGATGGCATCCTTTTTGTGACTGGGTGCCACGGCTTGCTGGGGTCAAAGTAGACAAATAGCTGAGGCCCCTGCCATAGTGAACGAGTCCAGAGGAGGTAAGTGTGCAGTGCCCTGATGCAATCCAGGGTGTGTGGCTTCTCCTCTTCCGGTGAGGCATGGGGCTCTAGGTGGAAGATAGGGAGCTGAACTGTCTGGTTGAGGTAGAATACCAAGATTATCTTTGGGACAAACCATGGGTGGGTGTGCAAGGTAGCCCAGTCATGGTATAGCTGTGTGTATGGTGGGTCAGCTACTGGTACCTGTAGCTCACTGACTGTTCTAGCTGAGGTGATAGAGATCAGGACAAGTGTTTTCCAGGAGACATATTTCAGAGGTGCAGACTGAAGTGGTTCGAATGATCCCATCATCAGCTGGTTGAGTACGAGGTTCAGGTCCCAAAGAGGTGAGGGGGACATGGGTGGTCATAGGTTGTTCAAGCCTTTCATGAAGTAGGCGACTAGTGGAATGGTGGCAATGGAATTGTTCTTGGTGGTTGGTTGGATGAGGGGCAGTATGGAACCCAGTGAGTATATCTGAAACTTCTCTCTGAAGATGAACTTGTTGAGTTTCCTGAGGTTGAGGATTGGTCGTACGCTTCTTGGGCATGAGAAAGTATCTGGAGTAGAAGCCACTGTTGAGTTGGTCCTGTGGAACTGGCTCTATTGCCCTGGATGCTAGGAGGGACAGGATATCAGCCTCCATGGCCTGTCATAGCTGGGTGAGTATCTCACTGATGGGTGGGGTGTGTTGACAGGGCAGTGAGAGGAATTGGATGCTGTAGCCTTCCGCAATAATCTGGAGGACCCACTTGTCCAATGAGATATGCACCCAGGTGTTCGAGAAGTCTGAGACATGATCCCCAACCGAAGTTGTGTCTGGGTGGGGATTGTCTAAAGGAGGGGTTACTCTTCCCCGATGATGGAGAGGTCTGCTTCTGTTGTTTCCTCTCCGTCTGGCAGTTATTTATTTATTTATTTCAGTTTTTTATATACCGCACTATTTATAATCAGTGCGGTTTACAGATGAACACAAAGACCAGAACAACAGGCTGTTCGGTATTACATATAACAGGAGTATAAACTTGGATAACAGTTCTGTTGGTATGGCACCTGGTATGGTTGCTGCTTATAACGCAGGGCCTGTCACTTGTGATAGGGGCTGCTCTGCTTGGAGGAGGAGTAGGACTTGCGGGAATAGCTCTCTTTCTTGTTGGACACACTGCGGTTGAGGCCTTCTTCTGTGAGTGTCCGCAGGGTCATGCAGTGCTCTTTCAGGTCATTCACTGTGTCTTTTAACTTGTCTCCGAACAGCGAGTCCTCTGTGCAAGGGGTATACGCAATGCGGTTGTGCATATCTTCCCTCAGGCCTGAAGCCCATAGCCAGGCTAGTTGTTGCATGGATATGACCGTGCCCACTGTCCAGGTGGCAGAGTCGAAGGCATCAAAGGATGCCCTTACCAGATGTTTGGTGCATTCTGTGAGATCCATTAAGGCTGATGTGGTGATTGTTTGGGCCTCCAGGAGCAGTGTCACCATTGTGTTCCTCAGATTTTCTAGCAGCAGCTCCTGGAAGATGGCGTGTTGAAATTTGTGTGCTGCTATCCATGCGCTTAGCATGGCCCCTTGAAACACCTTCTTGCCTACATCATCCAGGAGCTTGTGGTCTTGGCCAGGCAGGGAGTTGGCATGGTTGCGAGACAATCTGGCATGCTTCAAGGCAGACTCAAGCACTATGGACTGGTGCGGCTGTTGGGTTTTGGAGAACCTGGTATTTTGCCTCTAATTTGTAGGAGCAAGTGACGCCCAATGTCGGAGTGAGCCAGAGTTGGGTGAGACTGTCCAGGAGTCGCTGGTGGATGGGAAGTGTAGGTAGTGCCTTAGGGGCAACTAGGTACTTCAGGGCCATGGGTGCATCATCCTTTTGGTTTGTTGCATCTGGCAGTGTGAGGGTAAATTGAGAGGCAAGCTTGCACAAGAACTTGGGGTAGGACAGGTCCACTGGTTGTGTGGGTGACTGTGGGTGTGAAGGGTTCATCCCTCGTCAGTGCCTCAGGACCTGTCTCTGCTGCTGTGGGTGAGCTGAGGGTGTCCTACATCTTTGTCGCACCAAGAACGGCCACCTCCTCTTCCCTTCTGTTGGAGATCATGGAGTCTGGGGAGGTAGGCATAGGGAACGAGGATGGGGCCCATGCCGTAGGTCTCCTTGTTGTCTGAGCGGGATTAGGAAGTGAGGGCATGAGATGCATGCTCTGAAGCTGTGGAGATCTCTATTGCTGCTGCAGGAGGCGAGTGATGAGATCCAGTAGGGCAGATGCATCGTAGGCATTGGATTTGGTGCTGTGGCTCCGATGGGAGGAATCCCAGGAGGAGTGGCTTCAGGAGTTCTCCCAGTGTCTTTGGCTGCATTTATGCATCTGTCAGCTGGGGTATCTGTGAGTACTGCAGCTGCTTTCAGTGGTCCTGGCCCTCTTATGGTGATGTGTTCTGTCCCGTCTGCCTCTGCTGTGCCTGCACAACCTGGAGCGCTTTCGTGGGGATGTCTCTCTATTTTGGTGCTGATGGGAGGCCTCCCTGTTGGTGTGGTAATGGCGCTCCTGGCTTCTGCAGTCATCATGATGTCGACCAATGACATCATGAGAGGTGGGGCTTAGCACGATGACTCTATCCTCGGCTCCAGGACAGAGGGAGGAAGGGCCCGGATCCTGGGCAATTGCTGTGTCTGTCTGAGGGATGTCCTGGGCAGCCTGAGAGGCAGAAACCAGACCTCTGAGGATGCCTGGAGCCCCAGAAGTCACACAGAGGGGGATAGAGGCCCGAGAAGGCTCATCCTGGCTGGCGGGGGCAGGCAACAGTGAGTTCCACTGAAGGGGGGCTCCACGTGACTGGCCTCATGGCTGCGGCCTGTAGGAGCTGAGAGGGTGGCTCCATCTAGGTGCTCTTTTAGAGTTTGCAGCCTTAATTTCCACCCCTGGAGGGACATTTTAGCACAGTGGGGGCAGTCATCAATTCAGTAGCCAATTCCTAGACACACACTGGTCATGTGCGTCAGTGCTATTCATTTTCCTGCCACAGACTGGGTATTTTGTAAACCCTGGCTCAGGCATTTTACCTTGACTGGAGATCTTTTCTTCAGTCTCTTCTATGTGCTGTAGAGAATTCTTTTTTTTTTAAATCTATCTTGGAGAGCTGGGGGTTCATCTTGCTGGCAAGGCAGAAGAAGGAATTCTGGGTTAAGTAGGGGTGGGCCAGGAGGTGGGACTACTTGGCACATGCCCAGAAAGGTTTTCCTTTCTAGACTCTGGACAGCATTTCTGTACTTGGCGCCGTCGGATGATGTCATCAGGTGTTGCTGACTTATCCTGCTTGTCCTAGGAGAAAAACATCAATGTGTTTTTAAAGCTACAAACAGTAGCTTAAACAAGAGAACTTAATATATAATCATTAAGGGAACATCACTCCGGATAACTTTCCACTATTCTGGTTTGCTAAGACTGGCCAGTCATATGCAAGAAATGGACAAAGTTCCCCAGAAGTTGTAAGGTAGGCTGTTGACACCTATCCCCTGCCCCCTCTCAATCAGGCACATTTCAGCAGTATGGGACCAGCAAATCTCTCTCCTGTATATTCATTGTGGATGTCCTGAAAACCTGACTGGCTGGAGAGCCCACAAGATACTATATATTTGGGAACCACTGGACTATGAGGCTCCATGCACTTTAAAGTGGGTTTGTTTTTTTTAAATTTGATACAACTTTTTACAAATAGCAAAGTGGTTTACATTAAAATTGTAGGGAAAAAACAATAGTGAGACACAAAAGCAGAGCAGGGAAAATAGAAATTCAGGTGGAAGCAGTACAGCATTGACAACAAATCAATAAAAAAAAGGTATAATATCAAGAAAAACAGGACAGTAAAAGAGAGATGGGTAAGGTTCAGTGTTTATTGCTGTAATCAAACAGATGCCAATTTAAGGAATTACCACTTCATGCCCAGATCGAGGGCTAAACTTTTGTCAACTCATAGCTGTAGTTCAAATGCCTGGAAGATGAACCACATCTTGAAAGCAGATTTGAATGAAGAGCAGGTACTGTTGAATCTTAACGCGAGAAGTAAGGAGTTCCACAAGTAGTGTGCTTGCCAGCTAAAATAGGTATGGTGGGCAAGACTAAGGCAACCATCATGCATACTAGGTGGCCGCCTATAGCTCAACTTCTGGGGAGTGGAAAAGATTAGGACATTCAAAACTAAACAATAGATTTTGACAGCCAGGGAGATGTAAAGCTTAAGGTGCCCTGCCTAGGGCACCAACACCTTGAACCATTTCTAGGGCTCGCCCAGATGGCAGGTAATTTCTAACTATACTTTAGAAGAAGCCTACATCAGCTGATTGCAAAGAACTGGTTGCAGAATATGAAAGGAGGAAATCTGACAGATATGTTGGAAGGCTGTATGAATGGCTCTAAAGGCTAATATTTAAGTTCTGAATTCATTTCTAAAGACGACAGGTAGCCAAAGTTGGTGGAACAACAGGTAGATAACATGATCAAACTTGTGTGCTCCACACAGAAGAAGCCACATTAAATCAAGCCTTGACAAATTTTGTTTGGATTTAGGAGCAAGACTAAAATCTTAGGAGCTAGTGGCTGTGACCCCTTGTGACTCCCTCTCCCCATTGCCTCCATTCTCCACAGATGTTCCTTCATTTACAAATTCCTACATGTCTGAAGAAGATGGAAGAGTTTGAAGAGAGGTGATAAAGTGTGTCTTGTTATGGTAGCAGAGGCTGAATGAGCCAACTTTAGAACTATATAGACAGCAAGTCACATTTGTTGTTGTTGTTAAGTGCCGTCAAGTCGGTGTCGACTCCTGGTGACACTCTGGATAGTTGACCTAAACTTTGTTCTGTCTTCAGCCAAGCGGCTCATTGTTGATAGAGTGACATCCATAGCTGCTGTTATTGTATCGATCCATCTCATTCACAGCCTTCCTCTTTTACAGTGACCTTCTACCTTACCAAGCATTATGTCTTTCTCCAATGATCTCTCTCTTCGCATGATATGTCCAAAGTATGAAAGTCGAAGTCTTGTCATCTGTGCTTCTAAAGAAAGCTTAGGTTTGATCTCCTCTAGTACTGACCGGTTTGTTCTTCAGGCAGTTCATGGTATACTCAGTATTTGTCACCAACACCATAATTCAAAGGCATCAATTTTCTTCCTGTCTATCTTTTTCACTGGCCAACTTTCACATCCATATGACGTTATTGAAAATACCATAGCCTGGACAAGTTGAATCTTTGTATGGAGAGAGACATCTCTGCTCTTGAGGATCTTGTCTAGGTCCTTCATAGCCATTCTATCAAGAGCAATAGTCATCAAATTTCTTGACTGCTAGTCCTTTCTTTATTGATTGTTGACCCAAGTAAGTTAAAGTTGTCAACTATTTCAATTTCTTCTGCATCAATGATGAACAATTTTAACAATCTTTATTATAAACAAAGATAGGAATTACAATCAAGTCCACGTCATGGAAGCGAGAGGATCACAGAAAACAAGCATAATAATACAACGACCATTTTAACAAAGCCAGATAGGAATAATAAACTCTAACCCTAAGACTTAGAAAGGAAGTAAAGAAATAATCCTAAACACATTCTTTACTATCTAAAAAAGCTATCAATGAATCAGATTCCATAAAGACATATTTTGTCTGTTGAAAAATCAAAATACATTTGCAAGGGTATTTAAGAAAAAAGGAGGCCCCTATTGCCACAACGCGCGGTTTCAGTGCCAAAAAAGCTTTCCTTCGTTTCTGTGTGAGTCTACACACGTCTGGGAAAACCTGTATCTCGCCACCACAAAATAATTGTTTCTTTTTAGGAAAATACAACCGCAATATTAAATTTTTATCAGACAATGACACAAAGGAAACAATTAAGGTGGCGCGATTAGGAATCTCATCCGTGGAAGACTCAAGAAACGCGGAGACATCTAGTGAAGAGGATACTGGAACCTTACCCGCGTCGTTGGCAAGAGGGGAGGAGGTCTCCGCTAAAGTCGAAGGAATATAATAAACCGAGGAAAACTTTATTGAATTAACATCATCAATTGATAAGACCTCTTTAATATATTTATGCAACAAAATAGTAGGAGAAAGGTAGTGAGTCTGGGGAAAATTAAGAAACCTTAAATTTTTTAAGCGCACAGCATTTTCAAGAGACTCAATCTGATGATGAATATTAATATTATCACGAGTAAATGAAGAAGCAACTGTCTGCATAGCAGAGACTTGACCCCCTAATTTATTTAAAGCAACATTATGTTTTACCAAAGATTCATCATGGGTTCCCAACTTCCGTACCACATCCTTGGAAAACTGTGAAACTTGAGAGAGAGAAACCCGCAAGGATAACTCCATGCGGGTGACTACCTCAAACACATCTCTTAAGGAAACATCTGTTGGAGAGACCACTGATGGGACGGTAGTGGGGAACTCCAATGGTGTAGGAAGAACAGACAATAATTCTTTATCCTCCTGAACAACCGAAATAGCAGCAACATTAGTATTATCTAATAAGGATCCCATCCCCAGACTAACTCTTCTGGGGGAGAACTCCTTTAAAGTCTCAACTTCCTGACTGGGTAGGGAAACACCCTGCGCAATTAAAGAAGAGTCAGAAACAGTACTCACGGACCCTAGGGTCAAGTCCGGCAGCTCACGCTCTCCCTGAGCTTTTTGCAAATGCACATCCATCGGGCCCACGATCTTAGGGGCCTTTTGGGTGTTCGTCGCAGGGAACACCTTCTTCCGTCGTTTGCCCATGGACACGCAAGACCTTTCTGTAACTCCTTGTTGCTCCGAAGGGGCTCCAAAGGGGCGTGTCCTGCCCCTTTGGTCACGCCCCTTCGGTCACGCGACCACGGGTGTGCGCCCGCGGGTCGCGTACGCGGGGGACCAGGTTTTTAAAGGTCCTGGGGGGCGGGGCTACAACGCTCCTCCTGCCGCTAATTCCACCACCGGCTCCAGCTGTCCCCGCTCGCTCCGGTACTCCAGCGGGGGACCAGGTTTTTAAAGGTCCTGGGGGGCGGGGCTACAACGCTCCTCCTGCCGCTAATTCCACCACTGGCTCCAGCTGTCCCCGCTCGCTCCGGTACTCCAGCGGGGGACCAGGTTTTTAAAGGTCCTGGGGGGCTACAACGCTCCTCCTGCCGCTAATTCCACCACCGGCTCCAGCTGTCCCCGCTCGCTCCGGTACTCCAGCGGGGGACCAGGTTTTTAAAGGTCCTGGGGGGCGGGGCTACAACGCTCCTCCTGCCGCTAATTCCACCACCGGCTCCAGCTGTCCCCGCTCGCTCCGGTACTCCAGCGGGGGACCAGGTTTTTAAAGGTCCTGGGGGGCGGGGCTACAACGCTCCTCCTGCCGCTAATTCCACCACCGGCTCCAACTGTCCCCGCTCGCTGTAATACTTCAATGAGAATGCCACCAATGCCCGGTGCTTTGTTCTTTGATAAGGCTTTCAATGCTGCTTTGACTTCTTCTTTCATCACCAATGGTTCCTAATCATAAGGTACAGTTTGAAATGGTTGTCCATTTGATTGTTATGGCACAATGACTCTGTATATTCTTTCCACCTTTTGTTAATCTTCTCAGCATCATTCAACTGGATCCTTGAGCATCTTGTAGCATTCCAATTCAAAGCTGGAATTTGTTCTTTAACTCTCATAGCTTTAGAAAAGCCGATTTTGTTCTTCCTCTAATAGCCTCTGATTCTATTTCCTTGCATGTGTCATTGCAGTACTTCTCCTTGTCTTATCTTGCTGCATGTTGGAAATCTCTGTTGAGTTCTGTGATTGCCTCTCTTTCACCTCTGACTTTAACTTCTCTGCATTTCTGGACAATTTTCAGCCATGCATTTTGGCCGTTTTTGCTTTTTCACCTTATGTAGAGACTTACTGTTTTCTTCCAACAGAACCTTCTTGATATCATCACATAACTCTTCTGGAACTCTGTCATTTGTATCTAAAGCAGCAAATCAATTTTTTAGGCAGTCTTTAAATTCCAGTGGTATATTCTCAAGATCATATTTTGCTACATTCATGAGTGGCTTGCTCTTTTTCAACTTCAGCTTGAGTTTGCATACTAGTAGTTGGTGATCTGTAGCACAGTCAGCTCCAGGTTTTGTCTTTGTTGATGTTATAGAGCTTTTCCATCGTTGTCTTCCACAGATGTAGTCAATTTGATTTTTGTACAATCCATTGGGTGAAGTCCATGTGTATAGTCAGCGCTTGTGTTGCTGGAAGAAGGCGTTTGAGATGAATAGATCGTTGGTCTTGTAGAATTCTATCAGTCTTTCTCCAGCTTTGTTTCTGTTGCCAAATCCATATTTTTCAACCATTTTGCCTTCTTCTTTGTTGCCAACTTTTGTGTTCCATTTACTCATGACTATCGGGATATCCTGTTTGCATGTTCTGTGATATGTGCGCGTGTGGTGAAATAGTGGTTTGCCTTTCTATGCATGGGATGTGGCGGTGGGTGTCTTTGTGTAGATAGGGTGCAGGGCTGCGGTGCATGTTTGTGCACTGCAGAGATGGGAAGTCTCTGTGTGTGGTGCAGAGTTTAGATGTCTGTGTGTGTTGTGTGTGGTACGGAGGTGAGATGCCTATGTGAGTGTGTGGCTGTTGTGCAGAGGCAGACTGCATATTTGTGTGTGTGCCAGTGTAGATGGGATTCTTCTGCGCATTTCTTTTTGGGGGGGATACACCTTTTGGCATATACATAGGGCTAGCATGTCCACTAGGCAGCCTAGGTGACCACCTAGAGCGGCAGACCTCCATGGGTGGCACGACACACATGGCTTTCTGCTGCCACCTCCCCCCCCCCCCACTTCAGCTGATTCTGGTGACAGGGTCAGCTTGACTCAGCAGCAGCGGCCAATGGCAGGCCATTTCTGACCCCCCTAAAGTTGTGTCAGAAGGGTCAGAAGTGGTAGGCCATGTGTGCCAAAGCAAATGGCCTGCTGCTGCTACCGAGCCACCCCTGACCCTGCCACCAGAATCAGCAGCAGTAGGGGGCAGTGGCATGGCTCAGCATGGGGAGGGGAGGGGAGGAGGGTGGCGTGGCTCGGCTCAGTGGGGGGCAGCAGAAACCCTTGGGCCAGCCCTGCATATACAAATTTATTTATTTATTTTATTTATTTAGACAGTTTTGTATACCGCCTTATCCTTCAATCAAAGCGGTCACAACACAATTGGGGGATACATTTAACACGCAGAGATACGAGACACATACACTAATACTTACAGGGAACATGGGCAGTGGAGGGTTAAGTGGCTTGCCCAAGACCACAAGGAGCATCTGTGGGACTAGAAACTCCAGTCCTTCCGGCCCAAGGTTGCTGTCCTCTAGTGGGATTTGAACCCCCGACCTTCCGGCCTGAAGTACCTTGCCCCAACCACTAGGCTACTCCTCCCTCCCTTTGTCCCCATTCATTCATCTTTATAAGCCCTTGCACTTTTCCCTCTCCCCTTCAATCCCTCTCCACTCTCTCCACTTCTCCCTCCCACCTAGCACTCCCATCCCCTGCTCTCCATTCCCCCATCCTCCTTCCTTTTTTTTTTAAAGCCATTGCCACTGTAAATTTTTGGTGCCTCACTTCCCCCCTCCTGTTTAACCTTTTTTTTTTACTCCAGGGCCTTCTGCCTCCAAACCGTGATCTCCTTTCCCTCCTGTTCTGCCCACGGGGATCCGATCTCCCACGGGCAGACAGATGGAGATATTGCCGTACTCGTGGTTTGCTGCTCGTCTTCTTCCTGTGGGGGATGTGATCTCCACAGGCAGTCTATGCCATCTAAGCCGTGATCATAGGCCTTTCCCTCCTGTTCTACCTGCGGGATCCGATCTTCCATGGGCAGACAGAAGGGGACTTTGCTGCTCTTTTTCTGCTTTTTGTGGATGGGATCTCCAAGGACAGCCTGCTCTTTCCAAGCTACGATCATAGGCCTTTCCCTCCTGTTCTACCTGTGGGGATGAGATTTTCCTGTGGGCAGATAGAAAGGGATTTTGCCACGATTTTAGCTTGCTGCTCTTCTTCTGCTAGTAGGGAATGGGATCCCTGTGGGCAGCCTGTTGCCTTTGGGCTGCGATCATGGCTTCCCCTCTTGTTCTGCCCATGGGAGATCGGTTCCCCGTGGTCAAACAAAATCGCATGGGGGGAGGGGGTGAAAAGAAAAGCCCAGGTGCCAGGTACAAATTTCTGGCTGCCAAGGTGACCTGTCCTCTGGGATTTGTTGAGTCCTTCATTAAACTATTTGAAGACATTATTCCAGGAGTTCTTTTTGTCTGGCACAGTAATCTTATATAAGTACTATAATATTGCTATGAAAGAACATCACTGGAATCACAAACCTGGCATAATTGTAGAGAATGAAGACGTTGCGATCACCTGGGACATCCCTGTTCCCACAGATTAAAAGTATGATGCAAGAAAACTGGACATTGTGGTACAGGAGAAAATCACATTGTCAGGGTCAAGTGGCTATTCTATATTACGTGAGGAGAAAGAGAAGATTCTCAAATACCAACAAATACAACCCAGAGACTAAGAAAATGTGGATAGATACAGAAATTGTCCCAGTTGTACTGGGTGCCACCGACCTGATTAAAAAGAATTCTCAAGAGCATTTTGATATATTGGCTGTGCATATTACACCTTATGAACTCTAGAAGAAGGCCCTCTTTGGAAGAATGCAAACGTTTGGATGATCATTAACAGTGAATCAGAGATGGAGATCATCCTCAACATAGCCTGGCATGGAGGTGAAGTTCATTCCTGTCACTGTATGTTCAAAATTAGCTCATTTGGAGACAATACTCCAAGAGTTTAACCAGTGTATTATGAACAACCTGAAGAAGCCTCATGGAAGTATTATATGTTTTATTGTTCGTATTGTGATCTGCTTATAAACTGAATATAAAATGTAATAAATAAAATTAAATGCCATGAAGATGGGTATTACCATCATCCAGGCTATTTAAGGCCAGTGCATGAAGAAGCACATCAAGTTCCATTGCCTTGACAAATGTGCAAAGACTAAGATGGGACATGTAGCCCAAAACTCAGCTTAGAAACCAGGACTCTTATGGGGGGTGTTTACTAAATGGAGGTAGCAGACTCCGTGCGATATCGGAGCTGCAGCCCCATAGATTTCAACGGGGCTGCGGCTCTGATATTGCATGGAGTCCACTACCGCCGTTTAGTAAACATCCACTACTGTATTTTTTAATGAGTTTCTAGACACTTAAGATAGATGGGGCCAGACCAGGGAGATATTTTGCCTTGTCTGTCCAAAACGTTTCAACTGCAGGGTGGCTGGAGTGCCTCTGATGGGAGAAGAAGATGTTGGTAGTTTCCTGTGCACCTTAGACAGAATATTGGAAATTACTTTTGAAGTCATCAGATGTGCCATATTGCCCAGAAGACACATGCTTAGGGAAGCCAAAGGTCAAGGGATCCCTCATCTCGATAGGTTGTCTTACAGAACCCATAGTATTGAAAGCAAAAAGAATAACAGATGCAATTCATTTGGTTCATTCATTACTCATTTGTTAGATGTTTGGCTTCTGCTCATTGGAGCCCTGACCTCTCCTGGCTGATGCATGATACAGACTGACACAGTAACACACTAAGGGGTATGTTTACTAAACCGCGGTAAATGTGATTAACGCGGGTAATGTACGGTTAATGATCGTTGGCACGTCCAAACGCGCGTTCTAATGTGCGAACGACCGTTAACCGTACATTACGCGCATGAACCGCAGTTAACGATCGTAAACCCCCGCGGCGCGTTAAAACAACGCGGAAGGTGGAGAGTGGGCAGAGAGAAGGGGTCAATGGGCGGAGAGTGGGCGGGGAGAGGCTCCCCCCACACCAACGCGCTGATTATCTGAGCAGAATCCCAACGCGAATGAAAACCTGCCGTTAAAGGCATATTAAAGGGAAGAGAAACCATTTCCGTCAGCAATGTACAGCAAACCCGGGGAAACCAAAAACACGTGAGCAGTGTGATACATGTGCACAGAACAAAATAGCAAATAGAAATGTAAAAAGACCATAACAAAAGCCAAAAGAAAGTATAAACCAGCTGTGCAACAGAGGTATTAATGGGCAACCATAAAAAACAAATCCTGGAAAGCCTCAAAAAAACAAAAATGATGTATGGCAGGTTCTACGGAGCGTAGACCCGTCCACAAAACATTCCCTAGTCAGTATTACCCTGAGCTCACCTGGGAGTGTCTGCTATGGTTGCTCATTAATATCACCATTGGCCAGTTTGGTTAGGGTCTATCCCCTATTTCCGAGGTCAATTTCGGGGTTTATGTGCACGTTTGTCCCCATACAAGGTGAATGAGCTGACAGTAAAAATGTGCAGAGCAGGGTTTCTGATTCACTCTGCCAGGTTTTCTATCTCCAGGGACTACACTGTCTCTGTGGCTACAGTGTGGTGAAGCGGACACTGCCAGTACCTTTAGGACCAGAGGGTCACAGGTTCAAATCCCAGCTGGAGCACCCACCAACCAAGTTCCCATATTTTACCCACCACAAAACAGAGATAGTAAAGACACCCCTTTATCGCAGAGAACATGGAACAAACACCTATATTTTACCCTACCCCCCCTAACAATGGGCAATACCCACAGCCGAGTCCCACAAATGCAGTCCTGGAGTGCCACACCTTAATCAGCTCATAGGCATTTGCCAAGATAAGGACATGTCAGCATGTTGGCGGAAGGGTACAGGTGGTGGAGGGGGCAGTGGCCTTTAGCCACAGCAGACAGTGGCCCAGCCATGTGCAGGCTGGCACGTCCACCGCAACAGACAGGCCCTGTCGGATGTACAGACATGGACCCCCTAGGGAATGCAGCCAATCTGTGGCAACACAGTGGTGCAGTGCACACAGACAGTGTGTGCCAGAACCAAAGGTCACAGGTTCCAAGCCCAGCTGTGGCTACTGGCAATACAGTCCACATATTTTTCCCACAACTTAACAGTGATTTTACTGTCAAAACGTCCTTGCTGAGAACATATGCTGGGTTAATACACCTATATATCACCCCACCGAGCACACACACCATAAACAGGCGCATAACCTAGAGCAGAGTCTCCAAAATGCAGTCCTGGAGGGCCACACAACGGTCAGGTTAAATGCTGCCCAAAATAAAGATGCCTGTGCCGCATATCCATGCGCACCCCCATGGCATGCAGATGTAGCTCATGCATATTAATGAGCAACAGCATGCAAATCCTAACAGTGTCTGGCACATCAGGACTGGTTATGGCAACCTCTGCCGTAAAGCAGCAGCTAACAGGGGGCAGACACACCACCACCCACCCACCCAGGCCCCATTGGGAAATGGCTCCTGGAGAGGCAGGACATTGGGCCCTGTGTGCATCTCCCAATACTAGCAATGCCACCCCACACCTGGGTATGCGGTACACACCTATCAAACGTGTCCCAAGATAACTGGCAGATAGCAAGTCCTACGTTAAGCACAGTTTGCCCATTGGGCCCCATCATAACAATATGTCTGATGTCTGCATTGTGTGCCACAGGTCTGGTCTCTGACAGTGTTTACCACCCTGGGGGGTCACCCCCCCAACAGTATCGCGTACCATATCCATGCCTTAACTGTGCCCTGGACTGGTGTGGTGGGCAGGGCTGCTGAACCCCTCTATGGTTGCACAATTCTTGCACAGGTGTTGGAGTGTGTGTCTGTCTATACAGTGTGCGGAGGCTGCAAACACCTTCAACAGCCCACACTGCCAGCACCGTTGCCAGTATGGGCCTGCCAATGTGCATAATGAGGAGCAAGGTACCATGGGTATAGCCCAGACAGGGCGGCCTGGCCAGGCTGCATCTGCACAGCGCATAGGGCACTGACTATGGCATATTAGTGCCTGGCCACCACCTACACAGACAGGGCAACCGCTGTATGTCCTGCAGGGAGATCATTCTCACCCTGACTGTGCAGTGACCATGGCATGGCTAGGCATCCCCATAGTGCCATATAGGACCTCTGTTATGTGATATGTATGTGTCTCCTTTTGGGGGCCAGTCACTGACTGAGCTGCTTGTGGTGTTTGCTGCCATCCTGGTTCTGGGTGCACACGTGTCCAACAGGAACATGCATTAATGGACCAACTAGCAGACTGTTTGCAGCTGGTATGTGTCTCGATAGAGCACATAGCAGGGTGCAGCGGCTGAAGGCCTGCTGCAGGAAAATATCAGATAGTGTCTGGGTGCAGCCTAGTATATGCAGGCCTACTCTTTGTCTGCCTGTGTGCTATGGATATGTAGAGTGCTACAGTGACTGTCCTGTAGGGTGTGATATCCACAGCAGAACTGAGGTTGGTGGTCCCCCCTACTGCCCCCATTGCAGGGAGGTAGAATGTGGATCTGTTGATGGGAGACCCGGTTTACCACCATAATCCCTCTAGGGGGCCGTAGGGACTACACCTGACAGAGACAGGCAAATATCTCCAAGATGTTTGTGCAGAAATTACCTATCTCACACATTACCACTTCTGTGGACCTCCACTATGGCCTATGTCTGCCATGGATGGTGCTGGGCACCTCACTGCACCCTCAGGGTGAGCACAGTAACCGCACAATGTGACGGCGTGTAGCCACTGTGTGCCAGTAAAACAGATGGTCAGTACCCCCTACCAGGCCGAGGTGCTGTGGAGGTGCACATGGTCATTTCCCCCTACCAGGCCGAGGTGCTGTAGGGTTGCGTTCCCCATCTCGTGTCAATCAGTGGACAGGTGATTTGCATGTGTAGTGCATCATGGTAGTGACTGCTCCAATCAAACCCTGTGAACCACAGCAGATGGACTGTGTGGTGAACTGAAGTCACTCTGTAGCCAGCTAGGCATGTAGAAGGAGCTACAGAGGCTTACTCCACTGGCAAATGCAGTGACTGTGCAGACAGAACCTATGGGTATGAGGCCACTGTGGTGATACATGGCAGGGCTGCCAGGTGCAGCTGCATCTGGAGTAGTGGTGTCTGTAACCCAATAATAGCAGAGGTAAAGTACAGACTGCAAGGCAATGTTTGTCTTCAAAGAGCAAGAGAGGACCGAGAGAAAGGGTGTAGGAGCACGCATGACAAGGCTACAACTAATGCTATAGATATCAAAAGAGACAGATATACAGAAGCTGTACATTGTTCCGGATGCCACCTCCACAGTATGCCATTCAGGGACACTCTCTGTGCCCTGGTCTCCAGCCACCCCCCTAGATCCATGTAAACAAAAGGGACATAACAAATGTAAGAGACATCTCCACATCATGGACAGTCCTCGACAAAGCAATGTGAAATATCCCTAATGTGAGATGTCAGAAGCAGAAGGTGTTAGAACACATGCTGCAGACCCTGCAATATCTAGCAGTAGGACAAAAATGTGGGGGTTTTAAAATCCAGCTCATGCCCACAGTCTAGGATAAGCCATAGGCCATCACATGTATAGATGGTAGCGTTAATGTGAGTTGCAGTACACCATGAGGATCTGCCATCAAACATGCCAATGCACATGCCAACGCACGAGCCAACGCCCTTCCGCCAACAGCAACGCATATAAGCACGCGCCGTGTCATGGCCCCAAACCGATGTCTTTGTGCGCGTGGCCACGCCCCCGCCAACGCACGTAGCTACGCCCCCATGAACGCACGTGGCTACGCCCTCATGAACGCACGTGGCTACGCCCTTATAAACGCACGTGGCTACGCAGCTAAGATACACTCAGAGCAGATGGCAGCCATGTCACGAAAGCCTGCCTTCACTCACAGAGACCTGTACCTGCTGACAGAGCTCTTCTGTCTCCGCCAGCAACGCCTCTTCCCTGGCTCGTCCAGGAAGCAGAACCTGACAAGGGTGAGGAGGGCCTGGGACCGCCTCACCAATAGATATAACAGGAGCTCTGATTACCCACGTGAGGTAAGTGTCTGGGGACAGGCACCCCACATGAGGAAGTGGTGAAGAACAGCCTGTAACCAAAGCACCATTAATATCTGCACTGCTGGAGAATGTCTGGTGTAGCTGCGGCCAGCATGTAGCTAGGTCATCCACACACACAATGTCAGAACCCCCAAGCCCACAGGGGGTAGCTGCAACCATGGCAGAGGTGAACTAATGACCACAGTCGTATGCTACGGGGCGCAGTTGCATCCTCAGGGATGTGCTCAATCAACAGAAAACCACAGACCCAACACCAAGGTCAAGGGACACACGGGTCTGTCACATGCCCCTGTCAGCTAGCACCAAGCACAAAGACATTCCAGGATGGTGCAGGCCCGTAAAGGGGGTCCACCCCCTGTCCTGGTGCTATGGATACAGGCTCTGTTGGTGCTCACAAGAATCTGCCCATAGCCCCAGGATGAAGAGGATCCCAAATGAGGAGCCCATCCCCTGTCCTGGTGCTATGGATACAGGCCTTGTTTGTGCTCACAAGAATCTGCCCATAGCCCCAGAATGAAGAGGATCCCAAATGAGGAGCCCATCCCCTGTCCTGGTGCTATGGATACAGGCCCTGTTTGTGCTTACAAGAATCTGCCCATAGCCCCAGGATGAATAGGATCCCAAATGAGGAGCCCATCCCCTGTCCTGGTGCTATGGATACAGGCCTTGTTGGTGCACACAAGAATCTGCCCTTAGCCCCAGGATGAAGAGGATCCCAAATGAGGAGCCCATCCCCTGTCCTGGTGCTATGGATACAGGCCTTGTTTGTGCTCACAAGAATCTGCCCTTAGCCCCAGGATGAAGAGGATCCCAAATGAGGAGCCCATCCCCTGTCCTGGTGCTATGGATACAGGCCTTGTTTGTGCTCACAAGAATCTGCCCTTAGCCCCAGGATGAAGAGGATCCCAAATGAGGAGCCCATCCGCTGTCCTGGTGCTATGGATACAGGCCTTGTTTGTGCTCACAAGAATCTGCCCTTAGCCCCAGGATGAAGAGGATCCCAAATGAGGAGCCCATCCCCTGTCCTGGTGCTATGGATACAGGCCTTGTTTGTGCTCACAAGAATCTGCCCTTAGCCCCAGGATGAAGAGGATCCCAAATGAGGAGCCCATCCCCTGTCCTGGTGCTATGGATACAGGCCTTGGTTGTGCTCACAAGAATCTGCCCATAGCCCCAGGATGAAGAGGATCCCAAATGAGGAGCCCATCCCCTGGCCTGGTGCCATGGTAGCTGGGCCTGTTTTTGACCACAGTAACAACACACATCCGCAGGATGCAGTAGGCCTCACCTCAGAGCCCTACCCCTCATCCTGGTGGTGTGGGTAATGCCCCAGTCAGTGAACAAAAGGGCAAACCAGATCCCCAGGATGCAGTAGGCCTCACCTCAGAGCCCTACCCCTCATCCTGGTGGTGTGGGGAATGCCCCAGTCAGTGAACACTGGGGCAAACCAGATCCCCAGGATGCAGTAGGCCTCACCTCAGAGCCCTACCCCTCATCCTGGTGGTGTGGGGATTGCCCCAGTCAGTGAACAAAAGGGCAAACCAGATCCACAGGATGCAGTAGGCCTCACCTCAGAGCCCTACCCCTCATCCTGGTGGTGTGGGGATTGCCCCAGTCAGTGAACAAAAGGGCAAACCAGATCCACAGGATGCAGTAGGCCTCACCTCAGAGCCCTACCCCTCATCCTGGTGGTGTGGGGAATGCCCCAGTCAGTGAACACTGGGGCAAACCAGATCCCCAGGATGCAGTAGGCCTCACCTCAGAGACCTACCCCTCATCCTGGTGGTGTGGGGAATGCCCCAGTCAGTGAACACTGGGGCAAACCAGATCCCCAAGATGCAGTAGGCCTCACGTCAGAGCCCTACCCCTCATCCTGGTGGTGTGGGGATTGCCCCAGTCAGTGAACAAAAGGGCAAACCAGATCCCCAGGATGCAGTAGGCCTCACCTTAGAGCCCTACCCCTCATCCTGGTGGTGTGGGGAATGCCCCAGTCAGTGAACACTGGGGCAAACCAGATCCCCAGGATGCAGTAGGCCTCACCTCAGAGCCCTACCCCTCATCCTGGTGGTGTGGGGATTGCCCCAGTCAGTGAACAAAAGGGCAAACCAGATCCCCAGGATGCAGTAGGCCTCACCTCAGAGCCCTACCCCTCATCCTGGTGCTGTGGGGAATGGCCCAGTTTGTGACTCGTTGGGCCAAACCATATTGCACACTGATAAATATCTGTGTTGCGGCACAGGCCACCAAAGGGTGTCTGTCCCCTAATGTCAATATGTGTTGTCACTCCAATAAGTCGAGGATCTCCGCAAAAAGGCGCGGGAGCTGAGGGCACGGTATCCCCGTTTTGTGCGGCGAGTGCAGAGGGAGCGGCTGGGCCAACAGGATGGTGAGTGATGTGACATGGCCCTGTGGGGCAATGGCTGTCATGACAACAGGATGTAAGTTACTGCTGTGGCAGAGGTGTGAACATAGGGATGACACGTGTTCCCCTCTCCCACAGCGGATGCACGTGCTGCAGAGGAACCCGTGGTGCAGGATGAGGGGCCCGAGGAGCCACCAAGAGATGACGGCATGGAGGTGGTGCACGAACCAGTCGACATGGTGATGGAGCGCAATACACCACCTCACGGGGCCGAAGACCCATCTGACACTGAGGGGATGGAGGAGGAGGATGTGGGGGGGGGGGGGGAGAGGGAGAGGGCAGAGGTGCTGGGAGGGCAGGGTGAGGAGGGGCGGGTGCAGGTGGCTAGGGAGGGTAGGGGCCCTGCTGTGGTGGGCCTGGGGCCGGAGGGAGGTGACCTGCCCAACTTGGTGATGGAGGGGGATGGGGTGGGTGGGGGGTTTGGGGGGGCATGTGTGCCGGGTGCCCATCGTCATGAGCTGTCACAGGGCTACGGGGGCACCAGCGAACTGCACCATGGTGATGGCGATGCGCCCCCCCTGGACGTGGGCATGCCACACATAGCCGAGGACATGCGCACCGTGGATGCAGCCACACAGACACGGGGAGACCTGTGTCTGTGTGGCTGCATGTGCGGGCTGTGCGTGGCTGCGGCTGTGCGTGCACATGCACACGCCCAGAGGCAGCACGCCCTCATCATGGGGCAGGTCCTGGCGACCCTGACCATGGTGGCTGACCGGCTGCGCTTGCTGGAGGAGCACGTAGCTGGGGGTTGCCCGGATCAGCCACCATGTGACAGGGGTCCCCAGGGTGTGTAGCGCGTGGATACGCATTGCACACCCGCCCTGTGACAGCCCATGCAATGGCCTACCCCACACACGGAGGGCAACAGGGCTGAATGACAGAGATGTTGCCATGATGGCCAATGCCACATCCACCCCACAATGTTTCTTTGTAAATAAAGTTGTACATTCTTACCATTTAACTGTGCTGTCCAGATATCCATCTTTGCTATGGGTCAGTGTTGTGTGAGCGACACATGAGGGCACACACATGTGTGTCAGTGTAAGATACAGAGGGTGTGTGCAGGGTACTGTACACGTGTCATGCGTCTAGCGATATTACGGCCATTACATGGGCTAGTGCCACACATGTCCCAAAGCACACACATGTAACAGTGCCCAGGGGTCAGCAGTGGTGGAACATGCAAGGCTATGTGCAGTATCTGTGATGGGCGCAGACCAGGGTGGAGGATGGCATGGACACAGCAAGTGGGCTAATGGACACTGAGCCTGGAAGTGCACAGGGCTATGGGTGGACAGAGTGGACATGGCCGCAAGGGGACATGGGCTGGGCCACAATTTGGGTCCATTCCTCGTGTATGTCATGGTGTCGTGGGGCTTTTTACAAGTGATGCACATGGGGGTTCCACTGCATAAAGGGTGACTGTTGTCATTCGTCTATATATGATACATAGGATGGAACAGAACACAGGACAGCAGCTCGGACATTGACCCTTGCAACCACATGGACTGTCCCTCCACACATGTGCCTGTGGGGCATCTCCGGAGGGTCTGGATAGTATGCAAAGTGCAAGAATTTAGTGGCACGGGAGGAGACGGACATGTAGTTGGTATGTGGGGAAAGCTAACCATGTGCTGTTATGTGTGCTACACTGAGGGCTGACCAGAAGCCACAGGGACAGGTATCGGACACAGTACGATACGTAACAGAGAGGACTAGCAGTCAGACTGTCATTCCAAATGTGCCTGTGCTACAGTCTATGGTCATCGGAGGACAGCTTGTAGACTCAGTAGTGCCTGTCTATGACTGAGGGTATACAGTACCTTCCCTAAAGCTGTGCTCGCAGTCTGGGTAAGTGTATCTGCTGTGCTCTGATCCCTTTGGTGTTTCCCGTTACCTGGATATGTGGAGTCCTATCCTGTTCACATAGGAGATGGCAAGGCATGGTGAGTGGGGCATAGACACCCCATCTATGTACTGGTGCCCTCAGCAGCTCATGTCTTCCTCCGAGGACCCTTTGATGCCAGACATATTCATTTTATGGAAGCAAACTGGGCACATGCCATAACCTAGCTCCACCCGCCCACCCACCAAGATATCTGTCTAACACCCCCCCCCCATGAGCCCATGTAACGGCCCTGCACCATCATGGGTGCACTGTATGTCAAACACCACCACCACTCATCTCCAATCAGAGCCAATGCAAACCGCCAAGATTCGGTGGCAGCCCCATCAGGACATTTCCAGGAAGCCACGAATAGGCCATTGGCAGACCTTTCCCCCCACCAATCATCCCACTGCACATTTCCAGTCCAACCCCCCCATCACCCACAGCCCACATAATGTCATGCCCTTTCCCCCTCCATGGCCCATGAGCGGTTGTTCCCACCCCCCACCCCCCCCAGCTCACGGGGAAAGGATGCGGAGAACAGATGTTGGCTGCAGCTGCTGGGCAGTGTGTGCCTGCTGGTGTGCGCCCAAGAGCAGGTGGAGCATCCCATGCTGCCCACAGCAGTGTCGGTGGCTACACCATATGGCAGAATATTTTGCATCGGCCAGGCCCCAGGGTCATGCACGGGTGGGCTGTGCGTAATACTGACCCCCACAAGCAATACAGGAGACATGACATGTGCTACAGCTGCATGTTCTGCTTTTTATTTTCCCCTCCCCCTGCCCCTGCCACGCCTTGCGCGGCCCCTCCCACCCTGCGATGATGGTGGCTCTGCTGCCGCCATTGCTGCCGTTGCTGCTGCTCCCACTGGTGTTGGTGGAGGTGGTGGTGGTGGTGGCGTCACCCCCATTTGTGCTGCTATGCCTTGCAGGCTCACAGCCATGCTTTCTGCAGCTGTGGCAAACCTCGGGACCCCCATCAGGACCCTGGACATCATACACTGGTGTCTGCGTAGTGCATGCCTTTGCCGGCGCTGCTCCCTCAGACATGCACGCAGTAAATGCCGTATACCTGTGAAGACAGCAGGTAGTGCATTGTCGTCATGGAAACAAAAGACTATCTATGCAGATGCATTCTGAACATAACACAGTTGGGGACTCACCCTCTGCATCACTGTGTGCCTCTGCAGTGTGCGCCTGCATCTGTTGGATCACATCGGCCACCGCGGACATTGCCGCATCCCTGTTTCGGAGTCCTGCCTCAGCAGACACGTCCCTGGTGGCGCCACTCATGTTTGTCCCCCCTCCACAGGCAGGCTGAGTGATGGTGCCACTGTCCTCACCGGGGGGGGGGGGGTTGGGGGAGCTCCTGCATCCACCTGCAACACCTCCGGCACTGGGTCCATGGGGGTGCATGCGCAGGGCTGGCTGTCCCCTTGCGCCTCCTCAGCTGCATCTATGGCAGCTATATCACCTGTGGGACATATAGGTCAGATGCGGCATGACTGCCTGTCTGCACCCATCCCACTCCCCTAAGAGCACATGTGTGTGGGTGAGCCACATGGGTCCTGGTGGGGGCCCTTCCCCCTCCCCCCTCACCCATTCCCCAATGCCGAGAGGGGCCGTTGCCCTGCAACTTCCAGTGACCACTTCCCCCTTGCATGCTACCACACCCCCCATGCAGCCCCGTTACCGCTATCAGCCCTGCAAACACAGTCCATGTTAGACACAGGTACATTGTGCTGTCCTGTCGGCCATGTTGACACCTGTGTGGCCATGCTGCCTCCACCAGCCCTGCACCCTCTCCACTGCAACACATTGACAGCCTCTGCTGGTACTGTGGGACCTTTCTCCTTGCCAACGCACCCATCCACTGTGCTATGCCACTCCCTGACCACCATGGACATGCCTCCCCCAATGGGTCATGGCCCAGAGGCTGGTTGCATGCCTGTGCTGCCCCCTGGGTCCTCATTTTGCACAATCATGGCACCTGCACCACAGTCCACTCTTGGCCACACCCACACATGTGCGCTTGCAGGCTCCCACTGGTACAGATCACTCACACACTTACCAGCACCTGGGTGCGCTGTGTCCAGCTCTGGGGGAAGGCCATGTATGTAAATAGGGCCGAGTCGCTCTGCCAATCGCCGCTCGAGTGCACTCAGGTTTGCGACCTGTGCTGTGCCGCCTCCTGTGCTCTGGGCCCCTCTCCTCTCTCTTGTAAGCTCATTCCTGATGTTGCGTTTAATGTCGCAGTACCTTTTAAGTAAGCTTTCCACATCTCTGTGTGGCCCATCGGCGTTTGCCACCTCCGCCTGTACCTCGGCCCATGCCTTGGCACGTGTGGCACCAGATGTTGTTGCGCTCTGCTGACCAAATAGTATGTCATATCGGTCAAGGATGGCTGACAAGAGGAGGTCATTCTCCTCCTGGCTGAACCTTACGGCTCTTTTGCGGAATTCCTCTGGGAGGGTGGGCCTACGACGCTTCTGACCCTGTGCACATGGGGTTTCCTGTATGCCTGATGGGCCTGGCCTCTCACCATCAGCAGTGTGGGTGTCCATTGCTGGAACCTGCTGTGCTCTGGCACTATTAGACATCTGGGTTGTCTTCTCCATTCCGAATGTGTGCTGAGGTGCGTGCTATTTTGTCCTCCCCAGATTTATATAGGTCTCGTGTGGGTGTGGCTCTGAGCGCGTTGCGTATGCGCGTTCCGTACACGCTCTCCTCCTGCGCACACATGGACGTGCGTTGCGTGTACGCGCGTGTGACCGCGGTTTGTGTCTCTGTGAGTTCTTGGCGTCTTCCATATTTGGAAAGGTGTATACCTCGCAGTACCTTTAAAGTATGCTGCGTCACACGGGGACACGGAGTTTGTTATTATCGGAATGACTTTTGTCGGGAGCAATGCGGGGGTACGCGCGGTCCTCCGCGCGCTACGTTGAGGACTATAGGACCTTGCTGACTACAGAGTGTTGGCTGTGATGGATGTTCCTGGTTGACCAGGTGTGTATTGTTTGTGTGATTTCTGTTCCCGCCCTGTACCCTATTTCCCAGCCACCTGTCCCACATCCTGTGTCTATTATGGCTCAGACTGTGAATGCAGGTGGTGCAGTCATTGCATTGCTGGAGCTAGCTGGGCTGCGCTTTCCGGCAGAGGGAGATGATGGTCCTGGGGCTGAGGCCCTGGGCATGGGTCCTAACCCGATGCAACACAGGCATGCAGCTGTGGAGGGTCCACATGCGGGTGTGGTGGAACAACGGCGCCATAGGCGTCCTGAAGGGCGGCCATGCCTGCAATGCCTCTACAGGCCCAGGGCCATGCTACAGAACATCAGGGAGGACCAGGTGATCTCCCTCTACCGGCTGGACACAGGGGCTATTAGGGAGCTCTATGAGGATCTACGACCTGACCTCGAGCCCCTGACTGCCCGGTCACATGCCATACCAGGACTGGCCAAGCTCCTTGCTGCCCTACATTTCTTTGCCTCTGGCTGTTTCCAATCCTCAGTGGCCGCAGTGGGTGGGATGAGTCGGCCAACGTTCTCTCGCTGCCTCCACCAGGTACTGTGGGCCATGGTCAGCCGGGTTGGGAATTACATTGCCATTCCCAACAGTAGGCAACATTGGGTGGCCCTGGGACATGCATTCCAGCAGATTGCAGGGATACCACACGTGATGGGCGCAATAGATTGCACACATGTTGCCCTCATCCCGCCACACGACAGGGAGGTTGTGTACCGCAACCGCAAATACTTCCATTCCCTCAATGTGCAGGTTGTCTGTGATGCAGGTATGCGTATCCTGAATGTGGTCCCGCGGTTACCGGGGTCAGCCCATGACTCCTATATCCTGCAGAACTCAGCACTGTTTGGCCTGTTTGAGGCCGGGCAATATGAGGACTATGTCCTGCTGGGTAGATATTCCCCACATCCTGGGTGTAACTACCATATGTGTTTCACGGAGGCAGCATTGTCACCTGTGTCCTCTTCATGCATGACATGGTGCTGTTGTGTCCTTGTGCTGCCTATTCTGGAGCTGTGACTACAGCACACCCTGTCACCTGGACTGTGGTCAGGTACCTCTGTGCGGCACCACACATCCCCCTGCCTACCATGTGCCTGTTCATGCTCATCTGGGTTACCCCGCACCCATGTGGTGTCAGCTCTACCCTGCCTTAGCTGTGCACTTCGCAATCATCCTTGTTCAGGGGCATTCCGGGAATGCATGGTGTGGAGGTTTCACATATGTCTGCCTGTGTGTTGTGCCCATCTCACGCCCAATGTGCCACGGGATTGTGCATGTGCCATCCGGGGGGGGGGGGCATTGGAAAATTCGGGGAACAGGACCATAGACCTGCTGTACAATGCATATGTGGCCTACTCATCCACCATGTAGGGGGTGACACGTGTCAGTGGCTATGTGCGAACCTGCTATCACACATGTCTGATGCACGACTGTTTGCTTTGGCCTGCCTGCGCTGACACTCCCACCTGGCACCCCCAGGTTGTGGTCCACTGACATATCCCCTGTGTGCCATATATCATGATGTCCCTTCGACTTGCCAAACTGACCATCTTTGTCCCGGCCAGTGTGATTTTGATCTCGCACATGCAGACTCTGGTGTACCCGAATTGTGTGCAATGCTGTGCCGTCAGATGTGTGTGACCATGCTTCCCTGCTGTCCATTTGTGCATTGCTACATCATGGGTTCCATAGGTTCATCTTCTCACGTGTGCCTTACTGCCATTTCTGTTTGCAGGTGATGCAGGATATGGTTGTCGTGCCTGGCTGCTGACCCCTGTGCGTCTCCCTCGGACAGGTGCAGAGATGCGGTACAATGAGGCCCATGCCTCCAGCTGCTCAGTCATCGAGCGCACCTTTGGCGTTCTCAAAAGTCGCTTCAGGTGTCTGGATAGGACTGGCGGGGCCTTACAGTACGGGCCCTTGACTGTGGCAAAGATCATACTAGCCTGTTGCATCCTCCACAACATTGCTCTCAGGCACAATGTTCCAGTCGATATTAATGAGGATCTTGGGGTTGATCCTGTGTGCCCTCCTGCACCTGGCCATGTTGACACACGTGCTGGGATGGCGGCCAGGCAACATCTGATCGAGGAGCTCTTCTCCTGTAAGTTCTGCTTGTGCTGGTGACGTTTATCTGTGTTGACCATGTGTGGGCAGGTGTATGGATTGTGCAGCAGTACCGTGTCATGTCTCAATATGTCTGATGTTTTTCTGCCTCCCCAGGATGAGCTTCTGCTTTCCGGGCCCCCAGGGATTGGCTGACCATACTGCCCGATGCTGTGCTACGTGTGGGGAGTGTGTGTACATCAATGCAACAGGCAGATGACTCGGGTGAGTTGCAATACAGTGCGGTTTTCATTGCTGTCGCCATTGTCTGACACATATATGTTGCTTTCTCTCCGCTGCTCCTATGGTGCTGCACTGGTCTATGGGCCACTACCCCATAACCCTTAGCTTCCATTTGTCACACATGTGGCCATTACCTGTGCACATCCTGGGGGTGTTGATGGCATTTCTGATGCACATAATGACACGCTGTGTGCGTCCACAGAGACAGGGCATCATATAGTTTGAGAGCATGTGCATCACTCACTGCCATTGTGGCATTAACAGGATGCAGGGCACTCATGCATGTACTGTGATGGGGGTCTCCACATCTCGATTATTTTCAGGGGTCCTGCCATCTGCACCCTCGGGCATGCATACCTTGCATCACAGTGTATGTCTCTGTGTCTGTTTGGCCTGTCTGCATGACCGATCATTCGGCGCCTCGCTGACTCTGTGTGTTGCAGGGATGTGTATGGCCACCGCTCCAGTGATGTTCCCTCATCCCTCCTTTCAATTCTGCGTGTGGGCTACTGTACATTGTGGGCATTTGTTATCTATTCGTTTCTGACGTGTATCACGTTTGATGGTGGACCAATGTACGTTACCATTTTGGTTCCACACAACACAGCCCACCTTGGACATGCTACACACACAGCTACCCATGCACACATGCTCATTTCCGCAATACATTGGTGTCTGCAGCCTCTATTGGGGCTCTTTGCGCTCTTGCGTAACATGGACATTCCCAGTCAGGTCTCAGCTCTACCTTTCAGGTAGGCCTCAGCTTCCAGACTCTAGGGCATACACCACGTGCTGGCGCTGCATTTGGCCTGCTGCTATCATCATGGCATTGGCTGTTTTTGGGGTGCGACACCACTGCTGGACATGCTCTGGACCCCAGTGGTGCCTGTGTGTCATGTGCATTTACATGAACATATTGGGATGGTGTTCTGGTCTTCGGAGACATCTCCTGCAGTTGCCCATGTGCACTGTGCCCAGTGTTGTGGCCATGTCATGTGGTGGTATGTATGCATTCTGGGGAGACCTCATTCTATCTGCCTGTCTCTTTTCAGACCTACAGGGGCCGTGGGTTGGTTTGACATTCCATTTCCTGATGTCAACATATCTTCACACAGGACACAGACAACATACATGACACATCTGCTAACCTGCATCTGGCGATCCCGTCATCCATATGTGTGTGGACACAGCACCCCCTGTGGGACTGTCCCTGGTTGCTGTTGCCACAGGGATGAGGGCCTCTGAAATTTTGACACAGGCCTTCTCCTCGGACTCATTGATGGCCTATTTTGAATGTCACTGGGGGACTGCGCCCCCGTTGCTGCCATGGACTGTCTGTGTATCTCGTTTCTTGCAGTACAGGGGGGGGGGTTGAGCTGTGCATGCATATGTTGCCTTGATACATAACTGTCTACATGGCATGTTGCCTTGTCACTCTGCATGCTTTTCCCATGTTGGTTTGGTGGCTGGGGATGGTGACTGGTGTGCATACGGTGGGTGCGGACACTGTGGGGACATGGCATTTTGGAGCCCTTCACATTTCATATTACTGTATGTTAGCGACTGCTGATGAGATGCGGCATAGGGGTTGGGTTTGCAACAGTAGGGGGTGCTCAGGGTGTGTATGCTCCACAGGCAGCAACGGTTGGGTCGACTCGCACAATGGATTGGGTGTGTGCTGGCAACGGGGGCAGCGACACCCGACCCATGTCTTTGTGCAGGTCATGTGGTGCGTCAGGATGCAGGATACATTGGCTGCTTCGGTCTGGTGACTGCCTTTTGGGGACTACTGTTTGCACTTTTGATGTGTTGTATAATTGTGGTGTTGGTGACCCAGTTTCATTGCCACTTGGTGGTTGCTAGTTTGGGAATAAACTGGCATTGATCGTTTCCTTCCTTGTAAAATGCTAATTTGGCCATATGCTTTGTGCAGCCCCATCACATCTGCGCCCACCCTCCCTGGTTGAGCTGTGCATGTCAGTGTGGCCTTTTTGCGGCCTGTGTGCCACATTGTCTGGACTCTTCCTAGATTCCCTCCTGTGGTGGGGCATGTGACTGGCCTGCCTGTTTACTGGGCCCGCTGCTGCCGGTTGGTCCGGGCGCCATCACTGAACTGGTTGGTCATGCACATGCTCCTCTTATGGTCTCTTGTCCCTGACCACAACCCATCCACATGGCTTTCCATTGGCCTGGACCCTTCCAGTCCTCATTTGTCACTCCCCTGATATATTGCATTTGGTGTACCCTGCATGATATTTCCTGGGTCGTGTGTGGCCCGGTTCATATGTGCCTCCCATCCCACCTGTGGACTGTGATGTTGGCTGTGGATCCTGCTCAGAATGTGTAGTGCATCTTGGTTAGTCTTTGGGGTGCCCTCCCCGGGCACACAGCTGTGGTTTTGTATGTTGACATGCTGTGGTCCTGTATGCATCCATTTCTGTATGCCTACTGGTGTTACGGTAGTTATTCTTTTCCTGCAGCGCTTTCCATCCTAGTGTTCATGGCTGTTCACTCTCTCTGTTCCCCTGTTTTTATGTCTTTCCTTCACTGATACCTGTGGTCGCTGTAACAGTCATCTCTTGGCTTTTAGGTCCTGTCTGCTCTTATCATCCTCATCACATTTGGGAATCATCCTTTGGTCCATCTATCTGCATCAGTGTGATGTGACATGTCCTGTATGTTGATGTGCACTGTCACCCCGTATCCTACACTGCTTTGCATCACCACTGCTTTGTCTGCTTTGCATCTCTGTGTTCTTGGTGGGCCTGTGCCTGTTCTGCGTGGCAGGCCCACTCCTCTGGCCTCCTCCGCCTCCACAGGGTGACACATTTTCTCCTCACCTGCCACACACTTTTGTTCTAGTACTCTAGGTTGCCAACAACCTTTGGTGTGTTGCTTTTGCCATCAACATGTTTGTCTGCGCTGCTTCCAGACACATGGGATGTCCCCTGGGGTGTGGGTCCAGTGACTCCCTACTGTCCCTCCGTCAATCACCTATCCATTGTCTTTACCGTGGGTTCTGTATGGTGTTGGTACTACATCTGTCTCTGTTGCACACGGGTCCTGCAGGTCCTGCAGACACCACTTGCAGTCCCTAGGGCACACTGACCTTGGCCCACATACCCTTTTTGGGGCACCATGCCAGATGGTTCTATGGGCCAGGGTTCCATCTGCACTCTCTTATCCCTGTGTACCTCATATTGCACTTAGCATGGGGCACCCTTCTCGGGACCATAATGGTCATCTTTCTCATACATCGTCTTGGCCACACTGTTGGGCTACTGTCTTTTCCTGTTCTATTGCAGTGACTCACAAATTCATTTCTCCATTCATGGGATGGCGCTGTGGGGGTGCCTACCCCCTCCTATGTTCATCTCGGAACTGCTGATGTACATGTGCAGTGCACCATGTGTGTTGTTGCTTACACCCATATCCTTACCCCCCAGCTGTCACTTTGGGTGGTGACATGGCGCCCTTTCTTTGCCCAGTCAGGGGGTTGTCGGTTCTGGTGGTACAGCCATCTGCATATTCTTTCTCCACATATTCATAGTATGTTCGTGTTTGCTTTTGATTTCGTCAGTGGCTTTTGGTTAATGAAACAGGTCTGTGATGTTAATGGGCCTTTTATATTTGGTAATGATCTTGACCTTGGTCTTGATTGTGTTTGCCATATGCCCTTGTTTGCTGAGACCTTGGTTTGTTTCATTGACAGGCATTCTTTGTATGTGCATGGGGCAATTGCTGTGGATCTGGTGTGGTGATTTGTAGCATTTCACAGTTCTGCTCCATGGGCTGGCCACCTCATTATTGGGACTGTGTAATTTTCACTGACTAAATTGGCGACTAGTGTGATAAGGAAGCTTATCATAGCTCAGGAAGGAGCTATAGGAAAGGTGAAGTGACTCTGAACAAGCAACCTGTCAGTTCTGGTAGAAATAAGAAAACAGAATTTTCCCATAAAAGACTACCAGTCCCAGAATGCACCAGGTTTCCAGCAGCCATTAGAGGAGCTGAAGGGGGGGAAACGTGTGTTCAATCAGGAGGGCTATGAGGTAATCCCTAAGCACTCATCTCAAAGGGCAGGGCCTGATTCAGCACAGCTGCGCTGTGTTAGGGAGGAGCACTCATCTAAGCAGAATAAAGGTAGAGTTTATTCTACAGAGAAGCAGCTTGAGCTTGATCATCTTCATCATCAGGAGGATCATCAGAAGCAGAAGCTCAACCGGACGGACAGAGAGGGAAAGAAACCCTTTGGAAGAAAGATGAGAAAAGCCTTTGAGAGGTCTAGAAGAGTCCAGAGCAGTACGTATACTGGGAGGCATTCCAAGGGCCAGCATACACCATTGGACTGGGGAAAGCCAGAGGAATGGTGCTGCAGAGCTAGGAATCTCCAGACGGTACCTGTGAGGGAGACGGCTGCACGTGGAAGGGACCCTAAGACCCATGCCAGAAGGTATGTGAAGAGAGATCCAGTGTCCAGGGATCTGGATTGGAAGGCTGGACATAAGAACTGGACTACATACTGGCCAGGCTATATAGAGAGGAACTCTAACAGCAATGAAAGCTCAGGTATGAACACTGATCTATGCCCTAGCTATAACCTTGAAAGACAGCAGGGAAACAAGTATTCTCCTGAAAGTGCTCCATTGGGAGATTCATCTGTGCCAATCCATGATATTGAACCCATGCTTGTTGAAGAAGAGGGGGTGATAGCAGATGAAGAATCTGTTTACATGGACTGCTCTCTGTCTAAACTCCTTTGGTGATTTTCTGTTATAAAGTACAGCAACCATCACAAAGAAATACAAACTTGTTCTTTAATCTACTCAGAAAAGCTCCTGTGTAGGATTTCTAGCCACGCAGTAGAAAGCAAGCCAGCTAAGGGGTTTCAGCTGGATAACTGCTAGCAATTGAGCCTTACCTAATTGCTTGTGGGCTCTGAGAGAATCACTTCTGAATCTATGTGGGAAGATACAAGAAGTTAACCTGAGAAGAACAGTTTTTTTCTTTCTTTGTAGCTTTTGGTTTGTTGTTTGATACATGCTAAGAAAATATTAGCTAAGCCTACAGAAAAGACCAGTTTGTTATCAACCAGGTCTTATTTCTTTTGCTTTGATTGCCTGACAAGTTCAAATGTTGTTTTCCTGGTTTTGTTTTTTTTTTCAAGTTTAACACTGAAAGCAAGTAACCTGATTTATGTGCTACCAAGCATATCTGTGTTGGGAGAAATAACCCCATAAATAAATATCTTATTGGCTTTACCCAAAAGCACAACTAATTATTGTGAGCAGCTGTGTCTGATGTGAATGAACTGCATCGCCCACAATCCCTTGCAAATCATATAGATATATGCACTTGCCAAGACTGTGAAGATTCTCACCCAGGCAGCCGTCTGACAAATGGCGTAGTTTTTCAGATTGCTTTTGCACAAAGGGGATTTACTTGCTGAGGATTACAACTAAAGTTCAAGTTTAAAGCTGGAAAAAAAGATTTTCCCTCAACTGCACTTTGGAGGAGAAGTGGATGTACCAGGAAGCTGTCCCAGGAGGAAAAGACCCTGTGCAGAGCTGGATTCATCACTGACACAAGGTAATAAGTACCTGGGCATGTCTAGTGGTGGATGGGAGAAAGGCACAGGGATAATTGAAAAAACAAAAGTAGAAAAAAAAACACCTGTTTGGAAGGTGCTGCACTTTGTTTTTTTTTCTTTGTTTCTTGCAGGGATCAAGATGGATCCAAGGGAACTAGCTGATTGGATGGCAGCCCAGTTTAGCAGGCAACAGGAGCTAGCACAGCAGGCTCAGGACACTGCTATGAAAGCCTTAATGGAACAGCAGAGGCCAGTGCTTGATCTGGTGCAAGCCCTAGTTCAACTGCAGAACCAAAGTGGACCAGATGCAAGACCAGCAGTAAATACTGGTACACCACATGTGGACAGTGTGGGACTCAATCAAGGAATTGGGGCATTTAGTTTTAGGAAGCTAACTCCAGATGATAATGTTGATGATTTTCTAGAGTCTTTTGAAAGAGTGGCACAAGCTTTAGCATGGCCAGAGACCCAGTGGGCAGTAAGGCTGGCAGCCTCATTAACTGGAGAGGCGCTTGCAGCTTATAGAGCAATGCCAGCAGCCCAGGCTTTGAATTATAAGGATGTAAAGGCTGCTATTAGAGATCGCCTAGGGTTGTCTATTTCAGAGTATAGGCGAATGTTTAGAGCTACTACATTGAGAGTGGGTGAAACACCCAGGGCTCTGAGTCAGAGAATCAGAGGTTTAGCTGTAAAATGGTTGGAGCCTGAGCAAAAGACGGTAGAAATGTTATTAGACATTATAATGCTTGAACAATTTATGTCTGCGGTCCCTAAAGATTTGCACACTTTCCTTATACAGCAAAATTGCCAAAATCTTGGAGAGGCAACCATGCTAGCAGAGAGATTCTTGGAAGCCACGCAGGCTTGCCATAGAATGGGTGGCCCTCTGAAGATTGGTGCTGAGGCAAGATGTGCTGTATCAGAAAAGAAAATAATTAAAAATGTTTCTGAAAATGAATGTACTGTATCAAACCAGATGACACAGTGGAGTAGAAAGAAATGTTTCAAGTGTGGAAAATGGGGACATTTAAAAAAAGGATGTCAGACACACACTAGCTTAGTGGGTGTGGATTTAAAACAGCCCAAAGAAGGATTTGCAGGGAATTACCACAAATGCTCTGTTAGACTCTGGGGCAGACCAGAGTATGATGTCAAAAAGGCTTTGGAAGAGAATAGAGGACCAAGAAGGATTTGTGCCTAGAACCCCTGAAAGCCAAGTTCACATCAGATGCATTCATGGTGCTGCAACATCATATCCCACCTATAGGCTAAAGGTTAAGTGCCAGGAGAAACAAGAGGAAGTCCTGTTAGCAGTAGTGCCAAGGCTACCCTTTGATTTGGTTCTAGGAAAGGACTGGCCAAGATTTAAGCAGGGTCTAGTGGAAGGGCTAGGAAAGAAGGAGGGAGAAGGTTTAATGGTAATAGCTCCCGGGCCTTTATTTGGAAGTCCTCAGATCCCAGCTAAAAAGATGGTTAAGCGTCCAGAAGACCAAGCTACCCCAAAGCAGACATTCGTCCTAAGTACCATAGGGTCACAGAGAAGGCCCAAGCTCCTAAGCGGGCAACCCCTCAAGCTGCTGGGTTTGACCTGTGCAGCATAGAAAATGTGACTGTACCTAGCCAAGGGAGAGCCCTGGTTGACACCGGTCTCCAAGTGGAAATACCTATTGGATGCTATGGGAGAGTAGCCCCAAGGTCCGGATTAGCCCTTAAATATTTCATCGATGTGGGTGCGGGAGTAATTGATCCCGATTACAGGGGCAATATTAAAGTTCTGTTATTTAACTTTGGACAGAATGATTATCACGTGAAGACAGGAGACAGAATTGCCCAATTGATCTGTGAGAGGCTGGGTTTTCCACCTGTGGAGGAGGTCACATCCCTGGAAAATTCTGAGCGTGGAACCAAAGGCTTTGGTTCTACTGACGTCAAAGGGGTTAAAAGCCTAGCTGCCACCTGTGCCCGAGAGAGGGAGGTGAATGAAGAGGAAGATTTGGGACCCCAGGTATCTGACTGTAAAGAAAAATCAGAGCCCCAAATAGGTGAGGACCTGACAGTGGTACAACAGGAAGAAATTAAGAAATTGCTTAAAGAATTCCCAGATGTGTTGACACCCATACCTGGGGAGACACATTTGGTTGCCCATGAAATAATAACTCCACCTGGGAAATTAGTTTGTCAAAGGCCATACCGCTTGCCTGAAGCCAAGAGACAGGAAGTAGTGGCACAAGTCCAGGAGATGTTGGACATGGGAGTAATAGAGGAGTCAAAGAGTCCCTGGAATAGCCCCATAGTCCTGGTGCCGAAGCCTGATGGATCTTTAAGATTTTGTATTGACTTCCGGCAGGTAAACGCCATATCAGTTTTTGATGCATATCCAATGCCAAGAATTGAAGAGCTGTTGGACCAGCTGGGACAGGCTCAATACTTAACCACCCTTGATATGACAAAAGGATATTGGCAAATCCCTCTAACCAGGGAGTCGAAGCTGAAGACTGCGTTCAGCACCCCCGTTGGCCTTTTCCAGTTCAAGAGGATGCCTTTCGGACTGCATGGAGCAGTGGCTACCTGCCAAAGGTTAGTGGATCAGGTACTTCGACCCCACCAAAATTATGCTTTTGCATATATGGATGATGTCATAATCCATAGTAACACCTGGGCGGAGCATCTAAAGAGGATCAGGGCAGTCTTGTGCTCCATGAAGCAAGCGGGAATCACTTTAAACCCGAAGAAGTGTGCCTTTGCAAATAGGGAGGTAAAATACCTGGGCCACCTAGTGGGAAGAGGAAAAATTAAACCTGTAATGAGTAAAGTAGATAGCATCAGGAATTTTCCTCCTCCAACAACAAAGAAACAACTAAGAAGTTTCTTAGGACTTATTGGATACTACCGCAGATTTATATCGCAATTTGCAGAGAAAAGTGAAATTTTCACGGATATGTTGCGGAAGAATTGTCCAAACCATACTAAAGTGGACACCTGAAGCTGAAAAAGCGTTTTCAGTCTTAAAAGGAAAATTGTGTACAGGACCGGTACTGAAAGGGGTGGACTTCAAGAAATCCTTTCTGGTTCAAACCGATGCATCGGATGTAGGGCTAGGAGCGGTTCTATCCCAGTGTCATGAAGGGGAGGAGCATCCTGTGATGTACCTGAGCAGGAAGTTGTCACCGGCTGAACAAAAGTATTCCACAATAGAAAAAGAATGTTTAGCTATCAAGTGGTCAGTGGAGGCGTTAAGGTTTTACCTTACAGGGAGAAAGTTCCAGTTGGTCACGGACCATGCCCCACTTAAGTGGTTGCAGCAAATGAAGAACCACAATGCCAGGTTGACACGCTGGTACATGGCCTTACAGGCATTTGATTTTCAAGTTGAACATTGTGCTGGGAAGTTACACAAGAATGCGGATGCCCTTTCCCGTATTACGGACTGTAGAGAAGAAGTTTCACCAGTGACACCAGTCCGTAATAACTTAAGCAGGGGGGTATGTGATAAGGAAGCTTCTCATAGCTCAGGAAGGAGCTATAGGAAAGGTGAAGTGACTCTGAACAAGCAACCTGTCAGTTCTGGTAGAAATAAGAAAACAGAATTTTCCCATAAAAGACTACCAGTCCCAGAATGCACCAGGTTTCCAGCAGCCATTAGAGAAGCTGAAGGGGGGAAACGTGTGTTCAATCAGGAGGGCTATGAGGTAATCCCTAAGCACTCATCTCAAAGGGCAGGGCCTGATTCAGCACAGCTGCGCTGTGTTAGGGAGGAGCACTCATCTAAGCAGAATAAAGGTAGAGTTTATTCTACAGAGAAGCAGCTTGAGCTTGATCATCTTCATCATCAGGAGGATCATCAGAAGCAGAAGCCCAACCGGACGGACAGAGAGGGAAAGAAACCCTTTGGAAGAAAGATGAGAAAAACCTTTGAGAGGTCTAGAAGAGTCCAGAGCAGTACGTATACTGGGAGGCATTCCAAGGGCCAGCATACACCATTGGACTGGGGAAAGCCAGAGGAATGGTGCTGCAGAGCTAGGAATCTCCAGACGGTACCTGTGAGGGAGACGGCTGCACGTGGAAGGGACCCTAAGACCCGTGCCAGAAGGTATGTGAAGAGAGATCCAGTGTCCAGGGATCTGGATTGGAAGGCTGGACATAAGAACTGGACTACATACTGGCCAGGCTATATAGAGAGGAACTCTTAACAGCAATGGAAGCTCAGGTATGAACACTGATCTATGCCCTAGCTATAACCTTGAAAGACAGCAGGGAAACAAGTATTCTCCTGAAAGTGCTCCATTGGGAGATTCATCTGTGCCAATCCATGATATTGAACCCATGCTTGTTGAAGAAGAGGGGGTGATAGCAGATGAAGAATCTGTTTACATGGACTGCTCTCTGTCTAAACTCCTTTGGTGATTTTCTGTTATAAAGTACAGCAACCATCACAAAGAAATACAAACTTATTCTTTAATCTACTCAGAAAAGCTCCTGTGTAGGATTTCTAGCCACGCAGTAGAAAGCAAGCCAGCTAAGGGGTTTCAGCTGGATAACTGCTAGCAATTGAGCCTTACCTAATTGCTTGTGGGCTCTGAGAGAATCACTTCTGAATCTATGTGGGAAGATACAAGAAGTTAACCTGAGAAGAACAGTTTTTTTTCTTTCTTTGTAGCTTTTGGTTTGTTGTTTGATACATGCTAAGAAAATATTAGCTAAGCCTACAGAAAAGACCAGTTTGTTATCAACCAGGTCTTATTTCTTTTGCTTTGATTGCCTGACAAGTTCAAATGTTGTTTTCCTGGTTTTGTTTTTTTTCAAGTTTAACACTGAAAGCAAGTAACCTGATTTATGTGCTACCAAGCATATCTGTGTTGGGAGAAATAACCCCATAAATAAATATCTTATTGGCTTTACCCAAAAGCACAACTAATTATTGTGAGCAGCTGTGTCTGGTGTGAATGAACTGCATCGCCCACAATCCCTTGCAAATCATATAGATATATGCACTTGCCAAGACTGTGAAGATTCTCACCCAGGCAGCCGTCTGACACTCGCTATTTCATTACCTGTGGGGCCCCTATGTCATGGATTTCAGCCCACAAATGGATTATTTGGTGGCCCTTTGGGGGGCATCTTGTGGTTTTACTTTACATTGGTGCTGACAGCAACACCACCCTCACAGTGCAGGATCCTCACAGTACCTCATCGGGAACCCTATGGCATGACCTATGGGGCTCTCTGTAACACGCCCCATAGGGTGCACAGACAGACAGTGCACATTTACCTTTACCCTCTGGTGTGACTTGTAGGGTGCCCTATACAGCACCCTCAGGGTATAGCCCTGTGAGTGTGTGTTTACCACCAGAGCCTGTTAAACATACAAAACAAGCTGCTTCTGCCATCACTATATTGGTGTGAGGGTTATGTCGCTGATGCCTCCACAGATACATCCGCCTGTCAGGTACACATTCACATGATACAGGGCACAGAGTTGGGCCGACCAATGCATGGCGTGGTGGGGTTTCCTGCAGGGGTACGGTGGCATGACAATTCGGTTCTTACCTGCCTTGTTTCCAGCACGGTTTGAGGTTTGATTTCCTTACTTACATGATTTGTGGAGATATTTGACTTTGTACATATCTCAAACACGGTTCTGGATGCAAATTCACACTATTTTTTTCTTTTGAGGGCTGAGGCTCTCTTGATTATATGGGCCCTAAATATGGGGGGGGGGGGGGTGAGCATTTTCTCCCACCTCTCAGGTTGTTTATCGGCAACAAAAAATGGGGGTTAACTATGGTTTAAACAGAGTGCTGACTGGTTATCCATGTCACTGCCTATGGTTTGCAGAGGGTAATGTTGCAGGCAGCTTTTGTCCTTGGGGCCATGGGGATTTGAACTCAGAGACCTTGCACCACCTGCCAGTGTCTTAACCATTGTGCTACAGATCAGGCTACCTTAGGGGACACCTTTTCTATATTCTCATAGGGCGCCCTGTTGGGCTACTGTCTGTTGCTACTATGTGACAGTGACACACACACTCATTTCGCCGTACCGTCCCAGGGGGCTGTGTTGGTACATAACCCTTGTTGTGTTCATCTCTGGACCGCTGATTTGCATGTGCGTTGCACCATGGGTATGTTTGCTTTAGGACAGATCCGAGCCATCACAGCGTGCCATTTGGGTAGTGCCCTGCTGCCCTTCAGTTGACAGCCAGGGGGTTGTTGGCAGCTATGGGGCTGCAGCCCGGTGGTTCCTTCACAGCCTGTGGGGCCAGTGGTCATGGCCTCAAACCCACAGTGGGCTTCTTTTATCGGGCTGACTGCAGCATTGTATATTTTTAAGGCACATTGGTACTGCCAGCGAAACCCCCTCAGCATAATGTAACCTTACAGTGCCTCATAGGGCGCCCCATGCGGTACCTTCTCTGGCGCCCTTTACGTTGCCTAATATGGTCTTCTCTAGGGGACATTTTTGTGTGCCTCTGTGGACAGTGCACTTTATAATGTGGCCTGTGTGGTGCATTATGGGGTGCCATCTGGGACACCTTTGGTTGCACCACTGTGATGGTGTGTTTGCTGGCAACACTACTGGAAATAAAAAAGGAAACCCTTGCCTCCTCATTTCCTATGTTATATACAGGGTGATAGCTGGGCCAGCCTTCTGCATTGTGCACACTGGGGAACCCAGGGGATTTGAACCCATGCTGCCTGTGACAGCAGTCAGTGAGGTAACCATTGTGCTACAGCTCTGTTTCTGTGATTTGTATCTGTACGCCTTCTTGGGGTTGACGCGCGGTAACGCACGGGGATGCACCACAGCGCCCTGTCACGCTCGTTAGTTTTTGGAACGCACGTTGTGAGTAACAATGTACCGCCCATGTCCTTATTTGGGGTTTCTGTCTCTACCGCGGCTCCTAACGCGAGTCGCACTAACGCACTTTAGTAAACATACCCCTAAATGACAGCAGATAAAGACCAAAGTGGCCCATCTAGACTGCTCAGTAATACAGCCCATGAAGGGCACCCCACTGTATCTTCTTAGAAGTTCTACAAGTCATTTCACTGCTGTTTTGGGCTGAAGCACACAATGCTTGGTTTCTATGCTCTTGCTATTTACAAATTACGTCCTAAGGTATCTTCCCTTATTTCTGGTACAGATCCCACAGCTTTTCAGTTTCTGTCCTGTAGATTCCCTCTAGTCTTTTTATTTCCTTCCTAACATATGACTTCTGAAAAGCCATAAAAACACACCTCTTTTTGGAATACTAGGGATCAGAAACATAATATCACTCTGGGACACGCACCCATCACACTAAAACATGGACCAACTCACACCCCTCTGGATGGTCCTAACTACCCTATACTGACTCCAACATCACATGCTCCCAATCACATAGAGGTAATAGATCTCACAATCTGAAATAAACTCACCATGTAATCAGCATTGTTTGTTAACCCTGTTAACTCCAAGTTTAACTCCCTTGTTCTATGTAAAGTTTTCTGTTTATTTATTCATTGTAAACTGCCTTGAATATAAGAAAAGGCAGTATAAAAATTTGTTAAATAAATAAAAATAAATAAACATATGCCCTCCGTAACTGAATGCAATACTCCAAATGAGGCCTCGGCAATAATGGGGCATTATCACCACATATTTTTCCTGCTCGTTATTCCTCTAGCTTTGGCTCTGCCTTGTGTCATTGGTCCATTACCTTGAGATCCTCAGATATGATTTCCTCTGAGGTATCTCCCTTGGTCCATACACAATCATTTGAATTTCTGTATCCCAAATGCATCATTCTGCACTTCTTTCATTAAAGCTCAGCTGGTACTGTAAGTATTTGGCAAGTGTTCCAGATTTTGTAGATCATGTCTCATTTGTCTACTTTCTCAGGATGTCTCCTCTGTTGCAGATCTTTGTATTATCTGCAAAAAGGCAAATGTGTTTCCTTCTAACCCCTCGGCAATATTGTTACAAAGATACTGAATAAGTCCCACGACCAATCTCTAGGGTACTCCACTATTCTTTCATCCAAGTGAATTCCATTTATTGCTACCCACTTTCAACAAATTTCTAATCTAGTTCACCACCCTAGGATCCACCCCCAGGCTGCTTAGTTTATTCATAAGCCTCCTATGAGAAACAGTATCAAAGGCTTTGCTGAAAAAAATCCAAGTAGATCACATCCAGCTGATTTTCCATACAAAAGAATCTGCATCGGGGGACCATTACTGCAAAAAAAGAAAAAATTCCTTAGTTCCACATTGGGCTGACTACCAACAAAACTTGGCTGAGCTGCACATGAGGTCTGATGCCTGGTGAGTCAGATAACCACAAGCGCCGAGGATGCAGCAGCCCAGTCAAGCATATAATTTTTATGAATTGGTGATACAATTTGTTTGTATATTCTATGCCAGAGATCCCCAAACATTTCACACAAAGGACCACATTGGCCATTTAAAATCACCGAGAAGTTCAGACTGCAGTGGGGGTCACTCTTGGAGAAGAATTTGCTGAATGGCGTGGAGGGGTCCACGTCTAGCCCGTCAGTGATTTCAAATCCTATGGAAGGAGAGAGATGGGGCAGACTCCATAGGAATGTGGCAGAGAATTCCATCCCCTGCTTGATCCCTTTCTCCAGTATCTTCCAGTGAGGGTGATATTCCATTTACACACTCTCATACACTCTCTTCTCATTTTCTCCTCCTCTTGGTACCTGCAGCCCCCAGAGCAGGATGTAACCACATATGTACTACGGGTCTTGCATTGCTGGAAACATAGAAGGCAATTTTAGAAAGGACGTCCAAATGAAATCTGGGATGTCTAAGCAAGAATGTCTAAAAAAAATGCAGGCACATTCAGGTGCAGACACAATTTCACAAACGTGGACGTGCCCGATAAGGATGTCTGTGTGTGGGGGGGAGGGGGGGCGCGTCTACATAAACATCCCCAGAAGTGTATTCCACAGTCTGGGTAGTTAGGATAGCCTAATGATTACAGTAAGGGGCTATTAACAGAGCCAACCAGGGTTCAAATCCCACTGTTGACATTGTACTGATTACTGAGGATGATGGAGGGCCCTCTTCTCTATACCCTTTGGATGTTTTTCAGCCAAAAAGAACACTTTTCAGTGCCTGAAGCAGGTCTAAACTTAGACATGACACTGGATGTCCATGACGTTTCTAAAATCAGGCAAGGACATCCAAATTCCTGGAAACACCCTGGCCACGCCTCCACCATACCCCCATTCAGACTTGAACATCCTCACGCCAGGGATGTCTCAGAGCTGGCTTCTAAAATGGCTCTGTAGATGTCTGTGTACTTATATAGAGACATCTCTATGCCCATTTTTGGATGTCCAAAGCATGAAAAGGGCTTCTAATATGACCTCCATAGACCATATACACAGACTCTGGTCATGCATCCCCTGAATGATTTACACTTGTACACACATTTTGGAAAGTACCTGTATAAAATCCTGGGCCAACAGTCCTGGATTTGGAGGACAATTATACATTTCTAAGCCTGCATCACTAGGCATAGGAACTAACCTCTCTCCCAGTAGCAACAATGCCATGCTTGCGACAGCTGCAAACCTGGAATGAACTGTGATCACAGGGGTCAGGGGAGGTTGGGCAGCTTCACTTTGGTCAGGTTCAGCAGTCTGAGGCTCTGGAGGCAGGGACTATTCCCAGTCCTGTTACTGAGTCAGTCTGGGCAATATGCATCGGTCCAGGACTCCTTGAAAAAGCGCTATATGAAGCGCTTAGTCGATGTAATTGTGGGCGTTGGGGTGTTAGATGAAGATCTGGATACTTGGATGCGATTCTGAGACTGCTTCAGTTAGGTTTTTGTGGTGACATGCTCTAGAGGAGAATGCTATTTAGTTTAAAATATGAATATTTGAGAAAGAAAACTTTATAAATGATATATGTTTAAAGAGGAGTTTTTTCTGACCGTTGATGTGGTGGGTGTAGGCATAGGTGTGTTTAGATGCCTTAGCCTGACCCGTGTAGTCTGAGGCCTTCTTCTCCTCTTTTTATGCCTGTGAATGAGATATTGTGTATATTTGTTATTTAGTGAAGCCTGTGATATAGTAGAGTGATTTTTTTTTGTTTTTGAACTTTATTCCTGAGGCTGTCACTACTTTCCCAGTGGAAGAAGGAGGAGAATCAGAACAGTGGAAAAGCTTGGGAAGGATGAATAGAGAGAGACAGGCTGTTGAAACTAAAGCCAGATTGCTCACAGTCTGCGGGTTGAAATTCTCAAGCTGTAGGAGGGAGAAAAAAAATAAAAAATAAATAATTGCTCTGCTGGCTGGATCTGATCTGGAGAGAGCAAAGGTATGGCAGACTAGAAAGATTAGCTCTTATGGCCACATCTGGCTTGCAGGATACAGCTTAGGAGCCTCTGTTAGAACCAGGGCTGGCCCATCCACTAGGCAAGCTAGGCGACCGCCTAGGGTGGCTGACCTGGGAGGGCAGCAGCAGCAGCACGGATGGGCGGTGGTGGTGACAGCGGCACACATGGGTGACTGCATCGCCCTCCCCAACTGCCGCTGATTCCATTTGAGGAGGGAGGCGGGCAGCGGCAGTATTTCCAAAAGTGGCAGGAAAAGGCCGCTGCTTTTGGAAATACTGCTACTGCCACCTCCCCCTCCTGAGATGGAATTGGTGGCAGCTGGGGGGTGGGAGGGAGTGGCAGCTTCATCATCGGGGGGGGGGGGCAGCAAGGCCAGTGTTTCTGCTTAGGGCAGCAGAAACACTTGGGCTGGCCCTGGTTATAATATAAGAACTGCCATACTGGGTCCATCAGACCCGGTGTCCTGCCTCCAGCAATGGCCAATCCAGGTCACAAGTACATGGCATATCTCAAAAGTAGCCAGTCCCATGCTAATTACCCCTAAGGATAAGGAGTAACTTCCTCCTGGTCTAAGTTAATAACATTTTATGGACTTTTCCTCTGGGAATTTGTCCAAACCTTCTTAAAGCCAGCTACAGTAACTGTTTTTACCGCATCATCTAGCAATGAATTCCAATGTTTCACTATGCATTGAGAGAAAGAAATATTTTCTCCTATGTGTTATCACTGCCCTATCTGAATATCCAGCATAGGTCACTATCCAGATAATGCCACTTAATATCCAGATGTTATTTAACTGCAGCAGCAGGTGTTTAAAAAAAGCTGATCACTATGGTTAAACATTGCCCCATCAGAGACTGGAAGGGAAGGGTTAACACACAAGGCGTAACCTGTTGCTACCCCTTCAGTCTCTTGAGCTCTTGCTTCTCAGTCAGGGGAGGAGGGAGGGAAAATGAATAGGAAAAATGCTGACAGATAGCATGTCCTTAGAGTCCATGCAAGGATTCTTTACAACTCTATCTGCAACAGATAACGTAAAAAGTAAACCCGCTGAAAAAGTCGAACCAGTTCCATTGATAAATCTATCTAGGACAGAATATATCGCTTTGCTAAAGTTTATTAAGTAGATAAATCAAGTAGCCTCAAATCTTAAACTGAAAATAAGATAAACTAAAACCCAGACCCCATGCTTAGCAGAAAAAACATGTCTTTAGATCAGGGTTTCTCAATCCAGTCCTCAGGACACTCCTAGCCAGTCAGATTTTCAGGATAGCCACAATGAATATGCATGAGAAAGATTTGCATGCACTGCCTGCAGTTATCCTGAAAACATGACTGGCTAGGTGTGTCCTGATTTGAGAACCATTGTTCTAGATGGTTACAAGGAAAAATAGAGCCCTCCCTCTAGATCTGGCAAGTCACATACATTGAGGGTACTTCTAACAGTCCATTATGAGCTAATCTAAAAGTCCTAGATGGGGTATATTGTGTTAAACCATGGGCATGTAATACTCTAAAAGCCAGCATGAGCACATTAAGGCGGCCATTTTAGAAGCCCTATTTGTGCTTTGGATATCCACAACGTGCTTAGAGATGCCCGAAGTACAGGGCCAGGACCTTACTAGGATCCTGCAAGTCCAGTGTCAGGCAGGAAAAGGTATCTGAAAAGTGCTCATTTTAGCTGAAAACATCCAAAGGGTGTAGAGACAAAAGCCCTCCATATTCCCCCATACTCAGCAACAAAATATCAACAACAACAGCAGTGGGCTTTTGAACTGTGGCTGTCTTCTTCCTAACCCACTACTCTAATCATTAGGCTATCCTAGACACCCAGGTTCTGCACTATGGTTCAGGGGATGTCTATGTAGATACCCCTGCAGACGTCCAGATAAGGCACGTTCATGGTTGCAAAATTACATCTGCACTTGGACGTACCTGCTTTTTTTTCAGAAGTTGGCTTAGACATCCCAGATTGCAGTTTGATATCCCTTCTAAAATTCCCCTCCATACCTTGTACTAAACAACACAGGCTATCAGTGGAGTTCCGTCAGTCCTGGAGTGTTGGGTCCCTACATCTACACTCAGTGCTTTTTTATTTTTTTATTTTTTGCAAACTGCTTTGATTACTATCTTCAAATAATTATCTAGAAAGTATAGAATTAATGCACTACTTGTAATTTCAGCATCACTGTCTGCATGAGAGCGATGTAGAGGATATTACTATAATTTCAAGCAGTCAAGTTACTCAGTTCCAGGAGAGAGACTTTTTGGCTAATCCTGGTTTTGAACTTACATCCCAAAGCAGTGTGGCTTTGTAGTCCCTGATTCTACCCATTGAAATCAGTGCTTCAGGTCCCAAAATGCATCAGAATGGGGTTGTCAGATAGCCAGAATTGGCCCAAAATCTCACTTCTGGAACTGGGTAACTTAGCAGCTCTGTAATTTAGCTGTGAAATAAGAGTGGCAAGGTTAGCATAATCTAAATAAGGATAGAATAAGTCCAAAAGCCACAACTGGGCATAAACACTCTTTATTATCAATATTTAAATCCCTATTAAGCCTCATGTCAAATGAAATATATAGATTCCAGATGCAGTCCTTCATAGAGAGGGGAATACAAAAAGTATTGAGACTTGTACAATAACACAAGAAGTATAATGCTGATAGCTATTGAAATCAGTCTCCTTCAGAGTAGTCTCCTTCTGATAAAACACACTTCCTTATCGTCACTCCAGTCCAGTCCCTTACTTCAGGGGTTACGCAACCCTTCCAGCAGCTTGGAGGCTGAGCCCAACCTTTTTGGGGTGGAGCGGTATATATACCACTGGTGCCACCCACCAACTCCAGTATTCTCAGCCTCCAAGCAGCTGGAGGGTCTCGTAAGCCTAGGGCTTACTGGAGTCCTTCTTTCCTCTTAAATTCGTTTTTATTTAATTTTAGTTTGATTTATTTAATTTATTTACTTCATTTGATTTAATCTCTGCTATTTACAGAGTCTTTGTTTTGAATCTTACCTTATTTGATTCTCTCCGTAGTACTCCTTTCTCTCCTCCCCCCCCCCTCTCCCCGCGACGTACTGAAGGCGATTTCCCGCGGATCTTGCAGCAGTGAGGAGGAAAGACCAGAGCTCCTCTTACTGCCCGTGCTGCCTATTCCTCGGCCTGCCTGCCTCAGATCCGGCCCGTCCTCGCGCCGAAGCCCAGCTGGCGGCTGAGCGCTGGAGGATGCGCCGTACACGTGGAGAGAGTGGAATCCTCTTCAGCCCCCCTTCTCTTTCTTACGGCGGCGCGCTGTAGCTCAGCGGCGAGAAGAGAAGCGCGGCGGGCAGCGTGAGCTCCGAGATCGTTCGGGCTTCATTCTCCTCCCTCCCCCTCACCGCCGGAGCACGGGGGACAGCAGAGGCCAGCGTTTGCAGGCTATTCATCTAGGGCTCCACGTGGCTGCGGCCTAGCACGTGTTGAGCCCCTAAGGAGAGCGGCGGTCTCGGACCTGGAATTGAAGAGCTCCTGAACCGCAAGTATACAGCTTAAGCTGATAACAAGTTGATAAAGGTTTTCCTGCGGCAGCTTATTTTAGCATCTAATGGGGATTTGAGGGGGAAATATTGCAACGGTGCCCCCTATTCCCGGAGAACTTTTCAGGGCCTAAATAGCCTAATTTTGTTTAGTTTAATTTATTTTAATTTAATTGGATTTAAATTTGTTTATTGAATTAGTTTAGTCTGAGGGGGAGCAGTAACATTCTGTTGGGGGGGGCAACTAAGAGGTTTCTCCCAGGAACATGACGGGCAAACTGAGGTGTCCCTCTTGTGGCACTAGAAGGGGTACTGCATCTGAGGCAGGGGTCTGCAGGGGCTGTGCGGCTGTCGCTTCCTCTGTGGAACAGGAAATCAGCCTGGCCATGTCCCAGACCTCGCAGGGGTCCTCTGATCCCTCAGAAGGAGAAGTAGCGTCCCAGCTGTCCCCTCCATCGCACCCAGAGGCCTCCCCTCCATCGCACCCTTCCCCCAGCCCCTCCTTCCTCCCTGCCTGCAGGAGAAGGGGGAGCAGGGGACTTCTTCTCCCCTGATTTCATTCTCCTGCTGCACCAGGCCTATTGCCTGCGTAAGAAGGGTCTTGGTCCAGGGGAAGCGGGTCCTTCGTCCGAAGGCAAACTGGTCAGACCCATGAGGTCTAACTCCCAGGACTCGGGGATTCCCTCGAAGCGCCCCAGGCTGGTAGTTGAAGAGCCCCTCACTCCACTTTCCCAGGACTTGCCAGAAGAGGAGGCCTCGGAAAAGGAGGAGGAGGAAGAGGAGGAGCTGGAGGAAGGGGAGATCCCGGAGGAGGACCACTCTCACATAATCAGAGTATTCAGGTGGGAGGAGTTGCCCGCTTTAATAAATGACTCCCTGAAAGCTCTCAACGTGGCCTCGGATGCCCCCGCGGAGGATGAAGCCTTGGAGGATCCCTTGATTCAGGCCGTCAGAAGGTCCCAGAAGGTCTTTCCTGTCCACAGAGTGGTGCGTCAGATGATTCAGGAGGAATGGGATCAACCAGAGTCAGCGTTGAGAGGAGTCAGGGCCATGTCTCGGCTCTACCCTCTCCCTGAAGCAGACAAAGAGCTTCTGAAGTCCCCCAGGGTGGATGCGGCGGTCTCGGCAGTAACGAAGAAAACCACCATCCCAGTGGAGGGCAGCGCGGCGCTGAAGGATGCCCAGGACAGAAGATTGGACACGCTCCTCAAGCAAGCCTTCGACGTGAGCGCTCTTGCCTTACAGGCCTCAGTTTCGGGGGCATGGGTGGCACGAGCATGTTTGAGGTGGTCTCAGCAACTCCAGGCAGAGGAGGGTCCCTCCGATGGGGTCCTAGCCAACTCGGCAAGGTTGGAATCAGGTACGGCCTTCTTGGCGGATAGCCAGTATGACCTCATCCGGAGCTTAGCAAAGAACATGGCCTCGGTGGTGGCAGCCAGACGCTACTTGTGGCTCCGGAATTGGGCCGCGGATGCCTCCTCCAAAGCTCGCCTGAGTCGCCTTCCCTTTAAAGGGAAACTTTTGTTCGGAGAGGACTTGGACAAGTTAGTAAAGGACCTGGGCGAGTCCAAGGGCGGCAGACTTCCGGAGGACAGGATCAAGCAAACACGATCTTCTGCCCCTGCTCGGAACCAATCCAGAGAACCTCGGAGGTTCCGCTCGAACAGACCTAACCCTTTCCTCAGGGGTCGTTTTAACGCTAGGGGTCAAGGTTCCAGAGGGTTTCGGGGCAGAGGTTTCTCATCCTCTTCCTCCTCTTTCTCCTCGGGCCCCAGAAAGCAACAATGAGATACAGGGGGCCCAGGAGGACAGATTGCCGGTAGGCGGTCGCCTGAGGCAGTTTCTTTCCGCCTGGTCCCGGGTCACATCCGATCAATGGGTGCTGGAAGTGATTCGAGAAGGATACTCCCTCGAATTTGCAAAGCAAATACTCCCAGCATTTGTTCAGTCTCCCTGCGGTTCCGCAGCAAAAAGAGAAGCCACGGAGTTGACACTTTCCCGCCTCATAGCTCTCGGGGCCGTAGTTCCGGTGCCTCCAGACCAATGCGGTACGGGTCGGTACTCGATTTACTTCGTCGTCCCAAAAAAGGAGGACTCTTTTCGCCCGATCCTGGACCTAAAGCAGGTCAACCGCTGTCTCAAGATACCTCACTTCCGGATGGAGACCCTGAGATCAGTGATAGCGGCCGTGAGGGCCGGAGAGTTCTTAACATCGCTGGATCTGACAGAAGCGTACTTGCATATCCCGGTCAGAAAGGCCCATCAGCAGTTCCTCAGATTCGCTGTCCCTCGAGGTCATTTTCAATTTCAGGCGCTACCCTTCGGGCTAGCAACAGTGCCCAGAACCTTTACCAAGGTGATGGTGGTGGTAGCGGCAGCCCTACGAAAGAAGGGAATCTTAGTGCACCCCTATCTGGACGACTGGCTGATCCGGGCAAAGTCAGAAGAGGAAAGTCGCCAGGCAACAGCCAAAGTAGTTCAAGTTCTGGAGGAACTAGGATGGGTCATCAATCGAGCAAAGAGCAGTTTGGTCCCATCACAGGAGCTCGAATATCTCGGAGCAAGGTTCCACACAGGCAAAGGCAGGGTCTTTCTGTCCAGCTCAAGGCTAAAGGACCTGAGAACCCTAGTCTCACAGTTCATGGTCAGACGGCTTCCTTCAGCGAGGCATTACCTGCAATTGTTGGGAACCATGGCGGCGGCAATAGAAGTCGTTCCGTGGGCCAGAGCTCACATGCGCCCCTTACAGCGGTCTCTATTGCGGCGGTGGTCCCCTCAACAGCACCCCTTGTCTCGGCAGCTTCCCTGTGTTCCTCGGACCAGACACTCTCTTCTCTGGTGGAGGTGCCCAAGGAACTTGAGTCGCGGAATGCCCCTCGAACCTCCTCAGTGGATACTCTTGATGACGGATGCCAGCCTGGCAGGCTGGGGGGCACATTTCGAGGACCAGTTTGTCCAGGGGCGGTGGTCGACAGTAGAATCCCTATGGCCTATCAACCGACTGGAATTGAGAGCGGTCACGCGGGCGCTCAGGGCTCTTCAGCCATCAGTGCGAGGGAAAGCGATTCGCGTCCTCTCCGACAATGTCACCGCCGTGGCGTACATCAATCACCAGGGAGGCACCAGCAGTCCGGCATTGGAAAAGGAGGCGGACTCCCTGTTCAAGTGGGCGGAAGTCCACCTGGAGGCGCTCTCAGCTCAGCACGTGGCCGGTACGGACAACATCATGGCCGATTACCTCAGCAGGTACAAGATAGATCACGGCGAGTGGGAACTGCATCAAGAGGTCTTCGACCAGATAGTGGCCCGGTGGGGGCTCCCGGTCATGGACCTCATGGCACGGTTCACATCCGCCAAAGCAAGCCGATTCTTCAGCAGGAGAAAGGAAAGGATGTCCGAGGGCCTGGACGCCCTGTCTCAAAGGTGGCCCTCGGAAGGTCTCCTTTATGTCTTCCCCCCTTGGGCCCTAATCGGGAAGGTCCTCCAGCGGGTGGAAGCTCACCGGGGTCTAGTAGTCCTCATTGCCCCGGATTGGCCTCGTCGTCCTTGGTATGCGGATCTGGTAAGGATGATCGCCGACCGACCATGGCGCCTTCCGGTCAGGAAGGACCTACTCAAGCAAGGACCGGTTCAGATGCCACACGTGGATCGATTCTCGCTTACGGCATGGCTATTGAAAGGGCGCGACTCTTGAAGCGCGGCTACTCACCGGCAGTAATCGCGACCATGTTGAGCGCGAGGAAGCGCTCCACCTGTCTTTCCTATGTAAGAGTCTGGCGTATCTTTGAGGCATGGTGTACAGAACGCCGGAAGAATCCCCTGTCGGCCTCGGTCCCGGAGGTGTTGGAATTCTTGCAAGCGGGCCTCGACAAGGGTTTAGCTCACAGCTCCTTGAGAGTACAACTGGCGGCCATCGCTTGCTATAGGGGCAAGGTGGGCGGAAAAGCCTTGGGAGCAAACGCGGACATTGCAAGGTTCTTGAAAGCGGTCAGGCGGCTCAGACCACAACGAAGGTCGGTCATTCCCCCTTGGGACCTCAACCTGGTACTGAATACCCTAGCCGCGGGTCCGTTTGAGCCTTTGAAGAAGGCCTCCTTGAAGGATCTGACTCTGAAGACGGTGTTCCTGGTGGCCATTTGCTCAGCTAGACGAGTCTCCGAACTGCAAGCCCTGTCTTCTCGGCCCCCCTTTCTGTCCTTCCTCAGGGATAAGGTAGTCCTTAGGACGGTTCCTTCCTTTTTGCCTAAGGTGATCTCCCCCTTCCACGTCAACCAGTCCATCTCTCTCCCGACTCTCCTGCCGGAGGGTTCAGTAGGGGGAGACAGTAAGCTCCATCTGCTCGACGTCCCCAGAGCCTTGAAGCGCTACCTCTCCCGCACGGCGCCCTTTCGGAAATCCGAACGACTCTTTGTACAGTTCGGAGGGCCCCACAAGGGTGAGGCGGCGGCCAAGGCCTCAATTTCCAGATGGATCAGGGAGGCGATTGCTTCCGCCTATATCCTCAAGGGGAAACAGGCCCCAGAGGGCTTGCGCGCTCACTCAACTCGAGCACAGGCTACCTCTTGGGCGGAGTTCAGCCTAGTACCTCCTCTGGATATCTGTAGGGCAGCGACTTGGTCCTCTCTACACTCCTTCACCAAGCACTACAGGCTGGACGTGCAGAGCTCGGCGGACTCCAGGTTTGCACAGGCAGTGCTACGTTCCGGAATTGCGGATCCCGCCAGGGCTGGTACTGCTCTGGTACTTCCCTGAAGTAAGGGACTGGACTGGAGTGACGATAAGGAAGAGGTAATTAGATCTTACCTGCTAATTATTGTTCCTGAAGGAACGACAGTCCAGTCCCTACTACCCTCCCTAGTTCTGTAGCCATTCCGGCCGTTCTCTTTGTTATGGGACTGCGGCCCGAGGGCGGTTTCAGGTGGGTTGGTGGGTCAGGCTGGAGGAAAGGCACGCAACATGGCAGTTCTCCTACCTTCTCCCTTGACCTCCTCTCCTACTACCTTCTCCTGTTTAAAAAAAAAAAAAAAATTATTTATATTGAGTTTTTTTTTGCTTGAGTTTGATTACTTACGTTTTCAGAGTTATCTAGGTTGGTTATATCTGCTTTGACAGTAGTTTACTGGAGTTGGTGGGTGGCACCAGTGGTATATATACCGCTCCACCCCAAAAAGGTTGGGCTCAGCCTCCAAGCTGCTGGAAGGGTTGCGTAACCCCTGAAGTAAGGGACTGGACTGTCGTTCCTTCAGGAACAATAATTAGCAGGTAAGATCTAATTACCTCTTCCTCCAGCATGCCTGACACTGCTGGAAACAATTTAGAAAAGCTTTTTTCGTTATGCCGTGAAGCTGCTCTGTTGAATTTTGCTAAATGGTCTCCAAGTCATTGAATCTCCTTCCTTTCAGTGGTAATTTCAGTTTTGGAAACAAGAAAAAGTCACAGGGTGCAAGGTGAGATGAGTATGGAGGCTGACGGATTTGCTCAATTTGGTGTTTGGCCAAGAACTGCTGGACAAGATGTGATGCATGAGCTAAGGTGTTACCATGATAAAGCAACCATTCACCATTCCTGTGCAACTCTGGCTTATTATGACAAACTGTATCTCTCAAATGAGTAAGAACTTGGATGTAGTACTCCTTATTGATGATTTGGCCTTTTGGAGCATACTCATGATGGAACAATACCTTGGTAATCAAAGAAAACTGTGAACATGACATAGTAACATAGTAACATAGTAAATGATGGCAGATAAAGACCAGCATGGTCCATCCAGTCTGCCCAGCAATATGGCAAGAGTAGGTGCACCTGTTGCTCTGTGCAGGCCACTCCTCCCCATGTCTTTGTTTAGGGGTGGAGCCACCACTCCATGTAGGACACCCCTATTTGTTGAGAAGTTAGTTGGTTCAGTTTATTTTGTTTTTATCCTGTTGTTGTAAAGGGATCCACTGTGCTTGTCCCATGCTGTTTTGAATTCCGTCACCGTGTTTGCCCCCATCACTTCCATCGGGACAGCATTCCAAGCATCCACCACCCTTTCAGTGAAAAAATATTTCCTGACATTGCCTTTCAATTTTCCACCTTGCAGCTTCATGTTATGCCCTCTAGTTTTGCAGCTTCCCCATCTTTGGAAGAGGTTTGTTTGTTCATTGTTCCTCTTTAAGTATTTAAAGGTCTGAATTATATCTCCCCTATCCCTACTCTCCTCCAAAGTGTACATATTTAGGTCTTCAAGTCTCTTCTCATAAGGTTTCTTACGCAGGCTCCAAATCATTTTGGCCGCCTTCCTCTGAACAGTTTCCAGTCTTTTTACATCTTTTGCAAGATATGGTCTCCAAAACTGAACACAGTATTCCAGGTGAGGCCTCATCAGTGACCTGTACAGTGGCATAAGTACCTCTTCCTTTCTGCTGGTAATCGCTCTTTGTATGCAGCCCAACATCCTCCTGGCTTTTGCCACTGCCTTGTCGCACTGTTTTGCCACCTTGAGATAATCAGAGATAATTCCACCACGGTCTTTCTCCTGAAACATGCACACCAACCTCTCGCCCCTTATAGCGTACATTTCCCTTGGATTTCTGCTACCTAAGTGCATGACACTGCACTTTTTCGCATTAAATCGTAATTGCCAAGCATTAGACCATTCTTCCAGCTTTTGTAAATCTTTCCTCATGTTATCCACTCCCTCGGGGGAGTCCACTCTCTTGCAAATTTTTGTGTCATCTGCAAAAAGACAGACTTTTCCATTCAATCCTTCAGCAATATCACTCACAAATACACTGAACAGTGCCGTGCCCAGGACTGAACCCTGGGGCACCCCGCTAATCACCTTCCTTTCATCTGAGTGAGCTCCATGTACCATCACCTTTTGTCGTCTGTCAGTCAACCAATTTCTAATCCAGTTTACCATCTTGGTACCCATCCCCAAGCTACTGAGTTTATTGACAAGCCTCCTATGAGGAACAGTATCAAAGGCTTTGCTGAAATCCAGGTAGATGACATCCATTGCATGTCCCTGATCTAGTTCCTTGGTCACCCAGTCAAAGAACTCAATCAGATTTGTGTGGCAAGACCGTCCTTCAGTAAAACCATGTTGCCTCGGATCTTGCAACCTGTTGGTTTTGAGAACGTTCACTATTCGCTCTTTCAGGAGTGCCTCCATTACTTTTCCGCCACCGAGGTAAGGCTCACGGGTCTGTAGTTTGACACTTCTTCCCTGTCACCACTTTTATGTAGAGGTATGACATCAGCCATTCTCCAGTCCTGAGGAACCTCTCCTGTTTCCAAGGATCTGTTGAATACATCCTTTAATGGCCCAGCAAGAACCTCTCTGAGCTCTTTCAGTATCCTGGGATGTATCCCATCCGGTCCCATGGCGTTGTCCACTTTCAGTTTAGCAAGTTGTTCCAACATCTCATCTTCTGTGAATGGTGTGGTATCTACTACATTCCCATTTTTATATTTGGGAGTCACAGCTGGTCCATCTCCAGGATTTTCTTTAGTAAAAACAGAGCAGAAGTATTTGTTTAGCAATTTTACTTTTTCTAAGTCACTTTCCACGAGTCCTTTCCCAGCACTTCTGAGTCCTGCAATTCCAACTCTGATCTTCTTCCTTTCCCGAATACACCTAAAGAAAGTTTTGTCGCCACCCTTAACATCTTTAGCCATCTATTCCTCTGCCTTTGATTTTGCTATCCTTATTTCTCTTTTTGACTCTTTGAGTTTAATCCTGTATTCATTTCTGTGTTCTTCTGTTTGCAAGCTTTTGAATTTTGCTAAAGCTGTGTTTTTTGCCTTTATTTGAGCAGCCACTTCTTTGGAAAACCAAATAGGTTTCCTTCTCCTCTTGTTTTTGTTTACTTTTTTTACATATTTGTCTCTTGCCCCATTTATTGCCACCTTTAGTTTAGACCATTGCAATTCCACTTCCCTTATCTCCTTCCACCCTGTCATCTCCTCCTTTAAGTACTCGGCCATTTTATTGAAGTCAGTGTTTTGATATGGCTCCTCACCTGATGGACTTTCTTGGATCTGGGAGATTTTGGAGTCTTCCATTGTGAGGACTGAGCCTTAGTTTCTGGGTCATAACCATAAACCCATAATTTATCAGCAATAATAATCTTTTTGATGAAATCTGAGTCAGAACTTCCAGGGTGGCGTTCTCCAAAATGCTTCCCGTTCCACGTGCAGGACCCAAAAGGCAGACAGAGCTCCGGAGTCTCAATGCGTGGATGAGACAATGGTGCAGAGATGAGGGTTTTGGATTTGTTAGGAACTAGGGAACATTCTGGGGAAAGGAGGGGCTCTTCCAAAGGGATGGGCTTCACCTTAACCGGGATGGAACCAGGCTGCTGGCATTAACCTTTAAAAAGGAGATAGAGCAGCTTTTAAACTAGATAATAGGGGAAAGCCGACAGTCGCCCAAGAGCGGATGGTTCGGAAGAATGTATCCTTGAAGGATACTACCAAAAGCAGAGAGGTTCCAAAAAAGAGTAAAGTAGCCCAAATGCCCTCAAGTATGGAGCAGACAGAGCATAAAGATCCCAAATTACCCATGTCTACCAATAGCCAAATTAATATGAATAAAATACAGTCTCTAAAATGCTTGTATGCAAATGCTAGAAGTCTAAAAAATAAGATGGGAGAGTTAGAATATATAGCACTAAATGAGAGGTTAGATATGATTGGAATATCAGAGACATGGTGGAAGGAGGACAACCAGTGGGAAACTGTGATACCTGGGTACAAACTATATCGTAATGATAGAGCTGATCAAATTGGTGGAGGGATTGCGCTCTATGTTAGAGAGGACATTGAGTCAGAAAGGATTAAAGTTTTGCAGGAAAAAAAAATTGCTGTAGAATCTCTATAGATTGAAATTCCATGTAAAAAGGGGAAGGTGATGGCAGTGGGGGTGTACTATTGACCACCTGGCCAGAATGAACAAATGGATGATGAAATGCTCAAAGAAATCAAGGAAACTAACAAAAGTTACAGCGCAGTAATAATAATGGGTGATTTCAATTACCCCGGTATCGACTGGGTCAGTGTCACGGCAGGACATGTAAGGGAGATAAAGTTCCTAGATGAAATAAATGACTGCTTCTTGGAGCAGTTGGTTCATGAACTGACCACAGGGGAAGCCATATTAGACCTAGTCCTTAGTGGAACACCAGATCTAGTGCAAGAGATAAGGGTGTTGGGGCCACTTGGCAATAGTTATCATAGCATAATCGCCTTTGATTTAATTAGTGGAGGAGGGATAGTAAGGAAATCCACAGTACTACCTTTTAACTTTCGAAAGGGAGACTATGATAAAATGAGGAAAACAGTTAAGAAAAAACTAAGAGGAGCAGTTGCAAAGGTTAAAGACTTACATCAAGCTTGGGTGTTGTTGAAAAATACTATCTTGGAAGCCCAAACCAGCTTCATTCCATGCTTTAAGAAAAGTGGAAGGAAGTCCAAAAAACTGCCAGCATGGTTTAAAGATGAGGTCAGAGAGGCTGTTGTTGCCAAAAAAGCATCTCTCAGGAAATGGAAAAAAGAGCCAAACGACGAAACCTGGAAACAGCACAAGAACTGGCAAGTCAAATGCAAGGCATTGATAAAGCAGGCAAAGGGAGAATTTGAGAAGAAGCTTGCTGCGGAAGCAAAAATGTGAAATAAAGATCTTTTTAAGTACATTCATAGCAAAAAACCTGTGAGAGAGTCAGTTGGTCCATTAGACGATAGAGGAGTTAAAGGGGCACTAAGAGGCGACAAGGCGATAGCGGAGAGACTGAATGAATTCTTTGCTTTGGTCTTTACTGAGGAAGATATAGGGATGTTACCCATGACTGAAGTGGTATTTAAAGGTGTAATGGGTCTGCTTATTGTTGGTCACTCCAGGCCAGGAAATCCCGAACCCTCATCTGCGGAATCCAGGGGAATAAACACACACAGACCACACAGAAGGACAGTATGCAAGTTTATTCCAAAGGGTGGAGGGCTTGTCCGTATTTTATACATTCTTAGAAACATAGTCATACGTCATCCACCCATCTTCTGGGGGCCCACTATAGTTTATCAGTAACTAATGCAAAAACAAGTCATCCTTGAGTAGAACAATCAGTTTAGCTTACACAGCACATTCCTTTTTCCATGCCCACCAGAATGTACAAAGGGCACACACATAGGATTCTGATTTCTATAGGATTCTAATTTCTCTTCTGCAGGCCTCTTGTATATGCACTTAAATTAAGCATTATTATTACAAAGGACACATATATAGGTTTCTGATTTCCCTAACAATCCCCCCTTTGGGCCTGCATAGACCCACTATAAGAACAGCCTAACAATCTACTACAAAATAACTAAACAGACATTATTAATGGAACATCTGTATGCGGCAGCTCAGGTACATCAACCACCATAAAAGCAGGAGTATAGGAATACATAAAAGTGGTAGAGCTTTGTAGGGCCTTTATAAAACCGCTCAATAGGGCAATAAGCAGCCCTTTGAGACCACCCCAAAAAAAAATACATCAGAGAGTAATCATGAGACTCTTCCCTGTAGTTGAAGAACAGTATAGAGCAGTATTAGACAGGCTAAAAACAGAGACAATAGCATTAAAACTAGAGACAGTTTACAATGAGCAAGGGAGCTAGTCATATCCCAAAGAGGGGCGAGTAACACCAATGTTATACAAGAAAGTAGAAAAAGAAACATGGGGCTGGGTGCAGTCTAAATTGTCAAGTACAGTGAAACATGTTGAGAGAAAAGCTTCAATTTGTAGCGAGCTGCGCACACAGAAAAGTAAGGCAGTCTGGGCAAGTAGTATTGCCGTATTAACAGTTCCCGAAATGGACTGAAGGAGGCACCACATGAGTGGTAGGAGGAGTCAACACAGTCTTGTGCGTGATGGTCAGGAGGCTGGAACCGAAGATGTCAGTGGAGACGATACACGCTTGATTCTTGACGCATGGATCCACAAAGGGGAAGAGTCACACAGGATGGCTGACCATGTGATAGCGATCACTGTAGTTTGGAGGTCCGTAGAACGGGTCTAAGGTACCGTGCTTTTGAGGTGCTCTGACCTGTATATTGGTTCGGTACCTCTAGGCCGAAAGCTGCTTTTTTTCAGGAGTCTTCTCCTCTCCTCTCCAGTTGCTAGGGCCTTGGCTGCCCCGTCGTCAGCTACTTCTCATCCTGGTCCTGAAGCCTGATCTGTATATGGAGAATGTTTCCAGCGAGGGCAATGGCTTCAGGATCTTTTAGCCACCACCTTCACTGTAATCGATGTTATCAGAAGAACTTGGAACGGTCCCATACTGGAAAAGGGGCTTGTACTGTGTGCTGGTGGTATGTCTTTACCAAAATCCAGTCTCCGGATTGAAAGAAAAGAGCTGAGTCATCCAGCAGAAAGGACTGGACCTGCTGAGCATACCTGTGGAGGGAAGAGAGTTGCCTCTGCTGCTAGGAAATACAAAAGATCAAATGTGAGGCTCAGGAGTGTAAAAGGTAAGCAGTCTTCCATATAACAGTTCAAAGGGAGAAAAAGTTCAGTCTACTCCCATAGGGCAATTTGTTTGGTTGTTTGTTTATTGAACAGAGTCAAAGGCAAGACAGTTTAGTGTCTTTACAAAGTTTTTTTTTTTTTAAAGATTTCGGAGGTTCCCCCCTTCGTGGGTGCTGTTTGCGCACAACAGCCAATCCTAAGCAACTCAATTTAACTACTACATTTTTGACAAGATGCCCACACTTCCTCAAATTTTTTTCACAATTTTAGAATTATACCAATTTGTAAAAATTTGTGTAAGTAACTTTCCTCCTTTAGCTTCATGTGTCGGGCCAGGACACATAGAGGCAAAAAGGGATAAAAACATCTGAAAAGCACCACGTGGCCAGTGTGGGTCTCCCCAAAGCTCATTAGGATGAAAAGTGCACTCAGCCTATCTCCAAGTATCTATTTCCAATTATTGGGTATATCTCTGGGCTAGATAACTTTCAAAATTGGAGTTAATGGGGATGGCATAATCAAATATTGTAAAGTATTCATTGTCAGTTTTCTTTCTAGGTGGATACATCGGATACATCATTTCACACTTCAATTTACCCTCACCATTTTATAATGTTAATCTGAGTTCTCTTTTCCAACATGAATATTCCATCACACTCCTCTCAACACCACTTTTTTTCCACTTACATCATTCCATCAAACTACATGCATAGGTCCTTCTGTCTTTTTTATACCATACTAGTGTATCCTTATTTGGCAAGGCTGCTAAGAACATCAAACAATTGTTAGAAACTTAGTATTTTTGTAAACAAAAGGTATATATAAAATATAAATGTAGATCCTTTTAACAATATGAGCAAATAGTGCTCATTCTAATTAGCAACTGCCTAAACAAAATATAGATAAAGTCCTTACAATATAGACTAGTGCTTCACGGCATTTTATAACATCAATCCCAATAGGAAGGAGTATGGCTTCTAACAGAACAGCCACATAATCTCTCAGGTGTGACTAAAGTCTGTCTTATACCTGGTTCTCAGTGAGAGTGCTGTGGAAACGTAAAAATATTTGAGGACTGATCTTATAATCGCAGTGCCCACAAGGATCTGTGGGGGTTACTCACTAATCATGGTGTTTAAGAGATCCTTTTGAGATGAGAGGCCTAAGAAGGTTCAAAGCATTTGTGGTTGGGCCGCAGGGCGATGTTTCCTCGGGTTCTTCTTGGCCTATTCCCCCCCTTGCCTAGTCATGTCTCTTCAGAGGCATAAATATGCAAGGTTCATGTTCTTCAGGCCTTGTGGGTCCTCGAGAAGTCTTAAAGCAGTCAGAATTCCGGTGGCCCAGATCATCACACTCAGAGCAGCACGTTTATTGCCTTTTCCAAGGCTGTAGCCTCACCTTCTGTCTCTCTCTCTCTCGGTTATCTTTTTTATTTTATTTTATTTTTTTTCAAACCTCTCCTAGATCGTTGCTAACAATTAAAATTTTGTTTATCCAATCAACTCAAGTTAATGTTATTGTTTTATTTGTCTACTAACTTTACAAATATTCTCATGTTTTCTGGGAACTAAGTTTCATCTTTCCACTAAATAAGATCTATATGCTTGGGAACAAAGCAATTGCAGATCAGCCTCTTTCCAAAATTCTATAATTTCTATGTGTACTGAACCTCTACATAATGTACTGCTACGACAAGTATTTTGGTAACATAAAGTGCAAGTGTGTAAACTAAAGAAAAATTAGTATCTCACAGTGCTGCAACATATATCTGTTTTCTCTGCAACATATATCTATTTTCTCAGGAACTGTATTGAAACTGAAATAAAAACTTTTAGAACAAGGTACACTTTTTCGCTGGACACTAACACGTAAAATTCAAATACAGAAAAAACAGGTGAATTTATCCTAAAATCCAATATTGTAATAAATCAAATCAGAAAGATCAGCACCCATGGTGCTACTGTCCTGTTCGTCAGCCATCCACACCGAGCTTAACAATGCAAGGTAATTAACTTAAAATCTTACAGTTCAAGAAACAGACATTCAAATAACATGAAACTGCAAAGAGGTGAATTCAAAATCATGCTTTGTCACATTTAAATTAAAACCTTATACATAATACTTGAGACTGGTATCAAACTGATCTGAAACAATGAAATTATGTTAAAGCAATCTGCTTAGAGTAACAGTTCAACCTTGATGTTATCTCAAACACAGCAAAGTAAACAGCAAGTCTGTCTTAAGTCCAAATTCCTTCAGGCAAATGCAAATAGCTGAACAAGAGAGAAAAAAGTCCTAAATACTAGGAGTTTAAAAAAAGTTGCTTGAGAATTGTCACTAATTGTGATTGCTATTAAATTCCTATAGTTACAGCTCTATGTGTTTCTATAATATATTAACAATAATTATGACCTCTGAGGTGCTTGCTACAAAATATAAAAATCATTGTATATAAAAATCATTGGTTTTTTTTTTAAACTCTAAGTTTACTCAATAGCATACACAAACAAAGACCAAACACATAACATAACCTTATTCACTCAGGATTCAAATCATTTTTTCAAGTTGCAGTCTTTTAATTACTAGCTCAGGATGCCCCATTGTCCTGACAGGGTTCCCAACCCCCACTTTGAAGGTTAAAGAAAAACAATCCAAAACCATTTGTGCCTTCTGTAGCCCACGGGAGGGGCTGCCCCCTTTCCCTCTCTCTTCTTCGTTCTCTTTTCGTGTTTTTTTTAGTTTCTGGTTTCCCTGTAGGGGGAAAGGATAGCCCCAACCTAAATTTTTTTCTCTTCAGGACACCCTAAATCCTTTCATTCCCAAGAAATGCAGCAGATTATGAATGGCTTCTATCACAACTGGTTTCTCCTGCCCCAACTTTGAAGATCATCTACATAGTGCCTAGAGAGCAGACTCAAACATATACCTCAAATCTACAATACTAAATCATTTGCGTTCATGCAAAATTTAGCTCAATATTTTTAACCAAAAGCATAAATATACAAATCAGGGGGTTTCTTTTTGAAATAAGGTTTTCAAAGGAAAGTATCCGTTGCTAGGTCTGGACAATCTTATTCAGATTCCTTAAATCCTGCACCAACCAGCAATAAAGAAAAACAATATTTACTGTAAACGAAACATATATATTTTTTTTCAGCTTGTTGGGAAGAACACTAAGGAGTTACTTATTTGGGAAACTTCTGTTTCAGTTCGTATTTAAACAAGAGACAAATCAAAGCTTACAAGTGCTTTCTTAAGAAATTTCGCCCTGCATAATGAAATAGACCCTCGGGGTATTTGGAGCGCACCCCACTCCCCGAATTCCTCCACTATTTACATTATACATCTCACTCACACACAATCAGTCTCGGTTCCCAATAGAATATAGAAACCACCAAGGTAGATACCAAAGTCCCCCTTTTCCTTACCTCGATCTGTGCACAGAATTTACTGGGGTGCTGCAGTGCCTGCTTTTTTTTAAATTCACTGTTACAATCCGATTCACAATACCTCTAGTCACCTAGGATCATTACCAGCTAGTAAAGAGACCCCTCCGCAGAAAAGGAGGTGAGACTGTTGAAATCAACAGGACGCGTCTTCGCACCTCCACTCAGCAGGAGTCACTCCACCGTGGGAAAATCCCAGCGAGCCCCAGCTGTTATTTACACCTTTACCTGTGGCCAATTCACCTTTAGCCAAGCTGGCCAATGAGATTCTGAGAAGGATATTGTGAAGCAGATTAAGAGCTCTTTTAGTATTTCATTATTCAGTACATTGCTATAGCAATGGGTGTCTAAATACAGACACACCCTTTTACATATCTCAGTGACAGTTATGCCGTTGTTGAGTACAAAAGTACCGTATTTTTCGCACCATAAGACGCACCCGACCATAAGACGCACCCCTGGTTTTTAGAGGAGAAAAATAGGAAAAAAAATATTCTGAACCAAATAGTGCTGTCCATTTGTCTTTTCTTCTTTCCTAGTTTTTTTCCATTCTCTCTACATCTGCTTTAACATACTAATCATTCTCCTTTTGCTCTTTCCTCATTCCTATTTCATCCACTCAAATTTTACCCCTCCATCCTCAATCCCCACTTACTCTCCCAATACCCGGCCAATTGTAGATTTTTCTTCCCTCCCACACAAAATATATTTCCCCTCTCCATTTCACTCTCCCAGCCCCATCCCATTCTAATCGTCCCCCAACATCAACTCCCTTCTAGCTCCTGCCCCACCCAGCATCCGCTCCCTTCTAGTCCCCGCATCATCAGCCCATTTCCAGTCCTAGCTCCCTCCCCTCACAGCCCATTTCCTTTCCAAGCCCCCTCCCCATCAGCCCATTTCCATTCCAAGCCCCCTTCCACTCAGCCCATTTCCATTCCAAGACCCTGTCCCCATCAGCTATTTGCAGTTCAAGCTCCCCCTTCTACTCGGCCCATTTCCAGTCGTAGCCCCCCCCTCATCAGCCCATTTCCTTTCCAAGCCCCCCTCCCCATCAGCCCATTTCCATTCCAAGCCCCCTTCCACTCAGCCCATTTCCATTCCAAAACCCTGTCCCCATCAACTATTTGCAGTTCAAGCTCCCCCTTCTACTTGGCCCATTTCCTGTCCTAGCACCCCCCCCCAGTCCATTACCAGTTCTAGCCCCCCCCATAGCCCATTATCAGTCCTAAGCCCCCAACAGCCCACTTCCAGTCCTAACCCTTCCATCGCCCCATCTTCATTCTTAGCCCCCCATAACCCCATTTTCAGTCTTAGCCCCCCAATCAGACCACCTGCAGTCCTAACCCCCATCACCCCATTTTCAGTACTATCCCCCCATCACCCCATTTTCAGTCCTAACCCCCCCATTACTAGTTCTAACCCCCCCATTACTAGTCCTAACCCCCCCCCCATTACTAGTCCTAACCCCCTCCCCCCCATCAGCCCAAGTAAATTTAAAAATGAAAAACAAACCCTGGGCTTCTGCTGTTGCCACTGCCATGGCAGCGGCAGAATCAACTGTCCAGCGGCCCCTTCCCATCTGCCCGGCAAAGCATCTTCTGAGCTCCATCAGCGGCAGCTTTCAGGGCCGCGAAGAGAAGAGTGATCTCCCTCTCGCGGCTCTGTTAGCCTGCCGGGGCTGAGGGGAATTCCCATCAGCCCCGGCAGGCTTAACAGAGCCGCGAGAGGGAAATACTACTCTCTTCGCGGCCCTGAAAGCCTGGACACGGGGCGGGGGAGGGATGATGCAGTCCCCAGGGACACCGAAGGTCCCGGGGGTCCCGCTGCCGCTCTGCAACTTCTTCTATTCGCACCATAAGACGCAGGCACTTTTCCTCCCACTTTTTGGTGAAGAAAAAGTGCGTCTTATGGTCCGAAAAATACGGTAATTTTTTTCTATTTAGCTTGTCTTCTTACAATATGGCAATAAAGAGACACTCTGCAAATAAATAATAATTTACGTTTTAGTATGCCGGTTAACTTTAAGTTTCTGTTCTGTCTGCCTGTCCGTAGCCTTTGAACACAAAGAACAGAAAGGGAGGGGGAGGGAAAAGCAAAGCAGTGGAAGAATAAACAAACAGCACTTGTCACTTACATTCCAGGGACACGGAGTCATCAGTTCTAGAGAGGGGGGGGGGGGGTGTCGTATAGGCACAGAGATAAGCATGCTAACAGACTTATTCAGCAGAATCCTGTAACTTACACTGACAATTTATGTAGAATGGCTGTTATTTAGCTGCAGCTTTAAAACTTATCACAACATATAGCAGAACATACATTCACACGGATTCTGGTGTGGTCCCCTCACCTTGGGACCCCGCCATCCTCTAATTAATTCACAACAAACGCACGGTTGGCCAGACACACAAGCACACAGCCTTCACAGCAGCCACAGATGAGAAAGAAAAGAAATCTAGCTTTCCCACCGATTCCACCCAGGGAACAGGAAAGTCTTAATTACCATTGAATTACCATTTAACCATGCTACCAAAGCAATAGGGACACTCCCAACCAAAGGGAGAATACCAGTTCTAATTTAAACCGTGCTACCAAAGCACAGGGATCCCTGGCCAGCGGGAGAATCCCACTTCCTGACACCAAATGTAATGGGTCTGCTTATTGTTGGTCACTCCAGGCCAGGAAATCCCAAACCCTCATCTGCGGTGTGCTGCTCCGGCTGGCTGGAATCCAGGGGAATAAACACACACAGACCACACAGAAGGACAGTATGCAAGTTTATTCCAAAGGGTGGAGGGCTTGTCCGTATTTTATACATTCTTAGAAACATAGTCATACGTCATCCACCCATCTTCTGGGGGCCCACTATAGTTTATCAGTAACTAATGCAAAAACAAGTCATCCCTGAGTAGAACAATCAGTTTAGCTTACACAGCACATTCCTTTTTCCATGTCCACCAGAATGTACAAAGGGTACACACATAGGATTCTGATTTCTATAGGATTCTAATTTCTCTTGTGCAGGCCTCTTGTATATGCACTTAAACTAAGCATTATTATTACAAAGGACACATATATAGGATTCTGATTTCCCTAACAAAAGGTGCGGAAGAATTGAAGGAAATATCGATACATCGGGAAGATGTATAACAACTATTAGATAAACTGAAGAGTAGCAAATCACCTGGGCTGGATGGTATACATCCAAGGGTGTTGAAAGAACTGAAATATGAGATTTCAGACCTGCTATTAGTAATCTGTGAACTACATTAAAATCATCTCTAATACCTGAAGATTGGAGGATCGCCAATGTAACACCAATTTTTTAAAAAGGTTCCAGGGGTGATCCGGGAAACTACAGACCGCTGAGCCTCATGTCAGTACTGGGAAAAATGGTAGAAACCATCATAAAGAGTAAAATTACTCAGCATGTAGATAGTCATGGCCTAATGGGAGACAGCCAACATGGCTTTAGACAAGGAAGATCTTGTCTTACTAATCTGTTATGTTTTTTTGAAGGTGTGAATAAACATGTGGACAAAGGTGAGTCGATTGATATAGTGTATCTGGACTTTCAGAAAGCCTTTGACAAGGTCCCTCATCAGAGACTTTTGGCAAAACTAAAGAGTCATGGGATAGGAGGCAGTGTACTACTGTGGATCAGGAACTGGTTAAAAGATAGAAAGCAGAGGGTTGGGCTAAATGGCCAATTTTCCCAATGGAGAAAGGTGAATAGTGGTGTACCCCAGGGATCTGTGCTGGGTCCGCTGCTTTTTGACATATTCATAAATGACCTGGAAAGTGGAATAACGAGTGAGGTTATGAAATTTGCAGATGACACAAAACTATTTAAAGTTGTTAAAACCCAAGAGGATTGTGGAAAATTGCAAGAGGATCTTGATAAATCGGAAGACTGGGCATCAAAATGGCAGACGAAATTTAATGTGGACAAGTGCAAAGTTATGCACCTAGGGAAGAACAACCCAAACTATGGTTACACAATGCAAGGTTCCACATTACGGACCACCACCCAGGAAAAAGATCATTGTGGATAACATGTTAAAACCCTCGGCCCGTTGTGCAGCGGCGGCCAAGAGAGCAAATAGAATGCTAGGTATCATAAGGAAAGGAATGGAAAATAAAACAAAAGATATTATAATCCCTCTATATCGTTCCATGGTGAGACCACACCTTGAATATTGTGTGCAATTCTGGTCGCCGTATCTTAAAAAGGATATAGCGTTATTAGAAAAGGTTCAGAGAAGGGCCACGAAAATGGTAAAGGGGATGGAAGGATACTCCTATGAAGAAAGGCTAAAAAGGTTAGGGCTCTTTAACTTGGAAAAGAGACAGCTGAGGGGAGATATGATAGAAGTCTATAAATTAATGAACGGAGTGGAATGGGTAAACGTAGATTGATTGTTTACGTTATCAGAATATAGAAAGACTAGGGGACATGCAATGAAGCTACAGGGTAAAAACTATTTAAGACTAATAAAAGATTTTTTCACTCAACGTGTAATCAAACTCTGGAATTTGTTACTGGAGGATGTAGTAAAGGCTGTTAGTGTAGTTGGGTTTAAAAAAGGTTTGGACAACTTCCTGGAGGAAAGGTCCATAAACCATTATTAAGAAGGGACCCAGGATATCAATGCTTGACCCAGTACAAGCATTGCGGAACCTGTGTCTTTTGGGGAAACTGCTAGGTACGTATGGCCTAGATTGGCCACTGTTGGAAACAGGATACTGGGCTTGATGGACCTTGGTCTGACCCAGTATGGCATATCTTATGTTCTTATGTTCTTATTTTCAACGCATTTCAACAACTCCCTGGCTGCAGACAGTCGATCTTCTTTTTCATCAGGGGATAGGATTTTCGGCATGAATTTTGCAGACACATGTCTCATTCTCAAATCGAAAGTAAGAATGGATTGTATTGACTTGAAACTTATGTCCATGTCCTCAGCAAACTCTCTGATAGTCAATTAAAGATTTGAGTGTATTATGGCATGCACTGCTTCGACCTTGTCTTCATTCCTGCTTGTGGATGGCCTTCCAGAACAATCGTCACTGTCAACACTTTGGCGGCCCTCTTGAAAACATTTATACCAGTCATAAACTCGAGCATGACTCATGCATTCATTGCCATACGCTTGCTGTAACTTGTCATGTCTCTTTGCACGAATCTCCAAGTTTTTGGCAGAATTTAATGCAAATTTGCTATTCAATTTTTTCATTCATTGTAAATCTGATGAACTGCTTTTACACGATACCAAATATCATGTGTTTAAAAAACATAAATGAGTGCTGCAGCCATGCTACACTCTGCACATGCAGAGCACATAGCTAGGTCACTGCATGCTTAATAGCATTGTGGTACGACAAATTGTTATATAGCTACACAACAAGTCTCGATACTTTTTGATCACACCTTGTAGCATCTAGTTTAAGTGCTGAGGAGGGTCTTTGACTCTTTACCCACATAAAAAAATGGTTTTGGTTGGATTGAACTTTATTTTATTCGTCCTCATCCAAAGTCGAATCTTTGAGATATTTGAATGCCTCTTTATCAGATATCACTCTCTCCTATCTTCTAGGGTATTCATAATTTGATCCTTAAAAATAATTTCATAGTGTTTACAGTGCAGACTGTGTGCCATTTTGGTAGTCTCTCTCTGGAGTGCCTCTAACCTGACTATATCCTTACAGAGACTGGTTTCTGGAACTGGACACTGTATTTCAGGTAAGGTTTCACCAGTGTCTTGTGTAGGGGCAGTACCACCTCTCTTTTTCTTTCAGGTAATACCTCTGTCTATGTATCCCTGCATTTTTCTTGTTCTTGTCAGTGCTTTGTTGCCTTGAGTACTGCTCGCTTGCATTCTTGAGTCCCAATTAGAGGACTCTGCATTTTTTGCATTAAATTTTAGGTGCCAAACTCTTGACAACTATTCATTCATTTGTTCATTCAATTATTCTGTACTATCTACTCTCTTGCAGATGATTGTATTAGCTACAAAAAGACAACCTTCCCCATTAACCCTCCTGCAATAAGACTTTGAAAAATACTGAACAAAATTGTTCCCATATTGATGCCACTGAATGATCCCTCTTTCCTTAAATGAACTCCATTTACCATGACCCTTTATTTATCACTTAATTAATATGGAGTATATGTTCAAAAGATTCTAGCCACTTAATTTGAGTGTTACCAAGCTAAACCTGGCTAGCTGAAAATTTGTTCTCATTGAATATCTAAACATAGTTGCTTTTTATTACTAGGAAGCTATATTTTGATGTTCAAAATAGAGGTATCCCTATGGGTGTGCTTTGATTAGGGGAAACCTAGCCAGGTAACATAAATTTTATGTCCATGTACATGATAGCAGGCTTAAATCAAGCTGGTTTTATTATAGCCAGCTAGATTTAGGAGAATTTTCACTCACAGCTTAGCTGGTTTGGGCTTTATTAACAGCAACAACTGGTCAACAGTGGTCATCAAAAGTAGCAGAATGGCTTTCAGTGCACAAGATGGAAATTAATCTTTCAAATCTGAAATCTTTATTAGGCATATTAGGCAAAGAATGTTATCGCTTCCTAGGATATTTTATTTGCATGTGAATTTGCGATTGCACTTTTCATTTCTTCTCTTGTAAAGAAGTGTTTTTATGCCTTAAGGAAAATGGGTTCCTTGCATGCTTCTTTAAACACAAGAACATTAAAAACTTTGATTCATGCACTTGTTATAAATAGACTTAATTATAATAATGCCTTATTAGTTGGAGCCCCTCTTGTGTATCTAAAACAAATTCCACTTATACAAAATCCTGCAGTTAAGCTCCACTATAACACAAGATGTTCAGACCATGTAACACCTCTGCTTAAGGAACTGCATTGGCCTCCTATCTTTGCTAGGATTAGATTCAAGATTTTCATGTTGACTCATTGGTCAAAGTATATAGGCATACCATTATATTGAATTCATGACTTGTTCTCTAAAACCCTGTAAGGTTTCTTGCAAATGCAATGTGTGCCTTTGAGTCAATGCTGACTCCTGGCAACCCAGAAGCACCTGGGTTTTTTAGGTAGTGTGACTGGAAGTAGATTGCTAGGGCTTTCTTCCAAGGCAATAGAGGGTTAAATGACTTGTCCAAGGCCACAAGGAGTGCTGGTGGGAATCAACCGTTGGTTGCTTGGTTATCAAGCCAGTGTTCTATCCTCTAGACTACCTCTCCACTCCATAAGGTCTCTTAGGTCCTCACAAACTAATGTTTTTAGTTGTTCTATTGCTAGCATTTTTAAGTTGACCCAATACAAGCATTGTGGAACCTGTGTCTTTTGGGGAAACTGCTACTGTAGGTATGTATGACCTAGATTGGCCACTTTTGGAAACAGGATACTGGGCTTGATGGACCTTGGTCTGACCCAGTATGGTATATCTTATGTTCTTATGTTCTTAAGTTTTGAAATTTCTCATCTGAATTGTTTTTTGCTATTTTGCTCCCACATTCTGGAGTGCATTACCTTTATATCTGCATTTAGAGAGCTCTGAGGTCACTTTAAGGCTGGCATTAAGACCTGGTTATTCGAGTAAGCCTTTCCTGAATGCTCGTAGTTATCTTAGGAGTCGGTTTATGGGAATTGTTTTTGTTGAGTCTTATATAACCTACTGTTTCTGTTAGATGTTATAACTTTATGGATTTTATTTGTTTTATGCCTTCTCTTGCCTTTATTTATGTTTTTAGTTATATTATTATTATTGTAATTTTTATGTTTTTATGCTAGCTTGTGTACAATGTGTACCTCTAATTTTTGTAAACTGCTGCAATGTAACTTGCTTTATGAACAATGGCATAGCTAATGTGCTGAAATAAATAAACAACCTTATTTATATCATACTAACCTCAAAACAGGTAACATTTAAGTACAGTATGTATAGTCCAAACCTCTTGAACCCTGCTATATTAGTCGCCTTGACTATGTCCTCCGGTAACAGAGTCTACAGCTTAATTATGTGCTACATGAAAAACAAACCCACGTCATACAATGTGTTCTCAATCTGCTGGTTGTTTTGTGGAGTGCCCTCTTGTTTCAGTGTTATTTGAAAGGTTAAACAACTGCTCTCCATTTAACCATTCCAACCTACTCATGATTTTGTAAATTTCAGTCCATGCCCTTGATGTCTCTTTCTTTAACTGAAAAGTCCAAATTGGATTAGCCCTTTTTCGTAACGTAGATGTTCCATCCCTTTCATCATTTTTATCATTTTTCTCTGAATCTTTTCTAGTTTCTCTAAATCCAGGGCTGTATTTAAGATTCCGGTGCCCAACACTGGAGGTAGAGCAGGTTAGAATGTCACAGTTGTGCCTCTTTGAAGTGCAAGGCCTTAATGCCAAGGGTAGCAGTGTAGGCATTTTTGCGTTCCACATTTGGCACCTTAGGAAGTAATCTATGTTGCCTATGTCTAAATGCAGGCTAGACTATATCCTTTTTGAGATGGGGCAACCAGAACTGCACACAGTACTTAAGGTGCAGTTCTACCATGAATATAGAGGGAGGCATAATGATATTCTCAGTTTTGTTCTCTATTCCTTACCAAATAATGGGACTGATGCAGAAAGCTGGTGCTGAAATCACGTGCTATTAGCTATGGACATGTCTATGTAGCATGCCGATAGCAGGCGATTTCAGCACTGGCATGCAGAAAGGGGTGCATATGTAAATTAGCCACATATAAAACTTTGGCATAATTGTCAGCGTTAAACTGGGAGAGCAAGCCAAACACATGCACACAGAAGTTAGTGCAAGTTTGGCATGCTCTTACAGAGAACTGGGTTCATCTGAGGGGAAGTTTGACACTTCACCTCAGATGATCCAGGCATTGGGGAAAGCCCCTGAAGCCATTATACTGTTGAGAGTGGACTGCACGGGGGCAGACACCGCCATTTTTCAAGATGGTGGCGCAGGGGCAGGACTGTTTGGGCAATGCTCCCGCTGCAGCTTAAAGGTACCTGGAGGGGGGTGGGGGTTCGGGGGCCTCCGGGCCACCAGACCTTTATGTTATTGGGTGGGAGGATGGGATCAGAGCTTCTGGAACACCAGGGGGGGTTTTGGGGGTAGATGGGGGGATCAGGGCCACTGTGACACTAGAGTTCTTTTTACTGGGTGGATGGGTGGAGGATCAGGGCCGTTGGGCTACCAGGGATTTGGTTTCTGTGGGGAGTCGGTGTTGAGGCACTGGCCCGCCGACAGTATTTTGATGGCATCGGGGGTTTTCCCTGATGCCTGGATCATCTGAGGGGAAGTTTGACACTTTACCTCAGATGATTCAGGCATTGGGGAAAGCCCCCGATGCCATCAAAATACTGTTGGGGGCATGTGCAAGACATTTAAGCCACCTCAGACCAGCCATAGAGATATTGGCATTTCAGCTGGTTGCATAATCTTCTATGCATTTCTCTGCATCAGGCACATACAGTATTAGCATGCCATTTTAATATGTGCAGGTCATTTACGTATAATTTAAATATGCTTGGCATTACTGTGTTCACATAATGAAAGGGCTCTGGCAGGGTCCCGGCGCCCGTGGGTAACCGGGTGCTCGGCCTGGGCGGGACTCTGCGTGCATATTGCAGAGGAGGAGGGCGGCGCGTTAGTGGAGAGGATGCATGATGCGTCCTTCATATCGATTGGCTTTGCCCGCAGGAGCGAGCATGGGGGAGTCAATCGGAGAGTGGTGGTCCATGTGCTCAGGTTGGCAGCATGGGCCTGAGCACATGTGAGAGAGGCTCAGGGGCTTGTCGGGAGTTTGTCGGTGCGGTGTGTTGCGAGCGCAGGGCAGGAAACCGGCGGATCTGCGGCAGTGCGAGCAGCAGAGCGGCGGTGCCGGGGTGAGCGGCGGAGCTAAGAGGCATTGGACAGTGGGAGCAGTGCTGTCGGTTGGAGGGACCTGACCGCATCGTGCTCTGTGGAGCCCGTGGAGCTGGAGGCTGTCGGCGAAGGCGAGTAGGGCTGTTTTAAAAAAAAAAAAGCAAAAAAAGAAAAGAAATACAGGGGGTTGGGAATAGCCTAAGGGTTGGAGCACCGACTGGGCAATCAAGCGATCAGGGCTTGATTCCTACTGTGGCTTTAACAAGTCGGTAACCCTCTGTTTCCTCGGAAGATTGGCCTGGCAATCTACTACCTGTCCCATTGCCAAAGAAACCCAGGAGCAGCTGGCTCTGCAGCACTTGACTAAGGGGCACATGTAGCATAGTTTTATATGGGGGAGAGGGGATAGGAGACAGGTGTCTAAGTTAGTGAGAGGATGCCTGTGGGAAAAGGATGACAGGGCAGGGGACAAGGAGCCAGCAGGGCAGAGATGGACAGGCCAGTTGGGGGTCCGGGAGGGCAGGGGATGGAAAGGGGGAGGCACATGGGCCAGCGTGGTCAGTCAAGGATCCCTGCCATGCGTCGGGGAGTGGCCCAGGCCCATTGGTATGCAAAGGGGCGAGGCGAGTCCCCTGGTTTAGAGGATGGGGGATGCAGGGCATGGGGGCGAGGAGCAAGGGGACGGTCGAGGTCAAGGGGCCTAGAAGTGGGGGACGTGGCTCCATTCACCATGGGAAGGGGACAGGGAGGTCCCACCAAGGGGTTGGTGGCCGATATGGTGGGGGGTGTAGGGGCAACGCCAAGTCAGGGGGTTGGGACTCTGGGCGCCACAAGGGGGGAGAGGAGCAGGGATATGGGGGACCGGTTTGGGTACGAGGCCGGCGAGGGGGCTGGAAGGTGGTTTCCCACAGGGAGCGAGCCATCAGAGCCGAGGGCGTACAGTTCGCTCGGGCATCAGTGGTCATGGGATCAGTGGTTGGGGGGAGAACAGGGCCCGTCCAGGGCTGAGTGGGCAGGGGCATGGCAACCGGCATGGTTGGCGGGCTTTCTTCCTCCTGCTTTCTCTTTTGTTTCTCCACAGGTGCCGTTTCTGATGCCTCCAGGACTTGTGCATGGAGTGGGGCGACAGCTGAGTGTGAATATGGACCAGCCATCCACGGCTTCGTGCGGAGTGGCGCCGGTGGAGGGGGCTGCTCGAGGAGGCCACAAGCAGCAGTCGGTGTAGGACCCGCCACAAGAGGTGCTTCGCCCGGCGGTGACGGAGATGGTGCTGGTGGCGGAGAGGGGTGAGTCACAGGCTGAGCAGGTAGCAGTGTGTGCCGGGGGCGGTTCGCAGGCGGTGCAGGTGGAAAAAGCGAGCAAGAACAGGAAGCATGTGTGTTGGCAGTGGCAGAGTTCGGATTAGTTGTCCTCTTCCTTGTCGGGTTCATCAGGGGCATCCTCGGGAGATGAGAGCAGATGGCAGGGGGCGCAAGGCAGGGGGAAGACAGGGAGTAGGGCAGGGAGTCGGACTCCTACGTTAGCTACCTTATCCGAGTTGTGGGAAGGGGTTTCCAAAGAAGCTACGACGGAAGATTCAGAAGTGGAGATATATTGACATTTTCCGCTTGATGGAAGGGCGGAAACAATCAGGCGAGAGCAGGAAGAATCGCAAGGAAGATGAAAAGACGGGATGGGTTAGGAAGGTTGCTAGGAATGTCGTGAATTGGGTGTGGGCTTTTTTACGTTTGGCTAGTGTGTGGGGTCAGCACTATCCGGAGCAGCATAGGATGTTACTGGCTTATGCAGACTCCATACTGGAAGCGTCCCAGACCCACGAAGGTTGGTCATAGCTAAATTACGATGAAACGTTTTGGGATAAAATGGAGGAGAACAGGTGGTTGACGTGGGGCACACAGGATATTAACTTGTGGCTCACGCAGATGTCGGTCCGAACGAATACTGGGGGGGGGGTTGGGGAAGGGAGGTCCGGTGAATACTATGGGGGTTAACCGTTCCTTTCGTGGTGGGGGAGTCGGATCGCAGACAAAACCGGTCGCAGGTGGAGTTGGGGATTTGTGTTGGAGGTTCAATAAGTCCTCGTGCCCTTTCCCGGACTGCAAGTTCTGGCATGTTTGCTCAGCGTCTGGCAGGGGGCATTCGGCGGCAAAATGCATTAGAAAAGGTGTTGCGTTGCCCCCCGTACCTGCCCCCATATAGGAGGGACGTATTTGGCTTGGCCCCTACGCCAATACGGGTGGAGGTGTTAAGCAGGTGGCTTCGCCGCTACCCAAGAAAAGGGGATAGGGAAGTTTTACAGTTGGGGTTTCAGTTGGGTTTTGTTATTCCGGTTCAGGGTGTGGTGGCGGCCATGGCGGAGAAAAATTACCCATCAGTGCGGCAATTTTCGTCCATCACGCGGAAGAAGTTGGCCGGCGAGTTGGAATTAGGTAGAATTGTCGGTCCATTTGCGAAGCCGCCTTTCCAGAATTTTGTGGTATCGCCGCTGGGAATCATACCTAAGAAAGAACCAGGGACGTTTCGGTTGATCCATAATTTGTCGTTTCCGGTGGGGGCGTCGGTGAATGATCACATCCCGCGTGAGTGTTGTATGATGTGCTATGCATCATTATATAGAGCAGATGAGTTAGTCAAGAAAGCGGGGATCGGGGCCTTAATGGCCAAAGTGGATATTGAATCAGCGTTTTGATTGTTGCCAGTGCATCCCTCTGCCTTTCATTTGTTGGGTTTTCAATTTGCGGGTGAATTTTATTTCGATAAATGCATGCCGATGGGCTGCGTGGTGTCTTGTGCCTACTTTGAAAAATTCAGTACCTTCCTGCAGTAGGCGGTAATGCAGAGTGTGGGTGGGTCCAAGGTGGTGCACTATCTTGATGACTTCTTGTTTGTGGGCGCGTCGCAGACTACAAGGTGTAAAGCGCTTCTGGACAGTTTTATGAGGCTAGCAAGAGATCTAGGAGTGCCACTGGCGGAGGGTAAGATGGAGGGCCCCGAGACGCAGATCACCTTCTTAGGAGTTGAGTTGGATTCCGAACATATGGTAGCATGGCTGCCCATATAGAAAGTAGTGAAGTTGCGGGTTTTGGTGGCTAATGTGTTGGCCTCGTCGAAGCTCACGTTGAAAGAAATGTGGGCATTGATCAGATCGCTAAATTTTGCTTGTAGAGTAATTCCGATGGGGCGGGTATTTCTCCGCCAGCTGGTGGCGGCAATGGCGGGGGTGAGGAAGCCTCATCACCGAATCCGTGTTTCTAGGGTAATGCGGGAGGATTTGCGGGTTTGGGATGTCTTTTTGAAGGACTTCAGTGGGTCGTTGGTCTTAATGGAAGCGGAAATTTCTAGTGAAGATGTGCAGCTTTACACGGACACGGCAGGAGGAGTAGGTATGGGAATATACTTTGGAGGGGCGTGGTGTGTCGATAAGTGGCCCAGGTGTGGCATGATGCGGGTCTTGTAAGAAATGTCACGTTTTTGGAATTGTTTCCTATGCTGGTGGCATTGGAGTTGTGGCCTGACAGGCTGTGCAACCGCAAGTTAGTATGGTTTGGTGGTGTGATAATGAGACGGTGGTGAGCGTCATTACTCATTACACTCTGCGATGTATGCAAGTGGCGTCACTGATCAGAGCTGTGGTGCTTTCCTGTTTGCGTCTGAATGTGGTGTTGAAGACCACACATATCCCGGGGCATACTAGCAGAATTGCTGATGCTCTTTCCTGTTTACAGTGGAGCCGGTTTCGGAAGTTGGCACCGGAAGCGGACATGGAAGAGCTCAGGGTCCCCTGGAGCTTATGGAGCGGTGGCCTGCGTAGATGAGAGAGCTCCTGCAGAGTTTGGTGGCTGAGCAGACATGGGATTCTTATCGGAGAGGTTGTGCGAGAGTGGTGCAATTTTTGCGTGCGCATGGATGGCAGACGGGGGCGTCGTTGGATCAATTAATTGGGCAGTATATCTTCAGTGCGAAGGGTCAGGGGGCTACTAGATCGACGGTGCGGGGCCATTTGGCGGGTTTTGCATTTTTCACGAGAGCAGTCGGTTGGGGTTTCTCAGGGGGTGGGTTCCTTGTGCGTCGCTTACTGCAGGGGTGGGAGCATTTGCGGCCGACACCGTGGGATCATCGGATGCCGATTACGCACGAATTACTCACCAGACTATGTCATGCATTACCTACGGTCGCAGAGTCCCGATATGAAGCCACGCTCTTCCAGGCAGTGTTCAGCCTGGCTTTCTTTGGCGCCTTCCGGGTGGGTGAGTTGGTGGCAAATTCGAGGAAGGCAGGAGAGGGGAGTAGTTTGTGACGCCAGCACGTCCAGATGGACGGTGGGCTGTTACGGGTACTCCTAGCAAAATCTAAAACAGACCAACAAGGATGGGGCTTGTGGGTGGTCCTGAAAGGGATTGACGGGCTTAGGTGCCTGGTAGCGGTGATGCGGGAGTACTTGCAGGTTCGTCTGGTGGTAGAGGGCGGGCTCTTTATCCACGACACGTGGTTTCTGATGCAATTTCAGGTGTCGGCAGGGTTACGGATGGTGTTGCAGAGAATTGGGGAGGACCCAAGTCTTTTTTCGGCGCATTCTTTTCGGATCAGGGCGGCGGCGGCGGCGGCAGGGCTGTCAGAAGGGCAGATACAACGAATAGGCAGATGGCAGTCTAGGGCTTTTAGAGGATATGTTTGTGTATGAAGGGGCAGGCCAAATGGCCACGTGGGGGGATATTAACTGTTATTTTCTGTTACAGATATGGGACTTGGGGTGCGGGATTGTTGGATGCTGGGGCACTCCTTCGTGTTCTGGGCTGGTCAGCGAGCAGCAGTGTGGCCAGTCGGGCTAAACCTTGGGCTGGAGCCAGAGTTGGTCTCAGTTTCATGGCTGGGTGAGCGGGGTCTGCGGTGGCCACAGCTGATGCCTTTGCTTCGACACCATGCGCGCATAAGGAAGCGGCCTGCGATTCTGCTTGTGCATCTGGGGGGCAACATTTTGACATCCTGGACATGCAAGCAGCTGATCCATGCAGCAAAGAAGGATCTTGCCGTGGTGCTAAGGACGTTTCCGGGTGTTGTTTTGATTTGGTCTGATATTATACCCAGACTGGCATGCTGGGGGCTGTGTAAGTCATCTAGGGGGCTAACAAAAATCAATAGGCAGATCGGGCGGTGGGTTTGTGAGCACGGGGGGGTATCAGGTGCAGCATTTGTGGGCTGAGGTGGCTTGTGCTGGTTTGTACAGGAATGATGGGGTTCATCTGTCTCCTGTAGGGGTGGACTTACTTTTGAATGACTGGCAGGAAGCATTAGATCGTGTGGTGCATGAGGACACCCGCTGGTCACAGCTTGATATTGGGGGGGAGGGGCGGCACAGGCACTTCTAGGGGCCTGCGCCAGTGGCGGGATCCCGGAGGTGTCCGGGGTCTGGAGCCTTAAGCTATTTGGGGCGGGGCGGGGTGCCCCACGACCCAGATAACCCTTGGAAGACTTTTGCTACTGATAGGGCGAAGTCGGATACGGGTGGTAGGAACTTTGTCGGTGGCTTGACCGCAGCAGGTGTGGAGGCGAGGTCACCTTGCTAATTGCAGGACTGGTGATGAATCACTCTGCTCACTCTTCGTTTGATGTTTATCCATGTTTATAATGTTCAATAAGTTAATTGGTAATAAGCCTGCGACCAGTTGCTTCCATGAATGGTTGTCTGTGAAGTTTGTGGGACCGGGGGGGGGGGGGAATAATAGTGAGGAAAAGGGGGTGTGAAGGGGGAAGGGGAGAATGCCAGGTCCAACTACCCGGTTACTTTTCCTTTGCTGTTTAAATGTGCGTCAATCTCTTTTCTGCATTTGACGTGTTGGAACTTGTGCGTATAAGTTGCGTTATCTGCACACAAAGGGTATGTTAGTCTATCTGCATCAGCCCGAATATGTGCACACTGCTCTGAAAGTTCTAAGATCTAAGATTTAAAAAATGCACAGGTAATAAACACAGTAATATAATATCCAATCAATATTGGCCATCACAGTCAGTGTTTTATTTAAATACCGGTTGCAGTGGTTAAATATTGTCACGCTTCCCCTGCCTAGGGCCTACGGCTCTATAGCAAGGGTGACCGCAATCTTGTTTCCAAGTGTCTTTCTACTATGTAGCAGCAAGGGTTGCTGGGACTTGTAGTTTTTAAGTTTCACTCTTCAACAAAATGTGTTGTGGCACGAGGGTCTTTTGAACAGATAAATTTATTTAGGGTTTTTTCCTTTCACAAGGGTTCAACAGGCTTAGGCAAAGCATAGAATTTCGTTCCAAAATAATAGGAAACAGGAGCAAATGAAAAGTAGAAATAAAGTACAAAAACTGTTTCTTCACAGCAACTTAAACAGCCAAAACAACTTTGTATTCTTCTCCTACAAAGCTTGTTTAACGTAAATCTAAGTGATCAATGTTACACAGAGAACAGTCCATCTCATAGCATTCAGGTGTTTCAGGAATATTGGCTACGTCGATAATCATATCCTCACTCTCTTCATCACAGCTCTGCTTAGGGGAACCTTTGCACTGCAAACCTTGGATAACCTCTTGCAGCTGCTCTAGAAAGTTTCCTCTCTCATTAGCCGTGACCTTCTCTAGTGTAGGAGATTGGTTATTATGTAAACTCTTCTCTATGGCTTTTATATCAGCTTCAAACCATTTACTGAAAGTGTTTCTGTTAGGAGTTACTTTTACAGGCGTGCTATCTTGGCACTTATTAGCACTAGCTTTCAATTGTTGCACAATATCTTCAACAAGTCTCTGGCTAGGAAGTAATTCTGACGTACCTTCTTTACTAGCAATGCCTTGTCTGTGCTCAGAGCTTTCTCCCCTTGTGCAGGCAAACTGCTTGACCTTGTCCTCGGGTAGCTTCCACAGAGGCTCTGGTTTTGCTTTAAAGGTATAGGGAATGGACCCTCCAGTATCCCTCTTGCCTGAAGCTGGGTTCCAAGGTTTCCCTGGTTGCTGCCTTCCTGCGTGCCTTCCTTGTTGAAGTGGCTTGGACAATTGCAGAGGCTTCTCTCTGCCTTCTGTTCCAGAGTTCTCTTTCTCTTGGCTGTGTTCCTGCCGGTGTGGCTTCTCCCACTCCTGGCTGTGCCTGATCTCTTTCTTGTTCCTCTGCTTGGACTCCTCCCCCTCCAGTAAGACTGACTCTGAAACCGGTTTAAAACGGCTTCCTCCTGCAGCCACACCTCTCTGGTTACTCAGGTGCAAATCATTAGGGCTACCTTCAGCTCTTACGTCATGGCTATGGCTGAGCTCCGTTCTGGCTGAAAGCTTCCTGTTGCCATGGGAACCTGGCTTGCTCTTACTTTTAAAGGTAAAGTGCTCGCTATTTTCCCATTCCATCAGTTCAGGAGTGCTTTCGGTACCACATATTCCCCCCCTTAAGATATTACAGGCTGGGTTGATGACATCCTCACAGCCTGTAATCCACGATAACGCGTCCGCATTCTGGTGTAATCTTCCTGCTCTGTGTTCAATGTTAAAATCAAACGCTTGCAGCGCCATATACCAGCGGGTTAGCCTGGGGTTATTGTCCTTCATTTGCCCCAGCCACTTTAACGGAGCGTGATCCGTCATGAGGAGAAACTTCCTACCTGCCAGGTAGAACTTTAACGACTCAATGGCCCACTTGATGGCGAGGTACTCCCACTCTATTGTAGAATAATTCCTCTCCGCGGGAGACAGCTTCCTACTCAAGAATAACACCGGGTGCTCTATACCATTGTGTTTTTGTGAGAGGACAGCCCCTAGTCCGGTGTCCGAGGCATCAGTTTGCAATATGAATGGCAGGTCAAACTCGACCCCTTTCAGCACTGGGGCGGCGCATAGTTCAGCCTTCAAGCATTCAAGCGCCTTGACTGCCTCTGGAGTCCATCGTAGCTGATTGGGCTGGCTCTTCTTTAACATATCTGACAATGGAGCACTTTTCTCCGCAAATCGTGACAGAAAGCGCCTGTAGTAACCTACTAACCCCAAGAAACTTCTAAGCTGTTTCTTATTGGTGGGTTGAGGGAATGTCTTCACGCTTTCGACCTTGTCTATCAAGGGTTTTACGGTGCCATGCCCAACCCGATGTCCCAAGTATTTTACTTCGGGGCTTGCGAACATGCACTTGTTTGGGTTTAATGTTAGGCCTGCATCCCGCATAGCCTGCAATACCGCTCCCAGCCTTGATAGATGCTCTTCCCAATTAGTACTGTGGACGATGACATCATCCATATAGGCTGTCGCATAAGCCTGATGTGGTCTGAGCACCAAATCCACTAGCCTCTGACATGTAGCCGCTGCTCCGTGTAGGCCGAAGGGCATACGCTTAAACTGATAGAGGTCTATTGGGGTGCTGAATGACGTCTTCGGTTGGGATTCCCTGGTTAATGGCACCTGCCAATAGCCTTTGGTCATGTCTAATGTTGTTAAATATGTGGCTCTCCCCAGGCGGTCCAGGAGCTCCTCTATGCGTGGCATAGGGTATGCATCGAACTTTGACAGGGCATTGACCTTCCTGAAATCGATACAGAATCGAAGCGTTCCATCGAGCTTAGGGACCAGAACAATAGGGCTACTCCATGGGCTTTTGGACTCCTCAATTATGTTGAGGTCCAACATCTCCCTCACTTGGTTTATGACCTCTTGCCGCCGAGCCTCCGGCAACCGGTATGGGCGCTGTCGCACTACTTCTCCTGGGGGAGTCACAATCTCGTGAGCGACGAGTTGAGTATGCCCAGGAAGAGGCGTTAGGACATCTGGAAAACTCTATATCAGCCGTTCCAGCTGTTTCCTTTGAGTCCACGATAGCCCTTCTCCCATCCTTAGCTCCGGGGTCTTTTGGCAGTCACTTAGTTGGGGGCCCAAGTCATCTTCTGGCTGTTCCTCTACTACGGCCGCCAATCCTTGGAGGTCCGCTCTACCTGTTGACCCAAAACCTTGGGCTCCTCTGGCTGTACTGGAGACCACATGTACTTCTTCAAGAGGTGGAAACCCGACCCTCTCACATATAATCTGTGCTATGCGATCGCCTATGTGCACTTTGAAATCTTCGGACCCGAAGTTGAAGAGTAGTACCTTAACGGCACCTCTATAATCGGGGTCCACGACGCCGGCTCCCACGTCAATAGCATATTTTACAGCCAGGCCGGAACGTGGGGCGATTCGTCCATAACACCCAGCCGGTAACTCCAACTGAAGGGCTGTATTTATCAAAGCCTTGCCATGCTTTGGAACAGTCGCCTCTTCCGCACTATATAAGTCGAATCCGGCGGCCTGGGGGGACGCTCTCTTGGGTGGGTGCGCGTCTGGACTCATGCGGCAATACTTTAGAACGAACACAGGCTTCTTGGCTTCCTCTTTTTCTGGCAACTGTCGCGAAGACTTTTGCACTTTCCCAAATAGGGGATTCGGAACTGCCATCATTTGACGTGTGTTCTTGCTTAGTAATTCCAGCGGAGGACTTGCAGCTACCAGGCTTTCCTTTTTCTGCAAACTCTGCTGGATACCTCTTTGAAACTGCGGCCAATCCCGGCCTAATACCAATTCCTGCGGCAGGTGGGGAACTATGGCCAGCGGAATCTCCTTAGCTATTCCAAATCCTTTTACTAGGAGTTTGTGAATAGGGTATGAGGATGATGCGCCATGCACACAGTGGATTTTTACAGTGCCACTGGGTAGGTCAGGTACGGCTTTACCGTGGGCTTCTATCTTTTTCCAGAGACCACGTGAAAGCATACTCTGATCAGAGCCAGAGTCTAGTAGTGCATTGGCACTTACTCCTTGGACGGTCACGGCTATGAGGAAACCCTCCCTAACCTGTCCTGGGCTAGTGGTCACAAGCGCTACCTTCACTCTACAGTTACGCTGCAAATGGTCACTACTGCCACATTTAAAGCATGCTCTTTTTGCATATCTGTCTTTACATTCAGGTAAACACAATGCAGTTACTTTCATAGCATTTTCCTTCTTTTCTGAGAATGCACTGGTTGCTCTAGAAGCCATGCTTTTCTCCTGAGCGTTCCCCGCTGCTTCCAGGAACCGTTCAGTGAGCATGATCGCTTCCTGTGAGTTTTTACAACCCTGCAAGGTCAGGAAAATATGGACATTTTCAGGGACAGCATTCATATACTGCTCCAACAATATAGTATCCAATACTGTTTCAAGGCTTTTACCCTCGGGTTCTAACCATTTGTTAAGTAAAGCCTTAAGGCGATAGTGTAGGGCTCTAGGCGTCTCACCAAGCATTAGTTTAGCCTCTCTAAACAAATGGTGATATACAGAGGACGTAAGACCCACTCTATCCTTAATAGCTTTTTTAACTTCATCATAGTTATTGGCTAAATTTGGTGGTACGGTCTGGTAAGCCGTCAATGCCTCCCCAGTGAGAGACATTGCTAGCCTGACCGCCCATTGGTCCTTAGGCCAATGCATCAGGTGAGCAACTCGCTCGAATGTTTCTAAATAATTGTCCAGATTGTCTTTGTCAGATAATTTTCCAAAGTTCCATGCCTCTTTGGACCAAAGTCCCAAAGCATGAGCTTGGCTCAAGTTTTCAGAACCTGGTGAAGATGAAGCAGGCTCTGGCTCCTTCTTCGTGCTTTGGATCCAGGCCTCCAGCATTTGTATGAGCAGCCGCTGCTGCGCTTCCATCCGTACTGTAGCGTTCTCTAGAGCTTCCATGGCCAGCTCGCGTTGGCACTCAAACTGGGCTGCCATCCAGGTAAGCACTTTTTTTACTTCCATTGTCATGCTGAAAAGACAAAACACAAAACGCAACCACCAAGTGCGGTATCACAAGACAGCAGGCACTACTACCTTTTACCCACTTACTACGCTGATACCCACACAAGTATCCACAGGTAACCCTGCTATGCACAAATTACCTGATACTTGCGGTGCGTCAGGCCTTTGTGTATACGTTGGTCTTTCCAGTATCAGACACGTCTTCTTCTTTGGAATCAGTTTTGCTAGAAGTTTTTTTTTTCCTCAGCTTTATTTCTCAGAACTTTTTTCTTCTTGCCCTTTAAATTCTCTTGCGCATGCGCCTTTGCCTTGATCCTGCCAACTACGCCAATCTGTCACGCTTCCCCTGCCTAGGGCCTATGGCTCTATAGCAAGGGTGACCGCAATCTTGTTTCCAAGTGTCTTTCTACTATGTAGCAGCAAGGGTTGCTGGGACTTGTAGTTTTTAAGTTTCACTCTTCAAAAAAATGTGTTGTGACACGAGGGTCTTTTGAACAGATAAATCTATTTAGGGGTTTTTCCTTTCACAAGGGTTCAACAGGCTTAGGCAAAGCATAGAATTTCGTTCCAAAATAATAGGAAACAGGAGCAAATGAAAAGTAGAAATAAAGTACAAAAACTGTTTCTTCACAGCAACTTAAACAGCCAAACAACTTTGTATTCTTCTCCTACAAAGCTTGTTTAACGTAAATCTAAATGATCAATGTTACACAGAGAACAGTCCATCTCATAGCATTCAGGTGTTTCAGGAATATTGGCTATGTCGATAATCATATCCTCACTCTCTTCATCACAGCTCTGCTTAGGGGAACTTTTGCACTGCAAACCTTGGATAACCTCTTGCAGCTGCTCTAGAAAGTTTCCTCTCTCATTAGCCGTGACCTTCTCTAGTGTAGGAGATTAGTTATTACGTAAGCTCTTCTCTATGGCTTTTATATCAGCTTCAAACCATTTACTGAAAGTGTTTCTGTTAGGAGTTACTTTTACAGCCGTGCTATCTCGGCACTTATTAGCACTAGCTTTCAATTGTTGCACAATATCTTCAACAAGTCTCTGGCTAGGAAGTAATTCTGACGTACCTTCTTTACTAGCAATGCCTTGTCTGTGCTCAGAGCTTTCTCCCCTTGTGCAGGCAAACTGCTTGAACTTGTCCTCGGGTAGCTTCCACAGAGGCTCTGGTTTTGCTTTAAAGGTATAGGGAATGGACCCTCCAGTATCCCTCTTGCCTGGAGCTGGGTTCCAAGGTTTCCCTGGTTGCTGCCTTCCTGCGTGCCTTCCTTGTTGAAGTGGCTTGGACAATTGCAGAGGCTTCTCTCTGCCTTCTGTTGCAGAGTTCTCTTTCTCTTGGCTGTGTTCCTGCCGGTGTGGCTTCTCCCACTCCTGGCTGTGCCTGATCTCTTTCTTGTTCCTGTGCTTGGACTCCTCCCCCTCCAGTAAGACTGACTCTGAAACCGGTTTAAAATGGCTTCCTCCTGCAGCCACACCCCTCTGGTTACTCAGGTGCAAATCATTAGGGCTGCCTTCAGCTCTTACGTCATGGCTATGGCTGAGCTCCGTTCTGGCTGAAAGCTTCCTGTTGCCATGGGAACCTGGCTTGCTCTTACTTTTAAAGGTAAAGTGCTCGCTATTTTCCCATTCCATCTGTTCAGGAGTGCTTTCGGTACCACAATATATGTATAGCATAGTCAGCGCTGAAATATTCTGGAGAGCGGCGATATTCCGTCTGCTATCCAGGTAATTCTGGGGTCCACCTATGCTCCACTCACACTGTACCCCAGTACTTTACAAATGGTGCCAGGGCTGTCACTATCCAGATAATGTCGCTGAAAATTACCAGATAGACCTGACCAGCGGCATATATCTAGATAGTAGGTGCTGCTATTGGATAAGTGCTTTTAAATATCAGGCCCTTTAGTACTAAGCACAATAATGAAATATCAACACCCAAGGAGTGCACCTGGAAGCATCTGCAGTTGTCTTACCCTTAAAAGGCCACCCACTTTTAAAATATACAGTTATTACCATTGTTATAAACTGTGGGATTATGACCCAAGCAACTCCGGCCTACCACCACGAAACATTGGGGGACCAGATTAAAAAACAACAACTTGGTTCTGGACCCATATACAGGAACTGGGCTTGAATTCCAGGAACTACTGACTAATTGAAATAGTTGGGATCCTGTCGAACAATTAAGTCTTCCAAAGTCTTTCAAAGGGCAGATAATTCAAATCTCATCTTCACTCGAGAGAAGGCGAGTTTCAGAGGGAAGAGGTTCTCCATGAAAATGGTGTCTCTCTACTTCTAACCACTTTAGAGCCTCATTTAGATTTTGCGGTTACTATGTATGGTAATCCTCTGTGTTAACCATTGAGGACATTCCTAACATTCTGCTATGCAGTTAACACAAAGAAAACATCACTACCACAAATAAACTGCATGGCAGATAATGTACAATAAACAATAAATCACTGAACTAGCACACTGTACCTTATAAAAAGGGAGAAAGGGAACTCAAACTGTGTCCAAAAATCTAACCCAGATATTCCTAGAAAAGCTGTTGGGAGATTCTATTTCTAACAGTTACCACTACTGTGTGATTCAGTGCCATTTACAACAAGAGAAAAATCACATTTAGAAATGAGTAACAAAAACAAAACAAAACTAAATATAGATTAAGAATCAAAGAGCCAGGACTTTAAATTCTTCCGGAATTGTAGAACAGAAGAATCTTTATGTTTATGTTTATATTTATACAATTTCTTGATATACCGCCCAGGCTGAAGGGCATCAGAGCGGTTTACAATCACTATAAGCAGGTAGTTTAGACCAAAGGACAGTGCCTCACGGGTCTCAAACCCACCCCCCCTATTGAATATTATGGCATATCAATCATATTCTATATATACCATATACTATTCATATTTTATACCCACAAACATTTCCCCAATTCAAACTGACACACCCATTCCTACTTTGTACACTACTATTATAGTTAGCACTCTGCAATCCAATCAGGCAGCACTCTGTTTTGCTGTGTCAGGAGAGTGTTGTGCCATTAGCTACACCTTTTGAGGTGGTGGTAATTACTGTATTATCAGTTAATACATGGTAACAACCTCCAAGCTAACTGTAAGGTGCATTGCTGCTCATTACTGTACATGCCCTTCAGTGTTTGTTGTTTAACCCTGGGAGTACCGAAGGGGTCAAAAGTGACCCCATTGTAAGTTTCACAACGTGTATCTCGGAAACTAGTTGTTCAAGAATGCAATCTTTTTATGACTTTTCACATGTCAATATTCTCTTTATATTGCGCCATGAGAGGAATAATTTTCATCCGCTAGGTGACGCTAATGATGAATTCCAGCACAGAGTACAGTGGGGTCATTTTTGACCCCAGTTGCTTATGTCCGGTTTGGATCATGATACAATTTGCAGTTTTGTGAATTTTTTGATCTGACAAAGGTATTTATCATTAATTATGTATCATTTATTTTTTGTACTATTATTTTATGAAAATTACACATTTTCTGTAATTGATATCATACGTTCTCTCATTATTTCCAATGAAATCTAAAGGCTTTCAGCTCGTTCATCACGATTATTGTACACCTATAGTAAAACTGCTTTGCGTTTTATTCAACTTTATCTTTGTTTATTTATTTTAGGTTATTGTTTATGATGTCAAAATGAAAGTATTCAGCTGCCCAAGTAAGAGAAATATTGCAACGAGATACTGACAGTGACGGCTCTCAGTCGTCTGATGATGCAGCATATTCAGCAAGCGAAGAAGCATATCAGCCAAGTTCGGGCGATAAATCTGATGATGACAGTCATGATTCAGATGGCGACAGCAGTTGGTCGCCAAGTGAATCTGAGACTGATGTTGAGCCGGTAACATCGCCTGCAGCAAAGAGTCAAGTTACAGGTCGAGGCAAAGGTTGAGGCTGTGCTGGACGGGGAAGAAGGCAGGAGTCCTCAGTGTCAGTATCATCTGTGAGGAATCTTAGTTGTAGTCGTAGAGGAGCTAAGAGGTCATCAACTATAAGCACAAATGTTGCCATTGAAGCCTATGTATCTAAGGATGCCACATTATGGAACAGGAAACCTATAAAGCAAGCTGCTGGAAGATACGCCAGAGCTAATGTCATGCCCGTACAACAAGGTCCTACAAGGTATGCTGTATGAAATGTTGATGGCCCTCTCACAGCATTCCACTTGTTCATGAGGAAGAAGTTATTGAATGAAATCATGATGTGGACGAGCAAACAAAGAAGACACATTTATGATGACACCTGGAAAGATTTGACAGATGGAGAATTTCAACGTTTTCTTGGACTTCTGATCCTCTCAGGCGTGTACAAGTCACAAAATGAATCCATAGTTCAGTTGTGGAACCTTGAAGATGGTCGTTCTGTTTTCGGCAAAAAATATGGCCCGTAACCGTTTTCAGCAAATTTCTTGTGCTCTCAGATTTGATGATGCAACCAACAGAAGTGAACAACGAGGCATGGTTAAGCTTGCTCCAATCAGACACGTTTTTGATACCTGGGAAGCAACTCTAAGTGACGCCTTTATTCCTGGTGAAAATGTTACCGTGGATGAGCAACTGCTTACATTTCGTGGCCATGTTCCATTCAGACAATATATTCCCAGCAAACCTGGGAAATATGGCATAAAGCTATGGATCTTGTGTGACAGTGCAACGTCATATGTTCTGCGTCTTCAAGTATATACAGGAAGGGAACTCGGACAAAACAGGGAACAGAATCAGAGTGAAAGGGTTGTGCTGCAACTCACTGAAGGATTGACGCGATTTGGCAGAAATGTTACTGTTGACAATTTCTTCTGCAGTTTATCCCTGTCACGGAAATTGCTAGAAAAACAAATGACACTTTTGGGGACAATTTGAAAGAACCGAAAAGAATTACCTCCAGAATTTGTAACAGCAAAAGGCTGAGAGGTATTCACTTCACTGTTTGCCTTTCGTGATGGCGCCACTCTGGTTTCCTATTGCCAGAAGAAAGGAAAAGTGGTTGTTCTTCTGAGCAGTTTGCATGATCAAGAAGAAGTAGATAACACACATCCAGACAAAAAACCACGCATGATCTTGGACTATAATTCTAGTAAAGGTGGAATAGATACGGCAGATCAAATGTTGCGCACGTATACCACAAAACGAATGACAAGACGCTGGCCAGTGACAATCTTCTACAACATGTTGGACATCAGTGCTTTGAACGCCTTCATTGTTTGGATGTCACTAAATCCAGAATATCACTATTTCTGTAGTGGTATGTTAGTCGTTTTGTTCTTACGGGTGCTGTACTAGAGAAAGTGCACTCTCATTACTTCATATCAGGTCTCAGATAATGGGGAAATGTGGCCAAAATGACCTACTACTTCTCCCAATTTTACATCAACGACCTCTTTTTTATAATAACTCAGTGCACTGTCCCAACTTAATCCAGCCCACTCAAAAGAACGAATATTTATCAAATTCAAATAATCCTTCACTGTTATGTTAAAAAATAAAACCACTTTGTGAACTCAATAGCTCAATAGCTGTGGCTAAACAAGTTGGCAATAGACTTCTGTTTAAACTTGCAGATCACCCAACGCCGTTCATTGGCACTGCCGACGCGTTTCTCCTTGCGGTTCCTCAGGGGTAATATCTCAAATGCCAAACATCCACACTACTGATCAAAACACCTATAAACAAAAAACAAAAAACAAAATACTAAATGAATCCTTTCACTACAAAAATGTTCCTCCCTCATTCCAAACCTACCCTATATGCTAAAACATTTTCATCCAAAACTTACTGAATGCTGCCCACGTCCTTTTGCGATATCGTGCTCTCTTGTGATCCAGTTTGACCATGATCAATGAAAAAACGCCGCGCATGCGGGATAACCCACTTGCTGGGTTTTAAAGCTGTGTTACTCCCCCCTAGGGCACCTCTACAAACTACTCACACCAACAATCGTCTATCATTTTCCACTCAAAACCCACATGACTGGCTCTCCCCCTTACTCTCAAGACACTCAACTTAAGGCACTCTTCGTACTAATAAACTTAATGGCTCAGAGACCTACCCTGTCCCTTTTCCTCTGCGATACACAACAGCTAAACTGATGAACTGATAAAATTCCTAAATCACATCACATCATGCATACCCGCCAATCTATCTTTTCATTTAACCCTTCTGGTGTTACCGAACCCAATTCAAAAATCCACCGCTGTTCTTGCACTGAAAGCCATTTCTCTCATGACCTACCCCGTTGGCCAAATTTAACCTTCTCAATGCAAAAACACCGCATATCTGCAAATGAATGTCCTAATGTCAGACTATGTTGCACCATAGGTGCTTCCAGTATCTCTTTCTTCAAACGACTCTTATGCTCAACCATACGGGTTCTAAACTTCCTAGTTGTTTTACCCACATATACCAATTGACAGGGACACTGTACTATATAGACCACATGGGTTGACTCACAATCTGAATATTGACGCAATCTATATTCCTTACCCTGATAACAAAAAACCTGCACTTCCTTAGTGATATCACATACAGCACAATGGCCACATTTATAGTGGCCTTTCAACTCCTCATTACCGGTCCCCAAAGAAGCACTCTTCCGCAATCGCGAAGGACTCAAAAATTCTTTGAGATTCCTCCCGCGTTGCCATACACATCTAATCGTTCTACTTTTAAAGGCTGGGACCACATGCAACACCGATTCATGTTTTCGGACTATTTTTTGAATGAAACGACTTAACGGTGAATATGGAGTAATCAAATTTACATGCGTTTCATCTATTTTCTGTTTTGCACTAGAGGCCGGATGTAATAACAACTCATGGTTATTATACAAAGCCCTCTGATAAGCTTTTTTAATTATCAGGGGCGGATATCCCCTGTCATTGAAATTTGAGATGAGTTGTTTAGACTGAGTTTTATAATCTGATCGCTTAGAACAATTTCTCCTGTATCTGAGGAATTGGGAGAACGGTAACCCAGTCTTCAAACGAGGAGGATGGGCACTGTGAAAATGTAAAAATGTATTCCTATCTATAGATTTTCGAAACACTGTTGTGACCCATCCTCCTGTTTGTTTGATGACTCTAACATCAAGGTATGTAATTGCCTCCCTATTACACTCATAGGTAAACTGTATGTTGGTCTCACAGCTATTTAACCAAGAATGAAATTCCACAAACTGTTCTGTCGTGCCCTCCCAGAGCAAAAAAATATCGTCAATGAACCGTTTCCATAATTTTATGTGATCAGGGTAATTTTTTGTTATCAGGGTAAGGAATATAGATTGCGTCAACATTCGGATTGTGAGCCAACCCATGTGGTCTATATAGTACAGTGTCCCTGTCAATTGGTATATGTGGGTAAAACGACTAGGAAGTTTAGAACCCGTATGGTTGAGCATAAGAGTCGTTTGAAGAAAGAGATACTGGAAGCACCTATGATGCAACATAGTCTGACATTAGGACATTCATTTGCAGATATGCGATGTTTTTGCATTGAGAAGGTTAAATTTGGCCAACGGGGTAGGTCACGAGAGCAATGGCTTTCAGTGCAAGAACAGCGGTGGATTTTTGAATTGGGTTCGGTGACACCAGAAGGGTTAAATGAAAACATAGATTGATGGGTATGCATGATGTGATGTGATTTAGGAATTTTATCAGTTCATCAGTTTAGCTGTTGTGTATCGCAGAGGAAAAGGGACAGGGTAGGTCTCTGAGCCATTAAGTTTATTAGTACGAAGAGTGCCTTAAGTTGAGTGTCTTGAGAGTAAGGGGGAGAGCCAGTCATGTGGGTTTTGAGTGGAAAATGATAGACGATTGTTGGTGTGAGTAGTTTGTAGAGGAGCCCTAGGGGGGAGTAACACAGCTTTAAAACCCAGCAAGTGGGTTATCCCGCATGCGCGGCATTTTTTCATTGATCATGGTCAAAGTGGATCACAAGAGAGCACGATATCGCAAAAGGACGTGGGCAGCATTCAGGAAGTTTTGGATGAAAATGTTTTAGCATATAGGGTAGGTTTGGAATGAGGGAGGAACATTTTTGTAGTGAAAGGATTCATTTAGTATTTTGTTTTTTGTTTATAGGTGTTTTGATCAGTAGTGTGGATGTTTGGCATTTGAGATATTACCCCTGAGGAACCGCAAGGAGAAACGCGTCGGCAGTGCCAATGAACGGCGTTGGGTGATCTGCAAGTTTAAACAGAAGTCTATTGCCAACTTGTTTAGCCACAGCTATTGAGCTATTGAGTTCACAAAGTGGTTTTATTTTTTAACATAACAGTGAAGGATCATTTGAATTTGATAAATATTCGTTCTTTTGAGTGGGCTGGATTAAGTTGGGACAGTGCACTGAGTTATTATAAAAAAGAGGTCGTTGATGTAAAATTGGGAGAAGTAGTAGGTCATTTTGGCCACATTTCCCCATTATCTGAGACCTGATATGAAGTAATGAGAGTGCACTTTCTCTAGTACAGCACCCGTAAGAACAAAACGACTAACATACCACTACAGAAATAGTGATATACTTTGAGTGTATTTATTCAAGTTTGGCTATTACACACTCTACGAAAAGATACCCTTGAATGTGTTACTAAATCCAGAATGGCAGTCCAAGTCAAAGCACAGACGTTGTCTATTCCTCTTGGAATTAGGAAAGCAGCTGCTTCAGAGTAATTGCAGCGAGACTTCTTCCAGCATTGAAGAAGCCACTGATGCTGTTTGCAATGTCGGGATCCCAAAGAAAAAGGCAAGGTGTCACTGCTGTTCCAGAGAAAAAGACAAGAAAAGCAACATAGTTTGCACCTCCTGCAAGTGCAATGTTTGCAAAAAACATTCAGAAATTTGGTCTCATGCAAATGACTGTAGTACTTTACTGTGTTCATCAAGTGCATGCAAAAACTGCTTTCATGGCAACTCTTCTTCATGTAATTTTATGATAAAGCATTAAATGTCAAAACATTTAACCTTCATATAATAAATAATTAATTCAGAATAATATTTTGTCTGTTTAGTTTAAAATTTTCATGGTTAACAATTAAAATTTGTCATGGGGTCATTTATGGCCCCAACGGTATTCAGTGTGTGCAAAAATCCTCGGTAATTCCAGTGTTAAAGTAGGAATTATTGCTCAGTGTTAAGGAGTTGCTTTAGATCAGTGGTTCTCAACCTTTTTTGTACCGTGACCCCTTTTACCATTGGTCAACTTGTGGTGACCCCCAATGATAAAATCAAATGCGTCTCTCTTCCTTTACCGTTAACGCATTGTCACTGTAATCATTTGTTGAATTATTAATATATTATAGGCCTTTGCAATATGTTTTTATTTATAAAATTTACTTATTTAAACCACAATAATTAATCACAATAACAAGTAACAATATTTGATTTCAAAATTATTATGATTTTGTAGTCAAATCACTAATATGAAATACAATTATTTTTTCTAACTTTGTTGTCTGACCAATTTATTCTCTGATCATGCTGATCCCGATCTGAGGCTTCTGCTTTCCTGTCTTCTCTTACAGTAGCTCTCTTTCTGTGGTCTATGATCCATCTGCCATTTCTTATCTCTTGTTTTATTCACTTCTTTCCATCAGCCTATTTCCAGTCCCCTTCTAGTCCAAATAGCATGGCAGCCCCTCTCAGCATCCACTCCCTTCCAGTCCCATTCTCCCATCCCCTCGCATTAGCCATTTGTAGCCCTAGCCCCCAGTTTTCTTCCAAGGCAAGCAGCTCTATCCTCCCCTCCCCACCATCAGCCCATTTCCAGTTGAAGCCCCCCCAATCAACTCACTTCCAGTGCTAGTCTCCCCTCAACTCCATTACCAGTCCTAGCCTCCTCTAATCAGCCCATTCCCAGTCCTAACCTCTCTGATCAGCCCATTCCCAGTCCTAACCTCTCTGATCAGCTCATTTCCAATGCTAGCCCTCCATCAGTCCATTACCAGTCCCACCCTCCTATCAGCCCATTACAAGTCCCAACCCCCCCCATTGATCAGTCCATTCCCAGTCCTAGCCTTCCCTAATCAACCCATTACCAGTCCTAGCCCCCCACCCAATCTGCCCATTACCAGTGCTAGGCCCCCCCATCAGCCCATTATAATTCTAACCCGCACTGTCTCTCCCCTCTGTCCAGCATTTATCCTGTCTGTCCAGTATGTCCCCCTGTCTCTCCCCTTTGTCCATGTCAGCCCCCCTCCCTCCCTCCATCCATGTCAGCCCCCTTCCCTCCATGTCAGCCCCCCTCCATCCCTCCCTCCCTCCATATCAGCCCCCTCCCTCCCTCCATCCATCCATCCATGTCAGTCCCCTCCTCTATCCATGTCAGCCCCCTCCCTCCCTTCATGTTAGCCCCCCTCCCTCCCTCCATCCATTCATGTCAGCCCCCTTCCCTCCATGTCAGCCCCCTCCCTCCCCCATGTCAGCCCCATTGCAGGTTCCCTGCCCCCTCCTCCCCTCTCCCTATGTCTGCCTGCTACTGCTCTATTCTTCTGCAGCTGCGATTCCCTGTCTCTTAGGGAACCACGGCTGTGCCTGTGAAGCCATTGTGGAGTTTTCTGTCTCTCAACGGGCTCCACGCAACATTGTCCCGGCTCCAAAGGAAGTTGTTTGCCACGTCCTTTGGAGATGGGACAATGCTTCACAGAGCCCGTCGAGAGACGGGAAGGCTCCACAACATTTTCACAGGCACAGCCATGGTTCCCTAACAGCAGGGCCGGCCCGTCCATTGAGCAAGAATGTTTTTTGCACAGGGCCCCGCGTTTCAGGGGGCCCCGCGCAAAAAACATCTTGCATCCCAGCTAAGTTTAAAAAACAAAACCCAGAAACCGGCTGCTGCTGCCGCCGCCGCCATGGCAGCGGCAGAATCGAATATCAGCCCATTTACAGTCCTTACCCTCCTCCTCCTCCTCCTCCTCCTCCATCAGCCCAGCTAAGTTTAAAAAAAAAAAAAACAGAAACCGGCTGCTGCTGCCGCTGCCGCCGTGGCAGCGGCAGAATGGAGAATCCCGCGGGGCCCCCTGTCCTGCAGTCTTCAGCGTCGGCTGTCAGAGCTGCGCAAAGAGAGAGAGCTTCTCCTCTCGCAGCTCTGTTAATCACGCCGCGGGGCTGATGGGAAATCCCATCCGCCCCGCGGCGGGATTAACAGAGCCGCGAGAAAGAGAAACTCTCCCTTTGCGCGGCTCTGAAAAGCCCGCGCTGAGGCCGCATAGAAGACTGCAGGACAGAGGGGCCCCGCGGGATTCCAGCGGCAGCAGCAGCCGGTTTCTGGGGTTTTTTTTTAAACTTAGCTGGGCTGATGGGGGGGAAGGGGGTAAGGACTGTAAATGGGCTGATGGGGGGGGGGGGTAAGGACTGTAAATGGGCTGATGGGGAGGGAGGGGGGGTTCGGACTGGAACTGGGCTGATGGGGTTTAGGACTGGTAATGGGCTATAGGGGGTTCAGACTGGAAGTGGGCTGATGGGGGGGGGGTTAATACTGGGAATGGGCTATGGGGGGTTAGGACAGGTAATAGACTATGGAGGGGCTAAGACTGGAAATGGGCTGATGGGGGAAGTTATGACAGGTAATGGGCTATGGGGGGCTACGACTACAAGTGGGCTGATGGGGGGATTAGGACTGGAAACGGGCTATGGGGCGGTGGGCTAAGACTAGAAATGGGCTGATGGGGGGTGTTAGGACTGGTAATGGGCTATGGGGGGGTTACAACAGGTAGTGGGCTCTGGGGAGCTACGACTACAAGTGGGCTGATGGGGGGATTAGGACTGGAAATGGGCTATGGGGGGGGGTTAGGACAGGTAATGGGCTGATGGGGGGTTACAACAGGTAATGGGCTATGGGGGGGCTAAGACTACAAGTAGGCTGATAGGGGGTTAGGACTGGTAATGGGCTGTGGGGGGCGTTAGGACTGGTAATGGGCTGGGGGGGGGTAGGACTGGTACTGGGCTATGGGGAGCTACGACTACAAGTGGGCTGATGGGGGGATTAGGACTGGAAATGGGCTATGGGGCGGTTAGGACAGGTAATGGGCTGATGGGGGGTTACAACAGGTAATGGGCTATGGGGGGGCTAAGACTACAAGTGGGCTGATGGGGGGTTAGGACTGGTAATGGGCTGATGGGGGGTTAGGACTGGTAATGGGTTGATGGGGGGGGGGTAAGACTGAAAATGGGCTGATGGGAGGGTAAGGACTGGAAGTGGGCTGATGGGGGGGTTAGGACTGGTAATGGGCTATAGGGGGTTCGGACTGGAAGTGGGCTGATGGGGGGGTTAGGACTGGTAATGGGCTATAGGGGGTTTGGACTGGAAGTGGGCTGATGGGGGAGCTAGGACTGGTAATGGGATGGTGGGTTGCTAGGACTGGAAATGGGCTGAGTGGAAGGGGGCTTTAACGGCAAATAGCTGATGGGGACAGGGGCATGGAATGGAAATGGGCTGAGTGGAAAGGGGGCTTGAACTGCAAATAGCTGATGGGGAGGGGGGCTTGGAATGGAAATGGGCTGTGAGGAGAGGGAGCTAGGACTGGAAATGGGCTGAGTGGGGGGGGGGGGCTAGGACAGGAAATGGGCTGATAGAGGGGCCAGGATAGGACTGGAAATGGGCTGTTGGGGGTGCTAAGGTTGGAAATGGGCTGTGGTGGGGGCTTGAATTGAAATGGACTCATGGAGGGGCTGGAACTGGAAGTAGGCTCATGGGGGGCTTGGATTGGAAATGGGCTGAGTGGAGGGGAGTTAGGATTTGACATGGGCTGATGGTGGGGCTAGGAAAGGAATAGAAATGAGCTGATGGGGGGCTGGGATTGGAAATGAGCTGATGGAGGAACTGATAGGACTGGAAATGGATGGGGGAGCTAGGACTGGAAATGGGCTGATGGTGGGGCTAGGATAGGACTGGAAATGGGCTGATGGTGGGGCTAGGATAGAACTGGAAATGGGCTGATGGTGGGGCTAGGATAGGATTGGAAATGGGCTGATGCAGGGACAAGAAGGGAGCAGATGCTGGGTGGGGCTGGAACTAGAAAGGAGCTGATGTTGGGGGAGGATTAGAATGGGATGGAGCTGGGAGAGTGAAATGGAGAGGGAAAAATATTTTGCGTGGGAGGGAAGACAAATCTACAATTGGCCAGATATTGGGAGAGTAAGTGGGGATTGAGGATGGAGGGGTAAAATTTGAGTGGATGAAATAGGAATGAGGAAAGAGCAAAAGGAGAAAGATTAGTATGTTAAAGCAGATGTAGAGAGAGAATGGAAAAAAAAACAAGAAGACAGAAGAAAGGACAAATGGACAGCAGATGGAGAGTTAGCAGAAGACACGAAGAAACCAGAAGAAAGTGGCTGGAACAATTGCAACTGAAAAAGAATGCACAAAAGGTAGAAAAATATCTCTTTATTTTGAATTTATTAACTGGAATATGTCAGCTCTGGGAAATGTGGATCATTAATTTTTGCGCTTTGTTTAGTACAAGAGGAAATTAATTTATAGTTTTATTTCTACAGTGTTGTTGTATATTCCAAGTTTGGCTTTTGGAGTTCCCAGTTTAATTATTGTCTTCCTGTTTCTAAGTTGTGATTCCTTGTTTGGTGACGGTCTATGTTCTGCACGTGTAACTGAGCTGAGGTATTCTGTTTATATAATTCCTATTTGACATTACCACTTGTTCTTTCCCCAGTAGGTCATGTATTGTTGTTCTCTGAAATGTATTGGTTTAATATTTGCAGTGTTGCCTTTTGATAGTTAGGGTATGGTGCTTTGTGAGTCTTGGTAGTGCTGTTAGGATACGGCGGGTTTGCTATGGGTTCTAAATGGGCAGTGTTTGTAGTAGTTCCTAATGTGCCTGGCGGTTGGTACTGGATTATAGTAATGTAGAAACCTTTTAGTCTTTCTTTATCCATATACTCATTAAAAGGCATGTTTACTAAAAGTTAGTGTATGGTAACATTATGCAAATATTTATGCAAATGAGACACCTTATGCAAATGAGGCCCCGCACAGAGTCTCCGCACATGGCCCCGCACCCCCCTTGGGCCGCCCCTGCCTAACAGGCAGGGAGCTGCGGCTGCAGAAGAAGGGAGGCGGTGAGTTTGCTGCTGCATAGAAGTGGACTCGGCAGCGGCAGCAACTTGTGCGATTTTTAATTTTTTTTTTAACTGGAGTGAGGGTACCCCTGCTAAATCTTGTGGCAACCCCCATGGGGGTCGCGACCCACAGGTTGAGAACCGCTGCTTTAGATGTTAGTGGAGGCTGATTCCCACATTAAGCAGCTAGTGCAGCCTATTCAATATATCACCTACACACAGACCTTATTGCTGAGAAAATAAGAAGCTTGGCTGGAACACAAGAGGTGCTATTTTCCCAGGAATATGAATATTCATGATGTATATTTGCATCCACTGCTTCCCATTGTATTCAAATATGACTCATGCATATTCATTAGGGGCATTCTAAAAACCAGACTGGACTATGGTGCACTAGGACACCCCTGCCTTAATGCATGTTAGTAACTAACCCCCTTAATCTTGAATCTGTGGAGCAAAAATTAGCAAAGGGGTTGCTCTATCTCACCTTTAGTTACCAGTAACGACTTTGGCTGTAGCATTCTGCTTGGGTAATATGTAATCAATCATTTATAAATGTAAAATATGGCTATTAACATGGCAGACATTAATCTTTTCTGTCTTGTGACTGAATGCAAAGCAGGTGTCTCATGTATATGTGGAGCATGATAGGTCATCTAACTGGTGTGGCAGATATGCACACAAGTATTTTATAAAGGAAACTTAAGTGCGTAAATTCTTTTATAAAATTACCCCCCCCCCTCAAAGAAGCTACAGACTTTTATACCCGCTCTGAGGCTTGTGCAAATGTCCCAGCAAATTGTATGTGCATCTGCACTAATTTATAATATACAGGCTCATATTCTGCCTTTGCTCGATCCCTGGTAGTGCTTTGACTTATTCCAGGTAAAAGTATGCGCTAAAAAGCTCTTAGGGGATACTTTTACCCATGTTTAGCCTGGAGAATTTTATAAACGTCTTTACCTGCTCATAAAATGCCGTTATACACACATAGATGGCTTATAAAATTACCCCCTTAGATTTACATTTGGGTCTGAGTTTTATGGTTTGTCATTCTACTCCGAAGCTCTCAGTGTATCCTGACTCATGAAGAGCGTTTGTACTAAGGAAATGTTTACGCTGAAACCTGCGACCTCCAAAGATGGAATGATGCGTTTATATTAGTATGCTGCCTCTATCCGTCTGTATTGAGCAAAGCAAAACCAGCGGTGCCCATCTCTTGGAAATCTTTGGAAGTCAGAGAGTAAACGGGCAGGAGAAGGGGAATATCCCACACCTTACACAAATAAAGCGGCGGCGTGTGCTTTGTCCGGACAGCAAGAATCATGGACTCTCTTGATGCTGCGGCTAGAAATGGTCTAATCCGAAGTCTGCATTCGATTTGGTGCTTCCCCTAACCTCCACGTACTCCTGACAGCCCCGCTGCTGCTGTAGCTTCTAGCATGCCTCTGGTGGGCAGGAAATGCCTCTGTCCCCTTGGACCGTCTCTCTCCTCCCCTTGCCTTTTTATGTTCTTCCTCAGATGGAGAGGGCGATTTTCTTCTTCCCAGCCTCAGTTCAATCGCTGCCGCTGTAAGTCCCGTAGCTCTGCCTTGGCAGCCCCCTTGTTCAGTCTCCTAGTAACCTGGGCACGGTCCTGCTGCACATTATAGAAACGAGGCAGAGGTGACGACAGAAAGTTTTGCCCTTGTGAACCTTCTTTGGGGATCGTCTTTGCTTTTGAGGTAAATAATATTCTTTGTTTTTAGCATCGGTGTGCGTGTGTTTGCGGCTCTGTGACTCTGCATCTCTCGCTCTCCATTCGTCTCTGTCTCTAGGACTATAGTGTGTGCCAATGAGTTGCCGAGAGACTTTGACAAATGGGAAATCCCATTTTTCAAACTCGTAGCTTCATTTTACAAAGATCTTTTTCTCTAGGGAAGCCAGTAGTAGACAGTGCCACTCATCCAGATTTTACCTAAAGGCTTGTCTAGAAGTGGAGTAGAAACTCTTACTTAAAAGGACTTTGCTGTGCCAAAAACCTCTAGGTGGTGCAGGCGCTAGCAAGGGCACTTCACGTCTGGGACATTTTTCCTTCTGTTTTGCAGGTTTTGTTTTTAAACAGATGCAGAAAGAGTTTAAGCCAGAATGACATCATCATTTAGGAGAGCCAGACTTTAAAGTGCACTCGCGTGTGTAAACGGGTGTCTAATGTGCGTATATTTCTCTATGTATGCTGCAAGTGTCTCACATTTTATAATGCCGTGTTAACCACACATTCGGGGTATGCAGGAGTAAAATTTTCATCTGGGTGAACCGCTCCATGATAAGCAGAGAGTGACTCATAGTCAGACTTATACACAGCGAATGTTAGGGCTGCATAAACTAAACTACTTCAAAGGGACACTTGACATGACAACATGACAGGTATATGCCAATAATGATAGAATTCTTTTAAGTGGTCCAGAATATCCTTTTTTAATGAAAAGAACCTACAGACTGTTAAGACAAATAATAAGCAGGATTCAGCTGTTTTCCTGTGGTCACAAAATGATTAATAAAGGAGGACAGAGAAGAAAGAGGTGCACACAGGCCATATGCCCATTGTCAGACCTCCATCATAAGCATCCTTCTCCCTTTATCAAAGAGTTAGCCAGCCCTGAGGCAGCACATTTTTAAGGTATTTTTGGTGGCACTAACCTGCTTTGATGCCATCATGCTTGTCTCCCCTTTCTACAAAAGGAAGGGAAGATGCTGCTCTGGGGACTGTGTGTCCTGCCTCACAGTTCTGCTGCTTGGGTAATTAGGAGACGGGGGAGATGAAGACTGGAGTTTAAGACCTGGGGCAGGGAGATCAGAACCTGGGGGGAAGGAGGACGCACTAAGTGTGTGTGTGGCAGGCTGCACTAAGTGATCTGTTCAGAGCTGCCAGTTCCAGAAGGGAGATTTTAGACCAGTCCTGGATTTCTGACTGCCCATCCTGCTACATTATGGGGTCTGTAGCACCAAGTTCAAGGATAGAATCAGGGAATACAAAGATCACCCTGCTTTGGGATGTAAGTTCAAAACCAGGTCTGACATGTCCAGCCCTTCTGTACAGTATCTCACCCTTCCCCAGCTAAGCCACTCTCTACCAGTCTCTCCTCTCTCCCTCAGCACATTCCCATCAATTTCTCTTGCCCAGGCCCTTCCTATCAGCCTTTTCCGATACGTCCCTCTCTGTCCCCTCCCTTCCAGTCATTCTCCTCCTAGCCCTCCCTCAGGAATATCTCTCTTCCTCCTCAGTCCCTCCCTTCCAGGGCCTACCCACCACTCTTTCTCCTCTCCACCAGTCCTTCCCTACTCTTAGGGGCATGTTTACTAAAAACCGCACAATTGCGTGCCGCACAATAGCGCACTAAAAGCAGCACTTAAGTGCTCTTAAGCGCCCCGCACACGTGCGATGAACCCCCGCGAAGGTGCGCGTCACACTAACGGGCCCCGCACAAGTACGGGCCCGCAAATGTCCGATAGAGGCGTGGAAAGGCTAACGGAGGGCGGAGGAAGGCTCCCGAGGGGCGGAGAGACGGGGTTAATGGGCGGGGAAGGGGAGGGGAGAGGCTCCCCGCACATTATCGGGGCCGAATTTCAAAGCAAAAATACCACGAGTGAAACACTCGCGGTAGAGGGCATTTAAAGGGAAGAGAAACCATTTCCGTCAGCAATGTACAGCAAAACCGGGGAAACCTACAAAACGTGAGCAGTGTGATACATGTGCACAGAACAAAAGTGCAAATAAAACCCAAAATGACCACCACGAAAATGTTTAAAAATTATAATTCAGCTGGGCAATAGTGCTAGCAATGGGCAAAAATGAAAAACACACCCAGGAAAGCTACAAAAAAATAAATGAATTTTGGAAGGGTCTACGGAGCGGAGACCCTTCCAAAAATCATTTCCTTTCTTTGGAGCTTTCCTGGGTGTGTCTTTTTATGTGTGCCCATTAATATCACTGTTGGCCAGCTTGGTTATATTTTTCCCCCATTTTCCGCGGTCATTTGCGGGTTTTATTTGCACTTTTGTCGCCAGACACGGTGAATGAGCCCACAGTAAAAATGTGCAGAGCAGGGCTCCCTACTCTTTTGGTCAGGTTTCCTATCTCCAGGGACTGCAGTGTCTCTGTGGCCACAGTGTGGTGCAGCAGACAGAGCCAGTACCTATAAGACCAGAGAGTGACAGGTTCAAATCCCAGCTGTGGCACCTACCAGCCCAGTCCCCACATTTTACCCACCACTAAACAGAGATAGTAACGACACCCCTATATTGCAGAGTACAGAAGCATGGTGCAAACACCCATATTTTACCCTACACCGCTCACACACCATGACAATGGGCATTACCTACAGCCAAGTCCCCCAAATGCAGTCTGGGAGTGCCACAACTCAATCAGGCCATATGCTTTTACCAAGATAAGGACATGCCAGCATGTTGGCGTAAGGGGACAGGTGGGGGGGGGGGGGCAGTGGCTGCTAGCCACCGAAGACAGTGGCCTATCCATGTGCAGGCTGGCACTGTCCACTGCAACAGACAGGCCCTGTCGGATGTACAGTCATGGGCTTCCCACAGAATCCAGTTAATCTGTGGCACCACGGCGGTGCAGTGCACACAGAGTGTGTGCAACAACAGAAGGTCACAGGTTCAAAGCCCAGCTGGGGCTACTGCCAATCCTGTCCACATATTTTTAACACAACTAAACTGTGATAGTACGGACAAACCAGGATTGCTGGGGACATACGCATTTGTATTACGCCTATCATTTCGCACACCGATCACAGACACCATGAACAGGGGCATTACCTAGAGCAGAGTCTCCCAAATGCAGTCCTGGAGGACCACACACCATTCAGGCTCCTTGCTGCCGCTAATACAAATGCCTGTGCTGCATATCTATGCACCACCCCCCATGGCATGTAGATGTAGCTCATGCATACTCATGAGGGACAGCAGGGAAACCCGAACAGTGGTAGGCACACCAGGACTGGAGTTGGGAAACTCTGCCGTAAAGCAACATCCAACAGAGGCGAACATATCCACACCCCCAGGCCCCATTGGCCAATGCCTCCTGGAGAGGCAGGACATTGGGCCCTGCGTGCATCTCCCAATACTAGCACCTGCATACCTTAGCAATGCCACCCTACACCTGGGTATGCAGTGGACAGCTCTCAAACGTTTGCTATGTGTACTGGCAGGTAGACTGTCCTACTTAAAGCACATTTGGCTCTTTGATCTCCAACATAAAAATCTGTCTGATGTCTGCGGTGCGTGCTTCAGGTCTGGTCTCTGACAGTGTTTACCACCCTGGGGAGTTACCCCCAACAGTACTGCATAGCATATCCATGCCTGTACTGTGCCCAGGACTGGTGGGGTGGGCAAGGCTGATAAACCCCTCTATAGTGGCACTATGCTGGCATACGTGTGGGAGTGTGTTTCTGTCTATACAGTGTGTGTTGGCTGCAAACACCTTCCACAGCCCACACTGCCAGCACTGTTGCCAGTATTGGCCTGACAATGTGCATAATGAGCAGCAAAGTACCATGGGTATAGCTCAGACAGGGTGTGCTGGCCAGGATGCATCTGCATAGGGCACTGGCAGGGACATTGTAGTGGCCGGACACCACCTACACAGACAGGGTGACCTCTGTATGTGCTGCTGGGTGTACACTCCACCCTGACTGTGCAGTGACGCCAGCATGGCTAGGCACCCCCATAGTGCTATATAGTGTTTCTCTCATGTGATATGTATGGGTTTCCTTGTGGGACTCAGTCACTGACTTATCTGCTTGTGTGTGCTGCCATCCCAGTTCTAACTAGCAGACTGTTCTCAGCTGGTATGTGTCTTGATAGAGTGCCTTGCAGGGTGCAGTGGCTGAAGGCCTGCTGCAGGAGAATATCAGATAGTGGTGGGGTGCAGCTTAGCATATCCTGGCCTAATGTCTGTCTGATATTGTGTTATGGATGTGTATAGGGTGTCTGTTCACCAGCAGGACTGGGGTTGATGGTCCACTCTACTGCCACCATTGCAGGGTGGTAGAATGTGGATCTGTTGATAGGGGACCCTGTTTTTTGCCGGGGGGGGGGGGGGGAGGGAAAGAGGAGAATGGTGGTACATAGCCCACCTAGGAGTCCATGAGGGGTTCCACTGACTGATGCAGACAGAGTAATCCAGGGTGTTTCTGCAGGAACTACCTATCTCTCAGATTACTACTGCTTTGGAGCTCCAGCATGGCCTCTGTCAGCCATGGCAGGTGTTGTGGACCTGGTCCTGGGTGCATCACCGCACCCTCAGGGTGAGCACTGTACCCGCACGATGTGACGGTGTGTAGCTACTCTGTGCCAGTAACACACCTGGTCAGTACCCCCCTACCAGGCCGAGGTGCTGTGTGGGTGCACACGGACACTTCCCCCTACCAGGTCGGGGAGCTGTTGGGGTGCATTCCCCATCTTGTGTTCATCTGTGGTCAGCTGCTTTGCATGTGCAGTGCATCATGGGTACGGGTGGCCTAACCCTATCCTGGTTCCCACAGAAGACTGTCTGTGTGGTGACGTGACGGCTCTCTGCAGCCAGCCAGGGGCTTGCTGGCAGCTATAGAGTTGTAGCCCAATGGTTATGTCACTGCCTGTGAAGCCAGAGGCCATGGGTTTGAACCCACAGTGGGGTTCTTTTAGAGGGTTGTCCAATGTTTTTTTTAACTGTCATGTACATATGTTGTTGCCAGCAAAAACACCCTCAGCGTACTGTACCCATAAGGTGCCTCTGAGGGTGCTTTATAGGGCGCCCTATAGGGCACCTTATGGTTGCCGTCCATATAAGGTGCACTATACATTACCCTGTACCGCAACATATATGGGGCCCTATAGGGGACATTCTAGGGTGCCTTGCCGGACAGTGAACGTTAACATGTGCCTTATGGGCCGCCTTATGTTAACACGCTTTGTGAGTGCGTTTGCTAGTAGTGTTAACAGAGATAAAAAAATTAACCTGCCCCCTACAGCACTCATCCCCATAATACATAATGCCTCTGTGAGCCTTCTTCATTGAGCACCTTGGGGGATTGAACCCATGGCCCCTGCACCATTGGTCAGTGTTGTAACCATTGTGCTGTGGCTCTGTTCCTGTACTTGCACATCGGCGCGCCGCCTTCTGCCGCACAAAATTAGGCTCCCTCCTAAAACAATCCTCCCCATAATAGGTGCTGCTTGAGCCAGCCTTGTTCATTGCGCCCAGTGGGGGTTTGAACCCATGGCCCCTGCACCATTGCTCAGTGTCTTCACCATTGTACTACGGCTCTGTTCGCTTGTGTGCCCAGCAGTGTGACACTTAGCCTTCCCATGCGCTAATACAGACCCTGCACAGTTGCGCGACTTGCACAAGTACGGTCGCTTTCTCCCGTTTTTTTTCTTTTTTCTGCCTGAACCGCCCACTCCTTATATGGCACAGGCACACTAACGGGGCCCCGCACAATTTCGGAGTTTAGTAAACGTGCCCCTTAGTCTCTTTCCCAAGCCCCTCCTCAGTAGTTTTTCCATCCACCAGTCTCTCTCTCTCTCTCTCTTTCTTCAGCTTCCCCCTAGCATTTTCTCTCTTCTTCCCAGTTCCTCTCCACTAGCTTTTCTTTTTTTCTGCCTCCACCTTTGGTCAATTTGTACTTTGAAAATTCCCCCTTCAGGTCTGTGGATACAAAGGGAAGCTCTCTGAGTCACTTCTCAACTACCCCTTGCCCGACCCTTTGTATAGCAGGAAGCCACAGTGTTACTCTTTAGAACTGTCTGGAGAAACATTCTGGGTCGTTGCTCCAGAAAGGTGTCTTTCCCTAGTTTTGGAGAGAAGTATAAGAGTGAATGTTTGGGAGTGGCATGTTGCCTTCCATACAGGAGACCGAAGATGTAGAAGGTAGCAGTCAGGGCCTTCCACAGGGAAAGTCTCAGGAGAGAGGTGTTTTCCACAGTAAAGGAGTCAAGGGAAAAAGTTCTTTAAACTTACCCCAGAGCGTAAGGTGCTCCTAAGGTGGAAAGGAGAAGGGATCAAAGGGAGAGGATCTCATAAAGGAGAAAAGGAGCTAACAGGTTCCAGCCCCAGGATGGGGGAGAAACTCTTTGGCAAAATATCTGCTTTGTTACTGAAGATTGTTTGTTCAGGATCAGCCCCTGAGTGGGGAAAAGAAAAAAAAAATCTAGGTCAGTCAGGCTTGGATAGTGAGTTTTCGTCACTTTTAAAAAAGGTTGCCATTTTGAAAAAAGGGTTCCAGGGATGATCTGGGAACCTATAGACTGGTAAGCCTGACATCAATACTGGGCAAAATGGTAAAAACTATTATAAAGAATATAATTACTGTCATGGTTTAATGGGAGAAAACCAACATGGATTTAGCCAAGAAAAGTCTTGTCTTATTAATGTTATACTTTTTTTGAAGGTGTGAATATAGAGATAGATAAAGTTGAACCAGTTGGTAGAGTGTATCTGGATTTTCAGAAAGCATTTGACAAGGTCCCTCAAGAAAGACTTATGTAAATTGAAAAGTCATGGGATTGGAGGCAGTGTAGTATTGTGGATCAGGGACTGGTTAAAAGATAGAAAACAGAGAGGAGGGCTAAATAGCTAATTTTCCCAATGGAGAAAGGTGAATAGCGGAGTACCCCAGGGATCAGTGCTGGGTCTGCTGCTTTTTAACATCTTCATAAATGACTTGGAAATGGGAATAATGAGTGAGGTGATCAAATTTGCAGATGACAATAAATTATTCAAAGTTATGAAAACACAAGAAGATTCTGAAAAATCGCAAGCGAACTTTGATAAATTGGAAAACTGGAAGTCCAAATGGCAGATGAAATTTAATGTGGACAAGTAGGGAAGAACTACCCAAACTATGATTACACAAGGCAAGTTTCTACATTAGGAACCACCACCCAGGAAAAGGATTTAGGCATCATTGTGGAACCCTTTACTTAGTGTGCAGTGGTGGCGAAGAAAGCAAATAGAATGCTAGGAATCATCAACTAAAATCATATAACGCTTCCTCCCGCTTCTCAACCCAGCAGAAATCCGCACAACACTCCAAGCACTCACTCACCCAAATATAGACTATTGTAACATAATCTATCAGGGCCTTCCAGAAGCCCCCTCCTCCCACTTCAAACCGCCATGCACACAGTCACACAAATAATCCAGGGAGCTTCCAAACACAACCCTATCACCCCTATCCTCAAACAACTCTCCAGCAGGATCAAATATAAATGCTTACTCTTAACTCACAAAACACTACAGGCACACCCAGCCACCTACCTCTAGTCTCAAATGCAAATACTCACCCCAGACAGACCCTGAAGATCCTCCATAACAACAAGTTCATCATATCCCACTCTAAGATAAATTTCTCCCAACAGACTTGCCGTTGAGCTTTCAAACTCTGCGCCATCCCTCTGGAACATCTTACCAGATGCCATAAGAAACATCACCGACTCTCTTCTCCTTCCGAAAACACCTAAAACCCCTCCTTTTTACTGACCACTGTGGACCAACTGCTCAACTCCTCCCCCCGACAATGACCCAGTTATGGCACTATGCCAGAATTATTTATTTATTTATTTGTACATTTTTTTTCTATACCGCCTCTTCCAGAGATCAGAGGTGGTTTACATATAACCGAACAATAATAATAAGGAGCGTTATTATTATTTTACAAAGAACAATTTAGGTAGTTTAACTAAAGGCAATATATAATTGAACAGGTGGCAAAAAGGTGCCGATATAATAACAGCAAATGACATTTAACTATCATCAAAGAACTATTTACATGTGTATGTCCTTGAGATACCTGAGGAATGTGACATATTATAAGCTATTGGCATTTTATCTCAGCTTGTATATAGTTCTTAAGTGTTGTATGTAACTGAGTATTTGTTCAATGTAAACCACTTTCACTAGGTGAAAAGCGGTATATAAACCTAGTTAAATAAAATAAATAAATGAAGTAAGGAACGGAGAACAAAACCAGGGCTATTATAATACCTCTGTATTGTTCCATGGTGTGACTGCACTTTGAATATCGTGTGCAATTCTGGTCGCCATATCTTGAAAGGATATAGCACAATTAGAAAAGGTACCAAAAAGAGCCACCAGAATGGTAAAGGGGATGGAAGGATACCCCTATGAGGAGAGGCTTAAAAGGTTAGGGCTCTTCAATTTGGAAAAGAGATGGCTGAGGGGAGATATGATAAGAGGTCTATTAATTAATGAATGTAGTGGAACGGGTAAACATAGATTGGTTATTTACTCCCTCAAAAAGTAGAAAGACTAGTGGACACTCAATGAAGCTATAATATAGACTATATAAGTGAAATATTTTTTCACTCAACAAGTAATCAAAGTCTGGAATTCATCACCGGAGGATGTAGTAAAAGCTGTTAGTGAAGCTGGGTTTAAAAAAGGCTTGGACAAGTTGCTGTAGGAAAAGTCCATAAACCATTATTTAAGAGGATCAGGGAAATGCACTGCTTACCCTGGGATAAGCATTGTGGAATCTGTATACCTTTTTGGGAACCTGACAGGTACTTATGACCTGGTTTGGCCACTGTTGGAAATAGGATACTGGGCTTGATGGACCTTGGTCTGACCCAGTATGGCATTTCTTATGTTCTTGTGTGCTATGAATTGGGATGAGGAGAATGTAATTTTTTGTCACAGACACCTACAGTCTTGTTGTGTTGAACTGGTCCTGGGGATTGCCCTCAGCTCGATATTTGGAGGACTTGCTATATTTGCTTCCTGCTCTTTTCCCATGCCTCTTCTTAAGTTTTCCCACCTTGATAGCCCCTCACCAGCTACTTTCTTTCCTGTCCTCCTCCTCCTCCTCCTCATGGCACTTACTCCACTTCAACCTTCTCTACTTCCCTATAGTTCCTTCCTGAGTACTGAACCCCATGGCCCTGTCTTCAGGCCACCCCCCCCCCCCACCCTGCTTCCCCTCAGAGATGTCATCATCCTGACCACAAGCCTTTTCCTCAGTGTGGATAATTCTTCAGTCCTGCCCCTCTGATCCTCACCTTATGGCTTTTTTCTCAAATGCTGTCCTACCTGTCCTCCTTCCCTGAAGGCCCCTTCCTGAGTGTTTTCCATCCTGCTCTATTTCTTCCCTTTTTCTTTCTGTCCACTATTGTCTCTCCAGCCTCTGTCCCCTTACCACCCCAGCTATGCAACTCACTCACTGTATCTTTTCTCCCTGACTGTCAAGTCAGCAGAGCAGCCAGAGGACATGTGGCAGTGCCCGGAAATGCTTCTCAGAGTTATTATCCTGCCTGTCTCCAGTCCTATGGAACAGCAGCTAATGACGATGCTGGTGGCAATACTGTTCCCCCCCCCCACACTTTTCTCAGCATGGCTTCAGGCTCCTGGTGACAGGGATCAGCCAGGCTCTCCCCCACCTGCTCTCCCTCTGTCCTGCCTCCACTCCATGAAGATTTAGGTTGCTCATGACAGCAATCACCTGCAGCCTCTCACTTCCTCTCAGAGGCTTCAGGGTCCCTGTAGCAGTAATCAGCTACCCTCTTCCCTTTCTCCTCTCTGAACATATTTGGGCTCCTTAAAGCTTCAGTCTTCCTCTTTTGGCATGGGCAGCATGGGATTAGGCACTAACAGCGTTAGAGCATACCTCTTCAGAGGTGGGGGTCAGCCAGATCTGGTTGTCTCCCATCTGAGGGTCTCACAGATCCCCAGGTTAGGAGTCTCTGCTGTATAACTTCTTCCATAATTGTGTTTTTTCCAATATTGAAACTTCCCTCTTTCCATAACATCAGGGCCCAAGAATCGTTGTAAGATAGGTCTCCTCCCCCTCCTTCACCACATATATAAAATCTCATGAATCATGAAAAAATTGTTAATGATGTTAACGCACGTTAAGTGCTATTGTGCTCACAGAGATAAAAGGGCTGTGGGCACTTAATGGCATTAACTTTATTAACGCATGCTAACTTTTAATAAAAGAGTCCTTAAGGGTCAACAAATAGGTTGTAGGTGATACATTTAGTCCAATAAAAAGGTGTCTTTGACAAGCTTTCATGAGTTATCCTGTTTTCATCAGGACAATTGTTGTGTTCTAGTAGAATGACTGTAACATTTGATGACTGAAAGTTTGTTGAGTTTCCACTATAGTCACTGGCAGTGCACAAAAAAACCATAGGGTAGAGCACATGTTCTTGAAAATTACTTAGTTGTAGTTTTTTAATCACTGGTGGCAGAACCAGGACCAGGGGTAGGCAAGCCAGTCACATGCCTAGGGCACTGCACACCTAGGGGTGGACAGATGACAACTTTAGGTTTTCTGTATTGCCACTAAACTACTGCATTGAGAGGTAACATTGTGCATTATATATTTTCACTGGGAAGGGGAAATAATTTTCAAACCTTGTTTAGAATGCAAAATTACTTTTGCTGTAGCTTGGAGTAGAAGTAGTTCACACACTTTTCCGAAAAGAAAGATCTGAAGATTTCTTTCAAATATCACATTTTACAAGGCATGTTTCAGAAAGCTTTGTAGGGATACCTGAGAAACAAACATTTACAGGGCAATATTCAGCCTGCAGCGGTCAGCGTGTTTTTTGAAAACTCCAGCCGCAGTGGGCAAAAGGTCTGTATGTTCAGCGATGCTGTGGAATATTTGGATTGTGTAGCCACTATCCAGGTAAGTGCCAATGTCATCCAGTTAGCAGTGATTTTCAGCTAGTATTTGGCTAAGCTAATGAGATAGTACTTGGGACAGCTTTTCAACTGCCCTAAGTTATCCAAATAGCAGCTGTGAAAGTCGCTGCTATTCAGATAATTCATATTTCTGTCCCTGTCAACCCAGCCCTTGGCCTGCTCCAGGACTATCCGGATAGCGCCACGGTGGCTCTAATGATATTCAGGTGAACTATCAAGATAGTTCCGCTGAATATATATATCTGCTACCCAGATAAATGCTTTTAAATACTGGGCCCTTAGAAACTTCTTCTAGTTCCTCAAACTCTAGATTCACATATTTTATGACTAAATGTAAAACAAATGTTATTGGTTGCTTTGAAATCTCTGCTCCAACTCACAAATAGTGTTGTCCAAATCTGAATTGAAAACACTCCTCCTGAATAAAGATTCTGGATCATATATATAGATATATATTTTTAGGGATGGTAGAACATAATTCTACAATCATGTGAGAATGAAATCTTGCCTGCCTCATGCCTCTTCTTTAGGAACTGTGGTAAAATTCCCATTCCTTTCCTATAGAATTTTGGACTCTTTTCCTTCTTCAAAAATTCACCAGACAAGGAAGATTTTGCTTCTTGAACACTTTTGGGTGTATCTTATGGATTTTGGGTTGCTGATTACGAAAATCACCTTGAAAGTTTCCTATTATGCACCATTTTTTGCAATTGCCTGTGTTTGCGATTTCCTCATATATTTTAAGTCTACTTATATGTTGCCTAGAAAGTAAGCTGTTTTGTTTAGTCCAGGCATACACTCAGTGCAGGCTCATAACGTGCAATAGAAATACTACTGCTCAGGAATGCATGGGCATACTTAGGGGTATGTTTATGTTTATGTTTATGTACCGTTAACGATTGTAAAGCTCCGCGGCGCGGTAAAACACCGCAGAAGGTGGAGAGAGGGCGGAGAGAAGGGGTCAGTGGGCGGAGAGTGGGCGGGGAGAGGCTCCCTTCACACTAACGCACTGATCTGAAGAGCTAAATCCTAACGCGAATGAAAACCTGCCGTTAAATGCATATTACAGGGGAGAGAAACCATTTCAGTGTCAGCAATGTACAGCCTAGGCAGGGAAACCTAAAACAAGTGATAAGTGTGATACATGTGCACAGAACAAAAGGGCACATAAACACTGAAAATGACCTCAACAAACTGGAAAAAAAACATAACCAAGCTGGCCAATAGTGGTATTAATGAGAAACATCAACCCCCCCCCCTGAGAAAGCTCCATAGAAAAGATATAAATCGTGGAAGGGTCTACACTCCGTCCCCATACAAGGTGAATGAGCCCACAGTGAAATAGCGCTGCTCAGGGTTTTCCACTCCATCGGACAGGGTTCCTATGGCGTGCACATGTCCCGCAACATCAGGGCGGGCATGTCGGAACAGCAACTGGACAGATGCTGGAAAAGGGGATACAGAGGGCCGCAGGCGGCACATGCTGTGGTGCAGCTGGGCCACAGTGCGGACTAGGGTGATGCCTAGCTGGCCCATACGAATGCTGAAACAGCAGAGCAGCCAGACAGCAACTGCTGAAGGCCCAACATGGGCACGACTGTGTTTCCCACAGTGTCACAGGGGATAGTACCCAACAGGTACCCCCAAGGGCACAGAACATTGGCAGGCGGGGCTGGGGGGGGAGCGTGGACGTCTATTCAGGCACCCCTACCCCAGAACCCACACCATAGGCAGCTGCCTACCTGCACACTGGATGGCCTGAGACTGCACACCATCAGCACCACCAGCAGAAGGGCATGTCAGCATGGTGGCTGAGGGATACTGGTGGTGGAGGGGGCAGTGGCAGCTGCCCAGAGCAGACCGTGGCCTAGCCCTGTGTAGGTGGGTGCCGTGTGCTGCAACAGACGGGCCCTGTCTGATGAACAGTCATGGTATCACCAAGGAATGTACTGACTCTGTGACACCAAGGTGGTGCAGTGCACAAAACCAGTGTATTCAGAAGCAGAGGGTCACAGGTTCAAGTCCCAGCTGTGGTTCTTGCCACCCCAGTCCCCATATTTTACCCACTACTACAACATGCTAATACAGACAGCACCTTTATTGCAGATGACGTAAACATGCCCATGACACCTGCATTTTACCCTACAGAGCACGGACACCATAAACATGCACATTACCTAGAGCAGAGTCTCCCAAATGCAGTCCTGGAGGGCCAAACAGCATTCCGGTTCCATGCTGCCTCTGATAAAGATGCCTGTGCTGCATTTCTATGCGCCACCCCCATGGTATGCAGATGTATCTCATGCATATTCATGAGGGACAGCATGAAAACCTGAACAGTGTTTGGCACCGCAGGACTGGAGTTGGGAACCTCTGCCGTAAAGTAGCAGCCAACAGAGGCAGACACACCTGCACCCACAGGCCCCATTATCCAAAGCCTCCTGGAGAGGCAGGACTTTGGGCTCTGCGTGCATCTCCCAATACTAGCACTTGCATCAGAGGCGTAGCGTGGGGGGTGCAGGGGGGGCCGGTCGCACCGGGCGCAACATGGGGGGGGGGGCGCTCGCACTCGCACTCGCAGCTCTCTGTTGCCGATGAGGGGGAAAGGCAGGTCCCTATGATACATGTTGGCGCGTACGCCATCTGGTGGTGGCACTGCAAAGAGGTTTGCGCAATAGCCCTCAAGCCCGCAGTCCTGGGAGTCGCATTGTTCTTGGCAAACCCTCGGCAACAAAGCGCAGGCGATGCGATTGACCCCCTCTAGGTAGCTATTTCACACAAGCTGCCGGGGCGGGGTGGGAGGGGGACTGTTTATCGCGTCGTCGCCCCTCGATCTCAATGTAAAGCTGGGGTTGGGGTCGGATCGCCCTGTGCGCTCGAGAAGGCGGAGCTGCAGGGTGGCATCGCGAGTTTCTGGTTCCGGATCTCCTCCTCTTCCCTGCTGTTGGGCGTTTAACCATGCTTGTCGGGCTCTTGCTGCTGTGCTGTTCGTTTCCCTGGACTCCGGCTCAGCGAGGTCAGTGCTGACGATCGCTCCCTCCCGGGGTAGGATCACGGTCGGCTCCCCCGCGCAAAGAAGCTCCCCGGCGGCTAAAATCCACGGGTTAGGGGGCGCAAATTACTTGCCTTGCCCTGGGTGCTGACAACTCACGCTACGCCACTGACTTGCATACCTTAGTAATGCCACCCTAAACCTGGGAATATGGTACACATCTATCAAAAGGTTGCTATGATTCCTGGCAGATAGCAATTCCTAGGTTAAGTACAATTTTCTGAGTGAGCTGCATCATAGCAACCTTTCTGATGTCTGTGGAGTGTGCTACAGGTCTTGTGTCTGACAGTGTTTACCAACCTGGGGAGTGACTCCTACAGTATTGCGTACCATAGCCATGCCTGCACTGTGCCCAGGACTGGTGTGGTGGCCTGGGCTGCCCAACACCTCTATAGTTGCACAATGCTGGCATAGGTGTGGGGAGTGTGTGTCTGTCTATCCAGTGTGTGGTGGCTGCCAACACCCTCCACAGCCCACACTGCTAGTACTGTTGCCAGTATTGGCCTGCTAATGTGCATAATGAGGAGCAAGGTACCGTGAGAATAGCCTGGATAGGGTGGCCTGGCCTGGCCGCATCTGCACAGGGCATAGGGCAATGGCTCGGACATTGTAGTGCCCGGTACCACCTGCACGGACAGGGTGGCCATAGCATGTCCTGCTGGGAGGTCACTCTCACCCTGACTGAGCAGTGACCATGGCATGGCTAGGTTCCCCCATAGTGCTATATAGCATTTCTCTCATGTGATATTTATGGGTTTTCTTTTGGGGCCCAATCACTGACTTATCTGCTTGGTGTGTATGCTGACATCCCCGTTCTGGGTACATGCATCTCCTCTGGGACCATGCACTATGGACTAGCTGGCGGACTGTCTGCAGCTAGTATGTGTCTTGCTGGAACACCTTGCAGGGTGCAGTGGCTGGAGGTTTGCTGCTGGAAAATGTCAGATAATGGTGGGGGGCAGCTGAGCATTTCCAGGCCTGCTGTCTGTCTGCTATTGCGTTATGGATGTGTACCGCTCTGTCTGTTCCCCAGCAGGACTGGGGTTGATGGTCTCCTCTACTGCTACAATTGCAGGGAGGTAGACTGTGGATCTATTGGTGGGTGATCCTGTTTCCCGCCCTGAGCCCTAGAGGGTGGGTTGTGTGGTGGTACATAATCTGCCTATGGGTCCATACTCCCCCCCTTCACCTACACCAGGTGACCATGGCACCAACACAGGATATGCACTATTCTGGGTGCATCATCACCCATAAGGACTAGACATGACCGAGACATACAGCAGGACACAGATGTATCCTAGATGTGTCTAACGCAGGGGTGGGGAACCCTGGTCCTGGAGAGCCACAGACCAGTCAGGTTTTTGGGATATCCCTAATGAATATGCATGAGATATATATGCATTAGAGATATCCTGCCAACCTGACTGGTTTGTGGCCCTCCAGGGCTGGATTTGGAGACCCCTGCCTTACACCTCTGTCATTTAAGATTAGGGATATCCCAAAAACCTGACTGGTCTGCGGCTCTCCAGGACCAGGGTTCCCCACCCCTGGTCTAACGGAACTACCTATCACACACTGATGGGGACCTGCAGCATGGCGTATTTCAGCCATGAAAGCTGCTGTGGACCTGGTGCTGGCGCCCCCCCTCAACCTCAGTGTGGGCACAGTACCCGCACAATGTGACTGTCTGTGGCAGTGCCACACACGGTCTGTTGCCCCTACCAGGCCGAGGTGCTGTGGGGGTGCATACCCAATCTTGTGCCCACATGCTGATTTGCATGTGCAGTGCATCATGGGTATGGGTGGGTTAACCCTATCCTGGTAATCACAGCAGACAGTTTGTGTGGTGACGTGCAGTTCTTCTGCAGCCAGCCAGGGCTTTGTTCACAGCCTTATAAGGTGTCCTATAGGGGACATTATAGGGTGCCTTGGCGGACAGTACACTTTATAATGTGCCCTATGGAGTGCCTTATGGGGTGCCTTATGCGGCACCTTAGGTTATGCCACCGTGAGGGTGTGTTTGCTGGCAGCACTAATTAAAATACACGTCAAATGCCTCAGCAATCACTACTTAAATGTAAAGGGTGCTGCCTCAGCCAGCCTTATACATTAGGCCCACTGGGGAATTGAACCCATGACCCCTGTACCATTAGTCAGTGTTGTAACCATTGTGCTACAGCTCTGTTGCTATGCTTGTATGCCTGCGCGCCTTCTTAAGATTAACACGCAGTAACGTGCCCTGTAGCGCTCGTTCATTTATGGCGCCTTGTAACGCGCGTTCTTGGCGCGTTCTCGGTAACGATGTACCGCCCATGTCCTTATTTGGGATTTCTGTCTCTACCGCGGCTCCTAACGCGAATCACACTAACGCAGTTTAGTAAACATACCCCTTAGTGAGGATGGATACTGGCAGTACAGGTTATAAAAGCAGCTTTCGTACACAGATGCTATGTACAGGAGCGGCTCTATAATGAAGCGGCTGCCTCAGGCGGCAGGTTTTGAGGGTGCAAAAAATGTCCCCAAAAGAGCCGTCTCGCTCTACCTTCAAAAGTTAAAAACAAAAACAAAAACAAGCACACAAGTTGCTATCTCTGATGAGTCTGCTTCTTGGCAGTGGCAGACTCACCCTCTCCTTTCACTGGCAGCTGCGGCTCCTGCCTCTTAGAGAACCGTGGCTGTGCTAGTGATATTCAGTTTAAATAAAAAGCCAAACCAATGCGGAGCCTTCCTGCCTCTGTGAAGGAACTCACTCAGCTACGTCCTGCCCCAAAGGAAGTTACATTAACTTCCTTTGGGGGTGGGATGCAGCTGTACAGATTCCTTCACAGAGGCAGGAAGGCTCTGCACCAGTTTCACTTTTATTTAAATCGCTAACATAGCCATGGTTCTCTAAGAGGCAGGAGCTGCGGCTGCCAGGGAAAGGAGAGGGTGAGACTACAGGGGAGATAACATGGGGGAAGGTGGGGGCTGGAAGCGGGCTGACATGGGGGGTTGGGTTGGAAGGAAACTCACATGGGGGAGGGGTTGGAAGGGAACTGACATGAGGGGAAGGTGGGGTCTACAATGGGGCTGACGCAGGGGGAGGAGGGGGCTGAAAGGGAACTTACATGAGAGGAAGGTGGTATATGCAATCGGTCTGACATGGGGAGAAGGCGGCTGGAAGGGAGCTGACATGGGAGAAAGGTGGGGGCTGGAAGGGGGCTGACATGGGGGGAGGGTGCTGGAAGGGAACTGACAGGAAGGTGGGGTCTGCAAGGGAGCTGACATGGGGAAGATGGGAGCTGGAAGGGAGTTGACAGGGGAAAGTGGGGGCTGGAAGGAGGCTGACATGGGGGTAGAGGAGAGGGATGGAAGGGGGCTGACACCTCTGGATGGGACTGGAGGGGGACTGTAAGGGAGCTGTCACTTGGGGATGGGACTGGTAGGAAACTGGATAATGGGAGTGTGGGCTGGAAGGGAGGGGGCACTGGCAGTGGGATAGTATTTGGACTAGAAGGGGCTGGACAATGGGGAAGGAAGGGGTCCTGAAGGGAATGGCCGCAGTGGCAATCATGGAAATGCACGGGGGTTGAAATTGGAAGGTACTGGGAGGGGAGGACTGTAAAAGGGGGCTGCTACTGGGGAGGGTTATTAGGACTGGAAATAGGCTGATTGAAGGAAGTGAAGAAAAAAAAAGAAGAAACAAGAAATGGCAGATGGACTATAGACCATAGAAAGAGAACTAAGAAAAGACAGGAAAGCAGAAGCCTCAGATCAGGACCACTATGATCAGAGAATAAAATGGTCAGACAACAAAGGTAGAAAAAATAATTTTATTTTCAATTTAGTGATTGGACTTTGCACAATCTTTATGGAGAACTACATCTCTTATTTCTCTGATGTTGCCCTGCATGCGGAGTCTGGCTTCTTGGGGATTCAGTCTAATTTTTGTCTACATATTTTTATTTTCACTTTACGTTGTAGTCACTTATTCTGTACTTGGGGAGGGTCTGTGTTCTGAGTATGTGACTGAAGCCATGTGTTCTGTTAACATGGAGTTTGTACATAGGGATCTATACTGTACTATAGTAATTTGACTTGTTCAGCTTTTCAAATAGGTGTATGGATGTTCTAGGGATTACAGCAGTATTTATAGTGTGTCATTTTTCTGGGTAGGCCCCTTATGTGAGTTTTGGAAGTTTATCCTGGTATGGTATGGTAGATTTGGTCTTTTAGATCTTCAGTGACTTTTGTAGGGTTTTATATTAGTTCCCAATATGCCTGTTACTGGAGAATGTTTGTTAGATGACCAGAAACAGATTTTTTTTAATATATTGAGTTCTGTGGGTGAATGTCCTACTTCTGCTCTGCACCCATTGTTGAGGGAGAGGTTTCTGTGGAAGCAGAATATATATTCAAAAAGAAAAAGTGAGAACTATAACACAGTTTATAACAAAATAAAATGAGTTATAATTTTATAATTTGGTACTATAAACTGTGCCGTGGTTCTCACTTTTTCTTTTAGCTCCTTGGTGTACATTTCCTTTGTTTTTTTTTTTGCAGAATATATATTTACATTAATACCATGCTGGTCTAGTGTGCAGTTTCAGGAGTTATGTTGGGATTGCCAAGCCCTTCTTGGTCACAAAGTCTCTCTTCTTTTTCTGAGGGTGGGAAGTGCTATGTTGGGACGCCAAGTTACTCCTGTTTTTGTGGAAGTGGAAGGTGCTGCATGGGTGCTGTTGAGCCCCTCTTGTTTGGCATATTTAGCAGTATGTTTCCTAAACTCTGCACCATACTGGGTCAGACTAAGGTCTCTCAAGCCCACTATCTTGTTTTTAACAGTGGCCAATCCAGGTCACAAGTACCTGACAGATTTCCAAAAAGGCACACAGGTTCCGCAATGCTTGTTCTGGGGTAAGCAGTGGATTTCCCAGGTCCTCTTTAATAATAGTTTATGGACCTTTCCTCCAAGAACTTGTCCAACCTTTTTTAAACCCAGCTACACTAACAGCTTTTCCTACATCCTCTGGTAACTAATTTCATTGTTTGATTACACGGGGTCATAGGCTAACTGCAGGTGCAACTAAGACCACACAATGAGGTGGCATTAGTTGCACTCACGCTACTTGCGCTGAGCCATTATGTTAGTTTCTGCCGACCATGCAGATGCCTGTGTGTGAGAGCTTTTTTAGCTTGCCTCACTCTGCAGTAAAGTATAATTTTGGGAAAGAAATCGTTTAAACCTAAAGAGTAATGGGTAAAAGCATTTTTTGACTACATATGTCTGTTTTTAGTTTGTATTGATATATTCCCTATTTGGTGAAGATCTATCTCTGTTCTGCATGTGTGACTGAGGCTACATGTTCTGCTATCATGGAGTTTCTATGTAGGGAGTTGTAGTAATCCAGCTTGTTCAGTTTTATGAATAGGAATGTGGATGTTCTAGGGCCCACTGCAATATTTCTGGTGCTGCCCTTTTTGGGGTATGCTCTATGTTGTGTGAGTTTGGGAAGTTAGTGCTGTTATGGAATAGTAGATTTGCTCTATGGGTCCTGTATTCTGGGTTCTTGGTAAGATCAACTTTAGTGTGTTGGTTGGGGGGGGGGGCAGGAGGGGGGATACTGGAATATGTATTGTCTTTGAGATTTGCAGTTTTGTGTTCTTTATGCTGCCAGACTGAAATTTAAAATATTTTGTCAGATCAGATTAAAGGAAATTTCAAATTTTAAGGGAACATCTCAGTTTAATTTTGTTTAGTAGCCTGATAGCTTCACTGCTGCTGATTTCCAGACTTTTCAAGCTCTAACACAATCCAATCCAGCATTCAAATTCATGGCTACCAGGATTAGTTTCTCATTTTATATCTTCCCTCCTCATCAATAATCTGGTCATAGCGAAATAAATCTGATGTGCAGATTGATGGGGGGGGGGGACTGTGTAAATGGCTTTTCATTAATCAAATTAATAAATTTTATTATTATGTTTGTTTTATTGTAACGTCTGTTTTACTAAATTGCATGTATATGTTTGGAAACCACGTAGGATTTTAGATTGATGGCATATACATTTTAAAATAAAGTATACTAAATGTATGCAAATAATGCTGCAATGAATCTCTGCACATGGCCCTGCATCATCCTCATGCCGTCCCTGGGATGAAGTAGACAGGGGAGGCACTAGGAGGTGGAGGGAAGCAGAAACCTCAGATTGGGATCGGCATGATCAAGAATAAAATGGTCAGACAACAAGGTAGAAGAGAATTTTATTTTCAATTTAATGAACAGTCTTGGTGCTATCTTTATATTTTCTAAAGTACAGGGAAATGCATCTCTTTATATTTCTTTGACATTGCATAATCTGAGTTTTTGGGGTTGCACTTTAATTTTCATCTACATATGTTTATTATTAGGTTATGGTCACTTATTCTGTACTTTGGTGAGGGTCTGTGTTCTGAGTTAATGACCAAGGCCAGGTGTTCTGTTAACATGGAGTTTGTACGTAGGGATCTGTACTGTAGTAATCTGAATTATTCAACTTTTCAAATAGGTGTCTGGATGATCCAGGGCCCATTGCAGTATTTACAGTTATGCTTTTTTGGGTAGGCTCCATATGTGAGTTTTGGAAGTTGAGTTGGTATGGTATGTTAGGTTTGCTCTACAGATCGGCAGTGACTTTCTTGTAAAGTTTGTATTAGTTCACAATATGCCTTGTACTGGAGAATGTTGTTGTTTTTAGTGAGATGTTCAAAATCAGATTTTTTGTTTTTAAGATATTGAATTCTGTGGGTGAATGTCCTAGTTCTGCTCTGCACCCATTGTTGAGCGAGGGGGTTTTATGGATGCAAAATATATGTTCAAAAAGAAAAAGCAAGAACCATAACGCAGTTTATAACAACAAAATAAAAATTAGTTATAATTTGGTATTATAAACAGTGCTGCGGTTCTCGTTCTTTCTTTTAGTTCCTTGGTGTGCAGACATCTTGCATTTCCTCCACATTATCTAATTGGCTTTTTGGTTTGTTTCAGTCCCTGACTGGAGTTTTGAGAAAGCCCCCCCCCCCCCGATTGGGGACGGCGCCATCTCATCCCTTGCCTCAGGCAGCAGACTGCCTTGAGCCGCCCCTGGCTATGCATGACCTTGATATTGGTTTGTGTACTTAACAATACCATTTACATGTAAGCTTCTTGTCTAAATGATGATTTGTTACAGCAGAAATGTCTCATCAGTATCTCAACAGCCGTGATACATTCTGTTACATTTGTAGGAGTATACCCTTAAGCCTCAAAGATGCAGCATGACTGCACTTATTAAGAAAGCGTATGGTTTGCAGATTGTCATGCTGTGAGGACTTATATGCATCAGTAATGCTGAGAGCAAAGCTATCAGTAGCTTAGCTGAGGTGCCAGACTAAGACAAATCACCCATCTGGACAGCAGCAGAATGAGACATGTTGTAAGTGGAGGATCACATTTCTCTGAAAAATGCAACAATACTGGAATTAACCGAACGGAAGAAAGGCCTGGCAAATCTACTTCTGTATCTTGCCGCGAAAACCTATGGATATAGTGCTGGAAGACGAGACCTCCAGGTTGGAAGGTACTCAAATGGCTACTGGGGATGAGCTGAAGACTTCTCAGAGTAAAGCCAGCATTTATGATGTGGTTGGATCTGCTGATGTAGCTGCGCATGAAATAAGAGTCAGAAGTTGCAAAGATGTCTTACATATTCAGACATGGAACATACAAAGCATGAACCAAGGGAAGCTGGAGGTCATCAAGAATGAAATGGAACATGTACAACTCTATCTGGTGGGTGTCAGTGAACTGAAATGGACTGGCTTTGGGAACTTTGCATCTGATGATGATATGGTCTACTATGCTGGAAATGAAAGATAAAGATGAAATGGTGTTGCATTTATAATTAAGAAGAAACTTGTAAGCACTGTAATGAAATACAATGCAGTCAGTGAACGCTTAATTTCTATTCATCTAGGAGGAAAGCCCATCAACACAACTATAATTCAGGTATATGCCCCAACAACAGCTGCAGAAGAGGAAGATGCTTGATGAGTTCTATGAACAAATACAAGTTGAAATTGATAAAACATGCAAAAAGGATATCCTGATAGTCATGGGTGACTGGAATACAAAAGTTGGCAACAAAGAAGAAGGCAAAGTGGTTGGAAAATATGTACTTGGCAACAGAAATGAAGCTGGAGAAAGACCAATGATCTATTCATTTCAAACACCTTCTTCCAGCAACACAAGTACAATCTCTACACATGGACTTCATGCAATGGATTGTACAGAAATCAAATTGACTACATCTGTGGAAGACAACGATGGAAAAGCTTGATAACAAAAACTGGAGCTGACTGTGCTACAGATCACCAACTACTAGTATGCAAACTCAAGCTAAAGTTGAAAAAGAGCAAGCCACTCATGAATGTAGCAAAATATGACCTTGAGAATATACCACTGGAATTTAAAGACAGCCTGAAAAATCAATTTGCTGCTTTAGATACAAATGACAGAGTTCCTGAAGAGTTATGGGATGACATCAAGGAGGTTGTGTTGGAAGAAAGCGAGAAGTCTCCACATAAGGTGAAAAAACAAAAACGGCCAAAATGGATGACGAAAGAAACTCTGAAAATTGTCCAGAAACTCAGTGAAACTAAAGTCAGAGGAGAATGAGAGGCATACGCAGAACTCAATAGAGATTCCCAATGTGCAGCAAGACAAAACAAGGAGAAATACTACAATGACACATACAAGGAAATAGAATCAGAAACTTTTAGAAGAAGAACAAGATCAGTGTTTCTAAAGCTATGAGAGTTAAAGAAAACAGTCTAGCCTCGAATTGGAATGCTACAAGATGCTCAAGGATCCATGTTGAATGATGCTGAGAAGATCAAGAAAAGATGGAAAGAATATACAGAGTTATTCCAACAATTACATTGGCTTCCTATTATTGCAAGAACAAGATTCAAAAATTGAATGTTCACTTTTAGAACTATCCATAATTTATCAGCAGACATTCTACAGTCATTAATATCTAAGGACATGAACTTTAGGCATAGACGAACTCAAAGCATTAATAGGCTCAGCTTTCCTTCTAGTTTCAATAGATCAAAGCAGATGACATCTATGAGGGCTTTTTCACTCCTGGCACCAGATTTGTGGAATTCTCTCCCTGAAGACTTAAGAGCACAGAATGACCTTAAGGACTTCCGTAAGTCCCTCAAGACTCACCTGTTTATAGAAATTTATGGACAATCAATTTGATTTTAATAACATTACTTGATATAGTATGAATTGTTCCTCTTACTTAATTTTATTATATGGTATTGCATTGTAATATATTGTATTTGTCTTCCCTTACTCATAACATGTAAACCCTTTGTTGTCTTGTCAACCACTTTGATAGAAGGATAAGGTGGTATACAAAACTGGTTAAATAAATAAATAAAGATCAAGTGCACCAACAGCCATTTCAAACTATACCTTATGATCAGGAACCATTGGTGATGAAAGAAGAAATTGAAGCAACATTGAAAGCCTTATCAAAGAAGAAAGCACCAGGCATTGATGGCATTCCCACTGAAGTATTACAGAAATTGGATGAAGTTGTTACCATACTTACAAGGTTCTGCCAGAAAATTTGAAAGACAAATTCATGGCCAACTGACTGGAAAAGATCTATGCTTATACCAATACTGAAGAAAGGTGACCCGATTGACTGTGGAAATTATTGCCCAATTGCTCTGATCCCACATGCCAGCAAGATTCTACTCAAGGTCATTCAGCAGAGACTACAACCATACCTGGAATGAGAACTGCCTGAAGTACAAGCAGGGTTCAGGAAAGGGTGAGGAACAAGAGACCTCATCATGGATATGAAATGGATCCATGAGAAGACAAAAGAATACCGAAAGGATAGCCATATGTGTTTTATTGACTACAGCAAGACTTTTGACTGTGTAAACCATGAGAAACTGGGCCACATTACAAAGCATGAGTATACCAGAACATTTGTTCATTCTCTTGAGCAACCTTTACATTGATCCAGAACCAATAGTTTGAACAGAACTAGGAGAAACAGAATGATTTAAAATCAGCAAATGTGTACAACAAAGCTGCATTCTTTCCCTCTACCTCTTTAATTTATATGCAGAACAAATTATCAGAGAAGCAGGACCATATGAAGCAAACAGAGGTGTGAAGATTGGTTGAAGACTCATCAATAACTTTCACTATGCTGATGATATCACATTACTGGCTGAAAGTGAAGATGATCTGAAACATTTGTTTCTGAAGATCAAGGAACATAGTCTTAAAATGGGTCTGCACCTTAATATTAAGAAGACAAAGATCTTGACAACTGGCAAAATCAATAAGTTCATTGATGGAGAAGAAATCAAAATAGTTGACAACTTTAACTTACTTGGATCAATAATCAAAAAAGAAGGGACTAGCAGTCAAGAAATCTGACTATGTATTGCTCTTGGTAGAATGACTATGAAGGGCCTAGAAAAGATTCTCAAGAGCAGAGATGTCTCTCTCCATACAAAAATTTGATTTGTCCAGGCCATGGTATTTTCAATAATGTCATATGGATGCCAAAGATGGACAGTGAAAAAGATAGACAGAAAGAAAATTGATGACTTTGAATTATGGTGCTGGTGATGAATACTGTGTATTTCATGGACTGCCCGAAGAACAAACCAGTCAATACTAGAGGAGATCAAACCAAAGCTTTCCTTAGAAGATCAGATGACAAGACTTCGACTTTCATACTTTGGACACATCATGCGAAGAGAGAGATCATTGGAGAAAGACATAATGCTCAGCAAGGTAGAAGGTCACCGCAAAAGAGGAAGGCCGGCAATGAGATGGATTGATACAATAATAGCAGCTATGGATACCACTCTATCAACAATGAGCTGCTTAGGTGAAGACCAAACAAAGTTAAGGTAACTATCCAGAGGGTCTCCAGGAGTCGACACTGACTCGATGGCACTTAACAACATGAGCTCTACTTTGATTGTAAAGTTGGCGATTAAGACAAATCTTGGGCTCCTCACATTTGCTGTGCAACATGTGCTGACCATTTCAGAGCTTGGCTCAAAGGTACTCAGAAGTCAATGCTGTTTGCAGTCCCAATGATATGGGGAGAACAAAAGGATCATGTGATGGACTGTTACTTCTGTTTGACCAATGTATCCGGCTTCTCTGCTACAGATAAGAAATCTATTGAATACCCCAGTCTGCCACATGACGACAGTATGCCAGTACCAAAGCCATCAGAGACATGGAGTCTAGATGAGGCAGACGAAGATGTCACAATACATGGGCCAGATATGTAAAATGACATGGATCTCGATTTTGAAATGTTTATGTCTGATGTGCCTCATCTGATAATATACCCAAAATACAAATAATTGCCCCAGTTAAATGCAAAATACTGAAATATATATATTTTTTATATATGATTTTTTCTAAATGTTTCTTTTCAAATATTTTTTTTAGAATGTTTTTGTGGATAAGGGTCTCAGAATGAATGGGGAGGGTAGCTACAGGCCACAGTAACTGAAAAGCCTGAGAAAGCCCTAACCCCTTCCTTACATCAAGGACCCAGGCAATCCATCTTTCTTATATTTTCTTATACTGAAAAAGTGATTTTAAAAGATGCAGATTTCACCGAATCAAGAGCTCTGCTAACTCTTATCCAAGATATGATGACAGCTCATAAATGGTTCTAGTCATCTGTGGCATTTATCGTTTAAAGAAGAGACTTCTGACTTTTAAGTATAAAGTCCGGACAACTTATCTGTTGAAGATCATCAAGTCAGAACCGGTCTCTCCGCACCCGACGCATACTCCAAGCGCTGATGCGTTTCACCGCCTTCGCGGTTTCATCGGGGGAAAGTTTTTCTCCTACGGCGTGTCATTCATTTTCTGTTCAATTCATATTAAATAACTTCAAAGAAAAGAAGTGTACACATCAGTATTGTGAATGCATATCCATGTCAGATAAAGTAAAGAGCCGACCAAAGTACTTTCATATATAGCTGAATCGGTCTAAATTTTGCTCAACCAACAGACCTTGAGGCTTCACCTTCTGAATCATATTGAAGTCAAAAAAACGCCGCGCATGCGTATCGAGTCATACAAACAGTCATCTTATAGGCTGTGGAAGTAGATGGTAATTAACTAATCAATGAACATCGAAAAGGTGATGAGAAAACAACATCCAGGTATATTGACATGCTCATCGTAAAAACAAAACAGAATAATCAGTTGCCAACTACATTTTATAGGCATACTGACCAATCTATTTGAGAATTGAGACCTCCAGGGCAGACCGATTGCAGACGGTAAATCCAACGTTGTTCATTGATAAGTAAACTTTGGCTCCGGGTTTTACCGGCATATCCTGCCAAAGTCTGATCTATACAAAAACAGTGAAGCTGATCAAACTGATGATGGAAAGCAAGGCAGTGAGCCACTATCGGTGCTTCTAGTTTCTGACAATGAAGGCGACTACGATGTTCATTAATTCTTAATTTAAAAGCTCTCATAGTTTTTCCAATATAGAGAAGCTGACATGGGCATTGAATCGCATAAACCACAAACGTGGAGGTGCAGTTAGTCAATTTCCGCAATCGATATGTTGTCCCATGGTAGGTAAACTGTGTGAGTTCTAGAGTGATATTACAAATAGTACAATTTCCACATTTAACATGTCCAACTGGAGTGTCTACATTCATAGAGACAGTCGTAATCTGAGGTGAACATAATATAGTCGGGCTTAGCAGTTCCTTCAGATTTCTATTCCTTTGCCATACACAGCGAATAGATTTGTCTTCCAATCCAGGTAAATGACTCAAGATATTACTGTGACGGTTCAAAATTTTCTGAAACTTGTTACTTAATGGAGAATATTTTGAAATGAAATTTATCTGATCTTCCTTTTGATCTCTTGATCGTTTCTCCTGCAGCAACAAATCTCGATTATTAAACAAGGCGCGTGTGTAAGCCTGACTAACAACTGATTGTGGATACCCTCGATCAAAAAAATTCTTCTGCAATTGCTTAGAATGTAAACTGAATTCCTTCACCTCCGAACAATTTCGCCGAAAACGAAGAAATTGGGAGAAGGGGAGACTGTTTTTAAGCTGTACAGGATGAGCACTCTGATAGTGTAATAATGCATTCCGGGCTACTTCTTTCTTGTATATAGTAGTCTCCCAAGTAGATCTACCTTTTCGAATTTCCAAATCAAGAAATGTAATTTTGTCAGAAGCATAATTGCTGGTAAAACATATATGAGGGTCACATTGATTGAGCCATTGATGAAACTTATTAAATTGAATCGCTGAAGCAGTCCACAGTAAAAAAACGTCGTCTATATAGCGACCCCAGAAGGGAATATATTGCCAAAATTCTGATGGATATAACCATTTCTTTTCGAATTCGGCCATATATACCCTTTAATTGGAATTCATCTGATAATATAGTCAAAATTGAATGACCTTGTGAGGGACTTAAGTTTGTCAAAACAAAAGCTGAACTATTTGGTTCAAGATTGCAAGGATTGGGTTTGCTGTCACCAGGTTTGAAAATTTCTGTATTTCGGACCCGCTAAGAAGATATTAAAAATGTCTTTGTGCATGTTGACAACTTCTGTTTCTGCACTGACACTGATGGGTTGTTCACGGCTTTGGGTTGTGAGCATGACACACAACAATGGTGCCTTTTTATCAATTCATCACTGCTAAGCCTGAAAGCTGTCTTGTTACACAATAGCAATGTCCACCCTTCAATAACTATTGACTATGCAGCGCACATGAAAGAAACCTACGAAAACATGGAACTGTTGTTGAAACACATACAGTACAACAACTTCAACTGGAACATCTGTGGTGATCTAAAAGTAGTGGAACTGCTAATAGGAATGCAGCTCGGGAATACCAAGTACTGTTGTTTCGTATGCGAATGGGACTCCTGTGCTAGAGAGTATCATTACATTAAAAAGAGCTATCTGCTCCGTAAGCGTTTGGTTCCAGGACAGAAAAAAAATTGGCATATGAACCACTTGTCGATGCAAGTAAGATATTTTTGCCTCCTCTTCATGTGAAACTCTGACTGATGAAAAACTTTGTGAAAGCAAAGAACAAGAAAGGTGAATGATTTTGATATTTGAGACAGATGTTTCCAAAAATAACTGATGCCACGTTTAAGGAAGGCATTTTTGTGGGTCCATAAGTCAGACACTTCATCAACGACAAGCGGTTTAAAGATCTGCTAGTGGAGCCTGAGAAAATCGCATGGAAGGCATTCAGGGACGTTGGTGAGAATTTTCTTGGCAAATACAGGCCACCAAATTACATCCAGCTGGTTGACAACATGCTTCAAGCAGAGAAAACCATGAAGTGCAACATGTTGCTGAAGATTCGTTTTCTGCATTCACACTTGGACTTCTTCCCTGCTAATCTTGGTGCAGTCAGCGATGAACATCGTGAAAGGTTTCATTGCGACAATGGAAAAGCAATATCAGGGCAACTGGAACGCGTCAATGCTGGCCTCTATTGTTGGATACTGAGGCGAGAAGCATCAGATGCTTTGTACAAACAAAAATCAGGAGCAAAACATTTTTAGCTCAGGTGAATTAGTGCAATATGTCAACATCATTGTGAGATTAAACATGCTAAATTCAGTCAAAATTTAATTTTGTATTACTCCAAATTCCTATGTGATACAGTCAATCTGAAATTATATTTGTGCTCAACTTGAAGCTGTCTATCGTAATCAGCAAACTTTTTCAGGAAGCAAAACTTTTGAACAAATTTGTTGACCAGTGTAATAGCAGCATTGAGAGCCCCCTCTGATTGAGTAGAGATTCCTCAGACTTGTGTAGCCCTGTTGCAGTGTGTGTGTGTGTAAGATCTCTAGAGCACTTCTTCCAACACCTGTCTTGGAGAACCCCCAGCCAGTCAGGTTTTAAAGATACCGGCAAAGAATATTTATGAGATAGATTTGCTTGCGCTGCCTCCACTGTCTGCAAATTTCTCTCATCATATTCATTATGGCTATGCTGAAAACATGCGTGAGTGGGGGTCCCCCCCAGGAGTGGCTGGAGAACTTCTGCTCTAGAGGCCATAAGTTTACTGTGCAGTCTACTGGAGGAAGCTTAGGAGTAAGCATCACTTAAGCTGACTTCCTGTTTTAAGCATGGAAAGTTCCAATACATCTAGCTGTGCCAGCTATAGTGTATCCAGCAAACTTATGGAAACCATTTTCTGGAAAATCTCTCCCTTCAAAGACATTCACCAGGCGTCACATATAAATGACTGAATAAGTTCAGAACCGTTACTGCAGATAAAGTGATTTGACTGAGAGGAGAAAGATGAGATTTTTCATCAGCTCATGGAGACTGGACCTTCAATTCAAGCAGTTGTGCTTTCCCCTCGGTTTGATATAAATCTAGGGCAAAATATTCAAAGGATTTATGCTCCTAACTTTGAGAGTTTTGTTCCTAAATTGGCCTCTTTGAAATTTACTAGGGCTGAGCACCTTAATAATTTCTTACAATTTCACCAAACTCATTAAAGATGGGTGGCAATGGGGGTGGATTTCGGGTAGAGAAAAAAAATTAGGGCCTTAGCACTGATTTTCAGCACCAGGCAGTTAAATTAGGCTCATAAATCTAGGCAAATGAATGGCAAGCCTAAATTCAGGAGCATAAATTTTAAGCTTCTAAATTAGGATGACTTTTCAGCTGAAAACTTAGGCTCGTAAGCAGGGCCGGATTTACCTTGAGTGAGGCCCTACGCCAACAAAAATTGTGGGCCCCCAGCAGGGGCGGCCCAAGGGGGGTGCGGGGCCTCATTTGCATAAGGGGCCTCATTTGCATAAATATTTGCATAATGTTACCATATACTAACTTTTAGTAAACGTGCCTCTTAATGAGTGTATGGATAAAGAAAGACTAAAAGATTTCTACATTACTATAATCCAGTGCCAACTGCCAGACACATTAGGAACTACTACAAACACTGCCCATTTAGAACCCATAGTAAACCCGCCGTATCCTAACAGCACTACCAGGATTCACAAAGCACCATACTCTACCAATCAAAAGGCAACACTGCAAATATTAAACCAGTACATTTCAGAGAACAACAATACATGACCTACTGGGGAAAGAGAACAAGTGGCAATGTCAAATAGGAATTATATAAACAGAACACCTCAGCTCAGTTACACATGCAGAACATAGACCATCACCAAACAAGTAATCACAATTTAGAAACAGGAAGACAATAATTAAACTGGGAATCCCAAAAGCCAAACTTGGAATGTACAACACTGTAGAAATAAAACTATACATTAATTTGCTCTTGTACTAAACAAAGCGCAGATGTTAATGATGCACATTTACCAGAGCTGACATATTCCAATTAATAAATTCAAAATAAAGAGATATTTTTCTACCTTTTGTGCATTTTTTTCAGCTGCAATTGCTCCAGCCACTTTCTTCTGGTTTCTTTGTGTCTTCTGCTAACTCTCCATCGTCTGCTGTCCATTTGTCCTTTCTTCTCTCTTCTAGATTTTTTTCCATTCTCTCTCTACATCTGCTTTAACATACTAATCTTTCTCCTTTTGCTCTTTCCTCATTCCTATTTCATCCACTCAAATTTTACCCCTCCATCCTCAATCCCCACTTACTTTCCCAATACCCGGCCAATTGTAGATTTTTTATCCCTCCCACACAAAATATTTTTCCCTTCTCCATTTTACTCTTCCAGCCCCATCCCATTCTAATCCTCCCCCAACATCAGCTCCCTTCTAGTTCCAGCCTCACCCAGCATCCATTCCCTTCTAGTCCCTGCATCAGCCCATTTCCAGTCCTAGCCATCCATCAGCCCATTTCCAGTCCTAGCAACCCCCAACCCAATACCAGTCCTAGCCCCCCATCAACCCACTTACAGTCCTTAACCCATCACCCCATTTCCAGTTTAAGCCCCCCCTATAACCCATTACCAGTCCTAACCCCCATCAGCCCACTTCCAGTCCTAACCCCATCAACCCATTTCCAGTCAGCCCCCCATAGCCCATTGCCAGTCCTACCCCCCCATCAGCCCACAGCCCATTACCAGTCCTAACCCCATCATCCCACCTCCAGTTTTAACCCCCCAGCCCATTTCCAGTCCTAGCCCCCCCATAGCCCATTACCAGACAGCCCCCATCAGCCCACAGCCCATTACCAGTCTTACCCCCCCAAAGCCCATTACCAGTTCTAAACCCCCCCCAACAGCCCATTACCAGTCCTAACCCCATCAGCCCACCTCCAGTCTTAACCCCCCAGCCCATTTCCAGTTCTAGCCCCCCCATAGCCCATTACCAGACAGCCCCCATAAGCCCACAACCCATTACCAGTCTTAACCCACCCTCAAAGCCCATTGCCAGTTCTAAGCCCCCCCAACAGCCCACAGTCCATTACCAGTCCTAACCCCATCAGCCCACCTCTAGCCTTAACCCCCCCAGCCCATTTCCAGCCCCAGCCCCCCCCAATAGCCCATTACCAGTCCTACCCCCCCATAGCCCATTACCAGTCCTACCCCCCATCCCATTTTCAACCCCAACCCCCCCCATATCCATTTAACAGCACTACCCCCCCCCATAGCCCATTACCAGCCCTACCCCCCCCAGCCCATTTCCAGCCCCAGCCCCCCCAATAGCCCATTACCAGTCCTACCCCCCCATAGCCCATTACAAGTCCTACCCCCCCCGTCGGCCTAAAGTAAAATTTAATTTTAAAAAAAAACCTGGTGGCTGCCGCCGTGGGGCCCCCTCTGCTGCCGCGGCAGCACCGATTGACCCGCGGGGGCCCCGTCTACAAGCTGAAGCCGTCGGGTTGGGTCGGGTCGGGTCGTTCCTCCCTCCCTTCGTCCGTGCAGGCTGCAGGCTGTGAGAGACGCGAAAGGAGAGTGTCTCCTCGCGTCTCTGTTAAGCCCGCAGGGGCTGATGGGAAATTTCCCATCAGCCCCTGCGGGCTTTACAGAGACGCGAGGAGACGCTCTCTCTTCGCGTCTCTCACAGCCTGCAGCCTGCACGGAGGGAGGGAGGGAGGGAGGAACGACCCGACCCGACCCGACGGCTTCAGCTTGTAGACGGGGCCCCCGCGGGTCAATCGGTGCTGCCGCGGCAGCAGAGGGGGCCCCGCGGCGGCAGCCACCAGGGTTTTTTTTTAAATTGTATTTAAAAAAAATTTACTTCTTCTTTTTTTGTGGGCCCCTGCCGGCTGTGGGCCCTACGCCATGGCGTACATGGCGTATAGGTAAATCCGGCCCTGCTCGTAAGTGTGGCTGAAAATAAGGTACAAATTTAAGAGCCTCACCTTTTTTTTTAAAATATTGGGCCATGGTCTCGCATATTTTCTTGTGTAAGTAGGGGCCTTATCCATCCACCAGAGACCACTGATGGAGAAAAGGAGCAGTACACCTTCAGGCCCCTGGAGCTCTCTTAGATTAAGCACACCTGATCCTGAGGTTAAGGTTCTGGAACTTGAGCCAAATGGAGCCCGGATTTCTCTTGATTAGAAGAGATAATTGCCCAAAAGCCCCTATGGTATACCCTCAGGTAAAGGTAATGTGCCCTTTCTCTCTCCTGGGTACCTCTTTAATAACAAGAATCACCAGTCTACAAGGAGTAGTTAAAAGCAAGCATAACAGTACTAGAATCTTCTGGTCAGACAGATCATACAAACCAGCAAAGAATATTATTTATAGGAAAAATAAAATTGCAGGTTAGATATCAGGCAGCAATTAACTACATAAACAATTAATTTACGTTCAAACAATGGAAACCTGGTCATGATATTGTGCTATATAGCAGCTATAACTATAGTATAGTCCCCGGCTTGTAACATGAGGTACCTCAGAGAAGAAAAGGTCTTCAAGTACCAAGAAATGCAGTCAGAGACCAAGAAAATGTGACAGAAAGATACCGAGTTATTTCCCATCATGGTGGGTGCCACAGGCTTGATTATAAAGAATTTCCAAGCACACCTTAATAAATTACCCATACATGTTACAGTGCCTTGCGAAAGTATTCATCCCCTTGATTTTTGTCCTGTTTTGTTGCATTGCGTACAACCTGGAATGAAAATGGAGGTTCATCTGGATATTAGGTAACAATATAGTCCAAATTGATGAAGTGAAATGACAATAAGATACATGCTCGAGGCCGCGGGCCGGGTCCCGCGGCCGTCAGTAACCTGGGCTCGGGCCCAGCCTCGGCCTCCAGCACGTGACGGGGGGGGGGGGCTGAGAGTGAGGAGGCTGTGCGCGACATTTGAAATCGCTCCGTCGCGCCGTCGGAGCGATTTCATTGGCTCGCCGGGAAGGGGGGGGGGCGGAGCAGTGTCCGCGAGGAGCCGCGTGGCCGTCTCCTTCTTGCCGCGGCTCCTCGGGAAGCGGTCGCGTTCCCGCCCGCCCGTCCCTTTTTGGAGGAGGTTTGGGGATGTTGCAGCTGGTGGGGGTGTGGGGTACAGAGCCAGCGCTCGCAGGAGCGGCGCGGGCTTGAACTGGTTTACGAGCAGTGGGGGCGAAGTGCTCCTCGGGGTGGGGCGAGACAGCCCGGTTGGGGGTCTCGGCCCGGTAGCGGGGGGGTGGGAGCCGGCCTTTGCTACTATTATGGCGAGGCAGGCGGTGGGGTTTGGGGGAGAGGAGGATGCTCCGCCTTGCTACTAAGATGGCGGGTGGGGGGGCATCCTCCGGCAAAGGGGTGCGGGTCTGGGTTATGTTCAATTGTTATATTCAGGCCCGTGTTGGGTCGGTTGTTACAGGTTGTAAATAAAGCTGCGACCAAAAGTTTGTACCAAAATACAGTTGTTGGTGAATTTGTTGGGGGGGGGAGCATTATTGGGGGGTGCTAAGTCTGGGGATGGAGGCGAGGAGGGCTTCCGGGTTACCAGAGTTACTTGTATATACAAAAAACAAGTAAAAGCTGAAAAATTGTGAGTGCATATGTATTCACCCCTTTTGCTATGAAACCCCTAAATAAGATCTGGAACAACCAATTAACCTCTGAACTCACATAATTAGTTGATTAGGGTCCACCTGTGTGCAGTCAGTGTCACATGATCTGTCACATGATGCCTGTATAAATATACCTGTTCTAAACTCTGCAACACCACTAAGCAAGCAACATGAAGATCAAGGAGCACGGCAAACAGGTCAGAGAGAAAGTTGTGGAGAAGTATAGATCAGGGTTGCACTATAAAAAAAATCCCAAATTCCGAATATCCCACGGAGCATCATTAAACCCATTATAACAAAATAGAAAGAATATGGCACCACTACAAACTGACAAGAGAAGGCTGCCCACCAAAACTCACAGACAGACATTAATCAGAGATGCTACAAAGACACCAAGGATAATACTAAAGGAGCTGCAAAGATCCACAGCGGAGATGGGAGTATCTGTCCATAGGACCACTTTAAGCCATACACTCCACAGAGTGGGGCTTTATGGAAGAGTGGCCAAAAGAAGCCATTGCTTAAAGAAAGAAATAAGAAAACATGTTTGAGTTTGCACAACGGCATGTGGCGGATCCCCAAACACACAGAAGAAGGTTCTCTGGTGAGATGAGACAAAAATTGTACTTTTTGGCCATCATGGGAAACGCCATGTGTGGCACAAACCCAACACTTCCCATCACCCCGAGAACACCATTCCCACAGGGAAACATGGTGGTGGTGGTGGATCAAGAACAGACACAAGGGGGAAAACCAAGATGGCTGCAGGCAGGTTTGTGCTGTGAGAAGCGTTTCATCGATGGGGAAATGGAAGGCTAAATTGGCCTCTAAGCCCTCTCAGGCGCCGGTGGAATCTTCCCCCTTACTTGTTGGGAATTTGGACCCTTTTCTTGTTTGTGACTTGCAGTGGCCAGGAGGTGTACCGGCAATAGAGAGCTCCATTCGCTGTGGATTGGAATCAGAGTGCTTGTCTAGTAGCTCGGGGCCGGAGATCAAGTTGCCGGAGCAGTGGCGCCCACCTAAGGCAGCTGTACTGGGAAGCGCTCCTGCATGTTTGGCAGAGTTGGCTGGGTCCCTGAGTGGCGTGCCGTTGGCTGCTGGATGGTTGCAGCAGAGCATAGTGGAGAGGAGAATGTGCGTGAGGCTGTTCTTCCGGGTCAGTGTTCTAGTGGTGGAAGTCTGCAATTGACTGCGGGAGGCTTGGCTGTTTCCTTGGCTTTGTCTGGTGCTTCCCTGATGGCCCTGCAGACCTTAGTAGATGGACTGGGTATGTTTGGAGCTCCAGGTCCTTTTGCCCTTCATCGCCCAGAGGTTTTTACCTTGGAGTCTATTTGGATAGCAATAGCCAGCCTTGGGGAAAAGTTGTTTCCGCAGGTTCAGGCTCTGACTGTACAAGCACAAGAGAACAAGCAACAATTACAGCAGCATTCGGAAGCGATTTTGTCCCTGCAATCTTTAACAGCTGATATGCAAACCGAGACGGCTGGTGTGGAGGAATCTGGTAGTGCTTTCCAAAAAGATGCTCTTGCTTTACAGGCTAGGACTGAGACTTTGGAGAACTTTGCTAGATACTGTAATTTGCGTATTATTAATTGTCCAAGATCCTCTATACGTGCTAGAGAGTTGTTTAAGCAGTATTTATTGGAAGTGCTTGGCGTGCCGGCTGAATCTCATCCGCCGGTGGCAAAGATGTATTATCTTACTCCTGGGAGAAGATCTCCGGGTGGTGCAGGGATCCCTGGTGTTCAGCCAGTGGATTCAATAGATGTTTCCACACTGTTGGAATCTTCAGATGTGGAGATTTTTAGTCCTGCTACTTTGCTAGTATCTTTTTCACTTCCATCAGATCAGGACTGGTTTCTTAGGATTTATTTTCACAAGAGGGTTATTGATTTCAAGGGTATAAATTTAAATGTTCGGATTTTTCTAGGCAACACAGCGGCGGAGGAAGGAGTTCCTTCTTCTTTGTCCAGGTGTCCAACAGCTGGGGGCAATTTTTTCTAAACTTTCCTTGTAAATGGGAGTTATTCTGAACCACGAATAGCAGGGATGTGCAGGGAAGTTAGTTGGGGGTGGGGAAGAGGCGGCACGGGGGCAGAGAGTGGGCAGGCAGTGGGCAGTCGCTGGCCCTGGACATACAGGGTTGATTCTAATGTTGGCCCTGTACGTCAAGGGAAGGCAAAATGTCTGGGGTGAAATAACTTCCCCGGATGTTTCTTTTTCATGGCATCGGGGCATGGAAAGGGCTGGGGGGGATGAAGTTCATCCCCCGCAGCCTGACCCTTGCCTTAGGAGGCTGGATCAGGGGTCAGGCTGTGGGGAATTAACTTTGTAGGAAGCGGCCGGCATCGTGGCTTTTAAATGGAGTTGCAGTGCCATGGCAACAGAACTCCATGGCGCCGCGGCTCCATTTAAAAGCCCTGGCTGAGTTAGCCAGGCTAGCACTGTACGTGCAGACCAGGACTGAATCGCAGTCTCGGCCTGCATGTACAGTGCTGTTTGCGATTCTGATCCCGTAGGGTTAGATGTGCCCCGTGGGATCAGAATCGCGATCTCCTTTGTACGTCCAGGTCAGCCTGGATGTACAAAGGAGATCTACATCTGGAATGGAATCAGGCCCTATGTGTTTTTTGTACCATCCCAGCTGCTTTTGGAGTCTCGCGAGGCTAGTATGGGTGAGGATCTCCCCACTGTGTGATGGTATGATGTATCCTGGCTAACACCCGCCTCTTTCCCTACCTTTCTGGGTTTTGTATTATTGCCTTGCTTTGTTTCCCCTCTGTTTATGGTGGGCTGGAGTAGGGGTCAAATTGTATTGCCATTTTAGTATTTCCTGGGTTTGTTTTATCCAGAAATGTTTTGTATTTCTCTTTTGTTTCCTTTTTTCTCAAGTATTGTATTATGCTTGATTTTGCAGTTAAAATGATAAATATTAAATTTAAAAAAAACCCCATGGTGGTGGCAGCATCATGCTGTGGGGCTTTTCATTGGCAGGGACAGGAAACTGGTCAAGACTGAAGGAATGATGGATGGCACTAAATACAGGGCAATTGGTGAGCTGCAGGGTGGGTGTCAGCAGTGATGGAAGCTGCACTCTTGAGGAAACCTCTTGAGGAAAACCTGTTTCAGTCTGCCAAAGTTTTGAGATTGGGACGAAGGTTCACTTTCCAGCAGGACAATGACCCTAAATATACTGTTAAAGCTGGTTTAAAGGGATATTTTACATGTCTTGGAATGGCCTAGTCAAAGCTCAGACTTCAATCCAATTGAGAATTTGTGGCATTACTTGAAGATTGCTGTACACCAATGCATTCCATCTAACTTGAAGGAGTTGGAGCAGTTTTGCCTTCAGGAATGGGTGATAATCCCAGTGGCTAGATGTGCTAAGCTAATAGAGACACACCCCAAGAGACTTGCAGCTATAATTGCAGCAAAAAGTGTCTGGTGTAATTGTCTGCACCTGCAGCGTAGGCCCGAGAACTGACACATATGCTAGTATTTTATAAAGGTAAATAAGCACCAACGCTTTTATAAACAGCTTCTCTTATCAAATTACCCTTCTAGTGTCAACTAGTATGTTCAATGATCCTTTTAGAGGTTTTAGCAAGTCTCAGTTGTTGGCTGGGAATGTTTCCCCCAACAAATCAGCCCTAGTTGCTCCAGTCATCAAATTGAAATCAAACTTCTCTTAGTCATCGAGAAAAATTCCTGCAGCTTATCTTTGGGTGAGCGGAGGGATTTCTTTCTCTGTCTTTTGCTTGGTCTTTGTCTCTCTCTTCTGCACGTGATGTCTCAATTCTGGAGTACCTGAGAATTCTCAGACTTGTGCTCTCTGCTTCTGCAGTCAGCACCTTACTCCTTGCTGTCTTTCTGCTGTGTACCTCTGTCCTTTACTTCAGCAATCAACCTTGGGCTTCTTTTTTCTAGTCACAGAGAACATGGGACATTGTCTGCTACCATCACAGGGGTACCCTTACACATACTGTGACTCTTATTCCCATTCTGCACTAGGGAGGCATCCCATAATTCCTAGCAGCATTTGGAAGTTAACCCAGTCACTGATGGCTTGTGCAGATTGAGTCAATCAGCTCGTTTACTCTTGTTACACAGTTTAAATCAGGGGTTTTCAGCCCAGTCCTTGGAACACATTTAGCCACAATGAATATGGATGAGAGAAATTTGCATAAAATAGAGATAGCGCAGGCAAATATATCTCATGCATGTCCTGAGGACTGGGTTGAGAATCCCACGTTTAAAAGAATCCATTGCAGCTCTTTCCAGCAACTGCAAGTAGGGTTTGCTTTAGTCTTCCAACAAGCCGCATTGGCTCTGTTCCAGATTTTTACTCTATCCAATAAAAGAAAACACCAGAACTTGGTAAGTCTAACGTTCAGTTCTTTTGTAAGCTCAGTGAGGATGGATCCTGCTTTTAGTGAGGTCCCTCCCACTTGTTTCAACTAGAGACATATGTTTGGAGAAGTTTTTCTGCTGCTCTAATCAATGTTGGGATTGATAGCTTGTGTGCAAAATTTTCAGCCCATTTGCTAAAATGTCCACTGACAAAGTTTACGAGCTATTGATTAAAAACTATGGAAGTTGTTAAATTTCTATTCTTATTATGTTAATAGTAATATGTTAGTATCATTACTTATGCTTTTATTTGATTTGCAGACATTTCTTCTTCAAAAGTACATCTTTTCTGTTGCTAACAGACTGCAGCAGTTTTGTAGACCTAACCTGGAAATGGCAGGGAGTATGGCGAGCTGCAGAGTAGAAGTGGTGTTGGACACCAGGTGGGAGTTGGAGAGGGCTTGGTGAGCTGCAGGATGGATGTCAGCAGTGATTGAAGCTGCATTCTGCATGACACTTAAAGATCTGTGTGCAGTAGAGTTATTTTCTGTTCCCGGCTGCATTCCCACACAGTATAGAGGGAACATTGATGGTGGCACTGTCATTTTTAAAATTTTACAATCTATGATTAATATTATTCTGTGGATGGGACTCAAACAGCCAACTGAACAATTCTCCAGTTTAAGCTAAGCCACCGTGCTCAGCTGTAAAGATCAGGCAGATGTGAATAGTTTGGTTTCTCGATGCTGCTCTGTAACAACAAATTAAAATTTGCCTCAGGATTGTATTTGTTTGTGCACGCTATGTTCTGCAGCAGGGTTTACGATCTGTGTGAAGGCACATGTGCACAGCTTAGAGAGAATTCTGGCTCTTTTCTAGTACAAAGGATGTACTAATGAAACTATGATATACAGTATCTACTGTAGGGATGTATACTTTGTAAATATCTTTAGTTCAGTAAGTAAATAGGCACTTGTTGCAACCATTATCTCTGATATTAGCCTGAATTAGTAGTCTGTGAGTTGATTCACTAGTGATGAGAGGGGTATATGGGGTTCCCTTCTAGGCAGGGCCAATTGAAGGGTATTGGATACCCTTGGGCTAAGCTAACCCTGTAGCTTTTTCTGCCCCTCCTGAGATTTTGATAATTAAAATCAACTATCACCCCTCCAATATCCATCAAGAAAAAGTGTATAATTGGACATCACACTTTTAAATATTAAGCTTTTCTTTGTATGTTTGTGTGTGTGTGTGTGTGTGAGTGTGTGTCTCTGCTCTGCTGCAGGTAAAAGAATGTGCTGATGGCCCTTTGAGTTTGACTGCTGCCTCAGAAGCTTTCACCTTAGGTGACTGCCTGGTCTTGCCTAATGGTTGTGCTCGCCTTGGTTCTAGGCCTGTATTAAAAGGCAGCTACAGCATCCACAGGGAGGCCTGGCCAGCCTTCTCCAGTGAACCCTGTTGGCCAGAGCCGGCCCAAGGACTTCTGCTGCCCTAGGCCGGCCCTTCATGCAGCCCTCCTGCCTCATTTCTGAGGTGCCGCCATGCTGCTCCCCCCCCCTTCCCGGCATCCATCTACCTACTGGAGGGAGAGGAGAGGCATGACAATTGTTCCTTTGAAGCCACTGCTTCAGTGCGGTGGTGGGCTTTAAAGTGCCTGCAAATGCTCAGGGCCTGCTGCTCCCTCCCACTCTTATGTAACATTCTGCACACGTGAGCACACATGTTCTAATGCCTTCTGCAGTGTTGAAGCAGTGACTGAACTGCCGCCACTTCAAAAGAAGGATCAGTATGCCACCCACCAGGGCCTGCTGCCCTAGACAACTGCCTAGTTTGCTTAGTGGATGGGCCGACTCTGCTGTTGCCTACTACATCTGTTAGACCATAATTTATTTAAAAATTTATATTACACTCACTAATGTGACAGATTACACGAAGTGCATACAAAATTATATGAAGTAAAATCAACATTAAAATCCAAATTACAAAGTAGTATAAAACAAAACCTCCAATTTAACATAAAAATTAACATAACATAATACCAAACAAAGAGAAAGACAACAATCAGATTGCAGTTCTAGTTATACGATTCTTAACATAATGTAGCAAATGCTTGCCTAAAATAGTAAGTAAGTAATATACCCTCAGTCAATCACATCCCTGAACAGCTGGCTTACTCTTGTTTGTAACTAAACAAATTACTATTGTACAAAACATTAGCTTTTATTCTTAATCAAGTCATAACTTTTCATTTATTTATTTATTTTGCCACATAAAAATATATCAATATATCGTGTTACACATGATCAGCAATTTAAATTACTGAATAATTGTACTTATTTCATACTGCTGCCCATTCCACAACAAAGGCCTTTGCTTCACAGATAACTGCTGCATCAGGGGCCAAAAAGATCTCCTCCAGAATCACGAAAAGTCTTCATCTTTCAATAAACAAAAATGTTTTTGCTACTGTTAACTCTTTAGCATCATGGCATTTCCTTGCAACAAATGGCGACCCTTCATTTATACTAGCCACTCATTCAAACCGACTGATCAGCAGTCAACATGTCAGAAAAACACACCATGCTCAGACCATTTTTGTAATCAGAAAACCTTCATTTCCAGTTTTAAATCAATGCTTTCAACTATGTAAAAAAAGCTTCTCCATCCTATAGAAATATTAAAACCTCGAGGTTCCAGGATATCAAGTTTGTAAATCTAACGTTGTTCACGCTGTAACAATATCTTGCCCGAATCTCAAGTTTAAAGGAGACCATAAGCAGAAGAAATCTTTAATAAAACACAGACTCGGCCAAGTTTCAGCAATGATAGCCTTCATCAGGGGTCTACAATTACAATTTTAAAACATAAATATAGAAAATAATTAAAAATATAAAAGTGTAAAAAGACATAAAACAAGATGTATTACAACTATTAGATAAACTGAAGAGTAGCAAATCACCTGGGCTGGATGATATACATCCAAGGATGTTGAAAGAACTGAAATATGAGATTGCAGACCTGCTATTAGTAATCTGTGAACTATCATTAAAATCATCTGTAATACCTGAAGATTGGAGGATGGCAAACTTAACACCAATTTTTAAAAAGGGTTCCAGGGGTGATCTGGGAAACTACAGCCTGACGTCAGTACTGGGAAAAATGGTAGAAACCATCATAAAGAACAAAATTGCTGAACACATAGATAGTCATGGCTTAATGGGAGAGAGCCAACATGGCTTTAGACAAGGAAGATTTTGTCTTACTAATCAGTTATGTTTTTTTTAAGGTGTGAATAAACAGGTAGACAAAGGTGAGTCGGTTGATATAGTGTATTTGGACTTTTAGAAAGCCTTTCACAAGGTCCCTCATCAGAGACTTTTGGCAAAACTAAAGCGTCATGGGATAGGAGGCAGTGTACTATTGTGGATCAGGAACTGGTTAAAAGATAGAAAGCAGAGGGTAGGGCTAAATGGCCAGTTTTCCCAATGGAGAAAGGTGAATAGTGGTGTACCTCAGGGATCTGTGCTGGGTCTGCTGCTTTTTGACATATTCATAAATAACCTTGAAAAGGGAATAATGAGTGAGGTTATCAAATTTGCAGATGACACAAAACTATTTAAAGTTGTTAAAACCCAAGAGGATTGTGGAAAATTGCAAGAGGATCTTGATAAATTGCAAGACTGGGCATCAAAATGGCAGATGAAATTTAATGTGGACAAGTGCAAAGTTATGCTCCTAGGGAAGAACAACCCAAACTATGGTTACATGATGCAAGGTTCCACATTAGGAACCACCACCCAGGAAAAAGATTTAGGCATCATTGAGGATAACATGTTAAAACCCTCGACCCAGTGTGCAGCGGTGGCCAAGAGAGCAAATAGAATGCTAAGTATCATAAGGAAAGGAATGGAAAATAAAACAAAGGATATTATAATGCCTATATATCGTTCCATGGTGAGACCGCACCTTAAAAAGGATATAGCGTTATTAGAAAAGGTTCAGAGAAGAGCCACCAAAATGGTAAAGGGGATGGAAGGATACCCCTATGAAGAAAGGCTAAAAAGGTTAGGGCTCTTTAACCTGGAAAGAGACGGCTGAGGGGAGATATGGTAGAAGTCTATAAATTAATGAACCGAGTGGAACGGGTAAACGTAGATTGATTGTTTACGTTATCAGAATATAGAAAGACTAGGGACATGCAATGAAGCTACAGGGTAAACTATTTAAGACTAATAAAAGAAAATATTTTTTCACTCAACATGTAATCAAACTCTGGAATTTGTTACTGGAGGATGTAGTAAAAGCTGTTAGTGTAGCTGGGTTTAAAAAAGATTCCTGGAGGAAAGGTCCATAAACCATTATTAAGAAGGGACCCAGGATATCAATGCTTGACCCAATACAAGCATTGAGGAACCTGTGTTTTTTGGGGAAACTGCTAGGTACGTATGACCTAGATTGGCCACTGTTGGAAACAGGATACTGGGCTTGATGGACCTTGGTCTGACCCAGTATGGCATATCTTATGTTCTTATGTTCTTATAACAGGAAGCACATAAAAACCAACATACGAGACTTGTAAAAATCGTGAAATCTCTCGGGAAAAGAAATTTAAAAAAATTCTCACAAAGGGCACTACAAGAACAAAATGCAAGTTTAAAAAAGCAAAAAAATGAAAAATAGAGGAAATAAAGGAGGGGGAGGTAAGAGGAAAAAAGGGAAGGAGAAAGGGGAAAAGGAAAAAAAGAAAGAAGCGGGAAGACAGGGAAGGAGGTTACAGCTGCCTGCACATTGTGCCCTTGTTTGTACAATGAGTTTTTCTAGTATGTCTGACAAGATCTGAAAGATTATAAAGAAACATTAGCATATTCTAGGAAATCATGAGTGTTTCAAAGAGAAAAAAATTGCTTGTAGCATACAGCCGTGCTAAACATTTGAGAGACCTGCTGGTTCCATCAGCCTTACCAGATGATCATAAAATCTTGGCATTTCCTGAAGGACATTAGAAATGTGGAAAATGCTCGCTATGTTCCATTACATTGGACTGGATCTTTTTGTATATCCAGTTACAAAAGAAAAAGTATGTTTACACCACTGTAGTAACTGTAACAGTAAAAATGTAATTTACATTATTATATGCCCATGTCAGCTGTTATTTGTAGGAAAGACTCTTTGTCCCCTATGATTAAGACTTAGCAAGCACAAAAGTTGTATTAAAGAGTTGAGATGTTTTGCTATTAGCACTCTTTCAAACAATTTATTTATTTAAACTTATTTATATACCACCTTTCTACCATTCACAACTTAACAGGCAACAAGGTGCACTCTGCTGTACATTCAACAGAACATCGTATGGTAAATTAACTGGTAACTGTGAACTATGGACAATGAAAGGAGGTGATGATATTAGTAAGTCATTGCTCTGTTTGGAACAATGATTTCTTTGTAAGTTTAATACAGTGACTCCTTTTGGTCTCAATCAAGATATAGATTATCAGGTCTTTCTGTGAGATTTGCTTTCCTTCCCTTCCCCATTTCTCCCGATTCTTTCACTTTGTTCTTCCTCCTCCTCTCCCTCCCTTTCCCCTCCCCCTTCTTCCCTCCCTTCCACTTTGGTGCCCCCCCCATTTACTTTTTAGAGTTTTTTAAATGTATATTTTCCTATTTGATATTGGTTTATGTACTACTCCTCTTATGAGTAAGAAAGGGCAAGTATCTGTTATTTTGTTATTTTTTAATATTTTTTATATTTTATAATATTATTAAATTATTATGGTCTATAAGGCCATTGTTATATAACATAGTACATTCTTATTCCCTTTACTTTCCCTCTTCCCCTCTTTTATCCCTCCCCCTCCCCCTCTTCCTTCCTTATATCATAGTATAACACTTCTTTTGCATTATCTTTAATATACTATGTAAGATTCTTTGTGATCAACCTACACTTTTTGATAAGGCTGCTGTGTAAGGACTCGGCAGTAGTTAGGCTCTTTGACAAAATGTATTCTCAGCATTAGACTGGGATCATGCATTTGGACTGCAACAATCCAAGGGAGGGGTACAGTATAGGGAGTGATGTACCTCTGTCCACAAAAGAAGAACGGGACCTAGGCGTGATTGTGTCTGACATTCTTGAAGTAGCTAAACAGATAGAAAAAGCGACGGCAAAAGCTAGAAGGATGCTTGGGTGCATAGGGAGAGTAATAGCCAGCAGAAGAAAAGAGGTGATAGTGCTTTTGTATAAGTCTTTGGTGCAACCTCATTTGGAGTATTGAGTGCAATTCTGGAGACCGCACCTTCAAAAGGATATAAACAGGTTAGAGTCGGTACAGAGGGTGGCTACTAAAATAGTAAATTGTCTTCATTATAAAGCTTATGAGGACAGACTTAAGGATCTTTATATATATACTTTAGAGGAAAGGCGGAACAGAGGTGATATGATTGAGACGTTTAAATACCTCCGTGGCATAAATGCAGAGGAGGGGAGCCTCTTTCAATTGAAAGCAAGCTCTGCTTCGAGGGCTCATAGGGTGAGAGTGAAAGGGGTTAGACTCAGGAGTAATATGCGGTAATATTTCTTGACAGAAAGAGTGGTAGATGTGTGGAATAGTTTCCCAGTGAAGGTGGTAGAGCTGAGGACAGTATCTAAATTCAAAATAGCATGGGACAAACACAGAAGATCTCTAAAGAAAAAAAGGGGACTGTTGTAATGGTTGATATGGAAAGGCAGACTAGATAGGCCATGTGGTCTTCTTCTGCTGTCATGTTTCTATGTTTCTGGGTCTGTCAATCACAGAGACATGGGAGGAGCTTGCTCCCCATGGTGAAAAAATTTGTCCGACTATGTAAGAGTAATTTTTATTGTAGCATCCTTTCTGACGCACTGTGCAGGCAGCTGTAACCTTTTCATTTGCAAAGTAAAATGCTATTCTGTATTTAATCACATTTTTTATTGTAGTGTCCTTTCCATAGCTTGTTTATTTGCAAGTTAAAATGCTATCTAACGGCACTCTTTACTGTAGCATCCTTTCCAATGCACTATACAGGCAACTGTAAGAAAATCTATGTTGTAAAGATTCACCAATAGTTTTGGATTCTCATGGCAGAGGATAAGTTCTCAGCCATCAGCGAGAGGAAGCTCTCTTAGTAGCTCATTGTATGCAGGAACAACATTGTTTCTGTATCTTCTATGTATAGTCATTATCAAGTTAAAGCCAACGTTAAAATTGAAATTGGGCAAGATATTATTGCAGCGTGAAAAATGGTGAATTTACGGACTCGATACCGTGGAACCTCGAGGTTTGATTATTTCTATAGGATGGAAAAGCTTTTTTACGTCGTTGAAAGCATTGATTTAGAACTGGATATGAAGATATTCTGATTGCAAAAAGGATGCAATCATGGTGTGTTTTTTTGACACATTGACCGCTGATTGGTTGGTTTGAATGAGTGGTGTGGTACCGAAAGCATTCCTGAGCAGACAGAAGGGGAAAAGGGCGAGCACTGCACCTTTAAAAGCCAGAGCAAGCCAGGTTTCCATGACAGCAGGAAGCTTTCAGAGAGAATGCAGCTCAGTCAGATTCATGAGTAAGAGCTGGAAGCAGCCCTAACGAGGTGCACCTGGATAGTCAGAAGGGCGTGCCTGAACAAGGAAGCCGTTTTAAACCAGCTTCAGGGCTAGTCTTGCAGAGCAGCACTGAGAATCAGGACGGACAAGAAGGCAGGGAAGAGCCTTTACAAGTGTCTATTCCACTTCAGCAAGGAAGGCAGCAACTGAGGGAGTCTTGGAACCCAGCCCCAGGCAAGAAGGATTCTGGTGGGTCCATTACTGGTTACCTTGAAGCTAAACCTAAGCCGTTGTGGGAGCTTCCTGAAGACAGGGCAAAGCCATTTCCCTGTAGAGAGGAAGAGAGCTCCAAGCACAGACAAAGCAAGGTCAGCAGAAAAGGTATGTCAGGGTTACTGCCAAGCCAGAGTTTTGTGGAAGACGTTGTGAAACAGTTAAGAACAAGTGCTAATAGGTGCCAGGGTAGCACGGCTGTGAAAGCACCTAGCAGATACTCTTTTGACAAATGGTTTAAAGCTAATGTGACAACCATAAGGAAGAGCTTACGTTCTAACCCATTTCCTGAGCTAGAAGAAGTCACGGTCAGTGAGAGTGGAGTCTTCTTAGAACAGCTGCAAATAGCTATCCCAGGATTGCAGCCAAGAGGTTCTCCTAAACAGAGCCGTGAGAATGCAAGCAAGGAGATGTTTAATGACGTAGCTGATATTCCTGACTCACCTGATTACTATAAGAGAGACTGTTCCATGTATAATGTAGAAAGACTGCTCCTAAGATAAACAAGCTTTGGTAAGAAGAATTACAAAGTTGTTTGGAAGTTTTGTGCTGCTGTGAAGAAACAGTTTTTCCACTTTTATTTGATGCTTTTCATTTGCTCCTGTTTTTCTGTTTATTCTGGAAAAGAATTATATTGCTTTGCTTATTTGCCTGAGAACCTCTGTGAGGGGAAAAACCCAACAATAATAATAAATTTATCTGTTCCAAAAGACCCTTGTGCCACAACACATTTTTGTGAGAATGAAACCAAAAACTACATATCCCAGCAACCCTTGCTGCTAGATAGTATAAAGGACACTCAGAAGCAAAACAGCGGTCACCCCTACTATAAAGCCTTTGGCCAGTAGCAGGGGAGCGTGACAGTGGTAAGTATAAATGAAGGGCTGCCATTTTGTTGCAAGGAAACACCATGATTCTAAGGAGTTAACAGTAACCAAAAAATGTTTATTTAAGGATGAAGACTTTTCCTGATTTTAGAGGAGATCTTTTTGGCTCCTGATGCGGTGCTGATCTGTGAAATAATGGCCTTTGTTGGGCAATGGGCACAATAAAATTATTCAGTAATTTATATGCCAATTGTGCATAATGAAGGATACATATATTGATATATTTTTAAGTGGCAAAATAAATAAATACAAATTTACAAATTGGATCAGAATAAAAGCTAATGTTTTCTATAAAAGGAGTTCTTTCTGGATCAATGATCCTTGTGAGAGAGCCAACATGATCAAAAGTGCATTAATTTGCTGATAAGGACGGGGGCCCTTTTTTGCCTGTTATTTTTTCATTTCATTCCAAGGATTACTCTTTTGTCTGCCGTCGGATACTTGAAGGAAACTTGTACCAGAATCTAGCCAACAAAGCATTAAATGAAATACCTCTTCAGTGCTTTCAGTTGCGATTGAGTTTTGTATTTCAAATTTGGTTCAAGATCAACATGACAATGCCAGAATAGTCCATTCTGTATTATTACAATGTATGAATTACAATGAAGCTGACCTGCAAACTAAAGATACAATAAGATACCTTGGAGTCACCTTGGACCAACGTCTTGATATGAAATCACACATAGGCAATATAGTAAAAGCTGTATATTTCAAAATCCGTACGCTCAGGCATCTGCGCTCCTTACTGGATCCGGACGATTTCCGGACTATATACCAAGCACTAATCTTACCCCATTTCGACTTTGCCAATGCCATCTTACAAGGTCCCCCTCAATCTACACTGAGCCCGTTACAGCTGGCCATGAATGCTGCAGCAAGGGTCCTCCACGGAGCCTCCAGAAGTGACCACGTGACTCCCATCCTGAAGCAGCTTCACTGGCTCCCCATACATGGAAGGCTTATCTTTAAGACCTTGCTCCTCACATTCAAGACCATCAATGGCCTCTCATCTTCTTCACTTACAGAACTCATTCACACAGTGCCTCCCAACAGATCTAGAAGAGCAGCAGCTGTAAACTCGCTAATAACCCCGAAGGCCTTGACAAAATGCAACAGTACAACGGCAAATAGGGCCTTCAGTCTTTGCGTCCCCAGATGCTGGAATGCTCTACCACCCGACATTCGTGCCATTGTAGACCTAACTCAGTTCAGGAAGGCACTCGAATATCACCTTTTCCTCCAATACTACCCAGTCAGCAATGAAACCTAGGTAACCCCACCTAAGAAAGTAACCATATGTTAATTCTGATACAGTGTCAGCACCCCGCCTGCAGATTTATGTACATATTTTACTCATGTTATCTTAGCCTTTACTCTTGTTCTTTGTAAATATTTTATGTATATAGTTCACCCTGTTATCCAAGTTTGTACTCCTGTTCTCTGTAAAACCGAACAGCTTGTTGTTCTGGTCATTTTGTTATAATGTAAACCGCGCTGATATCGAATAGTGCGGTATATAAGAAATTGTAATAAATAAATAAATAAAATGAAATAGATCCAGTTGCCTTCAGAGTGCTGGTTGGTGTCCACTTTGATTCAGAGTTGTAGTTCATATTTACAATGCCTTGGATAAATGCATCTCAACAGAAGAAGCTTGTTTTGGAAGAGGCCAGTGGCTGCTTTAGGCAACTTTGTGTAGAGATCCCCTAAGATCTGCTTTATCAAGTTTGCTAGGACTTCTAGTAGATCTAACAGAATCTGCTTTCTGACCCCTCTGCACCCATCCTGTTTCTAGAACAGGAGGGAGTGTTCCTGCCAGTGATGTGATCCTGAGAGGATTCTTGTCTGTTGATGTAAGTAAAGAGGAGGGGTTGAAAATTGGAGGGAATTTGCAAAGGGTATAAAGTCAGGTCCAAGACTAAATTTGAATCCTCATCTTTGTATCCACAACCACTGTACCGCAGTATGGTATGGAGTGGAGGAGTGGCCTAGTGGTTGGGGCAAGGTACTTCAGGCTGGAAGGTTGGGGGTTCAAATCCCACTAGAGGACAGCAACCTTGGGCCAGAAGGACTGGGGTTTCTAGTCCCACAGGTGCTCCTTGTGGTCTTGGGCAAGCCACTTAACCCTCCATAGCCCATGTTCCCTGTAAAATGGTTATCTCCAAGTTATAATGCCCTGTTCAATGTAATTTCAGTTTGTTCAATGTAAACCGCACTGATGCAGAATAGTGTGGTATATAAGAGAATGTAAATAAATGGTACCTCTGACTCCTGGAGTTTGGGCCGAGTACCTGGAGCAAAGGATTGGAGCAGCCCCTGACCATATCAAAGGACTACTGAAAGAGAGGTGTTGGAGGCTGCTTAAAATGAAGCACCTTAAGGGATCCTTTTTATGCATTCTGGAGGACAAAGTCAGGACAGTGCTACAGAAGAAAGAGAAGATACTGGGAACTATCACATTTGGCAAATTCTAGCTTGGAGAGCGCTGAGGTACCAAGGGGCAAACGTGTCTGTGACTCATTCAGGCTTCAGAGGACTTAATGGTTGCTTCCTATAAGGAGAAGAGAATTTCAAAATTGCTCTTAGTACATAGAGAGCCAAGGATCTGGTCTTTGACAGGAAACAGGGCTGTATCAAGGACTGCGCAAGCGGTGCGGCCACACAGGGCTCCGGTATGGAAGAGGCACTGATGTCATCACTGGACTTCCAGAAAACCCAATCAAAACAAGTTCCTGCATGCAGATGGGTGAGTTGGGGGGCATCAGGTTCACCAGTCGCACAAGGTGCATTGCTGACTTGGTACGGTCTTGGCAGGAATGCTGAGACTATAAGTGTGGAGAACAAAGATTTTTGGATTGTTGATTTATCTGCTTTGGAAGAGTTGTGTCCTTCATGAACTGTATCTTTTGACTCTAATATATTTGAGCAAATTCAATAAAGTTTCACTGCTGGAATAGAAACCTAGCTGGCACTGCACATTAGAGCCGCTGGAGGTTTTTCTGTCTGTAGAGCCCTGACTCTGTCTCTTGCTCCCTCTACTTCCAAAATCTGGGGATCCATATCCATGTCCAGATCCTCAGCTACCATGTCCAGATCCTCTGGATCTTGGTAGTGGCAGGAAGAAGAAAACAGAGTCAGTGCTCTGCAGCCAGAGAAACCTTTGGTGGTGCTCATGTGCAGTGCCAGCCAGATTTCTGTTCCATAAGTGAAAGAATAATGCTAGATCCAGAGGATCTGGGTCTGGATCCATCGTATCTTTCACTGCTAGCATAGAAACAAGAACTGCACTGCACACTAGCACTGAGGCATGTTTAAATCCCTTCTGCCGAATAGGTACAAACAGGATACATTGCGGATGTGATTTAAGGTGGTATTAGCTAGATCCAGAGGAAGAACAAGATCGACTTTCCTAAAGCTATGAGAGTTAAAGAAAAAATTCCAGCCTCAAATTGGAATGTCACAAGATGCACAAGAATCTATGTTGAACGATGCTGAGAAGATCAAGAAAAGGTGGAAAGAATATACAGAGTTTTTATATGATAAAGATCAAGTGAGCTAACAGCCGTTTCAACCTGTACCTTATGATCCGGAACCATTGATGATGAAAGAAGTCGAAACAGCATTGAAAGCTTTATCAAAGAACAAAGCACCAGGCATTGATGGCATTCCCATAGAGGTATTACAGCAATCTGATGCAGCTGTTACCATACTTACAAGGCTCTGTCAGGAAATTTTGAAGACAACATCATGGCCAACTGACAGGAAAAGATCTGTGTTTATACCAATATTAAAGAAAGGTGATCCGACTGACTGTGGAAATTATCGCACAATCGCACTGATCCCACATGCCAGCAAGATTCTGCTGAGGATTATTCAACAGAGACACAACCATACCTAGAATGAGAGCTATCTGAAGTGCAGGCAGGGTTCAGAAAAGGGTGAGGAATGAGAGACATCATTGTGGATGTGAGATGGATCATTGAAAAGACTAAAGAATGCCAAAAGGATATCTATTTGTGCTTTATTGACTACAGCAAGGCTTTTGACTGTGTAAACCATGAGAAACTTTGGGCCACATTAAGAAGCATGGGTATACTAGAACACCTGCTAGTTCTCTTGCACAACCTTTACATTGATCAAGAAGCAACAGTTTGATTGGAACAAGGAGAAACAGAATGATTTAAAATCAGCAATGGTGTATGGCAAGGCTGCATACTTTCCTCCTACCTGTTTAATTTAAATGCAGAACAAATCATCAGAGAAGCAGGATTGTATGAAACAACAGAGGTGTGAAGATTGGTGGAAGGCTCATCAACAACCTTCACTATGCTGATGATACCGCATTACCGGCTGAAACTGAAGACAATCTGAAAAATTTGCTTCTCAAGATCAAGGAGCATGGGCCTGCACCTTAATATAAAGAAAACAAAGATCGTGACAACTGGCAAAATCAATAAGTTCATTGTTGATGGAGAAGAAATTGAAATAGTGGACAACTTTAACCTACTTGGATCAACTGTCCATAAAGAAGCAACAAGAAGTCAAGAAATCTGATGACACATTGCTCTTGGCAGAATGGCTATGAAGGACCTAGACAAGATTCTCAAAAGTAGAGATACCTCGCTCTATACAAAGATTTGACTTGGCCATGGCATTTTCAATAATGTCATATGGATGCGAAAATTGGAGAGTGATAAAGATAGACAGGAAAAAAATTGATGCCTTTGAATTATGGTGCTGGCGACAAATACTGTGTATACCATGGACTGCCTGAGGAACAAACCAGTCAGTGCTAGAGAAGATCAAAGCTAATCTTTCTTTAGAAGCTCAGATGACAAGACTTCGACTTTCATACTTTGTACACATCATGTGAAGAGAGAGATCATTAGAGAAAGACATCATGTTTGGCAAAGTAGAAGGTCAATGCCAAAGAGGAAGGTCAGTAATGAGATGGATCAATTCTATAAAAGCAGCTACGGGTACCAGTCTGTCAACAATGAACTACCTGACTGAAGACCAAACACAATTTAGGACAACTATCCAGAGGATCACCATGAGTCGACACCGACTCAATGGCACTTACAACAGCAGCTAGATCCAGAGGATCTGCTTTATATCCATTTCCCTGTCTGAGTACAATAGGGAGGGCAGAGTGGTTGGGACCAATAGCTTCAGTCACAGAAGGACCTGGGTTCAAGTCCCACTGGGGGACAGCAGCCTTAGGCTGGAGGGATTGGGGTTTTAATCCCAATGGTACTCCTTGTGGCCTTGGGCAAGCCACTTAACCATCCATTGCCTCAGGTACAACCTTAGATTGTGAGCCCTTTGGGGATAGGGAAATACATACAGTACCTGAATGTACTGTAACTTCTTTAACCACCTAGCTGCTTCCTGCTATAGGTAGTATATCAAGTAAATATAAATATAATAGGCCTCCTAGGACTTTCCTGGTCCTAACCCAGGAGTCAGACTTTGCAGGATTGGTCTGGCTCAGATTAGGTGCCCTCTAGGCTGTCTTGCAACACTATGCATTGCTAAAAAGGGACATATAGCCTGTAAGGGGATTACATCTCTTTTCTTCCTTGATTCTTTTGAAATTTGCTTGGTAGACATACTAGACCTTTCTTCTTAAAGTGACATTCAGCATGCTGGGATTAGTACTCTGATGTAAAGTTTATCTTCTCTCATGATTTCGGATTCAGCAAGTGACTGAACTGGTAGTCATTTTTTAATTTTTCTTTTATTTTTATGAAAGTATTCACATTATACATTTAAGCATTCACAAGAATGAAACATCAATGGCCAAATAACACATCCAAAAGGGGGAAAAAATGTACAAGTCATATAAAACTGGCAGTTAAGAACATAAGAAGATAAGAAATGCATTACTGGGTCAGATCAAGGTCCATGAAGTCCAGTATCCTGTTTCCAACAGTGGCTAATCGAAGTCGCAAGTATCTGGAATGTTGTTGCAAACCTGCAGGCCGAAGCAGAAAGCGGACGCTGAAGTCGCATGCTATCAACTTTTTGTGCCTGTTTACAACACACCGATAGTGCGTGCCTTCAATGCGGCTATGCAGAAAGGGGTTCATATGCAAATTAGACATGCATTAAACTGTGCACAAAATGGCAGTGTGAAACTTGGAGAGCAAGCCAAACATATATACACAAGAAATCGGCACTGGTTTGGCATGCTCTCCCAGAGCATATCAGCTCCCACAGGATTTTGATGGCATCGGGGGCAATCATAACATCGGGAAAAGCGCCTGATGCCATCAAAATACTGTCGGGGCATAAAGTCACTCACTGGTGGTCTAGCAGCTCTAGAACCCCCCACCCCACCTAAAAAAAAACTAACCTGGTGGTCTAGTGGCCCCAGAACCCCCACCCCATCCCACTTAAAACAAAACTAACCTGTTGATCTAGCGGCCCCAGAACCCCTCCCAGTATCATTCAAAGTGGGAGCACCACCTACGTGCTCCTACACTCAGTCTGCCATCTTGGAAAATGGCAGCACCTGACCCCATGAGGTGCATTCTGTGATGTACCAGACGAGGTCAGACTACCAGGGTGCACCACATGGGGCCAGGTGTGCCATTTTCCAAGATGGCAGACTGAGAGCAGGAGTGCGTAGGCGGCACTCCCACTTTGAAAGATACCAGATGGGGTTCTAGGGCCGCTAAACAACCAGATTAGTTTTGTTTTAAGTGGAATGGGGAGTGGTGGGTTCTGGAGCTGCTAGACTACCAGGTTAGTTTGTTTAAAGTGGGGTGGGGGATTCTAGGGCTGCTAGACAACCAGGGAATGACTTTCTGTCAGGGACCAGCTCCCGCCAGTATTTTGATGGCATCAGGAGCTTTTCCGAATGCCGCAATCGCCCCCTATGCCATCAAAATTCTGTCGGGAGCAGGCACTAGAGATTTAATATCTATATGCAACCAATCTGTGACATTACCCGATCTTTTGGCATATCCTGCCTTATGTACGCAGACGACGTGCTGCTATTTACACCTATAACTGTCACATGCCCGGACTATACAGTGTTAATTAACTGCTTCAGCGCTATAACGGATTGGCTACTCAATCAGAACCTCCGTATAAATTTCAAAAAAACAGAAGTCCTAATAATTACAAGAAACAGATCTTTCTCACCTCCTCCAACACTAAAGGTCAGAGACGCAGAACTTCCAGTCAAAACCAATGTACGCTACCTAGGAGTGATACTGGATCAGCAATTGGACTTCAAGGAGCACATAAAACGCACTGTAAAAGCGATCTACTTCAAGATCAAAACCCTGCGGCACTTGAGACCTATGATGGATCCCGATGACTTCCGCACCATCTTCCAAGCGCTAGTCACACCTCACTTCGATTATGCTAACATAATACTGCATGGCCTCCCAAAGATTACCCTCAACCCCCTACAGTTAGCTATGAACGCAGCAGCTCGCGTCCTTTGCGGAGCCTCAAGGAGTGACCACATCTCCCCCATTCTAAAACAACTCCATTGGCTTCCAATAAGCTGTAGAATCTTATATAAGGCCCTCCTCATAACCTTCAAGGCCTTTAACAAAATGTCACCTGCATCAATCTCTGACCTAATCACACACAACGCAAACAACAGATCTAGGAGATCACTAACTGCAGACATGCTAATTATACCAAGTGATTCTCCAAAGCTTAACCAGACAACCATCAATAAGGCATTTGTGAACTTCGCCCCCAGGTGTTGGAACAAACTCCCTCCCAGCATTAGAGCGATCAGGGACCTTAGGCAGTTTAGAAGATCCATCAAACACCATCTTTTTCTCATGCATTTTACACATCTAGATATCCCCCCCTTTGCCCTCCCCCACCCTCACAATTCCTAACCTCTGTTAGCTGATTGCATAGAACTACTGCGAGTTGAGTACCAACATGTAAATTGCTAGAAATGTAAATAGTTGTCCCAAGTTTATCTCCTTGTTAAAACCCTGTTATATGTAAACGAAGGTCATATTCAAATGACTAAGGGGCTTGTTTACAAAGCCGCGGTAGCGGTTCGCGGTCGTTATCGGAGCCGCGGCCCCATTGAAATCAATGGGGTCGCGGCTCCAATAACAATCGCGAACCGCTACCGCAGCTTTGTAAACAAGCCCCTAAGTGTGATATTGTTTCAATGTAAACCGCACTGATGACAAAGAGCGCGGTATATAAGAAATGTTAAATAAATAAATTAATTAAATTAAGTCACCTCAGACCCATGTGTAGAGAGATTGGCGCTAAAACTGGTTGCTAAATCCTCTATGCTTCTCTGCATCGGGTGCAGCCATCATTTGCATACCAGATTTTTATGTGCAGCTCATTTGTCTGCAATTTAAATACATTTAAATACTCGTGGCATTAATTGGGCACTAGTTTTTCCATCGCCATTTACGTGCGCGTCTGTCTCTTCTGCATTTGATGTTAGCTTATATGTGCTTAAACATGTCAATTTTGGTGCTTAAAGGCTGCGCTAGTTTTCTGCATCGGCCTGTTGGTGTATTTTTATTGCATGGTCAAACAGACATCCTCTGTGTGCTGTGAAATAGGCTCTTCTTGTGCGACAGTGAGTGTTAGATTTAGCCTGGTAAAGTGGCTTTGTTCCAGGGTTTTGTTATGCATTCCAAGGACAAAGTCATCTTGCAGTTTTCCTGTTTTAACATCTGAATGCTTGCCCACATTGCAGTTTAGTCACCTTGTGGTGTTCCTCTTGTGAAGGAATTTGCTTAATTTTTCAGTGCAAACAAAGGCCAATGAGTAAATTGTAGGTAATATCTTTTTATTTTTTACAAATATACAGAAAATAACATCAGAATGCAAAGAAAGGACTGAATTAGCGAAAATTAAACACTTATGAGTAATAGTGCCAATCATCAAGACTCAGTCTTAGGAACCGACCATACATAATTTCATCTCCTTTAGAAAAATATGTTAAAATAATCACTGTATTTACTTATCTGATGTGGATAGAGGCCTGGATTTATAAATGAGATCAGAGAAGGCTGGTTCTATGGTTTTAGACTCCACTAAGAAATTTAAATAGCAGTAAAGAAGGGAAATTCATAAGGAAAGTTATAATTCTGGGAACTGAAATCTCTGGATGATTTCAGACCAAAGTTGCCAACTCTAAAGAGAAACAAATCTTTCCTCGCCAAATTTATGTTTTCTCTTTATTTCCCCACACTTATCGGCATAGGCCCTTTCTCAATGCCTCATATCTCCAGTATTCACCCCTCCTTCTTCTCATCTCCTAGCATTTACCCCCTTCTCATCATTCAGCATTCATTTCTTCTCCTTCTTTATCACCCCTCAGAATTCTCCCTCAAAATATAGTCACAATATTAGGAAACTACACCTCATAAAAAAAGAAGGAAAACAGTTAAATGAAAAAGAGAGAGGGTAGTAACAAGACATCAAACCCCTATTTATCAACAAGGACATTTTCCAGTTGCGAGAGCTCTACAAAGACATATTGTACCCCTTGATGAACAATCAACCATTTGCAAGGAAAACAGAAGAAAAAAGTCCCTCCAGCTGCCAACACCCGTGGCTTAAGCTGAAGGAAAATTCTCCTCCGAACTTGGATAAATCTAGAGATATCTGGCAAAAGTGTAACATTTTGACCGCAAAACAATTGTTTTTCTTATGAAAATATGCTTTTAAGACATTAATTTTATTCGCCTCAGTCAAGAATGAAACAAACAATCAAGGTAGCTCTGGAGGGGATTTCATCAATTGATGATTCAAAGAAATTAGTAAAATCCAGCTCAGAATCCTCTCCCACATGAGCTACCTCATTCCCACACCAGCTTCCTGTAGGCACCAAACTTTCCTACAGCATTTCTTCAAAAGATAGCAAAGGAGTCAGTAGCCGAGTTTTTGGAAAGTTCAAAAATCTAAGATTTTTAGACTGACATGAATTCTCCAAAGATTTTAAGTGCCTGTGCAATATTAAACTATATTTAATCCCCAAAGATCCAGCAGATTGTAACGAACCCAACTGACTATCGATTTTATCCAGTCTTTGGTTAATAACAGATATCCTAACATCTTGAGACTGAAATTTCTTAACCGACTGTACAGAAAACTGAACTACCTGATCCATGCAATTCTGCAATAATGTGTTGGTCTGTGATACAATTTTTCAAATATCCAATAAGGAAACCTCAGATGCAACAGGCCCTGAGGTATTTAAAACATTAAAAACTCCTGAAACGGAGATCATGTAGTGCCAGCAGGTGAGATGGATGTGATTGCTTAGGGCTCCGGCCTCAGGCTTCCAAAATCTGCCAAAAAACTACGCCATCCAGTTTCCCAGACAACTGCTCTTACTGGGTACGTGGAGAGGAAAGGACACCGGTACAGCGGGGCGGCCAGAGAGACCTCAGATCAGCAGGGCATGCCTAGACACTCACTGAAATGACCTGCTAAGCTACACAGCCAGCACAAAAAATGGCCGCTGGGCCCACCAAAGAGATATCCCTAGACACAGGTGACTTGGCGGAAATTTCCACAATGATCTCAGTGGTGTTAGAAGACTGCCTTAACAAACTGCAGTCCACCATGGATGATATTAAGGACCACTTTGTAGCCTAACTTATGTGACTAATGGAGGTGGAGCAAAGGGTAACAACCCAGGAAACTGCCACGGAGCGGCTTGAGCAACAAGTGGAGAGGTTAACAGTAGAACAGAAGGGGCTCTCGGATAGGATCAAGGAGCAGGAAAACAGATCAAGGGGGAACAATCTCAGAGTGGGGAGCTTGCCTGAATCTCTACCCTATGCTAAACTATATGATTTCTATGAGTAATGGCTTCTAGCAACTCTGGGGCTCCAGGGAGACAGATCGGTGTGGTGATGTGAACGAGCCCACAGGATCAGCCCATGGTGAGAAGATGGCGTCAAGCCCAGTCCTGTAATTGCCAGGTATCTTAGTTGATCTATATGGAAAACGTCCCTGAACCAGTCCAAAATGATGTCTCCCAATAAATTTATTTATTGTAAAAAATGATATATGTTTAAATATGTTTTAAATATGTAAATATGTATATATAAATGTAAAAACGTATGATTCGTCCCCGAAGACGCCAATCATGTGTGCTGTGACCTCAGATCTATGTATATACCCCCCCCCCAAGTCTTGATTGACTACCCCACAAAGATTAATCAAACCGCTGCTGATCGCTGGAAGTAGCGGTATATAAATGTGTAGTAAATAAATAAATAAATAAAATAAACACCGAGGGAGGATTAGATTTCAACTTATCCACACCAGACAGGTGATGTCCATTTTATTCTCATTAAAGTTCTTTTTTAATATCAATGTCATTTTTATATTTTCTATTTATCAAGCAAAATCGTCACTTAGCTTATCCCATGCAGGAGTTCCAAAGATGTCAAAAGCACAACGTGCACGTTTCGGGTATCACCATCCCTGTATCAAGTGCTCCATAATCATTATTCAATGCCGATCGCCACTAAACGCCGCTATAAAATAGCAGCCAATCATCATATAGGACCACAAAATTTGCCATTGGCTGATGAGTCATGCCTATCATGAAGAATGCCCAACCAAAATCAGGGGATTCCAAATCTATTGGGAAACCCCATCCCTGGTTTGTCCATCATCTTAGCGAACACCATTTAGAACAGATGAATCTGAGTGGTTAATGAGTCGTGTCAATCAAGAAAAGAACCTCCAACTAGAAAAGGGAAATCCCACACTCATTGGGAAACCCCATTCCCGATTGGTCCGTCGTCAAAGTATACTGGCCCAATCAATTTCCCAGTTTAGGCCTGAAGGATGGACCATCTTTAATAGATAAATCCAATGCTGTTCACACAACTGTAGCCTAGCAATATGATCTCCTCTATGCGGATCCTGTGGGATATGATCAATAATAGTCCAGGTCAGCTCCTCAAAAGAATGTTTTTTCTCCACACAGTGTTCTAGTATCGGCACCGAAAGCACCCGTTGTCACACCCTAGAGGCATGTTCGCCTAGCCGAACCTTGATTGGATGTGTAGTCCGACCCACATAAAGCAAGGGGCATGTGCATTGTAATATATAGACAACATAACTAGAAGAACAAGTAGTGAACCAGCGACGGTAAAAACGGCGACTTGTATGAGGGTTCACCCAAGAAATCCCTGAAGTAGTTATTGCACAAAAACCACAATTTTGACACGGAAAATGACCCCTAGAATCTGCCACGGAGCGATCTGGTCTATCAATCTGAGTGGTAGATTTCATATCCCGTAAATTAGTGCCACGAGTGAAAGCTATCATTAATGGCCTGTCAAAACAAGGATGTAAAGACAACATCGGCCAATGTTTACGGAGAATGCCCAATAAGCTAAGTGACGATTTTGCTTGATAAATAGAAAATATAAAAATGACTGATATTAAAAAAGAACTTTAATGAGAATAAAATGGGCATCACCTGTCTGGCATGGATAAGTTGAAATCTAATCCTCCCTCGGTGTTGTCTGACAATAGATTTTTGGGAGACATTATTTTGGACTGGTTCAGGGACTTTTTCCATATAGATTAACTTTTTGTCACTGACTGTGGGATTTTTTCACTTTGGCTAGGTATCTTAGTTGGGCAGAAAAAGAAAATATTATGCATGCATACTGACAGAGCAAAGCCCTTACATATGAGAATCAGAGGCTACTACTTTTCAATGATTACTTTACCCTGGTGTCCCTGAAAAGGTGCGAATTCTCACCGATATGCAGTGCCCTCCATCAGAGAGGGCTTAAATTACCCCTTGTTCCTGCACAAACTGAAAGTTATTCAGGGAGGGGCCACTCTTTAATTGATTAGCAATGGAGGAGGGTCGTAGATTCTTGGAAAGAAGCGGAAGCCTGGCACGGAATGCACATCAATGACAGAGGTGTTGGCAGGCCTGGTGACTTTGACAGGGCAGGGCCCGCCTCTGGTGGACATAGCACTGGCTTTTGCATATGGGGTAGTGTTGGCAGAACCTCATCAAACTGTGACCTATGTGCTCTACCAAGGCACCTTGGGAAGGTCAGAGAAAGCTGGCAAATGAACTGAGTTTTTTCCTGCGAAGAGTGAACTTAAAGAGCAACGCCCCCACAACCACTTCAGAAAGTCGTTCCCAAGGAACCGGAGGCATAAGCAAGACTTTACAGAGACCATTGTGGATGGATGCAAACACAGCCAGAGGAGAACAGGAGCTCTTGCACACCCACTACTTGCCACCAATGGTGCCTGGTGTGGAGACACTGTTGAAGTCTCTCCTCTCCCAACAGTGGGGTCAACACATAGATGGCTCTTATGGTGCAGACAAGACCCAAAGACTAATGGTACAGGGGCCTATTATTACACTGCAAAGGTGATATAGACTGCGGTGGGGGGGGGGGGGGGTGAGAGGAAGGGGAAGGGAGCTGGAAAGGATCTTTGGGAGGGAGGGCCCATGAGGAAGGGGTTGGTGGGGAGCCAGAGGATATGGGAAAGAAGGGGAGAATGAATGCATGGTGGTGGATTGTATGGATGTGGTGTGTGTGGATGATAACTAAGGGGGCTCGGATGGGAGGGGGAGGATCGAGGGGGGGGGGGGAGAGCATATGTGAGGGGGTAGTAACTATCCATGAAGGGAGGGGACTCCACGAGGATCAAAAATGGGGAAACTATATGTGGCCTAGAGTCATGACACAAGAGCATATGGCTTACCAACACCTGACTGTGGGAGTGCTCTGCTGGGGTCCAGCTGGGAAGCCCTAGGGAGCAAATATGTTATTGTCACTACGGATATATTTTGCATGACAGTCTGTGTAATGGATAAAGTTAGACTTGTCACACTGAATGTTGACAGCTTCAACTCCCCAATAAAGCGAGACAAAACCCATACTTACCTATGCAAACTGGGGGTGGATGTCACACTATTACAGGAAACTCATTTAACTGACCAGCCACATTAAGGAGGAGCTGGGTGCAGAAAGTCTATGGAGCAGTCTACACATCACAGCAGCGGGGGTGGCTATCCTTATAGGGAAGCACGTATTCTTTGAAATGCATAAAGTGGTGAGGGACCTGGATGGCCGCTTCTTGTTTTTTGGGGGTATGTTGCAAGGGTGCAGGGTCGTACTTTGTAGCATATGTGCCCCGAATGTGTATAACCATTCCTTTTTACGGAGGTGATGGGAGTCTGGCAGATCAATCGGATTACTCTTCATTGGCAGTGATTTCAATGGGGTAGCTGATCCCAGAATAGAATACTACCTTCTCGTCTAGGACCCCGAGGTCAGAATGCGAGGGGGGTCAACTTCCTTTGCACCAAGTTGGAACTAATAGATGTGTAGCACGCTCTCCACCCATTGGATCTGGAATACACACACTACGTTTGCCCCCACAAGCATGGATAGATTACCTGTTCCTCTCGGAACACCTGTTTGGGAAGCTCACGCATAGTGCCACCCCCAGTTGGTTTTGGACCATGCGGTGGTGCAAGTGGATATCATAAGTGTGACAGAGCCTGGCGATTGATTCTGGCAGCTGAACCCTGTGTAGAGCCAAGACCCAGGTTTCTGATACTTTGTCCAACAATGTTGGCAAGGATACAAACACGAGAATAGCAGGGGGGGAGGTGGACTCCACTGTGTACTGTACTGGGAAGCCGCTAAGGCAATTTTGCAGGGTCGTATCACTGGCTTTACGCATTACAAAAGCAAGCAGTAAAACCAACAACTCCTACTGGAGTTGCAGGAACTGAAGTGCCGCCAAGCGCAATATCTTGCTTCTAAGACAGCGCAACCCCAAGGCCAACTCCAAGAGCAACACAACAAAATAAATGCCGTCTTGCAAAACATTAAAATGTATAAGTACAAATAGCATCAATGTGGCAATAAGCCCGGAAAACTGCTGGTGAACCTAGTATGGCCCAAAAGGGTATGCCGCACAGTCACACAAATTCGCAGTGCTGAGGGCCAGTTGACAGTTGGGACCCTGGAAGTCACCTTAAAATCCCTGGAATTTTTTCAGTCCCTCTACTAGAAGGGAACAACTAATGCAGAGGCATGGGACGATTTCTTCCGAGACATGTCTCTCCCTCGGTTGAGCGAGATGGATCAGGGTATCCTTGACCGCCCCATCTCGGTGGGAGAGATCCTTACTTGTATCAATGCTCTATGGCCTGTAAAAGCTCTGGGACCAGACAGAATAGGTCCAGAGTTCTATAAGGAGCAGTAGTGGCCCCGTTATGTCAAGATATGGGTGAGGACATGTGCGAGAAAGGGAGGTTCAATGCTAGAGCAAACCATGCAATAGTGGTCCTCCTCAAAATGCCAGGCAAGGACCCAGAAAAGGTCAAGGCCTACCGCCCAATCTAACTGCTTAACCAGGACCTCACGATCCTGGCAACAGTACTGGCCAGGTGGCTGGGTCGGGTACTGCCTGGCATGGTCCACTCTGACCAAGTAGGGTTTGTAAGAGGCTGCAACACAACCAGTCACCTAGCCTGGGCTATGACACTTCTGCCAGCACCGTCAGCAGGGACAGGAAGTGATGGTCATAAAGCCTGGACGCTAAAACGGCATTTGATTGGGTAGCCTGGGACCACCTGTTCTGGCTTTTGCCCTGATTGGGGCTCAGTGAATACTTTGTTAGCTGGATACGGGTGTCCTAAGCGGGAGCACAAGCCCAGCTTCTAGTGAACGGTCGACTGATTGAGGAATTCAGCCTCCACTGTGGCACAAAGCAAGGATGTCTCTTGTCCCCCATTCTCTTTGTTTTATCTTTAGAACCATTTGCTATCAGGCTGCAGGCGACCCCGGAGCTGCTGAGAACCACCGTGGGGGTGCAGGAATGCAAGATCAGCCTCTTTGCAGATGATATGCTGGTCAGCATGCCCTATTCGTCGAATGAGCTGAGGGGGCCGCTTAAGCTGCTGGAGCGCTTTGGCAGCTTTTTGGGTCTCCACATTAATTCAGCCAAGTCAGAAGCGCGACTACTGAGAGAGTATGGAGAATGCAAGCAATCCAACTCCCATCCATTTATTTGATCAAGGGAGCCGCTCAAATATCTCATTATTTATTTTCACAGTGACCCAAAGGTGGTCTATCAAAAAAAACTTTCAAAACAAGATCCAACAATTGAAAGGCTCTGTGCTAGGTGGAGAGACTTACCCCTGTTCTTCTATGGCAGGGTAGCCCTGTTTTGTATGGCAATATTTCTGAAAATTCTATTATCAACTATAAATGCTCCCAGTCTGGGTCAAGAGGGGGGAGGAGGAGCAACTGAGGGGGGTGTTTTGGAATTTTCTCTGGCAGGGCCATCAAGACCAAATTAGTTATGCCAAATTGATCCTGTCACTGGAGAAGGGAGGAGTGTGGTTGCCTGATGTGAGGGTGTATAATGTGGTATCGCTCGTGTGGTGGGTACATGAGGCTTTGCACGACACAGATAGATATGCTCCACTGGGGCTACTGAATTGGTGGAGTCAATCCTATAGATTAATAAATGTACTCCAGGACACAAGCGAGACCCTACCGAAGAGGGAGTTTGGGACGCTTATAGTGCCCCTTCATAGGTTGTGACACTGGTGGGCAGCATGGGGATGTACTGGCTGGCAAGTGACGCCCTTCCTGAAGGTGGTGGCAACCCCAGCTTCCCTCCGGGGATGGAAACCACACAGTTCGTCAAATGGGAGATGGGTGGGCCACTGGACTTTGGGTGCATCCTCGGGTAGGGATGGGGGTCCTTCCCCACATTTTTTTTTTTAAATTTTTTATTTATGCAATTTTCAAAACATAACAAGAAAGGTACAACACCACTTCTTGAAGAAATAGAAAGGCAAACAGAAATCATCCCAATAAACCGGGATACTGTATAAGAAATCATCATTAACATAAAAGAAAATCGCCTATTCTCTCTAGCCCTCAATAAGGGGGTTCCATTAGTAAATTAACCTAATACAAGAAGAAAATTGACATACAATCTAAACTTGAAGCCTAAATCTATGAGCCTGAGGGCCTCTCCTGACCTTTAGCATTGATGAAAGCCAACAACTGGGAGGGCTCAAAAAAAACATAAGAAAAAGTTTGGAATTTCACCAAACACTTGCATGGGTGTTTAAGAAAAAACAGCCCCCCCAGTTGCAACACCCATGACCTGAGCAACAAAAGCTCTCTACGTCGCTTCTGCGTTTCTCTAGATAAATCAGGATATATACGAATTGAGAATCCACGGAACAGAAGATTCCGTTTTTGAAAAAACAATTTAAGTAACCATTCCTTATCAGACAGCAAGGCAAAAGTGATAAGCAGAGTAGATGAAACCTGTGACTCTAAACCAGAATTTTCTAAATATCTGTAATATTCAATACATCCCCCTGATTCTGGCTCTCCCCCAACTCTCTCCGAGCCGAAGCCCGCTTAGCAATAGGCAAGTAATAAATTTTTACCAAGGGGGGAACCAACTCAGGGGAAACCCCCAAAGTTTCGACAAGATATTTCACAAACATGTCTCTAGGGGAAATAGAAGAAACTCTAGGAAAATTAATAATTCTCAGGTTATTCACTCGAGACAAGTTATCCAAATGCTCAGTTTTTAACTGCAAAGATATAATACTTTTCCTGTGTCCATCCGAGAGTTCCTCCAAACTTTCAACCTTACTGGAGACAGCTGTATGTTCCGTTTGAAGCATAGAAACTTTTCCTTCTAGTTCAGTCAAACAAACTGCAGATGTAGCTACCTTATTAGCTAAAGAAGAAACTTGTGGAAGTAGTGCCTCACCGAGGGAAACTATCGCGTTCCATATGGATTCCAGTGTAAAATTTTGTGGCTTCTGCAACACAAAGACCTCCCCGGAGCCAGGAAGGGGTACAAACGGCTCCATCAACGCCGCAGGTTGGTCACCCCTCAAGGAGAGAGGTTGCTGCTCCAACCGCGTCTCTCCAAGCGCCTCTGAAGATCTTCGTGAGCCCGGATCACCTGAGGGCTCCGTTTCCGACGCAGATACAGCCCAACCTGACCCTCGCGAGCACTTCCCCGACCCCCCTGCCGAGGGAGAAGAGGAGAGCTCCAGGAAGCCAGAAGGCAAGGGCTGAGTGCGATTTGACAGAGGCGCAGGGCTCAATACGGGGGAGACAGATGAAAGCGACGCAGACGCCGGGCACTCCGACTCCGACAAACCTGCAAGCCGCACAGCTCCTCCCGCTCGCTCCAAGTCCCGAGGGGTGCGAACAAGGAAAGGATCCAAAGGACCCAAAATTAAAGGCAAATTCGGCGTAGAGGTACCGACGGGCTGAGAGGGCAACGGCCCCGTTTTCCCCTTACGCTTCCTCCCCATTCAAAAAACGCACCCGACAGCACAGACTGCAGCCACGGCCATCTTGGAAATCCCCCCCCTTCCCCACATTTGAATGCATACAGAGGGACTTTGGTCTGCCGTATTCATACCACTTTCACTACTTACAGATATGTCATTACTGGCAGCAGTTGGAAGTTAGATAAACAGGTAGTCTAGTGAGCATAGACACTGATGAGGACCTGTGCAATCTGGCTTCCCGGTGGAACATGCTATCCCATTGGAACAAAATGCTCCGGGATATGTTGAGCTCGAAGTACCTGGAAGGACTGGCATGGCGTTGGGCTGAGGATGTGGTGGACATGGTGACCATCAAGTAATTTGAACTCCACTTCCAGGCTATACCTAAAGTGATAAGCAATGCCCAATATCAGGAATTGCATATCAGATTCTGCACCACCGTTACCTTACAAGGGCAAGGGGGGCAGAGTTGGGAGTGTGGATCACCAGTCTATGCCAGAAGTGTCGGTGGGGGGGGGGGAGAAGACCATCCACCACCTTTTACTATAGTGCTCACGACTCACTAAACTCTGCGGCAAAGCGTTGGAGACTCTGCAAACCCTAGGGAGAGGAGACAATGCTACAGCTGCACAAGTTCCGAGCTGCGAAAGGTTATACATATAGGCATCTGAGGAGATGAAAAAAACCATTTTGCAAAACTGTGTGGGGGATAAGCCACCAATATTCTCACAATGTGAACAACATGCACAATTTGTCTTGTGCTGAATGTTATGTATACAACATTGCTGTAACCCCAAAGTGGACTCGTTAGAAACAATTATGGCTCAGGCTCCAGACAAATTTCCCAAGGGGTGGGGGTGGGGGGGGGGGTGAGGTGTGATAAGGGAGGGAAGGACATTGTAAACGAAGGGCATGTTGAGTGTCAGCTACCTCACGCTATACACTATACCTATCAGTTCTGCTCAATAAGAGCCATTGGAACATTGAAGCGTGAAATGGAACTGATTTCTATATCTACTTTTCCAGTGTTAACAAGGCCATCTGGCCAGTTCTTGATTGTTGTTATTTGGTTGTATGTTGGCAAAGGATAAATAAAGGTTAAATTAAAATACAAAAATTAAGAAACTCCTGAAACTAGTATAGGCTTTGGCAAATCAATCTCCACAAAGGTTTGAGGTGGGAACTGGACAGAGGCACTTTCCTTAGCTTCGTCAGCTCCCATTGAGGAGGCAAAAATACCTCCTTCTATCATGTCCTGTACACTCATAGGAGGAGGAGGTGGAGTCCTAACAATTGGGCTAAGGATACCACAGACAATGACGATATGGAGGAAGGAACCACAGAGCCAGAAACACATCACTTCTCCATTGAATCAACTTGAATGTGGCAGTCCATAGGTACCACAGTTGCATTGGGCATTGATGTAGTAAATGTTGCTTTCTTAACTTTGATCTTCCTCTTCCTGGCATCTTTGGGCATCTTGAACAAACTCGTGGGGCCACCAATTAGCCTCAAAGTGGCCCTAAAAGGGAACCAAAGGGGCATGGCCCTACAGGGGCACCAAAGGGGCATACCTCTTTGGTCACATGCCCGTTTGGGCATGCAACCACATGCCGCATCCTTAGCCATGAAGCGGCAGCAGTTCTTTTAAACTGTCCCAGGGCATATGCCGCTGACATCACTAGGAGGGGTAGAGTTTCCTTCTTTTCATGTCTGACTTAACGCTGGCACGATGGAGAAAGGATGTCTTCCACAAAAATGCCTCCAGAACAAGTCGCAGTTCCAAGCACAGAGTCCTCTCCTCCCAACCCCAGCAAGTGGAGCAGCACTTTTAAATTGTCTCGGAGTGTCTCCAGAACAAGCCACAGTTCCAAACACAGGGTTCTTTCCTCTCCATCTCATGCATATGCTTTAAAATCTATCCAAAAGCTACCAAAACCTAATAGTCTGAAAAATAATCAAAACCAAACTCAATCCAAACTCACAGACCAAACCACTTCCCACAATGCATACCAAACACCTATTATACAAAAATCTAAACTTCCCTTACAATGGACTCAATCCAACTATTTATACTAATGGTGGATGGATAGCTAGGGTAGGAGAAGCCTCATTTTAACTTATCATCCCTCTATGTGGCTACTCAAAGCCATAAGGAAAAGAAAAATGCTCCACATCACAAACTTAAAAAATGTCTTCCTGCATAGACATACCAATCAAAAAATTACTTAGAAAAGTTATTTAAGAAATACTATAGCCACTCTAATATGAGTACAAATAAGCAGCAGAAAATATCCTAAGGCGTCTTGGCAGCAACAACCACTCAAATGAAATTATAACGTCAACAATACTGGATCTGCTTAAAAAAACAACGTAATAGCCATCTATGGTGGAAAAGAAGGGAAACAATCCAAGAACTCTGAATCGTAGTTCAAAGACTTGCCCATATCTCCATATTTAGCTCTTAGTAATATTTCCTCCAGGCCGTTCTCTCCGCTGTCGGGAAACTCCTATTCAGAATGCAGATGATGCAGCTGCTTTTCAAAGCACCAAACACTTCATCCACCACCAAAGAAATTCTCAGAATAACCAAACAAAGATCTTTGTTTCCCTGGAGAAAAGCTTCTTCAGGGGTTAGACTAAATGCAAAATAATCCGTGCAAATGATGTCTTTGTAGGGTTATTCTGAGAATTTCTTTGGTGGTGGATGAAGACACTTAGAGGGATGATAAGTTAACCTGAGGCTTTTTCTCCTACCCTAGCTATTCGTATTTATCCATCCACCATTAGTATAAATAGTTGGATTGAGTCCGTTGTAAGGGCAGTTTAGATTTTTGTATAATAGGTGTTTGGTATGCAATGTGGGAAGTGGTTTGGTCTATGCATATGCTTTAGAGATATCCTGAAAACCTAGCCTGTTTGCGACCCTCCAGGACTGAACTTTTGCCCCTGCTATAATCTCATCATAAGATTTTTCTGCAGATGACAGAAAAGAAACTAAGGAGCCTAACATTTAATATGTACACATTCCTAATGCCAGATTTGATTGATTATACTGTTCAATGTGTCACCATTTCAAGAATCTGCAATTATCTTTTCTTTCAGGAAAATACAATTCCTTCCTATTTTATTGTGAAAACCTCTCCAGTCTTCTTGTATTTCTGATGAGTCTGAAGTACATCTGATAGAGCCCCACTTGCCTTCATGAGATTACTTTTCTGGCCAATTTTCATGCATTTTTCAGTTTTTTCTTCTTTTCATACATAGAATGCAATGAGAGATACCAAATTTGTTGTGTAATTGTCCAGACTGAATGGGGAGTAGTATGGTAACGTGTGTATTCAGGTATCAGATATAGAAACAGAGAAAAATGATAGCAAATAACAACCATATGGCCTATCACCCTATCCAGTCTGCCCATCATTCCAAATACTAAGCTCTACAATCCCATCCTCTCCCTGAGAGATCCTCTGTATTTTCCCTATGCTTTCTAGCAGGGGAGGCCAAGGGGGGTGCGGGGCCATGTGTGGAGACGCGGTGCGGGCCTCAATTGCATAAGGGGCATCATTTGCATAAATATTTGCATAATGTTAACGTACTCATTAAGAGGCATGTTTACTAAATGTTAGTGTGTGGATAAAGAAAGACTAAAAGATTTCTACATTACTATAATCCAGTGCCAACTGCCAGGCACATTAGGAACTACTACAAACATTGCCCATTTAGAACCCATAACAAACCCGCCGTATCGTAACAGCACTACCAGGACACACAAAGCACCATACTCTACCTATCAAAAGGCAACACTGCAAATATTAAACCAATACATTTCAGAGAATAACAATACATGACCTACTGGGGAACGAATGCCCACTTTCAACGTCGAATGCCTTGCGTAAGCAGACGATATCCTCCTATACATACCATTTACGATCGAACAGCCAGATTTCTCCCCATTAATAAGATGTTTTGATGCAGTATCAGTGTGGCTCCTTACGCAAAACCTCCGGATCAACCACAACAAAACTGACATCCTTTTCATCACAAAGAACCAGGTTTTTACCCCGCCAGCCTCATTGAAAGTCAACAGTGCAGAACTGAAAACCAAATCTACAATCCGTTACCTTGGTATTACCCTGGATCGACGTCTGGACATGAATTTACACATAAGTAACACTGTGAAAACGATATACCATAAAATACAGACATTACGCGACTTACGACCACTACTTGACCTCAGCGACTTTCGAACAATCTACCAAGCCCTAGTAATCCCACACTTTGATTATGCTAACGCAATTCTACATGGACTCCCACAGGCAACACTAAGCCCACTCCAGCTTGCGATGAACACAGCCGCAAGAGTTCTAACAGGGGTATCAAGGACGGAGCACATCACTCCAGTTTTGAAAAACCTTCACTGGCTACCTATACAGGCTAGACTTCATTACAAGATCTTAGTCCTGACCTTCAAAGCCTTAAACAACCAGCCCCCCACATCCATCAGCCAGATGATCCACACCGTACCTCCTAATAGAACCAGAAGGTCCACAATGACTAACACATTGGTAGTCCCAAAAGCAATGACAAAATGCACAAAGACAATGACCAACAGGGCTTTCATGATCTACGCATCCAGAGCCTGGAATGCCCTCCCCACAGACATGTGAAACATCACTTACCTGATCCAATTCAGGAAAGTGCTGAAGCATCATCTGTTCACAAGATACTACCCTGAAACCAGCTGTAGAAATCAAGCAGCGAGCGCTCCGACCAGTCACCTACAGCACCCTAATAAATATACCCAACAAGAAAAAGGATAGCGAGCCCAATTTTCCCCTGCCCCAATTTTCCCCAGCCCAAATAAACCAGAGCCGGAAAACATAATATCCTCCTCCTTTATCACACCTGTCCCCTCACGCCTGATATCGGCCCCCTTAATGTCTGTCTTTCCGCTGTTTCTTCCTGGTTTTCTGAGAACATTTTGCATGTCAATCTATCTAAGACTTCTGCTATTTGGTTTACCGCTGGTGCTCCCATTCCCACCTTCACCCCATCTCTTTCTGCTGGGCCTATCCCTCTTGTCACATCTATGCGCTATCTTGGTGTCACCCTGGATTCGGCTTTAACTTTCAAGGATCATGTCTCTTCCGTTGTTCAGCGCTCTTTCCACACACTTCGGCAACTTCGTGCTATTCGGCCTTTTCTTTCCCTCCCTTCTATGACCACGCTCCTTCTTTCCCTCGTAGTTTCTCGCCTAGACTATTGCAATGCTTCCTTGGCCGGTCTCCCTCTTTCTCAGCTTCACCGTCTTCAATTAGTTCATCACACCGCCGCTCGTCTTCTCACTAATTCTTCCCGCTCGGCTCATATCACTCCTCTTCTTATTCAATTACACTGGTTGCCTATCCCTTTTCGTATTCAATATAAGATTCTGATCTTTGTTCACAAGGCTTTGCACACCGGTGTCCCTCTTTATCTCTCGGATCTGGTTCATTTTCACTGTCCCTCTAGAGTTCTTCGGTCAATTCACGCTAATCGTCTTTTTCTCCCACCCCCTTCTAGGGCTCGCCTTGAATCTACCCGTTCTTCCGCTTTCTTTTTTCTTGGCCCCCGTCTTTGGAACTCCCTTCCTTCAGCCTTACGTCTAGATTCCTCCTTCCACTCCTTTAAAGCTTCACTTAAGACTCACCTTTTTTGCACGGCTTTTGACCTTCCTTTCCCCCTTTCCTCTGCTGTTGGCAGCTGACTGTTCCTCCCCAACCCGTTTGTACTTTTCTTTTAACTTTTCTTTTATTTCTCTCTTCCTTGCTATCCTTTCCTGTAAATGAATTGGCGTTCCTTTCTATTTCTGACAGTAGTCTCCTTTATTTTTTTATTGTACACCGCTGTATGCCTCTAGGCTCAGGCGGTATAATAAGTTTTAATAAAGATAAAGATAAAGATATACATCAATGTAAATAATTTGTAGATAGTTACCCCCAGTTATATCCAGGTTTATTGCCCCTGTTCAATGTAAATACAATGTGGTTCCTCTGCATGTATAATGTTATTGTTGAATGAACACCGCGCTGATGTGAATAATGCGGTATAGAAGAAAAGTTAAATAAATAAATAAATAACGAAAACAAGTGGCAATGTCAAATAGAAACTACATAAACAGAATACCTCAGCTCAGTTACACATGCAGAACATAGACCATCATCAAAGAACAAGGAATCACAATTTAGAAATAGGAAGACAATAATTAAACTGGGAACCCCAAAAGCCAAACTTGGAATCTACCACAACATTGTAGAAATAAAACTTTAAATTAATTTCCTCTTGTACTAAACAAAGCACAGACGTTAATGATGCACATTTCCCAGAGCTGACATATTCCAGTTAATAAATTAAGAATAAAGAGATATTTTTCTACCTTTTGTGCATTTATTTTAGCTGCAATTGCTCCAGCCACTTTCTTCTGGTTTCTTCGTGCCTTCTGCTAACTCTCCATCGTCTGCTGTCCATTTGTCCTTTCTTCTCTCTTCTAGTTTTTTCCCATTCTCTCTCTACATCAGCTTTAACATACTAATCTTTCTCCTTTTGCTCTTTCCTCCATCTCTTTCTTTATTCCTTTTTCATCCACTCAAATTTTACCCCTCCATCCTCAATCCCCACTTATTCTCCCAATACCCGGCCAATTGTAGATTTTTTATCCCTCCCACACAAAATATTTTTCCCCTCTCCATTTTACTCTCCCAGCCCCATCCCATTCTAATCCTCCCCCAAAATCAGCTCCCTTCTAGTTCCAGCTCCACCCAGCATCTGCTCCCTTCTAGTCCCCGCATCTGCCCATTTCCAGTCCTAGCCCCCCATCATCCCATTTACAATACTAACCTAGACCCACCATCAACCCATTTCCAGTCCTAGCTCCCCCATCCATTTCTAGTCCTATCCGAGCCCCTCCATCAGCTCATTTCCAATCCCAGCCCATCAGCCCATTTCTAGTCCTTTCCTAGCCCCACATCAGCCCATTTCCAATCCTAGCTCCCCTCCACTCAGCCCATTTTCATTCCAAGCCCCCCTCCCCATCAGCTATTTGCAGTTCAAGTCCCCCCTCCACTCAGCCCATTTCCAGTCCTAGCAACCCCACAGCCCATTTCCAGTCCTTGTAACCCCCCAGCCCATTTTCAGTACTAGCAGCCCCCCACAGCCCATATTCAGTCCTAGTAACCCCCCAGCCCATTTTCAGTTCTAGCAACCCCCCACAGCCAAGCCCATATCCAATACTAGCAACCCCCCACAGCCCATATCCAGTCCTAGTAACCCCCAGCCCATTTTCAGAACTAGCAACCCCACACAGCCCATTTCCAGTCCTAGTTAACCACCCAGCCCATTTTCAGTCCTAGTAACCCTCCCCTAGCCCATTTCCAGTTCTAGTAACCACCCCCAGCCCATTTCAGTCCTAGCAACCCCCCAGCCCATTTTCAATCCAAGCACCCCCTCCCTTCCTGAAGAGCCCCACGGCTAGCTAAGAGGGAGCTGGAGAGCCCCCCGGCTCACCTCTACAGCTGCCGAAGCGAAGCGCACCTTTTCTCTTTACTTCGGCAGCTGTACTGATGTTTAGAACGCTGCCGCGCTGAGGTCAAAGGGAACTTCCTGTATCCTGCGCTCAGCACGGCAGCGTTCTAAACGTCAGTACAGCTGCCGAAGTGAAGGGAAAAGACGCGCTTCACTTTGGCAGCTGTAGAGGTGAGCTGGGGCCTCTCCGACTCCCTCTAAAGCCGCCCTGCCTGCTGCTGGTTTTCAGGATGTTGTTGGCGCGGGGCCCCCTAAAATGTGGGACCCTGTGCAAACAACATTCTTGCTCAATGGACAGGCTGGCCCTGCTTTCTAGAATTCAAATACAGTCCGTTTCCCCAACCTCCGTTGACAGGCTGTTCCACACAGCCACCACCCTTTCCATTAAGAAATATTTTTTTATATTACTCCTATATCTATCCCCTTTTACCTTCAGCCTATGCCCCCCTCATTCTAGAACTTTTTTTCAATTGAAAAAGACTTGCCTCCTATTGTAGGTATGTTGCCAAAGCATTTTAACGTCTCCTGCCTTTCCCTCAAAAATATATATATTGAGATCTTTATATCTGTCTCCATATACTTTATGACAAAGACCACTGACCATTTTAACAGCTGCCCTCTGCACCAATTCTATCCTGTTTCTATCTTTTTGAAGGACCAGACTCCAGGGCTGTACATATTTCTCCAAATGAGGTCTCACCAAAGACTTGTACAGAGGCACTATCACCTCCTTTTTCCTGCTGGCCATTCCTCTCCATATCCACCCGAGCACCCTTTTGACTTTTACTTTTGTACGTGTTTGGCCACCTTAAGATCATCAGATACGATCACCCCCAGGTCCCGCTCTTCTTTCGTGCATTGAAGTACTACACCCTCAATACTGTACCGCTCTCATGGGTTTTCACAGGGCTGCATTTGATTCTTACACAGTCACATGGAATCAGAGAGTTCTTACAACATAGCACAGAGAGAGGCCAATGTTATTAAATATGAGTAAATATTTATTCTAAAATTTAGGGTACATTTTTGTAGCTCATGACTTCACTTTTTTAACTTATGATGCATTAGCAAATAATACAGAAATACATCCTGAGTTAAAAAGCATGCTAATAGAAAATATGTGCAAAAACAAGATGCACTAAGCATAGAGTACATGTTTATATCAGAAGCTGTCTATTTTCCCCTTCTGACTATTGAATTAAAGAAACTGGAGGCTCCCAGATTCAGCTCAGGACTCCTAAATCAGAAAGATGTCCTGGGACCTCCAACGCATGTATCTTATTTATTACTTAGTACTTATTATTTATTACTTAGTACTTATTATTTAGTAATAAATACGTAGATACCCATGTATCTACGTATTTATTACTTAGTAACGAAACCTCATATTAGGGATATCATGAAAGTGTTTTTTTTTTTTTTAGACTCTATTATGGAGACTTAGGGGTATGTTTACAAAGCAGTGATAGCGGCCTCCGTGTGATATTGGAGCCGCAGCCCCATTGAATTCATAAAAGCAAAGGTTACACTACCATTTGATATGTCATGAAACAGCTATAAATGGTCTATTTCTCTGAGTGATATAATTGTCAAAGATCGGGGGGGCGGAGCCTGATGTCCAGCGGGTAGGACGCTTTGCGTTGAAGCTCCCGAGAGGCCTACTTAGAATCCTGATTTAATACCTATACAAATTTACTATTTCGCTCCGAGCTGACCGGGGCACCTCGGGGGGGATGGCGGCCCATAAACCAGCGCGCTTGGACTTCGGGTCTCCTTCTTCTTCTCACGGAAAACGCTCCAAAACAGCGGTGTCTTCCCCACAGAAGATGGTTCCATTTCGTGAACACCCGAAATGCACCTGGAGATTTTGGAGGAAATACGCGGCGTGAAGGAATTGGTGCAGTCCAATGGAGAAGCGCTTCGAGCCCTGCGAGAAGACTTTGGAGTGCTCCAGGACCGACTTGAAAGTCTTTCATTACGGCAGGACAACATGGCGGAGGTCCTTGACTCGCACGAGGTGCGCTTGGGCAAACTGGACAAGGCTGAGCGCCAGATACAGAATCTTCAAAAGGAGTTAGAAGATAGCAATAATCGAGCCCGTCGCAACAATGTGAGGCTCATTGGAATACCGGAGGGGGTGGAAGCAGGAGATATAAGAGAATTCTTGCTCAAAACTCTTCCCTCCTTGCTGAAGATCACTTTTCACAGAGAACTGGAAATCGATCGAGCACACCGTGTTCCTGTCCACATGGCGCTCAACCGCACGACCCCCCGGCCTATTATCTTTAGCTTGCTACGATATCAACAAGTGGAACAAATTTTACATGCTGCCCGAGCGAATCATCATTTGGAATTTGAAGGTCGTAAGGTCTCCTTCTTTCCTGATTTGGCAAAGCCTACCGTTGACCGTCGGAAGAAACTCCTTGCTTTTCGCCCTCGACTTCAACAGCTACAGGCTCGCTTTGGCCTGTTGTATCCAGCGAAGCTCCGAGTGACTCTCCACAACCAAACCAGGACGTTCGAAGATCCTGATCTACTATCAACATTTTTAGACTCCAAAGAAGCAGAGCAGATGCGCTGATCCCAAATCTTGGACTCTTATCTGCCGGCTCTATCCGCCATTTTGAAGGGCCCGATGTGGCGGTCATAGCCAAGCACAGAAATAGCCTGGACTTTCTTTCTTTCTCTATATGACTTTTGTTTTTTGGTCTCCTATCCCTTCATGATGTGTGCCTCGGTCGGATTCGGAGCACGCACAGTCCTACAGGTTATGTGTTTTTTCAATTTCGGCCTTCTCTGGGGTTTCTCCCCGCAGACACATGGTCGCCAGTAATTTTGGGGTTTTGCTTCTCCTCTACCGTATTGCGGTTTTCTTTGTTAATGTGGGGCGCTTCATTGTATTATATTAGCTTATTTTTCCTATGTCATGTGTACAGCCAGATACAGTCAGTTTGAGGGACATAGTGAAATTATGTGTGCTATCATGCTCAGAATTTTTAACTTTTCTGAATGGCCTTATGTAAAATCTTATCATTCACCGTCAAAGGCATTATTGGTCCACTCAAAGGAAAGAAAATCCTTAGCTATCTTTGCCATGAGCATGTTGATTTAGTGTTTCTTCAGGAAACGCATTTAAACTCTGCTGAAATACTGAAACTCAATGCTAAGCCTCACATGGTAGCTGCCTATTCTCCCACCGTTTCCAAATGGTACGGGATAGCCATTCTGGTTAGGAAGTCTTTGCACGCTACTGTACCTGATATTAGCGCTGACAAGGCGGGTAGATGGGCCCGTGTACACCTTGAGGTTGGAAATAGTGAATTCACGTGTATTTGCATTATGCCCCGAATGTGGATAACCCTGCTTACTATGCAAGTATTGCGCAGTTGGCCTTGGCCTCTGCCAATGCTCCATTAATACTTGGTGGCGATTTTACTCAAGAGTTGCTCCCATCTGAGCCCCAATGAATGGTGGAATCATGCTTGTCTTTACAGTGAATATGAACAAATACCTCGTCTGTTCGCTTCCTCCGTTCAGACTCCTTCTCATTGGTCTCAATGGAAGATGCTCAATGACTATGTACATTTTGCTAAATGCTCTCATCTGACTGTCTAACTTTGTATATATCTCTGTCCCATGATCATGCTGTATTGTAGATACTCTTTTGATCGTTTGATGTATCATCACTGTTAATTGGAAGCGCTCACATGCTGATATAATCGGGTAGAGAAGAAGCATCGGGGTGGGGGGTAATGGGTTTACTTTTCCTTATTGTATACTTGTTTTGTCTCTTTTGGTGTGTTGTTTCTTTTGTTTGTTGCAAAATGAAAATAAAAGTTTAAAAAAAAAAATAATTGTCAAAGATCGAAAAATGAAAAATCACTCAATTCATATCTTCAGAGTCTACTGTAGATGTATTTAAAACCAACTCACTCTTATGGTCAAACTCTTTTTCATCTATGCCAATCAATTTTGATAGATATCGTGTTGTGAAAAGGTCTCAGACTTAGTGGCACCAGTTTTCAGACTTCAAATACGTCCAACTTTTGTGCCCGTTCGCATCAATGACCTTTCTCAACCCATTTCTATCTAATTTTTAGGAAAGAGTATATAAAAAAAATGCACTAAGCTTACGTCCCACTGTAATTAATATAATACAGGAAAGCACAAAAAATTGCTTAGCTTATATCTCTTGCTGTTAACTCTTTTCAGCAGTGTGCTTGACTTATCTCCAGGAACAAGCAGGAATGAGTCTTCACATATGGGTATCGGTACCGACGGAGCCTGCGCGGGAACGCTCCCCAGTGTCCAAAAGGAAAGCTTTTGGGAGCATCCCACAGCGCCTGCACGCTGCCTTCCCGCCTTTCCCAACTGCCTCTCTCCAGTTCTTCTTCTTTTCTGCGGAGCCAGCAGGTCGTGTTCCTGTCACCGCTGAAGAATTTCTTTATTTTCTTTTATTTCTTTGGTCGCGTGTCTGCCTTCTCGACGCCGGACCGGTACCGCCGGTCTTTTCTTTCTTTATTCTAAAAAAAAACAAAACAAAAAAAAAACCTACTGTTTTTCTCACTTCAGTGCATTTTTTCTTTCTTTGGCCTTAGGCCTACAAAACCTTTTCCCCATGGAAAAGCCTGCCTCCAGGTTTAAAAAGTGCACGAAGTGCAGCGGCACTATTTCTGTCACCGACACCCATGAATGGTGTCTAAAATGTTTAGGTCCTGACCACTCCATTACGGATTGTGAGTCCTGTTCCATGATGTCTAAAAGAGGTCTACAGAATCGAGCAGCCAAGCTCAGTACCCTGTTTCCCTCTGATGCAGCTTTGGTGGCATCGACGTCTTCCAGGGCTTCTTCTTCCTCCCATGGATCTCAGGTAACCAAACTTAAGTCCAGCCGATCCTCGAAGGGTAGATCTCCCTCTAAATATGGAGATGCCTCCGGGCTTGCTCTCGAGGAATCTGCACTGGCAAAATTACCCCGGCGGGAGGCTCCGGCTTCCAAAGCTTTATCTATGGGGTCACAGGTTGACATCGATGGCTCGGCCTCGACCGATCACCTGTTGCCATGTTCTGGGGTACCGGTGGTTCCCACTGGTACCGACATCCAGACATTGGTGGCGTCGATGGATCAGAATATTCTGACCATGCAGTGTGCCATCACGGCATTCATACAAGCTGTGACGCCTTCGGTACCGCAACAAACTCCGTTGTCGGTACCGACTCCGGCACCGGTACCAATATCGGTTCCGGTGCCGGTACCGATTGTATCGACATCGGCTTCGGTGTCGACTGCAGCGGTACACTGTTCTGTGATGCCCATCGGTACCGAATCGGTACCGATCACTCCCGATGTCGATACCACCCGGTACGCGTATCGGGCTCTGCAGGAGCATCCAGATAGGCGATACTTCGATTCCTCTGAAGACTCTGATGAATCAGAGGCCTCTATCGAAGCATCGGTGATCCTTCCTCAGGAGCCCTCTTCTCCAAAAAGGAGAATGTCTCCTCCAGAAGACTTGTCTTTTCAAGACTTCATTTGGGAAGTGGCCAGGGGCCTTTCCATCTCAGTGGCCCCTGAGACAGAGCCTAGAGCCAAACAATTAGATATTTTACAATATCCTAAGGCTCCTAAAGAGGCAGCCACTTTACCAATACATGAGATTCTTTATGATCACATGTTGGGCATATGGGAGACTCCTCTCACCACCTCCCCTCATTCTCGTAGGTTGGATGTATCGTGTTCCTCCTTGTCCTGGCTTTCATAAGACTCAGCTTCCTCACCACTCCATTGCGGTGGAGTCTGCTATGAAGAAGATCAAGAGTACAAAAAGGCACTCTTCTACTCCTCCAGGAAGAGAATGCAGAACCTTAGATGCCTTTGGCAGGAGAATTTTCCAGGCCAATATGCTTGTTGCCAGAATCAACTCCTATAGTCTCTATATGGGGATGTTTCTAAAAGAAGTTACAGATCATCTGCAAACTTTGTCTCCTTTTATTTCAAAAGATAAAAGGGAATAGTTTCTCACCTGGCTCAAACATGCCCAGGATGTTTCCAAGTTTTCCAACCGTGCAGCTTTTGACCCTTTTGAAGGTGCCAGCAGAGCCTCGGCTATTGCCATAGGTGCACGCAGAGTTGCTTGGTTACAAGCTTCTGATTTGGAACCCTGGGTTCAGGATGGACTAGGAAATCTTCCTTGTACAGGTGAAAACCTTTTTGGCAAAGATTGGCTAGCAAAGGCCACCCAGATGGATGCTGAAAATTCTGCTTTAGATAGACTTTCAAAGTCTACTTCTGCTCCTTTTAAGAAAAGGTTGTTCAAAAAGGGATTTTTTCCCAAAAAAGGGAAATATTATTCTGCTTATGGTCAGCAGGCATCTTCTGCAGGTCGTTTTGCTACAAAGAGATAGCAACAACCGAAACAGGCCAAGTCTAAGGCTGCTAGGACTGCTACGGCCCAACAGCCTCAGCCTCCTCAGGACCTTTGACTTACAACTAGAGAACTTAGCCTTTCTGGCTCTAGAACATCCAGAGCCTCTCACCATTCCAGGAAGGCTAGCTCACTTTGCTCCCAGATGGGAACAAATCACAGCAGAGCAATGGACCCTCTCCATCATAAGGGAAGGGTACAAGCTTCATTTCTTAAACCTTCCCCCTCACACCATGGTGAGACAGTTCAATTCTCCAACATCTCTCTTCGACCTTCTGGGTCAGGAGATTGCTACCCTTCTTGCCCAAGGGGCAATAGAAGAAGTACCCCTTCTTCAACAGGGTTCAGGGTTCTACTCCCCCTACTTTCTCATCCCAAAGAAAAAAGGGGGCTACAGACCCATAGATCTCAGAGAATTGAACAAGTTTCTATGCAAGGAGAAATTCAAGATGACTTCTCTCAGTACTCTCCTTCCATACCTCCAGAGTCAGGACTGGCTTTGTTCTCTAGATCTCAAGGATGCGTACACCCATGTCCTCATCCATCCAACACACAGAAGGTTCCTTCGGTTCCTTTTCCAAGAAAAGCACTATCAATACAGAGTGCTTCCCTTTGGTCTGGCCTCTGCTCCAAGGGTGTTCACAAAATGCATGGCAGTAGTAGCTGCATTTCTACGCACTCTAGGAATATTTGTATTCCCATATCTGGACGACTGGCTCATCCGAGCTCCATCCCAGTCAGAGGCCCAGGCTTCCCTGGCCTGCACAAGGCGTATCCTTCAGTATCTGGGACTTGTAATAAACATCCCAAAATCCCATCTCACCCCTACTCAATCTCTGGAGTTCATAGGGGCCTTACTGGATACCACCACTGCAAGGGCCTATCTTCCCCAGGCCCGTTGCCTACGCTTGGTGCAGTTAGCCTCCCAGATTCAGTTAAAGTCCCATTTAACTGCTCGAGAGATGTTACAACTGTTAGGCCACATGGCATCCACCGTGCATGTGGTCCCTTATGCTCGCCTTCACATGAGGGCAGCTCAATGGACTTTGTCCACCCAATGGACCCAGGCATCAGGGTGCCTGTCAGACAAAATAGCAACCTCCAGTCGCCTTTTTTCCTCTCTCCAGTGGTGGAGGTCCACCCAAAATCTGTTGCTGGGGTCCCCCTTTCAACAGGTGTTACCCCAAGCAACCCTTACAACAGATGCCTCCCCAAAGGGTTGGGGGGCTCATCTACAAGATCTCTCCACCCAGGGCATCTGGTCTCCACAGGAGACATCTCTACATATCAACCTCTTAGAGCTCAGAGCAATTTTTCTAGCTCTCAGAGTCTTCCACACCCTGCTCAGCTACAAGACAGTCCTCATCCACATGGACAACCAAGTAGCCATGTTCTACGTGAACAAGCAGGGGGGGACTGGCTCTCTGTCACTTTGCAACGAAGCTCTGAGATTGTGGGCCTTCGCCAGAGAGCATCAAATTTATCTCATGGCAGTGTATCTTCCAGGGGTTCAAAACTCTTGGGCAGACAGACTCAGTCGAGTTCTGCTTCCACACGAATGGTCCCTCCATGGGGACCAGATAGCCAGGATCTTTCAAATTTGGGGAACCCCAGACATAGACCTGTTTGCAAGTCCGTGGAATGCCAAACTTCCCCGGTTCTGTTCCAGGATTCCGTGTCAGGGAGTTCAGGCCAGGGATGCCTTCCTCCTTCATTGGGGGCAAGACTTCCTCTATGCCTTCCCACCCATTCCCCTAATTCCCAAGACACTGTTCAAGCTTCAGAGAGACAAGGGGTCTATGATCCTCATAGCACCATGTTGGCCACACCAAGTGCAGTACCCTCTACTTCTGCATCTCTCTCAAGCTCCCTCCCTGGACTTGGGATCTTCTCCAGACCTCCTATCCCAGGAGGAGGGAACGTTGTGGCACCCAAATCCCCAGTCTCTTCATCTCAGGGCCTGGTTGCTGAAGGCCTAGACCTTCAAGATTTGCATCTTTCTCAGCAAGTGAAAAATATCCTTCATGCTTCCAGAAAGCCTTCCACCAGACGTTCCTATGCTTTTAAATGGAAGAGGTTTACCATTTGGTGTGCAGAGAAGGATCGTAACCCTCTTGCAATACCTCTGAATTCTTTACTAGAGTATTTGCTGCATTTATCCCATGCAGGCCTTAAAACAAATTCAGTAAGAGTCCATTTGAGTGCTATTGCAGCATCCCTTAAGCCTCTCAATGGACAGCCTATTTCCTCTCATCCTCAAAAGCAAGATTCATGAGAGGCCTTTTTTTGACTAAACCTCCCATTAGACCACCTCCAGTGGCATGGGACTTGAATCTGGTTCTTGGCCAGCTTATGAAGCCACCCTTTGAACCCTTAGCCACTACCTCCTTGACATTTCTTTCCTGGAAGGTTATTTTTCTCATTACAGTCACTTCAGCTCGCCGCATCCGAGCTGCAAGCCTTGGTGGCTAATCCTCCTTATACAAGGTTCCATCATGACAAGGTATTTTATTTATTATTTATTACAGTTGCTTATATACCGCACTATTCGGCATCAGCGCGGTTTACAATATAACAAACTGACCAAAACACACATTTTGTTTGGTTTTACATCGAACAGGGGTATAAACTTGGATAACAGGGGCTGAACTATATACATGAACTATTTACATGAAGTAGGCTATATACATGTGGTAAAATTCCTATAACAGGGTTGAATTGTACTATAAATAGTGAGTCAGTTTCGAATATTTGAGACATTGTGAGTATGGGTTGCAAAAAGACGGTGTTTCTTAGGTGGTGCTATCTAGATTCATCGCTGGTTGGGTAGTATTGGAGGAAGAGGTGATATTTGATTGCCTTCCTGAATTGGGTCAGGTCTGCAATAGCTCGAATGTCTGGTGGAAGTGCATTCCAACATTTGGGTGCGTAAAGACTGAAGGCCCTATTTGCTGTTGTGTTATTGCATTTAGTCAAGGTCTTCGGGGTTGTTAGTAAATTTAGGGCTGTTGACCTCCTGGCTCTGTTGGGGGGTACTGTATGGATGAGCTCAGTAAGTGCCATGGAGGAAAGGCGTTTGATTGCCTTGAATGAGAGGATTAATGTTTTGAAAATAATCCTTCCGTGTATAGGTAGCCAATGAAGCTGTTTTAAAATCGGAGTCACGTGGTCACTTCTGGAGGCTCCATGGAGAATCCTTGCTGCAGCATTCATGGCCAATTGTAGCGGGCTTAGTGTGGATTGCGGGAGACCTTGTAAGATGGAGTTGGCAAAATCAAAATGCGGTAGGATCAGAGCTTGGTATATGGTCCGGAAATCATCTGGCTCCAGTAGGGAGCGCAGATGCCTAAGTGAACGGATTTTAAAATAGACCGCTTTGACAATGTTGCTTATATGACATTTCATGTCAAGATGTCGGTCTAGGGTGACCCCCAGGTATTTTATTGTTTCCTTGGTTTGTAATTCCGCTTCCTTGACCTTTATATGTGTTGGTGGGGTAGTCCTCAGGACCAATCCACACTTTATGCCTAAAGTGGTTTCACCTTTTCATCTGAATCAGGAGGTGTATTTGCCTGTCTTTTTTCCAGGACCTCATGCATCAAGTGCAGAGAGGAATCTCCATACCCTGGATTGTAAGAGAGCGCTCGCTTTTTACTTACAAAGGACACAGCAACATAGACAGTCTTCTCAACTCTTTGTTGCTTTTGATCCCTCTCATTTAGGACTTCCAGTCTGTAAGAGAACTCTGTCCAATTGGATTGCTCAGTGTGTTTCTTTGCCTACCAGAGTAAGAACCTTTCTCTAGAGGGCCATGTCACAGCTCACAATGTGAGGGCCATGGCAGCCTCTATGGCTCATCTAAACTCTGTGTTCATCGACCAAATCTGTCGAGCGGCCACCTGGGCCTCGGTTCATACCTTTACAGCCCATTACTGCTTGGACAAGGACTCCCGCCGGGATGCCTTGTTTGGTCAGGCTGTTCTCAAACACCTGTTCCATACTTAAACAACTCCTACCCCCCATCCCTGGTTGGATGCCCGAGATCCATGGAGGGAGGTAGAGTCCTTCTCAGGGACTCACAACCTTGGGGATCGCCCTGGCATCTCTAGTTGGGGAGTCCCCATATGTAAAGACTCATTCCTGCTTGTTCCTGGAGATAGCACAGTTACTTACCTGTAACAGGTGATCTCTGGGAACAGCAGGAATAAGTCTTCACAACCCACCCACCTCCCCTAGGAGTTGTATCTCTCTATCTATCTTTCCTTTCCTCTCTCTCTCTCTTTGTCTCAGCTTAAAACTCGAACTGGAGAGAGGCAGTTGGGAAAGGCGGGAAGGCAGCGCGCAGGCGCTGTGGGATGCTCCCAAAAGCTTTCCTTTTGGACGCTGGGGAGCGTTCCCGCACAGGCTCCGTCAGTACCGATGATACCCATATGTGAAGACTTATTCCTGCTGTTCCCAGAGATCACCTGTTACAGGTAAGTAACTGTGCTGTATCTTAGCGGTGTGCTTAGCTTGTATCCCAATGCCTTTCCTAGGTGCCTCCGTTGCGTTTCACTTTTTCAAGTTTCCTCAGGGGATTACAAAAACTCATATCCTAGAAAATACGGGCTGTACGCCGGTCGAGAGGTGTCAGTTGTAGCAGTTAATGAGACACTTGTTTGTTCACCTTTATTTGCAAATATCCAAATGGACTAACACGGCAACTATAATTTTCTGTTAAAAATCAATAAGGAGAGGTTCTGGAGGATGGGGGAGGACAGATGCTCAAGGGCATTGGGGAACACTCAACACATGTTGCAAAACTCAAGCCCAGTCTAGGAGACATTTTTTTACAAGCACCTTTATTAGTGTATCCCCAAAACAGAGGTATTTGCAAAACAGTGGCAAGAATGGAATTAAAAAAAAATCACTGGTACAGTTCAAACAAGGTAACTCAAAAGAACTAGCACAATTTTACCGCAGCTCATCGCCCTGAGTATTTATTTTTTGAACTTATATACCACTTTTGCCTATAGGCTTCAGAGTGGTCCAAAACAAATTAAGAAATATTAGAATAATATTAACATTCAGAAAACATAGTTAGTACCAGTTTAGTCATAACACATTATAACTAACCAATCCTTGTACTGTTTACAAAATGAATAGGTTTATGTTTTAATAGCAGAAGAGGTATATTTGCTTTCAGGTTGGATATGAATCTTGCATGGGAGGGGGGCATGCTGTATGTGTTTAGAGAGGCTCTTCGAAGCTACTGCCACAGCAAGCCAGAAGGCACAGCATAGATATCTGGCAGTGGGGGATAGGGGCATGGATAATAGCAGTTTGCTTGCTGACCGAAGTTGGGAAAGAGGGGTGCAAGGGAAAATGAGAGAGGAGAGGTAATGCGATGCTGCAGGACATGTTGTTTGACTCCTCATCTGATTCCACATAAAATGCAATCCAGTAGAAACATGGAAACAGAAAATTATGGCAGATAAAGACCATACGGCCTGTCCAGTCTGCCCATCCGAACCAACTGCTGCACTCTACAATCCTTTCCTCTCCCTTAGAGAGCCTCTGTGCTTGTCTCATGCTTTTTTGAATATAGAAACACAGCCTGATACAGAAACCCTGACTTAGAGCCCTATGCTACAGCTCAGTGCAGGTTTCCTACACAAGTTTAACACAAACGTTTTGCTCACTGATGCTGTAAGCACAGTGCATGCAAATTAAGTTGTGCTAAACATAGACACATGTGCACAGGGGTTTGCATTAGCAGTATCTATATCTTGGGCACAACCCCCCCCCCCCCCCACAGTTTGGCATTTGTACATAGGTGCTAGAATGTTATCTTGTGCAAAACCAGCAATAGTATCCCGCTCAAAATAATATTAGCTCTCATAAACAGCAATATTAATCTGCACAGAAATTCTGCACAGAATATTGATGTTTATGTGCTTGATAGCATCCCAGCACATGCATATAACATGGTTCCAGCACACCTCCCCTGCCGTTTTCTTTTCACTACTCCCTTCAGCAAAGCCAGAAAAAAGTTACGGGCACTGTACATTCGGGACAGAGAAGAAACAGGTATAAATTCCTCACCAATGCTGACTGCAGATCTATGAGCAAACCTTTTACATTTCCTCAGACCCTGAGTTAAAATCCCAGTGTTGAGCTCAGACGTTTGGTCTTCTGTGCACTTCTCTGCATTGGCAGGGTGGAGTGGAGGGGTGGCTTGGGAACCAAGAGACCAGCATTTGAATCCCACTTGTACTCCTTGTGACCTTGGGCAAGTCACTTAATCCTCCATTGCCTCAGGTACAAACTTAGACTGTAAACCCTCTGGATATGGGGAAATATCTACAGTATGTGACTGTAACTTGCCTTGAACTACAACTGGAAAACTCTGAGTTAACTATTAAATAAAAAAAATAAATTTGTGATGAATAGCTAATTGCTTCATTTTCATGGATTTAAATGTGCTGGGCACTGCTGTCTGTTCAAGGCTTTGTACACAGCTCATGCACAAAACGTTTTGCATTGGTAGTGCAGAAAGTCTGAGCTAACCTGTGCTCAAAGCTGCATCGCCCGACAGTGAAGAGGATTTACATGATCATGTTGGTATCGGAGGAAGATAAGTTGTAGTGCTGAGTTCTGAACAGAGAGTATAGCACTGGAGAGAGAGCTTTCATCTGTTTTATTTGTTTGGCAGGCCCAGTAGGAAAACAGTGTGTGCAATTTTGCAAAGAGCACAGAAAATCTTTCTCTCAGTAGGATATCCGTGTTAGGTTGCTAGTCAAAGGATACTTGAACACAGTTCCTCATAGGTTAATGCCAGGTTTATTCACATATAGCAGAATTAATATGAATGGCAAACAGGTTCTCTTTACTTTCTTAAGAAAGTCTATGTGCTATGTTTAGTTAAGGTATTGGAGCACCAATAACTTTCAGTACTTCAGGTCGTGTAAATCTCTGTACTCAAAATCAGTCCGGTCCAGGTCATAAAATTGCAGCTGACTTCCAAGAAAAGTACAAACACTTCAACATAGTCACTTTATTGATGCAACAAACTGTTCAGCTGACTCAGCAGAGTAAAACGGAGTTACTTACCTGTAACATGAGTTCTCCGTGGACAGCAGGATAAGTCAGCCACACCTGGTGACGTCATCCGACAGCGCCGAGACGGAAGTACTCTCCATAGCTCAGAAGGGCTTTCGCCCTTCTGAGCATGAGCCAACTGGCCCTGCCCCCCGGCCCGCCCCTAGCAAGCCAGTTCGTCACTAGCTGAGCCTTAGCCGCTAGGAGGCGGGTACTGGTCATAGGCCGAGCCCCTTCCAAGGGGAGGTGGGCGGGTATGTGTGGCTGACTTATCCTGCTGTCCACGGAGAACTCATGTTACAGGTAAGTAACTCCGTTTTCTCCTAGGACAAGCAGGATGAGTCAGCCACACCTGGTGCCTCCCAAGCTGGCATGTGTTGTGGTGGAAGGGGGGAGGCCGAGATCAGGTACAGGAGACTTTTTATCAGGGCCCTGCTTTTAAGGTGCGCCCTGGGTAAGGTGTACCTCGGTTAAGATGTACCTTGGAAAACTGGTGGCAGTGACAACGTGCAATGTATGGTGTGCCACCGCACACTGAGGAATTGCAGAATGTAGCGCTGTGTGCGGCCCCGTTGTGCAGACATGCCGTTCCACGCGGCCGCTATTGTGAGAGTAAAAGGTCTCAATGGATAGTGGCAGAATAGTGGTCTCAGAGGGCAGCATAGCTGATGCACAGCAGAGGAAGTCCAGAGGGTGGCCAGAGACGACGCAACCGCGGAGGGAGTCCCCTTTCCCGCTCGGCAGTAGCGTAGAGTTAAATGCTGCGAGCAGGGATAACCACGGTAGCCGTGTTGAAAAACATTGCAAGAGTGGGGCAAGATCGGTGCAATATCTACAGTGGACCAGCAACAATATTGACAGTGCTACAAGAAGGATGCAATTGGAGTGTTAATATCGCAAGGACCTGAGCCATTTCATGGCTTGGTCAGATGTGTCCATGAGACCTCTAGAATATAAGGATAAGTGATGTCATACTGGGACAGACCGTGGTCCATCAGGCCCAGTATCCTGGTTCCAACAGTGGCAAATCTAGGTCATATGCACCTGGCAGTATCCCCGAGGGACACAGGTTCCACCAGCTACACTACCGCTCTTAGTATATCCTCCGGTAACAAATCACAGAGTTTGGTTACACGTTGAATGTCTGATTCTGTTGCATGTGTTGTGTCGCATGTAGTGTGAGCAGGTGTCCCTGCCCCAGAAGGGGCCACCACGGGTTGACGATGGAACCTTTGGCAGGCAGTCGATGGATGCTTCGGCAGCACTAGAGCACAGAGCTGCCGGCTTGACTTGCGGCTCTGTCTGCGCCCATGGCTGGACCGACGGGAGCATGCCTGCGGTCAGAAGAATCATGGATGATGGTGGAGCATGCCTGTGGTCGCAAGAATCATGGATGACGGCGGAGCATGCCTGCGGTCACAAGAGTCATGGAAGACGGAGAGTCATGGATGAGATCTCCTGAAACTGTTCGGCTGGAGTGATGGACGAGTTGGCCGGACGTCCAGGCTAAGGGAGGCACTGAGGACGGGTACGGACTGATGCTGGGGCGGGAATGCCTCAGCCAGCCTTCTTCATTGGGCGCATGGCTCCTGCATCGTCGGTCAGTGTCTAAGCCATTGTACTACAGCTATATTCCTGAAGCTGTCAAGGATCAGGCTCGAGTTATGTGTTGCAGAGCCAGCTGATTGGTAAACACTGGTGAGTGATGAGGGAGCCTCGAGTTGCACACTGGGCTTGGACGTTTCACCTGTTCAGCCCTGTGGGGTATGTGAAACAAACGTGTCTTGCACCATCCGTAGAGATGGGTAGAGAGCTCATCCCTGGACTTGTTCAAGTCGCGAGAGTGTCTGAAGGCATGCAGCTGGCCATGAGTGACGAACCCTGCTCGAGAGACATGGGCAGGAACTGTGAGTACAAGGGGGCCCTTAGCCTTGGGTGCAAAGAGGTCATATGAGCAGGGCTCTGGGCACTGGACCAGCGTTGTAGGCTTTGTTACGTGTGGAACTGGCTACACACTTCGGAAGATATGACCTCCTGTCTATATCCTTGGGATGTGAGCAGGTAGGGAGATAGGCCTTATATGCACTGTATAGAGATGGTGTGATAGTTGAATAATCTCTGTAGAATATGCTCTGAGTGGGAGCTGTCCGGGGAGTGGGGGGAGCCCCTCTCTCACCTACCACCGAATGGGCAGATCCAAGGGGTCAGTGGGTCCTTCTCATGCATCAGTGGGACTTCTCGTGTTGGTAGCATGTTCCTAGTGGACTATTCCCAATCCTGTAGTTGATTCTCTGTTGTGGGAACAGAGTCTCTGCAGACCGGGGAAGCTGGAAACAAGCTAATATCATGACTGACAGCCCTTGGCAAGCAGTAAGGTACAAAGGCATCGATTACCGAGTTCGACAATGTTACCAAGGTAAGATGGCAGAGAGAGCTTAAGGCCTGTATGTTAGGATGGGTGCGGCCCGAGCTGAACATACGACGTCTGGCCAGACCATACTCCCTGGCAACCCGAGGCCTAAGGCTTGAGGACCTGATGGGGTGCCAACATATGAGAGGATCCTGGACCAAACACAGGCAGGTTGGCATGGTACCGTGTTACTAGAAGAAGGGCCAATATGTGGCACTGGATGGTTCAATCATTGGGATTGGAGAGGACTTCTTCTATGTTTGTACAATCCAATCCAGGTTAGCAGGAGCCTGGGGGAATGTAGCCTGCAGTGCCAGGATCCCCAATGAGAGACAGAGGTGTAGGTCTGAAAAGGAGTCCTGCATTGAGACATGGCGGTGGACTAGTGTCTAGCAAGCAGCAGTGGGATTAGGACTGGCTTTAGTTGCTTACCAGTGCTTTAACCTTAGGTATTTGAACGGTACTTAGGGTCTTGATTGGGCACTGCCCTAGACGAGGTACTGCTGGATCATTGGTCTGATGTCGCATAGGGTAATGCAGCCTGGCTTATCATTACTTGACCCTGATTGGCTCTTGAGGACCGAGAGGATTGAGGAGCTATCCAGAGAGGCATGGCGTGGGCTTACCAGGTATGGTCTCTGTTTATCCCCTTGCGAAAGGGGGTTGTATCGTAGTGGCTTTAGACCCTGGTCAAATATAAGCAATACAACCGCTGAGCCCTAAAGCATATTGTTAATCCTGGGACTGCTGCCATGGCTACATGGTCTCCGTACCCTCGAGACCTTGAACTTCGTGGCCAGTGCTACGGCATTGTGCCTAGAGGTAGTAGACCTGGAAAGAGGTAGTAGACCCGGAATATGTCGTTCTGCTTTGCAGAGGGCCCTCCGAGAGAACTGTGCCTAGCGGCGAGTGAACCATCCTGGAGTCCCTGTATGGGTGGCATCTGCGCCCTCATGGAGTCCATGGTCCGGAGTGGACTGTGCCCTCCCTACCGGTTCAAGGTCTGGTGGCCACACTGGCACCGAAGGGATGTCGGGAGCAGCTAGCTGCCATGTTGCAGATATCCATGCATGGCTGTTGTACGCAAAGTAGGCTGCCACTTTTCCGCCTCCTGTTGGTGGTAGAAGGTTGATTAGACTGAACGAATGGATTCCCAGTGCCACGGTAGGGCGTCCCTAAATGGGTCTTATGAAGCCTGTGAGTGTATGGTATGGATAAGGGGACTGGGTTGGCAGGAGCCCCAGCTTTGCGTTGAACCTGTGACTTTCTGTCTCTAAACACACTGGTTGTGTGCACTGTACCACCGTGTTGCCACTGAAGAATAGAGTGGACATGGAAGGGCAATAGAGAACTGACTTCCACTTTGGTTTGTAAGGTGCATCTCTCTTGAAAACAAACCGGTTCAGGTATGAATGAAATCATGTGTGCATTGCACCACTGTGTTGCCACTAGCGTCGTAGCCATGTGGTTATTAGCCTCGAATGGCCTACGCAAGCTGTGCTTGTCGCCTGCCAGAGGTTGCTGTTATAGGCGACCGCTTGTCAGGGCTAGGTAGAGGGCATGGAGGGCTAGGCCCATGTACCGCTATTAAGGATGGAGTGCACTTTGCCGGATGGCATGATTCCTGGGATCAGATAGCTGCAGGCGAGCTGGCTACCTTCTCTGAAGATTGAGAAGGAACCCCTTGTTCCTTCTCAGCATCCCCTGTACAGTACTTTTCATAGATGGCAGTGGTCGCTGTGGTCTGAGTTGTGGCTGCCGGTCATACAAAGGACCTGTCTTCCATGAGGGGGCCCCCATATGGCGCCGGTGGGCCCTGTAGCAATAGGAAGACTGGTGTGTTTGCCAGAGAGGGAGCGATGGATAGCCTGGTGTGCTTAAACCTGCCTTTTGCACACCGTGACCCTGTGTTTAGTGTCACAGAGGTGCTCGAGAGGGGACGATGGCAGGCTTGAGTGATTTTGAGAGACACTATGGTCAGCTGTTGCAGACTTGAGGTCTGTTGGGCATTGCAGTGGGCTGCCCCTCCCCTTGTCTCTGCGGCGATCCGCAGCCAGGAGGGGGTGCAACGGTTCGGGTTGAAGAGACACACTTGTCACCTGGTGTAATGGAGAGGGAGAGAAGGCTCTGGGGCCTTCTGCATCCTCAAGACAGAAGAGGTTCAGGCGAAGGGTTCTAGTGCCCGCGGTTCTCCGCGCCGAAGTTCCTCTGTTCAGAGATCACAACGGGATGGGAGGAGGGCAGTTAGAAGCGGACTCCCGGCGCAGAAGCTTCCCATGCGGAGATCGCCATAGGAATGAACAGCTCCCTTCCAAGAGCCTGCGGGTCTGACGGCTCATCGGGTGGCGCTGAGGCCGGTGCTGAAGCCTTCAGATGCTGTTGCGGGACTGCACGATGCAGGGCATGAGTCGAGTCGAGTCTTGTCGGCGCCATCGTTGCTTGCGCCCTGACCCTGACTTATTGAGATCGGCGCCGATCCGTGTTGGGACGGCCGCCCAATGGCGCCGCAGGAGAGGAACAGCGACGTCATCGGGATATACTATACTACTCCCAGACTATCGGCGCCGATGGAGGAGTGCCATCTGTGCAATCGGCCCCTCCAATCCTGCAGCAGAGGGGGCCGTTCATGGCACCATGGGAACTGGAGATAGTGTCCAAGCCGGGGGCGTAGCCAATGGCGTTTCAGGCAGGCCGGATTGGCCACTGGAGCCGGATCAAGCAGAGGGCGGAGACTTGCAGGGCAGCGTGAAGAAAATAGCGCTGAAGGTGCTTCCAACAAGATGGCCGCCCCCATGTGCCACGTGTGAGGTCCGTGGAGCATCGGAGGGGCACGTCCCGATCCTGCGGATGCGGTCACATTTGGATGCGGTCACATTTGGATATGCGGCTGGGCAGAGGCCGGGGACGGAGGCCAGTTCTGGCGCGTCCTGGGCTTGCAGAGGGTTCTACATCCAGCGAACCAATTTGAATAAGCAGCAGGCAGGAGCCGGGGACGGAGGCCTTCAAGGCACGTCCTGGGCTGCCGAGAGGGGGTCAGCGGCCAGCGGCGGAAGTCCTTTGATAGGCAGCATCTCCTCTCACGATGGGCCCGAACCCAGAATCTCCAGGGTTGGAGTAGCACCTTTTCGCTGCTGCCGCACCCTGAAGGATGATCCTGCCCTAAGCTCATGAGCCGCACCACATGGCTGGCCTGGGGATCGAGCTCGCTCATCTTTGTAGTTAGCCCCTGGAACAGGTCTGAAAGAAAAAACCTGGACAAGCAATAAGGTAAGTCTTACTGAATACATACCTGGTGGTAGAAGAGAATTATTAAGTGTTTAGGAGGTTAGATGAAGAGGAGAGTAAAAATCCGTCTTGCTGGCAAGGCGGAAGAACAAGAACTGGCTTGCTAGGGGCGGGCCGGGGGGCAGGGCCAGTTGGCCCATGCTCAGAAGGGTGAAAGCCCTTCTGAGCTATGGAGAGTACTTCCGTCTCGGCGCCGTTGGATGACGTCACCAGGTGTGGCTGACTCATCCTGCTTGTCCTAGGAGAACAGTTCTTCCTCATCTGAGATCCGAGGCACGGCTTACAGCCTTAAAGCTGCTGGGAACAGTATCTTGTTCCCAGGTTTTTTAAACCCATGAAGACTAATGTGGATCTTCAGGATGTAGCTGCAAATCTCTGAGCTTGGGCACATGGGAAAGTCCTTTCTGACTGCTCCACTTCAGTTTAAATCAGCCACATGATGACTCAAAAACGGCTGCATGTTCCAGAGAGGTGTGACGGCGGTGGCAATGGTCACCAGAGGGGGGCGCAAGGGATGAGGTTCATCTAGATGTGCGCTGGCTCTGGATATAGAGCCTACTTTGAAGCATCTAAATTTAAGTGAATTTTCAACTGAGAACTTAGGGATATGTTTACTAAACAGCGGTAGTGGCTTCTGTGCGATATCGGAGCCGCAGCCCCAGTGAATTCAATGGGGCTGTGGCTCTGATATTGCACAGACGCCACTACCACTGTTTAGTAAACATATCCCTTAAGCTCTTATGTTTAGCTGAAAATAGGATCCGTTGTCCACAGTTAAAAGTTCTCTGTGGTTTGTTTATTTATTTATCCATTCATTCATTATTTGGTGTCCTGACATTTGAACAAATAATTGCAAAATAGCAGTTTACAATACTATTTTAATTTCAGTAAGACTAAAATTAAAATTAGAATCAAAAAATAAAAAAAATATATTAATAGTAAAATAAAATAAACTACAATAAGAACTTTCAGGGAGGGAGGTTCCATATATCAACATTCTTTTCCTTTAGACAAAAGGATATAAACAGGATGGAGTCAGTGCAGAGGGTGGCTACTAAAATGGTTAGTGGTCTTCATTATAAAGCATATGAGGACAGACTTAAGGATCTTAATATGTATACCTTAGAGGAAAGGCGGGATAGAGGTGATATGATTGAGATGTTTAAATATCTCCATGGCATAAATGCACAGGGGGAGTGCCTCTTTCGATGGAAAGCAAGTTCTGCTATGAAGAGACATGGGATGAGGACATGGGATGAGGGGAGATTTAGGAGTGATATGCAGAAATATTTCTTTAGGGAAAGAGTGGTGGATCCGTGGAATAGTCTCCCAGTGGAGGTGGTAGAGATGAGGACAGTATCTGAATTCACAAAAGCATGGGACAAACACAGAGGATCTCTAAAGGAAAAAAGGGGACTGCTGTAGTTGTTGATATGGAAGGACAGATTAGATAGGCCATGTGGTCTTTTTCTGTCGTCATTTTTCTATGTTACTGGCTTAATAACCAAGCAACCAGGGTTCATTTCCTACTAGCACTCCTTGTGGCCTTGGGCAAGTCACTTAACCCTCCATTGCCTTGGAAGAAAGGCCTGGCAATCTACTTCTAGTGATCCTGCTAAGAAAACCCAGGAGCTTCTGGGTCACCAGGAGTTAGGACTGACTTGAAGGCTTGCATTGCATAATGGAACCCAAAAGGGTAAACATGTAGATTAGGCCTGAGATTCCTAACAACTTTACTGGTGAATTTAGGCAAGTGGAAGAGGCTGTTGCCTTTTGTTAAAAAGTTCTCCATGATTTAAAAGTGACTTACGTGAGTGGAAGCAGAAAAATAAAAATGTAGAGAGGGTCTGGTGTTCACTGAAAGATGAGGACAAACCACTGTATAAAAATCATCTTCTGGCATATTACCATCAAATTAAAGAGGAAAAGCCCAAAATACTTCACCTCTAAAATTTCTGTAGAAAATCAAGAAGTATTATTTAATATTGTGAAGAAACTGCAGAGATATGCTACAAGTTTCATGCCTAATGCACAGGTTGTGAACTCAAGGGGTATGTTTACTAAACCGTCTTAACATCGCAGCAGTGGTATTATCATGTGATAAGTGATGTTATCGTGCGATAACGTCACTTATCGCGCGATAACGCAGCGGCGGTGTTAAGGCACACTAACGCTGTGAAATCCGGGTCTGAAGGGTGGAGTAAGGCTTCCCAGAGGGCAGAGAGAAGGAGTCAATGGGCGTAGAGTGGGAGGGGAGAGGCTCCAGGCACACTAATGCTGTGAAATCCGGGTCTGAACACTAACGCCAGTGAAACCCTTGCGTTAAAACACATTTGCAGGAAAGAGAAACCATTTCAGTCAGCAATGTGCAGCAAAGGCAGCGAAACCCAGAGAAGTGATAGTTGTGATACATGTGCAGGAACCAAAAAGGCAAATAAACATATAAAATGAACAGAACCACATTTAAAATCCCAATAACCAAGCTGGCCAATAGTGATATTAATGATAAACATAAAGCAACACTACTGACAAAGCGTATAAATGAAGATATCATGTTTGGAAGGGTCTATGCTCCGTCCCCCTAGAAAGTGAATGAGCCCACATTGAAATAGTGCTGATCAGGTTTTCTCTTGTTTAGATTGGGCAGGTTTGTTATGGCATGCACATGTGCAGCAACAGCAGAGTGGGCACGTAGGAAAGGGCAACTGTACTGATGCTGTAAATAGGATACAGGGGGCTGCAGGCGGCACATGCTGTGGTCCAGCTGGGGCACAGTGCGGGCTAGGCAGATGCCTAGGTGGCACATAGGAATGCCGAAACTGTAAAGCAGCAAGAGAGCAAATGATGAGGGTCCAACATGGGCACGAGTGTGTGTCCCACAGTGTCACAGGAGAGATTACCCAGCAGGTACCCCCAAGGGCACATAACATTGGCAGGCGGTGCGGGGGGGGGGGTGGGGGGGGGAAGCGCACATGTCCATGTAGGCACCCCTACCCGAGAACCCACACCATAGGCAGCTGACTACCGGCATACTGTTTGGCCTGGGACTTCACACCACCAGCACACTGGCATAATGGCATGGCAGCATGGTGGCGGAGGGGTGCTGGTGGCGGAGGGGGCAGTGGCATCTGCCCACAGCAGACCATGGCCTAGCCCCGTTTAGGTGGGTGCCGTGCATTGCAAAAGACAGGGTCTGTCTGATGAACAGTCATGGTATCCCCAGGGAATGAACTGTCCTTGTGGCAACAGTGTGGTGCCGTACACACAGCCAGTGTGTTTATAAGCAGAAGGTCACAAGTTCAAGTCACAGCTGTGGCTCCTGCCAACCCTGTCCCCATGTTTTACCCAGTAGTAAACCATGGTAATAAAGACAGAACCTTTATTGCAGATAACATAAACATGCCTGAAATGCTATATTTTACCCTATAGAGCACAGACACCAAAAACATGTGCAACACCTAGAGCAGAGTTTCCCAACTGCAGTCCTGGTGGGCCAAACACCATTCAGGTTTCATGCTGTCCCTAATAAATATGCCTGTGCTGCATTTGTATGCGCCGCCCCCATGGTATGCAAATGTATCTCATGCATATTCATTAGGGACAGCATGAAAACCCGAACAGTGTTTGGCCCACCAGGACCGGAGTTGGGAACCTCTGCCCTAGAGCAGTGGCCAACAGGGGCATAAACACCCACACCCACAGGCTCCACTATCCAAAGCCTCATGGAGAGTCAGGCTGTTGGGCCCTGCGCGCAGCAGCATCTCCCAATACTAGCACTTGCATACCTTAGCAATGCCGCCCTAAATTTAGGGATACGTTACACATATATCAAAAGGTTGCTATGATTAATGGCAGATAACAATTCCTAAGTTAATCACAATTTGCTGATAGAGCTGCATCATAGCAACCTTTCTGATATCTGTGGAGTGTGTTTCAGTTTTGGTTTCTGACAGTGTTTACCACCCCGGGGAGTGACCCCAACAGTATAGCGTACCATAGCCATGCCTGCACTGTGCCCAGGACTGGTGTGGTGGCCAGGGCTGCTAAAAGCCTCTATATTTTCACAATGCTGGCATAGGTGTGGGAGTGTATGTCTGTCATGTCCAGTGTGTTGTAGCTGCCTACACCTTACTCAGCTCACACTTCTTGCACTGTTTCCAGTGTTAGCCTGCCAATGTGCATAATGAGGAGCAAGGTACTGTGGGTATGGCCCGGACAGGGTGGACTGGGCAGGATGCATCTGCACAGGGCATATGGCAATGGCTGGGACATTGTAGTGCCCAGCCACCACCTGCATGGACAGGCTGGCCACAGCATGTCCTGATGGGAGGTCACTCTCACCCTGACTGAGCAGTGACCACGGCATGGCTAGGTTCCCCCATAGTGCTTCTCTCAAGTGATATTTATGAGTTCTTTTTTCTGTGGCCCAATCACTGATTTATCTGCTTGGTATGTGCACTCACATCCCAGTTTTGGGTGCACACATCTCTTCCAGGAACATGCTCTATGGACTAGCTAGCAGACTGTCTGCAGTTGGTATGTGTATGGCTGGAACACCTTGCAGGGTGCGGTGGCTGGAGACCCACTGTGCTTGGTACTGGAGAATGTCAGATAGTGGTGGGGGGTAGCTGAGCATTTCCAGGCCTACTGTCTGTCTGCCATTGCCTTATGGATGCGTACAGATCTGCATTGACTGCCCTGTATGGTGCCTGTTCCCCAGCAGGCCTGGGGTTGTTGGTCCCCTCTATTGCCACCATTACAGGGAGATAGAGTGTGGATCTGTTGGTGGGAGATCCTGTCCCCCACCCTGAGACCCAGAGGGTGGGTTGGGTTGTGCTACATAATCTGCCTATGGGTCTAAACACCCCCCTTCACTTAAATCATGTGACCATGGCACCCACACAAGATATGCACTATTCTGGGTGCATCATAGTCCAAAAGGGTTAGACATGACTGGGAAATACAGATGGACACAGGTTTATCCTAGGTGTGTCTGCAAGGACTACCTATCACACACTGGCACTGATGGCAACCTGCAGCATAGCCTATCTCAGCTAAGCCAGGTGCTGCGGACCTGGTGCTGGGCACCCCACCTCGCCCTCAGGGTGAGCACAGTACCCGCACAATGTGACGGTCTGTAGCTACTCTGTGCCAGTAACACACACGGTCAGTTCCCCCTACCAGGCTGTGGGGGTGCATACCCCATCTTGTGATCATCTGTAGACTGCTGATCTGCATGTGCAGTGCATCATGGGTACGAGGGGGTTAACCCTATCCTGGTAACCACAGCAGACAGTTTCTGTGGTGACCTGCAGTCCTTCTGTAGCCAGCCAGGGGTTTGTTTTTAGCTATAGAGTTGTAGCCCACTGGTTACTTCACTGACTGTGGAGGCAGAGGTCATGGGTTTGATCCCACAGTGGTGTTATGTGATAGGGCTGTCTGAGGCATTTCCTTTTTTAATTTAAATTAGTGCTGCAGCAAAAACACCCTCACAGTGTTGTAACCTTAAGGTGCCTCATAAGGCGCCCTATAAGGTGCCCTCTAAAGCGCCCTATAGGGAACATTATAAGGTGCCTTGGCGGACAGTGCACTTTATAATGTGCCCTCTGGAGTGCCTTATAGGGCGCCTCATGCGGCACCTTAGGTTACGGCACTGTGAGGGTGTGTTTTCTGGCAGCACTAATTTAAATTACAAAACAAAATGCCTCAGACAGCCTTACTCATTAAGCCCACTGGGGGATCAAACTCATGACCCCTGTTTCAGTAGTCATTGTATTAACCAGTGTGCTACACCTCTGTTGCTGTGCTTGCAGGTCAGCACGCCTAATTAAGGCTAACGCGCGTTAACGTGCCACGGCTCCCTCTATCGCATGGTAACGGACTTTATCGCAATGCTACCTTAAGACCGGAACGCCCACTACCTTATATGACATTCGTCACAGTAAGACTGCAACTAACGCCGGTAACATTAAGACAGTTTAGTAAACATAACCCTAAGGCTCAGAAATTTGTACTGTTTTGAGTCAAAAAATCACTTTGATCCAGAAAGAGCATGATAGATCTGTGCGCAGCCCAAAGCAAAATACATTAGATTATTATCAAAGTAGCAAGACTGATTCATTTGCACTTCTTTCTGTTAATGATGTTAAAGTCATTATTAAATGCTTGGTAGTCTTGTGGTTCTTTTTATGACCCATGTCCTGCTTGGCTTGTAAAAGAAATTGTGGTTCCAGCTTTGCAAACAGCCTTTTGTTTTTTTGTCAATGCTTCTTTACAATTTGGAAGTTTTCCAAAAAGACTTAAAGAAGCTGCTTTTCAGTGTGTGCTGGAAGATAAAAATTTAGATGCCTGGTCTCTTACTATTGAGTAAGTTGTTATTATGAGGACCCTGCAAGATTCCCTACATAAAGCAACCCCCCCCCCCCTCACATCTTACCATCATCAGTTTAAATAGTAACCAAAATAAGTGCTGCTGTTTTCTGAACATCTAGCCTCTACCAACTTGCTAATAACAATCTACTTTTTTCTGTGGAGTTGTAGTCTGTTGGTATCAACCCAAATTATGACCTGCAGTTGTCAGCAACCTGTAGAGAGAGTCAGTTACAACTCTGAAAACATCATACCTAAAAGGGAAAAAAGTGAGGGTTCTAGACTTCAGGACAACTAACTGAAAATGGAGGAAACCTCAAGGAGTCCTTAGCTGGACTGGAAAGTCTAGGGGAAGTGAAAACAACAGTGGGCAAAACTGAAAGGAGATATTTTAAAGGCAACAAACCTTTTCATTAGGAAAGTAAATAAATAAAAGGAAAAGGAGGCCACATGGTTTTAGAAAGAAGTAGCTGAAAGGGTAAGGAAAAAGAGATTGCAGAAAGAGGAAAACAAATAATATCAGAAGTTGTTTTAGGAAAGTTGCTAAAGTAGTCAGGAAAGTCAAGATGCAAATGAAAGAACAAAAACAGCCAATACAGTGAAACGTGTGAACCAGGCTTTTTTTTGTTTAGGTATGTTAGTGACAGGAGGAAGTGCGAAGTTGGTATTGTGCGATTCATGTGTGAAGGGGAGGAACATGCAGAGGCTAGTGAGCATAAAGTGGAAAGGCTTAACAAATATTTCTGTTTTGTGTTCATAGATAAGGAGCTGGGAATGGGACCCAGAAAACAAACACAAATAGGAATAGAAGTGAAGGAGACCTTGAATGATTTTTGAGAAGACCGTGTTCGTAAGAGCTAGCTAAACTGAAAGTAAACAAAGTTATGGGGCTGGACAGCTTTCATCTGAGGGTACTGAAGGAACTTAGGAAAGTACTGGCAACTCTGCTGTCTGACATTTTCAAAGTTTCTTTAGACTTGAGAGTTATCCCGGAAGACTGAAGATGGGAGAATGTGGTTCTTATCCACAAAAGAAGAATTTGGGAACTATAGACCAGTTAGTTTGACCTCAGTGGTCAGTAAATTAATGGGAACACTGCTAAAGTACATGATAGTATAGTTTCTGGAATCCAAGGGATTACAGGATCCAAGACAGCATGATTTTTACTAAAGGTGGATCTTGTCTGATGAATCTGACTGATTTCTTTGGGTGGCCAGAGAAAATGCAAGCTTATGCATTTGAGCTACAAAAACCCAAAAGAGTGGTACAGTATGAGGGGCAAAGTACTTCAATACACAAAAGTGAGGGACCTGGGGATAATCATAATCTTAAAGTGGCCAAACAGGTAGAAAAGGTGACAGCATAAGTTATAAGGATGCTTGGGTACATAGGAAGAGTTGATTGACACATCCCTGCGGCGGTCATCTAGAAATAAGGAAAACCTAGATTCGCTACAGGGAGAATTATTCTGGCAACTGGTAACAGAGCCCACAAGTGAAGGGCAATACTGACCCCAGTGCTTACCAATGGGGAAAGTGTTTCTGATGTTATAGTGAGAGATGATCTCGCATCCAGTAATCACCAGATGGTGTAGTTCAGTGTTTGGACTAGGGCTGGTATCCCTTCAAAAGTGAGGGTCTTAGACTTTAGGAAAACTACCTTTGCCAAGATGGGACCATAACACAGGAGAACCAGGGGCATCATAGAGCGCACCTTTGGATAACTGAAGAGCCACTTCCGATGCCTGGATCGTTCGGCAGTGAGCTACTGTATGAGCCAGCGAAGGTGTGCTAGATACTCCTTGCCTGCTGCATGCTCCATAACTATGCACTACGGTGCAGGCAGCCCATGCCCGATAGGGCGGACATACCCCCGGAGGACAATGATGACGACACTATTGCCCCACAGGCCTACAGGAGGGGATTTGCATCCTGCCAGAACCTGATGCAGAAACACTTTGTGTGAAGGTGAGGAGCCATCAGACAAGAGTGGTGGGGGGAAGGGATTGGGGAGTAGGTACAGGGAGGAAGGAAAGTAGACTGGGGGGAGGGTGGCCTGGGGAGCCTACAGGGTCGCCATGCCACCATTCCCATGGTACCCATTGACCATTCCCAGGAGCCACCTACCCTGCACATCCACTCCAATCCCCCTCTAATGCCCTCAACCTCCACAGGCAAGGCCATGTGCAGCTGCCATCCACTTTGCTCTGTCCAGTGCCCTAATGATCCATGTGCAATGCGCAAGGTTGGTGCTATCCAGTGAGGCAGGTATGCACTGCAGGGGGGCACTGATGGCAGGGATGCCATTGCTAGTCATACCCCCTTGCTGATTCACCTCTGAGCGAGCCACAAGAACACATTTTTTCCCGTGCCTCCGCAGCATTTCCAGTGGGAACAAGCATTTCCCTTTTCTCATGTGCAACTGGAAATGCATACTACTGCTCTTAGAGACACCACAGTCCAGCAGTTTCTAATCCAGCAGGGCCGCGGTATAATGACTTGTCCTCGCTGCTTTCTCAGCGGCGCATTAGTGAGGTGGGGAGAGAGGCAGGTCGCTAGCGATGACAGCAGTTATTGGAGGGAAGGAAGAACCTGGAAGAGAGCTGACACGGGGGAAAGTGAGGACTGGAAGGGAGCAGAAAAGAGGAGAGGGAGGCAGCTGGGAGGGAGCAGACATGAGGGGAGGCTGGATGTAAGCTGAAGGGAGACGAAGGAGGGGGATAGAAGGGAGTTGATGTGGGGGAAGGAGAGGGTTGGAGGGTAGCATACACGGAGGGCATTAATAGTAATGAGGGAGATGGCGCTGAATTATAGGTTACAGGAGGCGCCAAACACCATAGCACCTGTCCTGACTGTGCATGCACAGACCCTTCTCCCCTCACACTCACCAGGCCCACATAGTACCCCTACCCGATGACCATCCCCCCCTCACTCATAAGGTGCATGGCCATGTCCCAACATTGGATGATTTGCACCTCTGACTGTCCAAAACAAGGCACTGTGCTGTGCATGCCGCAGTGCCCCCTGTAGTCCCAACTGAGCAGAGCAGTGGAGACCAGCATATTCCAGACATACAGACAGTTATTGATATGTGTATACACATCACATTGCCTTTATATCAGGCCCTTGCAACAGCAGTTGGGGATGTGCAGGTCAGACCTGAGATGGAGACATGTTCATCCACATATAGGTCCTGGGATATACATCCCCACCACATGGCAGACATGGCATGCTGGGAGCCCTGACTCCATGACTCTCGTAGACTACTGGCCCTCCTCCCCACCAGCTGGAGGGCCTGGAGGGGAGGTAAGTGCCTCTGTGAGGTTGCGTACCTCCTGCATTGAGGCACGACGCTTCACCTGCATGCCCTCTAGGTGGAGCACAATGAAGTCCAGTAGTCAGGCCAGGTCAGCAAGGCCTTGCAGCACTTAGCGCTCTGAGCTCTTCACCTGCTGCAGGGTCTTGCTTATGCAGTGGCCACTGGTGCCTCATTGTGCTGCACCATGGCTTGTGGGAAGGTGGGGGCTGGTGTTGTCTCCTCCCCCCCCCCTGCTCCTCCAACCCCCAGCCTAACCCCATCCCCACCCTCCCCCCAGGCCTACTCCCTTCCCATCCCTCCCCTACCAGCACACTCCCATCCCCATCCACCTCACACAGCCCCCCCTCAATAGCTCCCTCTTCCCCCAGGCCACCACCATCCCCTCTACCCACCTCCAACTCACTCCCATCCCCAGCCTCCTCCTCCTGCAGCCTCCCCTGGTACCTTCCTCCTCTCCCACCCCATTCCCATCACTCCCCACCTCTTCCTCCCCACTCCCATCACCCCCCTCCTCCCAATGACCCCTGGCCTCTGTGGGTGACATCTCATCCCTCAGCTCCCCCTCCTCCAGGGACTCCCCATCAGCCACTCCCATGTCTGCCCCACTGCCCCACACCTCCTCACGCACCTCCCCCTCCTCCATCATGGCAGCCTCTGCCTTTTCCTCTGGTGACTCCTCTTGTCAGGGATTGGCCTTAGCCACCTCTGCCACAGCCTCCTCCAGGGCACCTTCCTCACTGAGCTGGGCCCCACACTGAAGGGGCCACTCCCCCAGCTGCACAGTGTTATTGGGCCTCTCCCCTTCAACAGGACTGGGCACCTCCATTAGTATGAGGACCACCTCCTCATCCTCCCTACTCTCCTCCGAAGGGGAGGCGCTTGATAGCACTATGGGGCTGAGTGTGCTAGGGGTGGCATTGATGCTGGCCTGGCTGCTGATGCTGCTTTGTCCCCTGTTGCACCTCCTGTCATGGGGAACTGGCTGTGGCTGCAGCTCCTCCTCCTCCTCTTCCTCCTACTCCTCGGTGGGCTCCTCTGGTGCGGGGGTGGTGAGTCATCCTCCAGAATAGCTGGAGGATGTGTGGGATGCAAAGAGGTGAGCATTAGGTACAGCATGGAGGTTAGGTTGCTGTCATGTACCAGTTCTCAAACCCTCCTTGAACATGCTGCCTGCTGATATCCATACATAGCCCTGCAGCTTCAATATCAGGTACCGGTGTATCCTGGCAGTGATGTGCTTGTCCATGTGTTTCCCTGGTTTTATGGTTAGTGGTGGGATGTGTGCAGTTGTCAGGCCACTACTGTTTCTGTCCTGAGGGTTGTTAATGGTTGTGCACTGTCAGACGGCTGCCTGGGTGAGAATCTTCACAGTCTTGGCAAGTGCATATATCTATATGATTTGCAAGGGATTGTGGGCAATGCAGTTCATTCACACCAGACACAGCTGCTGACAATAATTTAGTTGTGCTCAAGTGTTAAAGCCAATAAGGTATTTATTTATGGGGTTATTTCTCCCAACACAGATATGCTTGGTAGCACATAAATCAGGTTACTTGCTTCCAGTGTTTAACTTGGAAAAACAAAATCAAAATCAGGAAAACAACATTCAAACTTGTCAGGCATTAGCTAATGTTTTCTTAGCATATATCAAACAACAAACGAAAAGCCACAAAGAAAGAAAAAAAACTGTTCTTTTCAGGTTAACTTCTGATAACTTCCCACATAGATTCAGAAGTGATTCTCTCCTAGCTCACAAGCAATTAGGTAAGGCTCAATTGCTAGCAGTTATCCAGCTGAAACCCCTTAGCTGGCTTGCTTTCTACTGTGTGGGTCAAATCCTGCTTCAGGAGCTTTTCTGAGTAGAATAAAAAACAAGTTTGTATTTCTTTGTGATGGTTGCTGTACTTTGTAACAGAAAGTTACCAAAGGAGTTTAGACAGAGAGCAGTCCATGTAAACAGAATCTTCATCTGCTATTATTCCCCCTTCTTCAACAAGCATGGGTTCAATATCATGGATTGGCACAGATGAATCTCTCAATGGAGCACTTTCAGGAGAATACTTGTTTCCCTGCTGTCTTTCAAGGTTATAGCTAGGGCATAGATCAGTGTTCATACCTGAGCTTCCTTTGCTGTTAGAGTTCCTCTCTATATAGCCTGGCCAGTATGTAGTCCAGTTCTTATGTCCAGCCTTCCAATCCAGATCCCTGGACACTGGATCTCTCTTCACATACCTTCTGGCACAGGTCTTAGGGTCCCTTCCACGTGCAGCCGTCTCCCTCACAGGTAGCGTCTGGAGATTCCTAGCTCTGCAGCACCATTCCTCTGGCTTTCTCCAGTCCAATGGTGTATGCTGGCCCTTGGAATACCTCCCAGTATACGTACTGCTCTGGACTCTTCTAGACCTCTCAAAGGCTTTTCTCCTCTTTCTTCCAGAGGGTTTCTTTCCCTCTCTGTCCATCCGGTTTGGCTTCTGCTTCTGATGATCCTTCAGATGAAACTGATCAAGCTCAAGCTGATTCTCAGGATACTGAGGATGATTCTCTGTAGAATAAACTCTACCTTTATTCTGCTTAGATGAGTGCTCCTCCCTAACACAGCGCAGCTGTGCTGAATCAGGCCCTGCCCTTTGAGATGAGTGCTTAGGGATTACCTCATAGCCCTCCTGATTGAACACACGTTTCCCCACTTCAGCTCCTCTAATGGCTGTTGGAAACCTGGTGCATTCTGGGACTGGTAGTCTTTTATGGGAAAATTCTGTTTTCTTATTTCTACCAGAACTGACAGGTTGCTTGTTCAGAGTCACTTCACCTTTTCTATAGCTCCTTCCTGAGCTATGATAAGCTTCCTTATCACAGCACCCATGGGTATTGGCCTTTGGGGCTGGTAGGGTCCCATGTGGACATGGGCTGTGGGGTGTCTTTTCCTCATGCCTGTACTATGTGGGTTTGAATAGCTGGGCTTGCAGGGTCTGGACATGGGTTGTGTACAGTTGACTGGGATTGATGGTCATAAGCTGTCCTGATCCCCTTATGTTGGTACTCTCTGTGGCGATGTGCCCGTCTGATGTGATCTGGCCAATTTGTACTCGGGCTATGGAGACTGGTTGGTCCTGCCTGTGAGGTGGCACCCTGGGAGGTTAGATGCTGTCTCAGGGCCAGTGTTTGTGTTGCTGACTGCTGACCTCTGGGAACATGTTGGCCTGGGGGAGCATATGGTGGTGACATCTGCACCCTCTTGGGTTACAATTGGGATCCTATGGGCCTCTGCTCTGACCATTTATATCCAGTATACAAACAGGTGTTGGGCACTCACCCCTGCTGCAACCTCTGTGCACATCCTGCTTTTCCTGCCCTTCATATATGACAGGTACCTGCAATGCTGCTGGCCAACGAATGCAGTACCCATGTGCATAGGATAGTTGTTCTCAGACAAGGGGGACTCTCTACTATATCAATGATTCCTAAAACTCACTCACACATTGTAACTACCCTCATATATTCATAAACATGTTTATGTTTTTTATACATGACATCAGGTCAGTGCCGACTCTTGGCAAACCAGAAGCCTCTGGGTTTTCTTGGCAAGGTATGATCAGATGTTGCTTGTCTGGCCTTTTCTTCCAAGACAATGTAGGGTACAGTAACCTGCCTATGGTCACAAGGAGTGCCAGTTGGAGTCCAACCCTTGATCTTTTGGGTACTAGGCAGTTGCACTAACCACTAGACCACTCCTCACACATATTTCTATATTTTATGAGGCTACCAGACATATCAGCTACAACAGTGTTCAGGACACTTAATTCATGTGCCACAGCACCATCATCTGGTATATCCACCCTATATTCTATTAATTTAAATGTGCGTCTTTTGTTTAAATTTCATTTCTCATACACATAGGTGATATTGAACCACAAAGGACTTAGAGGGACCAATACTACTCATCCCAATGACATCCGGTAATGTGACTAGTAGTGGAGCTCTAGCCGTCCTCTTTTCTCCATGCATCTCCTACAGCATGAGGCATACCACATTCCCACCAGCATCCTGCGCTTTCACTGGGATCCAGACCTACTTGCAGACCACTGCTCCTGTCCTACCACTCTTAGCTGACACTGCTCTCATCTCTGACCAGTGCACCATGTATGTGTTTCTTCCCACAGTTTCACCTCCAGTGTGACCAACCTGACATCCACCTACAGCAGTGCTTCTGCCTTGGGCAGTGTGCTACACTTTGTGGCTCAGGAACATGGTTGAGGACATGCTTGACAGCGACCTAGCAAATGTCCTGACATTCTCTATGGATACTCACCTTGCTCCTACTGCAGATGCTGTCAAATCCACTGGTCCTGTACCTGATCTTGTAGGCCTCCATGTCCCTCATGATGTGGAAGCGTCTGTGGACAGGAAAGATAGAGCCCTCCATGAGTTTAATGTTTAATGTTTAATTACATTTGATATACCGCTCAAGCCGAAGCATCAGAGCGGTTTACAATATTACATAAAAGTTACAGAAAATATGAAAAGAACACCATTAATAAGATAGGACAGAATAAGAGATACAGTGATAGTTAAAGGGATAGAGGAGACAAAAGGAAATGCTCCACATAGCATCTGCAGAGGTAGATATCATACCACCAGGTGTTAAGCTCCCACTCACAACTACTGGGTCAGACCAAGCTGCAGTGTGCCCGCTGTCCCATTTTCTATGGTGGCTGGACCACGGCATACTGAGCTGACACATGCCCACAGTTCCCACGGCACGGATAGTGGCTTACCCTGTTCCTCCAGGCTTCTTGTTTAATAAGTGGAGGCATAGTCTACTGGTTGGTGCATGGGCTAGGGGACTTGGGTTTAATTCCCAGTACCACTCCTTGTTGAGGTCACCATTACCCATTGTTCTGATAGGCCTGGGACATCAACAGCTTGGCCTCGGATGCACATTGTAGACACTGCATGCATTTTTGGGAACCTGGCAGATTCTTGTGACTGGATTGGTCACTGCTGGACATGGGATGCTGTGCTTGTTGGATCTTCATCTGACCCAGTGTGGCTTTTCTTATGCTCTTATGTTGTTCTTATGCTCTTATGCTGTTCTGTCTTTTTGTCAGCTATCTTATGCTTAACTTTTCTATGGTGCACCTCCCTGCAATCTGTGACTGGATGCATCTTGGCCAAGTGCATCCAGTCATAGATTGCAGCATTGCATGACACCTTGGTTGTACCTGTCTTTTATTCAGTCCCTGTTGTGGGGCTGCCACAGTAGCCTCATTGCTTGTTCACTGCTAGCCTGATGGTTGTTGTCTCTGACTGTGGTGGGGTTGCGTGGGGTGGCCTTGTGGTTCTGGCACTGGCACTGGCACTGGCCTGGGACACATGGGAATAGCGTTCAATTCCCACTGTTAATCCTTATGGACATGGGAATCTCACACCCTTTCCCTTGCCTCTGGGGATTCCAGGGTCACAATATCCCTGTTTTCTGTTTTCCATTACAAAGTACAACACATAGACTTAAATATTTCCTCCTTTTATCTGCCGACTCCTGGGAGCCCAGCAGTCACAGCCAAGATATCAGCTATAGTTGATTGGCAGCCCTGGGGTGTGCAATGACTTGTTCCAGCCCACATGGCCTTCATGTGGGACTCAGACTCAGCTCACCTGAGTTATAGGACATGGCTCTGGCCACTGGGCTACTCCCCCACTAGGATGCGGTGATATGACACACCAGTTCCATATGTAACTGTTGTCAGTACATGGCAACCTATTGGAGTGGGTTTCCACAGGACATAGTGGCCCATTTGTGTGTTCCTATGCAATCTTGACTTTGGGGGCATTATCATATCTCACCTGGGACCTCAGCATGGCACAAAGGGGTGTTAGGTATGTGGACCTTTCATCGTTGGGGATGAGTCACATCCCCTTTTGCATGTTATACATGCTCCCCGTACATGTGATGGTTACTCTACCCCTGTCATGTATGATAGGTAGCAACAAGGAATGCATACAGTGTGCAGATACCATGTTGTGGCTTAGTGCCCAGATAAGCTGGGTTCAATTCCCACTTGCTCACCATGTTGCTTTACCTCCCACATTTTTTCTGTTTTGGGTGATCTTTATTTATTTTTATTTATTTGTCTATTCTTTTATACAGCTCTTACACAGGTCAGAGCAGGTTACAGATAAGACAGCCGAGTTTTATATCACACAGGGTGTCATGCAGCTTGGACTCATAACACAGGGATGAAGCTGCATTTGCTATATACATGTTGGTGGGTAGTGTACCTTAACTATATACATTTTAGGGGAGAGTGGAAATAGTGTATAAGTTACATGGCGATTTCAATAGTATGTGATTGTGTGTAGCTAGTTTGGGTCTTCTGTCCTTGGTGCTTGGGCCTCAGTATTCTCCCCATAGAGGTATGTTTTTAGCTTTTTGTTTCTTGTTGCTGTCTGGTGGTTTCAGTGGTCATTGCTCTGCCCACAAGATATTCAGGTGGGGCACCCTGTTTCCTATTTTCCAATTCAGAGCCCTGTTTTTGGGTGATCATACATTGTATGCTGTTGTCCTACTGTATACCCGCTTTCTGGGTCCACAGGACACACTGGGCAGTGGCCTTTGCATCCTGTCACTCACATTTGGATTGTTCAGTGGTGCTGCTTTCCTTACTCTGCCCTTTTGTTGTTCCTCCACATTCATTCATCGTGCACATAGCTGGTCCCTCCCTTTCGTGCCCTCTCTCTGTCCCTCACTTTGTGATTGCCTGTTTTCATCTATCCCTGTCTGCCAGCTTTATTGCTATTTCTGTACTTACTGAGCTAGGGTGGATCTGATCCTTTCCCAGCCCCTGCGTGCTGCAGCTTGGGCTGGCCGTCTATGCCCTGTGGGAAGCAGCACCTCCTCCTCCTGCAGAACAATCTTCAGAACAGGTGGGTCTCCTGCCCTGAGAAATTTGGCTGCCTTGTTGCCATTGTTTCTCCTCCATGGTCTGGGTTTCCCTGCGGTGGGTAGTAGGCACCACTCCATCCTTTTTCCTGTTGCCCGTGGACCACAGTGCAGGTGGGCATGTTTTTGCTGTTACACGTGAATGGCAGACTCACTGGACTTGGATGTGGGTGTAGACGGGTAGTGCACATACACTGCAGGGACAGTTTTGATGGACGGCAGGGGGACACGTTTAAGTGTTGAAACATGCAGGGCATGCATGACCAATGGAGTCTGATATACATGTAGGTGCAGATCCGTCTTCGGGGCTATTCTGTAAGTGCAGATGTGTACATACACGCACCTATGGAATCACCATTGGGAGTTGCCCGTTTCTGATGTGCACATTTTTGCCAGGGCTAGCCATCCTTTCCTGAATTGGCTTCCACCTGTAGATTTTCAGTGACACTATACTGATAGTGCTGCTGAAATTCCTTCCAGACCCCCTCGGCACTATTCGTATAATGCTGGAGTGGCGTATGGACACAGCACTGAGTTATTTGGAGAGCAGCGATATTCTACTATCCAGATAGTATCCTCCAGATAAAGTTGGCTGCTGGCTACTATGCGTATATTCAGTGCTGCTTGCTATATGGATAGCGTCACTGAATATTTTATTAGTAGCTAAATAGGCCCCATTGCATAAACTGGGATCTGCGGTAAAATAACATGCATTAACAGTATTAACATGTGCTAATGTGATGATGCATGTTAGTAATTCTAGCCCTAATTTGTCCACCTTTAGTCTCAATGCAATGTCACAGAACCCAGCCATCTTTGATTTTATCCTTCCCTCTTTGCTACTAGGTATCTTTTGTACTTATCTCATGCTTTTATGAATTCCGTCATGGCTTTTATATTTACCTGCTCCACTGGACGTCTTTCCAGTGTATCCACTACTCTTTCAGCAAAGAAATATTTTCTGTTGCTCTTCCTGGAATGCCATACCTGGAACTTTCAAAAAGATTTGCTTCTTATGCCTGATTTGTTCCTGTGAGCTCTTTGATGATCATATTGCCTCTATGTCTTTGGATGAGAGACTATCTTGGAGTACCAGGCTTACAGTATGGAAGAAAGGGCTTGTACCCTACTTCCTGTCACATCTTGCCAAGATAATCTCAGAGAGAGTCACAACATGGACAACTATCCACATGGTCGCCAGGAGCCAACATTGACTCAATGGAACTTGTCCAAACCTCTTTAAACTCAACTACCCAAGCTGTTTTCACCACGTCCTCCAGTAACAATTTCCAGAGCTTAATTATGCATTAAGTTGAAAAATATTTTCTTCTCTTTGTTTTAAATGAATTACTTTGTATCTTCATGGCATGCCATCTAGTCTTTGTATTTGCATTTACCTGTTCCACTTCTCATTCTGTCTACTCCCTCTGGGGTGTCCACTTTGTTGTAGGTTTTAGCACCTGAACAAACATGCTCTTTTCCTACTAACATCTTTGCAATGTGGGGGTTATTTTAAAAGGCCTATTCGTGTCTTGGATGTCTGAAAATGGGTATGCAGATGCCCAGTTCATAGGGGCATTCCTAGAGTCATTTTAGAAACTGTGCTTATGGACGCCTCTAGCATGAGGACATCCAGGTAGAATGGAGGCATGCCAGAGAAGTGGCCTGAGTGGAGTAATGAAGATGCATGTCATGCTTGAGGGAGGAGTGGCCTAGTGGTTGGGGCAAGGTACCTCAGGCCAGAAGGTCAGTGGTTCAAATCCCACTAGAGGACAGCAACCTTGGGCTGGAAGGACTAAGGTTTCTAGTTCCACAGGTGCTCCTTGTGGTCTTGGGCAAGCCACTTAACCCTCCATTGCCCATGTTCCCTGTAAAATAGTTATCTCCAAGTTATAATGCCCTGTTCAATGTAATTTCAGTTTGTTCAATGTAAACCACCTTGATATCATGAAAGGTGGTATATAAGAAATGTTAAATAAATAAATGCTGTGCTTCCAGAATGGGACAAGCACCTCTGGCCCTGGTTAGTGAGGTGTCCACGCCTATACCTGCTCCTGATCACCAACAGTTGTGGTCAACAGCTTTGGCATATTTGCATTTCAACCCCTTAATGTCCAATATCCCCCAAAATAAGTGGCCAGTGAAATGGCTTTGGACTATATATGCAAACATATTTGACACATAAAAGAATCAAATAAAACAAGACCAATTAGAAAAGGAAATAATTGGAAACAGTATAAAACAGGGACATTGCCAGGACATGATTATTGGTACCCTTATAAACAATTCAAATCAGTTTGAACAGAAGAACCACATTCCAATTGCAGTAAAATTAGATGCCCCTGTGATCAATTAGTACTCACAAGACTTGAATCAAACAATGAATGATGGCTCTAATGTTTAAAATGGTCACATTCACTCCCTGTTCCATTTTTACAATGGTGAAGACAAGAGTGCTGCCTGAGATTGTCAGAAAAGCCATTATTCACCAAATATCAAACTTCAAAGGGGTACTAGCCCTTCTCCAAAGACCTTGGGATTCCTGTGTCTACAGTTCTCAATGTTATTAAGAAGTTTTCTGCTCATAGAACTGTCAAGAACCTCCCAGGACATGGTGGGAAGAGGAAAATTAATCCATGAAGTCTTTTAAAGTTAGTGCAAACTGTTGGAAAAACACCACCTACAACATCCATAGAGCTTAAGACTGACCTGGAGCAATCTGGAGTGGCGGTTTCAACATGCACCCTACACCGCACATTAAACAAAGAAGGACTTCATGGGCAAAGGCCAAGGAAGACCCTACTGCTCAAAGGTAGAAATAAAAAAGCACACCTGATCTTTGCCCAAATCCACCTTGAGAACTCACAGTCCTTTTGGGAAAATGTTCTGTGGACAGATGAAACCAACTTGAGCTCTTTGGCAAAGCAGACTAGCAATACATTTATAGGGAAAGAAATGAAGCTTATAAGGAAAAAAACACCCTTCTTTTAGTTAAATACGGTGGAGGCTCCATAATGTTGTGGGGCTGTTTTGCTGCCTCAGGAACTGAAGGCCTTCAACATATTACAGGAATCATGAAGTCAGAGGACTATCAAGGTATTTTGGAGTGAAATGTGCTACCTAGGGGTATGTTTACTAAACCGTCTTAATGTTATCGGTGTTAGTTGCAGTCTTACTGTGACGAATGCCATATAAGGTAGTGGGCGTTCTGGTCTTAAGGTAGCATTTCGGGTTATTACGCGATAAAGTCAGTTATCGTGCGATAGAGGGAGCTGTGGCACGTTAACACGCGTTAGCCTTAATTAGGCGCGCTGACCTGCACTTATAGCAACAGAGGTGTAGCACACTGGTTAATACACTGACTGCTGATACAGTGGTCATGAGTTTGATCCCCCAGTGGGCTCAGTTAAAAGACTGTCTGAGGAAGTCCCTTTTCCTGCTTGTAACAGTCAGACACATCCCAACAATTTGCACTGCCAGCCAAAAAAGCCTCACCCCAGTGCTGCAACCTAATGCACCTTTTAGGGCACACCATAAGGCACATCATAAAGCACCATGTCATCCAAGGCAGGTCATAATGTGCCCCAGAGGGCAGCATGAAAGGTTGGCACTCTCCAAGGCAGCATTTAAGGCGCCCCATAAGCTGGCCAAACCTAAGGTGCAACAAAAGATGCCCCAGGGATGCCAAGGTGACACAGGAGATGGTGCCCAGGGGCACAAAGATGCCCCAAAGTCACAAGCATGAAATGTATGGCTCAAACACAGATGTAACCATAACACTGCACAGAGCACCAAGGAAAGGCAATGAACAAGTGATGGAAGGAAGTAGATGACGGAGCTCATGGACCAGCCAAATCTGTGTGCAGCCCATGTGGCAGCAGGTAAAGTGGACAAACATATCGGGGACAGCTGTACCGATGTACAGGGTAATGGTAATGTACAGTGCAACAATGACAGTGTGTGGCAGAGGATGGGGATACGTGTCCACTAGAGGAGGTAGAGGTGGCAGGATAAGTGCAATGATAGGAGGACAGAGGAGAGCAGTGCCATGCAGAGCAGACACAGGAGAGGCAAGCATGAAGAGCCGCAATGCAGAAAAGTGTGCCAGTGCAGGACATGGGGTAGCAGCCTGCACATTAGGGCAGGATGCCACACAGCTGGCACACACACATAGACGGACAGATGGATGGATGGCAACAGTGATGAGGGTATAATGTGGCAGCAGCACAGATCTGCACAGATATGACTGTTACACGAATGAAATGTAGTTGTGTAGGACAGCCATAAAAAAAAAAAAGGGAACAGAGAGGAATTGAACCCATGACCTCTGCTATTGAAGTCATTGCATTAACCATTGTGCTACATCACTATGAGAGCAATCATACCAATGGTTGACGACAGAAAGAGTGCACGTCACCATAAAACTGTCTGCTGTGGCTACCAGGATAGGATAGAACCAACAGTACCCATAATGCAATTCACATGCAGAACAGCACTCTACATCTGCTCACCAGATGGGGTATGCACCTCTACAGCATGTCAGCTTGGTAGGGGGGAATGACCGTGCGTGTTACTGTGCTCACCCTGAGGGTGAGGTGGAGTGGCCAGCACCAGGTCTGCAGTACCCGGGTTGGTTGAGGTGGGCTGTGCTGCAGGTCTCCATCAGTGCCAGTGTGTGACAGGTATTTGTTGCAGACACCTTTAGGAGGTCTCTTTGTCCATTTGTAATTGCCAGTCATGTCTGGCCCTTGTGGACCATGATGCACACAACATAGTGCATATCCACTGTGCTTGCTATGGTCACCTATTTAGGGAGCAGGGGTGTGTCAGGGCTCACATGATGACAATGTACTTAAAAAACTGCCCTCTATGGGTCAGGGTGGGGGACATGATCTGCCCCCAACAGACTCACACTCTCACCCTTTGCAAGAGGGGCAGTGGAGGTACATGAGGACAGGCTGTGATAGCAACCCCAGTCCTGGTGGCAAACCAACAGCTGCTGAAGATTTGCCCTTGGGACAGGGCCACTGGCAGATAGGTAGTGGGCCCAATCAGCTCAGCTGCCCCCCCCCCACTATGATCTGACATTCACCAGCAGAGGGCAGTCAGTGTGCACCTGCTGCACCCTGCAAGGTGGTGCAACCATACAGATGCTAATTGCAGACAGTCTGCTAGCTAGTACACAGTGCATGTTCCTGGAGGAACTGTGTGCACCCAAAACTGGGATGTCAGCAGACACACCACACAGGTATGTCAGTGATTGGGTCCCAGAAAAGAGAACACATAAATATCACTTGAGAGAAATAGTGTATAGCACTATGGGGGAACCTAGCCATGCCGTGGTCACTGTTCAGTCAGGGTGAGAGCAACCTCCCAGCATGACATGCTGTGGCCACCCTGTCCGTGCAGGTGGTGGTCGGGGACTACAATGTCCCAGACATTGCCCTATACCCTGTGCAAATGCATCCTGCCCATGCCACCCTGTCCGGGCCATACCCACAGTACCTTGCTCCTCATTATGCACATTGGCAGGCTAACACTGGAAACAGTGCAAGCAGTGTGGGCTCAGTAAGGTGTAGGCAGCCACAACACACTGAATAGACAGACACACACTCCCACACCTATGTCAGCATTGTGCATATATAGAGGTTTGTGGCAGCCCTGGCCGCCACACCAGTCCTGGGCACAGTGCGGGCATTGCTATGGTACTCAATATTGTTAGGGTCACTCCCTGGGTGGTAAACACTGTCAGAATCAATAACGGAAACACACTCCACAGATATCAGAAAGGTTGCTATGATGAATCTCTATCAACAAATTGTGTTTAACTTAGGATTTGTTAGCTGACATTAATTATAGCAACCTTCTGATATCTGTGGAAGGTGTTCCCAAGTTTAGGACGGCATTGCTAAGGTATGCAGGTGCCAGTATTGGGAGATGCTGCTCCGCGCAGGGCCCAACAGCCTGACTCTCCATAAGGCTTTGGATATTGGAGCCTGTGGGTGTGGGTGTTTATGCCCCTGTTGGCCGCTGCTCTAGGGCAGAGGTTCCCAACTCTGGTCCTGGTGGGCCAAACACTGTTCAGGTTTTCATGCTGTCCCTAATGAATATGCATGAGATACATTTGCATACAATGGGGGCGGTGCATACAAATGTAGCACAAGCATATTTATTAGGGACAGCATGAAACCTGAATGGTGTTTGGCCCTCCAGGACTGCAGTTGGGAAACTCTGCTCTAGGGATTGCACATGTTTATGGTGTCTGTGCTTTGTAGGGTAAAATATAGGCGTTTCAGGCATGTTTATTTTATCTGAAATAAAGGTTCCGTCTGTATTACCACGGTTTAGTACTGGGTAAAATATGGGGACAAGATTGGCAGGAGCCACAGCTGTGACTTGAGCTTGTGACCTTCTGCTCATGAACACACTGGCTGTGTGTACTGCACCACACTGCTGCCACAGGGACAGATCATTCCCTGGGGATACCATGACTGTTCGTCAGACAGACCCTGTCTGTTGCAGTGCACGGCACCCACCTAAACGGGGCTTGGCCATGGTCTGCTGTGGGCAGATGCCACTGCCCCCTCCGCCACCAGCAGCCCTCCACCATCATGCTGCCAAGCCATTATGCGGGTGGTGCTGGTGGTGTGCAGTTCCATGCCATCCAGTGTGCCGGTAGGCAGCTGCCTATGGTGTGAGTTCTTGGGTAGGGGTGCCTACATGGACATGCGCACGTTCCCCTGGCACCGCCTGCCAATGTTATGTGCCCTTGTGGGTACCTGCTGGGTAGTATCCCCTAAGACACTGTGGGACACACACTTGTGCCCATGTTGGACCCTCGTCAGTTGCTGTCTTGCTGCTTTACAGTTTCGGCATTCCTATGTGCCACCTAGGCATCTGCCTAGTCTGCACTGTGCCCCAGCTGGACCACAGCATGTGCCGCCTGCAGCCTCCTGTATCCCATTTACAGCATCAGTACAGTTGCCCTTTCCTACGTGCCCACTCTGCTGTTGCTGCACATGTGCACGCCATAACAAACCTACCCAATCTAAATGACAGAAACCCTGATCAGCGCTATTTCAATGTGGGATCATTCACTTTGTAGGGGGACAGAGCATGTTGTTGTTAAGTGCCATCGAGTCGGAGTCGACTCATGGCAACCCTCTGGATAGCTATCCTAAATTGTGTTTGGTCTTGAGTCAGGTGGCTCATTGTTGACAGACTGCTACCCGTAGCTGCTGTTATGGTATCGATCCATCTCATTGCTGGCCTTCCTCTTTTGCGTTTACTTTCTATCTTGCCAAGCATGATGTCTTTCTCTAATGATCTCTCTCTTTGCATGATGTGTCCAAAGTATGAAAATCGAAGTCTTGTCATCTGAGCTTCTAAAGAAAGCTTAGGTTTGATCTCCTCTAGTACCGACTGGTTTGTTCTTCGGCAGTCCATGGTATACACCAGGGGTCTCAAACTCAAATTGCTTTGAGGGCCAAATGAGGACTTGTAAAGTAACCCGGGGGCCGCATAAGACGTGGGGCCTCATTTGCATAAGGGGCCTCATTTGCATAAATATTTGCATAATGTTACCATACACTAACTTTTAGTAAACATGCCTCTTAATGAGTATGGATAAAGAAAGACTAAAAGATTCAGAAATAGGAAGACAATAATTAAACTGGGAACCCCAAAAGCCAAACTTGGAATGTACAACAACACTGTAGAAATAAAACTATAAATTAATTTCCTCTTGTACTAAACAAAGCGCAAACATTAATGATGCACATTTCCCAGAGCTGACATATTCCAGTTAATAAATTCATAATAAAGAGATATTTTTCTACCTTTTGTGCATTTTTTTTCAGTTGCAATTGCTCCAGCCACTTCTGGTTTCTTCGTGTCTTCTGCTATCTCCATCGTCTGCTGTCCATTTGTCCTTTCTTCTCTCTTCTAGTTTTTTTCCATTCTCTCTCCCTACATCTGCTTTAACATACTAATCTTTCTCCTTTTGCTCTTTCCTCATTCCTATTTCATCCACTCAAATTTTACCCCTCCATCCTCAATCCCCACTTACTCTCCCAATACCTGGCCAATTGTAGATTTGTCTTCTCTTCCAGACAAAATATTTTTCCCCTCTCCATTTCACTTTCCCAGCTCCATCCCATTCTAATCCTCCCCCAACATCAGCTCCCTTCTAGTTCCAGCCCCACCCAGCATCTGCTCCTTTCTAGTCCCTGCATCAGTCCATTTCCAGTCCTATCCTAGCCTCACCATCAGCCCATTTCCAATCCTAGCCCCCCATCAGCCCATTTCCAATCCTAGCTCCCTCCCCTCACAGCCCATTTCCATTCCAAGCCCCCCTCCCCATCAGCCATTTGCAGTTCAAGCCCCCCTTCCACTCAGCCCATTTCCAGTCCTAGCAACCCCCCCAGCCCATTACCAGTCCTAGACCCCCCATAGCCCATTACCAGTCCTAACCTCCCCATAGCGCACTTCCAGTCTTACCCCCCCATCACCCCATTTTCAGTCTTACCCCCCCCCATAGCCCATTACCAGTCCTAGTCCCCCCCATAGCCCACTTGCAGTCGTATCCCCCATCACCCCATTTTCAGTCTTACCTCCCCTCATAGGCCATTACCAGTCCTAACCCCCCAATCAGCCCACCTCCAGTCCTAACCCCCATCACCCCATTTTCAGTCCTAGCCCCCACCATAGCCCATTACCAGTTATAACCCCCCCAGCCCATTACCAGTCATAACCCCCCCCTGCCAATAGCCCACTTCCAGTCCTAACCCCCATCTGCCCATTTCCAGTCCTAGCCCCCACCATAGCCCATTACGAGTCATAACCCCCCCCCTGCCAATAGCCCACTTCCAGTCCTAACCCCCATCTGCCCATTTCCAGTCCTAGCCCCCACCATAGCCCATTACCAGTTATAACCCCCCCAGCCCATTACCAGTCATAACCCCCCCCCTGCCAATAGCCCACTTCCAGTCCTAACCCCCATCTGCCCATTTCCAGTCCTAGCCCCCACCATAGCCCATTACCAGTCATAACCCCCCCCCCGCGACAGAGGAAAACAAAAAAACCCCAAAACCCTGGCTTCTGCCGTTGCCGCCGTGGCAGCGGCAGAATCAATTGTCAACTTAAAAAAAAAAAGACTTCTGCTGCTCAAGCAGCAATATCACCTATCCTGCGGCCCCTTCCCCTGTGCCTGGAGATCCGAATCTGCTCTATCAGCGGCGTGCTTTTCAAGCCGCGAAGAGTATTCCCCTCTCGCGCGGTTTCAAGCCGCGCGAGAGGAGAATACTCTTCGCGGCTTGAAAAGCACGCCGCTGATAGAGCAGATTCGGATCTCCGGGCACAGGGGAAGGGGCCGCAGGACAGGTGATATTGCTGCTTGAGCAGCAGAAGTCTTTTTTTTTTTAATTTGACAATTGATTCTGCCGCTGCCACGGCGGCAACGGCAGAAGCCAGGGTTTTGGGGGTTTTTTGTTTTTCTCTGTCGCGGGCCGCACAAAGTTGTCTCGCGGGCCGCATGCGGCCCGCGGGCCGCGTGTTTGAGACCCCTGGTATACACAGTATTCGCCACCCTTCCAAACATGATATCTTAATTTTTACGCTTTGTCAGTAGTGTTGCTTTATGTTTATCATTAATATCACTATTGGCCAGCTTGGTTATTGGGATTTTAAATGTGGTTCTGGTCTTTTTATATGTTTATGTGCCTTTTTGGTTCCTGCACATGTATCACAACTATCACTTTTCTGGGTTTCCCTGCCTTTGCTGCACATTGCTGACTTAAATGGTTTCTCTTTCCTGCAAACGCGAGGGTTTCACTGACGTTAGTGTTCAGACCCGGATTTCACAGATTTGTGTGCATGGAGCCTCTCCCCGCCCACTCTCCGCCCATTGACCCCTTCTCTCCGCCCTCTGGGAAGCCTTACTCCACCATTCAGACCCGGATTTCACAGCGTTAGTGTGCCTTAACGCCGCCGCCGCATTATCGCGCAATAAGTGACGTTATCGTGCGATAATGTTACATTATCCTGCGATAACTTCACTTATCGCGCGATAATACCACCACTGCAACGTTAAGACGGTTTAGTAAACATACCCCCTAGTGTCAGAGAGCTACGTTTGGATCGAAGGTCATAGGTCCTCCAGCAGGACAATGACCCAAAACGTACATTCAGAAGTACAAAAGAATAGTTAAAAAGGAACAAATGGACTGTTTTAGGCTGGACAGCAGTGAATCGTGATCTCAATCCAATCGAGAACCGTTGGAAAGAGCTGAAATCTGCAATTGGTAAAAATAATCTTGGAAACATTCATGAGCTGGAATAAATCACAGTTGAAGGGCAGGAGAAACTATCAGCAGACAGATGTATGAAACTTATAAATGGCTACAAGAAACATTTGGAGGTTGTCATCACTGCCAAGGGTTATGCAATCAGATATTAGTGAAGCGTGCAATAAATCCTTTCCAGGTCATATTTTGTTTTTTTTCTTAGAAAGTACTACGTCTAAGTTGCACAGACATCTTTTTTTGTTGTATTCCTTTGAACATACTATTAAGATATTTATTTATTTAGCTGCATTTATATCCTGCTTTTCACTGGGTCAAAGCGGTTGGGAGATACATTTAACACAAGGGGATATGAGACACATACACTAATACTTACAGGGAACATGGGCAATGGAGGGTTAAGTGGCTTGCTCAAGACCACAAGGAGCACCTGTGGGACTAGAAACCCCAGTCCTTCCGGCCCAAGGTTGCTGTCCTCTAGTGGGATTTGAACCACCAACCTTCCGGCCTGTAGTACCTTGCCCCAACCACTAGGCCACTCCTCCCTCATGACATACAGTTGGAATATTTCCATTTATTTCTCGTGATATTGTACACAACATACCTAAAATGCATGCGTGCCAATAATGTTGACCACAACTGTAAGGAGCAAAAAACGTGCTTGTTGCATGGAGGGAATACTACCAGGGGGAAGGGCACAATGCGCTGTCATCGTCACTGTTAATATTTCCTGGGTAAAGAAACCCGCTTGTAAATACAAGCCTCAAACAGATTACCAACCTGCCACGGCACATCTGAGTTTCTGCTGTGCCACTGAATATAGACATCTCCCTTCTGAATAATGCCGGCCGGGATGTCCAAGAAGCCGTTTCTACAGCTATCCATTTGAGGTCATCTATGTTTCTAAAACTGACCCAGGTTTTTCTCAGCTGTTTTGCCCTGGATGTCCCAGATTGCACCTGGATGTCCTTTCTAAAATGCCACTTTATATAGCTCCCAAATATATTGAAAAGAGCAGACCCTAGGATGAATTCATGAGACAATCCACTAATCCTTCTCCTTTCCCTAAAGTGTATTCTGTTTACCATTATCCTCTGTTGTCTATCAGTCAACCAGCTGGGGGCTCACCGCTAGGCTGCTCATTTTATTTATGATCCTCGTATAAGGGGCAGTATCAAAAGTTTTGATGACAACCAAGTAAACCACGTCCGCAGCATACTCTGTCTTGATCTCAATCACTAGTTAACTAATCAAAGAAATTGATTTGATCTCCTTCTGGTAAAACTACAAGGGCCATATTGAGCAGCATGGTGACCATATAAAGATGTTTGGATAAGCTAACTATCTTTATGTGGATTTTGAGCCAAGATAAATGTTTAAGTTTGAATGCTCAGTATGTTGATAAGGTATCCATATAAAGTTAAGGGGGTAGCCACTAAAGTGCATTATGGAAATAACACATGATATTTGCCCCTTAATGTGGATTAAAGGGCAAAAACATGCATTAACACAATTTTGTTAAATACTAATGAGCTGCAAAAGATCCACATACATGAAAACACTTCATTAGTATTCAAATTAAATAATGCAGCTTGCGGTGATTACCACAAGCCATGTTATTCTTGGAAAAAAAAAACACCAGCTCAAAGCTGGTGTTATTTTTCCCAGCTAGGTCCATCAAACACATTTTTAAAGGAACTGTAGGTACTCTTTTTAAAAAAAAGTCTAGTGTTGTAGGGGTGGGGGGGGGGTGCCCCCTCTTCCTGGGACAAGAAAAGAGCCAGTGCCTTCCTTCCAAAAAATACCTCTTCCCCATATGTTCCTTTGATCCCTCCCCCCTAATGCACATGATCAGCAGAACCCTCAACTGGGCATCTTAACATGTATTAGATCCAGGGCATATTCTGGGGTGCTATCTTCCCTATAGAAGGCCTTCTCCGGCTATCCAGAGAGAATTAAATTATTTTCTTCTAGGAGGAATTTGAAGACTTGGCTCTTTCCTGCAGATTGAGGCAGTTAAGGTCCATGTTTAATAATTCTTAGGGGTTTGCTGTATTTTTTGGGTACTGATTTTTTTAAAATATTATTTGCATTACATTATTATGACTCTTGGCCCCAGAGTGGCTACTGTTATGCAATATATGCAAAGGGTGTTCCTGGGGGCAGAGAATGGCTGGAATGGGGGCAGGATAGGCACTTATGGATATATTTCATACAATACATGCATACTGTGTGTGCTGATTTCTACTAGCACCCGGAGACAGAAAGGCTATTCCTGCCTCGGAGCATTTTATCAAGGCACATAGGTGCAGCATGTATGCCCAGGGGTCTCCCCTACCTGTTATACCCTGCTATAAAATTACACTTACTGAGCATATCTGAGGATAGAAAATGACTTTATATTTTGAGAAAGCTTCATCCTCACATTCCTAATTGAACGGACCAAAGTCTTTCAAGTCTTATATACCATTAAAATGGACCAAAGAATGTTCAAAGTGGTGCTCTTTTTCTACCAATAGCCAGATAGTGAAAAGTCTCTCTCTTTAGCTCCTTCTAGCAAGAGTTTTCCTTGGCAAATCATAAAAGTTTGATGGTAACAGAAAAGAAATCCAGGAACCCAACCCTACCTTTTTCCTTAAACACTCTTAAGCTTTTCACTATGGGCTCAATATTCAAAGGCATTTACACGGTTTACAGATCTGAGGGAGATATGCAGTGACACTAACACGGTTACTCACACTGAATTTCCCTGATTAACGCTGCTACGTGCTCCGATGCTATCCGTGTAGCGTCAGGGGGTGTCGTGGGCATTGCGGGAGTGGCACCATTCGCTAACTGGGCAGTGGCAATATTGCGCCACTGCTGGGTTAGTGACCTGTGGGTAAAGATAGGTGCAGCAAAAGCTGGCCTATTTTTACCTGTGGGAGCTAACTGGCAACGGCTCAATATTGCCGCGTCCTGGTTAGCTTCTGCGGCATCTTTGGCCGTGCGTTGACTCTGGATATTCAGTGCTAGGGCCACATATGACCACGGCATTGAATATCCAGGATTAACATTCGGTGGCAATGGCTATACACCGTAGAGGCGCATAGCCATCGCAAATGAATATCAGGTCCTACAATTTTAAGAGTTTTATCTGCCCATAGACATTTAGATAGAAAGCGATCTACTGGTATGCAGAAAGCAGGTTATAATAAAATAGGAATCTATGATTCCTGTTTTATTATTTTATCAGCATCCCCATATGGGAGGAGGAGTGGCCTAGTGGTTGGGGCACAGTTCCTCAGGCCAGACAGTCAGGGGCCCAGATCCCACTTGAGGACAGCAAACTTGGGCCAGAAGGACTGGGGTTTCTAGTCCCACAGGTGCTCCTTGTGGTCTTGGGCAAGCCACTTACCCTCCATTGCCCATGTTCCCTGTAAAATAGTTATCTCCAAGTTATAATGCCCTGTTCAATGTAATTTCAGTTTGTTCAATATAAACCACTTTGATATCATGAAAGGCAGTATATAAGAAATGTTAAATAAACAAATAAATGTAAAAAGCAACATTTACATCATGTATACATTGGCATACACCTCATCTACTTTGTCAGGAGGCATGATAGGGTCATGGCTGGTATTAGACATGCAGGGGCCCAGGACAGAAGTTAATCCCCTCTCTTTTCTCCCCCCCCCCCCCCACAATTTCTCAAGTCTATCTAGATAATATTTATTTATAAAACTTTTTCTCCAGGAACGTGTCTAAACTTCTTTTAAGTCCAGCTATGGAAGATACCTTAACTCGCTTTCCAAGGTCTCTAGCCATTTTCCATAAATATTGCAATCAGCCTGAGAACATCCATATACCTATTGAGAAAATGGAATAAGTCACTCAGTACTACAGAATTCCTGCCACCAGTCACACATGCAGAACACAGATAGACCTTCACCAAGCACATTTTCTTGTTTTTCATTTCAATTTTTTTCATTTATTTTTATCTATCATTAGTTTCACTCCTCCTTCTTACCTTCCAGTCCTCAATCTTCCTTTTTTTACTGCATTTATATACAGCTTTTCAATCCTCACCCCAGTCCTCCCATTCCCATCTCTCTTTCCTTTCCAAGCTTCTTATTCCCTGGTCTCAGTAATTCCCCTCTCTTCCCCCCCGCCCCCCAGCACATGTCTGTCTCTCCTTGGCCCCATGTCCAGCATTTGTAACTCTCTCTCACCCTAGCCTCCATGTTAGGTATTTCTTCCTCCCTCCCTCCCTCCCTCCCTCTCTACCCCCCCCCCTCACACACACACTTAGGCACCTGTGTCTAGCATTTCTCCCTTTTATTCTCTCCTTAGGCTCCTGTGTCCAGCATTTCTTCCTCTCTCTAGTCCCTCCCACGGTGTCCAATATCTCCCTAGCACCCCCCCCCCCCCAATCTCCAGCATCTCCTCTCCACCATGTGATCCTTCCAAACCTTCTCCCATCCTGCCACAGTGGCCAACACCACCAAAATTCTTACTGGACTTGTGAGCACAAACAAAATAAACAAGCATGAAGCCTTTGAGTATGTGCATGCCTCAAAAATCCCGCCAAAATCCCGCAAACTAGGTGGATGTTAGGGTGGGGGACAGAAAAGAACAGGCCATTCAAAGTTAAATAGCAGATTTTGACAGCCAGGGGGTGTAAAGTTTAAGGTTTGCCTAGGGCACCAACATCTTGAATCATTTCTGAGGCCAGCCCTGGTCAGAGATAGCAAGATCAGCATGACTGTGCTTAAAGGCCCTGGCTTGCAGTTTCTTTGACACAGTTTTAATGAGATGAGGCCACCAAAGCAACATAGCTATCTCTGATTCTTCTCCTTGAGGGCCCCTTGTAGCTGTGGGGCCCAGGGCAGCTGCCCTGTCTGTCTTCCCCTAATGCCGGCCCTGGGTATAGTAGAGAGAGAGAGTGGCTTGGGTGGGCCTAACTCATTGACATGGATAGCCCATCATACACGGGAAATCCATATTGATATTAAAAAATCTAGACACTGGCATTTACACCTGCCTCCAGGCATGAATAAGTATCTGCCTGAAGTGACAGGTAAAATGGTCAAGGTCTGGCTCCCCTGATTACCCCTCCTTGACATTGACACACCCTAGACCCTCTTCCAAGGCATCCAAACCTGCTGATGTCCCCCAAGGCATTTGTATTTCCCCTAACTTCACTTAAGTCAACTGATGCCCCTCCAGCCATCCGATCCTCCCCCATCCAAATTTCCCCTCTGGCCTGGTGACCCCCTCCCCCCACTCCTATGGAAGGCAGAAAACTCCCAGGCCCTCACCACCCCTGAAACCTTTCCTGGATCTTATCAGGGTCCCTGGCATCTGGTGGGAGCATGAGTCATTCCCATTTGTTTCTGCTCCTTTGGTTCTGGGTTCCAAAATGGCCTTATGACTCCTAGTGGCAATCTCATGGTATTACCATTAGGAGTCAGACTGCCAAATAAGGGAAAATGTTCTTAAAAGCACTGCAGTGCTGTTTAAAGGCATTGCTGCTGCTGCAGGTTCCCACAGACAGGTGGCAGCAGTGGCACTCAGACCATTGGTGCTCTAGGTGATCACCTAATTTGCCTAATGCTAGTGCCAGCCCTGGAGGTGTAGGGAAGGTGAGGGGGGAGGGAAGTGATTGCCATCGGGAGGGATACTAATGCTGTAGAATCCAGTTTGCATTTTATTGTGCTACTTTGTCATTTAAAGCAAAACTAAACCCTGGCGTAATAGACAAAAAGAACCCCTGAACAATAACTTTTTTTTGTCGGAGTGATCATTCAAAAGAGGGAGGAATCAAAGCCCTCCCCTCGCCGTGACCACTCCCTTTAATCATTTGAAAAAATAGTGTAATAATTAAAACACTTAACTTATAGACTTTCCACGAGCTTGAGAGAACCACAGAATTCGTGATGGACGACGTGGCACGTTTCGGGTCAAAAAGATTTCTGACCCTGCATCAGGTTTAAAAAATCCTGCAGTAGTGTAGGCTTCAATGTCCGAAAGGCAGTGCATTCAAACCTTCAAAGAATCGGCGTGTGACGTAAGTGCTTGACGAACCCGTGTCTTCCATTGAAAAATTCATTCAAACTACTCATTCAAATTTGAGGAGCTTACTAGTACTAGTAAACCTTACTTTGCTTAGTTTTACCTTGTGCGGGGTTTTTTTGTCAGACTTTGTCATTTAGTCAAAGCAGTTTACATTGTAACTTAAACTTGGTAATGTACATTAAACAAAGACATTGATAACCTGGATTTGGCTGAGGTAATGTCTGAGGTTAAGTGACTTGCCCAAGGCGTACTATTGGAAATCAAACCCTTATTGCTTGGTTTTTAAGCCAGTGCTCTAACCATTAGGTTACTCTTCCACTCTGCTTGGGAAGTGGCAATTTTGGTAAGCTACTTCCTGGCACATATGGGGGATGGAGGGGGGGGTTAACATTTTTTTCCCCACATGCAGCTTTTTAAAATATCTGTTTCTGCTGGACATGGGGAGCCATCAGCATGCAGTTTTGCAGTTATTTTAGAAGAGATCCTGCAACCTGGAATCTAAATTCCCCTTCTATATCCTTTTTAAAATTTGCTTTCAAATATAAAATTAACCCGGAATCAATGACCATTTTTAAAAACTCCAGTCTATCTCACCAGGAAAATTGAAATGAGAACCATTTGATTAATGTGTCCTCAAACACAAGGAGTATTTAGTCCACATTATCCAACATATTGAGCTCAATGTCATTATGAAAGTACACAGATAGATATCTCAAACCATTAGGGACGCAGGTAAACCTATCTCTAAACAGATCTTTGTTTGCATAAAGAGGCATATTTAAAATGTTGTTTAGATGACATCTGGGATCTCCAAGTCAAAACATCTGAAATTCCATGGGAGGGGCAGCAGAGAAGATGGGTGCATGTAAATGCATTCTAAAATTGACTATGCATCTCCACCCCAAAAGATAAACGTCTCTATAGATATGCAAGGAACAAGGGATATACAGCATCAACCCCCAGAGATGTGCATGGAATCGGGCAATTTAAAACCATGCACATGCAAAATATGCATATCCATGAAACCGGCAACATAGACGTATTCGTAGTGGTATTTCAGAATGTGTACATGTATCTGTCAACATTTTGCCAAAAGGCCTCTGTATTCAACTGTATGCTTTTTTGAGGGGGCAAAAGTTATTGGGGGAATCAGAGGGCATTTTCTTCTCCCTCCTACTTTGCTTTCTGGTCGTAATGAGCAACTGTAGACATGTACACCTCTACCAGTGGTCATAATTGCGAGCACCAGACTAAAATCAGGCATACTCGTGGATCTTTTGCCAACCACTCCAGTCATGCCTACACCACACCCCCATGCGACAGAGATGTGATTGCACTGGACACGTGTCAAATTCAGGTAATTCTAAAATGGCTCTTGGGACATGGATGTGTTTGGTATATTTGAATGAGTATTTTCAGATGTGCAAATCATGAATAGAATTTCTAAAATGACCCCATACTGCATATGTTCATGGCATAACCTCAGTTTTTTGCTGGTTAATTTTATATAAAAAAACCTAAAATGAAACAGAAAATTCTGCATTAGGCTTGAATTGAAACTCTGGGATTTGTATCACAGGGCAGTGGTTCTCAATTCAGTCCTTCAGACACACCCAGTCAATTGAGTTTTCAGGATATCCACAATGAATAGGCATGATATAGATTTGCGGCTGGATATGGCCTGAGGGCTGGGTGGAGAACCACTGATAGAGAGTAGGACATCAATAGCATATGCAGATGAATTACAGATGACATTCCGAATGTAGATCCCTTCAATATCTTCCTGTTGTCCTTAAGGCAATAAGTAATGGTTCAAACATTAAACTTGAAAGTAAAGAAGACAATGGGCATCCCCATCTAATACCATCTGAGAGGGCATTATTGACCAGAATGCATGCATTATGGAGGCTATATGCTATTCAAAGTCTGTTCACAAAGGCCAAATCACAGCCAAATCATTGCATTACTGTGAACAAATAAGCCCCCTCGACTCGGTCAAAGGTCCACTCCACAAGAGAAGACCAAGGACAGACCCAATAATAATTTTACAGTGTATGATAAAATAAGAGGGCATTATTTGCTATTTAGTACTCCTTGAGGAACCCAGATTGGTTTGTATGGATTAAATCCCTTAGTGGAGTATTTAAATTAGTTAATATTTTCACATAGACCTTATAATCTACATTGAATAAAGAGTCTGTAATTAACAGCAATAGATGCCTGCCTAAGTTCTCTAAAACTACTATTAAGTCTTCAGAAAAACTCTCCGTGGATATTTCATTTGATTTAAAATTGGTATAAAGATTGTTCAGGTGAGGAATTAAACCTTTTTGAAACGCTCTGTAGAATTTGAGAGAAAAACTAGTATCTGGTTCTGGAGTTTGTTAGTCTGAAGAGATTTGATGACTTCATCAGCGTTGATGTTTGTAATAATAGTATTGAGTTGTTTATATCTTCTACCTCTGACACTAGAGGGATTAGTTATTAAGGTGTGATTTGCTGTTAACCTGTGCTAAAATAACATGTTAGAAACATAGAAACATGACAGCAGAAAAAGACCACATGACCTATCTAGTCTGCACTTCCACATCACTCCCCTCTTTTCCTGTAGAGATCCTCTGTGATTGTCCCATGCCTTTTTAAATTCCATTCAAGCCGCTGCCCTAGATAAGGCTGTATCCAACATGTTTGACATTCCCTCTATCATTCTGTGTCTCTTGTTCTGTTTCTCCATGGCCACCATCCCAGTTCACTGGGGCTGGCGCCCAGCCCCCAACACCACACTTCTTCCAGGTCATCCTACAAGAACTACAGCCAACCTCCTGCCTTGCCATGGTCATGCCATGACATGACCATCCCCATCTACCTGCCCGCCTGGTCACATTCTCCCCATCTCAATCCCTCTCTTACACCTGGCTCTTCTAAACTGCCATTCACTGCACTCCAAGGCCATTTCCATCCATGATCTCGTGCTACAACACTCCCTTGATCTGCTCTTCCTCACTGAGACTTGGCTTCGGGATGGCAAAGAACCACTCCTTAACTGATGTCTCACCTCGGGATTTTCTGCTTTCGCTACCCCTCGCCGGGGACGGACCGGTGGGGGGGGGGGGGGTTTGAGGTTCTTTTCCGTACCTCTCTTTCTATTTGTGAACTATCGTCGCCTGCACTACACTACCCTGAATCTCTTCTCTTACGCCTTGATTCTTCTTCTCTCTCCACTTTCTCCTTATAAATTCCCCTCCCTCCCTCCAACCCTATCTATGGGATTCTCTTCTCTCCCTCTCTGATGCCTCCCTCTTATATCCCCACATCACAATCATGGGAGACTTTAATGTACACTACGACTCCCCTTCTAAACCTCAAGATAAGCCTTTCCTTACACTTCTCGTCAACCTATCCCTCCAGTAGCATGTCCCCTTTCCTACCCATCCCGTTGGTCATACTCTGGATCTGGTGATTTCTCCCACCACCTCTCCTTTTGCTCCTTCAGCCTTTCCAGTCCCCTGGTCGGACCATTTTTGCCTTCTCTTTTCCCTAAACCCACCATCTCCCTTTTCTTCTGGAAAATCTACTCATCCTCCTGTACTTGCATACCGGTTTACGCCCAGTACCCTCCAGCACTTCCCTCTCTCTGACACTCTTTTTGCTCCTGACTTCCTCTCTCTCCCCTCCGATCGCCATGTTCAGACGTGGAATTCTACCCTTTTATCTGCCCTTGATAACCTCACCCCTCTCTGCCCTGTTCTCCACCTCCATCGACCAAATTGTCACCCATGGTTTTACCCCAGTCTTCTCCTGCATCGTTCTTATTTCTGCCTTGTGGAGCAATGATGGTGTAAATATTCCTCATCAGACTCCCTAGCCCACTTTCGCTATTGCCACTCTTATTACCGATCCCTGATACACTCTGTCAAGCAATCCTATTATGCCAACCTCATTTCTTCATCCTCCAATTCTTCCCATCAGCTTTATATCATCCTTCACACTCTGTCAGCTCCCCACTCCTCCCCACCCTCAGCTCCCCTAGTTACCCCCCCAGATCCTGGCCTTCTGGCTTCCTATTTAGCAACAAGTTGTTAGCTCTTCATCGAACCTCTCCTGCTTGTCCCCCCCTCTCTCCTACCACGCTTGTCTCTCCCCCCCCCCACCTATGCTCCTGACTCCAAGGGTCCTTCCCTATCCCATCGCTGGTCTTCCTTCCGCCTCATAACATATTCCAAATTAGTTAAAACGCTCTCCACTTCCCGCAAGACCACTTATCAGCTTGATCCCATCCCCTCCCATTGGCTTTGCAAACTCTCCTTGGCCCTCCTCCCCCTCATGTTCAGCATCTTTAATATCAGTCTCTTCTCAGGTTCCTTCCCTTTCCCTTGGAAGCATGTCCTAATTCATCCCATCCTTAAAAACCCCTCGCTAGATCCAGCTATCCCTGCAAATTGGTGCTCCATCTCCAACCTCCATTTTCTCTACAAACTCCTGGAAAAATTGGTATTTTCACAGCTCTCCTCTCATCTTGATGCCGCCTTTACCCTTCACCCCTGTCAGTCAGGCTTTTGACTCGGTCACAGTACAGAAACCATCCTTCTTTCTTTCCTAAACAAACTTCATGTCTCCCACGATTGTGGTCTCATTTCTATAGCTGTTTCACTATATCTTTCCTCCACCTTTGACTTAGTCGACCATACCACTTCGTGATGCTGGGCTTGGTGGGTCTGCCCTCCACTGGTTCTACTCCTTTCTCGTCTCCAGGTCCTTCTCTGTCTCATCTGGTTCCACCACCTCGCCAGTCACCTCCCTACCCTGCGGAGTCCCTAAGGTTCTGTCCTCGCCCCATCCTGTTCAATATTTTTCTGGTCCCCTCACTCTTTTGATCCAGCAGCATGGTGTCTCTGCATACTATTACGCAGATGACATCATTCTTTTATATCACACCAATCACACCGCTTCTGATATCACTTCTCTTAACACCTGTCTCTCCTCTATTAACTCCTGGTTGTCCTCAAACTTTCTTCATCTCAATGTCACAAAGATCCTAGCTATCTGGTTCTCTTTTGGAGGTCCTGTCCCATCCTTAGCTCCCTTGCTTTTCTCTTCCCCCATTCCCCTAGTCCCCACCTTGTGCTACATCGGTGTAACTTTAGACTCAGCCCTATCCTTCTATGATCACTTGTCATCCATAATTCGCTGTTCCTTCTGCTCCCTGCGACAGATCCATGCTGTTCGCCCCTTTCTCAATACTCTATCTCTGGTCATTCTCCTACTCTCCATCATGATGACCCAGATTGATTACTGCAACATCGCCCTTGCCGGTCTCCCACAATATCAGTTGCATAGTTACAATTCCTACAAAATACTGTAGTCCGTATCGTCACACATGTCTTCCATGCAGACCATATTACCCCATTATTCATACACCTCCACTGGCTTACCGTTGCCTTCAGAATACAATTCAAGGTTCTAACTTTAGTTCACAAAGTGATTCATTCTGGCACTCCACAATATCTCTCTAATCTGGTTCATCTTCATACCCCTCAGCGCTCACCTCAGCTCATTCACTCTAACTATATGTCCCTCCCCTCCCCTTGCAAGCACACCTGGAGTCTACCTAGCATTCTGCCTTCTTCTTCCTCGGTCCTAAGCTATGGAACTCCCTTCCCCCAGATTTGTGACTTGAACTTTCCTTCACTAAATTTAAGTCAATGTTGAAAACCTATCTTTTCTGCTCTGCCTTCAATCCCCCCTCCTTCTCATGCTGAGACTCACTGACCCCTCCCCTCTTCCTCAGGTCTCGTCCCACTCTCTCTTTCCTATCCAATTTATGGCATTCTTTTCCTTTCTCAGCAGCATTTTTTTGATGTATTGTAAACTGCTCGGAAGCTCAAGTGTAGAGAGGTATATTAAAAAAGCAAATAAAGATAAAGATACTGTCCTTTATCACCTCTATTGGGAGACTATTCCATGCATCTACCACTCTTTCCATAAAGAAATATTTCCGCATATTACTCCTGAGTCTATAACCTTTCACCCTCATCCTATGCCCCCTCTTAGCAGAGCTTGCTTTCAATCGAAAAAGGCTCTCCTCCTGTGCATTTATGCCACGGAGATATTTAAACATCTGTCTTATCTCCTCTATCCTGCCTTTCCTCTAAAGCATACATATTAAGATCCTTAAGTCTGTCCTCATATGCTTTATAATGAAGACCATTAACCATTTTAGTAGCCATCCTCTGCACCAACTCCAACCTGTTTATATCCTATTGAAGGTGTGGTCTTAAGAACTGCACACAATACTGTACTCCAAATGAGGTTGCACCAAAGACCTATACAGAGGCACTATCACCTCCTTTTTTCTGCTGGCCATTCCTCTCTTTATGCACCCAAGCATCTTTCCAGCTTTTGCCATATCCTTTTCTACCTGTTTAGCTACTTTAAGATCGTCAGACACAATCACACCCAGGTCCCACTCTTCTTTTGTTGACAGAAGTATTTCCCTCCCTACATGTACCGCTTCCTTGGATTTTTGCAGCCCAAATGCATGACCCTATATTTTTTAGCATTAAATCTCAGCTGCCAAATTCTAGACCATTCTTCAAGCTTAGCTAGATCCCTCCTCATGTTATCAGCTCCTTCCTGGGTGTCTACTCTATTGCAGATTTTGGTATCATCCACAAAGAGACAAACCTTACCTGACAGCCCTTGCACAATATCACTAACAAAGATGTTAAAAAGAGTCGGACCAAGGACAGGTCCCTGCAGCACACCACTGGTAACCTCCCTGTCCTCAGAGTGAGCTCCATTTACCTGTACTCTTTGTTGCCTCCCTCTCAACCAATTTCTAACATAATCTTTTAGGGTAACTTTAGGGTCCATCCCTAGGTGCTCAGTTTGTTGATAAGTCGCCTGTGCAGAACGGTGTCAGAGGCTTTACTGAAATCCAAGTACACCACATATAGGGCTCTTCCTTGGTCCAACTCACAATCAAATCAATCAGATTTGTCTGACAAAATCTGCCTCTGGTGAATCCATGCTGCCTCCAATCTTGTAATCCATTGGATTCCAGAAACCTCACTATTTTCTCTTTGAGCAGCGTTTCCAATAATTTACTTACCACAGAGGTTGGACTAACCAGCCTGTAGTTTTCAACCACATCCACTTTTGTGTAAAGGGATCTCTCTCCAGTCCTCTGGCACCATTCCTGTCTCCAACAAGGCATCAAAAAGGTCAGTCAGTGTTGCTGCTAGAATATCCAAGTTCCTTCAGTATTCTTGGATGTATCCGATCTGGTCCCATCTCTTTGTCTACATTTAGTCTAGCAAGTTCATCCCTAACACAGTCTTTTGAAAATCATTTGAGATCCTTGTCACTTCAGTTCCTATTTGTGGGTGTTTTCTGAGGTCTTGCTCCTGACCCTTTATCTGTGAACACAGAATAGAAATATTTGTTAAGCAATTCCACTTTATCCTCATCTGCTTCTACATATTCCTCCCCGTCACCCTTTAGTCTAACAGTATCACTTTTGCCCTTCCTCTTCTCACTAACATATCTGAAAAATGTCTTATCCCCCCATTTTATTGCATTGGCTATTTCTTCTTTTTTTAGTATCTTTGCTTTCCTGACTACTTTGCTAGCTTCTCTAAGTTTTTCCATATATAGATGCCTGTCGTTCTCTCTCTGTGATCTCTTGTATTTCATGAAAGCTTCCTTCTTTTTCATCACCTTTGCAGCTACTTCTTTTGAGAACCATAGCAGCCTCCTTTGCCTTTTACCTTTATTTACCTTTCTAATGAAAAAGTTAGCTGCCCTTAAAATATCCCCTTTCAATTTTGCCCACTGTTTTTCTACAAGCCCAAGCTGTTCCCATCCCACTAACGACTCCTTGAGGTATTGGCCCATCTTGGCAAAGTTAGTTTTCCTAAAGTCGAAGACCCTCGCTTTTGAATGGATTTTATCAGCCCTAGTCCTAATGCTGAACCACACCATCTGGTGATCACTGGATGTAAGATGATCTCCCACTATAGCATCAGAAACACTTTCACCATTGGTAAGCACCAAGTCCAGTATGGCCCCTTCATGTGTGAGTTCTGTTACCAGTTGCCTGAATAGTTCTTTCTGTAGAAAATCCAGGATCCCCTTACTTCTAGATGACACTGCAGCAGGGATGTTCCAATCAACATTTAACATATTGAAATCACCTATCAATAGCACTTCCCCTTTCCTAGCAATGCTGCATATGTCTTCTATTAAATCTCTGTCTACTTCTTCTCCCTGTGAGGACGGTCTTCATATCACGCCAATGCAAATTGATTATCTTTCTTTCTAGTTTAACCCACAGTGCCTCCTCGCTCCATTTTAAGCCCTGTAATTCTATAGCTTTAGTGTTATTTTTTACATATAGTGCCACTCCTCCTCCCCTTCCTCCTCCCCTATCCTTCCTGAATAAGGTATAGCCTGGTATAATTACATCCCAGTCATGGTTATCTGTGAATCATGTCTCTGTAAGCGCCACTAAATCCAAGTCAGCATGTTCCATTAAAACCTCAACATCTGGAATCTTATTTCCCATGCTATAGGCATTTATACACACTGCTTTCCAGATGTTGGCTCTTTTACCCATTTCTAAAGCGGTATTTCATGTTTTGCTTACTTGGGGGCTTTCTTCATCCATCCCCAATGAATGTAGTTTAAAACCCTCTTCAGTAGGTTAGCCAGTCTGCTACTGAAGACACGTCGACCCTTCTTGGACAGATGGATGCCATCTCTGCTCTGCAACCCTACGAACATCATCCCATAGTCCAGGAAACCAAAATGTTCTCGATGACATCATCCATACAGCTATGCATTTATCTCCAGAATGCGAGCTTCTCTGCCTCCGCCTTTACCCTCAACAGGGAGGATTGAAGAGAACACCACCTGTGCACCTGTCTGCTTCACCTTCTGTCCCAGAGCCATGAGGTCACTTTTGATACATTCAGAGGGATACCTGGCAGTATCATTAGTGCCAACATGGATGAGCAACACCGGGTAATAGTCAGTAGGCTTGATGATTCTTGGCAAAATCTCCGTAACATCAGTATTCTGAACTGTAATTTCTTGAACTTAGTGGACTGAAGGCCACAATAGATAGAGCTACAATAGTTGAGCTGTGAAATAATGAGAGCATGAACAACAGTATGTACAGCCTGAAAAGAATGGAAGGGTATGACAGTGCTGTATGTATGTGTCTGTCATATATATATATATATATATATATTTGAGATAGTCCCTGCTAAACAGAGCTTACAATTTATTCAAACAGACAAGCAGGACCCCCAACATTTCGAGATGTACACGTTCCATTTCTTTCTTGGCTATCTCCAACTTCCCTTGGTTCATGCTTTATACGTTCCAATTTTGCAGCTTATGACTCTTATCAGCAGTCAGATATCTCGAGGGCTTTGTTCCAACTACATCATAAATGCCTGCTTTACTCTGAAGAGACTTCAGCTCTTTCCCAGTAGCCCATTGAATGTCTTCTAATCTGGGGGTTGTGGGGGGGGGGACTCCATGGTTCTCAAGTGAAATCAATGAGCAGGAGAAACAACTCAGGAAACTTGACAGACTATGGCATCGAACCAAAGAAAACAATATCTGACAAAATACATGGAAATGTAAACCATATACCACAACTTGATAAATAAATGTAAAAAGGAACACCCTACAAACCTGATAATGAAATCCGTTAACAAACCAAGGGAACTGTTCAGCATAGTAAACAGACTGACGAAGGAGCCAGCAGTATCAGATGACACAAACTCCCAAACCCTACAGGACATGGCAGATTTCCTACAGTTAAAATGTGCACAGAAGCCATCCACTAAACTGACCCAACCAAACATACAAAATCTCACCACAACAACAGAGAAACATGGGAGTCATTCCACATCCCCTCAAAAAAGCAACTTGACTTAATTATAGCCAATATCAATACAACTACCTCACCCATAGACCCCCTGCACAGTTAGCTGGATTAAGCATAAAAGAGAATACTTAACGCCATACCTTCTGAAGATCGCCAAATCTTCACTCCCCCCCCCCAACTCAAACAAGCATCCATAAGACCTATTCTAAAAAGTGGGAACCTCAATAACAAAGACCCAAGCTCCTTTTGACCAATACCAAGCCTTCCTTTCATAACCAAGGTAATTGAAAAAAAAGTCCAACATTAACTACAGGATCATATCAACAACTGCGCCCCGTTGGACCACACCAATATGGATTCAAACAGAACCACAGTGTGGAAACATTATTCACCTCACTTTTGGACACCCTTATTACAGGCATAGACAACATACAGAAAGGATTTGTTCTATGCTTCTTTGACATCACTGCAGCATTCGACTCCATTAACCATAATATACTGTTACAAAGGCTGCAAGAAACCGGTTTGTTTCATACCTATCCCACCGCATCCAACAGATGAGATCTGGAAACCAATAGTTAAGTTCTTTCACCCAACAACAGGGTGTCCAGCAGTGCTTGTCTCTCTCAGCATTGCTTTTCAATATATATATTCAACCAATATGCAACATCATAAAACAGCACAACATTCAGTACAGGATATACACAGATAACATCATGGTATTCACCCCTATAAACATCGGACATCCAGACTACACACAAATTACTTCATGTCTCGAAAAAATGACAATATGGCTAAAAGAACAAAACCTTTCAATAAACTTCAAAAATATCTGAAATGATACACATAACCAGGAATGCTATATTCTCCCCTCCAAACTCAGTAAAGATTTCTGGACTATACCCTAACAGCCAAGCAAGAAATACCTTGGAGTTACATTCGACCAGCAACTCATTTTCCATTCCCACATAAAATGAATAACCAAACAGTCTACCACAAATTAAGAACAATGCATAAATTCAAACCTCTACTCAGTGATAATGATTTCCGAACAGTATGTCAAGCAATGTTGTTGTTGTTAAGTGCCGTCGAGTCGGAGTCGACTCATGGCGACCCTCTGGATAGCTATCCTAAATTGTGTTCGGTCTTCAGTCAGGCGGCTCATTGTTGACAGACTGGTACCCGTAGCTGCTGCTATTGTATCAATCCATCTCATTGCTGGCCTTCCTCTTTTGCGTTGACCTTCTATCTTGCCAAGCATGATGTCTTTCTCTAATGATCTCTCTCTTCGCATGATGTGTCCGAAGTATGAAAGTCGAAGTCTTGTCATCTGAGCTTCTAAAGAAAGCTTAGGTTTGATCTCCTCTAGTACCGACTGGTTTGTTCTTCGGGCAGTCCATGGTATACACAGTATTCGCCGCCAGCACCATAATTCAAAGGCATCAATTTTCTTCCTGTCTGTCTTTTTCACTGTCCAGCTTTCACATCCATATGATGTTATTGAAAATACCATGGCTTGAACAAGTCGAATCTTTGTATGGAGAGAGACATCTCTGCTCTTGAGAATCTTATCTAGGTCTTTCATAGCCATTCTGCCAAGAGCAATGCGTCGTCTGATTTCTTGACTGCTTGTTGATTCTTTATTGATAGTGGATCCAAGTAGGTTAAAGTTGTTCACGATTTCAATTTCAATAGTAACACCCATAATTGATTATTGCAATCTAATCTACCAAGGCCTTCCCAAGAAAACAATACTCCCTCTATAACTGGTGCAAAACATTGCAGCCCGAATTATTACCGGAATGGCAAGATACAGCCACATAACCCCCACACTTAAGCATGTACACTGGCTCCCAGTCACCGTATGTTCCAAACAAGAATTTTCAAGATAATCACCTCCTAGCCTCCAGCCAATGATCAAAAAAACACAGCAGACCAGAATAAGAACTAGTCATAATACCTTGGAGACCCCAACAAGAAAGACGAAAGCCAGACAATGTACTTGCAAAACAGCCTTTTCCATATATGCTCCCCCACTATGGAATGAACTGCCTGCTGCTATATGAGCCATCAACGACCTAACAGACTTTAGGAAAGTTATAAAGACTCATCTCTTTATAGAATACTATGGGCCCACACCATGACCACAAAGTTCAAACATACAGGAAAAATCTCAGACCACTATGAAACACAATAGACCCACCCCATCAGAACACAGATCATTATATCTTGCCAAAACCCCCCTTGGTCAGTATCCTCAACCATTTGTACTAACATCAAATAGAAGCATCACTGCCTTCATGTAAATACTAAAAGTTATCTAATGTACCCTTGGTACCCATATAATCCTCCAAGTTCAATATCCTGTTCTATGTAAAAGTTGATTTTGCTGTAATGTTCTTTGTAAACCGGCCTGAATTAATGCTAGGGCTGTATAGAAAACCTGATAAATAAATAAATAAGTAAATGAATCTCACAGCACTATATTGCTATTTGTTTTATTGTGGCTATCGCTGGTCAACAAATTTTACAAAAGTCATGTTACTGAAATAAAAATAGCCATTTCTTATCAATTTTTATATGCTGAACGCGAATGACAGTGAAATTGCAAAGTTGGCTCTAGCTTTTTTGTAATCTACAAGAATTAACGTTTACATCACGAAATGCATGTCAATATAATAGGCCTTTGGTTAATACCTATAAAAAACCAAGTCATAGAGCACTTAGAATTTTTCGCCTGTCTCTTGTACAGCTGATCGGGAGCTTCTTTGGGGAGTGTCCAGCAGTAGTCAGCCAGCATTGTAGTGGACCATTTTCCCCGGTATCTGTGCTCCATCGTTGCGATATCCTGGTGAAAACGCTCGCCCTGTTCATCAGTAATCGTACCACATTTGTCAGGAAAGAAATTGAGATGGGAATCAAGGAAATGGATCTTTAGGGACATATTGCATCCAAGTTTCTGATACTGCATCAGCATGTCTTCTACTAGTTCCTTGTACTTTTCTGCCCTAACATTCCCGAGAAATTTGTTGACACTAGGCGAAAAGCATTCCATGCTTGTTTCGCATCACCCTGCAGCAAGTTGTTGAACTGGTCATCTTTGAAGAGCTCTCGAATCTGAGGACCCACAAAAACTCCCTCTTTAATCTTTGCTTTGCTGAGTCGAGGGAAATTTTCATGCAGGTATCGGAAAGCTGGCGAAGTGCGGTCCATGGCTTTCACGAAGTTTTTCATCAAACCTAGTTTGATGTGAAGGGGTGGTAGCAGGATTTTGTGAGCCTCAACCAGAGCTGGGTGCTGGATATTCTTCTCTTCATCTGTTACATTTTGTCTGCGATTCCATTCCTTCCGCAAGTAGTGCCAATCCCTTGCTCAGCTATCCCACTCACATAAGAAACACATGTATTTTATATATCCCTGCTGCAGTCCCATTAAAAGGGCAACTACCTTCAAGTCACTACCGAGGTGCCAGCTGTACTTGTTATAGTTAATGGAAGTCAGTAGATACTTTAAGTTACTTTCCTTTCCGACTGCGTATAGTACACTGCTGACGTCAGATAGCTTCAGCAGCCGTCTGGCAGTAGTATTGCATTGCATCAGAAAATGATGCAGTCAACTCTGGATGATGTGTGCATGCTGGTATTATGCAATGTGATGCAATATTACATCATTCAAGGCTTATTTGGGATGTTGTTGATGTCCTACTGGATACATTTACATGGTGAAACGTCAAAAATGAACTACATGCAATATCTTCAAAATGAGAGCCAATAAAAATTTTTTAATGTTATATTCGTGTTCAGCTCACCAAGATACTACAGATTAGGGCCTTTTAAAGTCAGTAACGATTTCAATGTTGACCAGTGAAGTAGATTGCCAGGCCTGTACAGCTCAGGGCTGTTGTTAAATGTGCAGGGGCCCAGGGCACAAACCTGTAAGGAGTCCCCAAAGCCTGCCTGCAGGCTATATCTTCTTCAGCTTGAGGTAGATTTAGGACCCCCTGTTTGCTGCCCCATAATACCGGCCCTGGAACAGGTAATGCCAATGTTGTTGCCATTATCACAGAAATGTGATCCTCCATCGCTAGCACTGTCCCATGATGGCTGGTTTGTCATGGCTTTAAAAGCTTCACAAAGTAGTCATGACATCTCTTTTATAGTAATCTGAAATTAGGATTAAATAACTATGTATCTGGGTTAATAAATTCTTTCTTCTGAGACAGATGAATTAAACCTTCATGTAGGACTCTTATTAGAAATTGAGATTGCTGCATGATCTGAGATTAAAATAGTGTGAATTTTGGCATTTAGAAGAGAAGTCTCTCGTAAAATAGGGATTGGTGAGAGAAAGAAAAGAATGCAAATACTGTCTCAGTTAGCGGTAATAACTGTAGTAGATCTGCAAGACTATAAAGTTTATTGTTTGTATTGATGTACTGCCTTTCTTTGTTCATCATAATACATGTAAGTATTCCAAGAGATCTAGACACCACAGGCACACAAGTAGTCCACTTGTTCATAGCCAGATTAAAGTCTCCCCCTATGATTGCTGGTATATTATCATATTTCATCAGCCTAAAAGCAATTTTTATGCACTATTTCAGAGTCAATAGTGCATAAAAATTCAGGAGGAGCAACTTTCCACCACCGAGTTGAATTAGAGCCATTATCCATCTACTTTGTAGGTTAATTCACTCAGTTAAGACCTGTGAGTCCAATGACATTAAGCAAAACAGAAAACACCATTTTTTTCCTGACAGCTGGTACATTAATTGCAATTCTGATCCACCCGCCCTTTAACTTTCATGCTTCAGGACTGAAATCCGGGGTCTCCTGGAGCATCATGATATCAGATTTTAGCTTCCTAAGATAATGTAAGATGCTTTTTCATTTAACAGAATGATTTAAGCCATTTACTTTAAGCGACACTGTTTAGATTACTCAGTTCGCCATTAGTGATCATAGAGACAGAATACATTGTACTGCCAACAGAAAGTAGAATGGAGCAAACAAAGCATGCTGATTCCTAGAGAAAGAAATATTAGCATTCACCATTCTCCCTTGCACAACAGGGAATGTAGAAACAAACATGCCTCTTGAAAGGACAAGCTATACCAGTGATAACCACAGTACAAGATAACCCACAACTTTCTCTGTTAAGTCCAGTGGTCCAAAGCCATCAAAACCCAATTCTATCAAAATAATATCAGACATTTATTTATTTAACAAAGCTTATATACCGCCCCTTCCTGAGATCAGGGGTGGTTTACATAGAACATCAGAACATGTTTTACATTGAACGTAGGAACTATGTACATTTAACATATGAACTATATACATTTAGCATGTACGACTGTGTATAGTTAACTATATACATTTTGTTTGTATCTGATGTTTGACCTAAGGTGACTATGTCATTTTGAAGTTCGAGTTAACGGATGGTGGAGGTGGTAGTATTTTAGGTATTTTGGGAGTTGATGAGGGTGCTTGAGTCACCAAAATGTTCTATTAATAGATGTGTTTTTTAGATTCGTGTGGAATTGCTGGAGGTCTTTTATTGCTTTTAGGTCATTGGGGAGTGAGTTCCACAGTATTGGGGCCACATAGGAGAAGGCTCTGGTACTGGTACATTGATTTGTGTTGCAGATGTGAGAGGGAGTTATATATGTATTTTGAGACCTGTTTCTTCTAGTCCTTAATGTGTTTGGTGTTGTAAGGAGAGTGGATAAGGTGGTGGAGGCAATGTTACAATGATGTTTAAAGATGATCATTATATATTTATATTTTACCCTTGAGGTTATTGGTAGCCAGTGAAGATCACGGAGTATGGGGGTGATGTGATCCTTGCATGTTGAATTGGAATTGAAGTTGGTGGGTAGTTTGTTTTGGAAGTCCCTGAAGAATACTGTTACAGTAATCTGTGAGTGGGGTTATTAGAGTTTGAAGTACTGTCCTAAAGTTGTGGTCTTCCAGGAGTGTTTGATGCGTTGAATTGTTCTTAATTTAAAGTAGATATTTTTCATTACTGTTTTTTAGGTGTGGGATCATGCTTAGGGTCCTATCTAACACTACTCCTAGGTATCTCACTTCTGTCTTAACTTTGATTTATGTATCTTGTATAGTGATTTTGCTGGGGGGGGGGGTAAAGTTTAGGTTTCTTGAAATGAATAGCACTTCTGTTTTCTTGAGATTGATTTTGAGGTTCTGGGTGTCAAGCCACTTCGTTATATCAGAGAAGCATGCAATTATTTTGGAGTAGTTCTGGTTAGCAGTATCCAACGGGAGGTACATCATGATATAATCTGCTTATAGGTGACAGTTGATGTTGTGTGATTTGAATATGTTGCAGATTGGCCGCATGTATATGTTAAATAGAAGGTATGAGTGGGAGGAGCCTTGGGGGACACCTAGTTTCTGCGGAAAGGTTGAAGAGGATTCCTGGCCTATTTGAACTTGCTGGGTTCTGTTATTCAGGTAAGATGTGAACCATTGTATAATGTACCTTGTAGCTCAATGTGTTTTAGCCTGTTTATTAGGAGGTTGTGCTTTATGCTGTCGAAGGCTGCTGCTATGTCTATAAAAATAAGTAGGAAGACCTGTTTACCAGAGTCCAGTCCACGGATAAGTTTATCAAGTAGTGTTAGCATCAGGGTCTCGACGCTATGTTGAGGCCTAAAACCATGTTGATTTTCATCAAGGGGGGCATTTGCTTCAATGAAATCCTGCAGTTGCAGTTGTGCAACTTTTTCTATGATCTTCATTAGGAAGGGTAAACTTGATATTGGGCGGTTGGAGTTGGGTAAGTTTTTGTCGGAGTTTGCGGCTTTTAATATGGGTCGGATAGTTGCCTGCTTCAGGGCATCGGGCATGTGCCCTAGATTATTGGGATGAATTCATCCTTTGTTTATTTTAACCAACTAACCGGGCAGGTGTCCCTTGGTGAGGTAGTTGTATTAATATTAGTTATAATGTTTTTGAGGCGTTTGTTGTCGATAGAACTGAATGTTGTCCAGGTTGAGAGGTAATGCGTATTTAGGTTTGTGGGTTTGGGGCTTGGAGAGTCCGTGGTGATCTCATGCTGGCATTGGTGTGAAAGTTTATTAATATAGTAGTTAGCAAACTTACTATGGAGACATCTTATTGTCTTCAAGAACGAAGCCCGAGAAGAATGTGATAAGCAAGATGGGAGGAAGAAGGGAGAGAAGAAAAAAAAGGGGAAAACATTTTTGTTGTCACGTTTTTCATCTCTTTCCTCTTTGTTTATGGCTTTCACTGCTTTGGTTCAACAGATTTGAACACAAGATTCAGAGGTAGCTATTTTCAAATGATGCAAGATCACTCCAGTCCAGAGTTTGGGTCATTTGCTCAGCACCAGAGTTTATGTTTATGTTTGTTAAAACTTTCTTAACCACCCTTCACAGTTGTACCAGAGTGGTGTACAATATAAGAACAAAATATAAAAAGAAACAGAAATGGAATGCCAATAGTCATAGGGCAGAGGGAGCTTCATTCACATAGGGTAACGAAGAGGATGGGGAAATCAGAAAGGGGGAAGGGGGAGCTTCAGAAGGGGGAAAGGTTAAATGCCATGTTGAAGAGGTGAGTCTTTAGGAGAGATATGAATTTTGTATAGTCTGAGGGTAGAGGGGAGAGAGTTCCATAAAGCAGGACTAAGAACATAGAAGGCAGAGGAATGGGTGGATGATAAATGGACTTGTGGAGGGGAGGTGCAAACGGTTAGTGTGAATCTCATGGAGGGCATAGTGAGGAGCATGGGGAATTAAGGAATCTGAGAGATAATGGGGGAGACAAGTATGTAATGCACAATGAACCAGAATAAGTAGCTTGAATTGAAAACAGAACTACACTGGAAGCCAATGGTGATGGATGAGGAGTGGTGTAATGTGGTCAAATCTTGAGGCATGAGACAGGATATGAACAGCAGTATTTTGAATTAATTGCAAACGGTGGAGCTGGTACTGAGGTAAACCTAGGTAAATAATATTACAATAGTCAATTTTGGATAAAGAAAGGGTAGCAATGGACTGAGGTAAGAGAAAAGACCGGACAGCACATATTCGGTGGAGTGATAAAAAGCAACGATGAGGTAAGGGGGACAGATGAGCCTGAAAGAACAGTGCTGGGTCCAAAATAACACCCAAATACCGGAGAAGGGCTAGGGAGATCATGAAAATATTGAATAGAAGAGATGCAAGAACAGAACCCTGAGGTACACCGCAATGTAGGGGAAGCAAAGAGGATGAAGTGTTACCACCAGAAACAGAAAAAGACCGGTGCATAAGAAAAGAGTGAAACCACCGAAAGACAGTGTCTCTAATCTCAAGATCATATAGTCGAGAAAGCAAGGTAGAGTGATGAACAAGGTGAAACGCTGCAGAAAGGTCTAGGGAAACTGCCACTGAGATCACCGTGATTATGGGTTTGGTGCAGCTCACTGAGAAAAGAAAGAAGGACAGTTTCGGTGCTATGACCCGAGCGGAAACCAGATTGATGGGGTGCAGAACTAGAGTAGAATCCAAGTGAGAAGAAAGTTGTGCAAAAACTAGTTTCTCAAGGAGCTTTGAAAGGAAAGGAAGCGTAGAGCCAGGCCAATAGTTCGATGGGGAGGAAGGGTCAAGGGAAGAGTTTTTCAACAGCAAACGAACATGGCATGTTTCCAAGGAAATGGAAAAAACCCAGAGGTAACGCTGTTAAGAATAGATAAGGCAAACAGAAGCAGAGTAAGAGCAGAGATGGAAATCTAAGAAGAAGGAATGGGATCAGTTGTAGTGGTTGTCTTATGGGAAGAAATAAGGACTTTAAAGAGTTCAGCTGAGGTAATCAGGGAAAAAGATGACCAAGTGTGAAATAAGGCAGAGCTAGAAAGCACAATGGACGTCTTAATAAGTTGAGGTGACCTGCACGGAGAGGAGAGCGCAGCTACCCTTGCCACCTTGCTGGGCAGACTAGATGGACCATGCTGGTCTTTATCTGCCGTCATATATTATGTTATGTTATGTTATGTCTCTGCGTTAGGGTGCTCAAGAGGAGGTGAGGGCAGTAAGGAAGAGAGGAGTGGGGGACATTTTGGAAAGGAGGTACATAGGGTGGAGACCTTGGAACTAAAATAGTCTGCAATGCACTGTGGCGAGGGAGGCAGAGAATCAGTAGGAGAGAATGAAATACTGTAAGGCTTGGAGAGTGATGAAAGTACAGAGTACAGGCGGTGGGAGAGTTGGCAGAGGTGGTGATAATATTCAAGTAGTAGTAGTTACCTTTGGCTAGGTGAACTTGGCAGGCCAACTTATAATCATGAAGTCGGAGAGGGGTACTTGCACCATTGATGCTCAATACGATGGAATTTGTCGTGGTGAAGAAGTCCTGGGTGAAACCATGGGCGATTATGCCTGGGATTTCTTTGAAGGGGGCGGAGAGGGTCAATTAAATCTAGAGCAGCGGAGAGAGAGGAAAACCAAAGATCCTTGGTTTTATTCTCCATTCCTTTCCTTATGATTCCTAGCATTCTATTATCTTTCTTTGCCACTACTGCACAGGGTTTCAACATATTATCCACAATGACACCTAAATCTTTTTCATGGGTAGTGGGTCCTAATGTGGAACCTTGCATCATGTAACCATACATTGTGATGTTCTTTCCTAGGTGCATAACTTTGCACTTCCCCACATTAAATTTCATCTCCCATTTGAATGTCCAGTCTTCCAATTTATCAAGGTCCTCTTGCAATTTTCACAATCCTTTTGTGTTTTAACAACTTTGAATAATTTTGTGTCATCTGCAAATTTGATAATCTCACTTGTTATTCACATTTCCAGGTCATTTATGAATATGTTAAAAAGCAGCAGGCCCTAGGTTACACTATTCACCTTTCTCTATTAAGAAAACTGGCCATTTAGCCCTACTCTCTGCTTTCTATCTTTTAACCAGTTCCTAATCCACAATAGTACACTGCCTCCAATCTCATCACTTTTTAATTTGGCAAAGAGAACCCGATCCCAGTACGGGCACATCCAGACCGTCTGGATGGCCCTGAGCAGGATGGGCCCTTTAGGACTCTGTTCTGCACTGCGGGAGCCTGACGTTCCCGTGGATGCAGGATCAAACCCTGAGATGGCCTGGTATGCCCCTGCATCCCTCAGGGATGTCCACCCCGTGTGCTTGTGTGCCCGCCACGGCACTGACCCCCTGTAACCCTGCTGCCCGACCCCGGATCAGGCATCAGGGACCTACTGGCCTCCAATCCCAGCCCTTTATGCAGTTCCCAGGCCCGATCGCCTTCCGCTTCACTATTGATTCTACCTCCACGGTGGAATAAGTGACACATCCACTCCACCCCTGCAGGACTGACAGGGCCATGACTTGGATTGGCCCTGTACATCCTACTGTCTCAGCCCTCCCATGCTTCGCCCACACTCTGTCCCCTCCCACCCCTTGCCAGCTTTCCCCGTACTGCTGCTCTGGCTGTGGGGGGAGAGTCTGTGGGGGAATATGGGCAGGACAGCACGTTGCCTTGCTAAATCGGGCCCAGAGTCTGTCATGAGGGACCTTGCCAAAGGCTTTCTGAAAGTCCAGGTACACTATATCAAATGATTCACCACTACCTGTTTATTCACACCTTCAAAAAGATATAACAGATCAGTAAGACAAGACTTTCCTTGGCTAAATCCTTGTTGGCTTTCTCCTATTAAACCATGACTATCTCCATGTTCAATAATTTTATTCTTTAAATGGTTTCTACCATTTAGTCCAGTACTGATGTCAGGCTCACTGGTCTGTAGTTTCCCAGATCACCCCTGGAACTCTTCTAAAAATGGGCGTTACAATGGCCATCCTCCAATCTTCAAGTATTGCAGATGATTTTAATGATAGTTCACAGATTATTAATAATAGGTCTACAATCTCATATTTCAGTTCTTTCAACACCCTTGGATGTATACCATCTGGTCCAGGAGATTTACTATTTTCAGTTTATCAAATAGTTGTAATACATCTTCCTGGTTTATCAATATTTCTTTCAATTCTCAAAATATATCAACTTTAAATACTGTTTCATCCATGGATAACTTCCCTACATCTTCTTCAGTAAAGACCGAAGCAAATAATTCATTCATTCTCTCTGCTATGGCCTTGTCCTCCCTTAGCGCCCCTTTTACCCCTCTACATCCAATGGTCCAACTGACTTTCTCACAGGGTTTTTGCTACAAATGTATTTGAAGACATTTTTATTATGCGTTTTTATTTCCATGGGAAGCTTCTTCTCAAATTCTCTCTTTGCCTGCCTTATCAATGTCTTGCATCTAACTTGCCTGTGCTTATGTTGTTTTCCATTTTCACCATTTGGCTCCTTTTTCCATTTACTGAAAGATGCTTTCTTGGCATCTCAGCTTTAAACCATGCTGGAAGTTTTTTGGCTTTCCTCCACTTTTTTTAAAATGTAGAATATAACTGGTCTGGGCTTCCAAGATAGTATTTTTAAACACCCATGCTTAATGTAAATCTTTAACCTTTGCAGCTGCTCCTCTTAACCAATTTCCTCATCTTATCATAGTCTCCCTGTGGATTTCCTTGCCATCCTTCATCTATATATTAAATCAAACACGATCATGCTATGATCACTATTGTCAAGTGGCCCCAACACCCTCATCTCTTGCATCAGATCTTGTGTTTCACTAAGGACTAGGTCCAGAATAGCTTCCCCTCTTGTTGGTTCATGAACCAGCTGCTCCAAGAAGCAGTCATTTTTTTCATCTAGAAACTTTATCTCCATAGCATGTCCCGCTGTGACATTGACCCAGGCAATACCGGGGTAAATTTAAATCACCCATTATTACTGTGCTGTAACTTTTTTTAACTTCCCTCATTTCTCTTAGCATTTCTTCATCCATCTGTTCATTCTGGCCAAGTGGTCAGTAGTACACCCCATTTTACATGGGATTTCTATCCATAGAGATTCTTCAGTGTATATTGTTTCATGCAAAATTTTAATTCTGTGTGACTCAATGCCCTCCCTAACATACAGCATAACCCCTCCACCAATTTGATCTACTCTATTATTGTGATATAGTTGGTACCCAGATATCAGTGTCCCACTGATTGTCCTCCTTTTACCAGGTCTCTGAGATACCAATCATATCTAGCCTTTCATTTAGTGCTATATATTCTAGCTCTCCCATCTTATTTTTGAGACTTCTAGCATTTGCAAATAGGTATTTTAGAGGTTGTATTTTATTCATGTTAATCTAGTTATCAGTAGATATGGGTAATTTGGAATTTTTCAGCTCTGTACTTAGGGGCATCTGGGTTGGAACCTCTCTGTTGGGATGTCCTAACTTCTCTCTATTGCTAGTATCCTTCAAGAATACATCCTTCCAAACCATGTGCTCTTGGACAACTGTTGGCTTTCCTCTATTATCTATTTTAAAAGCTGCTCTATCTTGTTTCTAAAGGTTAATGCCAGCATCCCAGTTAAGGTGGAGCCCAACCCTTTGGAAAAGCCCTTCCCTTCCACAGAATGTTGCCTAGTTCCTAATGAATCCAATCCCTCTTCTTTGCACCATCGTCTCATCCCCGCATTGACACTCCAGAGCTCTGCCTGCCTTTCAGGTCCTATGAGTGGAACGGGAAGCATTTCGGAGAATGCTACCCTGGAAGTTCTGGATTTCAACTTCCTACCTAAAAGCCTAAATTTGACCTCCAGACCCTCCCTCCCACACTTTCCTATGTCATTGGTACCAACATGTACCAAGACAGCAGACTCCTTCACAGCACAATATGAAACCTTGACTAGGTGGTGCATGAGGTTCTCTACCTTCACACCAGGCAGGCATGTTACCAGCCATCCAGGTATCTACATGCCTATTGATTGAATAGCCAACTATAACGGCCATCCTAACCCTTCCCTCATGGGCCTGGAGAAACCTCCTTGGTGTGAGAGGGTTTTATATCACCCGGAAGATAGGTCCTAGCTACATGATCACTATCTGTCACACCAAGATGATGCTCTCCTTTCATGTGTCCTCTCTCCTCCATGTCAGACTGGAGGTAGGACTTCAGTACTACGCCCCTGTAGGTCTCGTCTATATACCTGTCTGTCTTCATATATGTTCTTCAAGTCTGCCACTCTAGCCTCCAGAGATTGGACTCATTCCCTGAGGGCAAAGAGCTTCTTGCACCTAGTGCACATGTAAGGCCCTTCATCAACTGGGAGAAAATCATACATGTGACACTCAATGCAAAAGACTGGATAGCCACCCTCTCACTCCTGGACTGCTGTCTGCATCTTAGTTTTAAGGTTTTGTTTAGCTATTTAAGTTGTCTACTTACTTAAAGTTGCTAGGGATACTTGTACTAATACAATTGTACCTAATTAGTTTAAGGGACATAGTTCACCTCAAGATTAATCAATCTATTCCTGGTGAGGATAACCAGCTGAGCCTGAAGTGAATTTGACCATCTCTTCCCTTTTAATAGGTTTAAGAGCTATAAAGCTACGATTATGCCTGGGTAGGTGGGAGGGAAAGAGCACTTAGTAAAAGCTGGCTTGCTACACAGTGCCCTGACCTGTGCTTCTAAGGTAATCTCTTAACAATTTTTTGGGTGATACACACAGCCCTTGGTTTGATGGAGGGAGCCTTTCAAATTGCTCCTTTGACTTGTCACTTAGCTTTAACACCTATCTAAAACAGTTTCACAGGTCTTTTGCCCCCTTTCTGGAAGGCCTCTTTGCAAAGGTCTCTAGTACCATTTCATTTCTTTCTACTAAAAGAATACTTACCCTACTCTTCCTTCTATGTTAAACTATACTCTAATTTGATTTAGATTAAAAGCTCTCTGGGGCTACTGATTAAGGTTTAAAGCTAAATTAAAAGCTTTCTAGGGATATTGACTAAGGTTTAAATTTAAGCTAAAGCTCCCAGGGGCTACTGACTAATGTTTAAATTTAAGCTAAAAGCTCTCTGGGGTACTGACTAAGGTTTAAATTGAAATTAAAGTCTCTGGGCCCACTGACTGAAGTTTAAATTTAAATTAAAAGCTCTTTGGGGCTACTGACTGAGGTTTAAATTTTAATTAAAAAGAGTGCTTGACCACTTCACTAATCAGGTCATGGAAAGAAAGCCAGATATTCAGAATAACACCAAGGTACTTAAGTGAAAGAATGAGAGCGATTGGGGAACTGTTCAATGAGAGGGCCAAAAGAAGGGGTAGAGGAAGAATCAGTGAGCCATATAGCAGATGTCTTAGAGGGATTCAGCTTGCAGCGATTAGAATTCCACCAAGAGGTCCCTTGGGAATGGAAAGACTTGCGAACAGTAAGATCAGGAGGGGAAGGGTGAGTGTAAAAGAGCAATAGAATATTATATGCATAGTAATAAGCCGACACCTCGTGCTGTTGAATGAGGGTGTCTAAAGGGGCAAGGAAAACATTAAAAAGCAATGGGGCCATTACCAAACCCCGAGGAACACCACAAGACAGTGGACAAAAAGAAGAATTATTGAAATGAAACTGAATAGGAGCGATCAGAGAGAAAAGAACCACAGAGGCCAGCAGCTTGCAGATGTGACAGAAGAGGGTGACTAACAAGATCAAAAGCAGATGACAGATCAAGAGAGAGAGCCAGAGAGATAATGCCTGTATCCAGTGTTTCCAGTGAGTTTTGTTGAGAACAGAAAGGAGAATGGTGACCAGCAAGGAAACCAGATAGCCGAGGGTGAAGAAAGTTAGTGTGCTCAAGATGGTCTGCAAGCTGGACAAAGATAAGTTTTTCAAGATCTTTAGAGAGAAAAGGAAGGTTAGAAACAGGATGACAGTGTGCAGAATACAGACACAGACAGACAGACACATACACACACCAGAGAAATACATGAACATCACACATACACAGAAACAGGGACTACAAATAATTCTCCAGCTGTGATGTATTGCAATTTAAATTATTCACATATGTTTAATTTTCTTTGCTGTTATTTCTACTGATCTCTGCCTGCCTTTCTGACATTGCTGCTTGGATGTCTCACCGCCACTTGAAAATGTACATGGCCAAAACCGAGCTGCTTATATTTCCCCCTAAACCCTCCTCTCCCCTTTCTCCCTTCTCAGTCTCTGTGGATAACTCTCTACTCTCCTCAGTTCGCAATCCTGGGGTCGTCTTTGACCCCTCTCTCTCCTTCTCCACATAATCCAACTGATAGCTAAAATCTGCCATTTCTTTCTCTACAACTTCAACAAAATTTGCCCATTCCTTTCTGAACACACTACTAAGACACTTATCCGCTTCTTAGTCACCTCCCATCTAGACTATCTTCACCTACTCCTTGCTGGTCTCCCTCTGAATCATCTCTCTCCCCTTCAATCAGTTCAACTCTCTGCTGCACAGCAAATCTTCCTCCAGCTTTATCATGCTCATATTACTCCTCTTCTCAAGTCTCTTCATTGGCTTCCTATCCATTTCCACGTCCAGTTCAAACTTCTCCTGTTGACCTATATAAGTGCATTCACTCTGCAGCATCTCACTAACTTTCCTCTCTTATCTCTCCCTACACCCCTCCTTGGGAACTCTGCTCTTCTGGCAAATCACTTCTATTGCTAACTCCAGACTTCGCTCCTTTCACCTTGCTGCTCCTTATGCCTGGAACAAACTACCTGAGTCTGTATGTCAGGTGCCTTCTCTGACCCTTTCCAAATCCAGGCTGAAAACTCACCTCTTCGCTGCCACTTTCGGATCTTGACTCACCTGATCTCCTGTTTTTCCTTACCATTCCCCCTAGCTGTATCCCATATCTACAGCTACTGTGTTGTCTGTCTTGACTAGGTTGTAAGCTGTGATGAGCAGGGACCATCTTTTACATTTGTCTGTGCAGAGCTGCATACATCTTGTAGTGCTATACAAATGTTCAGTAGTAGTAGTATTGTGAGCTAGTATCTGTTACTATGGGCAGTGTTAGCAGGGCCGGCCCGTCCATTGAGCAAGAATGTTTTTTGCACAGGGCCCCGCGTTTCAGGGGGCCCCGCGCAAAGAACATTCTGCTTTTTTCAAAATTAAATTAAAAAAAAAAACGCTGGCTGCTACCGCTGCCGCTGCCACCGCAGCAGCAGCAGAATGGACTGTCCCGCGGGGCCCCCTCTGCCCGGCTGAATCCCTCCCTCCCTCCCTCCGTGACGGCTGAGCCCCTCCGTGCCGGCTTTGAGAGTCGCGAAGGGAGAGTGTCTCCCTCGCGTCTCTGTTAAGCCTGCAGGGGCAGATGGGAAATTTCCCATCAGCCCCTGCGGGCTTAACAGAGACGCGAGGGAGACACTCTCCCTTCGCGACTCTCAAAGCCGGCACGGAGGGGCTCAGCCGTCACGGAGGGAGGGATTCAGCCGGGCAGAAGGGGCCCCGCAGGACAGTCCATTCTGCTGCTGCCGCAGCCAGCGTTTTTTTTTTAAATTTAATTTTACTTGAGCCGATGGGGGTGGGGGGGGGGGGTTTAGGACTGGAAATGGGCTGGGGGGGGGGGGGTTAAAACTGGAGGTGGGCTGATGGGGTTAGTACTGGAAATGGGCAGTGGGCGGTTGGGGGGTTTAGAACTGGTAATGGGCTATGGGGGGGGTTAAGACTGGTAATGGGCTGTGGGCTGATGGGGGCTGTCTGGTAATGGGCTATGGGGGGGGGCTAGGACTGGAAATGGGCTGGGGGGCTTAAGACTCGAGGTGGGCTGATGGGGTTAGGACTGGTAATGGGCTGTGGGCTGATGGGGGCTTAGGACTGGTAATGGGCTATGGGGGGGTTAAGACTGGTAATGGGCTGTGGGCTGATGGGGGCTGTCTGGTAATGGGCTATGGGGGGGTTAAGACTGGTAATGGGCTGTGGGCTGATGGGGGCTGTCTGGTAATGGGCTATGGGGGGGTTAGGACTGATAATGGGCTATGGGGGGGGCTAGGACAGGAAATAGGCTGATGGGGAGGGGCTAGGACTTGAGGTGGGCTGATGGGGTTAGGACTGGTAATAGGCTGTGGGCTGATGGGAGAGGGGGTTAGGACTGGCAATGGGCTATGGGGGGCTGACTGGAAATGGGTTGATGGGGTTAGGACTGGAAGTGGGTTGATGGGGGGTTTAGGACTGGTATTGGGTTGGGGGGTTGCTAGGACTGGAAGTGGGCTGATGCAGGGACTAGAAGGGAATGGATGCTGGGTGAGGCTGGAACTAGAAGGGAGCTGATGTTGGGGGAGGATTAGAATGGGGTGGGGCTGGAAGAGTAAAATGGAGAAGGGAAAAATATTTTGTGTGGGAGGGATAAAAAAATCTACAATTGGCCAGGTATTGGGAGAGTAAGTGGGGATTGAGGATGGAGGGGTAAAATTTGAGTGGATGAAATAGGAATGAGGAAAGAGCAAAAGGAGAAAGATTAGTATGTTAAAGCAGATGTAGAGAGAGAATGGAAAAAAACTAGAAGAGAGAAGAAAGGACAAATGGACAGCAGACGATGGAGAGTTAGCAGAAGACACGAAGAAACCAGAAGAAAGTGGCTGGAGCAATTGCAGCTGAAAAAAAATGCACAAAAGGTAGAAAAATATCTCTTTATTTTGAATTTATTAATTGGAATATGTCAGCTCTGGTAAATGTGCATCATTAACGTCTGCGCTTTGTTTAGTACAAGAGCAAATTAATGTATAGTTTTATTTCTACAGTGTTGTACATTCCAAGTTTGGCTTTTGGGATTCCCAGTTTAATTATTGTCTTCCTGTTTCTAAATTGCGATTACTTGTTTGGTGATGGTCTATGTTCTGCATGTGTAACTGAGCTGAGGTGTTCTGTTTATATAATTCCTATTTGACATTGCCACTTGTTCTCTTTCCCCAGTAGGTCATGTATTCTTGTTCTCTGAAATGTATTGGTTTAATATTTGCAGTGTTGCCTTTTGATTGGTAGAGTATGGTGCTTTGTGAGTCCTGGTAGTGCTGTTAGGATACGGCGGGTTTGCTATGGGTTCTAAATGGGCAGTGTTTGTAGTAGTTCCTAATGTGTCTGGCAGTTGGCACTGGATTATAGTAATGTAGAAATCTTTTAGTCTTTCTTTATCCATACACTCATTAAGAGGCACGTTTACTAAAAGTTAGTATATGGTAACATTATGCAAATATTTATGCAAATGAGGCCCCGCACCGAGTCTCCGCACATGGCCCCGCACCCCCCTTGGGCCGCCCCTGAGTGTTAGGAACATACCTAGGGTTTAATGTGCTCAGCACATGGGAGGTTATGATTGACAACTGGCTTTTTTCATTATTCTTCTGATTTTTACATTAATGTCTGGATGCTAGAAGGGAGGCTAACATCTCTGTGCATTTTTCAGAATTTAAAACCTCTAATCCTTCCCCCTGTGTTGCTAGACAATCTCAGAAGTTCCAGCCCAAACAGGATTAAAAAAATAGCCCAAAACAAGGACCCATCCTTGGCCTCATCTTCTCATTCCCTGATTGGCTGGCCTGGCAGTCCATCAGGTATAGCTGTGCCAACTCTGTCACATGACCATTTCTTCCCCTTCCATGATTGGCTGGAATTTGGCAGTCAGTCAATCATTCCCATCTTTCACATATCATTGGCCAGCTCCAAATTTGCTACTTTGAGTCCTGATCAATGAATGCGGCTAAGTGTTTTGAGCAGTTTTTGAAGCCGGAGTTTTCTTTTTTTTCACGTTATTTTACATGTTTTTCTTCTCCAAACAGCGGGGCAAACCTCCCAAAACTGCAACCCTTGACCCACTAATTTTCCATGGGCCAGGTAAAAAAAAAGTCACCCAATTGGGCGGGAAAACCACAGAAATGGCAACATGTATTTAGCACACAGACTGTAGTAGAGTTGTCCAGCCAATGGGAAGGCTGTGGGGGTAGAACACTGGAATGCTGCTCTAATTACAGAAAGGGAGGAGGTGAGCTAGGAGAAGTTCCTGTGTTGTACAAGTTTAGTTTCTGAGAGCGATGGGAGATGTAAGAGAAGTAAAGCCCAATGCATTTCTGTAGCAGTTTCAATAACTGCAACATACTAACACTGATTTACAGTAACAAAGTAATTATGCAATTGTACCTATCAATCAGCCCTCTCCTCTTATCTCCGCATCTGTTCACAGACACAGAACATACATACACAGACACATACATACAAACTTTCTCACACACATGCAAGATTGCAGAGATACATAGAAGCACATACACAGTGACATACAAACACGTGCTGACATACCTAAAGATACAAACACACACACACACACACACACACACACACACAAATAAACATACAAAACATAAACACACATATGTGCACATACACATGTGGAGGCCCATTCTAATGTCTCTGCCCAGGGCCACTGTGCGTCTGGTCGGAACCGGAGACACAGTGGTAGATGCGATTCTGATCCCGCAGGGCATGTCTAGCCCCCGTGGGATCAGAATCGCGTCTAAGCCTGTACGTGCAGGCCAGAACCCAATTCTGGTCAGCCTGCATGTACAGGCTGCTGCCTGGCTAACTCAGTCAAGCTCCTGCACGGAGCCACGGTGCCATGGCATCCGCTTGCCATGGCACCGTGGCTCCATTCAGGAGCCACAATCCCTGGCTGCCACCGACATTGTTCTTTCCCTGCAGCCTGACCCCCGATCTGGCACCCTCTCCTACCTTTGATGCTCCCTGGGCCTGCCGTCCCCAGTCTAGTCTGCCAGCCCTGGACATACAGGGCCGACATCAGAATCGGCCCTATACGCCTGGAGCCACATTCCGCCCACTGTCCTCCCTAGCTCTGCCTCTGCACTGCCCCTTTCCTGCCCCCATCTAGCCTCCCTGTACAAATTCCTTGTTTGGCTTGTCGGAGATGGGAAAGGGGGATGAATAGACCCCACAGGGTATGGAAAGAATTCCATAAGCCATGCTCTGCATGCCTTCCCCACTTGTGTTGGAAAGCAATTTGGTCAACAAATTTATACAAAAGTCATGTTACTGAAATAATAATAGTCGTCATTTCTTATCAATTTTTATATGCTGAACATGAATATGACAGTGAAATTGCAAAGTTGGCTCTAGTAAAAAAACAAGTCATAGACTACTTAGATTTTTTCGCCTGTCTCTTGTACAGCTGTTTGGGAGCTTCTCTGGGGAGTGTCCAGCAGTAGTCAGCCAGCATTGTAGTGGACCATTTTCCCTGGTATCTTTGCTCCATCATTGCTATATCCTGGTGAAAACATTCGCCCTGTTCATCACTAGCCATACCACAGTTGTCAGGAAAGAAATTGAGATGGGAATCAAGGAAATGGATCTTTAGAGACATATTGCAGCCAAATTTCTGATGCTGCATCAGCATGTCTTCTACTAGTTCCTTGTAGTTTTCTGCCCTAACATTCCTGAGAAATTTGTTGACACTAGGCGAAAAGCATTCCATGCTTGTTTCGCATCACCCTGCAGCAAGTTGTTGAACCGGTCATCTCTGAAGAGCTCTCAAATCTGAGGACCCATAAAAACTCCCTCTTTAATCTTTGCTTCGCTGAGTTGAGGGAATTTTTCATGCAGGTATCGGAAAGCTGGCGAAGTGCGGTCCATGGCTTTCACAAAGTTTTTCATCAAACCTAGTTTGATGTGAAGGGGTGGTAGCAGGATTTTGTGAGCCTCAACCAGAGCTGGGTGCTGGATATTCTTCTCTCCAACTGTTACATTTTGTCTGCGATTCCATTCCTTCCGCAAGTAGTGCCAATCCCTTGCTCAACTATCCCACTCACATAAGAAACACATGTATTTTATATATCTCTGCTGCAGTCCCATTAAAAGGGCAACTACCTTCAAGTCACCACAGAAGTGCCAGCTGTACTTGTTATAGTTAATGGAAGTCAGTAGATGCTTTAAGTTATGGTATGTCTCTTTCACGTGGACCCACTAGATCTTACTACACTCGTGTGCTAAAAGGTCTCAGACTTTTAATCGGCATTGATCATGAAACTCAATGGTTAGACCAATGCACAGTTTGCATCAATGACCTGTTATTTTTAAATTAATCGCACACATTGTATAGAAGATCAAAAAGGTATTCATCTTATCTGTCCATTACCTTTACCAATACCTTTTTGATCTTCTATACAATGTGTGCGATTAATTTAAAAATAACAGGTCGTTGATGCAAACTGTGCATTGGTCTAACCATTGAGTTTCATGATCCATGCCGATAAAAGTCTGAGACCTTTTAGCACACGAGTGTAGTAAGATCTAGTGGGTCCCTACACTCCATATTAAACCCATCGGATATAATCTTTAGCCTTGAAAGAAAATTTGGAGGAACATTTAACAAAGTATTTTGACAGCTTTAATTTCTCTGTAAACTTAGACCTAGATTACGAGTGGTAATACATCTTTCATGTGGACGGCATGCGCTATTGGAATAGATGGAAGACAGTTTCCATTGTTCAAAAGCACAGCCTTCAGACTCAGTTTCGAAGAGTCTATAAATAGTCTCCAGTTTTGTGTGTCATGAGTGATTTTTAAGGCATTCATGAGGCTTTCAATATCGGAACAAAATACCAGATTACTTTCCTTTCCGACTGCGTATAATACACTGCTGACACCAGATAGCTTCAGCAGCCGTCTGGCAGTAGGATTACATTGCATCAGAAAATGATGCAATCAACTCTGGATGATGTGTGCATGCCGGTATTATGCAATGTGATACAATATTACATCATTCAAGGCTTATTTGGGATGTTGTTGATGTCCTACTGGATAAATTTACATGGTGAAACGTCAAAAATGAACTACATGCAATATCTTCAAAACGAGAGCCAATAAAATTTTTTAAAATGTTATATTCGTGTTCAGCTCACCAAGATACTACAGATTACGGCCTTTTAAAATCAGTAATGATTTCAATGTTGACCAGTGATACATAAGGGATTGAAAATGTGTGTCTGGGGGAAAAATATCTCACTGAAAATTTAATATAATGGGACCAAAGTTGGCATGGGGAACAAACAGGTGAAAAGAGATGTTGAGTTAAAAATGGCCCAGATTGGACTGGGGATTCCAGAGAAAAGCCCCCATCAAAAATGATCCAGTGCATTTCTATGGGAGAAGCAGTTCAGCTTCTTCATCATGGAAGCTTGACACAGTGAAGCACAGTACTCGTAGGAAATTGCTTCTTTCAAACTGCCTTTCCCTTCTCTGCTTTCCTGATGACAGCCAAACACAGATTTACAGACATGGACATATTCACACACACACAGTCAGAACACATAGATACACAGAAACAACAGACACATACAGATAAGGCACCTTCAAAGGGATATAAACAGGAAGGAGTGAATGCAGTGGCTACTAAAATAGTTAGTGGTCTTTGTTATAAAGCATATGGAGACAGACTTAAAGATCTTAAAATGTATGTTAGAGGAAAGGCGGGAAAGAGGAGATACGATAGAGATGTTTAAATACCTCCATGGCATAAATGCACAAGAAGGGAACCTCTTTCGATTGTTACAAGAGACATAGGATGAAGGTGAAAGCGGATAGACTCAGGAGTGATACGTGGAAATATTTCTTTATGTTAAGAGTGGTAGATGTGTGGAATAGTTTCTCAGTGGAGGAAGTAGAGATGAGGACAGTATCTGAATTCAAGAAATCATAGGACAAATACAGGCGATCTCTAAAGGAAAAAAGTTGATATGGTAGGGCAGACTAGATAGACCATATGGTCTTTTTCTGCCATCATGTATTGTCACTCTCCCCTGCTACTGGCCAAAAGCTTTATAGTAGGGGTGACCGCTGTTTTGCTTCTGAGTGTCCTTTATACTATCTAACAGCAAGGGTTGCTGGGATATGTAGTTTTTGGTTTCACTCTCACAAAAATGTGTTGTGGCACAAGGGTCTTTTGGAACAGATAAATTTATTATTATTGTTGGGTTTTTCCCCTCACAGAGGTTCTCAGGCAAATAAGCAAAGCAATATAATTCTTTTCCAGAAAAACAGAAGCAAATGAAAAGCATCAAATAAAAGTGGAAAAACTGTTTCTTCACAGCAGCACAAAACTTCCAAACAACTTTGTAATTCTTCTTACCAAAGCTTGTTTAACATAAGTTCATGTCCACTCTATTACACATAGAACAGTCCATCTCAAAAGAACCAGAGGACTCAGGAACATCTGCTGCGTCAATGATCATGTCCTCGCTTTCATTCTCACAGCTCTGCCTAGGACAGTGGTTCTGAACCAGTCCTCCTTGAACCCCTAGGCCAGTCGGGTGTTCAGGATAGCCCTAATGAATATGCATGAGATATATATGCATTAGAGATATCCTGCCAACCTGACTGGTTTGTGACCCTCTAGGGCTGGATTTGGAGACCCCTGCCTTACACCTCTGTCATTTAAGATTGTGAGTGGGCAAGGTGCAGATCTCCAAGACATCTAAAAGGTTAGACAGAATTTGTCACATGCCTCTTTGCTTCTCACCACCACCAAAATATTGTCTATTAGACAACTTTTTGGTGGTGGTGAGAATTGAGGAGGCATGTGACACATTCTATCTACCATTTTGATGTCTAGGACATCTGCACCTTGCCCACTCACAATCTTAAATGACATAGCTGTAAGGCAGGGGTCTCCAAATCCAGCCCTAGAGGGCCACAAACCAGTCAGGTTGGCAGGATATCTCTAATGCATATATATCACATGCATATTCATTAGGGCTATCCTGAACACCCGACTGGCCTAGGGGTTCAAGGAGGACTGGCTCAGAACCACTGGCCTAGGAGAACTTCTAGGCTGGCATTCTGGAATAGCCTTCTGCAGCTGCTCTAGAAGATTCCCTCCTCTACTAGCCGTGACGTCCTCTAGCTCAGGAGTTTGGTTAGTACGTAAGCTTCTCTTTATGGTTTCTACGTCTGCATTAAACCATTTATTCCAAGTGTTTCTGCTAGGTGGTTTTACAGCCGTGCTATCGTGGCACTTGTTAGCACTGGCTTTTAGTTGTTTTACAATGTCTTCAACAAGACTCTGATTAGGCAGGAAATCCAACGTACCTTGTCTGCTATAACTGCCCGGTCTGTGCTTGGAGCTCTCTTCCCTTCCACAGGTAAAATGCTTGTCCCTGTCTTCAGGTAGCTCCCACGACGGCGTTGACTTAGCTTTAAGGTAACTGGGATTGGACCCACCAGAATCCCTCTTGCCTGGAGCTGGGTTCCAAGACTTCCTCAGTTGCTGCCTTCCTTGTTGAAGTGGTTTAGACACTTGTAAAGGCTTTTCCCTGCCTTCTTGTCTGTCCAGTTTCCTTCTCTGCTGACAATCCTGTCAGCTGTTCTGGTACTGCGTGCTGTTCTGAAAGACTAGTTTAAAACGGCTTCCTTGTTCAGGCACGCCCTTCTGACTATCCAGGTGCACCTCGTTAGGGCTGCTTCCAGCTCTTATGTCATGAATCTGACTGAGCTGCATTCTCTCTGAAAGCTTCCTGCTGTCATGGAAACCTGGCTTGCTCTGGCTTTTAAAGGTGCAGTGCTCGCTATTTTGCCATTCCATCTGCTCAGGCATGCTTTCGGTACCACAGTATCTATGTTTCTATAAATACACACAGATACAGGCACATACAACAGAGGCACAAAGATACACAGACCCACATAGACATAAACATAACGCACACCCACACAGATGTGCCACACACCCACACACACACAGATTGTAGAGCTTAGTAGTTGGTATGGCTGGGCAGGCTGGATAGGCCATATGGTCGTTATCTGCTGTCATTTTTCTATGTTTCTATGTTTGTTTTTTTACTGTGAAATGTACTAACTGAACCATATAGCTTCCTTAATAGTTGCTATACATACTGCCTACTAATACTTGCTGCCATGGGACAGTGGTTAAATTGTAAAATCCATCCTTTGGAATCAGTTGACAGTGACATCTAACAACAGCCTCTCTGACCACACCTTTAAACCATGCTGGCAGTTTTTTGGACTTCCTTCCACTTTTCTTAAAGTGTGGAATACAGCTGGCCTGGCTTCCAAGATAGTATTTTTAAACAACACCCATGCTGATGTAAATATTTAATCTTTGCAACTTCTCCTTTTATTTTTTTTCTTAATTATTTCCTAATGTTATCATAGTCTCCCTTTTGAAAGTTAAAAGGTAGTACTGTGGATTTCCTTACCGTCCTTCATTTACTAAATCAAACGCGATCATGCTGTGATCACTATTGCCAAGTGGCCCCAACACCTTTATCTCTTGCACCAGATCTTATGTTCCGCTAAGGACTAGGTCCAAAATGGCTTCCCCTCTGGTCAGTTCATGAACCCACTGCTCCAAGAAGCAGTCATTTATTTCATCTAGAAACTTTATCTCTCTAGCATGTCATGCCGTGACACTGACCCAGTCAATACTGGAGTAATTGAAATCACCCATTATTACTGTACTGTAACTTTTGTTAGCTTCCCTGATTTCTTTGAGCATTTCATCATTTGGCCAGGCGGTCGATAGTACACCCCTACTGCCATCGCTTTCCCCTTCCCCTTTTACATGGAATTTCAATCCATAGATATTCTACAGTGAATTTTGTTTCCTGCAAAACTTTAATCCTTTGTGACTCAATGCTCTCTATAACATAGAGAGCAACCCCACCACAAATTTGATCTGCTTTATCATTACGATATAGTTTGTACCCAGGTATCACAATATCCCACTGATTGTCCTCCTACCACCATGTCTCTGAGATACCAATCATATTTAATCTCTCATTTAGTGCTATATATTCTAACTCTCCCATCTTATGTTTTTGAATTCTGGAATTTCCATACAAGCATTTTAGAGGCTGTATTTTATTCATATTAATCTGGCTATCGGTAGGCAGGGGTAATTTGGAAACTTTAAGCTCTGTCTGCTCTGTACTCAAGGAAATTTGGACTACCTTTGTCCTTACTGGACCCTCTCTGCTGATATGCCCTAACTTCAATCTTTTGCTAGTATCCTTCAAGGATACATTGTTCCGAAGCATGCACTCCTGGGTGACTGTCGGCTTTCCCCTATTATCTAATTAAAAGCTGATCTATCTCCTTTTTAAAGATTAATGCCAGCAGCCTGGTTCCATTCCGGTTAAGGTGGAGCCCATCCCTTCGGAAAAGCGCCTCCTTTCCCCAGAATGTTCCCCGGTTCCTAACAAATCCGAAACCCTCTTCCTTGCACCATCGTCTCATCCACACATTGAGACTTTAGAGCTCTGCCTGCCTTTTGGGTCCTGTGCGTCAAACGGGAAGCATTTCGGAGAATGCTACCCTGGAAGTTCTAGATTTCAACTTCCTACCTAAAAGCCTAAATTTAACCTCCAGAACCTCCCTACCACACTTTCCTATGTCATTGGTACCGACATTTTCCAAGACAGCAGACTCCTCCCCACCACTATCTAAGACCTTGTCTAGGTGGCATGTGAGATCCGCTACCTTCGCACCAGGTAGGCATGTTACCAGGCTATCCTCACGTCCACCAGCCACCCAACTATCTACTACACCAGTCACCCAGCTATCTATATCTCTGTGCAGTGCTCTGTATGCCTTACAATGCTATACAAATGCTCAGTGATAGTAGTAGTAGTAGTTGCAATTCCACTTCCCTTATCCCTAGGGTTGCCAACTTTTTGAAAGCGAAAAACCCACCACCTGTGACTAGTGTATGCTCTGTCCATGCCCACCCCTGCCCTGCCCTTTCCCCACCCCATGTTCCGCCCCCACCCCACCCTTGCCCCACCTCCTGACCCCAAAAAATAATTGCGGAGAGGACTCCACTGACTGACCTTTTCAATGCCTCGTTGGAGTCGGGAGTGGTGCCAAAGGACTGGAGAGAGGCTCATGTGGTGCCTTTACACAAAAGTGGAAGTAAGGATGTGGTTGAAAACTACAGGCCGGTTAGTTTAACTTCGGTGGTGAGTAAATGATTGGAAACGCTGCTGAAAGAGAAAATAGTGAGGTTTCTGGAGTCCAGCGGATTATAGGATCCGAGACAGCATGGATTCACCAGAGGCAGGTCTTGCCAGATAAATCTGATTGATTTCTTTGACTGGGTGACCAGGGAGTTGGAACGAGGGAGAGCCCTAGACGTGGTGTATTTAGATTTCAGTAAAGCCTTTGACACCGTTCCTCACAGGCGACTTATAAACAAACTGAGCACCCTAGGGATGGACCCCAAAGTTACTGCTTGGGATAGAAATTGGTTGAGTGGGAGGCAACAAAGAGTACAGATAAATGGAGCTCACTCTGAAGAGAAGGAGGTTACCAGTGGTGTGCCCCAGGGAACTGTCCTTGGTCCAATTCTTTTTAACAGTGATATAGCAGAAGGGCTGTCGGCTAAGGTTTGCCTCTTTGCGGATGATACCAAAATCTGCAATAGAGTAGACACCCAGGAAGATGTAGATAACATGAGGAGGGATCTAGCTAAGCTTGAAGAATGGTCTAGAATTTGGCAGCTGGGATTTAATGTTAAAAAATGTATGGTCATGCATTTGGGCTGCAGCAATCCAAGGGAGCAATATAGTATAGGGGGTGAAGTACTTTTGTCCACTAAAGAAGAGCGGGACCTAGGCGTGGTTGTGTCTGATGATCTTGAAGTAGCTAAACAGGTAGAAAAGGTGACAACAAAAGCTAGAAGGATGCTTGGGTGCATACGGAGAGGAATGGCTTGCAGAAAAAAGGAGGTGATAGTGCCTCTGTATAAGTCTTTGGTACGACCTCATTTGGAGTATTGTGTGCAATTCTGGAGACCACACCTTCAGAAGGATATAAACAGGATGGATTCAGTACAGAGGGTAGCTATTAAAATGGTTAGTGGTCTTCATTATAAAGCATTTGTGATATGACTGAGACATTTAAAAACCTCCATGGCAAAAGTGCACAGGGGGAGAGCCTCTTTCAATTGAAAGCAAGTTCTGCTACGAGGGGACATGGGATGAAGGTGAAAGGGGATAGATTCAGGAGTGATATGCAGAAATATTTTTTTACGGAAAGAGTGGTGGATCCATGGAATAGTTTCCTAGTGGAGGTGGTAGAGATGAGGACAATATCTGAATTCAAAAAAGCATGGGACAAACATAGAGGATCTCTAAAGGGAAAAAGGGGACTGTTGTAGTTGTTGAAAGGGAAGGAGAGACTAGATAGGCCATGTGGTCTTTTTCTGTCATCATTTTTCTATGTTTCTATGTTTCCATGAAATGTGCAAACTAAACAAGCAAGATTGCTACATATTCTGAAACAGAAATTCCATACTAACAGAATACGCAGCATTGTTTGTACACACATACACAATACAGACAGGCCTTCATCAATAAATGAGCACAAAATGAAAAGAGAAATATATAGACAAAAATTAAACTGAAATCCCAAGAAGCCAGACTCCGCATGCACTGCAACAACAGATAAATAAGAGATGCAGTTCCCCATACTGTGTAAAATATAAAGATAGCATAAAGTGCAATCATTAAATTGAAAATAAAATTATTTTTTCTACCTTTGTTGTCTGAGCATTTTATTCTCTGATCATGCTGGTCCCGATCTGAGGCTTCTGTTTTCCTGTCTTCTCTTAGCTCTCTTTCTATGGTCTATAGTCCATCTACCATTTCTTGTCTCTTCTTTTGTTTTCTTCACTTCCTTCCATCAGCCTATTTCCAATCCCAGTAACCCTCCCCATTATCAGTCCCCTTTCAAGTCCTCCCCTCCCATTACCTTCCAATGTCAACCCCCTTGTGTTCCCAGGACTGCCAGTGGTGTGCATTCCCTTCCAGCCCCCCTCCTTCCCCACTGTCCAGCTCCTTCCAGTCCAAATACATCCCAGGTATCAGCTCACTTCTACTCCCAGTGCCATCCCCGTGCCAGCTCCCTTCCAGTCACCCTACCCTCTGTCCATCCCCCTTGCATTGCCATCCCCATGCTTCTGCTCCCTTCCAGTCCCAGTGCCCCCTCCCTTCCAGTCTCCTCCCATTACCCAGCTACCTACCAGTCCCATCCACAAGTGTCAGCTCCCTCAGTCCCACCCCCAGGTGTCAGCTCCCTTCCAGTCCCCCTCCAGTGCCATCCCCAGGTGTCAGCTCTTCTCCAGCCCCCTCCTTTCCCCCTTTGTCAGCTCCCTTCTTGCCACCTCCTTCCTCCCCCCTACATCAGCTCCCTTCCAGCCCCTCTATCAGCTCCCTTCTAGTCCTCACTTCCCCCCATGTCAGCTCCTTTCCAACCCTCCCCTCCTCTTTCAGCTTCCTTCCAGCCCTCACCTTCCCCTTCTTTCAGCTGCCTTTGTGCTTCCACCTTCCCCTCGTGTCAGTCCCTTTCTACCACCTCTTCCCCCCCTCTTTCAGCTTCCTTCCAGCCTTCACCTTCCTTTCTCTTTCAGCTGCCTTCCTGCCTCCACCTCCCCCCCGTGTCAGTCCATTCCTGCTACCTCCTTCCCCTGGCAGCCGCGGTTCCTGCTTCTTTTAGAGCAGCGGCTGCAATAAAGCTAATTTAAAAACAAAACAAAACCGGTGCAGAGCCCTCCTGCTACAGCATCTTGTGCTCAAAAGGAAATGATGCTACAGGGGGTGGTATGCTGCAGCAGGGGTTCCTTCAGAATCTGAAAGGCGGTATATAAAAAATGTTAAATAAATAAATATAAATATAGGGCCACTCCCCCTCTTTTTCTACCCTCTCTTTCTCTTCTAGATAGATTATAGCCAGCTATGGCTATATCCCATTCATGCGACTCATTAAACCATGTTTTTGTAATCTCCACAATGTCCAAGTCCATTTGCACCATTAGGGCTTTCAGGTCAGGAACTTTGTTGGCTAGGCTTCGAGCATTTATGCTCATTGCTTTCCAGCATTTGTTGACTGACTTGCTTGTATTTTGCCTGTATTTTGTTTTACACACCCCTTCCCACTTGGCATTGATGTGTGGGTTAATACTGAAGCTGTTCCAATGTTATTATGTTTTTGCTGGGAGTGACGTCCTGAACTTGTTCTTTTCCATCCGTCACCCCCTTTCCCAAGTTTAAATGCCAGTCCACATAAATGCCTGAGGTTTTCACCTAATGGCCTCCTTTTCCTTTTATATTTATTTACTTTCCTAATAAAAAGGATTTTTGTCCTTAAAATATCCCCTTTCAGTTTTGCAATTGCTTTTCCACATCCCCCAGCTGTTCCCATCCAGCTAAAAAATCCTTGAAGTATTGTTCCATCTTGACAAAGTTTGTCTTCCTAAAGTCTCAGCCCTTGTCCTAATACTGAACCATACCATCCAGTGATCACTGGGCATCAGATGATCATCCACTATAATATCAGAAACATACTCCCCATTCATAAGCACCAGGTCCAGTAAAGCCCCCTCCTGTATGGGTTCTGTTACTGGATGCTAGAAAAATTCTCTCTGTAGAGAATTCAGGATCCCCTTACTTCTAGACAACGTTACAGCAGGGATGTCCCAATCAACATCTGGCTTACTGAAATCACTTATCAGTAGCACGTCTTCTTTCATAGCATTACTATGTTCTTGTGAAGGAGGTCTGTATATTACACTAATGCAAATGGATGCTACATACTCTCTTTCCAGTTTAACCCACAATGCCTCCTCTTTCCCTCATAAGCCCGGAAATTCTATAGCATTATTTTTTACATATAATGACACTTCTCTTCCCTTTCTTTCTATCCTGTCCTTCCTAAATAAATTATATCCTGGTATAATTACATTGAGAGGAAGAAAGGCTTATGGCAAATGGTATGCTAATATTCGGTCAGATGAAAGTAAAGAATTAAAAGTTCACTTAATGGATAATGTGTTTTGTCATATGAAAGGAGGGGACTGGAGATATAGGCAGTGCATGCTACATTTGATAGGGATAAACAGTCATTTCAATGAAAAACAAAATGAAACAGTCAATATCGATTTGTTTAATTGCCAATGAAATAAAATAAGCCCCCCTCTGAAAAATTCCTTTTTCGGTTTATTGTATTTTGTTGCTATAAAAGTCTATGCTGGTTTTTTTTTCTTTTCAGATAGATTGAATCAGGGCCAGTGCTAGCGTTTCTGGTGTCCCCCCAGCAACCTATAGATCACTGCCCCCTCCCTTTTTACTATTAATGCTGGCTACACCCCATCCCATTTTTTCCAAAACTCCTTTCTGAACTCTTTTCACATGATGTTAGTTTTCTCCTTCAAATCCAATATTGTAAGAAAATCACAGTGCTACAGTGGTGTTCCATGCCTTGGCAGCGTGTGCCCAAGGAGCAGGATGTGCTCTTTGGGCGAGCTCCTTGCGGCGTCCCCGGTATTTCTAATAACTTAGCATGTAGTCCTTCCAGTTGCCTGCCCTCTGTTCATGCAGTCCCCCCCCAACTTCAAGTAAGTACTGGCTTTGGCCTGTCCTGTTCCTTTGGTGCTGCCTCTCTCTTTTTCTACTCGGCTCTCTTGGTACACTATCAATGTCCACCATCCTGGTTCATTGAGGCTCGTGTCCCCCACCTCAGACTTGTCCATTCCCCTTCTCACATGGTCATTGTCTTGCCATCCTTCTTCCTTGTCTCACTACTGCGACACTCTTATTACCTTCAGCTGTTCCCACTCAATCCCATTTAGCCTTTGCCCTATTGAACTGTAGGTCTCTCCGGTCCAAAACGATTCTCATACAGGACCTCCTTTCCCAACATGCTCTTGATGCACTCTTTCACATGTAGACCTGGTTGAGAGAAGGGGAGCCCCCTTCAACCACTGTCTTTTGCCTAACTTTGTGGCATTTTCAACATCACGTGTAGACCATAGTGGAGGTGGGGTGGCAACCTTCCTTCAGGCCTCTCTTCCAGTCTCTGAAAATTCCTTCCCCCGCCCTCCATTCCTGGGTCCCTCCTCTTACATTTTGACACCTCTACCCTGCTCCATCATCTCCTTATCTATGCCCCCCTACTCTTTGTCCTCATCTTTAGAACTCTCTTCTTCTGACCCTTCTGAGGTCTCTCTTCATTTACCGCAACTTCTCATCCTAGGTGACTTCAGCATTCATTATGATTCCCCCTCCAGGCCCTCTGATAAGGCTCTGCTTACCCTCTTTCAGGATCTTTCTCCTACTCAGCATATTACCTTCCACACTCGTGCTGCTGACCACACACTGGATCTTCTGTCCTCTTCTTTGGACTCACTCTTTGTCAGCACTGGTCCTCCCCTGGTCCGATCATAAATTTGTCTTCTTTTCACTTCCTATCTTTTTATCCAACCCCTCTCTGCCCTTGATCTCGTCTTCCTCTGTTGGTCTATCTCATGATACTACCTCCTGTTCCCTTGAGCTCTTCCCCCCTTCAAACTTTATTTTTCCTGGGGACTTTCCCACTCTCCCAGTGGCTGCTGAACCTGAATTGTGGCATTCTGTTCTCACTGGCACCCTCGACCAGATCGCCCCTCTTTAGCCCTATCATAAACCTTCCAAGCCTTCACAACCATGGTACCATCAAGGCCTTCGCCTTCTTCAAACTCATCTTTGTTGTGCTGAGCATGTATGGTGCAAGCACCCCTCACTCATGACACCTGAGCTCTTCAAAGATCAGCATCTCCACTACCACCTCTCGATGCATCCTGCCAAATGGTCTTTCTATGATTATCGTATCTCTGCTGCTTCCAACTTTACACATCAACTCTACACATCTACCTGGTCTTCTCATCTCTTTCAAACACTAGGACTTCCTTACCACCTTCTTCTGCAGCTTCCATCCCGAGCCCCACCATTCTTATGGATAAGGTTCAGACCCTTTGGTTTACCTTTACTGATTGTGCATTGCCTTTATCTCCTCATTTTCCTTGCCCCCTTTCTCCTCCCACCTCATCCTCTGCTCACCCTCAGGCTTGATCCACCTTCCATGCAATTTCTTCTGCTGATCTTCAGAAGGCCTTGTCATCATCCCACAAAACCACTTGTCCCTCAGACCCCATTCCCTCAACCTGGCTCATCGAACCCTCTCTGGCTCTGCTGTCTCTGATCCTTTCAATTTTTACTAACAGCTTGTCCTCTGGTATCTTCTCCTCCATTTGGAAACATACCCTAGTCAGACCTCTTCTGAAAACTTTCCCTTGATTCCTCCTTACCAGCTCACTTCCGTCTGGTCTCCACCTGTATTTTTCTTTCAAAGATCCTTAAGAAGTTGGTTTTCTCTCAACTTGCCTCTCAACTTGACGCCACTCACGCCCTGCATTTTTGCCAGTCAGGTTTCTGCACCGGTCTTGAATGAAATTTACCAATCTCATGATTGGGACGATATATTTTTGGCTGTTTCCTTGGATCTATCATCTGCATTCAATCTAGTTGATCATGTCACTCTTCTTGCTCGATTGCATGATTGTGGTATTCATGGCACTGTTCACAGTTGGTTTCATTCTTTTCTCTGCCACAGGTCTTTCTCTGTTCGTGGTGGATCCCCTTTCTCTTCTTCCTTCCCTTCTTTTCCACTCTCCTGTGGTGTCCCAGGGCTCAGTCCTGGTCGCCCTCCTGTTCAATGTCTTCTTGATTCCCCTTGCTTTGCTTATTCAGCAGCACAGGATCTCGGTTTACTTCTGTGCTGAAGATATTATTCTCCTGCACCACACTGATCCTTGTGTCCTTGACCTTCTACCACTGAACACCTGCCTCTCTTGTGTTGTTATTTGGCTATCTGAGAATTTTCTTCACTTCAGTCCCTCTGAAACTGCTGCCATATGGTTCCCTTTCACTGGCCCTTCCACCTCACTGGCTTCTTCTCTTCTGACTGGTCCTATTCCCATAGTTGAGTCACTCCATTATCTTGGGGTAATCCTGGACCCTTCTCTTACCTTTCAGGCACATCTTTCCTCTCTAATTCATTGTTCTTTCCTCTCTCTTCACTGCATTTGTGCCATTCACCCCTTCTTGATATTGTAATGTTGTACTTCTTGGTCTCCCTCAATACCAGATCCATCATTTACAACTTGTACAGAATACCTCTGCCTGAATCACCTCCACTGTTCCCTCTAAGCTGTGCGCATGTGCGCGCGCACACACCTCACCGAGCGAGCGCACATACTTTACAACAGAGCACACAAAAATTATGGTTCTGATTCTGATAGAAAACAACACAGACGTCTTAAAATTTAAAAGTTGTGATTGTAATTACTAGAAATTTTCCTCTTCATTTAGTAATCGTCTATTTTAATTTAATTTGATTAAAATCAATGTGGTGTACATACTGTATTCTGACGTGTAGTCAAATTTTAAAGTATATAACTCCGAGCGTCGTTATGTGGCGCACAAAAATTTAACCTTCCTTCAAAAGCTGCACAGCTGATATTTTATGCGCACACAGCCTACAGAAAATTAAAGGGAACATTGATCACCACACATGCCACCTGTTCCGAACACATGCCACCTCTTCTGATTCAACTCCATTGGCTTCCCCTCAAGTATTGTTCTCAATATAAACTTCTGACTCTCATCCATAAGGCTCTTCATACCAGTACTCCCACTAATTTTTCCAATGTCTTGCACCTTCATGCCCCCCACTGAGTTCTCTGTACTGAACATGCCAACTGCCTTTACTTACTCTGCTTTACATGTCTGGTTAGAGTCCACCCATACATCTGCCCTACTTCCTCTGGAGCACCTTACCTCCCGACCTTTGCCTTGACCTTTTCTACCCAAAATTCAAAGCTAAGCTCAAGACACATTTGTTCCACATTGCTTTTGATCTTCCACAATCCAGCTCCTAATCCCCTACCACTCTGTTCTATCTTTTCTGTACTTTGTACGAATGAGTATCTTTCCTGTCTTAACAGGGACGTTCCTTTCTTCCTCTACTTTTTTGTACCTTTTTTAATTGTACACCACCCTGCTGTCTCAAAGGTGCAGTATATCAAGCAAAATAAAACATAAACAGGCTGTGATAGTCCAAGAGCATGCTAAATTTTAGATATGGATCAAGAGAAAAACACTTCACTGTACAGATAGCTTAGAAATACGTACACACATTCCAATCCCCACCCAATATCAGGGGGAAAGTGGTCCAACCATCCAGTCTATGAGTGAGAGGAGCAAAGAACTTATCAGAGTCCGTATTGGACCATATGCATTGATCAATCCAAACTCTGCATCTGCTAACTTGCAATGCAAACTAACATATCTTCCATTGACATCCCTCTCTGACCTCAGGACCTCTAGGGGGAGAGAGCAACGTATTAGCACACAAACACCCCCATGTCTGGACCCAGACATGGCGGAAAAAACCTGCCACACCCAATCCCTGCACAATTTATCGTGCTCACTATTAATCAGATGGGTCCCTTGCAAAAGAGCAATCTGTGCTCTCTCTTTTTAAAATACTGCAAGATCCGCATGTGCTTAATGGGACTTGTAATCATCAGAATATTCATCGATACCACATGCAGAGGCGCACCCATCATAGCCAGTTATTCAAAGATCATCTATCCATAGTATGTACAAGGTGGAGAAACCCCCTCCCATAAAACAAGAACAAAAAGGCCCTGTAAAGACCATGGAAATGAAGAACAAAAGCACCAGTCATTGTACAAGGAAAAAAAAAGAAATCACAGCATAAGGCAGGGGTCTCAAACACGCGGCCCGCGGGCCGCATGCGGCCCGCGAGAGAACGTTGTGCGGCCCGTGACGGAGGGAAACAAAAAAGCCTTGCTTCTGCTGCTGCCGTTGCCGCCATGGCAGCGGCAGAATCGACTGTCAATTTTTTTTTTTAAAAACTGGTTTCTGCTGCTCAAGCAGCAAAATCAGCTGTCCTGCGGCCGCAGCCGCGGCCCCTTCCTCTCTGCCCGGAGATCCCTGAGTGTGCTCCATCAGCAGGTGCTTTTCAAGCCGCGAAGAGAGTATTCCCCTCTCTCGAGGCTTGAAAAGTGAATAGGCTTAAGCCGCGCGAGAGGGAAATACTCTCTTCGCGGCTTAAAAAGCATGCCGCTGATGAAGCACACGCAGGGCTCTCCGTGCAGAGGGGAAGGGGCCGCGGGACAGCTGATTTTCTGCTGCAGCAGCAGAAGCCTGGTGTTTTTTTTATTTACCGGGGGGGGGGGTGTAGGACTGGAAATGGGCTATTGGCAGGGGGGGTTATGACTGGAAATGGGCTATTGGCAGGGGGGGTTATGACTGGAAATGGGCTATTGGCAGGGGGGTTATGACTGGAAATGGGCTATTGGCAGAGGGGGTTATGACTGGAAATGGGCTATTGGCAGGGGGGTTATGACTGGAAATGGGCTATTGGCAGGGGGGGTTATGACTGGAAATGGTCTATGGGGGGTCTAGGACTGGTAATGGGCTGGGGGGGGGGGTTGCTAGGACTGGAAATGGGCTGAGTGGAAGAGGGGCTTGAACTGCAAATGGCTGATGGGGAGGGGGGCTTGGAATGGAAATAGGCTGTGAGGGGAGGGAGCTAGGATTGGAAATGGGCTGATGGGGGCTAGGATTGGAAATGGGCTGATGGTGAGGCTAGGATAGGACTGGAAATGGACTGATGCAGGGACTAGAAGGGAGCGGATGCTGGGTGGGGCTGGAACTAGAAGGGAGCTGATGTTGGGGGAGGATTAGAATGGGATGGAGCTGGGAAAGTGAAATGGAGAGGGGAAAAATATTTTGTCTGGGAGAGAAGACAAATCTACAATTGGCCAGGTATTGGGAGAGTAAGTGGGGATTGAGGATGGAGGGGTAAAATTTGAGTGGATGAAATAGGAATGAGGAAAGAGAAAAAGGAGAAAGATTAGTATGTTAAAGCAGATGTAGAGAGAGAATGGAAAAAAAACTAGGAGAGAAGAAAGGGCAAATGGACAGCAGACGATGGAGAGTTAGCAGAAGACATGAAGAAACCAGAAGAAAGTGGCTGGAACAATTGTAACTGAAAAAAATGCACAAAAGGTAGAAAAATATCTCTTTATTTTGAATTTATTAACTGGAATATGTCAGCTCTGGGAAATGTGCATCATTAATGTTTGCGCTTTGTTTAGTACAAGAGGAAATTAATTTATAGTTTTATTTCTACAGTGTTGTTGTACATTCCAAGTTTGGCTTTTGGGGTTCCCAGTTTAATTATTGTCTTCCTGTTTCTAAATCTTTTAGTCTTTCTTTATCCATACTCATTAAAGAGGCATGTTTACTAAAAGTTAGTGTATGGTAATATTATGCAAATATTTATGCAAATGAGGTCCCTTATGCAAATGAGGCCCCGCGTCTTATGCGGCCCCCGGGTTACTTTACAAGTCCTCATCTGGCCCTCAAAGCAATTTGAGTTTGAGACCCCTGGCATAAGGTGTGTCCCTGACTATACACAAACTTTTAACTAACTCCCATAGTTGCCCACCCCACCCAACAGTCCCTTCACTCCCATCTCGCACTCCCAACCCTGCTGCTGTCCATCTCTTCAGACACTGCAAACCCATGAAGAGACAGCCCAGCATAAGAACATAACATAAGATTTGCCGTACTGAGTCAGACCAAGGTCCATCAAGCCCAGTATCCTGTTTCCAACAGTGGCCAATCTAGGTCATAAGTAGCTAGCAGTTTCCCCAAAAGACACAGGTTCCACAATGCTTGTATTGTGTCAAGCAGTGATATCCCGGGTTCCTTTTAATAATGGTTTATGGACCTTTCCTCCAGGAACTTGACTATGCCAATATTATTCTCCACAGCCTGCCAAAACACACACTCCAACCACTCCAATTGGCCATGAACACAGCTATCCGAACACTCCAAGGTGCGTCCAGATTTGAACACATCACACCCATCTTTTTTTTTTTTAATTTGCTTTTTATTCACTTTTCAACAACCAATACAACAATACAGAAGTACAAAGAACAAAACCAAAATACATGTATACAAAATAGGAATGCCACAATGGCACATTAAGGAAGAGAAAACTATATAATACAAAGAAATACTGAGGAAATTAAGAGTATCAAAACCCCATAATAGGGAGCCAAAAAAAAACCATTATGCCAATTCCCCCTCTAAATTTCACCGACCGACCTCCCATCAAGAAAAAGTTGTAAAGCTTTCACATCAGTATAAACATATGTTTGTCCCCCTAGAGTGACAATACAGCGGCAAGGGGACTTTAAAAAGAAAGTAGCTCCCAATGCCACAACACGAAATTTCAAGGACAAAAACTGCTTGCGCCGTGACTGAGTACTTCGGCAGTCGTCAGGAAAAACCTGGAGTTTGAATCCGCAAAAGGAAACATCTTTATACTTAAAAAAAGCTCTCAGAACTCGCAATTTAGCGGATTCAGACCCAAACCTTACCACCAAGGTATTACGCTTGGAAATGACATCTAAAGTATCCTCCAGAAAGGCAGTTAAATTCTGATCCACAGAACGAACAGAGGGGGCCGAAGCTCCCTCAGTTTGTTTAGAAGGAGCAGAAGCCGCCGAAAGATAGTACATGTGAACAGCTTGCAAATCCCCTACTAAATGTAACACTTCAGAAGCATATTTCCCCAGTAGAATGTGCCATTGTGGAATTCCTATTTATCTTGGATTTCAAATATGTTAGTATTGTTACTATTTCTCTCTATGGTTAATGTATTTGAAAAATGCTTAAATAAACAATTTAATACATGTATACAAAACCTTAACAACCAGTTACAGAACCTAACTAACCCACCCACCCTGCCCTATTATTTTGTTAAGGATCATACAAAGGGGGGACCCTTCAGTCCACTGATCATTTCCATAAAACATGACTTATATTAGTATTGGTGCCCCCGAGGGGAGGCCATCTGCCATGTCATCTGCACCCAAACCGAACAGGAGGCAGTTAAAGATAAGGTCCATAGGGGAAAGAAACATAGGATGGACCAAAACCTCCCTCCTTATTTCATGCATTCAATATATCTAGGGCCTTCCACTTCTCTGAGGGAAATGAACGACCTACAACTAGTTGAATACGCTCGTACTTACTATATAAGCATAGTTGATTCCACCATAAACACCAGCTAAGTTGAAGGGGGTCCTTCCAATGCGAAAAAAATCAGATTTAGGGCCACCCCTTAGCATGAAATCTAATAGGAAGTAGCTCTCATTTTTCAGGGAAGACCAATTCCTCCTCAAATTAGGAACTTTGGATCACAAGTGATGCGAAACCCCCCTCTTCTCTAATCCCACAACTACACCCAAGAAATATCACTCCCCAATCTTAAAAACAACTAGAAACATAGAAACATAGAATTATGACGACAGAAAAAGACCACATGGACTATCTAGTCTGTCCTTCCATATCAACAGCTACAACAGTCCCGTTTTTACCTTTAGAGATCCTCTGGGTTTGTCCCATACTTTTTTGAATTCAGATACTGTCCTCATCTCTACCACCTCCACTGGGAGACTATTCCACGGATCCACCACTCTTTCCGTAAAAAAATATTTCCGCATATCACTCCTGAATCTATCCCCCTTCACCCTCATCCCATGTCCCCTCGTAGCAGAACTTGCTTTCAATTGAAAGGGGCTCTCCCCCTGTACATTTATGCCATGGAGGTATTTAAACATCTCAATCATATCACCTCTATCTTGCCTTTCTTCTAAGGCAGAGGTTCCCAACTCCAGTCCTGGAGGGCCATACACCATTCAGCTTTTCAGGCTGTCCCTAATGAATATGCATGAGATACATTTGAATACAATGGGGCAGTGCAGGCAAATGCATCTCATGCATATTTATTAGGGACAGCCTGAAAACCTGAATGGTGTTTGGCCCTCCAGGACTGGAGTTGGGAACCTCTGCTGTAAGGTATACATATTAATATCCTTAAGTCTGTCCTCATATGCTTTATAATGAAGACCACTAACCATTTTAGTAGCCACCCTCTCTACTGACTCCATACTGTTTATATCCTTTTGAAGGTGCGGTCTCCAGAATTGCACACTATACTCCAAATGAGGTTGCACCAAAGATCTATACAGAGGCACTATCACCTCCCTTTTTCTGCTAGCCATTCCTCTCTGTATGCACCCAAGCATCCTTCTAGCTTTTGCTTTTGCCTTTTCTACCTGTTTAACTACTTTAAGATCATCAGACACAACCACGCCTAGGTCCCGCTCTTCTTTAGAGGACAAAAGTACTTCACCCCCTATACTATATTGCTCCCTTGGATTGCTGCAGCCCAAATGCATGACCTTACATTTTTTAACATTAAATCCCAGCTGCCAAATTCTAGACCATTCTTCAAGCTTAGCTAGATCCCTCCTCATGTTATCTACACCTTCCTGGGTGTCTACTCTATTGCAGATTTTGGTATCATCCGCAAAGAGGCAAATCTTACCCGACAACCCTTCTGCTATATCATTAACAAAGATGTTAAAAAGAATCGGACCAAGGACAGATCCCTGGGGCACACCACAGGTAACATCCTTCTCCTCAGAGTGAGCTCCATTTACTTGTACTCTTTGTCGCCTCCCACCCAACCAATTTCTAACCTAAGCAGTAACTTTAGGATCCATACCTAGGGTGCTCAGTTTGTTTATAAGTCGCCTGTGAGGAACAGTGTCAAAGGCTTTACTGAAATTTAAATACGCCACATCTAGGGCTCTCCTTCAGTCCAACTCCCTGGTCACCCAGTCAAAGAAATCAATCAGATTTGTCTGACAAGACCTGCCTCTGGTGAATCCATGCTGCTTCGGATCCTGTAATCCGCTGGACTCCAGAAACCTCACTATTTTCTCTTTCAGTAGCGTTTCCAATAATTTACTCACCACCGAAGTTAAACTAACCAGCCTGTAGTTTTTAACCACATCCTTACTTCCGTTTTTGTGTAAAGGCACCACATGAGCCTCTCTCCAGTCCTTTGGCACCACTCCCGACCCCAATGAGGCATTAAAAAGGTCAGTCAGTGGAGCTGCTAGAACGTCCCCAAGTTCCCTCGGTATTCTAGGGTGTATCCCATCCGGTCCCATCACTTTGTCTACTTTAAGTTGAGCTAGTTTCTCACGAACACAGTCTTCTGAAAATTGTTCAAGATGTCCCTCGCTTTTGTTCCCATTTATGGGTGTTTTCTGAGGTCCTGCTCCTGGTTCTTCATCTGTGAACACAGAACAGAAATATTTGTTAAGCAATTCCGCTTTATCCTTATCAGCTTCTTCATATTCCTCCCCTTCACTCTTGAGTCTGACAATAAATACCAGTTTTGCCCTTCCTCTTCTCACTAACATATCTGAAAAATGTTGTATCCCCCCATTTTATTGCATTGGCTATTTCCTCCTCTTTTTGAATCTTTGCTTTCCTGACTACTTTGCTAGCTTCTCTAAGTTTTTCCAAATGTAGATGCCTGTCTTCCTCTCTCTGTGATCTCTTGTATTTCATGAAGGCCTCCCTCTTTTTCTTCACCTTTTCAGCTACTTCTTTCGAAAGCCAAAGAGGTCTCCTTTTCCGTTTACCTTTATTTACCATTTTTACAAAAAGGTTGGTTGCCCTTAAAATATCCTCTTTCAGTTTTGCCCACTGTTTTTCTACATCCCCCAGCTGTTCCCATCCCGCTAACGACTCCCTGAGGTATGGGCCCATCTTGGCAAAGTTAGTCTTCCCAAAGTCTAGGACCCTCACCTTTGAATGGATTCTAACAGCCCTAGTCCTAATACTGAACCACACCATCTGGTGATCACTGGATGCAAAATGATCTCCCACTATAACATCAGAAACACTTTCACCATTGGTAAGCACCAAGTCCAATATGGCCCCTTCACTTGTGGGGTCTGTTACCAATTGCCTGAATAGTTCTCTCTGTAGAGAATCCAGGATCTCTTTACTTCTAGATGAGACTGCAGCAGGAATGCGCCATTCAACATCTGGCATATTGAAATCCCCTATCAGTAGCACTTCCCCTTTCCTAGCAATGCTACGTATGTCTTCAATTAGCTCTCTGTACACCTCTTCCTCTTGTGAGGGAGGTCTGTATATCACGCCAATGCAAATAGATTTCTGTTTCCCTCTTTCTAGTTTAACCCATAATGCCTCCCCTCTCCCTTTTAAGCTCTGTAATTCCAAAGCTTTAATAGTATTTTTACATATAGTGCCACTCCTCCTCCCCTTCTTCCTACCCTGTCCTTTCTGAATAAAGTATAGCCAGGTATAGTTACACCCCAGTCATGGTTTTCTGTGAACCATGTTTCTGTAACTGCCACTAAATCCAAGTCGGCCACTCCCACCAAAGCTTCAACATCAGGGATCTTATTTCCCATGCTATGGGCATTTATACACACTGCTTTCCATATGTTACCCCTGTTACCCATTTCCATTAAGGTATTTAATGTATTACTTACCTGGGGGCTTTCAATTACCTGGGGGCTTTCTTCACCCATCTCCAACGAATCTAGTTTAAAGCCCTTTTCAGTAGATTAGCCAGTCTACTACTGAAGACGTGTTGATCTTTCTTGGACAGATGGATGCCATCTCTGCTCTGCAACCCTTGGAAAAGCATCCCATGGTCTAGGAAACCAAAACGCTCTCGATGACACCATCCACGCAGCCATGCAATCATCTCCAGAACTGATATCAACACTCCTTCTACACCTGCCATAGCCTCAGACAAGCATTCCAGCACCTCACTACATCCAATTCTCCCAATCCCACCCCAGAACTCCCCTCCAACCCCCTCCCCATTCCCATCCATGATCATTCAAACATACCTCCCCACCTCACACAGCCATCAGACAATCACACCCAGTACTAACCCCAGCCAGTACCATTTAACCACCTATATGCAGACCAACCCTCCAACCCCCCCCCCCCGGCACCATAACCCTTAATACATAAACAGCATTGATAAACCAACAAAAGCAGAATAGGCAAAGGGGGAACCAGTTAGTATTCCCGGCAGGAATCGTAGAGGACCCCCCCGCCCTATCAGCCTGGTCCATAAGCAGGCGCAGTCAGTCATGCAGTCTGCAAGAGGAGGAGATCCTTCCTCCCAGAAACAGTACCTGCCACATTCATAATCACAGTCACAGCAGGGCCAGCCATCCACTAGGCAAGCTAGGCGGCTGCCTAGGGCTGCTGACTGAGGTGGCCAGTTTTGTGTCGCTACTTTATTGCCAGCAGCAGGCCATGTGCGTCAGCACACATAACCTGCTGCTTCTGATCCCCCTCCGATGCAACTTACTGTCAGAGGGGAGTCAGAAGCAGTAGGCCATGTGTGCTGAAGCACATGGCCTACTGCGGGCAACAGAGCGGCAGCACAAAGCAGTCACTTTTAAAATGCTGCTGCTGCTGCCCACCTTCCCCCTAAGATGGAATCAGTGGCAGCGGGGGGCGGTGGCGGCGTGGTTCGATGAGGGCAGCATGGTATGAGGGGGTGGTGTGGCTGGGGTTTCTGGGTGGGGTGGCAGAAACCATTGGGCCGGCCCTGAGTCACAGTCACAGTTAAGGAAGAGCCTCTCAAACAGCCTGAACAAATTGCTCCACCGCTGAGACTGAAGAAAAAATCTGCACCTTGTCATCTCTAACAACCTGAAGCTGGGCTGAGTAGAGCATCGCATAGCTGATCCCGTGTTCATGCAGAACAACCAGGAATACCTTACGATTCTGTTGTAAATATGCAGAAACGTCCTGGAGAATGTAAATCTGCTGATTCTGAAAGCAAAAGTCTCCTGCTTTACGAGTTGCTTCCAGTATCCTTTGCATGTCAGTAAAGTGATGAACTCTCACAATAACAGCTCACGGCTTCCCTTGTGCAGCCAGGTGGGAGCAAGGACCCGATGCACGTGATCCAATTTAATGCACCCCTGCAGCACTTCTATGCCCAGCAGTTCAGGTATCCAGGCAGAGAAAAACACCACCAGGTCTGTCCCCTCAAGTTTCTCCGGCACTCCGACCAACCTTAAGTTCTGCCGCCGGCTCCTGTTTTCAAGATCGCCACTCCTCTCACTCAATTGTTTTTGCCCTTACTCCAGCACCTCAATCTTTTGGCGTGCCATGGTCAGGAAAGCCTCCATCTCCTCCATGCATTCCTCAGTAGAATCCACACAAGCGACAGTCTCACCGTCCGAAGAGACGAATCCGCAACCTTGTCCACCACTACCTCCAGTTTTGAATCCAGTATGGTGTGGATCCAGGCTGCCATATGATCCATGATTCTCTTTATCGCATTGATCAATTCTGGGGTAAGTCTGCCTTCTGCTAAGTAATCCTCCTCCTCGAATCCTCCGCTGGTGGGGCCCTCCGCAATGAGCCCTTTATTTTGCTGCTGCGCTTCGGTTTGGTAGCCGACTCTCCCCGCAATTCTGGCAGCGAGCGCTTACCACCCTCCTTAGACATATTGCCGAGGAAAAAAGCAGATAATTATATTTAAAAAAATAGGATAATTTCAGGGCAATGGTGGAAGCCTCGCGGACAAATGTCTGTTCCGTTCTGCTGCTCATTAGCGTCCCCCCCAACTTGTTAAATTTTTTATGTAGAAAATAGAACTGGATTGGGATATACACAAAGAAAATATGATTTAGACCGTCATTGCTATATGGGTGCACAGCTTGTTGGTTCCGTGTCCACAGAATAGTATTAATGCTGTGTCATCTTGTAAGAACATACCAAGTGAGGTTCCATAATCAAGGCTAGATTTATCTCTTAGATGTTTCTAGGTGCCAGAATTAGAGGGGAGAGGGGGCAGAAGTTGCCTCTAAAAATGCACTGTGGTGGAAGGGGCAAGGGGACACTTTTTCCTTTATCCCTGCAGCCCTTTTTCCCAAACAGGCAAGCTGAGCGTCAGGGATGGTCTGGCAGTAATTCTGTTCTACAGGGTTCTGAATGTCTTCAGGGGGAGATTATGACGGATGCTGCTGCTGAGACTGAGCAGTGCTTGGGAGAAAGGGCCATGGGGATGGAAGAAGAGGCTCCCTTTCACCATGGAGCATTAGGCAGATACCTACTCTGCCTGATCGAAGCCTGTCCACCTGGGTCTGCTACATTTCACCATTTTTATTAATGATTTGGACGACAGAGTAGGGAGTGTCTGTAAAACTGATGGATGATTCTAAGTTGGAATTTTACAGAAATGGAGAGTATTAAACCGACATAAATACTAGGACAAATCAAGGTATTGCACTGTCTAACCACCCATACTAGATTTTATAGCAGACTACAAACCAAATATGAGTCAGCAATGTAGTACTGTTATAAAGCAAGCCTCTACTGTTTATCATTTCTGCAGAGCTACTTACGCCGTACCATAGAGCAATGCTTCTAAACCATTTTTATTTTATGGCACACTTTGAGTTTGTTTAGTCTTCAGGGCACACAAACCAAATTTTGCACTCTGGGCTGGTGCAAGGGTATTAGGCCCCCTAGGCAAAACTTCAGTCTTGCATCCCCCCTCACCATTAGTTTTTAGACCCACGCAAAGATTTTGATTATCAAATTCAATGGTAATCGCCTCAACATGATCCCTCCCAGAACAATCCTATAAAAATGTGTATTTGGACATCACACTTTTAAATACTAAACTTTCTTTTGTAAATGGAGATTTCAAAAAGGTAAAACGCACAATAATGACGGTGAGTCTGTGTGGCTACCAGGACACACTGCTTTTCTTTGAATGTAGCTGCTCTTTGCTACAGGAAACCACCTAGTTTGCTTCATAGTTGGGCGGGTCCTGTTTACCTGATTCTTACTGCTCAGTCCTTCCCACTGACAGCAAGAGAGCAGCATTATTTTACTTATGGGTGTCTCATTCTGCTGAAGTCAATCTCACATCTGAGGCCAACAAGTCATGCGAGATGGCAGAGAGCCATGCATTCAGACACCAGATTGAACCCAGAAGTGGAGGCAGACAGATAAGACTCCCTCACATACCCTGACTTAGGAGTGAGGTTCATTACTGTCGCAATATGCATAAAACTAACCCATTTGGAGAAACTGCCCTCATAAGAAGTGCTGCTCTCTTACCGATGGGAGGGGGAGTGCTAATAGTACACAAACGGTTCAGTCTGGTGGAGGGAATGAGGGGAGTCTAATGGACAATCTCCACAAAAAAATTGAAATAATTTACTCTCAAACTATACCTTAAAACACATTCTTTCGGTTTTGCTACCACAAAATGCATTAGGGTTCAAAAGCCTCAGGGCTGGCTAGTATGTACTGCCTACATGACAATTAATTATATACCAGAGAAAAATCAGATTAGCTAACATGATCAAACTATTCCCAACATGTAAATTCTGTGTAGGAGATAGGCTCAAGTCAGAGTTTTTGTACTGGGTTCTAGAACATCCATCTTATGCCAGGGCATTTACATCTACTAGATCACACATTACAATCGCTAATCTGAAAATAAAAGTTGTTTTCCTGCATCTAGGATAGAAGAAAAAGGGACTGGAACAAGGAGAGTAGAAGCTCTACTTCAATCTCGAGTGAGTGCTGCAGTCAGTCACACTCCTCTCTTGCAGTCCCAGAATGTCAGATGGGGAGGGTGGATGAAGAGGCAGACTAGCTCTTCTTTGGTCTATCTGCTCCAATCTGTGCTCTCCTGGTCTCTGTGTTCTGCTTGGAAAAGATGGGACTGGAGCAGAAAGCAAGTGGCTGTTTTCAGGGATACTGCCCAATCGCGATGTGAGTATGAAGTGCTTACCCCATCTCTGGCTGTCAGCACCAAGGCACACCAAGGACTTTCCCAAGGCACACAGGTTGAGAAGTCCTGCTATAGATTTATAAATAAGAATCAGTCCCTTCTTTGTGGACTCAAAGGAACAATGTGCTTCTAATATGTGATTGCTGGGTTAGGGGGGAAGGGGAGGGTTGGAGTTGTACTCTATGATAATTACAGAGGGGAATCTTAGAAGATCCGTCTAAGTGCAATTTGGGACATCTAAGCCAGAACGTCTGAAAAAAAGGCAGGCACATCCAGGTGCAGACGTTATTTCACAAACCTGGATATGCCCTATAGGGGCGTCTGCAGGAACATCTACTTAGACATCCCCATAACCGTATTTCAGAATCCAGACATCTAGGATAGCCTAATGGTTGGAATTGTGGGCTAGAGCCAGGTTTCAAATGCCGCTGCTGCTATAGTTGAAACTGTACTGAGTAGTAGGGATGACAGAGTGCTTACCTCTCTACACACACTGGATGCTTTTCAGCTAACATTTGTTGCTATGTGTGCCTTGCTGCTGGTCTTAAGTTAGACATGATTCCAGAGGTCCAAGATGTTTCTATAATCAGGTGGAGAAGTCCAGGTCCAGGGAATGTGCCAGCCACACCTCCTCCATGGCCCAGATCAGATTTGGGCGACCTCAGAGCCGGCTTCCAAAATGCCTGTGAAGGTGTTTGTATGCCCATTTTCAGATGCCCAAAGCACAATTAGGGCTTCTAAAATTACACCCTAAATGAGTTTTGCAGGTGAACTATTTTGATTTCCATTTAATTTTGTGTAAAATTTCCTTTTCTCCCCCTCTCCCTTCTTTGTTGAGCTTGGATTACTATGAAGCAGCCTTTTTTATTTTTCTATATTTCCTATTTCAAGATTTTTTTTGAAATTATATTTCTTTCAAGGGCAATTTCTCTAAATTGGTTAGTTTTGTGCAGACCATGTTAGTCATGAACTTTACTCTTAAGCCAGGGTATATGGAGTATGATCTCAGTCTTTCCAATTTGCTACTAATGCTCGCTGTAATACTTGCATTATGCCAAAGAGCTTCCTTTTGGTGTTCATAAGATGTAACATGTATGGATATGTGTTAGAAAGTTCCTTTTAATCAAGCCTGTAGCACCCAGTACAATGGGACAAAATTTCTCTACCTTTCTGCCACATTTTCTTAGTCTCTGACTGCCTTACTTGGTACTTAAAGATCTCTTTTTCCACTCGATGCATGGCATAATCAATGGCATTGAAACCTCTATTATCGATGGTGTTTTCATTTTCTTTTCCTTCAGCACAATGGCTGGTCTTCTTGCATCCAGCTTTTTATCGGTTGGAATGGAAATGTCCCAGGGGATCATAACATCTTCATTTTCCATAATTTTCTTAGAGTTGTGATCCCAAGGCTTTTCCAGTGCAGCAATGTCATGTTTGCAAAGTTTCCAGTGGATGAGGCATGCCATTCTGCTTTCTGTATAGACATTTTCTCCCATCAGAACTTTACAGCCAGCTACACCTTGCCTATAGTCCACTGTCCTAGGCTGCTAGTATCAACCTCTCATCCTTAATTATTTTATTTATTTATTTCACTTTCTTATATACTGCCTTATCGTGCAATCAAGGCGGTTTACAATAATCAGAACTTGAACATTACATCGAACAGGGTTAACTAAGTAACAGTAGTAACTATTTACATTTAACTGATATGAGCGGCATTCAATTCAATTCAATTTATGTTCCATAGGAGATGTTGGTTAACTGACTGGTGTAGATGGGTGGCTATTTAGGTTGACAGGAATGATTAAAGGCAGTAATGGATATAGTGAGGTATATGGATCTTATGTTAGGCAGTAATGGATTCTGGTTGGGGTTGCCCCTACTGTTCATTGAATAGGAACGTCTTTAATCTTTTTCTGAAGTCGGTAAGATCTTTTATTTCCCTTAATGTTGGAGGTAGGGAGTTCCAAAGAGTTGGGGCATAATGGGAGAATGATCTTTTGTTTGTCGTTTTGCTTGTCTTTGGGAAGTCAAGTGGAATGCATAGCGTTTTGAGAACAACTCCTTCTCTGTCTGGTATCTGGGGTTCTGGCTATTAGTGTGGTGATGTGTGAAGGAGCTATATCATGCAACAGTTTAAATATAATCACCAGGTTCTTATATTTACTTCGACTTAATATCAGGAGCCAATGAAGGCTTTGTAAAATTGGTGTGATATGATCCACATTAGATGCTTGCATTATTACCTGCACTACCATGTTTTGTGCAAGCTGGAGGTGCGCTACAGTTTGCTTTGGTAGACCATGTAGAATGCTATTACAATAGTCTATATGAGGACTGACCATTGCTTGGATGACTGTTCTAAAGTCTGAAGGTTCAAGGAGTGGTCTTAAACAACTCCACTAATATCATATATAGAAAAATTAAATGACTATGTGTGTTGTGAGGTTGAGGACATTATCAGTGATGATTCCCAGGTATTTTATTTCATCTTTTACTGTGATTGTTGCTTCTCCAAGGTGTAGTTGAGGGGGTGGTGAGAATTCTTTGTCCCTGGTTATGAATATGGCTTCTGTTTTATTGATATTTATTTTTAGGTTATTTGTTGTAAGCCACTGTGAGACTTCCCGATAGCAGGCAGTGATCTGTTTTAGGTTTGGTTTTAAGGTATTGATTGGGAGGTATATCATAATATCGTCCGCATAGATATGAAACAGAACTTTGTGTTTTTGAAAGATTTTGCATATCGGTTACAGGTATATGTTAAATAAGAGGGCAGACAGTGCTGAACACTGGGGGATTCCTTGGCTTTGGCTAAAGGGAAGTGATGAAGTTTGATCGATTTTTACCTTTTGGGTGCGGTCCTTTAGGTGAACCAGGTTAGGGCTATTTCGCAGATGCCAATTTGTTGAAGTCTTGTTAGGAGCATATTATGGTTAATGGAATCAAAAGCTGATGCAATATCTAGAAAAATCATTACGACAGCCTTTTTGAGTTTTTCAGTACTTTTGATGTGAGTATCAAATAGGGCTATGAGGAGAGTTTCAATTCCGTGATGTGTTCGGAAGTCATATTGTTGTGGATCAAGAGGGTAATTTAAGTTTAAGTGGTCCTGTAGTCTGTTTTGTACTGCTTTTTCTATCCCTAGGTTTCAATTCACTTCTCCTTAACTATGCACGTGTCCTGATTTGATCGACAAGTAATGCTTTGCATTTCACATGGTATTTGTGCATTTCCCATTTGTTGTTCCTAGTTTGCTGATCTAATTCTTTGAGAAACTTTATTTCATGTTTTGCAAATTCTGTTTCTTCCTTTCCTGTGTCTACTAGTAGATTCTGATTCATTCCATCTACTCATCAGAATGCCTCTCCAAGTTTGATAATGGAAACTGATTCTGAACATTTACTTCCTTGTTTCAACTATTCTTAATATTTCCTTTGTGGTGACTAAGGAGCCCTTTTACTGAAGTATGTTAAGTGGTTAACGGGTGTGTTTTAGCGCACGGTTAACTGCAGTGAGTGGCTGCGATAACTGTTATGGCACAGGCCTGATAGTTAGCACACACTAATTCCTATGTAACTGCAAATCGCATGTTGAGGAGGGGGAATGAGTGGGTTAGGGCTGGAGAGCAGAAGTGGAGAACACATTGCATGTAGCGCAGGAGAACAGGTGCACTTAATGACATCTCAGTGGGTGATGTTAGATGCACCTGCATCCATGTGATAACTGGTAGGCAGGGCTGGATTTACCTATACGCCATGTACGCCATGGCGTAGGGCCCACAGCTGGCAAGGGCCCACCCGGGGCCGGCCCACACACCGCAGGGCTTCAGAGGGAGCCGGGTAAGCTCGCGCGAGGCCCCGGCTCCCTCTGTACAGCCGCCAGCGTGAAGAGCTTTTTCCTTCACGCTGGCGGCTGTATCTGTAAAGCCGCGATTGCTGGGAAAGGTTAAAGGCAATGCCCTTTAACCTTTCCCAGCATTCGCGGCTTCACAGATACAGCCGCCAGCGTGAAGGAAAAGGCTCTTCACGCTGGCGGCTGTACAGAGGGAGCTGGGGCCTCGCGCGAGCTTACCCGGCTCCCTCTGAAGCCTCTCAGACAGACACGGTGCTGGTCGGGGGGGCCAAGGACTGCATGGGCTGTGATTGGGGGGGGGGACCTGGACCGGAAAAGGGCTAGGGGGGGGGGACTTGGACTGGAAAGAAATGGGCTGTGATGGGGGGGGGGACCTGAACTGTAAAAGGGCTATGGCGGGGGGGGGGGGGGGGACATGGACTGGAAATGGGTTGTTTTGGGGAGGGGGACCTGGACCGGAAAAGGGCTATGGGGGGGGGACTTGGATTGGAAATGGGTTGTGATGGGGGGGGGGGGACCTGGACCGGAAAAGGGCTATGGGGGGGGGGTAACTTGGACTGCAAATGGGCTGTGATGGTGGGGGGGGGAACTAGGACTGCAAATGGGCTGTGATGGTGCAGGGGGACGCGGACTGCAAATGGGATGTGATGGTGGGGGCTAGGACTGGAAATAGGCTGTGATGGGGGGTGGCTAGGACTGGAAATGGCCTGTGATGTGAAGGCTAGCACTGGAAATGGGCTGATGAAGAGCTAGAATAGGACTGGAAATGGGCTGATGTGGGGCATGGGAGAATGGGACTAGAAGGGAGTGGATGCTGGGTGGGTCTAGAACTATAAGGGAACTGATTTTGGGGGAGGACTAGAATGGATGGGGAATGAGAATGGAGAGGGGAAAAATATTTTGTGTGGAAGAAAAGTCTATGATGGGCTGGGTATTGGGAGAGTAAGAGGGGCTTGAAAATGGAAGGGTGAAATTTAAATGGATGATAAAGGAATAAGGAAAGAATTGGGGGAAAGAGCAAAAGGGAAACAATCAGTATGTTAAAGCAGAAATAGAGAGAGAATGGAAAACATCTAAAAGAGAACAAAGGACAAATGGATAGCTAGCAGAAGACACGAAGAAACCAGAAGAAAGTGACTGGAGCAATTGCAACTGAAAAAATGCCCAAACAGAAGGTAGAAAAATACTTTTTATTTTGAATTTATTAACTGGAATATGTCTTTTTTAATGTATTTCTTGAATTCCGATGCTGATTTTGTCCCTATTGCCTCTTTATGTCAGGCAATTCTATACATCTATTGCCATTTCTGTTTTGGTAAGTTGATCTCGTTTTAATTTTTCTGGGGGCCCACAATTTTTGTTGGCGTAGGGCCTCACTCAAGGTAAATCCGGCCCTGCTGGTAGGCCAGGCTCCCGACCCTTATCGTGAAGGCTTTCCACATGGTGTATGTTAGTTTTAGTTCTAAATGCTCATTAAATGCAAACACTTAGGGGTATGTTTACTATTTGGCAGTAGTGGCTTCCGTGTGATATCGGAGCCGCGGTCCCATTGATTTCAATGGTGCTGCGGCTCCGTTATCGCACGGAAGCCACTACCGCCATATAGTAAACATATCCCTTAGTGCACTTTAGTAAAAGGTCCCTTTAGTTCTGTTTCCTTTGAAAATGTATATGGTATTGTTAAATTTTGGAAATTTGGTAAAAAATAAAGTTAAAAAACGAAAAAGAATCAGACTTTTCTGTCGAATCTAATCAATCGATATATGAAAAATTAGGATGCATTAAAACGTATTTTTTTTTTTAATGGGAATGTAAACTCCTGATTTGGCCACAGTTGTTATGTAGTCATGTTCCTAATGGGGTCAGGTAGCAGGCTGTTAATTCCACAAATCATACAGGTTCTTGGTCTCGACTGCAAGGTCAAGAAGGAACTGTCCTGAGCTCAGGGTTCGATGAACCCTTGGTCTGACCCAGTATGGTGTATCTTATGTTCTTGTATTTTTGATTCTAACCAAAACAAGGCTGAGAAGTGACAGGAGTATTACATATACAACAAGTGTAAGCTGTTACTAGTCTGGTAGCTCACTGTCAGGGGTTGTATGCTGCTAAACTCTTCATAAATCCCAAATGTGTCTGCACCATGATAAATAGCCTCTTAAAACTAATCCACAAAGAGAAATTCAATTCAGAATGTACAACTTGGTTCACTTTTCAGGCTGGCAGCTTCAGAAAATCCCTTGGCAATTGCTGACAAGGGTTGAATACAAAAAGCTTGTCCTACCTTTCAAGCCACCAAAATATCAACAGGTCCCTCAGCAATTGCTGACAGCATCCTGGAAGCTTTCCTTAGCTCTACTGCCAGGGTCTTGGAAGCTTCCAAATTCTTCTCTCGGAGTCTCCCTGACTTCTCCTCACTCAGAGTTTTCATCTTGTCTTCCTGGCAGGGCTGGCCCAACCACTAGGCAAACAAGGGTGGCAGTTTCTGGAGGGCAGCAAAGAACAGGACATTGAAAGCTAAACAATAGTTTCTGACAGCCGGGGAGCATATGGCTTAGGGTTTGCTTAGGGCACCAACATCTTGAAACAACGCTGTGACTGGCCTTGTTTCCTGGACTATTTTATTTATTTAGTACACATTTGTATACCGCTACTTCCTACGATCAGCAGCAGTTTACTTCACAGATCAGGATGGACTGTACAGTACAGTAATTTGCATGAAATACAATTTGATTGAATACGGATTCGCACTCAACACAGCCACAAATCAGTGGAATACACATTTGATTGAGTGGATGTGGGTGTGTTTACATATATACATTTGATTGAGTGAGTGGGGGTGTGCTTAGATATATACATATACACAATATTACAGGAACGAAATAGTAGTTGTCCTTGTCATACGGTCAGAGCCATTTTGACGCAGTGATAGTAGAAGGCGGTCACTGTCTAGGTCAGATTGTAATGAGCCTGAAAAAGGTGAGTTTTGAGCTTTTTTCTAAAATCTTTCAAGTCGCTTGTTAATCGTAGCTCGTGAGGCAGCTGGTTCCAGAGAAGTGGTGCTGCGTAAGAGAATGCTCTGTTGCTTGTTTCTGCTTTGACAGTTCTTATGCTGTTCGGGACGCAGAGAATGTTGAGGTTTACGGTCCTTCTGCTTCTGTTGGGTGGTTGGATGGTTATTAGGTTGGTGAGGTATGATGGAGCTATGTTATGAATGAGTTTAAAAGTGGTTACTAGTATTTTGTATATGATGTGGGCAGCAACGGGAAGCCAATGCAGTTCAATTAGTACTGGAGTGATGTGCTTGGTGACGCCTTTTTTCATGATGATTCTAGCAGCCACGTTTTGGGCCATTTGCAAGATATTTAGGGTGTTCTTTGGAAGGCCTTGTAGAATGGCGTTGCAGTAGTCCAGGTGGGGGATGATGAGAGCTTGTGCCACTGTTCTGAAGTCGGATTGATCAATGATATTACGGAGCGGTTGAAGAACTTTTAATTTATGGAATATGACTCGGTTTGTTGCCCGGAGGTCTGTCTAGATCTTTCTGTCCTGCTGGCTAGATCTTTCTGTTCTGGCTCTGTTAAGGTGGCTCGGGACAGATATGTCCTTAAGAAGAACCAAGTTTCTCCTAGGAATTACCTTGGATTCACTCATTATTGGAGTTCTCTCCAGCTTCCTAGAGCTCCCTCTAGCATCTGGGGTATCTAAATACCCTTGTATGCTATCTTGCACACTACAACACAAATAAATATATATGTGAGATTGTTCTCTGTATATACATTTTTATATCTATATCACACCAAATTTTTCACAGCTGGCTTTCTAAGAATTCCCTCCAGATTGGGAGATGTCTGTGGGATAAGGAATTGTAGTTATTGATCAGTGAATACTGCATAATGGTAGCGATATCACATTTCTGAATATAATTGCACAGTTGATGAATCTGGCAGAAATGCATGAGAGATGCTTTTACCACAGTTGACCTGTGGGCCCTATATTGAGCCCATGGCGATCAGTGTTTTTGTAAGCACTGGTTGCAGTGGGCAAAAGGGAAAATGGAAAATCAGTGGATGTTCACAGGTGTCAGCGGTGGTCACCATTGTCTATCCAGATAGCAGATCACATAAAGTTAGGCCTCTTTTTTTTGGCCTAACTTTATGTGGCCACTTATCTATTTAGCGGACTGAAAATTGCCCCAACTGGATAAGGCCTTGCAGCGCTCTTGACCTGCCTATGGACTGTCCCGGCACTATTCAGATAGTGCCGCGGCTATTAGAGGGGATATTCAGTGGCACTATCTGGAAAATACCGCTGATATGGCTGATGTGGTTGTTTATGGCTAAATAGGACTGATTCTGTTCTATGCTATTTTTTGAAGCTAGATTGATAAACATGAAAAATGCTATATTCTTCTAACAAGTCTAGAAGTTGATAGTAGATAGTAATACTTATAATTTTATAGTACTACTGGACATATACAGTGCTGCACAGTTGTGGTACTCGATATGTAATCAAACTCTGGAATTTGTTACCGGAGGATGTAGTAAAAGCTGTTGCTGTAGCTGGTTTTAAAAAAGTTTGGACAAGTTCCTGGAGGAAAAGTCTATAAACTATTATTAAAAAGGGCTGGGGAAATCCACTGCTTATCCCAGGATAAGCAATGTGTACGTCTGTTGGAATTCTGCACACAGAATTCAAAATTCTGTGTCAAAAGGTCTGAATTATGCAAAATTCTGCATGCTTTGTCAAAATAACAAGGTATATTGTTTTTGAGTGCTACCTAATGTAAAATACAATACAGAAATAAAATATCACAAAAAAGTGCAAAATTTTGAATTATTGCATGCAGAACTCCAGCAGGAGTAAACGTGGAATCTGTGTACCTTTTTGGAAACCTGCCAGGTAGGAGGTACCTATGACTTGGATTGGCCGCTGTTGGAAATAGGATACTGGGCTTGAAGGACCCTTGATCTGACCCAGCATGGCATATCTTATGTTCTTATGTGGCGAGTGTTCAACTACACTACTCCTCTCTTCTCTTATCTCTCCCTACACCCCTCCTCGGCAGCTCCGCTCATCAAGCAAATCACTTTTATCCATGCCCTTCTGTTCTACCACCATCTCTGGACTCTCTTTGTTCCACCTTGCTGTGGCGATGCCTGGAATACACCACCCAAGTCAGTACATCAGTCTTCACCCTCTGTTCCAATTCAAATCCGGGCTAAAAGCTTATCTCTTTGAAGCTGTTTTTAGATTCTGACCTTCTTATTGTGTATAACGCTGTGTGTGCTTAGTAGCACTACAGAAATGATAAGTAGTACTAGTAGTATCTCCCTGCCCAGAAGGGTTTATGGTCTACGAGGGTAACTGAGGCAATGGAAGATAAAGTAACTTGTTCAAGGTCACAGGGAGTGCTAGTGGCCGAAGCAGGATTTCAACCCAAGCTTCTCTGTTTCTGAGATCACAGTTCTCACCACTAGGCAAGTCTGTGTGTGTTTTTTTGGTTTCAGTCATAGGATTAATTGGATGTGGTGCAGGGGCAAGACTGAGGTTAATGAAGATGTGAACGTCACTCTTCAGCTTCTTTTATCATTTTTTCCCAAATTAGTTTTCTACCTCCGTCTTTTATGAGTGCTTTAGATTTTAATTAAATGTAAATGATGGAAGATGTATTAATCATTGTTCTTTTGAGACACGTGATTGATTCTTCTGAATGGCTCTGACACCTGCCCACTTCACTGGCAATCATTTCTATTAAAATTGCATGCAACTCTCTTAGTGCTTATTTTTGAACTACTGTAAACTTAACAACTTTTTGCCACCTGGAGGCAGTGCTGATGAGTCACCATGATTAGTGCAGTAGCGTTGTAAATAGTGCATCAATGAACAGAGCTTACAGAAACTGGGGAAAGAGCACTCTATCCTTCCTTTCCTACGTCTTCCCTCAGTTTTCCACCAGGGCTGTTTTTACCTATGGACAAATGGGGCAGTTGCCCCGGCCCTTGCACATTGGGGTCCCAGCTTCCCTGCTGCCCATAGGAAAAGCGACCCTGTCCTCCCTTCTGTTCCATCATGTTGCTTGCGCTTTAGTGAACAGGCAAACGAGGGAGCAGAAGGTAGGAGCTGGACCACTGACCAATGTTCCCGCTAAGCAGCTTGAAGCTGCACGAGAGCCCTCTGCTGGCATTCCTGCCAGTTGGGGGAGGTGCAACACAACCATGCTTAGGATTGCATAGCATAGGCAAGTCCTGAGGGATAGGCAGGCGTTGCACCTCCCCCTCCGGCAAGAATGCTGGCAGAGGACTCCCCCTCAGCTTCAAGCTACTTAGTGGGGACATTGTCGCTGATGGTGCTGCTCTGGGGGGACGGGCTCATGTGAACAGGAAGGGGCTGGGAATAGAGGGTGGGGCACCCCATTCTGGAAAGGTTGCCCCAGACCACATAAGGGGCCATGATTTCCACTTTTATATGTCCATCTGTGCTCCCTGCTAGCCTCTCTCATTCCTGTTCGTCTCTGTTTGTGACACAAAGTAACAACCTGTACCAAACTCTGTTATTGCAGGTATAACAGCGAGAAATAACCATCATTCAGTTTTCTAATAGATAGGTGGAACTGTAAATGCTGACAGGGCAGTATTCAAAAAACATATGTGCACAGCCTTGAGTGCTAACCGTATAAGTGCTTGTTTTAAAAACTCTGTGCTGACTAATTGATATATTTTAGCTGGAGAACCTGATGCTAGGCCAAAAGTTATCTATTTCAAATTAGGAGAGGCCGGGGTTATTCTGAGGCAGGGCCAAAATTTACTTGTATAAGTTAAAGAGGACCTGAGGCATTCCAGGGTTGGTTGGGGCCAAGATTTATTCAGATAGCGCTAATATTCTGCTGCTTTATGAATTAATTTATCTGTTTAGGGTAGCAGCACAAGCAACAGTCTTAACTTAAACAGATAAAAGGACAACTTAAGTTTAGGACTGCATATTTAGTGGCCTTACATAAATGGTAGGGCGGCTGATTAGTAGGCATAAAGATGAGCAGATAAATCATCAGCTTATATTTATGCTCTGTGGCGTATGGTGGTAAGGGATTTCTTTAAAACACAGGCCAGAAAGCAGTTCAGGGAAATCAAAGACTGTTTTTACCCTGTCCAAAACTTGTTAAACCTTCACAAAACAAAATCCCAGAACAGTTCAGGGAAAACTAAATCAGCTGTACTTCTCTCCCAGCTTTTTAAACCTCCAGAAGCTGGATCTCCCAGCCCTTCCTCCAGCCCCAGTTAAAGTTCCTTCCTCAGAACTCCTTTGCATGGCTTGCCTTGGAAGGACTTCTGGCTCCTCGGGCCTCACTCTCTCCTGCAGCCTGTGAGCCCTGAACTCTGGGCTGCAGACTCTCTTAAAGGGGACTTTTGATACTCCCGTTGCAGAGTGACAGGTAACATTCTATAGACCCCTTCACATACTCTCCCCCTCAGCTCAACCATGCCCTGTTGAGCACCTGCCTCACCTGGGACACCCACCCAGAAAAGGAAGTCTGTATTCAGGTGAGTCCGACCAGCCCTATGGTGGACCTGAAACTGGTAGGTTTGGAGACTGAAAATCCACTGCATAATATGGCCATTGGACTCCTTATGTTGAGCCAGCTCTTTGAGAAGTTGGTGGTCCACTTGCACAATAAATGGTAGAGAGAAATCAGGGCTAATCAGGATGGGTTTGGAGCACACAGCCTTCTTGAGGCACTGGAAGGTCAGGTCCAGATTTGGTGACCACTAAATCCATTCAGGCGTTCTCTCGCTGCTGGAGAATGTCAGATAGTGGTGGGGGGCAGCTGAGCATTTCCAGGCCTCCTGTCTGTCTGCCATTGCCTTATGGATGTGTACAGATCTGCATTGACTGCCCTGTAGGTTGCCTGTTCCCCAGCAGGACTGGGGTTTATGGTCCCCTCTACTGCCACCATTGTAGGGATGTAGAATGTGGATATGTTGGTGGGAGATCCTGTCCCCCACCCTGAGCCCCAGAGGGCGGGTTGGGTGGTGCTACATAATCCACCTATGGGTCCAAACACCCCCCTTCACTTATATCATGTGACCATGGCACCCACAAAGGATATGCACTATTCTGGGTGCATCATAGTCCACAAGGGCTAGACCCGGCTGGGAAATACAGATGGACACAGGTGTATCCTAGGGGTGTCTGCAAGAACTACCTATCACACACTGGCACTGATAGGGATCTGCAGCATAGCCTACCTCAGCCAACCCAGGTGCTGCTGACCTGGTGCTAGGCGCCCCACCTCACCCTCAGGGTGAGCACAGTACCCCCACAATGTGACGGTCTGTAGCTACTCTGTGCCAGTGACACACATGGTCAGTTCCCCCTACCAGGCCGAGGTGCTGTGGGGGTGCATACCCCATCTTGTGATCATCTGTAGACTGCTGATCTGCATATGTAGTGCATCATGGGTACGGGTGGGTTAACCCTATCCTGGTATTTATTTATTTATTTATTTATTTAACAATTCTTTTATACCGCGCTATTACAATCAGTGCGGTGTACAATGAACAAGAACATACTACAATGCATACAAGTAACATTGAGTTTTACATCAAACAGGGAACTTCAACAATAGGACAACCGGGGGAACTATGTACAGATTAACTTAGTGTACTATGTACAGATTAACTTAATGTTATATACAGTAATATGAATAACCACAGCAGACAGTTTGTGTGGTGACCTGCAGTCCTTCTGTAGCCAGCCAGGGGTTTGTTAGTAGCTATAAGCTATACTAAGTAGCTAAAGAGTCATGGGATAGGAGGCAGTGTACTACTGTGGATCAGGAACTGGTTAAAAGATAGAAAGCAGAGGGTTGGGCTAAATGGCCAATTTTTGCAATGGAGAAAGGTGAATAGTGGTATACCCCAGGGATCTGTGCTGGGTCCGCTGCTTTTTGACATATTCATAAATGACCTGGAAAGTGGAATAACGAGTGAGGTTATCAAATTTGCAGATCACACAAAACTATTTAAAGTTGTTAAAACCCAAGAGGATTGTGGAAAATTGCAAGAGGATTTTGATAAATTGGAAGACTGGGCATCAAAATGGCAGATGACATTTAATGTGGACAAGTGCAAAGTTATGCACCTAGGGAAGAACAACCCAAACTATGGTTACACAATGCAAGGTTCCACATTAGCAACCACCACCCAGGAAAAAGATTTAGGCGTCGTTGTGGATAACATGTTAAAACCCTCGGACCAGTGTGCAGCGGCAGCCAAGAGAGCAAATAGAATGCTAGGTATCATAAGGAAAGGAATGGAAAATAAAACAAAAGATATTATAATGCCTCTATATCGTTCCATGGTGAGACCGCACCTTGAATATTGTGTGCAATTCTGGTCGCCGTATCTTAAAAAGGATATAGCGTTATTAGAAAAGGTTCAGAGAAGAGCCACCAAAATGGTAAAGGGGATGGAATGATACTCTTATAAAGAAAGGCTAAAAAGGTTAGGGCTCTTTAACCTGGAAAAGAGACGGCTGAGGGGAGATATGATAGAAGTCTATAAATTAATGAACGGAATGGAACGGGTAAACGTAGATCGATTGTTTACGTTATCAGAATATAGAAAGACTAGGGGACATGCAATGAAGCTACAGGGTAAACTATTTAAGACTAATAAAAGAAAATATTTTTTCACTCAACGTGTAATCAAACTCTGGAATTTGTTACCGGAGGATGTAGTAAAGGCTGTTAGTGTAGCTGGGTTTAAAAAGGTTTGGACAAGTTCCTGGAGGAAAGGTCCATAAACCATTATTAAGAAGGGACCCAGGATATCAATGCTTGATCCAGTACAAGTATCGTGGAACCTGTGTCTTTTGGGGAAACTGCTAGGTACATATGACCTAGATTGGCCACTGTTGGAAACAGGATACTGGGCTTGATGGACCTTGGTCTGACCCAGTATGGCATATCTTATGTTCTTATGTTCTTCCAGAGATGATTGCTTAATGACTCTGCCACCTCTGAAAAATTAGAGATGAACTGGTGGTAATAGCTAATCAATCCAAGGAAGACATGAACCTCTTTCTTTAATTTTGGAGTGGGGTCCTGGGCAGTGGCCTCCACCTTCCATAACTGAGGTCGTGTCTGCCCATTTCTGATTATATATCCCAGGTATTGAACATCCTAACCTCCCAGAAAACATTTCTTGGGGTTGGCCGTCAATGTGGCCTTCCATAGGCTGGTCAACATGGCTTAGACTTAGGTTAGATGGGTGGTCCAGTCTCTGCTGTACATGACGATGTCATTAAGGTATGCAGCCACATACTCCTTGTGCGATCTTAGTAGGTGGTCAACTAGGAATTGAAACATGACAGGAGTCCCATGTAATCCAAAGTTAAGTACTGTAGACTAGAACAGACCTTGCGGTGTCTAAAATTCAGTCTTCTCCTTAGCAGCCAAAGTCAAGGGCAACTGCCAGTAGTCCTTGCTCAGATCCAAAGGTGACATAAAGCGTGCTCCACCAAGTTGCTTGACAAGCTTATCTGCTCTGGGCATGGGATAAGCTTCTAATTAAGCTTCGAACTAGCCGCCTGCCGCCATCCAAGCAGCTCTCCCCATCGGGGGATCGAGCCACCCTCCTGCAGCAGCGGCCATCTTCAGGCGAGCTGTCCAACCGGGGCAGCCGCCTGCTTCTTTAAAAAGACTGCGCCAGCCGGCGCGAGGAGAACTAGCCGCCTGCCGCCATCCAAGCAGCTCTCCCCATCGGGGGATCGAGCCACCCTCCTGCAGCAGCGGCCATCTTCAGGCGAGCTGTCCAACCGGGGCAGCCGCCTGCTTCTTTAAAAAGACCGCGCCAGCCGGCGCGAGGAGAACTAGCCGCCTGCCGCCATCCAAGCAGCTCTCCCCATCGGGGAATCGAGCCACCCTCCTGCAGCAGCGGCCATCTTCAGGCGAGCTGTCCAACCGGGGCAGCCACCTGCTTCTTTAAAAAGACCGCGCCAGCCGGCGCGAGGAGAACTAGCCGCCTGCCGCCATCCAAGCAGCTCTCCCCATCGGGGGATCGAGCCACCCTCCTGCAGCAGCGGCCATCTTCAGGCGAGCTGTCCAACCGGGGCAGCCGCCTGCTTCTTTAAAAAGACCGCGCCAGCCGGCGCGCCCGCGCCTTGCGGGCCCGCGCCTTAGGCAGCTGGCCCATACAACATATCTGCCAGTACATCAAAGACCACCTCCAAGCAATCCAGTAACTTGAGCTCCGCTGAGTTGTGCTCACGCACCAGCAGCACTTTCACTCCTCCTTGAACAGCCCAGCGCTAGAGAAAGTCACCACGAGATAGTAACCGAACAAACCTCTCCCATCAGATGATCCTGCTCTCATGCTGTTTACCGCAAGTATAGTTTCACAATTATAACCACCATATACTACCGCCAGCAGCCTTATCAAAGACAGTTTACATTGTACTGTTGTCAGTAACTCCTTAATATTGTCTAGCCACTGTACTGTCACCATTATACTGTAGTCAGTAATTCTTACTATTGCACTGTTGTCAGTAATTCCTTACCAATATCTAACCACAGTACTGTTTTACATTGTACTGTTGTCAGTAACTCCTTAATATTACCTAGCCACTATACTGTTACCATTATACTGTAGTCAGTAATTCTTACTATTGTACTGTTGTCAGTAGCTCCTTAATATTACCTAGCCACTGTACTGTTACCATTATACTGTAGTCAGTAATTCTTACTATTGTACTGTTGTCAGTAAATCTAGTACCCTGCCACAATGGGTTCCCCCTTTACCACCATAATCGGATGTTATATCATCCTTGCTAGTTGGTTCCCTGCTATCTTACCTTAACCCCTTTTTCCAATCAGATCCCAATATTACAAAGCCATGGAAGGAGATGGTCTAATGCATCACGTAACAATGTAAATTGGGATACTCGCGCACATCACCCACATCTGCTACACATAGTGCTTCAGCACTCTGTGAAAACCAAGAAGGCGGAAAACTCCTACCCTCATAACCTAAAATGTGCCCTCATTAATGCCCGTTCTATCCGGAAGAAGTGGCCAGCTGTCACCGACATAATCTCCCTCCACGACCTCGATATACTCTTGGTCACAGAGACGTGGCTATCTGACGAAGACAATGTCATACTCAACCAGCTCCTCCCACCGAACTTCACAGCTCATACAAGTCATAGACGAGACAAAAGAGGAGGAGGGGTGCTCATCCTCACCAAGACTGACCTCCATTTCCAGACGGTTGACGCCACCAACACTAATCAACTTGAAACCGTCACCATCTCCAACAAACGATGCTCAATCAACCTGCTTTACAGAGCACCTTCAGCTTCTCCGGATGATCTTGCTGCAATAATTGATCTCGCCTCCAACACGCATAACCCAAACATCCCAAACTGGATCTTCGGCGATTTCAACCTGCCAACACTGCAGGACAATCAAGTGTTAGCCTTTCTGGATGCCCTCACAAATCTCGGCTTCAAACAATTAGTAAAGGAACCTACCCATACCAAGGGAAATATTCTGGACTTAGTATTCGCCCCTCGGATATCTCTTAACACAACGTATGACCCCATAACATCCATAACTCCTGTTCCATGGTCAGATCACAAACTGATCATCCTCCAGATTCCTTTGCACAAAATCGATTCAAAGTTCAATAAGTTACCAAGCAACACTAGAAGACCACACTCCAGATGTTTCAAGCCTTTCAGCAGAGACCTTATCCTTACGGAAACACAACAACTCATTAGCGAAACCACCTCGAACCTTGATGACCTGATTAATCACTGGAACAACTGCCTCAGTGCAATCGCCCTACGCACACCAACCAACAAGCCCCCAGGGAAAAGAACGAGTGCTCCATGGTACACAGCCGATCTGAGAAATTCTCTTACCCAATTACGGAAACTCGAGAAGCGCTGGCGCCGATCCCACTCTTCAACTGATCAGACAGCATACAACTGTCATCTGGCTGCACACCGCAAGGCAACCACTGATGCAATGAAACAATATTACTCAGAGACCTTAAAGAGGTCACTTAGTAAACCCCACGATCTTTTTGACCTAGTCAAGACTCTATCAAAGGAACCAACCCCCGGACCTCAATTTGAGATTCACCCACAAGATTTTGCCAACTATGCACAATCTAAGATATGCCAGACTATCAATATCATGACTACAACCACCAACCCGGAACGAGATTGCCCTACAGCTCTAACCGTATTCTCTACCCCTACCAAGAAAAGAATTGAAGACACTATTATGGCCCTTAACACCACCACATCTCAGTCCGATCCATGCCCAGCCTTCTGGATTAAGGAGCTCCGTTGCCATTTCAGCCCAATACTATCCAATATAATGAACCTCTCCTTCACAACAGGTTCCTTCCCCTCAGCTCTTAAACGCACTTCTATCAGACCTCTTCTAAAAAACTGCAAACTCGATCCCCAAAAAGTAGATTCATACAGACCGATATCCAGTATACCTCTACTTGCGAAGATCATTGAAAAAGAGGTACAACGACAACTGCAAGATCACGTTGACGCTGTCGCACCATTAGACCCCTGCCAACATGGTTTTAGGGAATCCCACGGAGTGGAAACTCTTCTTACCACCCTCTTCTGCAAGATAATCACTGGCATTGATGACATCCGTCAAGGATTTGCTCTCATCTTTCTGGACATCGCCGCAGCTTTTGATTCAGTAAGTCATGAGCTTCTCTTAGGTCGACTAATTGAGAAAGGCATTGCTGGTAGAGCGCTTGATTGGTGCAGATCTTACCTGTCCGAAAGATGGCAGCATGTGCGTTCTGGAGGGATGACCTCGGAACCTTTCCACCAAAGCCAGGGAGTCCCACAAGGTTCCTCCCTTTCAGCCCTCCTGTTTAACATATACATGCAGCCAATTTGCAAGATCATCCGATCCTTCAATGTTGACTGCATGTTATACGCTGACGATGTCCTGCTATACATACCCTTCTCTACGGAACATCTCGACCTCTCTCCACTGACAAGCTGTTTCAATGCAATATCCGACTGGCTTTTCTCCCAAAACCTCTGAATACAACATAAGAAAACGGAAGTACTCTTCATTACAAGGAACCCTAACTTTACCCCACCACAATTCCTTAAAGTCAAAGAAGCAGAGTTACAATCTAAACCATCAATACGCTACCTTGGTGTCACCTTGGATCAACGCCTGGACATGAAAGCCCACATAGGGAACACAGTCAGAGCAGTATACTACAAGATCCGCTCACTTAGGCATTTACGATCCATGCTGGAACCAAATGACTTCAGGACTATATACCAGGCGTTGATCATACCTCATTTTGATTACGCCAATGCCATCCTTCAAGGCCACAGCCACATCTCCTCCGCTTTCGACACGGTTGACCACCTAACCCTCCTGGAAAGACTAAAGGAAATTGGACTTCATGGTACCACGTTAAAATGGTTCCAATCCTACCTCACCAACAGGCAGCTGCAAGTCAAGATAGGCCACAACACCTCTCAACCCATAAAAATCCGCCAAGGAGTACCTCAAGGATCCGCCCTCTCGGCACTCCTGTTCAACATATACATCCAACCGATATGCGACATCATGAAAGCGAACAACATTCAATACACCATCTACGCAGACGACATCATGATATACACACCTATCTCTACCGACAACCCAGACTACAAGAGAATAACTGACTGCCTAACACAAATGACAAACTGGTGCACGAACAACAACCTCTCAATCAACTACAGCAAGACTGAGGCTCTAATAATCACTCGCAACCATGACTTCATCCACCCACCGGACATCAAAATAGCAGACACAACCATTCCAATAAAATCCGAAGTAAAATACCTTGGAGTAACCCTGGACAACGAACTAAATCTCAAGTCTCACGTTAACAAAACGGTCAAGAATGCATACCATAGAATGAGAATCATCAGACGGCTTAAACCCCTCCTCGACGCAGAACACTTCCGCACGGTATGCCAAGCACTCATCACCCCATTAATGGATTTCTGCAACCCCATCTACCTTGGCCTACCAAAGCAAACTCTCAAACCGCTCCAACTAGCCCAAAATACCGCAGCACGCATCATTTCTGGCTCAACAAGACAGGACCACATTACCCCGGTTCTCAAAGACCTACACTGGCTTCCAATCAGCTCACGCATTAAATACAAAACAATAATAAACATATTCAAAATCAAACACCACATTTCAGCCAACAGCCTGCACACCCTCATTCAGCCAGACACCAGCACCCGCCCGAGAAGACAAGGAACCTCCAACAGAGTCAACACACCGAGGGACTTCAGAAAAACACGAAAAGACACCACAGAGAGAGCCCTCTCCCTGGCAGCCCCAACCATTTGGAACTCCCTCCCAGACGAGCTGAGAGCGACAACGGACCTCAAGGACTTCCGCAAACAGCTGAAGACAGCTCTGTTCATAGAACATTATGGACACGTCACTTAATCAACAAGGTCTGTTCAACAAAGACCCCCCCCCTGACGAAAGATTGTATATCGGCACAGGATTTATCCCATGACCTATCTGAATAGTACCTAGTATTATAGAACATGCTGTATCATAGCGCACCCTGTACATAGCCCCCCTAATCTAGAACACACCCCCCACACGCACACCCCCCCTGCACTCCCTGCATGAACCCCCCCCGCACCTCACTTCCCCATCACTGCATGAACCCCCTCCACATCTTCTGATTGTTTTGTTGTGACACCGCCTTGATTTTTATGATAAGACGGTCTAGAAATACTGTTAAATAAATAAATAAATAAATAAATAAGGCCTGCCCCTATCCACCTTGCAACCACTACAGCTCGCCATGAACGCGGCAGCAAGGGTCATCCATGGAGCCTCCAGAAGTGACCACGTGACACCCCTGCTGATACAGTTACATTGGCTACCTATCCAGGCTAGAATCGTTTTCAAGATTCTGCTATTCACTTTTAAAGCTATTAACAAGCTCTCCTCTGAATCAATAAATGCCCTAATCCATACCACATCTCCTAATAGAGCGAGGAGATCCACAACTACAAACACCCTAAAAGTCCCGAAAGCATTAACAGATTGCACCACATCCACAGCCAATAGGGCGTTTAGTATCAGTGCGCCAAGATGCTGGAACGCACTACCTCCAGATATCCGGGCTATTAAGAGCCTTACACAGTTTAGGAAAGCCCTCAAATACCACCTTTTCAATAAGTACCTCATAGAACCCAACCTCACCCACTGAGACTGAGATGTAAGCCGCTAAGCTAATATATGGTTTCCCAACAACATGTCAAGAAAGATTCTCTAACCTTAGTGGTGCAGTTGTTTCAATGGAATTCATGATTATACGACTCGATGTAGCAATATTTGTAAAAGGTTTACCACTGTTATCCAAGTTTATGTAGTAAGTTTGTAAATAGTTACCCCTGTTATCCAAGTTATTTGCCCTGTTATCTGTGAACTCATACGTGTTAACTGTACTGAGCATTTCTGTTCCATGTAAACCGCGCTGATGCCGAATAGTGCGGTATATAAGAGACTTTAAATAAATAAATAAATAAATAAATAATTTAGAAGCTGCATTTGACTCTCCAGAAGTCAATGCAAAATCTGATGCTTTTGTTGGGTTTATGAACCAAGACGATAGGTGATGACCAGTCACTCATAGACTCTTCTATAACTCCCAGCTTAAGCATCTCTTCCAGCTCCTTGGCGATGGCCTGTCGCTGGGCCTTTGGAATCTGGTAGGATTATTATTGGATAACCACTCCAGGGCCAGTAATTATATCATGACAAATGAGGTGGGTTCATCCCAGGCAGATGGAGAATACCTTTAGGTTCGGGTGGATCAAACCTTCTAAATCTCTTCTCTGGGCACTAGAGAGCTGGTCTTCAATCGGGTCTTGAGCTGCATCCGACGGGGCTGAAATTTCCAGCCCAAAATTATCTCCCTGTACCACCATAGCTGTTATTATAGTCCACTTTTTCAATAGTTATTATGGTAAAGTTTGGCTTTCTTCCATTTATCTGACTAGGCAATCTTGTAGTTAACAGACCCCACTTTCTCTTCCACTTCATAGAGCCCCTACCATTTACAGAGTAACTTACTCTCGGATGAGGGCAGCAAGACTAAAACTCTATCTCTCAGTTGGAAGGTGCAGTGCATGGCTGCCCTATTGTAGCCCCTGACCTGCTAGGCTTGGGCTTTTCCCAGACTGAGTTTGGCCACCTCTCTGGCTTTCCTCAGCTGGTCTTGCATTTGTATAATGTACTCCACCAAATTATGCCCTGCACAGGGTTCTTCTTCCCAGATTTCCCTTACCACATCTAATATGCCTCTTGGCCGTCTTCTGAAGAGTAACTAAAAAGGTGAAAACCCTGTGGACCTCTAAGGTACCTCATGGATGGCAAACATTAAATAGGGTAGGAGAATGTCCCAATTCTTCCCGTCCTCCTGCATGAGCTTTTTAAACATCTGTTTCAGAGTTTTATTGAATTTCTTAATGAGGCCATCTGTCTGTAGGTGATATACTGAGGTTCACAGCAACTTGACCTTCACCAAGACACACACTTGCTTCATCACCTTGGAGACAAAGGATATTTCTTGATCTATGAGGATCTCATTGGGTATTCCCACCTGTAAGAATACTTCCCAGAGGGCATTCATGATCATAGTAATCTTCACATTCCTTAGATCAATGGCCTCAGGGTATGGGTAGCATAGTCCAATATGTCTAAATATACTTGTTGCCTCGGGCAGATCATGCCAAGAGTCCTACCAGATCCATGGCCACTCTTTCAAATGGGGTTTCAATGATGGGCATAAGCGCTAGAGTGGCAGGTTGGACTCTGACGGGGTTATGAAGTTGGCAGGTGGGGAATGACTGGCAATATAAATACACCTCTTTAAGGACCCTGGGCCAGGAAAATCAGGCCAAAACATGCTCTAGTGTTTTCTCCACCCCCAGGTGTCCTAATAAATGGCTATGAGCCAACGATAACACCTGCCAATGATAGGGCCGAGGAAATATCAGTTGTTCTATCTCTTCGCCCTCTAAAGCACTATCGGCCACTCTAAATATTAAATCTCCCTTCAGCACAAAATAGGGAATGGTTTTTGCAGGGGATTCTCTGTTACCTAGTGGAATCCCATCCACCTTCAAAACCCATTCTCAGGCATGTTTAAGGGACTCATCTGGCCCCGACGTCATCAGGGGCCTCCTTAAAAGCAGCTGGGTGAGGAGAAAGCCTTGGGAGAGTTGCCAGCGCAGCCGGAGTTGAGTGGAAGGGGCGGGCTCCTGTCCAGGCGGCCCTGATGTTGGTGGTATGAAGGATTGGTCTCTGTTTATGAAGAGAACTTCCATTTTTTTTATCATTGATTGATAGGTTGTGATTGGTTAGGCAACATGTCATTTCAGAGAAGCATGTCTATATAGAGGAGATATCAGGATTGTTTGAGTCAGCATATAACATAAGATCGTCAGTATAGATATGATACTTTATCTTGTGCTTTTGGATTATGTTACAAACTGGTTGAATATATCGGTTAAAAAGAAGAGCTGAGAGGGCAGATCCTTGGGGAATACCCAATTGAATCCTGTACTTGTTTGAAGTTTTGTTTTTTATCTTTACTTGTTGCATGCGATCGGACAAATATGAGCATGGTATGGTATGGGTTGAAGCCTCATATAACCATTTTACCTTAAGAGGATAATTTTATAACACCCGATACAGTAATGAATACTCCTATATTTTTCTCTATGTGGCTTTTGCTGGATCTTCATAGCAAATGTACATGTGCTCTTCTGTTTCAAAAAGTGCCCCCGGAAATCTGTTTGCTTACATTTATACCTATTCTTGGGTGTGCATGATTTTTCTTCATATGCTTATATTTTCAAAAGCATGCTTTTAAGTGAAATTCCCTTCCTTACTGTGGGTAACAGCATGCATGAAATAGCATTATATGCTTAATTTTAGCCACATATTGAAAAGGCTTTTTCATAAAAGGTCATTTCTGAAGGCAAAGCACCGTTTTACTGTATCCAAGCAAATGCCTTTGAAATGTACCCTTTCCATGAATCCTTTGACATGGTTCAACATTCTTCACACTTGAGCTTCCAGCCTGGTGAAAAATGTGCCCCAACCCCACTCACTGATATTTATGATGGGAGCGAGAGGGGAATGTCTGAAGGGGAAGCACTGTGACCTTCTGTTTGCAGCACAAGGATTTTCCCTAACATAGCCTCACTCTCCTCCTTTTAGAATTTAACTGTCATCAGTACAGGATTGTGGGCAGGGCTTAATTTCTGGGGGAACAGCCTGGAACAGTGTTCTGCCACTTCTTTTCAGACACCAGAGTAGCAGGGGTGTTCTGCTTCAGCCCCTCCTTTACGAGAAGCCTGAAGGAAAGAGGATGGGAGGGGGTGAGTATGGAGCAGAGCAGAAAACAGTCACTTTATTCCCTAATCCAGTCCCTCTTCTGCACTTGCTCCCCCACTTGGCCCGCCACTTGCTCCTGCACTTGGTCCGCCATCTCCTTCTTCCGGCTACAAAGTTCTGTTAAGTCTACAAATTAAGCCTTGACTATAGGACATGTTGCCTATCAGAATCCTGTACTCCGAGAGCGTGAATCCTGCTCATACAATGCCTTGTGAAAGTATTCATCCCCTCGGTATTTGTCCTGTTTTGTCACATAACAACCTGGAATTAAAATGGAGTTTTGGGAGATAGCACCATGTGATATACACAACATGTCTATGACTTTGAAAGGGCTAAATATTCTTTATTGTGACCCAAACAATAATCTAAAAAAAAAAATCAGGGTGTACAAATGTATTCACCCCCCCCCCCCCATGTCAATAGGTTGTAGAGCCACACTTTGCTGCAATTACAGCTGCAAGTCTCTTGGGGTATGTCTCTATTAGCTTAGCACATCTAGCCACTGGGCTTTTCACCCATTCCTGAAGGCAAAACTGTTCCAACTCCTTCAAGTTAGTTGGTTTGCATTGGTGTACAGCAATCTTCAAGTCATGCCACAGATTCTCAAATGGATTGAGGTCTGGACTTTGACTAGACTATTCCAAGACATTTAAATGTTTCCCTGTAAACTAGCTTTAGCAGTATGTTTAGGATTATTGTCCTGCTGGAAGGTCAACCTCCGTCCCAGTCTCAAATCTCTGGCAGACTAAAACAGGTTTTTCTCAACCCTGTATTTAGTGCCATTCATCGTTCCTTCAATCCAGACTATTTTGTCTATCCCTGCTGATGAAAAACATCCCTACAGCATGGTGCTGTCACCACCATGTTTCACTGTCAGAATGTTGTTCGTGGGGTGATGTGAAGTGTTGGGTTTGCGCCACACATGTGCTTTTCCCATGATGGTCCAAAAGGTCAATTTTTGCCACATTTCACCAGAGAACCTTCTTCCATGTGTTAGGGGGGTCCGCCACATGCTGTTGTACAAACTCCAAATGTGTTTTCTTATTTCTTTCGTTATGCAATGGCTTTTTTCTGGCCACGCTTCCATAAAGCCCCGCTCTGTGGAGTGTATGGCTTAAAGTGATCCTGTGAACAGATACTCCCATCTCTGCTGTGAATCTTTGCAGCTCCTCCAGTGTTATCCTTGGTGTCTTTGTAGCATCTCTGATTAATGCCTTCCTTGCCTGGTCTGTGAGTTTTGGTGGGCGGCCTTCTCTTGTCAGATTTGTAGTGGTGCTATATTCTTTCCATTTTGTTATAATGTATTTAATGTTGCTCCATGGGCCATTCAGAATTTGGGATATGTTTTTTATAACTCAACCCTGAGCTACAGTTCTCCACAACTTTGTCTCTGACCTGTTTGGAGTGCTCCTTGGTCTTCATGTTGTTTGCTTAGTGGTGTTGCAGAGTCAGGGGCCTTTCATAACAGGTATATTTATACAGGCATCATGTGACTTATCATGTGACACAGATTGCACACAGGTGGATCCTAATCAATGAATTATGTGTGTTTTGCGGTGAAGTGGTTGGACCAGATCTTATTTAGGGGCTTCATACCAAAAGGAATGAATACATATGCGCTCTTTTTATGATATATACAAGGTATTTTATTGTCATTCCACTTAACCTAACATCCAAATGAACCTCCATTTTCATTCCAGGTTGTACATAATGCGACAACACAGGACAAAAACCGAGGGGATGAATACTTTTGCAAGGCACTGTAGATGTCATATTAGTGCAATCATTCCTCCACCAAGGGATTATGAATGCTGATCCCACAGCGTAAATCCAACTCCTGACCGCTCATGGAGCTGGATCTACAAATTAAACTCAGGGTTTTGGATAGACTGCAGTGTTAGCTTTTGTGATGCTGTATATCGGCAAAACTGATATTATATAAACTTAGGCCAATATATTATCACCTCTCACTTGCCATGCAAAGTGTAAGTGTGTACTGGAATAGCCTAGATTCTTGCATGTCAGGATTGAAATGTCTTGGTATGTGTGGGTCTCAGTACTGGAAAAATGAGGGATGCGGTACCACAAGACGGATATGCACTGTTAGGCCTATATTTGTGTGTAAGTTTCAATACCAGAAAAACAGAGTGTAATAGGGCAGGATTGAGGGCCATGCACATGAAGGACTCGGTGCAAAAACAGAAGGGCAGAATTTGGAATGGATTCAAATATAATACTTGGCAATGATAGTCTGAAGAAAGAAAGGGAATATCTGAGCAGAATAATTTGATTTAGTCATTATAAAAATGATTTTCTCTTATTCTGCATTCCGTGACTGTCCTTTCCATGGATTTATCTCATTCCCTTTCTGTAACAACATCTGTCTTTTTTAGATGAGTGATGTTCTCTGGGTTGTCTGACCTCCTTTCAACTTACAGTCTTGCTGTTTGTAGGAACATGTCTCCCTCGTAGCTGTCTTTCTTCTTGCCTTATGTCTCCTTGCGATTTCTTTGTGTTTTGCTGTTCTTGAAGACAGCCATCACTCATTATTAGTATTTTTTTTTGCATGTAAGGTTCATCAGAGCTGTTCTAAAATATAGCAAAACAATTTCTGGGCATATTTCAGACCTGTATTTGAAATGGCAGCTGTTTTATAAATATGTGCATTGGAACACATTCCTTTTATATGGGCTTTAATTTAGTAAGAACAATACAAGTGAGATATGCTGGGCAGTCATCATTGGAAACTGAAATCTCTCTTCACAGAATAGGTACAAATGCTTCTAGAAAGGGCTTCAAACCAGTAAACCTTTTGGTTCCTTTCTGGTTTGGATTCATCTGTGACTGCAATTGTTCTATTTCAGGCCAGTAATAGCTAAGTAACCATTCTGGTGCAATGAAATTTGAAACGCTAATGATACAACTGGTTTCTAGTAGTGGTGTTCAAAGTCTATTCCTGGTTACCGAGACTCTTAGAAGGGCGGTTAAACAAAAGGTGTGAATCCAAAGGTGTAAATCCAAAAGTCATTCTTTGTCTAATGGCCAGGGAGACCTTCCCTTCTGGAGTGGAACTGACATTTTTTCCCTTTGATGACTTTCATCAGTAGGAGATACCCTTGGATGAGGAGCTTTCTGGAGTCAAAGGATGAGACAAGAGGAAATATGGAAACATGGGACTAGATAGTCTTGGCACCAGAAAGAGGAGGATGTGGGCTTCCATCTGAAGCAGGTGTCTTCACTTTGAGTTGAGCTTTCAATTGCCAATAGCCACCGAGCCCTGAATACACAGTGTGTGGGATTGAGATACCAGATACAGAGAAAACATTGACACAGAGATAGGTTCAGCTAAACACCCTGACAACAGGAGGGCCACTTCAGAGCAGACCCCAACAAAAGCACGGTGAGAAACAGAGTCCAGAAGATGGCAGGATCACAGCAGGGAATTTGATTCCAAATAATAACAGGGTCAGAATGGGGAATTAGGCTGTGAAGAGAAACAGGAACTCAGCAGGTTCAGGTAACACAAATGTACACACCTAAAGTAGTGGAATATCAAACTCTGGCAGTGGAGGTAGCTGAGGTCTAAATGTACGCATGTGCATGTGTGTATGTGTGCGTGCGTGCATACATACCAAACAGGAAATGCTCTCAAGCAAGATGCCCCCCCCCGAAAGATAATAGGAATCATAGAGCAGGTAGGAGAGATCAAACTGACCAAGATAAAGATCTTAACATCTGCTGGTAGGAGCAGAAATTCAGTCCAACATGAAGTCTTCTAGAAATGTGGTCAGCTACTGTTTGAAAGGGATCATTAGGGGGAAACTGATAGCATGGGCTTTGTGGTGTAAAAAGGAGAGAAATCAGAGATTTGTGCATTTTAGCAAGACAGTGAGTGGGATAGCTGGAGAAGCTCTACAAACATATTCCTGGAGATCTTCTCCAAGCTCCTGAAGGTGAGTGGGTGAATAGAGTGGAAGCCATTGGAAAAACCTTTGCAGATTTCTATCGAGACCTCTGGTTGCAGGAATCTAGGGTCTTGAGGAAGGAGATGGTTAGAAACAGAGAAAACAATGACAGATAAAGACCATACGGCCTATCCAGTCTGCTTAACCATGAGAACTATTGAAGTTCTACAATCCCTTCCTCTCCCTCAGAGATCCTTTGTATTTGTCCCATGCTTTCTTGAATTCAGATAGAGTTCTTGTCTCCACCATTTCCGCTGGGAGGCTGTTCCATGCATCCACCACCCTTTTCATAAACAAATATTTTCTCAGATTACTCCTGAGTCTATACCCTTTCATCTTCATCTTATGACCCATCGTTCAAGACCTTCCTTTCAATTGGAAGAGAGCCACCTCCTGTGCATTTATCCCACAGATATATTTAAATGTTTCAAGTGTATCTCCCCTCTCCCACCTTTCCTCCAGAATATGCATATTGATATCTTTAAGTCCATCTCCATATGCCTTATGACAAAGATCATTGACCATTTTAGTAGCCACCCTCTGGACTGACTGCATCCTGTTTTTGATTTTGAAAGTGTGGTCTCCAGAATTGTACACAGTTCTCCAAATGAGGTCTTACTAGAGACTTAGACAAAAGCAGTATCAACACCTTTTTCCTGATGACCCAAGCGTCCTTCTGGCTTTTGCTGTCACTTTTGCCATCTGTTTAGCCAATGAAGTCATCCCCAGGTCCCACTCTTCTTTCATGCACTGAAGTACTTCACCTCCTATAGGGCCTGATTCTGTCCCATGAATAGTGGGGATGGACATCCCAACGGGACATTCATCCCCACTATTTGTGCCATCCCCACCAGCATCTAACCTCCCCACCGTTTGTACAGGGAAGTTAGATGGGGGCGGGGAAGGGTCGGATCAGGGGTGGAGTTAGGGTGGGCAGTGGGCGGTCGCTGGCCCTGGACATACAGGGCTGATTCTAATGTTGGCCCTGTATGTCCAGGGCCGGCGACTTGTGCAGGGAAGTTATTCCACATCCAAGGTGGAATAACTTCCCTGGACGTTCTTTTTCGGCGGGCCTGGGGCACGGATGGGGCAGGGGGGCCCAAGGACATTCCCCGCAGCCCGATCTTAGCCTTAGGAGGCCAGATCGGGGGTCAGGCTGTTAGGAAAGGCTTTGTGAAGCTGGCAACCATGATCGCGGCTTTACAATGGAGCCACGGTGCCATGACAACCGGACACCATGGCGCCGCGGCTCCATTGTAAAGCCCTGACTAAGTTTGTCAGCCTTTCCCTGTACATGCAGGGCAGGCTGAATCACAGTCCTGGCCTGCATGTACAGGACTGTTCACGATTCTGGACCCACGGGGCTAGATGTGCCCCATGGGACCAGAATCGCGACTCCCTCTGTATTTCTAGTTCAAACTGGACGTACAGAGGGGTTGTACATCTGGGATGGAATGAGCCTGATACTATATTCTTTCTTTGGGTTTTTGCAGCCAAAATGCATGACCTTGCTTTTTTTAGCATTAAATCTCAGCTGCCATTAGCCTAGATCCCTCCTCATGGGTGTCTAGCCTAATGAAGAAGGTGTTATTTATACCTTCCTGGGTGTCTACCCTGTTACAGATTTTGATATCATGCTCAAAAAGGCATACCTTTTCCAGACAGATCTTCTGCAATGTCACTTATAAAACTGTTTAAAAGAACAGGATCAAGGACCAATCCCAGAGGCATGCCACTAATAAAGCCCCTATCTTCAGAGTGAACTCTATTAACTACTACCATCTGGCATCTCCTACGCAACCAGTTTCTTACCAAATCAGTCACTTTAGGGTCTATCCCAAGGGCACTCAGTTTATTTATAAGTTGTCGATGCGGAACGGTGTCAGAGGCCTTGCTGAAATATAGGAAGGCCACATCTAGTGCTCACCCTAATCCAATTCTCAGGTCACATAGTCAAAGAAATCAATTAGATTCATCTGACAAGACCCTCATCAAGTAAAGCCATGCTGTCTCAGATCCTATAATCCCTTGGATTCCAGGAACCACCCTATCCCCAGTCTTTCAGGATCACTCCCGACTCTAAAGAAACATTGAAAAGGTCAGCTAGTGGAGTTGCCAGTATGTCCCTAAGTTATTTCAATACCCTTCGATGAACCCCATTGAGATCCATTGCTTTGTTCCCTTTTAGTTTTGAATTTGATAGCTACTTATGAACACAGTCTTTTGAAAATTGTTCAGGTTCTACCTCACTTCTATTCCTATTTGTGTTTGTGTTTGTTTTTCAAAGGTTCCATTTCCGGTTCTTCATTTGTGAACACAGAACAGAAAAATTTGTTAAGCAATTCCATTTTATCCTCATCAGCCTCTCTATATTTTTCCCCTTCACCTTTGAGTCTCACAACGCCATCTTTGTACTTCGTCCTATCACAAGCGTACCTACAAAAAAGTCTTGTTTTACTGTACTGGCTATTTTTTCTTCCATTTGCATCTCTACTTTCCTGACTACTTTGCCAGCTTCCCGTAGCTTCTCCTCTTTCTGTGATCTCTTATAGTTTATGAAGGCTAACCTTTTTCCTTACCCTTTCGGCTACTTCTTCAGAAAATCATAGTGGCCTCCTTTTCCTCTTACTATTATTTAGATCAAGTTCACCCAGCCAATGCAGAGAAGCTCTTGATGCACCTGTCACTATACAGGAAGTAGGATCTGCGATTAAGGATCTTAAAGTGCTGGGCACGGATGGGTATACTGATAAAACCTCCTCTGATCAGTTAGTTGCTCCACTGTCTTGCCTTTTCAATTTGATTGTCTCTGGAGATAAGCCCACTCCACATGAAGACTTCAGTGATCACTGTGATTCGTTAGTAGAGAAGGATCCCAGCTTATGTACTTCGTATAGGCTAGTCTTACCATTAAATATTGATATTAAATTGTTGGCTAAACACAAGGCTGCAGTGAGTGGCTACTAAGCTTATTCACCCAGATCAAGCTAGCTTTGTGGCAGGGAGGCAAGCAGCAGACAGTATCCACAAGCTGCTTAACCTAATCTGGTTTGCATAAGAGTGGGGAATCCCAGTGATGATTCTATCAATAGACTCCAAGAAGGCTTTTGATAGAGTCAGATGGGAATTTTTGTTTGCTGTTTTAAAAAGAATAGGATTGGGAGGCAACTTCTTGAGTAGGAGCAGGCAATGTACGATGGCCCTTTGGCTTGCATTTGGGTAAATGATGGACTTTTGAGAACATTTGGGTTCGAGTGGGATACACAACAGTGTTGTCCTGTCTCCCTCTTTGCCTTGCCTTTAGAACCTCTTGCAAGTGTAAATTTGGGACTTTCTAAAATGGCTCTTGGGACGTGGATGTGATAGGCATGTTTGAATGGCTGCTTTCAGATCTGCATATCATGGATAGAGCTTCTAAAATGACCCCCTTACTTGCACTGTTAACACTGTCTTGAACTTCTGGGAAGGCAGCATATAATTGCACAATTAAACTAAACCAAACTGGCTAAGACATTGCTAAGACATTGTGAAATCTGATAACTTGTTGCCTGAGCCAAAGAAAATTGATCAGAAGATAAAAAAACAAAACAAAACATGCAGAGCTTGCTAATAAAACAGAAAAAAAAGCACAAACCTTGAATAAAAGATAAACAGAACTAAAAAAAAATATTTTGACATTATTGGAATTGTTTTTTCTCAAAATAATCCTCAGGAAATTAGCATTAAAACTGGAGATCTGTGGCCCATTTTGTACTCCGATATCAGTGTTCCTGAAAAACAAACCTGAAGGTATGCCATTACCCCAGAGCACATCTTATATAGGTTTTTGGAAACAGCAGTTTCCTCCAGCCCCTTTATTTAGAAACATTTATAAGACTACCCATCCCCTACTGTTCTCGGCAGTGGCATATCTAGCGTATTTGATACCTGGAACGGATATGTTTTTAACACCCCCCTCACCATGAGGCAAGCTTAGGCTCCCGCTGTCCTCCAACCATTTCAGCCCCTCCCAGAGGCACTTTTACCTGTTTTGGGATGACCTAGTGTCACTCAGCAGCTTTCCCCCAGCACCGGCTTCCCAATGCACAAAAGTTCTGTCTCGGAATGAGGCAGGTAAGGCGAAGAATAAAAGGTAGATGTAGGAAGGAGCCAGGGCAAATCAGCATTGAGATCGCTGCAGGCTTATGCCTCTTCCGTTCTCAGTACATTATCATATGCACCCTCTTATTGTCTGCACCCGGGGTAGACTGCTCCCACTGCCCCGCCCTTGGTACATCACTGGTTCTCAGCAATGTGCAGCAAAACATAAGCAATAATCAAATAAGGTATCTCAGACACACAAAACAAAAATAAACACCAAGAATATCAGAATAAAACATCGTCAATATTGTCTTCCACTCATGCATGCAACAAACTCTTGTTGTTAAAATAAGGCTTTAGCTTTCTAAAACTCTGGATATTCCTTATTAACTGTATCTCTAGCGGAAGCGAGTTCCACACTGATATACAGTACACATACATGCCAACATCCTTCCTTGGGTTTCTGCCAACTGATATTTCTTTGTATTTCTCGCTTAGTCAGAATCAGGGTTAGGATCTTGCACTGAGAGCTTTCATTTGAAACTACCTAGGAATGTTTTTCCCTATTTTGTATATCCCCCCACTTCCTTATGCTTGATCGTTACAATGACAGTCCTAGGTCTTATGGAATGCCGCAGTCATGTGCCCTGAATCTGGCTATGTGCAGCCTAAATTTGTATAGGATGTCTAGGCCAGAAAACAGACATTTAGGTCCATGCATGGAAAACTATGACAGTATTTTATAAAAGACTCACTAAACATGAAGCCTTATAAAATATGCATAGCCAGTGGCATAACAAGAGGGGGGGGGGGAAGGTGGAGGCCATGGCTTCCTGCACTGGTCTGAGGGGGGCATATAGATAGCTGGGTGGCTGGTGGATGTGAGGATCACTTAGCAACTTCACTGCCTGGTATGAGGTGGCAGATCTCACGCGTCACCTAGATACGATTTTAGACAGTTCTGCAGAGGAGCTGGCTGTCTTTTTTTTTTTTTTTTTTTTTAATTTAATTTTTTTTATTCAGTTTTTCAAATTACATTCAGCCAACAAAACTTGAATGATTGGAAAAATGGTAACAAGGAAATAAAAAATTTAACAATCCCATAATAAGGGACCACAAACAAGGCAATTAAATTACAATACCAAAATTAGCCCTCTATTAAATGATTGAGAGAGAGGCCTCAGGAAATTACATTATATCAAGGACAGGAAATAAGAGAAAATACAGGCGGAGTAAGACGGCACATCGCCAACTATTCCCTCCCTAGCCTTCAAGAACTCCAGGAGTTGACGGGGTTCAAAAAATAATCTTCTTGAGAGGCAAGATGGCGGCGGCGTTTATCTCCCAGTCGGAGGTCTGATTCCTGCGGAGTCTTTGGAACCGTTGGTGATCCTCCTGGAAGTGGCTATGGGTAGGAGGAAACGGAAGCAGGGTTACCTGCCCTCCGGGGATACCTGCTCTGCCCCTGCGGCGCAAAAGACTCTCCAGATGTGTGGGTTCTCCGTGTTGGGAGATGGAGCAGCGTCTTCGTCGGGCCCGCAGGGTTCTGCGGACCTGAGCACATCCGGGGTGTTCCTGTCCCCGGAGCAACGGATCCCCCCGCCGTGCCCCGGAAGCAATATTGCCGGCTGCGGCGAAGCACCAGTTGGCATGAAGACTAGCACGCCAAAGTTTGGTGTGGAGGAGGGAGCTGCAGCTGACAAATTTGCTCCGCATGGGCTCCTGGAAGTTGGGGGAAGATCTGCAGCGGAGGAGGGGAGGATTGCTGTTCCTACCCAGGAGAATTTGGCCCTGAGGATTCATGCAGGTGCCGGCGTTTTGGTGAGACCCGAAAAAGTTACATTAGATGTGCTATGGGATGCCTTGTCTGCAATGAATGCCTCCCTACAAACTGTTGTTTCTTCTATGAATATTGAATTTAAGACTTTAAAGCATGATATATTAGAAGTCTCGAAGGTTCAAAAGGAACAGGAGGGGAAAATAGAAAAACTACGAAGTGACTTTGAGCAGACCCGGGAGTTTAACCTGGCCCATGTGAAAGATCGGAATGTGACTGCCAGGAGGTTGGAGTATTTGGAAAACCAAGTCCGGAAAAACAACTTGAGACTGGTTAATTTTCCTAGATCTCCTGTGATTTCCCCTCTGGCGATGGTGCGTAGATATTTTGTGGAGGTTTTAAAAATCCCCACGGAAAATCTACCGCCGTTGACTAGAGCTCAGTATTTGTCCATGGGTGGTGGCTCTCAGGGAGGTAACAACGTTTCACAGGGGGCTCCGGGGGACCTTACGGGGGTTTCTGGAGAGCTCCCTGGAGGTGGTCACTGCTCGTACTACCCTTCTTATTACTTTAGCTCTTGAGACAGATAAAGTGTTGATTCTTCGTTTGTATTTTCGGAATTTCAGTGAGCAGTTTTTGGTGTCCTATGTACGTATTTTTCCTGACTTAGCTAGAGGTACCCAGCTGAGGAGGAAAGAATTCCTGGGCTTTAAGCCCAGGGTTCTTTCCCTTGGTGGGACATTCTTGTTGAAATTTCCTTCTCGATGTTGTGTTACATATAAGGAGCTGGCTGTCTTGATGCATGTTGGTACTAATGACATAGGAAAGTGCAGGAGGGAGGTTCTGGAAGCCAAATTTAGATTTTTAGGTAAATAGTTGAAATCTAGAACCTCTAGGGTAGAATTTCAGAAATGCTTCTTATTCCAAGCTCAGGACCCAAGAGGCAGGCAGAGCTCCGGAATCTCAATACATGGATGAGATGATGGTGGAGGGAAGAGGGATTTACATTTGTTAGCAACTGGGCAACATTCTTGGGAAGAGGGAATCTATTCTGAAAAGGTGGGCTACAACTTAACCAGGGTAGAAGCAGGCTGCTAGCACTAATATTTAAAAAGTAAATAGAGCAGTTTTTAAACTAGAATCTAAGGGAAAAGGCAATTGTCACAAAGGAGCGTATAATTCAAAGTGAGGTATCTTTGAAAAATGTTGTTTAAATCGGGAAGTTAGGGCGTTCTTATAGAAAGATTCTAGTAAAGGCTAAAGTAGCCCAGGTGCCTTTAAGTAAAGAACAGACAGAGTTGAGAAATTGCAAATTATCCATGTGAACTACTAACAGGTTGTACATACAGTATAAATAAAAAGCATACTTTGAAGTATTTGTATAAAACTGATAGAAGCCTAAAAATAAGGATGTATAGCACTGAATGAAAAGTAGATATGGCATCTCAGAGACTCCGTAGAAGAAAGACCTGTCAAACCAAGGTATAAATTTATATAGCCAGGACTGGTGCAAGAATTGGAAGCTCCCTAGGCAGGCCTTCCATCCTGCTGCCCCTGTTTCCATCACTGCTACCCCTCTCGGCCTGCAGAGGTGGTGATAGCTAAGAAACTTGCAATGCAGTACTTACCTTAGGCCTCCAGGACTGCGCCGTAGTTTCAGTCTTTTATTAGCTGCCGCATCTGCCCCCCACTGCCACAGACTTCCTGTTTATGCAATGGAGGCAATTGGTGCCCCTGGAGGGCCAGTGCTCTACACAATTGTCTGGTTTGCCTAATGGCAGTGCCCGCCCTGTATATAGCAATGATAGGGTAGGGTAGATCAAACTCTTGGAGGGGTGGCTATATGTTAAAGAGGACACTGAATCAAACAGAATAAGAATTCTTCAGGACATAGAATGCACCATGGAATCTTTATGGATAGAAATTCCATGTGTGAAGGGAAAGAGAATAATGGTGGGGATCTACTTCCATCCACTTGGCTAGAATGAACAGGCAAATGATGAAATGTTAACATAAATTAGGGAAGCTAATAAATTTGGCAACACAGTAATAATGGGTGGTTTCAATTACTCCAGTACTGACTGGATAAATGTCATGTCGGGACATGCTAAGAAGGTGACGTTCCTAGATGAAATAAATGAGTGCTTCATGGAGCACCTGTGTTAGGAGCTGGCAAGAGGGGCAGCTATTTTAGATCTAGCAGGATTTGGTGTGCAAGATAATAATCCTGGAGCCACTTGGCCATAATGATCATAACATGATCAAATCTGACTTAACTGGAAGAAGGACACAAAGGAAATCTACTGTTCTAGTATTTAGCTCCTAGAAGGGAGACTAGTTTGTAATGTGGTTATAGATACTGTGTTGTAAGGCTGAAGGGAACCTAGTGGTTAGTGCCTGCCTGAAAAGTTCCTTCTGAGGCATAACAGAGATATCTCCTCTTTTAAATGTATGCAATTAATCCTTTCTTACATCTGCAGGAACAATACAGATAGATCTAGGTTAAGTGCAAAATTTACTAGATAATTTGGAACTGTTCTTGCTCTTTTTTTGGCTCATTGTATAATCATACTCAGCTGATTCATGTTGGTCAATGTGGTTAGGAGAGTAAAGACAGGGATCAACTTTAGCTCAGAGCTTCCCAAACATATCCTGTGTTTTAAGATACTCACAATGACTCTTAGAAGGTCCCTTACATAATTTAGGGGCACTTTTACTAAATCCCACTATGGTTTTTCACTTAACATGCGTTTTTCATACACGGTAAGTGCAAAACCTTCGTGTTAACTGTTGGGGATGTGACCAGTATGTTGCCATCAGTTAACACACAAACACACATGTTAATTTGTGGCACAGCTAACATGAGTGCATCTAACGATATCCATAAAGGTATCGTTAGGTGTACCTGTGCTAATTGGCACGTTGATGGTGATTGCGTCTAAGGTGCTCACCACGCTAGCACTCTGCCCCTATCCCACCCACTCTCCCAATTAACGTGCGATTGCCAGTTCATGTAGCTTTGGTTGCTGGTTATTGGCATGACTGCATGTTAGCGTTCACCGCAGCCAGTTATCACATGCTAAAATGCACATTAACTGGTTAGCTGCATTTAGTAAAAGGGCCCCTTATTTGCACAACCTGTCAGAAGTAGGGAAGGTTTTCATAAGGTAAGTTGCTCTATAAGGAGTGGTAGTCTGCAAGAGAGTTAGGGGATTTTGAGGAGAGGTGGCTTGTTTGCCTGCTACTGTATCTGTGGAAAGTTGGAAGGCAAGGAAGTAACCTTCCTACGATAGTATGGAGAAAGAGACAATCTGTTTGCTCAGAGGTTGATATTCAAAAGATTTTATGTAGGTAAAATAGTTTGTTACTAGCATAGATTTGCTGCTTTAAAATGTTGGAGGCATGTGGATGCTGGTGGTGATGACAGGGTTTTAACATTTAGCTGGACAGAGCCACGTTGAGTGCTATCTTGCTAAATTTTGGGCAGACAAGTCAATCTGAATAAATAGCAGACCTAGAGTTATCCAGAAACATTTCATATATTTATTTCAATTTTTATTATTAGGCGTGTTTCGCTTCAGTGTAGCACCTTTTGTCGAGGATTCAAGCTGGCAGAGGTTTTGTCCATGAACATGTTGCATGTGCAAATAAACCCATCTATGCTTTCCCTGTGAATAAGAGGAGGGGAATGCTGCAGTTGTCTGTCTGTGGGGATCACATCTCCCATGGGCAGCAAAAGGGAAAAACTGTGGCAGAAATTGCAGCTGTTTGCCTGTGGGACCCCCATCTCACACAGGCAGAGGAAGGATCCTGTAAAAAGTTAGAAGTAGTGGGAGGGTGATAAAGAGAAGGGAGGAGAAATTTAAAGGGACGGTGAGCTTGTGAAGAGAAATATGGTGGTGAGGGAATGGATGGCAGGGGGAGAGAGGGCACACATCCCCTGATATTCTATATGACAGACACACACATACACCCTGACATTTTCCATTACACACAGACACACAATCCACGACATTTCCCATGACACATACACTCAGCCCTTGACACTCCCATGACACCCCCTCTGATATTCTCCATGACAGACAGACACACAACCCCTCACACTCCCCAGGATATACACGCACAGGCTCATGCAGGCCCTTGTCATTCCCCATGACACCCACGCATATACACTCCAAATGCCTGTTCTTACAAATGGGGGAAAACACCATTGTTTCACACTGCAAATGTACACTTTTCAACTTGTTAATTTATATTTGAGAATTTATATGCCGCAAATCAAAACTACTAAGTGGCTTACAAACATAAACATTTGGCAGATTTTAATAAAAACATGTACCATCTCAACAAAATATTAAAATACAATTATTAAAAGGAAACTAAAACCAGAGCTAACCAAATTAAAACAAAAGCAAATCAATAAAACACTAATTACAATCATAAAAACAAAATAAATGAATTACTAAGCATTCCAAAAATAAAAATGTGAAATGCCTTCAAGATTCCTTTCACCGTTGTTTCTACATAGAGCCCAACTCACGGAGGGGGACGTCCCCGATGAAGACGGGGCTGTGTGGATCCGATTCTGGTCCGCTGGAACAAAACATTCCCGTGATTGCCAGAATCGGGCCCATGGACAGCCCAGTGTGCCCTTTCCACCTGAGGGGATGTCTTCCCTGCAGGCCCCCCGACATCTGCGGCTCTGACCCCTAATATCCCCGCCGCCCAGTCCACGGCTGGCTTACCATAGCTTGGATCAGGCGGTAGGAACCCTCATGCACCCGGCCCTGGCCTGATCGTCCACCCAGCCCCAGGCCTGATCATCCACAAAGTGTTGCTTATACCACCTTTGAGGTGGTATAAGCAGCAGGTCTCCACGGGCCTGGCAGCATGTACAGGACCATGACCTGAATCGGCTCTGTATGTGCTCCTGAGCTGGCCCGCCCTGCTCTGCTCCGCCCCATTCCCAGCCCCTCCCACCTTCCGTTGGCTCTCCCCGTCCTGATGCACAGGGCATACAGGGAGAGCCAGAGGAGGAATCGGCCCCGGATGCCTTGTGGGGCTGCATGTCCTGCTGGGACGTGCAGCCCCGTAACCCGCCTTCGGGAGTGACCTCCTTAGGGGCTTATTCAAAAAAATATGCTTTCACTTTTTGCGACAGTCATTTTCCAAACAAAGCACTATTGGAAACATGTTCCATAAAATTGAAACTGTTTGATAGTATATATGAAGACTGTTTTTTACTTTCCTATATAAAGTTTCTGCTGCTACTTGCAATTGGCATTGATTCTCAGAATGTGGCATCCGGGGAGGGCAATAAAAGGCTAATGCAGCCTGAAGATAAAATAGAGAAAGACCATGTAAAGCCTTGAAAGCCATCACTAGAATCTTAAATTTCACTGCCATTCTATGGAAAACTAATGAAGTTTCAGCTAATATGGTGAAATTTGCTACCCCACCTGTATACAAAATATGAACCTGGTAGCTGCATTTTGTACAAGCTATGAGGATTTTATATTTGAACAAACCCAACCTAATTAGAGAGTATTGCAAGAGTCTAATGAGAGGGCCATAGGCAGCAGAATGGACTAGGCCACAGGGGCCGTGGACAGCATTTTGCCCAACACAAAATCACCAGCTAGAAAACTTAAGAATGGGGCTGATGATTGGCTTGTTCAGCCCCCCCCCTCCCACCAAAAAGGTGTTCCATTGTCTCTGAAGAAAGTATCATGACCTGTAGCACTGCATGAAAATCTTGCAATGAGAGAAGTTTTAAGGCGGCACAATAGATGAAATTTGTAGAAAGCATCCTTTACCACTGATGTTATTTGAGATTCAAAGGATAACTCATGCCCAAATACCGTATTTCAATTTTCATAGGTAGTTCAGCATAATTAATTTATAAATACTGAGGCAAAATCTCTTTAGTACCATAACTTCTGACCTCTTCATAATTCAGAGCAAGTTTGTTCCTCTTCAGCCAAAAGAACATAAGAATTGCCATACTGGGTCAGAGCAAAGGTCTATGAAACCCAGTTTTTTTTTTCGAGTGGTGGCCAATCCAGGTCACGAGTACTTAATAGGATCCCAAAAAGTAGCCAGATTCCATGCTACTTAATGCCCAGACATAGGGGTATGTTTACTAAACCGTCCTAATGTGCACCCGGTGATAGTGTGCAGGTTGCCATAAAAGGAGTGGGCGCTTCAGTCTTAAAGCAGCAAAACGGGAGTATCGCGTGATAACGCGCGCTGCTGCGCATATTATCGGGCGAAGCGCTGCTAAGTGCGTTAACGCGCGGTAAGCTTAAGTAGGCGCCCAGATATGCAAACATAGGAACAGAGGTGTAGCACAATGGTTAATATGCTAGCTGATAATATAGGAGTCATGAGTTCAATCCCCCAGTATGCCTAATGCATAAGGCTGGCAGAGGCATCAGCTTTGACATGTAAGTATTGTTTCTTGAGGCAGTTTATTTGTATTTTAATTATTGCTGCCAGCAAACACACCCTCACGTGCCGTAACCTAAGGTGCAGCATAAGGCACCCTATAAGGCACTCCATAGGATACCTTATAAGGCACCTTATATGGACGGTAACCATAAGGTGCCTCAGAAGGCGCTTTATAGGGCGCCCTATAAAGCGCCTCCTGAGGCACCTTATCGTTACAGTACACTGACGGTTTTTTTGCTGGCAGCACTAATGTACATTAAAATTGATAATGCTTTGGACAGCCCTATCAAATAACCCCACAGTGAGTTTGAACTCATGACCTCTGGTTCCATAGGCAGTGAAGTAACCAGTGGGCTACAGCTGCTAACAAGCCCCTGACTGGCTGCAGAAGGACTGCATGTCATCACACAAACAGTCTGCTGTGATCACCAGGATAGGGTTAACCCACCCGTACCCATGATGCACTGCACATGCAAATCAGCAGTCTACAGATGAACACAAGATGGGGTATGCACCCCCACAGCACCTCGGCCTGGTAGGGGTAACTGACCGTGTGTGTTACTGGCACAGAGTAGCTACACACCGTCACGTTGTGCGGGTACTGTGCTCACCCTGAGGGTGAGGTGGGGCACCCAGCACCAGGTCCACAGCACCTTCCATGGCAGAAATAGGCCATGCTGCAAGTCCCCAGCAGTGCTAGTGTGTGAGATAGGTAGTTCCTGCAGACACACCTTGGATACATCTGTATGTCTCAATCAGGTTTAGCCCTTATGGACCCATAGGCAGATTATATACCACCACCCCACCCTCTGGGGCTGAGGGTGGTAAACAGGGCCTCCCACCAACAGATCCACATTTTATCTCTCTGCAATGGCAGCAGTAGAGAGGACCATCAACCACAGTCCTGTTGGGGAACAGACACCCTACAGGGCAGTCAATGCAGCTCTGTACACATCTATAAAGCAAGAGCAGACAGACATTAGGCCCAGAAATGCTCAGCTGCACCCCACCACTATCTGATATTCTCCTGCAGCAAGCCTCCAGCTGCTGCACCCTGAAAGATGTTCCAGCAAGACCTATACTAGCTGCAGACAGTCTGCTAGCTAGGCCATAGTGCATGTTCCTGGAGGAGATGCATGCACCCAGAACTGGGATGTCAGCATACACACCAAGCAGATAAGTCAGTGATTAGGCCCCAAAAGGGAACCCATACATATCACATGAGAGAAATGTTATAGAGCACTTTGGGGGAACCTAGCCATGTCGTGGTCACTGCTCAGTCAGGTTGAGAGTGATCTCCCAGCAGGACATGCTGTGGCCACCCTGTCTGTGCAGGTGGTGGCCGGGCACTACAATGTCCCAGCCATTGCCCTATGCCCTGTGCAGATGCATCCTGGCCAGGCCACCCTGTCCAGGCTATACCAATGGTACCTTGCTCCTCATTATGCACATTGGCAGGCCAATACTGGCAACAGTGCTGGCAGTGTGGGCTGTGGAGGGTGTTTGCAGCCACCACACACTGGATAGACAGACACACACTCCAACACCTATGCCAGCATTGTACAACTATAGAGGTGTCTTGCAGCCCTGGCCACCGCTCCAGTCCTGGGCACAGTGCAGGCATGGCTATGGTACGCAATACTGTTGGGGTCACTCCTCAGGGTGGTAAATACTGTCAGACACAAGACCTGTAACACACTCCACAGACATCAGAAAGGTTGCCATGATGCAGCTCAATCAGAAAATTGTACTTAACATCAGAATTGCTATCTGCCAGTAATCATAGCAAACTTTTGATAGCTGTGTACTGTATTCCCGGGTTTAGGGTGGCATTGCTAAGGTATGCAAGTGCTAGTATTGGGAGATGCACGCAGGGCCCAATGTCCTGCCTCTCCAGGAGACATTGGATAATGGAGCCTGTGGGTGTGGGTGTGTCTGCCCCTGTTTGCTGCTGCTTTACGGCAGAGGTTCCCAACTCCAGTCCTGGTGTGCCAAACACTGTTCGGGTTTTCATGCTGTCCCTCATGAATATGCATGAGAGACATCCGCATACCATGGGGGCGGTGCATAGCAATGCAGCACAGACATCTTTATTAGAGGCAGCATGGAATCTGAATGGTGTTTGGCCCTCCAGGACTGCATTTGGGAGACTCTGCTCTAGGGTATGTGCATGTTTATGGTGTCTGTGCTCTGTAGGGTAAAATGTAGGTGTTTTGGGCATGTTTATGTCATCTGCAATAAAGGTTCTGTCTGTATTGGCATGTTTTAGTAGTGGGTGAAATGTGGGGACTGGGTTGGCAGGAACCACAGCTGGGACTTGAACCTGTGACTTTCTGCTTTTGAACACAATGGCTGTGTGCACTGCACCACTGTGTTGCCACAGAGACAGTGCATTCCCTGGTGATGCCATGACTGTTCGTCAGACAGGGCCTGTCTGTTGCAGTGCATGGCACCCACCTACACAGGGCTAGGCCACGGTCTGCTCTGGGCAGCTGCCACTGCCCCCTCCACCACCAGTATCCCTCTGCCACCATGCTGACATGCCTTTCTGCTGGTGGTGCTGGTGGAGCGCAGTCTCAGGCCATCCAGTGTGCGGGTAGGCGGCTGCCTATGGTGTGGGTTCTGGGGTAAGGGTGCCTGCATAGCTGTCCATGCTTCCCCCCAGCACCGCATGCCAATGTTCTGTGCCCTTCGGGGTACCTGCTGGGTACTATCCCCTGTGACACTGTGGGAAGCACACTCGTGCCCATGTTGGGCCCTCAGAAGTTGCTGTCTGGCTGCTCTACTGTTTCAGCATTCCTATGGGCCAGCTAGGCATCACCCTAGTCCGCACTGTGGGCCAGCTGCACTGCAGCATGTGCCGCCTGCAGCCCTCTGTGTCCCCTTTCCCAGCATCTGTCCAGTTGCCCATTCCGACATGCCCACCCTGCTGTTGTGGAACATGTGCATGCCATAAGGAAACCTGGCTGATGGAGTTGGAAACCCTGCTCAGCGCAATTACACTGTGGGCTCATTCACCTTGTATGTGGACGGAGCATAGACCCTTCGAAAATTCATATCTTTTTTTTGGAGCTTTCTTGGGAGTGTTTTTTTATGTTTCCCATTGATATCACTATTGGCCAGCTTGGTTATTTTATTTTTACATTTTCTGCTGTACATTTTCAAGGTTTATTTGCCCTTTTGTTCCGTGCACATGTATCACACTTATCACTTTTTTGTAGGTTTCCCTGGTTTTGCTGTACATTGCTGACGGAAATGATTTCTTTTCCCTTTAAATCTGCTTTAACGCCAGGGTTTCACTGGCATTAGTTTTGAGCCTCGGATTTCACAGCGTTAGTGTGCAGGGAGCCTCTCCCCTCCCACTCTCCACCCATTGACCCCTTCTCTCTGCCCCTGGGGAGCCTTCCTCCGCCCTCCGGGAGCCTTTCCCCACCTTCAGCGCTCGTTTGCGCCGCAGCACACGTTATCGCGCGATAAGGTACCTGTGCGCCTTGTAAAGCAACAATATCGCGCGATAAGGTACCTTATCGCGCGATAACGTTACAGAGCGCACGTTAAGACGGTTTAGTAAACATACCCCATAGTTTTCCAGGTCTATGTTAATAACAGTTTATGGATCTTTCTTCAGGGAATTTGTCCAAAACTTTTAACCCAGCAATGCTTTTACCTCATCCTCTGGCTATGCGTTCCAAAGTTTAATTATGCATTGAGTAAAACAATTATTTTTATCTATGTGTTTAAATGTACTATTTTGTAATTTCATGGTGTGATCCCTAGTCTTACTTTTTGAAAGAGTAAATAATAAACTTATGTTTACTTACCCCAGGATTCCATTTTAAACAAAACAACATCAAAATAATTATGGAATAATCATATAATATAATACTGTATGTATATATACAGTTATTGGTATTATACTCAACCAAAAGATCAGAAAGAGGTCTTAAATAAATATTAAAAATTATCCGATGCCCGATGATGACTTCGTGTTTGTATGGGGGCAGAAACAGCTTTCCAGGTCATTTATGAATATGTTAAGGAGCAACGGGTCCAACATAGATCTCTGGGGTACTCCACTATTCACCTTTCTCCATTGAGAATATTGGCTATTTAGCCCTACTGTCTGTTTTCTATCTTTTAGCCAGGTCTCGATCCACAATACTACACTGCCTCCTAGCACATGTCTTTTTAATTTTCTCATGAGGCACCTTGTCAAAGACTTTCTGAAAATCCAGATATGCTATATCAGGGATCTCCAATTCCAGTCCTGCAGGGCCGCAAACCTATCTGATTTTCAGGATATCCCTAATGAATATGCATGAGATAAATTTGAATACAATGGGGCAATGCATGCAAATATACCTCATGCATATTCATTAGGGACATCCTGTAAACCTAACTGGTTTGCAGCTCTCCAGGACTGCAGCTCGAGATCCCTGCGCTATATCAATCATCTCACCTCTATCAACGTGTCTATTCACACCTTCAAAAAAAATATAACGGGTCAGTGAGACAAGACTTTCCTTGGCTAAATCCATGTTGATTTTGTCCCATTAAACCACGACTATCTCTATGTTAATTAATTTTATTCTTTATAATTGTTTCTACCATTTTTCCTGGTACTGGCATTAAGCTCACTGGTCTATACTTTCCAGGATCACCCCTGGAAACCTTTTTAAAAATTGGCAGTGTTGGTCACTCTCCAAACTTCATGTATTATAGAAAATTTAATGATAGTACACAGATTATTAATAGTAGATCTGCAATCTCATTTTTGAGTTCTTTCAGCACCTTGGGATGTATTCCATCCAGTCTAGGTGATTTGCTACTTTTTACATAAGAACATTAGAAATGCCATACTGGGTCAGACCAAGATCCATCAAACCCAGTATCCTGTTTCCAACAGTGGCCAATCCAGGTCACAAATACCTGGCAGTTTTCCAAAAAGACACACAGGTTCCATAATGCTAGTATTGGGGCAAGCAGTGGATTACCTGGGTCCTCTTTAGTTTATGGACCTTTCCTCCAGGAATCTGCCCAAACCTTTTTTAAACACAGGTACACTAACAGCTTTTATTACATCCTCCGGTAACGAATTCCAGAGTTTGCTTACGCGTCGAGTGAAAAAATATTTTCTCCTATTAGTCTTAAAAGTATTACACTGTAGCTTCATAGCATGTCCCCTAGTCTTTCTACTTTTTGATGGTGTAAAGAATCAGTCTGCATTCATCCATTCCACTCCATTCATTAATTTATAGACCTCTATCATGTCCCCCCCCCCCCCTCAGTCGTCTCTTTTCCAGATTAAAAAGCCCTAACCTTTTAACCCTCTCCTCATAAGGGTATCCTTCCATCCCTTTTACCATTTTGGTGGCTCTTCTCTGTACCTTTTTTAATTCTGCTATATCCTTTTTAAGATACAGCGACCAGAATTGCACACGATATTCAAGGTGCAGTCGCACCATGGCACGATACAGAGGCAGTATAATGTCCTTTGTTTTGTTCTCCATTCCTTTCCTTATGATTCCTAGTAATTTAATTTTCCTTCATGGCCGCTGCTGCACACTTGGCAGAGGGTTTCAAAGTATTATCCGCAATGATGCCTAAATATTTTTCCTAGGTGGTGGTTTCTAATATGGAACCTTGCATCATGTAACCATAGTTTGGGTTGTTCTTTCTAAGGTGCATAACTTTGTACTTGTCCATATTAAATTTCATCTGCCATTTGAATGTCCAGTCTTCCAATTTAGATCCTCTTGCAAATTCTCACAATCCTCTTGGGTTTTAACAACTTTGCATAATTTTGTGTCATCTTCAAATTTGACTACCTCACTTGTTGTTCCAATTTTCAGGTAATTTATGAATATGTTAAAAAGCAGTAGACCCAGCACAGAACCCTGGGGTACTCCACTATTCACCTTTCTCCATTGGGGAAATTGGCCATTCAGGCCTAAACTCTGCTTTCTATCGTTTAACCAGTTCCTTTTCCACAATAGTATACTGCTTCCTATCCCATGACTTTTTAATTTGGCTAAGAGTCTCTCGTGAAGGTCCTTGTCAAAGGCTTTCTGAATATCCAGATACACTATATCGACAGGCTGATTTTTGTCTACCTGTTTATTCACATCTTCAAAAAAATATAACAGATTAGTAAGACAAGACCTTCCTTGGCTAAAGCCATGTTGGCTTTCTCCCATTGAACCATGATTATCTACATGTTCAGTAATTTTGTTCTTTATAATGGTTTCTGCCATCTTGCGCAGTTGATGTCAGGTTCATCGGTCTATAGTTTCCTGGATCATCCCTGGAACTCTTTTTAAAAATTGGCATTACATTGACTATTTGCCAGTCCTCAGGTACTAAAGATGATTTTAATGATAGTTCATAGATTACTAATAGTAGGCCTGCAATTTCTTTTTTTAGTTCATTCAACACCCTCGGGTGTATACCATTCAGTTCAGGTGATTTGCTACTGCTTGGTTTATCAAACAGTTATATCTTCTAGGTTTATCAATATTTCTTTCAATTCTTCCAATGCATAACCTTTAATCATGGGTAATTTCCCTACATCTTCTTCAGTAAAGACCAAAGCAAAGAATTCATTTAGGGGTATGTTTACTAAACTGCGCTCATGTGCACGGCGCATATTAGCGTGTGCTAAGGTACCTTAGCGCACGCTAATGATGTGTATTTGTGCCCTGCACAGGTGCGCGCCGCACTAAAGTGCCCGCTCATGTGCGCGGCACGCTACTGTGCGATAAAGGCGTGGAAAGGCTCCCGGAGGGCGGAGGAAGGCTCCCCAGGGGCGGAGAGAAGGGGTCAATGGGTGGAGAGTGGGAAGGGAGAGGCTCCCCGCACACGAGCGGGGCTGAAATTCAAGGCAAAAAATACCGCGAGTGAAAACCTCGCGGTAGAGCTGATTTAAAGGGAAGAGAAACCATTTCTGTCAGCAATGTACAGCAAAACCAGGGAAACCTACAAAACAGTGATAAGTGTGATACGCTCCGTCCCCATACAAGGTGAATGATCCCACAGTGAAATAGCACTGATCAGGGTTTCCCTCTCCATTGGACAGGTTACCTATGGCATGCACATGTTCCACAACAGCAGAGCGGGCAGGTCGGAATGGGCAACTGGACAGATGCTGGGAAAGGGGATACAGAGGGCTGCAGGCGGCACATGCTGTGGTGCAGCTGGGGCACAGTGCGAACTAGGCAGATGCCTAGATGGCACCTAGGAATGCTGAAACTGAACAGCAGCCAGACAGCAACTGATGAGGGCCCAACATGGGTACGAGAGTGTTTATCACAGTGTCACAGGGGATAGTACCCAGCAGGTACCCCCAAGGGCACAGAACATTGGCAGGCGGTGATTGGGGGACGTGCAGACAAATTTGCAGGCACCCCTACCCCAGAACCCGTACCATAGGCAGCCGCCTACCCGCACACAGGATGGCCTGAGACTGCGTACCACCAGCACCACCAGCAGAAGGGCATGTCAGCAGGGTGGCACAGGGGTACTGGAGGTGGAGGGGGCAGTGGCAGCTGCCCACAGCAGACCATGGCCTAGCCCTGTGTAGGTGGGTGCAATGCACTGCAACAGACAGGCCCTGCCGGACAAACAGTCATGGTATCATCAGGGAATGCACTGTCTCTGTGGCAACACGGTGGTGCAGTGCACACAACCAGCGCGTTTGGAGACAGAAGGTCACAGGTTCAAGCCCCAGCTGGGGCTCCTGCCAAACCAGTCCCCATATTTTACCCACAACTAACTAGTGATAGTAAAGACGAACCTTTATTGCAGAGAACATAAGCATGACTCAAACACCTCTATTTTACCCTACAGAGCACAGACACCAGAAACATGCACATTACCTAGAGCAGATTCCCCCAAATGCAGTCCTGGAGGGCCACAAACCTTCAGGGTTTATGCTGTCTCCAATCTAAGGATGGAGCGGTACTGGTGGTGGAGGTGGCAGCAGCTGGTGGCCACAGCAGACCATGGCCTAGCCCTGTCCAGGTGGGTGCCGTGCACTGCAACAAACAGGCCCTGTCGGATGTACAGTCATGGACTCCCCAGGGAATACAGTATATCTGTGGCAACACGGTGGTGCAGTGCACACAGACAGTGTGTGCAAGAACAGAAGGTCACAGGTTCAAAGCCCAGCTGGGGCTACTGCCAATCCAGTCCACATATTTTTCCCACAACTAAACCGTGATAGTAAAGACAAACCTTTATTGCAGAGAACATACGCATGGTTATTACGCCTATATTTTACCCCACCGAGCACAGACACCATAAACAGGCGCATTACCTAGAGCAGAGTCTCCCAAATGCAGTCCTGGAGGGCCAAACATCATTAAGGTTCCATGCTGCCTCTAATAAAGATGCCTGTGCTGCATATCTATGCACCACCCCCATGGTATGCAGATGTATCTCATGCATATTCATGAGGGACAGCATGAAAACCCGTTCAGTGTTTGGCACACCAGGACTGGAGTTGGGAACCTCTGTCGTAAAGCAGCAGCCAACAGGGGCAGACACACCCACACCCACAGGCCCCATTAGCAAATGCCTCCTGGAGAGGCAGGACATTGGGCCCTGCGTGCATCTCCCAACACTAGCACTTGCATACCTTAGCAATGCCACCCTACACCTGGGTATACGGTACACAGCTATCAAACGTTTGCTATGATTACTGGCAGATAGCAATTCCTACGTTAAGCACAGTTTGCTCATTGAGCTCCATCATAACAATCTTTCTGATGTCTGTGGTGTGTGCTTCAGGTCTGATCTCTGACAGTGTTTACCACCCTGGGGAGTGACCCCCAACAGTATTGCGTACCATATCCATGCCTGTACTGTGCCCAGGACTGGTGTGGTGGCCAGGACTGCTAAACTCCTCTATAGTAGTACAATGCTGGCATAGGTGTGGGGGTGTCTGTCTGTCTATCCAGTGTGTGGTGGCTGCAAACACTCTCCACAGCCCACACTGCCAGCACTGTTGCCAGTATTGCATAATGAGGAGCAAGGTACCATGGGTATAGCCCGGACAGGGTGGCCTGGCTAAGATGCATCTGCACAGGGCATAGGGCACTGGCTGGGACATTTTAGTGCCCGGCCACCACCTAAACAGACAGGGTGGCCTCAGCATGTCCTGCTGGGAGATCACTCTCACCCTGACTGTGCAGTGACGATAGCATGGCTAGGCACCCCCATAGTGCTATATAGTATTTCTTTTATGTGATATTTATGGGTTTCCTTTTGGAGCCCAGTCACTGACTTATCTGCTTGTTGTGTATGCTGCCATCCCAGTTCTGGGTGCATGCATTTCCACCAGGAACATGCACTATGGACTAGCTAGCAGACTGTTTGCAGCTGGTATGTGTCTTGATGGAGTGCCTTGCAGGGTGCAGTGGTTGAAGGCTTGCTGCAGGAGAATATCAGATAGTGGTGGGGTGCAGCTTAGTATATCCAGGCCTAATGTCTGTCTGCTATTGCGTTATGGATGTGTACAGAGCTGCATTGACTGCCTTGTAAGGTGTCTGTTCCCCATCAGGACTGGGGTTGATTGTCCCCTCTACTGCTACCATTGCAGGGAGGTAGAATGTGGATCTGTTGATGGGAGATCCTGTTTACCACCCTCAGCCCTGGAGGAGGAGGGTGGTGGTACATAATCCTCCTAGGGGTCCATGGGGGCTACACCTGACTGAGACAGACAGATATAATCCAAGGTGTTTCTGCAGAAACTACCTATCTCATACATTAGCACTGCTGGGGACCTGCAGCATGGCCTATTTCTGCCATGGAAGGTGCTGTGGACCTGGTGCTGGGTGCCCCACCTACACTCAGGGTGAGCACAGTACCCGCACAATGTGACGGTGTGTAGCTACTCTGTGCCAGTAACACACACGGTCAGTACCCCCTACCAGGCCGAGGTGCTGTGGGAGTGGACATGGTCAGTTCCCCCTACCAGGCCGAGGTGCTGTGGGGGTGCATATCCCATCTTGTGTTCATCTGTGGACAGCTGATTTGCATGTGCAGTGCATCATGGGTACGGGTGGACTAACCCTATCCTGGTGACCACAGCAGACTGTCTGTGTGGTGATGTGCAGTCCCTCTGCAGCCAGCCAGGGGCTGGCTAGCAGCTATAGAGCTGTAGCCCACTGGTTACTTCACTGCCTGTAGAGCCAGAGGTCATGGGTTCAAACCCACAGTGGGGTTGTTTGATAGGGCTGCCCAAAGCATTACCTCTTTTTAATGTACATTATTGCTGCCAGCAAAAACACTCTCTGCGTACTGTACCCATAAGGTGCCTCAGAGGGCGCTTTATAGGGCGCCCTATAGGGCACCTTATGGTTACCATCCATATAAGGTGCACTATACGTTATCCTGTGGAGCGACTTATAGAGTGCCCTATAGGGGACATTTTAGGGTACCGTGGCGGACAGTGCACTTTATAATGTGCCCTATGGAGTGCCTTATAGGGTGCCTTATGCAGGATCCTTCAGTTACGGCACGTGAGGGCGTGTTTGCTGGCAGCAATTAATAAAATACAAATGAAGTGTTACAGGAAACAATACATACATTGCAAAGCTGATGCCTCAGCCAGCCTTATGTATTAGGCACACTGGGGAGCAAACTCATGACCCCTGTATCAGCAGTCAGTGCCTTAACCATTGTGCTACACTGCTGTTCCTCTTCGCATGTCAGTGCACCTACTTCAGATTTCCATGCATTTAAATGCACAGTGCTGCCATCAAACACAGTGCTATGACCTTGCTGTGCCTCATAGGGCACCCTATATGGTGCCCTATAGGCCACCCTTTCAGAAACATTGTAGGGTGCCGTGGCGGACAGTGCACTTTAGAATGTGCCCTCTGGGGTACCCTATGAGGCGCCTTATGCAGCACCTTATGTTACAATACTTTGAGGGTGTGTTTGCTGGCAGCACTAATTAAAATAAAAATAAAATGCCCCCTAAAGCACTATTACCTATAACAGGTACTGCCTCAGCCAGCCTTCTTCATTAGGCACAGCAGGGGATTGAACCCATGACTCCTGCATCATTGGTCAGTGTCTTAACCATTGTGCTACACTGCTGCTCCTCCTTGCATGTCAGCGCACCTACTTATGATTTTCATTCCTTAAACTGCACAGTGCTGCCATCAAAAACAGTGCTGTGACCTTGCGGTATCTCATAGGCACCCTATAAAGCGCCCTATAAGCAACATTCTAGGGTGCCTTGGCGGACAGTGCACTTTAAAATGTGCCCTCTGGGGTACCTTATGGGGCGCCTTCTGTTACAGTGCTTTCAGAGTGCGTTTGCTAGTAGCAGTAATTAAAATAAAATTAATATGCCTCAGACTGCAATATTACCTTTGACAGGTAATGCCTCAGCCAGCCTTCTTTATTGGGCACAGTGGGGGATTGAACCCATGATCCCTGCACCATCAGTCAGTGTCTTCACCATTGTACTGTGGCTCTGTTCCTGTGCTTGCACATCAGCGCGCCACTTATGCTTCCCGCGCAAGTTTCTCATGCGCTAATGTGCACGGCGCACATGAGTGCACAGCGCACATAAGTGCATGATTAATCCCGGTTTGCTTTTTCAGACTGAAATGCCCACTCCTTATATGGCATCCCGCACAATAGCGCGGCACGCACCTAACGGAGTTTTAGTAAACATACCCCTTAGTCTCTTCGCTATGGCCTTGTCCCCTTTAAGTGCTCTTTTTACCCCTCTATCATTTAATGATCCAAATGACTCTCTAAAAGGTTTTTTGCTATGAATATGCTTGAAAAAGTCTTTATTATACGTTTTTGCTTCTACAGCAAGCTTCTTCTCAAATTCTCTCTTTCCCTTCTTTATCAATGCCTTGCATCTAACTTGCCAGTGCGTATGTTGTTTCCAGTTTTCGTCATTTGGCTCCTTTTTCCATTTCTTGAAAGTTGCTTTTTTGGCTACAATAGTCTCTCTGACTTCATCTTTAAAGCATGCTGGCAGTTTTCTGGACTTCCTTCCATCTTTCTTAAAGCGTGGAATACAGCTGGTCTGAGCTTCCAAGACAGTATTTTTAAACAATGTTCATGCTTGATATAAATCTATAAACTTTGCAGCTGCTCCTTTTAGTTTTTTCTTAACTATTCTCATGTTATCATAATCTGTGGATTTCCTGGCAATCCTTCTTCCATTTATCATATGCGATCATGCTGTCATCACTTTTGCCATGTGGCCCCAAGATCTCCTGCACCAGATCTTGTGTACCACTAAGGACTAGATCCAAAATGGCTTCCCCTCTTGTCAATTCATGAACCAGCTGCTTCAAGAAGCAGTCATTTATTTCATCTAGAGACTTTATCTCCCTAACATGTCCTGCCGTGACACTGATCCAGTCGATACCGGGGTAATTGAAATCACCCATTATTATTACAGTATTGTAATTTTTATTATCTTCCCTTATTTCTTTGAGCATTTCATCATCCATTAGTTCATTCTGGCCAGATGGTCAGTAGTACACCGCCAGTGCCTTCCCCTTTTTGCATGGAATTTCAATCCATAGAGATTCTACCGTGTATTTTGTTTTCTGCAAAACTTTAATCCTGTGTGACTCAATGCCCTCTCTAACATAGAGTGCATCCTCTCCACTAATTTGATCTACTCTATCACTGCAATATAATTTGTACAGAGGTATCACAGTGTCCCACTGGTTTTCCTCCTTCCGCCAGGTCTCTGAGATACCAATAATATCTGATCTCTTATTTAGTACTATATATTCTAACTCTCCCATCTTATTTTTTAGACTTCTAACATTTTCATACAAGCATTTTAGAAGTCGTATTTTATTCATCTTAATCTGGTTATCGGTAAATCAGGGTAATTTGGAATCTTTAAGCTCTGTTTCTTCTGTATTTAAGAGCATTTGGGTTACTTTAGTCTTTATTGGAACCTCTCTGTCAATATGCCCTAACTTCAGTCTTTTGCTAGTTATCCTTCATGGATACATCGTTCCGAACCATGCGCTCTTGGGCGGCTGTCAGCTTTCTTCTATTATCTAGTTTAAAAACTGCTCTATCTCCTTTATAAAGGTTAATGCCGGCAGCCTGGTTCCAACCTGGTTAAAGTGGTGCCGATCCCTTCAGAAAAGCTTCTCCTTTCTCCAGACTGTTCCCCAGTTCCTAACAAATCCAAAACCCTCTTCTTTATATCATCGTCTCATCCACATGTTGAGACTCCAGACTCTGCCTGCCTTTTGAGTCTTGTGCATAGAATGTTACCCTGGAAGGTCTGGATTTAAACTTCCTACCTAAAGCCTAAATTTGGCCTCCAGAACCTCCCTATCACTTTCCTATGTCATGTACCAAAACAGCAAACTTCTCCCCAGCGCTAACACCTTGCCTAGGTGGTGCATGAGGTCTGCTACCTTTACACCAGGCAGGCATGTTACCAGGCGATCCTCGTGTCTTTCAGCCACCCAGCTATCTACATGCCTAATGATTGAATCACCAACTATAACGGCCATTCTAAGCCTCCCTTCATGGGTATATGGCCCTGGAGAAACCTCTTTGATGTAAAAGGGTTTTACATCACCTGGAGGACAGGTCCTAGCTACAGGATAACTTCTTGCCACACCAGGGTATTGCTGTCCTGTCACATGACCCCTCTCCTCCATGGCAACAGGGAGGTTGCCAGACTGGAGGTGGGAATTTGAGTATATGTCCCTGTAGGTCTCGTCTATATACCTCTCTATCTTCTCTATGTCCTCTAAGTCTGCTACTCTAGCGTCCAGAGATTGGACTAATTCCCTGAGAGCAAAGAGCTCCTTGCACCTAGTGGACACATAAGATCCCTCACTATCTGGGAGAAAATCATACATGTGATACTCAATGCAAAAGAATGCAAAGTCCCCATCTCATTGCTGGACTGCTATCTGCATCTTACTTTAAGTTTTTGTTCAGATATTAAAGTTATTTAGCTACTTAGGTTTGCAGGGGATAGTTATATGAATACAACTATACCTTATATGTTAAATGGTCTTTGTTCACCTCAAGAATAATTATTCTCAGCTCCTTAATAAATGTATTCCTGAGGAGGATAACCAGGAATACCTGACAGTGATTATGGGCACCTCCCTCCTTTAATAGGTTTAAGAGCCTATAAATCTAAGCTTATCCCATGGGTGGGTGGGAGTTAAAGAATACTTTCAAGCTGGCTTGCTGTGCTTCTAAGGTAAAGTCTTACCAATTTTCTAGGTGATTCTCACGGCCCTTGGTTTGATAGAGGGGGCTTTTCAAATTGCCCCTTTCATCTGTCACTTGCCTTTAACACCTATTTAAGACAACTTCACAGATCTTTTCCTTCCTAACTGGAAGGCTTCTTTGTAAAAGTCACCAGAAACAAGTTTAGTTCTTTGTACTCAGGGACTATTTATTCTGCTTGTATGCTAAGCTATACTCTAATTTGATTTAAAAAGCTCTCTAGAAACTAAGTTATTTCAGTAACTATTTACTCTATTTTTCTATGCTAAGCAATACTCTGATTTGATTTAAATGAAAAGCTCTCTGGTGGTGCTAAGACCTGACTGACTCAGCAAACACACTGAATTCTAAAATATATGTATTTATCTGCTTTAACCCAATGATTATCCTTTTCCCCCAAGATTTAGAACATATTCCAGAAGAAAAATACTTACAAGTGCAGATCTATTTCCAGTTGTAGTAGTCCCTCTGGGTAGTCTTTCAAATTGCTGTTACATCTTCTAGGTTTATTGAGATTTGTTTCAATTCCTCCAGTACATCATCTTTAACCCTTTCCATTCAGTTGTCCCACCCTGTGGAACATTTAAATGTTCCAATTCTGATCATCTGTCCCACCCTGAGGTTCATCATTTATCGTTTATTGGAGCTGATATACCACCTTATTGAACAGGTACATGCAGAGTGGTTTACAATTAAAACAAAATTCTAAGGGAGGACCTGAAAAGAACTCCAGAGTCAATATAGGAAAGGCAAGAGAGGTCAGTGAGAAATAGAACAAGGAACATGTTAGGAAAGCTTGGGAAGGTGGGGGGGGGGGGGGAGGGGGGAGGGGGGAGTGCAGGGAGCAATGAGGGAGGGAAACTGGGGAGGCAGGACAACACTGACAAACTTCCTGTTAGGTTGCCATCAGTCCAAGAGCTTACCGGAATAAGTATGTTTTTAAGCAAATCTTGAAATCTTTGAGATTAGGTTCTACATAGAAACATGACAGCAGAAAAAGACCACATGGCCTATCTAGTCTGCCCTTCCATATTAACTACAATAGTCTCCTTTTTTTCCTTAATAGTTATTCTGTGTTTGTCCCATGATTTTTTTTAATTCAGGTACTGTCCTTGTTTCTACTACCTCTACTGGGAGACTATTCAATGCATCTACCACTCTTTCCGTAAAGAAATATTTCCACATATTACTTCTGAATCTATCCCCTTTCACCCTCATCCTATGTCCCCTCGTAGCAGAGCTTTCTTTCAATTGAAAGAGGCACTCCTCTGGTGCAGTTATGCCATGGAGTTATTTAAATGTCTCTATCATATCTCCTATATCCCGCCTTTCTTCTAACATATGCAAATTAAGATCTTTAAGTCTGTCCTCATATGCTATATAATGAAGACCACTAGCCATTTTAGTAACCATCCTCAGCACTGATTCCATCTTGTTAATATCCTTTTGAAGGTTCGGTCTCCAGAATTGCACACAATACTCCAAATGAGATCGCACCAGAGACTTATACAAAGGCACTATCACCTCCTTTTTTCTGCTGGCCATTCCTCTCCCTATGCACCCAAGAATTCTTCTGGCTTTCACCTTTGCCTTTTCTGCTTGTTTAACTGCTTTAAGATCATCAGAAACAATCACGCCCAGGTCCCTCTCTTCTTTCATGGACAAGTACTTTGCTCCCTATACTGCACTACTCCCTTGGATTTTTGCAGCCCAAATGCATGACCCTGCATATTTTGGCATTAAATCTCAGCTGCCATATTCTTGACCATTCTTCAAGCTTAGCTAGAGCCCTCCTCGTGTTATCTACTCCTTCCTGGGTGTTTAACCGATTTCTTGCCCAGTCAGTCACTTTAAGGTCCATTCCTAGGGGCTCAGTTTGTTTATAAGTTGCCTGTATGGAGCAGTGTCAAAGGGTTTACTGAAATCTAAGTACACCACATCTAAGGATCTCCCTCGGTCCAACACCCTGGTCACCCAGTCAAAGAAATCAATCAAATTTGTCTGCCAAGTCCTGCCTCTGGTAAACCCATGCTGCCTCGGATCCTGCAATCCACCGGACTCTAGAAACCTCACTATTCTCTCTTTTAGCAACGTTTCCAATAATTTACTCACCACAGAGGTTAGACTAACTGGCCTGTAGTTTTCAACCTCATCATTACTTCTGTTTTTTTTTTGTTTTTTGTTTTTTTTAGGAGAAGTTTGGAGATGTCTTTTTTTTTTTTTTTAATCTTTATTTTGAATTTTGACAGACAAAACAAATCTAGCCATGATCATAATAGGAAATTACTGACATAAGAAACAAAAAACCCCAATACCAAACATATCAACAACTCAGTTCCCCCCTACCCGACCCCCAACCCCCCACCCCCCGGTTCTCTGAGGAGCTGTTGTACACCATGTCATCCAGAAATCCAACATTTAGAGCTGTCATAGAAACAGGTTCTACCCTGCTAAGTCTCTTTCCAGGTATCCCTCCGTCAGCAGGCAGAAGAACGGGCACAATATTGGTCTAAAGGTAACCATCTATTCACATGTAGTTCAGCTTTGCCCGGATGGTGGAGCTTACTATATAATTTCTCCAATTTGGCATAATAACACACTGAGTTCCACCAGCAGTCTGAATTCAACGCTCGGAAATGTTTCCAATGGGAAAGTATAAGTTTTAATGCGATAGCTATCATAAAATTCAACAGAAATGCTTTCCCCTTAGGTAGATCCAGTGAGGGCTCAGCGGACCTTAACAATAACATATTCATAGAAAAAGTATAGGGAATATCTAGAATCCTCTGGATCCGGTCCCATATACTCTGCCAATAGCCCTGAAGCAAGGGGCAGTCAAAAAACATGTGACTGTATGTACCCACTTCCTGCTGACAAGACCAGCACCTGCCAGCCAATAATTTATCCCACTTAGATACCTTAACAGGGGTGATATAAGCCCTATGCAAAAAAAAATACAAAGATTGGGTAATTGCAGCTGATCTTGAAGTCCTCGTAATGGACCCCACAGGACTTTCCAAACATTGGGCTGGGTCTCAACTGACAGATCAGACTCCCAAGACTTAACCAATCCCGTAAAAGTCTGCGGAACATAATCCCTGATTGATCTATAAATGAAAGACATGGCACCCCTCTGCCCTATTGACCCCTGAATTATGCTAAAAGGAACCCCTACAGGGGGCAAGCCTATCCCCCTCACACCCTTTGTGGCCAAACAATGTCTAAGTTGCAGCCATTGGAAATAGCAAGAACGTGGAAGGGAGAATTCCTTCTGCAAAGAGGAGAAATCCTTCCAACCATTTTCTCCTACCAATTGTCCCAACGACCATATGCCACAATTCATCCACCTTCGCCAGGCAAACTCACGGCCCCGGATCTTAAACAATGGGTTCCACCACAGTGGAACTTGCCCTGAGAGATAATTCCTGTCGCCCGCTAGCCTAACTAACTGCAGAAAGGCTGCTTTGGTGGCCAAAATAACCCTCCCCATTTCAGAATCTCGTGGAAATTGCATACCCAGTATATGTCGTAAGGGGTAAGGGACCGCAAGCCTTTCTTCCACCGCCAGCCATGACGGCCTTGGCCCTAAACCCTCTGCCTCCATCCAAAGAGCCCTTTGTTTTAGAAGAAGTGCTTGATGATATCTTTGAAAATTGGGAAATTGGACACCTCCACTGTCCTTAGAGGCCTTGAGCTTTTTAGTGGCTATCCTCGGGGGTTTCCCATTCCAAAGGAAATCCAATAACTCTCGCTCAAGATCAACATAAGCTCCCCCCGGTAATTCAAAGGGGAGCATTCCTAATACATAATTAATTTTGGGAGTTAAAGACATTTTTATGGTCTCAAGCCTGCCCCACCAAGAAAGGTGAAGGGGCGACCAAGTAAGGGTCCGCTTACGGATCAACAATAAAAGCTCTGCTAAGTTTGAATTAATTGTATCAACCCGGGAGGCACAATACTGAGTGCCCAGGTATGTAATTTTATCAGACACCCACCTAAAGGAGAAGTCTTCCAAGAGGCGAGAGTTAGAGACAATATTTAGTGGGAATGCTACTGATTTAGCCCAATTAATTTTATATCCGGAAATAGAGGAGTAGCAGTCAATTAAAGTTAAAATTGACAGCACCTCCTCCGGCTGTGTGAATAAAAGAAGATCATCAGCGTAGGCTGATAGCTTAACCTGCAAGTCTCCCAGCCTAAATCCAGCAATCTCTTTCTTTTGCCGGATAGCAATAGCCAAAGGTTCCAATGCTAAATTAAACAGGAGGGGAGAAAGAGGACAGCCTTGTCTCGTTCCCCTATGGAGCGAGAAGGGGCGAGAGAGAATACCATTGGCGAATATGCGGGCGCTGGTACTCGCATTACTTCTGCTTTTGTGTAATGGAGCCATATGTGCCTTTCTCCAGTCCTCTAGGACCACTTCTGACTCCAAAGAAGCATTGAAAAGGTCAGTAAGTGGAGCTGCTAGAAAGACCCCAAGTTCCCCCTGTATTCTTGGATATATCTTATCCAGTCCCATCACTTTGTCAACTTTTAGTTTTGTTAGTTCCTCACGAACACAGTCTTCTGAAAATCATTCAAGATCCCCGTCACTTCTGTTCCTATTTATGGGTATTTTCTGAAGTCTTGCTCCTGGCCTTTCATCTGTAAACACAGAACAGAAATATGTGTTAAGTAATTCTGCTTTATCCTCATTAGCTTCTACATATTCCTCCTCTTTACCCTTGAGTCTGACAATACCACTTTTGCCCTTCCTCCTCTCATTAACATATCTGAAAAAATTCTTATCCCCATGTTTTATTACATTGGCTATTTCTTCTTCTTTTTGTATCTTAGCTTTCCTGACTACTTTGCTAGCTTCTCTAAGTTTTTCCAAATATAAATGTTTGTCTTCCTCTGTCTGTGAACTTTTGTATTTTGTGACGACCTCCCTCTTTTTCTTCACATTTTCAGCTACTTCTTTTGAGAACCATAGTGGCCTCCTTTTCCTTTTACATTTATTTACCTTTCTAACAAAAAGGTTTGTGGCCCTTAAAATATCCCCTTTCAATTTTGCCCATTGCTTTTCTATATCCCCCAGCTGTTCCCATCTTGCTAAAAACTCCTTAGGGTATTGTCCCATCTTGGCAAAGTTAATTTTCCTAAATTCTAGACAAATTGGTTGAAGAAGACTATCAAAGGGAAGGGGCGATGAAAAAAAAAGGCAGCCTTCCTGATGGAGTCAAATTTGGCTCTGGTTGGTGGAGGAATGGCAAGGTGGATATATGAATAACATGTAGAATGTGTATGCTATATTGGTTATAATTTAGTGAGTTTCTTGTTAAAATTTATTCCGATTTTGCATGAGCGACAGAAAATTTATCTGAGTGGAAATATCATTTCTGGCATGTGTAACTTACCTACATCATCTTCAGTAAAGACATAAGTAAAGAATTCATTCAGATTCTCCACTATGACCTTGTTCTCCCTTAGTATCCCTTTTACCCCTCCATCATCTAATGATCTAACTGACTCTCTCACAGGTTTTTGCTACGAATGTACTTGAAAAAGTTTTGATTGTGAGTTTTTCCTTCCACTGTATCTTCATTTCAAATTCTCTCTTTATCTGCCTTATCAATGCCTTGCATTTAACTTGCCAGTGCTTGTGTTGTTTCCTGTTTTCGTCAGTTGACCCCTTTTTACAGTTTCTGAAAGATAATTTAATTTTTTTGACTTAAACAGCCTCTCTAACCTCATCTTTAAACCATGTTAGCAGTCATTTGGCCTTCCTTAAAGTATGGACTACATTTAGTCTGGGCTTCTAAGATAGTATTTGTAAACAATGTTCAAACGATGTAAACTTTTAACTTTTGCAGCTGCTCCTTTTATTTTTTGCTTAACCATTTTCCTTATTTTATCATAGTCTCCCTTCTGAAAGTTAAATGCTAGCTGTGGATTTCTTAGCTGTCCTCCCTACATTTATTAAAATCAGATGTGTTAATGTTATGATTACTATTGCCAAGTTACCCCAACATTGTTATCTCTCACACCATTTCCTGCATTCCACTAAGGACTAGGTCTAAAATAGCTTTCCCTTGTGCTGGTTCCTGAGCCAGCAACTCCTTGAAGCAGTCATTTATTTCATCTAGAAACTTTGGAGGGGCTATTCAAAGGCATTTACATGTTTGCAGACCAATGGTAAATTATAAATAAACTGTAGTCATTCATGTAAAGAGAGAGCCAACATTCATTCCTCCACCAAAAGTAGTAATTTCAGGTACTGAGCTTGATGTATTTTCAGAGGTCAACTACCTGGGTATAACAATTGACCAAAAACTTCATCTACAATCATACATCAAACAAACCATCAAATCTGAATATCACAAGATAAAGATACTACAGAACCTCTGCCCATTCCTTGAGTCAAAGACTTCTGATTAGTATGCCAAGCAATAATAAAAATACCTCACCTTGATTACTGAATCATAATCTACCAAGGTTTACCAAGACACACTCTAAATCCTCTACGAATGTCTTAAAATACTGCGGCCCATCTTATCATGGATACATCAAGATTACATTACATCTATACTAAAGTAACTTCACTTGCTCTCAATACTACTTAGAATAAAATATAAAACAATAATCAGCATATTCAAAATCCTCCACAAACTATCTGCAATCAGCCTACAATCTCTAATAAATAAAACACCTGACAACAGATCAAGAAGATATACCAAGCAACATCTGCTCACCATCCCACTCCTTAAGATGAAAAGCAGACAATACACCCGCAATAGAGCGTTTACCTTATTTGCAACCTCAATATGGAACTTTCTACCAGATAACATAAGATCTATTGAAACCATCACTGAGTTTTGAAGAAGAATCAAAGCATATTTATTCATAGAATACTTTGGGACAGACACTTAAAGGCAGATTCCAGATAGGCTGGCTAGCTCCTGCAGAAACATTTAATTCGGGTACAGGCAAATTCTGCAGCCACAGGTATAGACGTGTTCGCGATCTAGAATCGCCGTGTCTGGCATGGCATGGCCAACATGCTGTTCAGCCGACCCATGCAAGTATCCAGCACGAGTCCTGTGCATATGTGCAGGCATGGGCCATAGAGTGAAGCATAGAAACACATCCCCCTACTAATATGATGGGCTACAGGTAAATGCTGAAATAGTTGTGGACGTCCCCTCGCTCATCGTATTCTGAAAAATTGCACGTTTCCAATTGTGCCCATCTCCGCAATATACCCGTGGACGCCATGCCACCTCAGTTGAAACATGCATCTCCTAAGCTGCTGTCTCACTGAGAGTGTTATGCTGATTCATACTGGATAGTGATGATACAGTCTTTGTGCTTTGCTGATGTGTCATCCCCAGAACCCTGTAAAGTAATCTCAGTGCACTCTAAAGTATTATAAGATCATGTAAATATTAACCTGTTTGTCATGACATACCTTGCATCACACATTGCTTGGCAGTATAACACTGCCTCAGTTATTCTTGCATTGGTCATCTCTAAAAACACTCCTTAAAATGCTAAGAATGGACCCTTACCAACCTTACAACAACCTAAACTAACTTTGCAATTCCCCAAACGAGGCATTGCTGAGCGACAAAATTATGCTTCTCTAATGACTGTGGCTTTCTCGCCATGTCATCTGTTTCCCATATATCTGGGTGCTGGTATTTCTCACAGCAGCTCCCTCACCTGTCTCATACAATGTCCGTTTTCTAACTTGATTTATGTCGGTCTGTATACATCTGCTCTCTGTGGGGCAACCCTGCCTGCCTTCCCACTGTCTGCATTGTGGCAATGCTTCCCTGGTCTTGCCTGTGTGGGCATGGGAGAGGGGATCCCTGTGCCATCATACCAAGTAGCCAGCCTCCAGTTATATCACCACTCTCGCAGCTTGCATAGATCCTAGACTGAATAAGGATGTAGGCCTCATGGCACAATCTGGGGAATGTTGGAACAACATCAATCATGTCTCCCAGTGCCTAACACTGCTGATGTATGGCTGCCCTATCACACTGGCACCTCATGACATTGCAGACATCCATAAGGTCCAGGTACTGGCCAGGCATTCATGCCCTCCCTGAATTGCAAATCAGCACACCTCCCGTGCAACCCTCAAAACACACACCCATACACTCTCACTTGCAGTCACAAAAGACATAATTCTGCTGAAAAGATGTTCAGAACCTATAAATAAAAGCTGGTATACCATAATAGCACGAAGTCCCAGGACTATAAATATGTGCAATTGCCAGGTATCTTATATTTCTATGAAAATACTAAATATCTGTGGAAAAAAATTGCAACACTAGTAATGGATGACAAAAAATAAATCAATTTAGAAGCAGGCATTTGAGATCATGGATAAGGTTATTTGTAATAAACTATAGGCAGGTTCTTAATTTATAGCAGGCCTTTTATTTTGTAGGAAAATTCCTCCTGTAAACTCCTGCTCTGCCCTTCCTTTCGCAAGAGGGTTCCATATGGGATGATCAAAGCCTTCTACCCTTTGAATGGAGGGAAGCAGGGCAGGGGTTAGACATGCAGAGGCCCAGGGCAGAAATGCTGATTAGGCCCCAAAGCCCACTTGCAGGCTATGCCTCCTTCAGTTTGAGGCAGATCTGAGACCACGTGTGGCATGAGGGCCCAGGGCAATCGCCCTGTTTGCCACCCCTTAACACCAGCCCTGGAGGGAAGCCATAGCTATTCTCCATTGTTGATTCAAATAAAAGTTCAGATGCTGTTAGTAATCCAAATAAAAGTGTTTTACTATGAAGAGCTGTTTTAGGCATAAAGATGTAGTATATAATGCATGGTACATTTTTTTCTGTTTTTCCCTTTTTCCTATTTACTGTTCTGCTCAAGCACTTACAGGCTCATTTGTCTAACTCTTGGGCCTATCAATTTTGTTAGCATGTATAAGCTCTAATGTTCCTGCGAGATATTGCAGGCTCCTGCCTGCCTCTGAGGGAAGGGTGCCAGAGGCCAGGAAAAATTCCGAAATCCTTGCCATTAACAGAAGAGGAACAAGCAACTGAACAGTTAAAAACATGGTGGGGATAATAGGAAGGGAGGGAAGGGGGAGATGGGAAATAGTGAGGGGAGGAAGAGTTGACAGAACATGGCTGGAGACAGGAAGGAACAGATAAGTAATGAGGGAAAGAGAAAGTGGAGATGTAGTATGAAGGGGGGAGAGGGAAAGATGGGGATTTTCAGGATGAAAGACATGGGGAGAGGAGCAAGGCATAGAGAAAGAGGAGGAATTACTATGGTTGGGAAGAGACTGATTTGATGCAGGAGAGGAGGATTGTGTGGAGGGATTTAGCTGCCTTCTTTATGCTAATAGGGATTTTGACATCTTTCTCTGCTACAGGGTAACCATACTTGGGTCCTCATGTTTGGGCAGAGTGTGAGGCTGAAGCCGGTTCCCCTACAGAGCCTTTCTGAGTTGGAACGAGCTCAGCTGCAGAATGTTGCTTGTCACCGACTGCAAGCAAAGAACTTGAGCTGGGATATCAGAATCCCTAAAGGTAAGTGAAAATTTGTCCAAAGCACTTCACACTCAGCAAGCAGCGTGCATCAAGGACAGGTTTATGGGGAAATACACCACTATGCTGTAGCACTGGACTAGTAATAGTTCAGAAGGAAGAGTACCCCTAATACCATGCAAGGGCACTAAGTCAGTACTGCCATGCAGAGACCGGGCTACCCAGGGCTGGGGCTTCCATTAGACAAGCTATTGTAGGTGGTTGCCTAGAATGCTTACGTTCTGGATGTAGCAAATAGGCTTCGGCAGGCTAGCAGCTCATTCTCTAGCACTGTGGTTGGCATGAGAAAGGGTGCTTAAAAGCGCATCAGTTTTCTCTGAGGCATGGAGTCAGTCCGAAGCTCTCTTAAGCACCTTTCCTCATGCATGCCAGCCACGGGGAGATTGATGCCGAACTGTGGCCATGAGGTAGGTGTGCAGCAGCAGTTGGGGGTGGGAGGGGGGGGGGAAGGTGCCAGAAGAAGGAAGTTTTGTATGGTGGCGATAGAGTGGGACACCAGAAGAAGGAGGTTTTGTGTAGGGGTTGTAGCTGAGGGGGGAGGGGGGGCCCAGAAGGATGTTTCACCTAGTGCACCTGATATCCTTGCACATAGCCTGGAGCTACCAGCACGAAAAATCCCAGTATTTGTCCTCTAAATACTGGCATAGCCCAACCTTACTTAGAGTACCTCTGGAGTATCCTAGATCTAAACCCAAAGTGATAGTTGAGCTGCTTGCTACCTTTCCCTATTTAGGAAAGAAATGTTCTTGTTTTTAGCCACTAAAATATTTGTTGTTATATTGGTTCCAGGAAAAATGATACAGTTTGTAGGTTATGATATCTTTTATTGAGCCAGCAAAAATAGAAATTATACATAGAAGTTATTGTATTTAACATTCTGGGCCTTCAGATGTCCTTTTTTAGTAAAAACTTGTTATCATTTTCAACTGAATTCTTGCTTTACAACAGCAGCATTTCAATGAGGAATGAAAGCATCTTCCATTTCCTCCTCACCAAAACTCCCTCTTAAAAGCTTCAAAAGTGTGTTTGTATGTGGTGTGGCTGAATGCCCAGCACTATTCAGCTCCTGACATCTCACAGATTCAGGGCAAAGGATGAGACAGACAGAGCTTTCACCTTACTTAAGACCTGAAACAGTGGTTCCCAAACTGTGCGTTGGGACCTCAAGGTGGATGACATCATCAGTAGATGGGGTTACAGAAACAAGCTTCTCCCCCTCACTTTGTCACCTATGCCTAGTAGTGGCAATCAGCGTGGCGCCTGTGTTTCATTCAGTGTTCACAGGCCCCGTTGTCTCCTGTGTGTCCTTCCTGCTTGACTGATGGAGTTTGTGAATGTATATTGGCAGATAGAGCCCTGTGCTAACTGCTGCTGCTATCTTCATGGAGAAGAAAGTGCATGAGGGAGGAGAGTGGTGGTTTGAAATAGTTTTCATCATTTGGGGGGGGCGGGATGTCACATGATAAAAGGCTGGGAAACACTGCCCTGAAACCTTATACGATGCGGGAAAAGGGTGCCGCAATTGTAAGCTTCACCATGTTTGACTCTTAAGACATTATAGAATCCGGGTCAGAGCCAAATTTTTCTTCTGAGCCCCCATAGACAATGGGAAGGGGGGGGGGTCCATTCCCTCCCCTGCTGAGTCTGCCTTCTGCCAATGAGAGGAGGGGACGGATGCTGTCCATTCACAGCCCCGTGCCTTCCTTCTACAGCAGAGCAAGGGGAAACATACTGTGCGCCATACTCCCTCCCCCAATCCTGCCCTCTCACCTTTCTGCAGTGGCGGCACCAGCAGCAGCACCTTCATTGTAAGGTTTCAGCGCAGGGCAGACAAACCCTTGCACTAGAGACAGCCTACAGTGCTGCACCCCTTTCTCTCACACTTGTGGGAGGAGGGGTGGGGAGCCACATATCCCATACGGAGTGTGAGGACTTCCCTGCTCTGCACAGAAGCTTTACAATGTGCCTGCTACTGCTACTGTGCTGCTCCTGGGACTAGTCCAAATTGGAACATAGCAGCAGCGGCAACGCTGCAGCACCTATCCGAAGTTGGAAGTGGAGGCAGTTGCCTCCGTTGCCTATGCCTAAATCGAGGCATGATCCGGGGATAGGGTTTATGGCTATAGATGGTGTTCTGCTTCTGCAGGATCAGGGAGTAGCATGCTGTGACCGCAGGCCTCACTCTGCTTGGTTCTTGAGATCTCACAGAATCAGAGAATGGGATGCTCCCTGGTTTAGCTCCTGAGATCTCACTGAGATAACACAGAGTCCAATAACCTCTGGCGTTATGTCTGTACTGAAGTATTCTTAACTTCGGGAAATTCATGCAATACTCTATATATAAAAGAGTATCTGAAAAATTTCCAACTCAAGAGTGCAAAACTCTTGGAACATTATATCCACAGGCTATATTCCTTCTAATGTTTTACTCAGTAACCGATGTACCAACCTATGGGATTTTCCACGGGCTAGCAGCCTATTTCTGGTGAAATTTGCTATAGATGTAAATGAGCTCTTTTGCAAACTTTCACCATAAATTTTCCTACTGGGTCGGGCTGGAAAAAAAGGCTAAACGACCAGGACAGACACTTGCCATTCTTGTATATCCTTTCTTAGTATAGGATTCAATTTGTTGTTGCATAATCAATTTAAGTTCTTACAGCAGATATTAAAAGTAGCTAATGGAGCAGTGTACATTTTCAGAAATATTTGAATAAGATGTTGGTTGCGCTTGTGTGCTTTGAGTATGTTTATGCATAGGGAGATGAAAGACATAAACACACAAAATTGCCACACACATCTGGAGGACAATGTGCTAACTCACAAATTTTTTTTGCAAGAGGGGCCGAGAAATGAAAATGTTCTGAAATGTGTAAAAACGCCAACATTTCAGAGTTTAAGCACATTTTTCCATGAAAAAATTTGCAAGTTTTTCAGATAGTAAAATTTCATACATAGACTTCTACAGAGGAAATTTTACTAAAACTCTGAATCAATGAGGTTGCTTTGATATAGTGTCATACAAAACAGCTCATTATTTCAGAATCAAGCGATAAACAATACATGGAAACCTCTTCCCGTTTTCATAAAAAAGATGACTACACCTCATTGAAGTGCATGGATATCTCTGCGCTGGTTTTCACTTAATTCTAAATTAATGAGGTGCTTTGCATGATATAACGTTATAGCACCTCATCATTTGAGAATTTTAGTGAAATTTTGCATGGAGCAGTTTGCACATAAAATTTAACTATTTGGGAGGCAGCCACTTGCAAATTTTATAGAAAAGCACACAAATCCTCTAAAATTTGGGCGTTTTTTTCATTGTTTGGCCTCCTAGTTCGAGTGGTGATTTTATGCACTTGTCTTTCATGTCCCTATTCACACACACCCAAAGTGCATCCACAACACAATGTATACATCCTGCAAAGTTTCACAAAAATGTGCACTGTTCCATTGGTTAGCTTTAATATTAGCAGCAAGAACTTAAATTGGACATACAAAGTAAGGATCCTGTATGTAGGAAAGTGCAAGAATGGCCAACGGTTGTCCTGAATCCTCTGAAGAACTGACAAACCAAACTGAAATATGCATTGCAACATCATTTGAGGAGTGTTGTATGGTAATATTATGTTGGTGGGAAGGTTGCTTCTAAATTTAGAAATGCTGACCAGAAGCTCTGTTTAGAAAGTTTAATGCATATGTTTGTGAAAGATAAGTTAACAGAAACCCAGCTTCCAAAATGGTTTCCACTAGGACTGGAATAAAAAAAAAAGAATTCAGGGTCTAACACTGTACCTGCTTCTTACAAACACTGTAGATTTACAAATAGTAGTGGGAAAGTCTTTGATGTGAATTGCAGGTCACATCATTCACTTTGTGTATGTGCAGATATAAAGTATGTGCCATCTGTGAAATATATTTAGATGGAGGTGCCTATTCATATCTGTATACGCTTGTGTCTATGTCTTTACATTACATATTGGTGCATGTGACCATTCATTGCTCGTTATGGTATGAGCACAAAACTGAGACGTACTTTCATGTCGCCTTTCGTCTGAATGCTTGCAGAAGTATCAGGAAGTATTTCATAGAGAAGTAAGATTCCTATAATGTATCAGCATAGGCTGAGTAATATGATTTATTGGGCCATCAGTAGAATGACTAAGAAAATATGACGCAGAAAGGATGCTCTTTGGGCTGGCAGTGATCAGTATATTTTCTTTTGTTCTGTACAAGTTCTTGTAGAGCAACTTTTTGAAAATCAATCAAGAAAATTGCCATAGCATCCAAATACAACCACAATTGAATTTGTAAGATTGCTAATAGGTGAAAGAACCCGGCACCTGGCACATGGTCTGTCTAGAAGCATTCCTGCAATAAAATTAGTATGACGCTATCAGTAGCTTATGAGTCACATACAGGTTCCTCAGAGTTACAGCACCTCGGGAGTCATATATGTGTGTGTGATCATTCCTATGAGTTACTGCAGTTCAAACATCACAGTTCTTGCAGCTAAGAGGCCTCATGTACAGTAACAAAGGAAAACAGAAGTGATAGAGATTTGTAAGATGTTTATTCACCTACAGAGTATTTTCCTTTTCATTTTGTGACACTGATTTGTAGAAGAACCACTGTACTCCGAGATATTAAAGATAATTTCTGAAGCATAGATGCATGAATTAACTAATTCCTTTCTCTCCAGATCTTTTTTTCTATAAACATGGAGCTCCAGAGCAAAGTCTTGGCATAAACTGATACATTTTTGGTCACTGTATTTCATGCTGGCCTCTTACAGTGCATCTTAAGCACGGTTCCATGCTGCCGGCGGATATGAGATTAGACTTTTGCTACAAGTGTATTGCCTTGCAGGGGAAGCTAATACCGTGCTGATTACACATGTACAGTACCTTGCAGAAGCCTTCACACTCTGCTGTTTAACAATTTTAAATGCATTAAAGGAAGGGGTTCTTTTACTGATCTGCACAACATACTCTGCACTTTCAGCATGAAAAAACAATGGTCAAAATATTCAAAAAGCATTTAACAATAAGAAATCAAAAGGTTTTGATTGCTTAAGTCTTCACATCTTCTGTCATAGCAAAGCCAAATTAGCTTTATTTCCAAAAATTGCTTTAACAAGGCCGATAAGTTAGTGCACTCCTTTCTTCCTAGCCTTTCCTTTGAGCTGATTCTAATACTGGATAAAGAATCAAGTTATTTCCATTGTATGAGATGAATTTTAGGCAAAGGTCTAAACATACTGAACACACAGCTGCTGAAAATAACTTAGGGATAAGGCTATTCAAAAGGTATAGACTACTGAAAAACTAGAAGAAGTTTCAATGTGTTTGAACATCCCTTGGGGCACTGCCAGATCCATCATGGTAAAACCATGTCCACCCGCTTCAACTAGCCCTCAACACAGCAGCACGTACCTTCTGCAATGCGACCTAACCAAACACATAACTCCCTCGCTCAAACAGCTACACTGGCTACCCATCATTGAATGAACAAAATTCAAATCCATCCTTACCATCTTTAAAGTCCTCAATGACCTATCAGCCACCCACCTATCAGCCAGCCACCCTAATACATGAAAACTGGATCCCAAAACACCCTAATCACCCCAGCAAATTTCACCAGATCCAGCACCACTACATCCAGAAGAGCCTTCTCTCTATATGCACCATCCCTCTGGAACTCAATCCCATGCAAACTCTGGGCCACAAAGGACCTACTAACATTCAGAAAGGCCCTCAAGACTCACCTATTTACAGCCTACTTCACTGAAGACATGACATAATCCCATCACGCAACAGCCTCTGTCTCCTGTCTCCCTATCTCTCTCCCCTTCCTCTTTCTCTTGCCCCCCGCCAGCCCTTCTATTCTTCCCACTCCTCCATAAGCATTGATCCCCCTTTATATTAAGTTCTCTCTAAGTTCATTACCCTGTTACAATATATTAAGTTCTGTTTTGATGTAAACCGCTGTGTAAAATAAATAAATAAAACCAAGCCCTGCCTCTGAAGGAAACTGCTGAGGAAGGTCACTGTGAGGCCTAAAATTACTTTGAAAGAACTATGGAAAATGTTGACTGTTTCAAGGTTACCTCACATACATGGCATTAATTATCCAGGTATCTCTAAGTGCTCCCTATCACACTGAATGCAGTATTTACCTTATTAGGTATCTATAGCTATATGAAATAAAGTTCAAATTTTAAAAGTATGATGCCCACTTATGCCTTTTTGTGGGATTGTTCTGGGAGGGGTGATTGTTGATTTTAATTGTCAAAACCTCAGGGAGGGGCTAGGGGGCTGGGGGGGGGGGATTTTAATTGTCAAAAGTTAACTGAGAGGAGGACAGCAGGACCAAAGATTTGTCCTGCCTAATATCCTTGCTCTGGCCCTGTGCATAAGGCACAGATCTTCATCAGAACCCAATAAAAGCGAATGTAAATAGCTGAAGAGAGGACTCGGGAAACTGGTTCTACTGCACTGTACAGAGAGTGACCACAATTAAAAGATTCAGACCTTTTATTTTAAAGGAATAGCATTAAAAATTCAGAGAATAATATAAATTAGGACAAGAAAGATGGGCAGTTCAGAAATAGAAAGTAAAAGGAAATACGTAGTACAGAAAATAAACGGATGAGCAGATATTTTGATCAGTTTATCAAGTATTGTTGCTTTAGGTGTGATTTGCACATGTGAAAACGACCATTCACACATGCAAATTACATCCATGCCCCAACAGCGATTGTAAAAAGGGTCAAATTTACATGCGTCTCCCGCGGGTTGGGGACGTGGTTTGGGCGGAGCAATAAGATACATGTGTATCTCCAGTTTCATAAAGAACTTGCACGTCGGTAGCACCAGTCATCCATGTCTGTATTCATATGTGTCCCAGGCAGCACTGAATCATCTAAACATCAAAGAGTGGTGGGACGTCCACGTTTCTAAAATGGACATGATAGACATGTGAATGTACCACTATTCAAATGTGTGCATTCTGAGATATCAGCACATGCACATGCAAGTTGCTGGGAAGCACTTGTTGATATATCCTACATGTATGTTTCTGAAATTGCATCTCCCACTGCATGTGTCTGTGTTGTCCTTCTGTGTGTCTGCATGTCTGGTACCTTTTGCAGATACGTTTACAGCGAGGGAGCAGAGATATGTTGATTTTGGAACTGACCTACATGTGTTCATCCTTCCCTTTAAAATTGATTTAGAAACTGAGACATTTTCACTTGGGCGTTGCAACAATCACATGAACGGCCTTTCGAAAATACGCCTTTTAGAGCTATGTTTGTGTATTGTTTGTGATGTGGACCTCGGTGTGTTGTACATTTAGTGATCCTGGTTACTTTTGGCACATTCAATGGTCTAAGTTACAAAAACCCAAATGAATCTACTGTGGGGTGCTCTTTGTTCTCTGCGTTCCATAGACTTGTATTAGCTCTGGCTTTGATTCTATATTGATGAGTATTAACAATGACTGCACCTTTGGAAGGGTTTGCATGTTCATGAGGATAATTTTATAACGGGTGACTTAACCTGTGTAGTAAGTATGCATTTAAGTTACACCAATCATATACTTGCCCTTTGAAAATGATCTCTCTGAAACGGCATGTGTGCATTTTTGTGAATATATGTGCATACTTTTGAAATTGCAGAAGCCTAAAGCCTGTTACAACTTTTCTCTTTGGAAGGCCTCTGCTCCTCATGGGTAAAAGAATGCATAAGATGGCATTATGCGCATACTTTCGCCTGTATATATGCCAGGCACTTTTATAATAAGCAATAGCAACCTCTGTTTTATGCAATAAGAGGGTAATTTTATAAACCTTTTTGGTGTGTAAAACAGCTCTTATAAAATTATGTCATACCTTAAAGTACACGTGATGCAAGCAGGCATGTGCTTATAGAATAGGCATGCTCACGGGAGGAGTTTGGACAGAGAATAGGTGGTTGCTGTTTGCATGCGTATTTTATAAAATATGCATGAAATGTGCGCACTAACATCCATGCCTTCAATCTAGGTGCTATTTTCTGCAGGATTTGTGCTGGCGTTTTATAAAGACACATAAATTCCTGTTTGTCTTTATAAAACAGGCACCTTCCTGCCCTATTAACCTAGGCATCCTGTTATAAAATTACCTCCTAAATGGCTTTTAAAATGACTCTACAAATCAATCCGTGAGAGATATCGTAGATTATCACCACTACATAAGTACAATCCAAACTTTTCTTGTCAGACCTTTATAATGTAATCCAGCCCAAAAATGCCGGTGGACCATTATTTGACACATTAACATTCATTCCTCAATTTAAGATGGAGGATTATCCATTATATCCCTGTTTTGTGGCAAGGGGGAGATTGCAGTGTGAAGATGAATTATTATGAACAGTTTTGAATTTACACTTTAACTTCTACAGCAGCGAATGGTTTGAATGTAGATTATGGGGTATGTTTACTAAACCGTCTTAATGTTACCAGCGCTATTTGCAGCGATAATGTGAAGAATGCCATATAAGGAGTGGGCGTTCCAGTCCTAAGGTAGCAAGAATCTGTATCGTGCAATAGTGGGCGCCGTGGCACGTTAACGCATGTTAACCCTAAGTACATGCCAGCGCTGTGTTAGAAGCTATAACAATGTAGCCCACTGATTACTGCAATGACTGTGGAGGCCGAGATCATGGGATTGATCCTGCAGTGGTGTAATCTAAAAAGGCTGTCTGAGGCATTTTCTTTTAATTTAAATCAGTGCTGCCAGCAAAAACACTCTCACAGTGCAGTAACCTAAGGTGCCTCATAAGGCGCCCTATAAGGCGACCCATAGGTCACATTATAAAGTGCCCTGTCTGCCAAGGCACCCTATAATGTGCTCTATAGGGTGCTGTATAGGGTGCCTATGAGGCACCTTAGGCTACAGCACTGTGAGGGTGTTTCTGCTGGCAGCACTGATTGAAATGAAAAGGAAAAGCCTCAGACAGCATTCCTAAATAACACCACTGTGGGATCAAACCCATGACCTCTACCTCCACAGTCATTGATGTAACCACTAGGCTACATCTCTGTAGCTGCTACTACACTGCTGGCTGGCTACAGAAAGACTGCAGGTCACCACACAAGCTGTCTGCTGTGGTTACCAGGATAGGGTAAACCCACCCATACCCATGATGCACTGCACATGCAGATCAGCAGTCTACAGTTGATCACATAATGGGGTATGCACCCCCACAGCACCTCGGCCTGGTAGGGGGAACTGACCATGTGAGTCACTGGCACAGAGTAGCTACAGACTGTGACATTGTGTGGGTCCTGTGCTCACCCTGATGGTGAGGTGGGACACCCAGCACCAGGTCCGCAGCACCTGGTTTGGCTGAGATAGGCTATGCTGCATGTCCCCATCAGTGCCAGTGTGTGATAGATAGCCCTTGCAGACACACCTAGGATACACCTGTGTCCATCTGTATTTCCCAGTCATATCTAGCCCTTGTGGACTATAATGCACCCAGAATAATGCATACCCTGTGTGGGTGCCATGGTCACATGTTATAGGTGAAGGGGGCTGTTTGGACCCAAAAGCAGATTATGTAGCACCACCCAACCTGCCCTCTGAGGCTCGGGGGGAGGGGGGGGGGAGGGAACAGGACCTCCCACCAACAGATCCACATTGTACAGCTCTGCAATGGTGGTAATCGAGAGGACCATCAACCCCACTCCTGCTGGGGAACAGGCACCCTACAGCGCAGTCGATGCAGAGCTGTACGTATCACATAAGGCAATGGCAGACAGGCAGAATGCTGGAGAAGCTCAGCTGCCCCCACCACTATCTGGCATTGACCAGCAGAGGGCATAGTCAGTCTCCACCCACTGCACGGTGTTCCAGCCATACATTTGCTAACTGCAGACAGTCTGCTAGCTAGTACATAGTGCATGTTCCTGGAGGAACTGTGTGCACCCAAAAATGGGATGTGAGCACACACACCAAGCAGGTATATCAGTGATGGGGCCCCAGAAAAGAGAACCCTAAATATTACTTGAGAAAAATGCTGCATAAAGAACCTAATTATGCCATGGTCACTGCTCAGTCAGGGTGAGAGTGACCTCCCAGCATGACATGTTGTGGCCATCCTGTCTGTGCAGGTGATGGTCGGGCACTACAATATCCCAGCCATTGCCCTATACCCTGTGCAGATGCATCCTGCCCAGGCCACCCTGTCTGGGCCATACCCACAGTACCTTGCTCCTCATTATGCACATTGGCAGGCTAAAACTGGAAACAGTGCAAGCAGTGTGGGCTCAGTAAGGTGTAGGCAGCCACAACACACTGGATAGACATACACACACTCCCACACCTATGCCAGCATTGTGCAAATATGGAGGTTTGTGGCAGCCCTGGCTGCCACACCAGTCCTGGGCACAGTGTGGGCATTGCTATGGTACGCAATACTGTTGGGGTCACTCCCTGGGGTGGTAAAAACTGGCAGAAGCAATAACAGAAACACACTCCACAGATATCAGAGAGGTTGCTATGATGAATCTCTATCAACAAATTGTGTTTAACTTAGGATTTGTTAGCTGACATTAATCATAGCAACCTTTTGATATATGCGGAACGTGTTCCCAAGTTTAGGACGGCATTGCTAAGGTATGTAAGTGCCACTATTGGGAGATGACTCTCCGTGAGGCTTTGGATAGTGGAGCATGTGGGTGTGGGTGTTTCTGCCCCTGTTGGCTGCTGCTCTAGGGGAGAGGTTCCCAACACTGGTCCTGTGGGCCAAACACTGTTCAAGTTTTCATGCTGTCCCTAATGAATATGCATGAGATACATTTGCATACAATGGGGGCGATGCATAAAAATGCAGCACAGGCATATTTATTAGGGACAGCATGAAACCTGAATGGTGTTTGACCCTCCAGGACTGCAGTTGGGAAACTCTGTTCTAGGGATTGCACATGTTTATGGTGTCTGTGCTCTGTAGGGTAAAATATAGGTGTTTCAGGCATGTATAATTTATCTGCAATACAGCTTCTGTCTTTATTACCATGGTTTAGTACTGGGTGAAATATGGGGACAAGGTTGGCAGGAGCCACAACTGGGACTTGAACTTGTGACCTTCTGCCCCTGAACACACTGGCTATGTGTACTGCACCAAACTGTTGCCACAAGGGCAGATCATTCCCTGGGGATACCATGACTGTTCGTCAGACAGACCTTGTCTGTTGCAGTGCACGGCACCCACCTAAACGGGGCTTGGTTGTGTTCTGCTGTGGGCAGATGCCACTGCCCCCTTCGCCACCAGCACCCCTCCGCCACCATGCTGACATGCCCTTATGCAGGTGGTGCTGGTGGTGCGCAGTCCAAGGCCATCCAATGTGCTGGTAGGCAGCTGCCTATGGTGTGGGTTCTCGGGTAGGGGTGCCTGCATGGACATGCGCACTTCCCCCCGGCACCGCCTGCCAATGTTACGTGCCCTGGGGGTACCTGCTGGGTAATATCCCCTGTGACAGTGTGGGACACACACTCATGCCCATGTTGGTCCCTCGTCAGTTGCTGTCTTGCTGCTTTACAGTTTCGGCATTCCTATGTGCCACCTAGGCATCTGCCTAGTCCGCACTGTGCCCCAGCTGGACCACAGCATGTTCCGCCTGCAGCCCCCTATATCCCATTTACAGCATCAGTACTGTTGCCCTTTCCTACGTGCCCACTCTGCTGTTGCTGCACATGTGCACGCCCTAACAAACCTGCCCAATATAAATGACAAAAACCCTGATCACCGCTATTTCAATGTGGGATCATTCACTTTGTAGGGGGACAGAGCATAGACCCTTCCAAACATGATATCTTCCTTTTTACGCTTTGTCAGTAGTGTTGCTTTATGTTTATCATTAATATCACTATTGGCCAGCTTGGTTATTGGTATTTCAGATGTGGTTCTGGTCATTTTATATGTTTATTTGCCTTTTTGATTTCTGCACATATATCACTACTATCACTTTTCTGGGTTTCCCTGCCTTTTCTGTACATTGCTGACTGAAATGGTTTCTCTCTCTTGCAAATGTGCTTCTAACGCGAGGGTTTCACTGGCGTTAGTGTTCAGACCCGGATTTCACAGCTTTAGTATGCCTGGAACCTCTCCCCACCCACTCTCTGCCCATTGACCCCTATCTCCGCCCTCTCGGAGGCCTTACTCCACCCTTCAGAGCCAGATTTCACAGCGTTAGTGTGCCTTAACACCGCTGGCGATGTTATCACACGATACGTTACATTATTACGCGATAACATTACGTATCACATGATAACATCACCGCTGCTACGTTAAGACGGTTTAGTAAACATACCCCTTAGAGTGGTACTCTTTGATATAAGAATTGGCCCCTTTAATTGTTACAGCAGAAGTAGATATAAGAGAAATGAAGCCGCGGCCATTTTTTGGAGACCGAATGACTGCCTGGTGTTTGGACTAATAGAGACACACAGCACTTTGCTGCATATTGTCACGTAAGTATTTTCAGCTAAGTAAAAATGATTTTTCCCTGAAGCAGAACATGTAAATAGATGACATTGTTCGAAACACAACATTGTATGTGCCTTGCGAAAGTATTCATGCCCTTGGTTTTTGCCCTGTTTTATGACATTAAATACAACCTGGAATGAAAATGGAGATTCATTTGGATGTTAGATAATGGACCTAGCAATATAGTCCAAATTGGTGAAGTGAAATGACAATAAAATACCTTGTATATATAAAAAACAAGTAAAAACTGAAAAGTTATGAGTGCATATGTATTCATCCTTTTTGCTATGAAACTCTGAAATAAGATCTGGTCCAACCAATTAACCTCAGAAGTCACGTAATTAGTTGGTTAGGATACACTTGTGTGCAATCAGTGTCACATGATCTGTCACATGATGCCTGTATAAATATACCTATTCTGAAAGGCCCCTGACTCTGCAACACAACTAAGCAAGCAACATGAAGACCAAGGAGCACTCCAAACAGGTCAGAGACAAAGTTGTGGAGAAGTATAGATCAGGGTTGCATTATAAAAAAATATCCCAAATTCCGAATATCCCGTGGAGCATCATTAAAACCATTATAACAAAATAGAAAGAATATGGCACCACTACAAACCTGACAAGAGAAGGCCACCCACCAAAACTCACAGACCGGGCAAGGAGGGCATTAATCAGAGATGTCACAAAGACACCAAGGATAACACTGAAAGAGCTGCAAAGATCCACAGCGGAGATGGGAGTATCTGTGCATAGGACCACTTTAAGCCATACACTCTACAGAGTGGGGCTTTATGGAAGAGTGACCAGAAAAAAGCCATTGCTTAAAGAAAGAAATAAGAAAACATGTTTGGAGTTTGCACAACAGCATGTGGCGGACTCCCCAAACACATGCATGGAAGAAGGTTCTCTAGTCAGATGAGACGAAAATTGAACTTTTTGGCCATCATGGGAAACGCTATGTATGGCACAAACCCAACACTTCCCATCACCCCGAGAACACTATTCCCACAGTGAAACATAGTGGTGGCAGCATCATGCTGTGGGGATGTTTTTCATTGGCAGGGAACAATAAGGCTACGGGGCACAGTCCCCAACGGCCGCCCTTAAGGAGGGGGAGGCGAGGCGGCATCCCCGTGAGAATGCCAGGCGAGGAGCGTGCCGGGAGGCGGGCTGAGGAGCAGCGTCGTTTAAATCGATTGGCTCCCACCACGGGAGGGAAGGCGGGGGGAGCCAATTGCAGTGAGCAAGGGAGAGGGGAGAAAGGAGCGTGGAGCTCGTGCAGGGACCAGGCTTCTGCAGGCAGCGTGGGGAGAGCTGGCGGCATAGATTCGGAGTCGGAAGTCCTGTCTTGGAGTGCCGGGTGTTTGTGGAGCCGGCGGAGACCAGTGCAGTCATGGGGATCTGAGAGTGGCTGGAGAAGCGGGAAGCTGGTTGGCCGCGTGTCGGGAGTACGTCGGGAGAATGGAGGCAAGTAAGGGTGTATCAGCCTGGCAATGTCTCCGCGCAAGGGCCTGAGCGCGAGGAGAGTGTGAGCTATGAGGCGGGCAGTGGGGGGGCTGAGAGGGGGTCAGGCTGCAGGGGGGGCTGTACAGTAGGGTCGCACCAGGAGGGGTGAAAGGGGGTCTCGCTCTGCCTCAGGGCGTGGTAGGGAGGCAGCACAGGCACAAAGGGCAGGGCCCCGGACAGTGCAGGGGAGGGGTTGGGACCGGGCCGAGGCTTGGCCTGTGGCTTGGGCTCCTGGGCATACTAGTGGGTAGGGGGCGGTGCTGGATAGTGGCGAGAAGGGTTCGGAGGGGGTTGGTGAGATGCTTGGAGGGATGGATGGCAGGCTGGGGGGAGGCATGGGGGCAGTTAATGCTGGTAGCCCCTGGGTCATTCCTTGGGGGCAGGCAGGGGTGCAAGGCCTTGGGCAGGGGTTGGTGCTGCCTGGGGGGATGAAGGGGGGAGTGGCATACCTGCGGTGGGGTAGGTAGGGCGGGGGGCTTCCGGAAGGGCAAGGCGCGTGTTATCTGGTGGGTGGACCGGGCCTTGGGAGCATTGGTTGGGGGGTGGTCAGGGTTCCTCAGGGGCAGGGTGGCTAGGGGCATGGCCGTCTATATGGGCTGCTGCAGTTCTCCCCCTGTCTTTTCTGTCTCTCCACAGGCATATCAGGTGGCACAGGGGACAAGAGAAGAGCGGATGGAGGAGAGTGGAGCGTCGGGGCCCCCAGCGGCGACGTGTTCGGGAGGACGGGCTGATGCGGGCAGTGATGGACTGCAGAACACGGAGGCGCAGGAGCCGGCCGTGGAGACCAGTGTGGTAAGGCTGTTGGCGGCTGCGGTAGGTGAGTTGCTCGTGGATCTGGGGGATGGTCCCGGGCGGGGGACGGATTCGCCGGGTGTGGTCATGGGGAAGGTGCATAGGAAACGGCGGCATATGTGTAGGCAGAGGCACAGCTCGGAGTCTTCCTCGTCATCCTCGGAGTCCCTGTCATCGGCATCTGGGGCAAAGCGGGTCTGGCATTTGGTAGGCTCCAGCATGCCAGCCACTTCCGGTGCAGGAGGGGCACCCGCTACAATGGCTGCATTTTCGAAGTTGTGAGAGAGCGTACCACAGAAACTCCGACAGCGGATTTGGAAGAGGTGGTATATTGATATTTTCAGGTTATTAGAAGGTCGGAGAAGGTTGGGTGAGAGCAAAAAGAAGAGGAAGGAGGACGAGAAAGTGGGAAGGGTCAAGAAGGTGTCCTGGAATGTCATCAATTGGATGCGTGCGTTTTTGAGGTTAGCCAGTGTGTGGGGTCGGCAGTCTCCGGACGACTACGGGATGTTACTGGCGTATGCTGACTCTATCTTGGAGGCGGCTCAGACGCACGGAGGTTGGGCCTGGCTCAACTATGATGAAAGGTTTAGGGATAAAATGGAGGAGAATAAATTAGTGGCATGGGGGACGCAGGACATTAATTTATGACTGACCCAGATGTTAGCACAAACAAGGGGGGGTCAGGGGGGGGCAAGAGGGGGATTGGGTGCAGCTTTGGGGTCAAGCCGTTCCTTTTGGGCAGGGAGAGGGGTGCCGCAGCAGAAGGCGGCCGGGAATGTGTGAGGGGATGTCTGTTGGAGATTCAATAAATCCTCGTGTCCATTTCCTGATTGCAAGTGTCAGCATGCGTGCTCGGGGTGCGGGGGGAAATATTCCTCCAGTAAATGTGTTAAGAAAGGGGTGGGGGGGCATCTCTGCCAGCCCCCAAGTAGTAGGGACTGGCTGGATCTGGCTGTGACACCGATTCGGCTGGAGGTGTTAAGGCCATGGCTTCGCCAGTACCTGAGGAGGAGTGACAGCCGTGTCCTGGAGATGGGTTTTGAGGAAGGTTTCGTGATTCCGGTAGAGGGGGGTGTATCGGTGTCAGCCGTTTGCAATGCTCCCTCAGTGAGATGGTGGGCGCACATTGCGAAGGATAAATTGCGGAAGGAGCTGTAGTTGGACAGGATTGCAGGTCCTTTCGCGGAACCGCCATTCCCGGATATGGTTTTTCTCCATTGGGAATCATGCCGAAAAAAGAGCCACAAAGGTTTTGCTTGGGGAGTGGTGCATGGTGCGGTATGCTTCTTTCGATTCGGCGGTGGAATTGGTTTGGAAATGCGTAACCGGGTGTATGATGGCGAAAGTGACATCGAATCGGCATTTCGCTTATTGCCAGTACATCTGTCCGCGTTTCATTTGCTGGGGTTTTATTTTGAAGGGCAGTGTTATTTTGACAAATGCATGCCCATGGAATGTTCTGTCTTGTGTGCGTACTTCGAAAAGTTCAGTACCTTTTTGCATTGGGTGCTGGCGAGGAGCGTTGGCTGTATGAATGTCGTGCACTATTTAGATGATTCCTGTTTGTGGGAGAGGCACAATCCGTGGAGTGTGGGAAGTTGCTGAGGGTATCGTCGAATTGTCTAGATTATGGGGGGTTCCATTGGCAGAGGAGAAGACGGAGGGTCCGGATACCAGGATCACGTTTCTGGGGGTTGAGCTGGACTCGGTGGCAATGGTAGCGCGGTTGCCGCTAGAGAAGGTGGCGAAGCTGAGGGTCCTCGTGGCTTACATTTTAGCGTCCAGCAAGGTAAGTTTGAGGGAGATGCAGTCCTTGATGGGGTCCCTGAACTTTGCGTGCAGGGTCATCCCAATGGGGAGGGTGTTCCTGCGGCATTTAGCAGCATCCACAGTGGGCGTGAGCAAGCCTCATCACAGGATCAGTGTATCCTGCAGCCTTCAGGTAGATTTGGGGGTCTGCAAGAGTTCAACGGGACGTCGGTTTTGATGGAGGCGGCAGTCTCCATAGGGGAATTGCAATTGTTTACAGATGCAGTGAGGGGGGGGGGCGGGTTTAGGAATATACTATAGGAGCGTGGTGTGCAGGTGGCTGGCCACAGGAATGGAGGGAGGCGGGTTAACTAGCAACGTGGCTTTCCTGGAGCTTTATCCCATTTTAGTGGTTCTGGAGTTATGGCCGGACAGGCTTCGCAATCGCAAGCTAATCTGGTGGTGCGATAACGCAGCGGTGGTTAGCGTGATTAATAATTACGTGCCATGGTGCCACCGAATAGCGGCCTTGATGAGGGAAGTGGTGTTGGCTTGTCTGTGTTTGAATGTTTCAGTGCGGGCGCGGCACATTCCATGCTGCACTAACAGGATTGCTGATGTCCTTTCTCATTTTAAGTGGGATCTGTTTCGGAAGTTGGCACCAGTGGTGGATGCAGAGGGCAAGAAGGTCCCAGAGAGATTATAGCAGCTTGGTCTACGGCGATATTGAACCTGTTGCGGAATTCGGTGTTCGAAGCGACGTGGTTGGCGTATCAGCGGGGCTACGACAGGATTTTGGAGTTTCTTTTGTCCCGAGGATGGCAGTCGGGATGGGTGTCGGACCACCTGATGGGGGAATATGTGCTGGATGCGAAGACATGAGGGGCTTCAAGGGCATCGGTGCGGATGCACTTGGCGGGCTTTGCCTTTTTCTCGAGGGCGGTGGGCTGTGGCTCCCCAGCCGGCGGGTTTCTGACCCACAGATTACTGCAAGGGTGGGAGCGTGCTCAGCCGACGCCTCTCGATGGGAGGCGGCCCATAACCCATGAGTTGCTGGTTAGAATTTGTGCGGCGGTGCCGATGGTGGCATGGTTGCCTTATGAGGCTGTGTTGTTCAGGGCGGTTTTGCATTGTTCGGGGCTTTTCAGGTGGGGGAGTTAGTTGCAAATTCGGGTTGGGCTGTGGGGGGGAATGGGCTGATGGTACAGCATGTACGTTTGGGGGGGAGGGCAAATGCAGATATGGCTGGCGAGATCCAAGACTGATCAGAGGGATCAAGGGGTGGGGGTAGTATTGAGGGAGATTCCGGGGGACCCGTCTTCCCGGTGGCAGCAGTGAAGGCCTTTTTGAAGTTGCGGCTGGGGCAGGGGGGCTTGTTGTTCTTGCACGAGGGTTGGGCCCAATGTTCCCTCTAATTTTCTGTAGTCTGTGTGCGCATAAAATATCAGCTGTGTGCAGCTTTTGAAGGAAGGTTAAATTTTTGTGCGCCACATAACGACACTCGGAGTTATATACTTTAAAACTTGACTACACGTCAGAATACAGTATGTACACCACATTGATTTTAATCAAATTAAATGAAAATAGACGATTACTAAATGAAGCGGGAAATTTCTAGTAATTACAATCATAACTTTTAAATTTTAAGACGTCTGTGTTGTTTTCTATCAGAATCAGAGCCGTAATTTTTGTGCGCTCTGTTGTAAAGTATGTGCGCTCGCTCGGCGAGGTGTGTGCGCGCGCACACGCGCACAGCTTAGAGGGAACAGTGGTTGGGCCCCATTAACCCACTTTCAAGTAGTGGCGGTGCTGTGTTTGGTGCTATGGCAAGTGGGGGAGGATCCAAATCAGTTTGCCCCGCATTTGTTCCGCATTGGGGCGGTGACCAGTGCGGCTATGGCGGGTGTCCCAGAGGAGGGGATAAAGGGCATTGGCCGTTGGCGGTCGCAGACTTTTCAAGGCTATGTATGGCCTTAGAAGGATGGTCGGGCTAGGTGTAATATGTATTGTTTTTTTCAGATGCTGGGCAAAGTGTACTCAGCTGCTGGCTCCTCGGTCACTCGTTTGGGCCGTACGACGGGCTGCAGTGCGGCCGATGGGGCCAAACCTTGGACTAAATACCACGCAGGTGGCCATTCTATGGCTGGGTGAATGGGGTCTGCGGTGGACTCAACTGTTGCCTTTGCTTTGGCACCATGGGCGTGTGAAGAGGCAGCCGTCCATTCTGCTGCTGCACTTGGTCGGTAATGACCTGGGAGCCTGGACTTATAGGCAGTTGATACTGGCGGCACAAAAGGATCTGGCCGAAGTGCTCCAGATGTTTCCGAATGTGCGGCTATTATGGTCTGACATTATTCCAAGGCCGGCCTGTGGATCTCAGCGACGGTGGTCGTGGGGAGTGGTGAAAGTGAATCGACAGATTGGTCGATGGGTGTGTGAGCACGGGGGATATCAAATCCTGCACCCATGGGTGGATGTTGGGTGTGCGGGGTTGTATAGACAAGATGGGGTGCATTTATCCCCGGTGGGATTGGATTTGCTGCTAAACGACTGGCAGGAGGCCTTGGAATACGTGGTCAGCAGGGCAGTTTAACTGGTCGCAGCTGGGTTGGTGGGGGGCGACACACGACATAGATGGTGCTGTGCTGGTGGCAGGATCCCGGAGGTTTCCGGGGTCCGGAGCTGTAGGTAATGCTTAGGGCGGGAGTGGGGTACTCCCGACCCAGACAACCCTGGTTGGCCTTTGCTAATCATATGGCGAGGCCAGAGAAGGGTGGGTACTTAAACTAGCCGCTGGCCTGTCCACGGCGGAGGCGGAGTTGATGTCACCTTGCTAATAATATGGCTATTAAGGCATTGCTCTGCCAGATTGGTTGATTGTTATGAGTTTTGTTGGAATATGAGTTTGATAACATTGGAATGTTAATAAAGCTGCAACCGGTTAATGCCCAACCCGAGTGTTGTGTGGTTTGTAAAGGGTAGGAAGGGGGTGGGGGCAGAGGAGAGGAGAAGGGGGGGGGGGGGAAAGGGGGGAGCCGCTGAGTTAAGCATACCTCCCTTAAGGAAATGTGGTCAGGATTGAAGGAATGATGGATAGCACTAAATACAGGGCAATTCTTGAGGAAAACCTGTTTCAGTCTGCCGGAGATTTGAGTCTAGGATGAAGGTTCACCTTCCAGCAGAACAATGACCCTAAACATACTGCTAAAGCTGGTTTAAAAGGAAACATTTAAATGTCTTGGAATGGTCTAGTCAAAGCCCAAACCTCAATCCAATTGAGAATCTGTGGTATTACTTGAAGATTGCTGTACACCAATGCAACCCACCTAACTTGAAAGAGTTGGAGCAGTTTTGCCTTAAGGAATGGGTGAAAATTCCAGTGGCTAGATATGCTAAGCTAATAGAGACATACCCCAAGAGACTTGCAGCTGTAATTGCAGCAAAAGGTGGCTCTAGAACATATTGATTTTGGCGGGTGACTACATATGCACACTCCTGCTTTCAGGGGTTTTTTTTGTCTTAATTATTGTTTGTGTCACAATTAAGGATATTTTGCACCTTCAAAGTCGTAGGCATGTTGTGTATATCACAGGCTGCTAACCCCCAAAACTCCATTTTAATTTCAGGACAAACACAGAGGGGATGAATACTTTTACATTGCACTGTAGTTATAAGAAGAAATTACTATTAATGGCAACTTTAAAAATAAATTAAAATAAATCCAGTGACTAGCTAAAACTGGGTTGGATTACATTATGAAGGTCTGATAAAAATAGTTTGGGTCTCTATTTATGATTGTACGTTTTTTAAAATTACTCACCCATCATGCATCCTCTGTGGACCATTTTTAAGAGTAATTCTAAAAGCTGTAGAGTAGTTGGGAATGATGCAATGGCTTCATGCAGTTTTTGAAGATGACAAGCCAAGGACAGAGAAAGTTATTAGATTAGCTTACCATGACCTTTCCATGAAGCCACGTCGACAGTTCTCTTATTAGTCTAAATTCTTCAGGAGGAGCAGCTATCTCTGATTTTCTCCAGGATCTTGCTTCATTAAGCTAGTGAGATTTCCGGGTCTGTAATTTCCATAGCGTCTCATTGCCCCATACCGTTTTTCTAGAATGACATGATGTTTGCTCATTTTCAATTTTATTGCTTGCATAATTATAATTGCTAAAAAATATAAGAAACAAAGGAGTCCTTTTTAGAAGATATCCTTGTATAAAAAACACCATTTATACATGTGAATTGTCATACACATTTTGCAAGCGATTTTAGATGAGGTGCTCCTTATGAATGTATGCATCTGGCTTGCACAGTTTGAAAGGAGGCGTGTTCTGGGTGTACTTTGAGTGGACCTTAAAATTATATGTGTATTTTCTGTCTGGCAATGGAAATATGCATATGCTTCTAAATTTTTCCCCATTGACATGTGCACATGGTCCTGGGCATGCAAATCTCAGCCCCCTTCTCATTTGGACTGGGGGTTTGGAAGCATGATAGGGAAGTGGAATTATGCTTACCTCTCTGATGATATTCAAAGCCACCTCAGATGGCAAAAAAATTGAGTATTGGAGCTCACATCCTCACATGGCGCCCCATGGATGTGTGGTTTTGCAAAATTCGGTACTTACATGTGAAATCTGGTAAGTCCAAGCCAGAACGTCCAATAAAAAGGCAGGGATGTCCAAGTTTGGGCACAATTTCACAAATGTGGACGTGCCTGATATGGACGTCTTTGGGGCTGTCTAGATAGACATCCCCGGAATAGTATTCAAGATCAGGGATGCTAAAGAGACAATCAGCGGTGGTTCAAACACGGAACATGTTTCCAAATAACACAAAAAATATCTGCAATTGTGTTGGCTACTGGGGATGGTTGAGTGCTCTGTTTTCTATAGCCTCCAGATGGTTAACAGCCCAAATAAGCACTTTCTTGATGCTTATTTGTGCCTGGAGCAGGTCTAAACTTGGACAAGGTTGCATTCATACCCGATGTTTCTGAAATTGAGCGGGGATGTCTGTCTGCCGCCCCACTCCAGAAACATCCCCCACTACACCTCCTGCCTATTTGAATGTCCCCGCAGCAGGTACATCTTTAGCCATTATTTGCAAAATGACTCCAGGGATGTCTTCATGATTTGGATGTCTGTGTGCCCAATTTCAGATGTCCAATCATGAATAAGGCTTTTAAAATGACCGCTGTAGTTTCTATTCTCTGCTGCTTTCACATGTAAATGCCAAAACGTACATGTACAAAGCAACAAGTAATGCCACTCTTTACTTATGTAAACTGGCTGTTCCTGTAATATGTGCTGCTAAATACATGGATTTTCCCCACTGCGTCAAACATATTTTAGAAAAGCCTCATGTCTAGTGAGCCTTTTGTAAAATACATTATAAATTGTGAATGTATTTAGTTAGTTTCATTTTATTAATTTGCCTTTAGCTTACGCCTTCAAGATGGATGGCATTCCGTCCAGGACATCCATGCCCCTGTGCGCCCGATTGGAATCAGACACACAGGGGCAGATGCAATTCTGATCCCGTGGGGCACGTCTAACCCTGCAGGATCAGAATCACAACTAGGTCTGTACGTGCAGGCCTGGGACCCGATTCTGGTTGGCTTGTTCAGTACGTACAGGCCTCCACCTGGTAACTCAGTCAGGGCTCCTGAATGAAGTCATGGCACCATGGCGCCCAGTTGCCATGGCACCGCGGCTCCATTTGGGAGCCGCCGCCAACTTGGTGCTTTCCCTGCAGCCCAACCCCCAATCTAGTTTCCCACAGCCAGGGTCAGGCTGCAGGGAATCTCCTGCAACCCCTCCATCCTTCAATGTGCCCCGGGCCTGCCATCTCCCCACCCATCTAGAGGCCGCAGACCGCCCACAGCCCACTCTGTCTCTGCCTCTGAGCTGCCCCCTTCCCACCCCCATCTAGTTTCCCCGTACAAACTCCCTGTTTGTATGGGCAGGTTAGTCGGGAACGGCAGTGGTCTGAATAGCGGGAATGGACGTCCCAACAGGACACCCATTCTGCTATTTGCAGGGCTTATAATCAAAGTTTGTCCTGACCTGGACATCTCTTTTCCAACCTAGATGACCTATACAAATTGGACTTGATGTTGACATTCCAGTCATGGTTTACACCAAGCAGATAATTCTGGTATTTTTTTTTAGTTTTTTAGTTTCATAATATTTGGCAAAATTTCATTTCTTTATGTATTAAAAACACTTATATCGCACTTTACCATTTTCCAGAAATGCCCAGGCAGTAACATAGAAATATTTAAGTTCCACTGAGGGAGATATTCAGAAGCACCATCCGGTTAGTGCTGCTTAATATCTCCATAGATTGCCTTGGTACTGTCTGGATTGTGCCAGGGTATTCCGGGGGGAGGGGGGAGGGTGCAGAGCCTTTTGCTATCTGGATAATTATATGGATAATTTAGGGCAGCAAAAAAGCTCTCCTAAATGCTATCTGGATAAACTATCTGGATAGCAGCTGAATATTGCCACTGTCTGGATAGTGCCTCCTTCAACATCTGATGCACTAGACAGTTGCCTATGTTGTCTATGCCTAAATCCAGGCCTGGAGAGGTCTCAAATATGCAGAGCATAAAAGGAGATCCAAATATTTATGAGCTAAAAGGTTCTGCAAAGAAGAATGGGAAATAATTACAAAAGCAAGTACAGAAAGACTCTTAGATGGCTACAAAAGCATTCTGATATGGTTACAGTCAAACCTAGGTTTTCGTATGCCCCAGTTTTCGTAAGCTTCGGTTTTCGACTTTTTTTATTGCGATTTTGTCCCAGTTCTCGTACATCTGCTCGGTTTTCGTACAATTTAAAATGGTCCGTATCGGGGGCGCTCAGTACAGTACAGTACTTAACTTGTTTTTGTGATCCAGACCTCTTTGCTTTCAGCGATCCTGAGCTTGAAAAATATAGTACTGTACTGTAGCAAGAATCAAGGAGTGAGAGTGTGGCTGGTCTGATGCTTCCGACGCTCAATTAGGGGACTCCCTGCTGATGGTGAAACTTTGAGGGGTCTTTCAAACTTGCCAGTCCTGCTGCTGCTGAGCATTTTTTCCAGCTTGCAATTTGCTTTTGGGACAGAATCGGAAGCAGGCAGAGAGTCAGCGATCAGATTACAGTACAGTATCTGTGTGTGTGCTGTGTGATTGGGCAGGTGAGAAAAGTGACAGGAGCTGTTCTGCTACCTAGCTGAGACTTCGGGGGCCCGTACTGCTGCAGCCATTGCCACATGGCTCTGGAACGCATGCTCAGCTCTGCGTTCCAGGTTGCCTGAGCAGGAGAGTGGTGTTTCCGGTGGCTGTGGCTGGCGCCTTTACTGGAGGCTTTTTTTTTGTGGATCCTTCTTGGTTTTTTTCTTTTAAATTCCTGTGCCCGATCTCCTCTCTGGATGTCTGGCTGAAGATCTGCATCTTGATCATTGTGCTGTGCGGCTGATCTTTCTCCCTTCTCCTAAGCAGACCTCTCTGGACAGATTTTTTGTACGACAGGGGTCCAGTGACTCTCAAGCTGGTCCTAGTGCCAGTAAAAGACAAAGAAGGTAAGTAACCCTGGATAGGGCCTTGATACCTGAGGTCCTTATGGAGGGGGATTCCCCTTCCAAACAATAACCTCTCCTCCTCCCTCTCCCCTCCTCACCGTCTTCCATATGCCAACAAGAGTCTTCAATAAAGGTAAAAGTGATGTTAAATGTTCATTTATCCATTTCATTAGTCATTTATATTTATTTCTCATTGTTTTCTGCATGTAAAATATAGTTATTCTCTATAAAATGTATTTTTTGTGAATATTTTTGGGTGTCTGGAACGGATTAATTGGATTTACATTATTTCTTATGGGAAATATTGCTTCAGTTTTCATACATTCGGTTTTAGTCAGACTTTTTCGAACGAATTAATCATGAAAACTGAGGTTTGACTGTATTTCTGCCAAAGAAAGTGTTACAAAGTACTGACTAAAAAGGTAGTGATATTTTGGCACCTGCCATATTCATTATTTTTTTATTTTGAATCTGTAAAAAGCTGGAAATAAATAACAATTATGCATTAACATTTGCAGAAAAGATGCTGTGTTTAATTTTGTACTGTGTAGAGGTTGCATTAGCTTCTGTTCACTTTAGATTGCCTTTGAAACATACAGATTGACCAGGAATTCCTAAATGTTTGCACAGAATTTCTCCCTTGCCATGATCTGCTCCAGCAGCCACGACATCCTCCTTTCCTTCTGGGCCTTGATCTGCTGCTGTCATCACCTCCTTCATTGTAGTTCCAATATGTTGCCTCTTTCCTTTCTCTGAGGCCCCAGGCTGTGCCTATTGCTTCTTCCTTCTTCCCCTCTCTGGCCCCATTTTGTCAATGCAACCATCTCATCTCTTCCAGGCCCTAGGCCGTAATGACAGATGTTGATGATTTTGCATTGTCTTGGCAGACTGTGGCAGTTTCACGTTTTTTTCTTGATTTATTGCACTTGCAAAAAAATTGAATCTCTATTTATAGATATAAGTATGAACTTGTTACCTTACGTATGCAGGAAGTAGTACAGACATTAGATTAACTGCTTCTTAGTATTGCTGAGACTGGTACTCAGCTGCGTCTTATTCAGTTTAAATTAACCAGATAAAGAGAAAAGTGAGTAAGATGGCACTGCTGAATAACACCAGAAATTTGTGTGGACTGACTTAATTGATTACACAGGTACACTACCAAAAAACTGCCTCCAGTTTTGCAACTGATTCCTATAGATTTTGGGGTGCTGAATCCAGGAAAAATAGCCAAAATGTTCCATCACGTCACGTTTTCTTGCAAAATTAGATTTCTTACCCATATAAGGAATGTTCACATAATTTCTTTTTTTTTTTTTTTGAATTCTTTATTTTCGTTTTATAACAACAAAGGAAAGGAAGACATACAGCTAAAAGACAGATACATAAAGTGTAATACATACACCAAAGTAAACCCCTACCACCCCCCGCCCCCCGGCGTCTTCTCTAGAAAACTAATCATTCCCGAAACGGGCGTGTACTTACATTATTGTGTTACAAAACCTAACGGTGATCTGAAACATGATGAGTGCGCATTATACAGGCATGTTGGAACAATGAGCAGATTGTACATAATCATTAAGCATCTGCCATTTAGACAAGCGAGAGTGAATTTGGGCATGGGGAATAGCTCTCCGAGGTATCTGCTCATATTTGCTATATAAGCAGACGAGGTTCCACCATTCATTGACAGTAAGTCGAGAGCTATCCTTCCAATTCCTCGTGATTAAGCATATGGCAATACCCAGCATGAAATCAAGGAGAAAGCGGCCCTTCTTAGGAAGAGAGGGGACCTCCGCCGCAGAGCGGAGTCCCACGATCTTCCAAGAGAGAGGTTCGTGAAGGTGCAAGATAAATTGAATACGACCCCAGACCCGCCCCCAATAAACCTGTAGTTGAGGACACTCATAAATAACATGAACAAAGGTTCCCACAGCAGTATGGCAAGACCAACACTGGTCCCTAGCATTTATGTTCCATTTGGCTATTTTTTCTGGGGTATAAAAGCATCTGTGTGCAAAAAAGAAGAGAGTTTGGGTAACAGAGGCAGACCGGGAAACCCGCACTACTTTGCTCCAGAATACGCTCCATTGCACAGGGGTTAAAGTGGTTTGCAGTTCGCGCTCCCAGGCTTGTTGGGCTCTGAAAGTGGCCGTGTCTGCACCCTGACATAATATTTTATAAAAGTTAGAGGCTACCCCATGTGTACTACTTATAGAGTGAACTATCTCTAATAGCCCATCCTCAGTAGGGGCAGAGGGCGGCATGATTCGAGCACTTTTAAGGCAGTGTTGAAGCTGCATCAATTGAAAGTAGTGTTTCGCTGGTAGCGCAAATTCCTTTTGTAAATCAGAAAAGGTTTTCCAACGAGCTGCAGAGAAAAGCTGTTGGGGTGTCCAGATCCCCCTTGAGTACCAGGGTTTCCATGCTATCGTTCTGTTTAGGACTTGAATTCTGGGGTTATTCCATAGCGGGAGTCGTCCCGAGGACATACGGTCGGGGCCCAGTGATAGAATGAGAGTATTAAAGGCCGCAAGAGTATCGACAATCATTGGTGGATGGCGAGTGTCTACTTGATAGGACATACCGGGGAGATGGGTCAACGGAATTGGGCTACTAAGCTCCTCTTCTATGTCAAGCCAAACTGGTCTACTGTCTGTTGAGGCATCTAGCCATCGGGCACCTTGCTTAAGTAGGAAGGCTTGATGATATCTAAGAAAATCAGGAAATCTGGTACCCCCTCTTTCCTTTGCAGACTGTAGTTTTTGTTTAGCTATCCTTGGTGGCTTGCCCTGCCAGAGATAACGGACGAGAAGGCCCTCAATATCTTTATAAGTATGTAGCGGGAGTAAGCATGGCAGCATTTCTAAAATGTAGTTCACTTTGGGGACTATCATCATTTTCACAGTTTCTAAGCGGCCCCACCATGTAAGAGATAAGGGAGACCAACGATTTGTGAGCTCGCGGACTTTGGAGACTACCTCTTTGGCATTAAAACTGATAGTATCTTCTAAAGGAGAACAGTAATGGACCCCGAGATACTTCACCATGCGGGATTGCCAAAGGAAGGGAAAGGCCTGCATGTCAGCCTCATGTACCCAGCGGTTCAGTGGGAATGCGACAGATTTAGTCCAGTTGATTTTATAGCCCGATAATTGTGAGTATCCGTCAATCAGATCTAAGACAGCTGGAACCGATTCGAGGGATACGAAAAGCATAAGGTCATCTGCATATGCAGAGAGTTTAATCTCCCTATGACTGAAGGGGATACCTCGAATACATGCGGACTGTCTAATAAGGAGGGCTAGGGGTTCAAGAGCAAGATCAAAGAGCATTGGTGATAGGGGGCAACCTTGACGCGTACCTCTTTGGAGATTAAATGGCTGAGACTTGATGGCATTTACACAAATACTGGCGACGGGTTGAGTATACATGACTTGGAGATATCGGAGGAAGCCCTCCCCGAAGCCATACCATCGGAGAACTGCAAATAAGAAGGGCCATTCTAGATGATCAAAGGCTTTCTCGGCATCCAGGGAAAGACCCACCCATGGCTGATCTAGATTGGCAGCACTGGATAGCACATGACACAAGGTCCGAGCATTGTCAGCAGTTGATCTGCCGGGTATAAAGCCGCATTGGTCGGGGTGAATTAGGGTGGCCATCCTGTCAGATAACCGGGTGGCCAATATCGTAGCGAAGATCTTATAATCGGCATTGAGTAGGGAGATTGGGCGATAGTTGGCGGTTAGTAGTGGGTCTCTGCCTTCTTTCTCAAATACTACCACATTAGCTGCAGCAAAGGATCCCAAAGAGGATGTATCTACCGCAAGGGCAGTAAAATAGAGTTTTAAATAGGGAACTAAGTCTGCGCTGAACGTTCTGTAGAATTCGGTCGGGAGACCATCGGGCCCTGCGGCACGGCCCGAGGCTGTTCGTTTTAGGGCAGATTGGATCTCTGAAGTAGAGAAGGGTTCATCCATCGCATCCCTATCATCTTCAGAGAGGGTCGGCCGCTGAATGCCAGAGAGCAATCGCTCGAATGTCTCTGACGAGAACTCACATTCAGAGTGATATAGGCGGGTATAGAAATCCCGAAAGAGCTCTACTATGTCGGAGTCTGTGGTCACTATGCCCCCTCCCTGTGGAGCACGAAGGGCCGCTACGCGTTTGGCTTCGTTTTGACCTTTCAAGGCGTTGGCTAAGAGTCGACCGGCTCGGTTATTTTCACGATAATATGTCCCTCGCTGAAGCTCAATGCTCTTAGAAGCTGCAGTTGAGAGGATTGAATTATATTGAAAACGGAGACGCTGTAATCGAATTAATACACATGGATCAGTACGTGAAGTTAGAACTCGTTCGCCTGCTTTTATTTGTTGGTCTAGTATGAGTAGCTGCTGTTTGCGTTGTTTCCGCAGGCGGATTTGATAGCTAGTGATCGTTGCTCGAATGGCCGCTTTGAAGCCCTCCCACCAAGCCCAATTCGCAGTATCCTGGGGTAGATTAAAATGGAAGTAATCCTGTATGGCTGCTCGAATTTCTAACTGGAACTCTGGCTGAGTTAACAGGGCTCTATCAAAGAACCAGGCCTCCGAATTCCCTTGGGGTGCAGTAGTGTGTAATTGAAAGGAAATGGCAGCATGATCTGAAATATGTTGGGAGTGAATCTTTGCAGTGTCCACCTGAGGAACTAACAGTTTTGATATTAGAAAGAAGTCTATGCGAGACTGGGATTTATGAGGGGAAGAGAAGAAGGTGAAGTCAAGCTCATTGGGGTGTAGTAACCTCCAAAGATCAACTAAAGCAAGATCTTTGATCAGGGAGGTAAGCGTGATGTGACTCTTGGGGGGACCACTTGTCCTAGGCGGCTGTTTGTCAATCAGGGGATCAAGGACTAGATTGAAATCCCCCCCAATTATCAATGAAGTATTAGCAGAGGCCTGTGCAACCTGAGCAATGGTAGCAAAAAAGGCAGGGTCATCCACATTAGGAGCGTAAAGGCATATACATGTAAATTCAAGGTTACCTATCTTGAGGTGAACTCTGGACCATCTACCTTCTGTATCTGAGCTAGTCGCAATAATAGTAGCATGCAAAGATTTCCTAACCAGTATGGCAACCCCACATTTCTTAGAAACGGCTGGAGAATAGGCAGCCACCATGTAAGGTTTAATATTGAGTTTAAGAGTTTCCTTCGAATTTAAATGCGTTTCTTGAAGAAAAATCAGATCCGCAGCTTCATGACTTAGGTAGCTCAGGATTTTCTTCCGTTTTATCGGATTATTGATTCCTTTTACGTTCAATGAGAAAATCTTACATGGTGCCATCAATCGGTAATAGACATTTTAGGTAAGGGCGCTTGAAAACATACAACATAATCAGAATCTGTGCAACAATGACATAATCACCGAGTATTCTGTCTAATACACCCCATATTGAAAAGTATGTACCAAAGTATCTTAGAGAAGAAGCAAAACCCCCAAAGAATATGGCGACCATATGTCTGCGGGAGGAGGCCCTAGAGAGGAAATAGAAAGACATAAAAAAAGAAAAGAAACACCAGAGTCCATAATTAACACTGTCTCTGATACTCATCGAGGCTACTGTGGGTAGATGGAGTCGGGTCACAGATATTATCAAAAGTAAGGCAACAAACTGCCCTCGCCAGACTCTTTGCTGAGCTGCGGCAGATCCAATATGGCAGGTACAGCGGATATGAGAATACTTGCAGGAACATTCTAGAAGTCAGCGCATCAAGTCGGCTTCTTTGGAATCCAAAAACTCCGCTAGTAGATCAGGGTCCTCAAATGTTCTTGTCTGATTGTGAAGCATGACTCGGAGCTTGGCCGGGTACATCAGGCCATAGCGGGCTTGTAGTTGTTGAAGCCTCGGCCGGAATTCCAGAAAGCGCTTTCGGCGGTCGACCGTGGGTTTAGCCAAGTCGGGATAGAAGGAGATCTTGTGGCTCTCAAACTCCATATGGCCCTTTGCCCGAGAGGCACTTAGAATTTGCTCCACGTGTTGATATCTCAAAAGTCGAAAAATGATAGGCCGCGGGGTCTTCCTGTTGAGCGTTATGCTTGTGGGTACACGATGAGCACGATCGATCTCCAAATCTTTGACAAAAGTGATTTGGAGCAGGGAAGGGAGGATTTTGTATAAAAACTCTTTCATGTCACCCGATTCCGCTCCCTCCGGTATGCCCACGAGTCGTATGTTGTTGCGGCGCGCTCTATTATTGCCATCTTCCACTTCTTTCTGCAAGGCCCGCACCTGGCGTTCAACTTTGTCGAGTTTGGACAACCGGGCCGCATGGGAGTCCAATATGCTCTCCATTTTGTCCTGACGCGAAGAAAGCCCTTCTAGCTTGCTTTGCAGCACACCAAGATCTTCCCGCAGCGCTCGGAGTGCTTCACCGTTCGACTGCACGAGGTCTTTGACCCCTCTAATCTCTGCAAGAATTTCCTGCTGCATTTCGGGGCCCTCGCACAAGGCCAGCCCCTTCTGCGGGACGGAGGTTCAGTTTTGGAGCGTTTGCCGCGAGAAGCCGCTGGAGATCCAAATTCCAGGCGCGTGGGTTTGGTCCCCGCCATCTCACCAATGTGCCCCAGTAAGATCAGAGTAGAAGTTTCAAGTATGTACGGTGTTAATTCAGGATTCTGAGTAGGCCTCTCGGGAGCCTCAGCGTTATGCGACCATCCCGCTGGACATCAGGCTCCGCCCCCCCACATAATTTCTTTTAAGCCGACTGCAGTTTATTTTCTTGGCCCAAAATAGAGGTTGTAATGGTTAACTAACTAGAAACACTCCCTCATGATATTTTAGAGTGTTTTGTATTCATTTTATACATTAACAGGACAATTGGGAGGCGGGGGGCTAAATCCAGTACTCGCGCTGGCGCATGTTCTTTCCTGTTCGATCGCTCAAACACGGTGGTTGCGACGTGAACGTTCCTGTCAAATTTCAGTTTCTTGCAAGTTCATTATTACCTTTTGTTTGCTCAGTCGTAATCCAGCTTTATTCCGAAGTGGTTCACTACAGTTGTAGTTTGCAGTGCTGTGTATTTGTGATGGCTCACAGAGCCAGAGGTTGCGTCAACTCTCCGGACAGTTTTTGTTTTATTTGTGGGGAATATACTGTGAAAAAGCGGCAGAGGAACATTTCTGCATTTATTAAAAAGTATATTTCGCCTATTTCGGTTTGAAGTTAGGCGATCAAGACAAACCGTGGGCTCCTCACAAAGTGTGCAAGACATGTGAGGAAGATCTACGCTTATGGATGAAAGGTAAAAAACAAGCATTTCATTTCGGAATACCTATGATGTGGCGTGAACAAAGAGACCACAGCAGTGACTGCTATTTTTGCTCTTGCATTGTGAAGGGATACAACTTAAAAAATAAGAACGTAATAAGTTACCCCAACCTTCCCTCAGCAGCAATTAGGCCTATGCCTCATAGCAACGAAGTACCTGTGCCTGAACCACCAAAATCTTTGGATCATATTTGTGTGGACGGTTCTGATCATGATGAGACTCATCAGATGGCTTTTCCCGATGAGTCCAGTACTTCCGAGTTTGAAACTGAACCAGATCCGAAACCTGAACTTTTCTCTCAAGCTGAATTGAATGATTTAGTCCGGGATTTAGGACTCCCAAAAGATGCTGCCCAACTGCTAGGTTCTCGGCTTAAACGGAAAAATCTATTGTCACCAGGAACAACTTTTTATTGGTACCACAACCGCGAGACACAATTTTTGAAGTATTTCAGCAAAGAGGAAGATTTGGTATTTTGCAACGATATATACGGAGTGATGGAAAAGTTTAAACTCAAGTATGATCCTGCTGAATGGCGGCTGTTCATTGATTCGTCAAAAGACAGCATAAAAGGTGTTCTTCTTTATAATGGCAACACATTCGCTCCAGTTCCTATTGCTCACTCTGTTATTCTCCAAGAAAAATACGAGAATTTGGCCCTGATTCTTCAGAAGATTCGTTATGATGAGCATAAGTGGATGATTTGTGGAGACTTTAAAATTCTATCCATGCTATTAGGGCAGCAATCCGGTTTCACCAAATATCCCTGCTTCCTTTGCTTGTGGGATAGCCGGGCCCGCGACCTACATTGGGGGAAAAAAGACTAGCCAATTCGGGAGTATTTTGAGACCCGGTGAGAAAAATGTTCTTCATGAGAGCTTGGTACCTCGTGATAAAATTCTATTACCACCTCTCCACATTAAGTTGGGTCTCATTAAGCAATTCATCAAGTCCCTTCCAAAAGATGGTGAGTGCTTTCGGTACCTTTGCTCAAAGTTCCCCGACTTTCTGAAGCAAAGCTAAAGGAAGGAGTGTTTGTTGGCCCTGATATAAGGAAACTCATTTCAGATGGAGCATTCGCTGAAACGATGTCTGAGAAGGAAAAAGAAGCCTGGGATTCCTTCAAGGATGTTGTTCTCAAATTCTTGGGGAACAGGCGGGATGAGAACTATAAGGATATTGTTGCCAGGATGCTCAATGCCTTCAAAGAACAAGGCTGTAACATGAGCCTGAAAGTCCATTTCTTGCGCTTCCATGTGAACTACTTTCCCGAAAACTTGGGGGCATACAGTGAAGAACAAGGTGAAAGGTTTCACCAGGACATCAAGGACGCAGAGAGAAGGTACCAAGGAAGATAGAACACCACTATGATGGCTGATTTCTGCTGGTTGCTGCTGCGGGAAACCCCAGATGAAAAATACGCCAAGCAGCGCACCAAGAGAAGCATTCGGGGGAAGAAGAAACGGGCCCACCAGGAGATTGATTGACCCAAGAATGACTTTAAAATCTAAACTGTGTTGACAAATATCGTGTTTTTACTAAACTTTGAAATAAAAATTTGCTAGTTATTACCACAGTGTCGGATCTCATTTATTAGAATTTTATTTTCACACCATCGGGTGTTTGTCTTCATGTACTGCAATGGTGCGGTTTGCGTTTTCTATTCTTACATACATACCTGTACAACATTTTTTGCACATTTCTTTGCTTTGCTTTGTGTCTAACCTCACTCTTATATGCTCAATGTTTGTGCACATGTATGTGGCTGTTTTAAGTGCAGACAATTTTGCTACCATCACAGTGTGTTTTGTTGACATTACTCTATTCTTATGTGCTGCCTTGTTACAATTTTCATTATTCTTATTTGAATAACTACTAAACAATTAGTATAAAGAATTCATCCAAGACACTTTTATCGCGATCGCACTCAATCTGAAACGTTCACCTCAAACTGCTAACCCAATGTAGCAAAAAATCTGTACGTGACGGAGCAAATTGGTTACCAGATTTGGATTAAGCGCACCAAAAAACGTAAACATCAATCGAAACATTAGAGGCAGTTTAAAAAAATGTTTTTTTAGTGTACCTGTGTTATTGTTCCATTGGATGGTGCTGAATATTGGCATTATCTAGTTAAATCCTATCCACATTCCTGGTATGCCTCTTGGCCCTCTTTTTAACTTGTTAACTTTTAGCAAGAGATCGGGCTGTTTCTAGCTAACAATTAACAAGTCTGTGCGCGCAAAGGCTTAAATTTAAAGATTTACCTGAGTAACTCCTGAAGATACCCAGACAAATTTTCTGAATATCAGCTTCATTTTGATACATTTTTGTCATTGATAAAGAAATAAAAGATGTTAATGTTTGTGGTGGATCCTTTGCAGGTTGTGCATTCTTTTGTTGGACCACGAAACGAATTGCCCTAATGCAGGGATTCTATGGCCCAGTCCTTGGGACACACCTAGCCAGTCATTTTTCAGGTTTACCACAACGGATATGCATGAAAGAGATGTGCGTACAATGGAGGTGGAGCATGCAAATCTCTCTCAGGCATATTCATTGTGGTTATTCTAAAATCCTGACTGGCTAGATGCATCCCGAGGACCGGGTTGAGAACCTCTGCCCTTGTGTGATGATGCACATATGCATTGAGACTACCAGGGCTAGTGTTACATCGTTTGGACACAGGGCTGGGCCAAGAGCATCTAAAGCCATAGGCAAATCTTTAAGTTATATGTAATACACGCCGTTTAATAACTCACATAGCAACATGAAAGCTTTCTTATTTTCACTATGGCACTGGTCTCAGAAAAAACTAGCGGCACTCAAGCATGGGCTCATAGCCCTTTAACGGTGCCAGTTTTCACATCAATGACCCAGTGTCAAGATTTTTTATATATATATGTTTATATTGAAATTATCTTGAAAACATCATCTTGAAAACTTCGATCAAAAACACTTAAAAATAAACTTCTCAACGATGTTAAAGGACAAAGTGAACTTAGCTTTAAACAGTCAGCCAGATGGTCAGAGCAGGGCAATCCCTTTTTCTAAGACCAGTGCCATAGTGAAAATAAGAAAGCTTTCATGTTGCTATGTGAGTTATTAAACGGCGTGTATTACATATAACTTAGGGGCATGTTTACTAAACATTCCTAACGTGCGGGGCCGTGCTAGTGTGCCTGTGCCATATAAGGAGTGGGCGGTTCAGGCAGAAAATAGAAAAAAAACGGTAGTAAGCAACCGGACGTGTGTGCGTCACGCTAATGTGCGGGGGTCGACATTAGCGCGTGGATAGGCTAAGTGGCGCGCTGCTGAGTATACATAACAACATAGCAGTTGTACAAAGGTGAAGACACTGACCAATGGTGCAGGGGCCATGGGTTCAATCCCCCAGTGTGCGCAACGACAAAGGTCAGCTGAGGCAGTAACTGTAATGATTAACATTGTTTTAGGAGGCAAATTAATTTGGAACGGCATAAGGCGGCGCACAGTTATTTTTGGGCGGCAGAAGGCGGCGCACTGGTCCCCTTGGGCGGCAGAAGGCGGCGCGCTGATAGGCACAAGGCGGCGCGCTGATGCACAAGCACAGGAACAGAGCCACAGCACAATGGTTAAAACACTGACCAATGGTGCAGGGATCAGAGGTTCAACTCCTCACAATGCCCTGTGAAAAATGCCTGCTGAGGCAGTATGTATTATGTTGTGGAGTACTGTAGGAGGCTGTATAATTTTATTTTGTTATCACTACTAGCAAACGCACTCTCCCAGCATGTTAACATACGGCGGCCCATAAGGCACATGTTACAGTGCACTGTTCACCAAGGCACCCTTGAATGACCCCTATAGGGCAGCATGTATGTTGCGACACAGGATAATGTATAGTGCACCCTATAGGGATGGCAACCATAAGGTGGCCTACAGGGCGCCCTATGAAGCACCCTCAGAGGCACCTAATGGGTATAGTAAGCTGAGGGTGGTCTCGCCGGCATAGACATATGTACAGTAAATAAAAATAAAGCTGTGGACAGCCCTACCAAAGGGCCCCACTGTGGGTTTGAATCCATGACCTCTGGCTGCACAGGTAGTGATGTAACCATTGCGCTACAGCTCCATAGCTGTAAGCAGGCCCCTGGCTGGCTGCAGATAGCCTACACGTCACCTCACAGACAGTCTGCTGGTGTCAACAGGATAGGGTTAGGCCACCCGTACCCATGATGCACTGCACATGCAAATTAGCTGTCCGCAGATGGACACAAGATGGGGAATGCACCCCCACAGCACCTCGGCCCTGTTGGGGGAAGTGACCGGGTGCACCCACACAGCACCTTGGCCTAGTAGGGGGCACTGACCGGGTTTTTTACTGGCACAGAGTAGCCACACACCGTTACATCGTGCGGGTACTGTGCTCACCCTGAGTGTGCAATGAGGTGGCCAGGACCAGGTCAACAACACCTGCCATGGCTGATGGAGGCCAAGCGGGCGTTCCAAAGCAGTGTTAATGTGTAAGATAGCTAGTTTCTGCACAAACACCATGGATATCCCTGTCTGCCGCCATCAGGCACCCCCCCGTGGCAAACATGGTCCCCATCAAGGGATCCACACGCTACCTCCCTGCAAAGGTGGCAGTAGAGGGCAACATCAACCCCAGTCCTGCTGAGGAACACCACCCCCCCCCGCAGGCAGGCCACTCCATACACAGCCATAACACAATAGCAGACAGACATAAGCCCAGGGTATGGTAAGCTGCACTCCACCACCAGATATTCCCCTGCAGCAAGCCAACAGCCACTGCACCCTGCAAGCCATTATAGCAAGACATTTACCAGCTACAAACAGTCTGCTGGTTAGTCCATAGTGCATGTTCCCAATGGAGATGCATGCACCCAGAACTGGGCTGTCTGCATACACAGCAAGCAGATAGATCAGTGACTGGGCCCCAAAGAGAAACCCATATCTATCACATGAGAGAACTACTATACAGCACTATGGGGGGGCCTAGCCATGCTGTGGTCACTGCACAGTCAGGGTGAGCGTGATCCCCCAGAAGGACATGCTTTGGCCACCCTGTCTGTGTAGGTGGTGGCCGGACACTACAATATCCCAGCCAATGTCCCTGCCAGGGCCCTATGCCCAGTGCAGATGCATCCTGGCCACGCCACCCTGCCCTGGCTATACCCATGGTACCTTGCACCTCATTATGCACATTGACTGGCCAATACTGGCAACAGTGCTGGCAGTGCGGGCTGTTGAAGGGGCTTGCAGCCAACACCCACTGTATAGACAGACACACACTTCCACACCTCTGCCATCATGGTGCTACGATTGAGGGGGTAAGTAGCCTTGCCCACCAAACCGGTCCTGAGCACGGCAAGGCATGGATATGGTACGCATTACAGCTGGTGGTCACTCCCCAGGGTGGTAAGCACCGTCAGAGGCCAGGCCTGGAGCATGCCCCGCAAACACCTAACAGATTGTTTGGATGGGTCAACTAGCAGTATGTACATAACGTATGGATAACTGCCTGCCTGTGCTCCTAGCAAACGTCTCCGAGCTGTGTACCGTATACCTCAGGTGTAGGGTGACATTGGTAAGTTATGCAAGTGCTCGTTTTGGGTGCTGCATGCACGGTCCAATGTTCTGCCTTTCCAGGAGACATTGGCCAATGGGGCCTGTGGGTGTGGGTGTGTCTGCCCTTGATGGCTGCTGCTTTACGGCACAGATTCCCAACTCCAGTCCAGGTTTGCATCACACTGTTCGGGTTTTCCTGCTATCCCTCATGAATATGCATGGGCTACATCTACATGCCATGGGGGTGGTGCATAGATATACAGCACAGGCATTTGTATGAGTGTCAGCATGGAACCTGACTGGTGTGTGGCCCACCAGGACTGCATTTGGGTGATTCTGCTCTAGGTACTGCCCCTGTTCATGGTGTCTGTGCTCAGTGGGGTAAAAGATAGATGTCTTACCATTGCATATGTCCCCGCCATGAAAGGTGTGTCCTTACTATCACTGTTTAGTTGTGGGAAAAATATGTGGGCAGGATTGGCAGTAGCCCCAGCTGGGCTTTGAACCTGTGACCTTCTGTTCTTGTATGCACTGTCTGTGTGCACTGCACCACTGTGGAGCCACAGATTGGTTGGATTCCCTGGACTGTCCATGACTGTGGATCCGGCAGGACCTGTCTGTTGCAGTGGACTGTGCCAGCCTGCACATGGCTAGGCCTCTGTCTTCTGTGGTTAGCAGCCACTGCCCCCTGCACCACATGTACTTGTCCGCCAACATGCTGGCATGAACCTCTCTCAGAAAAAGCAGTTGACCTGATTGCAATGTGGCAGTATGGGACTGCATTTTGGGGGACTTGGCTGTAGGTAATGCCCATTGTTGTGGTGTGTGTGCGGTGTTGGGTAAAATATGGGTGTTTTCCCCATGCATACAGGGGTGTCTGCGCTATCTTTATTTAGTGGTGGGTAAAATATAGGGACTGGGCTGGCAGGTGCCCCAGCTGGGTTTTGAACCTCTGCCCTCTGGTCCTAGAGGTAATGACTCTGTCCGCTGTACCACACTTTGGCCACAGAGACAGTGCAGCCCCTGGGGGCAGTAAGCCTGGCAGGATGGAGTCACAAACCCTGCTCTACGCAATTCTACTGTGGGCATATTGCACCCTGTCTGGTGACAAACGTGCACATAAACCCCGGAAATGACCACGGGAAATGTGGGACAAAATATCACCACGCTGGGCAACAGTGATATTAATGGGCAACCATAGCAAACACTCCCAGGAAAGCTCCAAACGTGGAAATGTTTTTTGGAAGAGTCTCCTCTCAGTAGACCCTTCCAAAATTCATTTCTTTTTTCTGGAGCTTTGCTGGGTGTGATTTCTGTATTTGCCCATCACTATAACTGTTCCCCAGCTGAATTACTATTTTTAATAGTTCTGTTGTGGTCATTTTCTATTTTTATTTTCACTTTTGTGCTGTGCACATGTATCACACTGCTCACGTTTTGCTGGTTTCCCCGTTTTCCTGTACATTGCTGACGGAAATGGTTTCTCTTCCCTTTAAATGCTTTCTACCGCGAGTGTTTCACTCGCGTAGTTTTTTACATGCAAATTCGGGCCCGATACTGTGCGGGGAGCCTCTCCCCTCCCACTCTCCACCCATTGACCCCGTCCCTCCGCCCCTCCGGAGCCTTCCTCCGCCCTCCTTTCGCCGTTCGACGCCTCTATCGGACATTTGCGGGCCCGCACTTGTACGGGGCCCGTTAGTGAGCCGCGTACCTGTGCAGGGGTGACACGCACGTGTGCGGGGCATTTAAACGCGTTTCTGCGCGTTTCAGTGCCGCGTTGCCGTGCGCTATTTTGCGGCGCGCTATTTTGCGGATTTTAGTAAACATGCCCCTTAGTGTTTACCGTTTAAGAAGACTCAGACTACATTTTCTAGGCAAATCTTTGGCCAGGAGCTCTCCATAGTCTAGCATATCCCCTTCACTTTCTCTAGCCTCCTTCATGGTGTCCAGAATATCCCACCTTCCCTACCCTCCCAAGATTTCCAGTATCTCCCTCCTTCCCTACCCCCCCCCCCAAGGTATCTAGCATCTCCCTCTTTCATTACCTCCCAAGGTGTCCAGCATCCCTCCTTTTTCCCTCTGCCATCATTGCCGATTCTGACGATGATGCTACCTGACTTCCACTGGCGCCTTGAGCCGAGTCTGCATGAAAAAGAAGCACAAAGTGGCAACAGGCTTTTGAACACCCCCTCAACAAGGATGGAGGGAGCAGGGCACACAGCTCTGCCCAGTCAGGGGCATGTTCTCAAAAGCCCATTGCCTCTGACTGGTTTGCTGCTGTGTCAGCTGGCTGTGCCAGGGCTAATGCCACCATTGGGTGACATAGGCGGTCGCCTAGAGCAGCAACATTTCAAGGGTGGCCCATTGCTGCTGCCGCTGCCCCTCTCCAGGAAATGGTAATGACATTAAAACAGCAGCACAGCACTTACCCAAAGCCTCTGGTGCTGCGTGCTGTTGGTGCTTTTACCCCCTCTGATGCAGACTTTCTATTTGCATGACCACTTCTGCCCCCATGCAAACAGGAAGTTTGTGTTGGAGGGGGTGGAAACACCAACAGCAAGCAGTGCTGATTTGCTGTTTTAAACTCATTGCTGCTGGAATGAAGACAAAGGGGTTAAAGGAGTGGCCCACAAAAAAGAGAGAAAAGGAAAGAAGAAGAAGAAGAAGAAGAAGAGAGAGAGAGAGAGAGAGAGAGAGAGAGAGAGGGAGGACAGAGAGGACAGAGAAAGGGAATGAGAGAGAGAGAATGTTATATGAAATTTTGGAGTAGTGAAGGGACAAGGGAGGGAGGGGATAAAAAATGACAAATGACTTAGAATTGTAGTGGAACAGTGGATACAAGGAAGGGAGGAGAAGACACTCAGAGGGGGCATGAGTAAAACAGATGGAAAATTGAGAGACAATAATGGAAAGGAGAGGAGGCAAAGGGATTAAAAACGATGGCTGGGTGGAATTGAGAGAAAGGAGGAGGACAGCTTGGAAGGCATGACAGAAGTATTAGATAGTTGATGGGTGAAGAGCAAAAATATAAGTTAAAGGCAAAATAAGAAGTGTGACTTGCTCTTTTTCATGAGTGGCTTGCTCTTTTTCAACTTTAGCTTGAGTTTTGAGTGGCTTACTCTTTTCCAACTTTGAGCAAGCCACTCAAGAATGTAGCAAAATATGACCTTGAGAACATACCCCCAGAATTTAAAAACTGCCTGCAAAATTGATTTGCTGCTTTCGATATAAATGACAAAGTACCAGAAGAGTTAAGTGATGACATCAAGAAAATTGTGCTCAAAGAAAGTAAGAAGTCTCTACAAAAGATGAAAAAGCAAAAGTGACTAAAATGGATGATCGAAAAAACTCTGAAAACACTGGTCAACAAAGTTTTACAAAAGTCATGTTACTGAAATAAAAATAGTCATTTCTTATCAATTTTTATATGCTGAACACGAATATGACAGTGAAATTGCAAAGTTGACTCTAGTTTTTTTGTAATCTACAAGAATTAATGTTTACATCATGAAATGCATGTCAATAGTAAATATAATAGGCCTTCGGTTAATACCTGTAAAAAAACAAGTGATAGACTACTTCTTAGATTTTTTCACCTGTCTCTTGTACAGCTGTTCAGGAGCTTCTCTGGAGAGTACCCAGCAGTAGTCAGCCAGCATTGTAGTGGACCATTTTCCCTGGTATCTTTGCTCCATCGTGAAAACGTTCACCCTGTTCATCACTAACCATACCACACTTGTCAGGAAAGAAATCGAGATGGGAATCAAGGAAATGGATCTTTAGAGACATATTGCAGCAAAGTTTCTGATACCGTATCAGCATGTCTTCTACTAGTTCCTTGTAGTTTTCTGCCCTAACATTCCCGAGAAAGCTTGTTGACACTAGGCGAAAAGCATTCCATGCTTGTTTCGCATCACCCTGCAGCAAGTTGTTGAACCTGTCATCTTTGAAGATCTCTCGAATCTGAGGACCCACAAAAACTCCCTTTTTTTTTTTTCAAAATCTGTTTATTAAATGCTGGTTCAACAATACAGCTATGATGAAACAAAACATGGATACATATTTTCATAAGTTTTGCCCTCCTTCATACCTCCCCCCTCCCACCAGAGACTACAGCCAGGAACATCCTACCAAGCCAATTCCCTGGACAGGGTTGAGTCTTATCCCCAACCAGGAGCCCTCAAAGTCCCTGAGGGAAGAGGGGAGAGAGAGAAAACAAGGGCACCCCTAGAATCGTAAACTCCTCTAGTACTCTTAACTCTTATGGTAACTTGGAAACGCCCTCCCCCCACCCCCCCCCCCATCCCCCCCATCCCCCCCACCTCCCCCCATCCCTCCCACCCCCCCCACACCAGAGCCAAGGGACCTCCCACTGGGAATTCACACTTCCACTATCCCATTCCGCCACCTTCGCCCTCCCCGCAGCCAACAAGCCAGGGTACAGGGTTACCCCATAGCTAATACCTCGCTTCTAGCTTTAGAACCTAAGTTCTGGATGTAGGGGGTCCATATCAGTAGGAAGGAGGCCCAGCGCTGAGGAGTCCCCCTGGCCGCCCTGCTCTCTTGTAGCATGAGATGATGAAAGCTACTACGCCACTCCCAAAAAGTAGGGGCTGACATCTCCCTCCACTTACGAAGAATGGGGCCTTTCCCCACCAAACAAGCCTTGCGCGTTAGGATACGCCCCCATTTCCCCTTGACCTGTAGAGGCCCCAGATAATCCAAAGCTACTCCCTTTTTAATCTTTGCTTCGCTGAGTAGAGGGAATTTTTCATGCAGGTATCAGAAAACTGGTGAAGTGCGGTCTATGGCTTTCACGAAGTTTTTCATCAAACCTAGTTTGATGTGAAGGGGTGGTAGCAGGATTTTGTGAGCCTCAACCAGAGCTGGATGCTGGATATTCTTTTCTCTAACTGTTACATTTTGTTTGTGATTCCATTCCTTCCGCAAGTAGTGCCAATCCCTTGCTCGGCTATCCCACTCACATAAGAAACACATGTATTTTATATATCCCCGCTGCAGTCCCATTAAAAGGGCAACTACCTTCAAGTCACCACAGAGGTGCCAGCTGTACTTGTTATAGTTAATGGAAGTCAGTAGATGCTTTAAGTTATCGTATGTCTCTTTCATGTGGACGGCATGTGCTACTGGAATAGATGAAAGATGGTTTCCATTGTTCAAAAGCACAGTCTTCAGACTCGGTTTCGAAGAATCTATAAATAGTCTCCAGTCTTGTGGGTCATGAGTGATTTTTAAGGCATTCATGAGGCTTTCAATATTGGAACAGAATACCAGATTACTTTCCTTTCTGAAGAAAGGCTCCAACTGCTGGTGGCGCTTTCGATATGAAGTAATGTTGACATCTTCTTCTAGAAGATTCCATTGTTGGAGTCTTGATCCTAGCAATTCTGCCTTGTTCTTGGATAAGTCCAAAACACAAACCAGGTCTTTAGTTCTTCCTCTGTTATTCTATGTGGAGTTGATATGCATCCCAGTGAAAATCTGGGTCACTGCATGCTGACGGATCAGGAGAAGAACAGGTCAGCTCACCCTTTTCCTCATCAGATGAAACAAGAGAATATTCTGATGGAGGTTCTGGAATAGGAAGTCCCTCACCATGTGGAACTGGTCTCATTGCAGACGGAATGTTTGGATAGACTATGCTCGACTTCTTTTGCTTCGTTATTCCGCTGGAAAGAGGAGGAACCAAGCAGAAGTAACAGTCATTTATGTGGTTGCTTAGCTCTCTCCATACCATGGAGATTGCAAACGGCATTAATGGTCTTTTGCAATTCAACCACTGTGAAAGCTGTGTTGTACATGTAGCGCAGCATATATGCGGGGCCCAAGGTTTGTCTTGGTCACCAATCTTGCATCTGAAGTAAAGATGATATGCCTTCTTCAGTTGAGAAGTGATACTTTTCTTCTGGTTGGCAAATGTCACTTCCCTACAAATGTAGCAGAAATTGTCAACGGTATTAACACACTTTTGCGGTATTACTGTTCTGTATTGTACCTAAATGGCTAAAATTGTATGATTAATAAAAGTTACATGTAGCAGTAGCTTAAACTGTCTCGCACACAGTCTGAAATATTTTAAATGCTCAACCTTTCTGACTGCGTATAGTACACTGCTGACGTCAGAAGGCTTCAGCAGCCGTCTGGCAGTAGTATTGCATTGCATCAGAAAATGATGCAATCAACTCTGGATGATGTGTGCATGCTGGTATTATGCAATGTGATGCAATATTACATCATTCAAGGCTTATTTGGGATGTTGTTGATGTCCTACTGGATAAATTTACACGGTGAAATGTCAAAAATGAACTACATGCAATATCTGCAAAACGAGAGCCAATAAATTTTTTTTAATGTTACATTCGTGTTCAGCTCACCAAGATACTACAGATTAGGGCCTTTTAAAGTCAGTAACGATTTCAATGTTAACCAGTGAAATTGCCCAGAAACGCAGAGAAGCTGAAGCCAAAGGAGAAAGAGAGGTAATCACAGAACTCAAAAGAGATTTCCAATGTGCAGCAAGATGAGACAAGGAGAAGTACTACAATGACACATGCAAGGAAATAGAATCAGAAACTATTAGAGGAAGAATAAGTTCAGCTTTCCTAAAGCTACAAGAGTTAAAGAGGAAATTCCAGCCTCAAATTGGAATGCTACAAGGTGCTCAAGGATCCATGTTTAATGATGCTGAGAAGATCAAGAAAAGGTGGAAAGAATGTAGTCATTATATCATAAAGATCAAGTGGACCAACAGCCGTTTCAACTTGTATCTTATGATCAGGAACCATTGCTAATGAAAGAAGTTGAACCAGCATTGAAAGGATTATTAAAGAACAAAACACCGAGCATTTATGGCATTCCTATTGAAGTATTACAACAATCAGATGAAGCTGTTAACATACTTGCAAGGCTCTGCCAGGAAATTTGGAAGACAACATCATGGCCAACTGACTGGAAAAGATTTGTGTGTATACCAATACTGAAGAAAGGTGATCCAACTGACTGTGGAAATTATCACACAATCACTCTGAGCCCTCATGTGAGTAAGATTCTACTCAAGATCATTCAGCAGAGACTACAACCATATCTGGAAGCAGGGCCGTACCAAGCCATAATTGCGCCCTGTGCGACTTGCACATCTGGCGCGCCCGCCCCACCCCATCATCATCTCACCACTTTTATGTCCAGCCGGCTGCCCACCCTTGCCCTGCTGCCACCACTTTTTGTCTTCTCGGAGGTGGCAGCAGTGAAACAGACATGACTTCCAGTTAAAAAAAAATACATGCAGGTCTCTTGTATGCAGTTCTGGTCCCTCCCTCCCTTCTTTGATGTAGGTTGTGTCAGAGGAGGGAGGGACCAAGCCAGACATTCAAATGTGGGTCTTTGCAACTCTGCACTTGAAGGCTTGCCTGGTCCCTCCCTCCTCTGACGTGACCTACATTAGAGAAGGGAGGGAGAGTCCAGAACTGCATACAAGCGCAGAGTTGAAAGACCTGTGTGGGGCTTTTTGTTTTAAATTGGAAGTCAGGTCTGTTTCGCTGCTGCCGGTGCTGCTGCCGCAGAGAAAATAAAAAGTGGCGGTGTTAGGACAACAGCAGGCTGCTTGGGGGGGGGGGGCAAGGCTGGCAGCCCGAAATATGTCCCTAAGCCTTTGTGCCCTGTGCAGCTGCACCGCTTGCACAGGGCTAGGTATGGTGCTGCCTGGAATGAGATCTGCCTGAAGTTCAAGGAGGGTTCAGGAAAGGGCAAAGAACAAGAGACATCATCATGGATGTGAGCTGGATCCTTGAAAAGACAAAAGAATACTAACTGACTACAGCAAGACTTGGCTGGGTCAACCATGAGAAACTCTAGGCCACATTAAGAAGCATGGGTATACCAGAACACCTGATAGTTCTCTTGCACAATCTTTACATTGATCAAGAAGCAACAGTTTGAATGGAAAAAGGAGAAACAGAATAGTTTAAAATCAGCAAAGGTGTATGACAAGGCTGCATTCTTTCCCCCTACCTGTTTAATTTATATGCAGAACAAATCATCAGAGAAGCAAGACTGTATGAAGACAACCGAGGTGTGAAGATTGGTGAAAGAATCATCAACAATCTTCGCTGTGCTGATGACACTACAATACTGGCTGAAAGAGAAGACGATCTGAAACATTTGCTTCTCAAGATCAAGGAACATTGGGGTATGTTTACTAAATGGCGGTAAGGGAGAAGTCTTTTCCATGCATTAATGGCAGTGATAAGGAGTTTACGTGCAGTAAGTGTTAGAGGCGTGTTAGAGGCATTCCGATGTCAAGGGGTACTGGTGGACACTTAGCGGGCGGTAACAGGACATTAAGGGGTGGTAGTGGACACTTACCGTGCGGTAACGGGACATGCTGCAGGAAAGTGTCTGGCATGTACCTTAACACAGGAAAGCCACTAAAACACTGAAAGGGAAGCCATTGGAGAAAATATGGATGCAAGCACGATAACTGATGGAGGGCAGGGAAGCCATTGGGGAAGATATGGATGCAAGCACAATTGATAGCTGATGGAGTTGACTCACCTGATGCCTGGAAATGTGGCCTATGCTGTCGACTAGGTGAGATAGGCTTAGTGATGATGGTCAGTGTGGATGCTGGCTGTGTCATGGGTGAGTGGCGGCGGCAGCGGAGTCAGCGGAGGGGATGCAGCAGCAGGGGGCGCTGTGACAGGCATGCAGTCCTAGATGCTCCTGAATGCATACGCCGTGCCATAAGCTACATTATAGTATCTGTGAGGTGTGGACATGTATCCAGATATACTGTCAGTGTGTGCCATGCCATAGGCCAGGACAGTGTTGAGTAGAGGCAGCATGTTCCTGATGTGGGCAGCAAAGGGAGGATTATCCATGAGTGTCACATGGAGCAGTCACAAGAGAGGTGTGCATGATATGGCTAACTGCTGCAAATGACCCCTGATGGCCATGGTGAGGCAGCTTACTGACAGTCAAATGGTCGGTGCAGGGCTGTGCCATGGATTTTCCAAGCAGAGAGTTTGCAATGTGTGTAGTGGGTGGATGTATGGGATCATACAGGCCAAAAGCATTTGGTGTGTGTGAATCAAAAGTGGCAGTGCCATTTGTGCGGGTGGGACTAGTGCCTCAGCCTGTGCAGTTGCAAGACAATACACCCAACAGAGTGGCATGATAGAAAGGGACAAGTTGAACCCATTTGCCCCATGTGAGGCAAATAATGATGGCAGAACAGTGCAGGGGATGGCTATGCAACGAGTATTAGGTGCCTGAATGTATGTATGTAGCTGGGAGGTCACAATGATGGCAAAACAGAAAACACATCCATACCAGTTGACCCAAACATCTGCTGTGTATACATCACTGACCCGCTGCAATGCGCCACAGCAGAGCCACTAAAGCCATGCTCACAGATGTCCATGATGGGGAATGCCATGTTGGGCTACCCAACATGTGGCCATAACAGATAGAAATGTAGAAGAATGATTGTCTGCAGGTCACAGCAGAGCCAGGACTGTGCAAGTGGGCAAGCACACTCAGGCACAAAATGAACAAGTAGGAATCAAACCCTGGACCTTTGACCATGGAGACATTGTACCAACTTGTAGGCTACACAGCTCTACATGGATAGGCAGAGCCTGCAGATCTCTGATCAAACAGTTTGCTGTCTGTGCCAGTATAGGTTGGGCCCTCCACTACCCATGAGGCACTGCACATGCACAACAGCGGTCTGCAGCTAAAGAACCAATGGAGAATGCACTGATACAGCATATCAGCTCAGTAAGACACACTGGCTTTATGTGCTACATGCACTTAACAACAGCAAGCCATGCTGCAGAGAGGTTTCAGAGGTCACCCTGAGAGTGAGGAGGGGTATCCAGAACCTGGTCTACTGAACCTGCACTATTAGAGATAGTTTCTGCTGTAAATCTGCATCACTGCTAGTGTGTTATGCTTTTCTCCTTGTTTCCTGTATGCTGCAGGCATCAGTGACAACAACAGCTTGGCCCTGTGTTCTACCCCTTTTAAACACTAATCCTCCAATAACAGTGCAGGTTAGTGGCCAGTGTTAATATGCTGCTGCCATTGACAGCCACTGCAGTGGGAGTGTATAGAATTGTATTTGACTATTGCCCTGCCAGTAGGCCATGAACCACTGCTGCCCCAACCACTGAGAACTAACAGTTAACTACAGCACAGACAGTAAGGCTGCCCTTCACTGGGCTGTGTCAGCCAAACATAAAGCAGCTGCAATCAGTTTGCTGGTCAGCATGTACATAGTGTGATCATGAGCATACTGCCTTGGGATACTCAGCATTGACACCCAGCTGTTTGCTCATTGATTAGCATTTCCAGACAAAGAATGCATTGACACCACTTGAGCTAGACATCATAATAGCACTATGTGGATACATAGCCATGCCATGGTCACTTTTTGGTCATAGTGAGAGTGCCATCTCAGCGTGTGGCCACCCAGGCAATGCACGTGGCAGACGGGCACAAGGGGTCTCAGCCAGTGACCCTACCATTATGGCAGACACATCTAGGCCAATCTGTGCTGTTTCAGGCAATACCCACAATGCTATGCATCACTTTATTCACATTTTCCAGACAGACTGGGAAAAACTCAGACAATGTGAGCCAAAGTGCAGTGCAGAAAGCCACAGGACAAAGAGGAGCCATACACACACGCATACAGTCTCATTGGTGCACTGTGCCAAAGCGGATATGGTTGGCATTCCTGCTTGACACTCCTTTCTCAATGTCAGCTCAAGAAATGATAACTTGTGTGCTATTTACAGACACTATTACTGTGCTTTGGCCTTACCACATGTTGTTTCTGTGTGCTATTAGCCTCCAACCAGCTGTGGATAGTGGAGCTTGTCAGTGCTACTGGTGGGTGTTTCCACCCTTGCTGGCTGTACATGCTGAAGCTGTACTTATACTGTCAGCTAAACCTTGTCCAACAGGAAGTGCAATACAGAAACCCCAGCAGGGGCCTGAACCTGTGATCCTCCACACATACACACACCAACTGTGGGTGTTGCACCACAGTGCTGCCTTATGGGGATAGCAGCTCCTATTGCTGACATGCTTCCCTTCAGCTGGCCTTTGGCATATGCTGCAATGCACATGGCACACACAACCAGGACAAAGCTTCTATCTGCTACAGGCTGATGCCACTTCCCATGCCACCACCAACATCCCACTATGCAGACATGCCCATGCATTGTCAGTGGTGGTGGTCACAGTCCCAGCATGTTGAACATGCGGGTTTGGCGGGTGCCTTGGACACAAGGGCTAGATGGGGGGGCAGGGGCACACATGGATGGCCACACAGCCCCCCTACCAGCTGCCCATGCAGGGACCCCATCACCGCCTGTCGTCTCGGGGGAGGATGGCAGCCACTGCTGTGGTATTTTCCCAGGCACCTGCATTTTCCAGTTACCTGGAGTGCTACATCATCTGGCACTTGGTTTCTTCCCCCACTGCTGGGTTCTGCAGCAGCGGGCAGGGGGGGAGGGGGTAGGCAGTCTGGCTCTCTGCCTGGGGTGCCAGGACCATTGGACCACCCCATGTGGCACTTTGCCTTTCCGCAGCAGTAGCAGGACTTGTGCTGCCACTGTCACTGTGGGATCATGATGAACATCATAGATGGTTCTGCGGATGGCAGAATACCCCTTTGTGGAGAGGCTAAAAAGGTTGGGGCTCATCAAACTAGGGAAGAGACGACTGAGAGGGGATATGATAGAGGTCTATAGATTATTGACCGGAGTGGAACAGGTAAATGTAGGTCTCTTTTTTATGCCATCAAACTGTGGGCAGACTAGGGAACCTGCAATGCGGTTACAGTGTAACCCATTTGGAACTTCTAGGTGAAAATATTTTTTCAGTCAACCCATAATCAAACCCCGCAATCCATTACTGGAGGATGTGGTAAAAGCTGTCAGTGTAGCTGGGTTTAAAAGGTTTGTATGGTTCCTGGGTAATGGTCTTTAAACCATTGCTAAAGATGATCCAGGTTATTTTATTTATTTATTTATTATTTATTTATTTAACCGAATTTATATACCGTCTTTCTACAAATCAAGACGGTTTACATAGAACATTTAAGATAGAGTGTTTCCACTATTTACATAGAACATAGAATCAATTGCTTGCCCCATTACAGTTATTGGGGATCTTTGTGTCTTTTGGGGAAACTGCTAGATACTTGTGACCTAGATTGTGCACTGCTGGACACAGGATAATGTACATGATAGACCTTGGTCTGACACAGTTTGGCATGTTTTGTAGTCTTATGTTCCTATGTGCCATTTAGGCAGCTGCCTGGTCTTCCCTGTGCACCAGCGACCCCCACTGCATGACCCATGTGCCACCTCCTTTGCCCCCATTTGCACCATCAACAAAGTGCTCTTTCATACTTGGGCACTATGCTGTTGCTGCTAATGGAGCACTACTATCACTCACTTGGGCTCCCCTGTCTGTGCATCACATTGCAGACATAAAATAGGCTCTCTCTCCTCAAAAAACACCCTTTCTGCCAGGTTTTGAATTGCGTTAGGGTTCCTGCCATTAAGGTGCCTGCGTTAAGGGAGCACGCCTTCTTCCTGCCCACTCCTCATCCATTGACCCCCAATCTCTGCCCTGTGCAAGCCTTCTCTCCACCCACAGGGCGCTTTATGCTGCTGGTGCTGTTAGCGCGCACTAAAGTGCCTTTTTGCATGCGCTAAGTGTGCACATGCACAGTCAGCATGTGCTAACTGCACACTTTCTCCTTTACCACCGTTTAGTAAACGGACCAGCAACCGGGCATTCACCTACTCAGCACCCATACTCTGGAACCAGATGCCACACGAGCTACGTCAGATCAAGGACTTACAGGTCTTCAGAAAAGAGCTTAAAACACACCTATTCCAAATACACTACGGCATCACGTAGCCGGTTCCAACTATCCCCTCCCATGCTGCCCACCTACCTCAAAAGCCTAAGCCTCATATGAACCTAATGCTCATTTGATGTCCACTTCCATGATGATCAAAATGTCGATATGTATATAATTTTCTCCTATTATGCCTTTATATATTGCGACTCTGTTGTATATTTACACTGGTGTTCAAACTGTAATTTATGCCAATGATATGTATAACTGTAATTGTGCCGTTGTTAATCACCCCCTTATCTTGTCCCCTCTCCCATATCTTGTACAATAATTTGTAATTCATACTGGTGTTTAAACAGTAATTTATCTGCCAATCAATTGTATAACTGTAATCTTCTCGTTGTTTATCCTTCCCTTGTCTATTCCCCTCTCCCTGTCTTGTACAACGATGGACCGCTTCTGATCGCTGGAAGGAGCGGTGTATAAATGTATGCCAAATAAATAAATAAATAAATACCCCATAATCTTAAAATGGGCCTGCACCTTAACATAAAGAAGACAAAGTTCAACATTGATGGAGAAGAAATTGCATTAGTGGACAACTTTAATCTCCTAGGATCAATGATCAATAAAGAAATGGCAAGCAGTCAAGAAATCCGATGATGCATTGCTCTTGGCAGAATGGCTATGAAGGACCTGGACAAGATTCTCAAGAGCAAAGATGTCTCTCTCCATACAAAGATTTGACTTGTCCAAGCTGTGGTATTTTCAGTAACATCATATAGATGTGAAAGACAGTGAAAAAGATAGGCAGGAAGAAAATCGATGCCTTTGAATTATGGTGCTGATGAAGAATATTGGGTATGCTATGAACTGATACAATAACAGCAGCTATAGTTACCAGTCTGTCAACAATGAGCCACCTGACTGAAGACCGAACACAATTTAGGACAACTATCCAGAGGGTCGCTGTGAGTCAACACCGACTCGACGGCACTTAACAACAACAACATGGACTGCCTGAAGAACAAACCAATCAATACTAGAGGAGACCAAACCTAAGCTTTCCTTAGAAGCTCAGACTTCAACTTTCATACTTTGGATACATCATGTAAAGAGAGAGATCATGAGAGAAAGACATCGTGCTTGGCAAGACTGAAAGTCAATGTAAAAGTGGAAGGCCAGCAATGAGATGGAAGCTGTTATCTATTGTCTATACTGCTTCCTGTATACATGAGGTAACAAGAAGCAATCCATCTCATATTGCCACTTTATCAATTATGAATTGCCTGACTGAAGACCAAACACAATTTAGGAAACTATCCAGAGAGTCACCATGAGTTGACAGCGACTCGACAGCACTTAACAAAAACATAACAACAAGAAGCGGTGTGAGGAGCTAATAGATGGAAAAAAGCAAAACATAGATATGAGAAGTAACATGAAAGGGGGAGAAAGAGATGAACGACGAGAAGTGGCTTCTGTCAGCTATATGTTGGACCTTTAATTTTATCTACTATAGCCTAGATCAGGGGTTCTCAGTCCATTCCTTGGGGCGCACCCAGCCAGTCAGAATTTCAGGATAATCAGAATGACTATGCATGATAGAGATTTACATACAATGGAGGCAGTGCATGCAAATCAATCTCATGCATTTTCATTGTGGTTATTCTGAAAACCTGACTGGCTAGGTGTGTCTTGCGGACTGGGTTGAGGACCCCTGGTCTAGATTTGGTTCTAAATATGAGACTACTAAGGATTCATTTAATAGTCATCTGCAATGTGAAGTGTGATATGAATGCTCAAGAGAGCTGAAAGCCTGTATCATGGGCACTAATTTAACTAGGTGTTGCCCTTAATAGTGATGATGATTATGCTTTTTTCCCAGGTACTGTACCCCCATAGTACCTATAGGTCCAGCCAACCCTGTACTCATAAAACCTGACTCAGGAGTTAAACTGGGGGCCTTCTGTGAGGATGTGTATTGTATATGGACTGAGTCACCAGTCTGGTCCTAGTGCCTTCTTGGTTATAGTTCTTCCCATTTAATTTGTTTTTCAGCTTCTTCCTGACAGTTACTGTAACTTTCTATATTACTCAGGAGATTGAACTTCTTAGTTTGGGTTTAAAAGTTGTTCACCAGAAGGATGTGAAACGTCACACTCTGAATCCTGAGAGAGCCTTGAAGTTTTGTTTAGAATAAAGTAAATTTACAGAAAGTCTGGTCAGCTTTTCATACTTCGTGGGTTTGATGAGGAGGGATACGCACATGCCAGTAGGAATGTGTATTCACTAGCATGCATTTGATTTGTTAGTGCATTTAAAAAATGTAATATGTGAAAAATTGATCTAACATATGTTGACCTATGAATTAAGATGTACAAATCGTTTTGCATATAAAGTTCTAGCATGCATTAAAAAGTATTTTTTTTTACTAAAACAAATGTATGAAACGAACTGAAAAAAGAAATCTATTAAAATTTGGTGGGGTGGGAAGGAGGAAGATAAATCTTCCAAAAATGAAGAGATCAACTTTTTCCCTATGCACATCCCTACCAGTCACTATTGTTACTTTCCCCATATGTTTACTGAAGGAGTGGGATTTGGATTTAGTTCATGCCTTCTCAGCAATAACTTGAAGTGAGTTACATCCAAGTACAGTAAATATCTCCCTGTCCCAAGGGAGCTTATAATGAGTCAGTGGAGGCTTAAGTGACTTGCCCAAAGTCACGAGTGTCATTTGGATTTGAACTCTGCTTTCCTTTGTCCTCAGCCTAGTATTTGGATCTTTAGGCTGCTCTGCCACTCTGTGAGAGAGCTCATGTGGGCTCCATTCATGTCCTTTAAAGGCATATTCCCCATTATTTCCCAGAGTTATCATAATGACAAATGAGCATGCGCAGATAGGGCCTTTGTGAAAACAGTCTTCTAGACAGCAAGGCTTAATTTGCAGATAAAAAGGAAAAAGGAACTGAGATATGATTCATGGCAGGATGTCCCACTACTGCTATATCATCAAGCCAACCCATAGTATCTTTTGCAACATGACTGGGCAACCTCTAGGTATAATGTTGTTCATAAAAGCTAAGTAAGAAGGAGACAGGAGATGCAAATAGTGGCACGGCAAATGTAAGCAAAAGAAATTCCTAGGGAGGAGATGACTCAGAAGAATGACATGGAAGGGCTTGAATGTGCATTAGGAGATATTTGTAGTATTTCTTGTTAGGCCATAAGCCTGCACATCCTGTCAACTGCTGCCTTCACATCTGGTTTGTGTTTTAGCTAAAAGAATTTCTAGCAGTGAAGTGACAAGTTACAGAAATTATAACGTGCCTTTCTTGGACTCTAGCAAAGTAATGCATTCCTAGCCCACCCCACAGACCAAAGGGTTCTTTGTTTAAAAGAGCATTGTTTTCAAAATCATTATGGAGAGGATCAGTCACATCTCTTGGCACCGAGGCTGTGCTCTCCATCATAAACACATATGCAGGTAAGACTATATGTTTAAATGAGAAATAAGTGGAAAATTCTGGGAAGAGTCAGTACTGTGTATGCTGCTGCTGCTGGGGTGCTTTGACTCCATTCCGCAGTTACATTGGCAGACAATTCTACTTCTCATTAGCTTCCAGTAAACCTTTGGGCTCCCTCTTTTTCCCCAATTTCCTCTTGGCACCCTAAGCAAGTCTTCCAGCCCACACAATATTTATTTATATTCTCTTATATACTGTGCTATTCTGCATCAGTGTGGTTTATATTAAACAAACTGAAATTACATTGAACAGGGCATTATAACTTGGAGATAACTATTTTACAGGGAACATGGGCTATGGAGGGTTAAGTGGCTTGCCCAAGACCACAAGGAGCACCTGTGGGACTAGAAACCCCAGTCCTTCTGGCCTAAGGTTGCTGTCCTCTAGTGGGATTTGAACCCCTGACCTTACAGCCTGAAGTACCTTGCCCCAACCACTAGGCCACTCCTCCACTCCACTCCACCAGAATAGCAGCAGCACAGGTTCATTCTCTGCAGCTACCCCTCCTGCTCTCCCCAAAACGTAAGACAGTGCATGCAGTGCAATACTGAAGAAGCACAAACAAAAATGATTTTTGCCCTCTACTATGCGCAATACTAAATTAGTAAAGATGGGAACAATGTGGCAATTCAATGTAAGTGCTGTGTACTGCCATGTGGAGGATGTAGTTTCCAGTCTTAAGCCTGGCATTTGCTTCTTAAGCTAACTGAAGCTGGAGATGCTGCTGACTCAGGGACATTGTTATGATAGCCAGGCTAAGAAGGAAGGAAGTTATAAAAGAAAGGAAAACCCTGGGGAGTTACATATGTAGGTTTGTTGTTGTTGTTGTTAAGTGCCATTGAGTCGGTGTCAACTCATGGCGATCCTCTGGATAGTTGTCCTAAATTGTGATTGTGACTATCCATTGGGTTTTCATGGCAAGATACAGAAGTAGATTGCCGGGCCTTTCCTCCGCGCAGTTAAGTTTAGCGTTGTTGCCGTTGTCACAGAAATGTGATCCTCCGCCGTCAACACATGCCCATTCTGCTGCTGCCCAGATGGGTGGTTTGTCTTGGTCTGGCACCTCAGCTGAGACCTGTCCATCTTGGGAGACTCTGCCAGTAGTTAAACTACTGATAGCTTAGCCCTCAGCATCAATGATGCGCACAAGTCCTCACAGCATGACAAGCTGCAAACCAAGTGTAGGTTTATGTTACCTTATCCCATCAGTCTACTGGATCTGATAGAGCTGGGAACTCAAAGATAGGAGGAAATATGTTATACGGTAGAGATGCATTTTTATTTGAAACTAAATAGGAAATCTTGTTGAAATTTTGTGTTTGGCTTCATTTCATTGTGAAAAAATGAAAGAAAAAGTAACTAAACTTTGTTTTTCACTTTGTTCCATTTTCAAAATACAAATGAACTATAGCCAGCCCCTTTTTCAGCCCCTTCCCCTTCCCAAAATTCCACCCTGTCATAAAAAAAGCACCTTTGGGCTTTGTAGGACATTGCGAGTGGATCAGGACACAAACCCCAGTGGAGCCAGATGAAGGATTAAAGGAAAATGCTTTATTTACAGGGAATTCACAGCAGTGTTAGCAGAGACACAGTTCTATCCTCCCCCAAAGTTCCTTCACTCTGGGCTTCACAGCAGTAGCAGAGAAACAGTTCTCCCCTTTCCCAAAGTTCTTTTACTCTGGGCTTCACAACAGTAGCATTACAAGCCTGCTGACCAACGTGAAAACACCCCAGCTCCTACTTTCCCAAAGGATCTCCTTAGAGGTAGGTGGTCACTCTATACTCTATATCACCTCAGGCTCTCTCTCCCCCTTTTTGTCTCTTCTCTCCCAGTAAAAAGGGCCATCCCTGGCCACATCCTTCTCAAATATATTCAAGCCGGTTTCCTTAAAGGGGCCCAGCTTCTGGTGCTTAAAGGGGCATGTCCTTAGTCTGGCTGGAGGCATATCAGTACGGGGGATGAGGAGCTTCTCATACACTCAAAATCACATCAACAGCTCCCTTAGGTACACCTTAAAGCTTCACCACCAATCAATCAACTAATCAACTCATATGTAGCTAAACATTCCACTTTTGTTTAAAGAATTACAAACTGGGAGATAAAGACCTCAGGATGGCTCCAATCCCACCATGTGGCAATACAAATTACCATAGGGAAAAGTGAGATACTCGCATCATTGGCCTTGAAAAACTCCCATAAAAATTAATATTTTATTAATGATATTTCAAATAAAGTTCTTTTTTTTATTTTCCAAATATTTTTCTAATAATGATCAATCCATCAATTCATCAACATTTGCAATAAATTTAAAAGTGACAAGTATCTCCAAATTTTCAGTGCAACCACACTCTCTCCTGTGGATACAGCAACCAGCATCTACTTGGGTCAATCAACCTCACCAAATGGACCCTGTAACAAGGACAAAAACTCCATCACTACACATGCATAACCAAATATCACAAAACACCTGCTTTACTTATCTTAGTACTCCTGAACTCCAACAATCATCTTATTGTAGCCCAACAAAGATCTTTGTTTCTCCTTAAAAAAGGTTTCACCAGGTGCTTGCTATGCTGTCACTGACGACAATTCGAGGAAGCAACAGTAGCATCTAATGTAATACTATTTAAATTTTCAGTCTCCAATGACAAGACTAAACAAAAGATATGTCAAGTCTAAAGAACACCCCGCTCTCATAATCAATGCCTAAACTCAACCTTATCAGTCAATTAACCTAACCAAAAAAACATAACCCAAAAAGAATATAGAAGAGGAAATAGTGTGATTGTATTCCACAGCTCAACCCAGCAGAGCAGTTTGCCATCCATTTTATAGCTGAAAATGCCAACGATGTGAGTATCTTGCTTTTCCCTATGGTAATTTGTATTGCTGCATTGTGGGATTGGAGCCATCATGAGGTCTTTTTCTCCCAGTTTGTAATTCTTTAAACAAAAGGGGAATGTTTAGCTACATATGAGTTGATTAATTGATTGATTGGTGGGGAAGCTTTTGGGTGTATCTAAGGGAATTGTTGATGTGATTTTGAGTCAGTGTTACTCTTAGACAGTGAGATTTTGTTTAATTAGTGAGCTTCTTATAATTCCCATCACATACCCTCTCCCTCAGCGCAACCCTACGAGGGTGAGCTCCAGTGACGCCGGGGCACCCAAGTGGGACAGAAAGTCTGCATTCAGATGTGCCTTGCCAGCCCGATATCAGACCTCATAAAGAAAGGGTTGGAGGGTGAGGAACCAGCACATAATCCAATCGTTGGTGTCCTTATGTTGTGTCATCCACTTGAGCGGTTGATGTGCCATAACTAATGTGAAGGGATAACCCAGTAGATAATATTGAAACATCTCTAGAGCCCATTTGATTGCCAGGGCCTCCTTCTTAATTGTAGCATACTTTTGTTCCCAGGGCAGCAACGTCTGGCTAATAAGTGTCACTGGGTGTTCTTCACCCTCCATGTCCTGGGCCAGAAATGGCCCCAAGACCCACTGTCAAAGCGTCTGTCTGGATGATGAAGGGTCTTGTGAAGTCTGGGCTGACCAGGACTGATCTAGAGCATAAAACTGCCTTTAACTTCCAAAAGACCTCCTCCAACTTGGTAGTCCAAAAGACCTTGTCCAGAGCCTTCTTTTGTAGGAGCCGGATCAAGGGTTCAGTAGTTGCCACCATCTGTGGAATGAACCGACAATAATATCCGACCATACCCAGAAAGGCCCGTACTTGCTTCTTATTCACAGGCACTGATATTTGGGAAACGACCTCCACCTTGACTTGCAGTCATACTTGACCATTCCCCACTGTATATCTTAGATATTGGGCCTCTTTGCCTCCCAGGAAGCATTTGCATGGGTTGGCCATCAGCCCGGCCATCCTCAGACTTATCAGCACGGCCTGTAGATGGGACAAGTGTGTTCTCCAATCATGACTGTAGATTACGATGTCATCAAGGTAAGTAGCTGCATATACCCCATGGGGTCTTAGTAGGTAATCGACCAGGTGCTGGAATGCAGCAGGAGCTCTATGAAGTTCAAAAGGCAGGACCCTGAAATGAACTAGACCTTGGGGTGTCAAGAATACGGTCTTCTCCCTGGCAACTGGGGTTAGGGGAATCTGCCAATAGCCCTATATCAGATCCAACATTGGAATAAATCGGGCTCCCCCGAGGTGTTCAATAAGGTCATCCGCCTGGGGCATGGAATATGCATCGTACTTCGAAACTGTATTTACTTTCCGGAAGTCGATGCAAAACTTGATGCTTCCGTCCGGCTTAAGCACCAGCACAATGAGGGATGACCAGTCGCTTTGGGATTCTTCTGTCACCCCCCAACTCCAGCATTTCTTCTACCTCTTTTGCCACGGCTTGCCTCCGTGCTTCTGAGAGTCGGTAGGGCCGTTGGCATACCATCACGCTGTGATCCGTGATGATATCGTGGTAGGCGAGGTGGGTACATTCTGGAATCTGGGAGAGCACATCCTTATTCGTCTGGACCAACTGTTCTAAGCCTCCTTCTGGGAAATTGTCAAGTGTTCTCCGAACAGAACTTGGCCTGGTTCAGAGAACTGCTGTATGACGGGCCCAAACTCCTCTTCATGGACCATCATTGCTAGGGCTATCCACATCTTCAGAATATTTTTCCTTTCATCCAGTTGCGCAACCTTGTAATTGACGGGCTCCATCTATTCAATGATTTCATATGGGCCCTGCCATTTAAAAAACAGTTTACTTTCTGAGAATGGGAGTAACAGCAACACCCGGTCCCTGAGCTGGAAGGCCCGCTGCACAGTCCTCCGATTATAGGCCCAGACTTGGCTCTACTGGGCTTTCTCCAGGTGCTCTCTGGCTGATGCTCTCACTTTCTTTATGTGTTCCTGCCGGGGTTGGGTTCCTCTTCCCAAGTCTTTCCCAGTATCTGCATGGTCCCTCGGGGTTGTTGACTGTACAGCAACTCAAAGGGGGAAAACCTGGTCGAGCTCTTGATAGGAAATAGAAGGTAGGGGAGTAACAGATCCCAGTATTTCCCCTCTTCATTCATGAACTTCTTCAACATCTATTTTAATGTTTTATTGAAGCGTTTGACCAGGTCATCGGTTTGGGGATGATATACCGATGTCTGCAAGGTCTTGACTTTCAATAGGTTGCACAATTGTTTCATTACGCGAGAGAAAAATGGTGTTCCTTGGTCTGTGAGGATTTCAGCTGGGATCCCCAGTGGGGAAAACAACTCCCAAAGAGCATTGGCTAATGTAGTGGTCCTTGTATTCTGCACAGCTATCGCTTCTGGGTACCATGTGGCATAGTCCATGACCATCGGGATGAATCTATTTCTCCAAGGACAATGCTCAAATGGTCCCACCAAATCCATTGCAACCTTTACAAATGGGATCTCGACAATGGGCATGGGCACAGGGGGGCAGGTGTAACCCTTACCTGACTGTGAAGTTAGCAGGTAGGACTGGTAAAAGGGCTGCACCTGTTTGTAAACCCTGGCCAGTAAAACTGAGCCAGGATCTACTCTTAGGTCTTGTCCATCCCCAGGTGTCCCCCAAGGGATGACTATGAGCAAACTCCGTTATCTGCCAGCGATAGGCTTGGGGAACTACTAACTGTACGAGCTCTTCTCCCTCTATTGTTCCCTGGGTAACCCTATAAAGGAGATCCTGTCATACTAAAAAGTAGGGAGAAGCCCTCGGAGAAGGGTCCAGGTATCTACTGGGGTCCCTTCTAACTCATGAACTTGGTCCCAGGCATTCTTAAGGGTGTTATCTTTCCTTTGGGATCTTTTAAACTGGCCCAGGTTTCCTATACCAGCCCACCCCAGTGGGCAGTTATCATCCCCCAGGGCCTCCCATTGGGGTGCTAGGTTCCCCCGAGACTCGTCTACAGCATCCTCTGGGGTACTCCCCTCCTTCATGGATCTCTCATTCATAACCACCCCTATATTTGCGTTATGGTGGGCCCTTTCCCACCAACGTTGCCTCCAGGACTTGGTGCTCTTGGGGTTCCTGACAAACAAATCTGGGTCTTCTAAGGGAAAAAGTTCTAGGAAGTCCCCCTTGGTCACCTCGTCAAGGTTGCCTTTCCTCCAGTCCCAGACATCCATGAATTTAGGGAAGTTCCTGCCTAAAACCACTGGATAGGCCAGGCGGGGCACGATTACTGCTTCCAGGGACTCCATTCTGATGGCCGTTTTTAGTTCCATTTGTGTTGTTGGATAAGCCCACTGATCACCATGGTTGCAACTTAGAGTCACAAGGTTCTCATAATTAATTTGATGTCTGTCCCTGGTGTCTCTGCTGACAAAGGCCCATACACTTCTCGAGTCCATGAGGGCTTCTAAATGAGCGCCCCCAAGTTCCACCAGTTACAAACAACCTGTGCCTATGCTTCCACGATACCACATTCATGTGAGTCCATAACATGTGTGTCCATGTGTTCTCCCATTTCTATGGGGCACTCTCGAGCATAATGACCTTTTCCTCTGCACATGAAGCAGGTCAGATAGCTGGCCCTGGCTGCTCAGGCAGCTGGAGAGTGTGGAGTCCTTGGTGAGTGGTCCTCAAGGGTTCTGGTCTCGATGCTGGGCCCCCTTGGGACCTGACTGGCCTTGTCTCCCTCATCCTAGGTGTCTCACCTACTGACTGTGCTTCATAAAAGCCTTCCACTATGTCTATGACACTGTGCAGGGTCAGTTTGGCAAACTGGTGCACCCACTGTCTCATAGGGGAAGACAAGCCTTCTAAAAAGTGTTCAAGCAGGATGACCTTGGCTACTTCGACTCCTGTCTTATCTTCTGGCTGTAGTCACTTCCATACCACCTACGTCAGCCTGTAGAAAAAACTCCGGGGGTTCTCTGTAGGCCTCAGAGTTCCTTTCCGAAACCATTGGCAATAGGCTTCTGGCAAACAGCCTGCTCACTTCAGTATTGCGTTTTTCACTGCTGCATAGGGGGCCCTTCCATCCAGGTTGGTCTCTTGGTAGGTGGCTTGGCAGCTTCCTGTCAACAGGTTCCCTAGGTAAATAGTCCACATCCCTTCTAGCCAACCAACCAGTCGGTTGGTTCATTCGAAATTTGTCAGGAAATAGTCCAGGTCTTCTCCGAACACCATTTTCGGCAGGGGTGGCACTGACAGGTGTGGCTGCCATCCTTGAAGCATTTGGGACATTTGTGAGAGTGAGTTTAGTTGTCGTTCCAAAGACTTTTGTAGTAATTGCTGTTGCTGGATTGCTTGTGCCTGCAAGAACTCTTGTAGCATCTGCAGCTGTTGCTGCTGGTGTTGCTGTTGTTGCTGCAGTTGCTGCTGTTGTTGCTGCTGCTGTCCTTCCACCAGGACCTGGAGTAATCTCTCTATTCTGGTTCTATAAGTTCCCACCCATCCGGGTAGGAGAAGTGGGGAGAAAGAAAACAAACCTCCTGCCTGTCCGGCACTAACTATACAGAAGGTGTGCCCTAACTCCAGCAGAGCTTGCCCCTTTAGCTGTATACCAAAACCCCTCTTCCACAGGGTGGAGTCTGAGCCCTGGAGGTATGTGGAGTGTTCTTCTGGCTTTCGGTTAAGAAGAATCCCACCACTGCCACCATATGTAGCACACTATGAGCGGGTCAGGACACAAACCCCCACAGAACCAGGTGGAGGGTTATGGGAAAATGCTTTATTTACAGGGAATTCACAGCAGTGGTAGCAGAGACACAGTTCTCCCCTCCTCCAAAGTTCCTTCACTCTGAGCTTCACAGCAGTAGCAGAGAAACAGTTCTCTCCTCCCCCAAAGTTCTTTCACTCTGGGCTTCACAGCAGTAGCAGAGAAAAAGTTCTCCCCTCCCCCAAAGTTCTTTCACTCTGGTTTTCACAACAGTAGCACTACAAGCCTGCTGACTAACATGGAAATAACCCAGCTCCTGCCTTTCCATAGGATCTTCTTAGAGGTAGGTGGTCACTCTGTACTCTGGAACACCTCAGACTCTTCTCTCCCCCTCTTTGCTGGCTACATCACTGCCAGTATGTGGTAGATATTGTCTGCAGCTTGTTACATCTAGACCTGCCTAGAGTAGTGCCCAGTGTTGCAACAGCTAATACTATTCTGCTGTTTCTACCATGACCATTGTAAGCAGGGCAGGAACAGCTCCTGTTCTAACCATCTGGAGCAACCAATTCACCACAGCAAGCTCAGTCAGACTATACCTGGTGCCCACCACAGGGCTGTCTCAACCATGCACATACCAACTGTGTCCAGTCTGCTGGTAAGCATAAAATGTGTGCACAGAGCACTTATGTATACCTTGGTGAGGGACAAACAGCATAGCTAACCAACATGTGGCTCAATGATTGGGCTCCCAAGACAGGGCATGCACCCATGTTACTGGAGCCGCATGTGATATAGCACTATGTGGCTACATAGGTGTGACATGGTCAGAGTGAGAGTGCCCTCACAACATGAAATATGCTGACCAACCAGTCCATGCACATGGCAGATGGGCACTACGACATCTCAGCCAATGCCCAGCCTACAATGCAGACACATCCTGGCCAAACCGCTCTGTTTCAGGCCATACCCACAATCCCCTGCTCCTCATCATGCACATTTGCAGATGAACACAGGGAACAGCTTAGGCACTAGGCACAGTGCAATGCTGAAGGCCACAAAATTCTGGAGGGACACACACCCACACCCTGCAGTGCAAAAGTGGGGATAATTGGTATTCCTGCCTGCCACTTTGGTCACCATATCAGCTCAAGCATTGTTAATGTGTGCTCATTGTGCAGGCGCTATTAGCATGCCCTGATGTTAACGCCTGTTCAGTGTGCCAGTGTTATCAGCCTGCCTTTTTATCCAGCTGTGGATAGTGGAGCCTGTCTGTGTGGCTGATGGATGTTTGTATCCTTGTAGGCCAATTAATTGAGGGTTGCACATGCTGGTGCTGTGCCTGCACTGTAGGATAAAGTTTACCAACAGGGACATGCAAGATATGATCCACAACTGGGTCTTGAACCTGTGACCTTCCACCCATATGTGCAGTGGCATTGTACCACAGAGCTGCCACATATGTTCCATACTCCCTGTGTGGAGTTGTGGTCATTGACAGGGTGACTGCAGACATGAGTAGGGTCTTTCTATGTCTGCTGTGATCTTTGCATGCCCTGTACCTTACCTGTTTGACAAGGTGTATTTGGCGGGTGTTAGAGGGGGACATGCTGTCCGGTTCTGTATGTTGCAATAACTTTGTATGCTGCTGGCAGTGGCTGCTACACCCGACATCAACACTATCACACCATGCTGACATGGCAGCATGCTGTCAGTGAGAGTGGGGTGCATTCCCAACCCATCTACCATGTAGCTTAGGCGTGCACCTAGGGGGCCAGTTCAGGATTGCAAGGACATAGGCACACATGAGCAGCCACGCTGCTCCCCCAAACAACTGCTGCCAGCATATCCCCATCCCTGCCAGCCGCAAATATGTCTCGGGGGGAGGCAGATAGCCTCAGCAGTGTGTCCCTGAGAGGCTGCTTTTTGCAGCTCTCTATAGAGCTACAGCTGCTGATGCTACCAGCCTCTTCCTCTGGAGCCGGCATCAGTAGCAACAGGGGGGGCCAGCCAGAGTCTCTGCCTGGGGTGCCAGGGACCCTTGGACCGCTCCATGTTGCGCATCACTTTTGCGCAGCAGCAGCATGTTTGTATGCTGCCATTGTCACTGTGGGATTATGGTGGACATCACAGATGTGCAACCTGGGCAGCTGTCTGGTGTGCTTTTGTATCAGCAACCCCCATTGCATGACCCACGTGCCACCCCCTTTGCCCTATTAGCACCATCAACATAGTGCGCTTTCATTCTTGGGCACTATGCTGTTGCTACTAATGGAGCACTGCTATCACTATCTTGAGCTTCCTGTCTGTGCATCACATTGCAGTCTCTCCCCTCAAAATACCCCCTTTCAGTGAGGGTTTACTTGGCGTTAGGATTCCCAGTGTTTACGGGCGCTAACGCAACAGGCTCACTTTCCGCCTTCTGTTTCCTTAACGCTGCAGGAGCCTTTAACGCTCGTTAATGCAGCATTATCGCAGCGTTAAAGGCACAAGGGTGCCGGTAACAGGCATTAATCTGCAGCCCCGATCAGCAGCGGGAAAGAGGGCGGGAGGCTGCAACCCTCCCCGTTCTCCAACCAGCGGCCAATCAGAGCCGCCAACACACCGGACACCAACATTTGAAAAGGAGAGCCTCCCGGCGTGCCCGTGTCTGAGGGCTTCGCCAGAGGGCCCTTTGGCGTGGCCCTTAGGCGCAGAATGAATGCGACTATGCAACCTCAAAACTTACCCCAATCAAGATGCAACATCTCAAGAACTGCTTGATTCTAAGATACCACCGACCAAACACGCATAAAGGATTCGGTAATTAACCTCCTCTATATCACTTAAATTTTCTATATCTAACTTGTATTTTCATTGTTGTACACCGCTCTGATGCCACCGGTAAAGAGCGGTATATTAAATCCGCAAATAAAGATAAAGATAACACCAATAAGATTTAAGTCCACAGAGTCTATGACGAAGCCTATTGTAACAATCTATTCTACAGGAAGTCCACAGACTCTGTGACAAAGTCTATTGTAACAATCTATTCTACAGTAAAGCTGTATCATTTAATTGTAACAGTATGTAATCCCTCTGTACCTGCACTCCCTATCACACACTCCCAGACCACATGCAAAACAGCATTTAATCCCCAACAACACTGTTACCTTACTATCATCATTACTGAAATACAGAAGACACTACTAGTCAGCAGTAACACATAACAAAATATCCTCACCAATAGCATAACATTGAACCAACAAACCTAGTTCCATCACACTCATCACCCATCAGAAACATGGAAGGGCTTCTAGCTACCCTACTCCTAACCAGCATCTTAATAAAGCCAACAGATGCAACGTGCACATGGAATAACCCAATACCAATCCTCTACAAACCCCAGGCTATAACTAGCAAGTCAACCATAGTATCCCAACCATCAGAGGAGACAGCATTATCGCATACCGATACATGCAAATACACCTGTGTGAACAATCCTGAACCCAAAATGTCAAACCACAATGGTCAAGTGCTCTCTAATAAATGCATGCTCAGTATGCAACAAAATAAACACCATATCAGACTGCACCCAAGACAACGAAATAGACATCATGTGTATAACAGAATCATGGCTGACTAACACAGACAATGTACTCTTAAACCAACTCACTCCCATAACCATGGACTTTTACCACTGTCCCAGAACTCGATGCAGAGGCGGAGGAGCCCTCATTCTATCCAACAAACAACTAAACATGAAGATCATAGACACACAGTCAACCTTAACGCTAAATTCTATAACTCTAGAAAACAAGAGCATAATGATAACTCTTCCTCTGATCCAGATGACCTTTCTCTCATAACAGAGCTTGCTACAAGATACTCCAACAAGGCAAAGCAACCAATAATACTAGGGGACTTCAACCTAAACTCCCTAGCCTCTACACATGCCATTTCATTCTTAAATGCCTTAAACTCCTTAGACTTCACACGAGTCATCAACACCCAAACACACGAAAGCGGAAACACCTTGGACCTAGTGTTCGTTCCCTCCACCATCCATCATCACACTGACCCAGTACCGTAGTCCAACCATCATATGATCACCTTCAATTTAACTATCAACCCGACTCAACTAAGACAGAACTGCTCCAACAACTCACGACGCTTCAAAGAATTCAAGAAAGACAACCTCCTAAAGCAACTCATTCCAACCCTAGACAACGACTCCACAGACCTCCCAGCATTTACTGGAACAAATCCATCACTTCAGCAGCCCAGACATCACCCAAGAAAAACAAGACTCACAGAATCAACAAGTCCCTGGTACTCCCCCGAGATAAGACAGGCAAAGCTTACACTACGAAGAATAGAACGTAAATGGAGAAGAACCAAAGATCAGACAGATAGACAAGAATACTGAGCAAAACAACAACACTATACAAACATCATAATGAAATCACCCAATCATCCTAGAGAGCTCTTCGCAATAGTCAAGGACAACCAGAACACCTCAGAACGATAATGCAGACCATCTATCCCCTGAAGCATATGCAACTCATATTCAAACCAAGCTCAATTGCCCATATAGCACAATGAACCTACCCCCCCCTCCAAAACCACCACTACCAAATCATGATACATCAAAGAGATGGACATCATTCTACTCAATTACTGAGGAATACTGCACCAAGCTCCCACCACAACACTTATTTATTTAGGCAGTTTTGTATACCAGCTTATTCTTCAATCAAAGTGGTCACAACACAATTGGGAGATACCTTTAACACAAGGGGATATGAGACACATACACTAATACTTACAGGGAACATGGGCAATGGAGGGTTAAGTGGCTTGCCCAAGACCACAAGGAACATCTGTGGGACTAGAAACCCCAGTCCTTCTGGCTCAAGGTTGCTGTCCTCTAGTGGGATTTGAACCCCCCCAACCTTCTGGCCTGAGGTAACTTGCCCCAACCACTAGGCCACTCCACCCTCACATCACCTCTTGATCCCTGCCCTACCACTTGGATAAAAGCCATCTCACAAGAAATAGCACCGATCCTATGCAAAATAGTAAACCTCTCCCTCACACAAGGAGATATGCCACCACAACTCAAAACCTCTTCAATAAGATCACTCATAAAAAGCACAGCCTCTGATCCAAGCTCACCATCCTCATACCGCCCAATATCAAGCATACCACTCCTCTCCAAGATAATCAAAAAAGCTGTACAGCGCCAGCTCCAGAACCACGTTGACTCAAACTTTCCCCTAGACTCACAACAACACGGATTCCGAGAAGGGCACGGAGTAGAAACCCTATTCACATCACTGATGAACACTGTCCTTAAGGGGATTGAATATACCAAACGTGGCTTCTTACTTATTTTCATTAACATCTCTGCCACATTTGATTCAATAACACACTCCTCACTACTAGAGAGACTGGCGGAAATCGGAATAGGTGACACCAAAATGAACTGGTTTCGTTCCTACTTGACCGAAAGAACAGCACATGTGAAGATAATGAACAGCAAATCGAAACCATTCAATCTTCATCAGGGCCTACCTCAAGGCTCGGCCTTATCTGCTCTACTTTTCAATATATATATTCAACCAGTCTGTAACATCATACAAAAACATAAAATGCACTACCATCTATACGCAGATGATGTAATGATATACTCACCAACTGACACTACAAATCCAGACTTCTCATCCATTTCAGCATGCATGATAGAAGCAAGTGAATGGCTATCACATCGAAATCTAACAATCAACTTCACGAAATCCGAAGCCCTTGTAATCACAAGAGACACATCATTCAAACCCCCAAATAATATACTAATTGGAAGCTGTCCAATCCCAATTAAGAATGAGGTAAAATACCTGGGAATACACCTGGATCACAGGCTCAACTTCCAAACCCATATTAATAAAACAACATACAATGTCTACTACAAAATTAAGGTCCTACAGAACCTACGACCCATACTGGAACAGAACCATTTCAGAAATGTCTGCCAAGCAATCATCACTCCACTATTAGACTACAGTAACATCATACTTCACGGCCTACCCAAGAGCGCAACTCACACTCTCCAAGTGGCACAAAATACAGCTGCCAGACTGATTACAGGATCAAAGAAGCACAAGCACATTACCCACGCTTTAAAGGACCTCCGCTGGCTACCCATCAGATCCAGAATTGAATACAAAGCCATAATGATGACGTATAAAATATTAAATAACCAGTCCGCTGAATGTTTAAATGAGATTATCAGAAAGCTGCCAAACACACACTCAAGGAGGAAGTTACACCAAAACACTCTATCCACAGCCTCCATACCACCTAACTCCTCACAAAGAGTTCTTAACAGAACATTTGAATTCTATGCACCATCACTATGGAACTCACTTCCACACAACCTAAGGGAAACTATAGACATCACCAACCTCCAGAAGTACCTAAAAACATACCTCTTCTGCAAACACTACAACTGCACACAAGATGCATAACACTACAACAACATATGAGCCCACAATCACAGATCCGAATCTTCTACACAGTTGTCACTCCCCTACAAAATTATCCCCAAGCTGGTACTTATACACTGTACATAGTTCAGAGTTGTAAGCAATTAACTGTTAATTATGTAAGCTGTTAAATGTTAAATATGTAAGCTATTAAATGTTAATTGTAATAGTTATTTTACTGTTCTCTGTAAGAATGTTCTGTTCTCTGTAAACCGCTTTGATATGAAAAGTGATATATAAAAAATGTTAAATAAATAAATTAATGGGACACTTACTCCCTTAACGCACTTTAGTAAACATACCCCCTAGGCGTCTACATAAAATAATGCAATCCAGCTAAAATTGTGCCTACATGGCAACATGGACATTACACCTACTCGAGAGCAGGTGTAAATGATAGGGCATACCTTATGCATGGAAATCACAATTGCCTATGCTCTGCCCAAACTCCACCCCTTTGTATGTCGGCTTGCTCCATGTGTACTTTTCAGTGTGACTTAATGATATAAGAGTTCAGTTAAGGTTTATGTGTAAAAATGGTTGATAAAATACCCTTGTTGCTAACTTATACATTATTGATCTGAAGACACATAGACTAAGTTAATTTAGAAAGAAGAAAGAAAAAGAAACGTGTGCCTTTGAGTTAGTGCTGACTCCTGGTGACCCAGTAACTCTTGGGTTTTCTTGGCAGTATTATTGCCAGGCCTGGGGTAGTGGAGGGTTAAGTGACTTGCCCAAGGGCACAAAGAATGCCAGTGCTCAAAACACTAAGATACTCCTCCATTCACGTTTTGTTGCCTAAGAAGAGACTGGTTTTGTAGCAGCAGATAAGCATGCAATAAATAAATCCAGGAGTCTTTTCAAGGATCCAAGCCAGTTTAATGTGCACATGGCTCAAGCAATAAGCAATTTCAAAATGGCTGAGCAATGGCTTATAGTAAAACAACAACTTTTATAGCTTTCTTGTCCATTCTAATCATAGGCAAACTTTTAATTTGTCAAAGTACCCGTCTCACACATCTATTGGTCCCGGTACTGATATGGCAACCCAAACGGGACTCTGGTCTGGGCCCAGCACCTGGTTGCCCCCCTTCTAGTCCCAATTACAATGGTCAGTGTCTCCAACTTGTTACTTCTCTCATCCAAGGTCGCTGAGCTAGTTAAAACAGATGGCAAGCAGATGCACTCTGAACTAGCTATCTGCAGAGTTAATTAATTCAATATAAGCATAGCACACCTTAACAGTACCAATTAAACATGTGTTTCTTCTATTTTCCAAGTTTAGATTCTGCTTAGCTATGTTCAGTTAAACTGAGTTAAGTTTCAATTCTATGGTGTCATCATTCAGGGGGGTTTTCATTCCTCTGGGCCTAACTACAGGCTTCAGTTACAGGTCAAGCTGCTCAGGCCTGTCTGCTTAGTTCAATTAGCATGGATCATAGGCCCGTCGCCTACCACATTCCCCCCTTTGATTATTCTCACCCGCATGTTTAATAAGGTGTGAGAATCAAAACACATAATACTATGTAAAGGTATCACTCTGTGTTATATGGTAGTAAGTTCACATATCTAGCATCTTTGTAGCTTTCTTACTCACTACAGTGATATTAATAACTGAAGTAATCATTTGCAAGCAAAATGGCAAGAAACAATGGAGCAACAGGCAGATAGTCAAAGTCCATAGTTTGGCAAAGAGTGGGAAAAAGAACTAAAGGATTAGAAGGTTCGGTTGCATCTTTGTTGTGCTGTCGTAAAGCTTCTGATTTAGACAGACCAGCTGTCCATCCTTCGTAGTAGATTGTGGTCCAGTCCGAACAAACACAAACTGTCAACAATGGGGTGGGCCAATACCCACTCACTAGTAGTATTATGTAAATCAGTCTGATTGTATAGGATAGAATAGTTCAGTTCTTGCGTCTCCCAGGGCCACTGATCTCCCATCTTAGTTCCTCCACAATAGAAACAGTCAGAAGTGTGGAGCCTAGATGCTATTGCTCCAGTAAGTTCAAGAAACAAGTTCTGGTGGTGGTATGAGGAATTGCAACGGTGGCTTGCATAGCCTTGTAGAAAGTCAAGATCTAGAACAACTTTTGGATTGGGAGAGTATACCAATGCAAGTATAGGAAGAATGATAAAACTAGGTCTGAGTGACCTTCGGTCCAGTTCATGTTGTACTTATACAGGCTGCCCAGGGAGATAAGGCAAAAGTCATTTCAAAGCACTCCAAGGCTGCTGCCAAAATAAAGCAATAATAATAATTCATAATGGGCATAGTCTCTGGAAAAATTGGTGGAACTGTCGACTTCCACAACAGATAACAGATGTAGGGTTGATTGTAGATCCTCAGCTTCTGCCGTACGTAGACCTACCAGCTTTTTTGGCAGGAGTAGGGCTGTAGATTCCAAAGTATCACTGTCCTCTGGATGTCTCAATTTCTTAAATATCATAGCATAGTCCTCTTAGGCTATTATTGCTTCCTTAGAGCAGTTCACTCTTTAGGAGATCAAAACAGTCTTTTCAGAGTATTTAAACACAGTCTCTTAGAAGATTCAATTTTCTTAACACAACACAGTCTCTTTCTGATGATTGCAGGTTTTTTCAGATGCGAGGGCTTACCTTCAGATAAACAAACAGTCTTGAAATAGTGCAGTTTCTGAGGGACCAATAAGTCTTAGGTCCGTGGTTGTTGTTGTAGGGTGAGGTGCAATGGAGTCCTCCAGGATGCTATACAGTAGTCCAGTGATCAGGTTCAAGAGCAGCTGCTGGCTTCCCTTGATTATGATGGATCCAAGGTTCAAATTCTGCGACTTTTACTGCAGTTGGAGTTGACAGGGCTAACAGGGCTAACAGTATCTTTCTCCACTCTTTGATCCACACCGAGACTCCAGGCTTGAAAGGATGCAGGGGTGCAGGCAAATTGATGAGTAATCGATTTTGTACTCAGGTATGAAGACTCCTGCAAAACGAAAAAACTTGTAATTTTCACTATTATATTTGGGGTACACAAACTTGTTCTCAGCACTCTGTTATTATTATTGTTATTTATATAGAGTTACCAGATGTATGCAGCATTTTAGAGAGAACCCACGGATGTTCTTGAGCTTTCAATGTAATAAAGCCAGACAGACAAGTAATACAGACAAAATTTATAGAGAGGTCTTTGAGTTAAAACACTGAATCCAGAAGCAAAAAATAAGGCCTCGTGGTGTGGCAGGTGAAGGCCTGTGATCCACAGTGTCTGACATAAGCAGGTAGGCCTAACTAGCTTGACCTGTAAATGAAGCCTGTGAAGAGGCCCATAGGAATTGCACATCCCCCAATAGGCTGCTATTGTAGAATTAGAATTAAATTAGTTTGAACAAGCAGAGCTGAAACTTGGAAAAATACAGAAAAATATGTTTAAATGCCCCTGATAAGAAAGTACAGCCGTAAGGGATTTAATTAAAACTGCTGACAGAAAGGTTACAGAGCCCTGCTTCCCTACACGTACTAACTAGCTAAATGGCCTTGGAAGTAGGAAAGTAACAAGTTGGTGAACTGGCCATTGTAATTGGGACTAGAAGGGGGGGAAAGCAGGTGCTGAGCCCACTCTAAGAACATAATTGGATAATCATATCAGTACCGGGACCAATAGAAGGGGTACGGGAGGTACGGGAGGTTACCGGGACCAATGAACTAGTTTTCTATACCTAGAATGGAGCAAAAATCTATAAAAGTTGTTGTATTGCCAGAGAACATCGCTCAGCCATTTTGAATTTGACTTTGCTTGAGACTTGTGCACAAATAAATGATTTGGACCTTCTGAACAGACTCCTGGTATTATTGGTCTGTCTGCGCTCTACTGCTACATATTCTTGGTGCGTTGGCCGGGAAGGTATGGTATTAGAGGGTATATAGGGCAATATACCACGACTTTCCGCCTCTACAGGTTTGGTCCTGCCGGGATCGCGCCCTTCCGACGGGGCTCACTCCCTGGCGCCACCAGTCCCTTGCATCGGAGGGAGCTGGTCGGACCTCGGCGGGTGCCGAGCCCGGCTGGAGCCAACACCTCGAACCCGAGTGAGGGGAGTCCGAGGTCCAACTCATGCGCTTGCTTGGGAACTTTGAGGACCGGATCCAGTGAGTAGAGTTTTGATTTGGTATGTCTAGACAGATAAGAAAGAGCAGTACTGCCACTTGAATCTTGCATCTTGAACTTGGAACTTGGTAAGAGAGCTTGATCACCTCTCAAAGACGGGCCGATTAACCCTGCATGAGTGTTCGCAGGGCGAAACCCCCATCTTCTTGTATTTTGGAATTTGAATAAGACTAGTCAGAATAGACAGGATTGGATTGCATTCTTGGGATACGTTGCTAGCATGATTGTGTGAATGAAGTGTGAATGAGAGGTCTGGCAGCATGGACCAAGCGAAGGCGGACCCCTGAGTAACGCAGTTCCTGACCTGGCGACCGCGTTCAGGTCGTAAAAAGGGGGAAGTGACTGTCGTCTTGTCTTGTTATTTGTTTCCCTCATATGTTTCTAGGGCCGTGAGGACCCCTTACCCACGGTCCGCCCTCCTTTTCCCTTTTGTCTGTTGTTGCGCGCACACATCGAAATGGGAGGGGCGGGGTCTACTAGGAACACTCCATTAGAATGTATGATCGCACATTTTAAAGAAGGATATTCAGGAGACTATGGTGTTAAAATGACTGCATCCCGATTACAGATTTTGTGTACTAGGGAGTGGCCCGATTTAGACCCCACCTGGCCCCGAGAGGGAACCCTTAATATAGGAATTATCCAGTCAGTTCATCAGAAAGTGCGAGTATCGCACCCAGATCAGTACCCTTATATAGATTCCTGGTTAAGTATTTGTGAAAGCCAGCCCCTTTGGGCAAAGCGTTGTTACGAAGAACAGTGCAGAATAATGTTAGCACGGACAGTTCATAGTCAGAAAATAGAACAGTCTAGAAAGAAAGGGAAAGGTGAGAAGTCCAGACAGAAACCTGTCCTGGCAGATCCTGATTCCCCAGAAGTGATCACTCGACAGCCCCAAGCCCAGCGCCCGGCAAGGGTAGCCCCGCGTCCTGCCCCAGAACCCCGGAGACAGCGGGAACGGGACCCAACCCCTGAGCCATCACCCGAAGAGCAGGTAGATGAGCTCCCTCTAAATGAAGAAGAAGATTCCACTGAGACCAAAGAGAAAGGTGAATCAGAGACAGAAACAGAACAGGAGGAAACTGAAATTTCCCAGAGCGATACTGACAGTGTAAAAGCGGCTGTCAGGGTTAGCTCGTCAGTAAAAGTAAATCTAAAGCAAAGCACATAGAGAAAAAGACAACCCCTGACAGGAAAGTTACCAAAATATCCCTCAGATCCCAAAAGACATCTACTGCCAAGATGATGCCTTTACGGCAAGTCCCGGGAATACCCGTAAGGAATGATGAGAATGAGGTGGTGGCGGGACCCCTAAGTTATGTATATGTGCCCTTCTCTACCACTGACTTGTTAAACTGGAGGACGCATTACGCTTCCTATACCGATAAGCCCCAGGAGCTCACAGAACTAGTGCATACCATTATGGAAACCCACCAACCTACATGGGCAGATTGCCGACAGCTCCTGTCCACCTTATTTACTACTGAAGAGCGGACACGAATTAGAAAGGCAGCCATTGACTGGCTGGCAGATAACCCCGTAGCTCCCGGAGTAGGGGAAGATGCCAGAATAGATAATCGAGAAGCGGCCCAAAGAGAATTCCCAAATGAAGACCCCCGATGGGATCCGAATACAGAAAGAGGAGCGAGAGCCCTAGCCCGTTTTCGCCAAGGCCTTATGCAAGGTCTGAAAAGGGGGGGCCAGAAAGCTATGAACCTTTCTAAAGTTACTGAAGTTATCCAAGGCATAGATGAGAGCCCAGCAGTGTTTTATGAGAGATTAACTGAAGCGTATAGAATGTATACCCCCTATGACCCAGATGCGCCAGGAAGTTTATGCATGGTGAATTCTGCTTTTGTAAATCAGTCACAACCAGACATTAGACGTAAGCTACAGAAATTAGAAGGGTTTGCGGGCATGAATGCAACTCAGTTACTGGAAGTCGCTCATAAAGTGTATGTGAATCGTGATAATGAAAAACAGAGAGAATGTGATCGAAAGATGAAGAAGAAAGCTGATTTTTTGGCTGCGGCCATAGTTGAACAGAAAAGGGGAGGTTTCCCTAGTCGACGGAGCAGAGGAAGAGGGAGGGGCCGAGGAGGAGGCCACCCCCAGCTAGGCGTGAACCAATGCGCCTACTGCAAGGAAGAAGGACATTGGAGAGATACATGCCCACAACTCGAAGACGCCCACCAAGATGACGAAAATAATCATCAATGGAGAGAAAGAGGAAGAGGCCGTCCCCGGAATCGCAGAGGAGCCAATCGAGAACAATTCCAACGAGAAAGAGGAGAGGCCATTCAAGCATTGGCCGCAACAGCCAATGACGAGGATGATGTGGATTAGGACAGACCGGCGCCGAATTCGCTTTAGGTCTCCAGGAGCCTATGGTCGGAATACAAATAGGAGACAAAGTTATGAACTTTATGGTTGATACTGGAGCAGAACATTCAGTAGTAGACAAAAAGATTGCCCCATTTTCCGCAAGAGCAGTCACCATCGTAGGAGCCACTGGTGCCAAAGCTACAAAACCTTTTCTTCAAAACCGTATCTGCAGTCTGGGAGGACAGCAGATAACTCATCAATTCCTCTATATGCCTGAATGTCCAGTGCCATTACTGGGACAAGATATGTTAGCCAAGCTACAGGCCCAAATATCATTTTCTGAAAAAGGGGAGATGCAAATGACAGTAAATCCTCAAACTAAACCTGCAGGAATAATGCTGCTTACTGTACCCCGAGAAGAAGAATGGAGATATTACAGTGATGAATCCGCCCAGGATACCTATTTTGAACAAACTCTAAAAAGCATTGATGCCCCACCCGGAGTATGGGCGGAAGGCAATCCCCCAGGCCTAGCCAAGCATATAGCTCCAATAATTGTGAATCTCAAACCCAGTGCTACACCAATACATGTCAAGCATACCCGCTCCCAAGAGCAGCAATTGAAGGCATTCACCGCCACTTGTTAAGATTACTAGAGTATGGCCTACTAAAAGTATGTCAGTCATCATGGAACACTCCACTCTTGCCAGTGAAGAAGCCTGGAACAGATGACTACCGTCCAGTGCAGGACCTGAGGAGAGTGAATGAAGCAGTTGAGACCATACATCCAGTTGTGCCAAACCCTTACACACTTTTAGGACTAATTCCTGCTGAAGCTACCCACTTTACTGTTTTGGACTTAAAAGATGCGTTCTTTTGCATAAGATTAGCCCCAATTAGTCAATTGCTGTTTGCCTTTGAATGGCAGGATCCTGTCTCTGGAAGACGGGGCCAACTTACTTAGACACGATTACCCCAAGGATTCAAGAATTCACCTACCATCTTCAGTGCTGCATTGAACCAAGATCTTTCCAGCTATCCAGTGGCCCCGGGGAAGAGAGTACTTCTCCAATATGTGGACGATCTGCTGATAGCTGCTGTATCAGAAAGTGAATGTATACAAGCCACCAAAGACCTCTTGCAGTTACTAGATGAAGCTGGATACAAAGTTTCCAGAGCCAAAGCACAGCTATGCCAAAAAGAAGTGAAATATTTAGGCTTTCGTCTGACTAAAGGAAGCCGCCAATTAGGAAGGGAGAGGAAAGAAGCTGTGTGCAGAATCCCAACCCCAACTACCAGGAAGCAAGTCAGAGCCTTTCTGGGAGCAGCAGGATATTGCCGAATCTGGATTCCCAACTTCGCTCAAATTGCCAAACCATTGTATGAAGCTACAAAAGGAGAAGAAAAGTCGCCACTAGAGTGGGGACTTGAGCAGGATACAGCCTTCAAAACATTAAAGGAAGAATTGATGTCATCACCAGCACTTGGACTACCAGATGTCCACAAGCCTTTCCATTTGTTTGTACATGAGGCACAAGGGAATGCTTTCGGCATGTTGACTCAGAAATTAGGAAATTGGGAACGACCTGTAGCATACCTGTCGAAACAATTGGACACTGTGGCTAAAGGATGGCCACCTTGCTTGAGAGCAGTTGCAGCTACAGCCCTATTAGTAAGTGAAGCAGACAAGCTCACATTAGGACAGAATCTACGAGTCACTGTGCCACATGCAGTACTTGCCCTCATGGAACAGAAAGCAAATCATTGGCTCACCAATTCTCGAATGTTGAAATACCAGAGTATGCTATGTGAGAATCCACAGATACAATTAGAAGTGAGCCATGCCTTGAACCCAGCTACATTGTTACCTGTCAGTGAAGAATTACCAGAGCATGATTGTATAGAAGTTATGGAAACTGTCTTCTCAAGTCGACCTGACCTGACAGATGTGCCCCTAGAGAATCCTGATCAAACCTACTTTGTGGATGGAAGCAGTCTCATCATCGATGGACGGCGTTGTGCTGGGTATGCAGTAGTCACCCAGTATGAAGTAGTTGAATCATCAGCCTTAGCATCAGGCACATCAGCCCAGAAAGCAGAATTAATAGCACTTACCCGAGCATTGGTATTAGGAGCAAAACTTGTGTTAAATGTATACATAGACTCTAAATATGCCTTCACCACTCTGCATGCTCATGGAGCTCTTTATAAAGAACGTGGGCTCATCACGTCAGGAGGAAAATCAGTTAAATATGGCCCGGAGATATTGATGCTACTAGATGCAGTATGGGCCCCAACTCGTGTAGCTGTCATGCACTGTAGAGGACATCAAGCAGGCAAAGGAGATGTTGCCAAAGGAAATAGGCTCGCTGACGCCTCAGCACGACAAGCAGCCATGACAGGACAAATTTCATTGCAAGCCATGCCAATGCAGGCAGCATTGTTTCCAGTACCCCTCAATTTATGGACACCCCGATATACCACCAAAGAATTGGAGTATTATTGTACTAAGGAAGAGGGAGTGCTGAAGGATGGGTGGATTGAGCTGCCACCAGCAGAGGGCAGTCAACCCCCAGGACGGATTGTAATTCCTGAATTGTTGGGACCAGCCTTTGTCAAGGCTTTCCATCAAGCCACACATTATGGAAAAAGTGCTATGGAAAAAGCACTCAGACCACATTTTTGTATTACTATGCTAGCAGCCCTATCAGCCTCAGTAGCTCGCCAGTGCCTAACTTGTGCCAAAAATAATGCCAAACAGGGTCCCACACCACCACCCCGAGTTCAGTCAGGAGGTGTAACCCCCATGCACCACCTGCAAATTGACTTTACTGAAATGCCAAAAACAAATGGATATCGCTACTTGTTAGTATTAGTTTGTACCTTCTCTGGGTGGGTGGAAGCTTTCCCCACCAGGACTGAAAAAGCCAGAGAAGTCACCAAAGTGTTGCTGAGAGAGATTATCCCTAGATTTGGAATCCCAGCTGTAATAGGGTCAGATAATGGGCCCTCATTTGTGTCTCAGATCACTCAACAGTTAGCAAAAGCCCTACAGATACAATGGAAGCTTCACACTGCATATAGACCTCAGAGTTCAGGGAAAGTTGAGCGAATGAACCGCACCTTGAAAGCCCAAATGTCTAAGCTTTGTCAGGAGACTCGCCTGAAGTGGCCCCAAATACTCCCAATAGCTCTACTCAGAATACGCTCAGCCCCTGTGAAATCAACAGGATTTTCCCCTTTTGAGGTTTTGTATGGTAAACCCCCACCAATAGTGCAGGGAATTAAAGGAAGTTTAACACAGATTGGTTCAGAAATAACCAGACAAGAACTTCTAGCTCTTAGTTTTGTTCTACAGACTCTTCATACGTGGATACAGGACCAGTTGCCTATCAACTTGACGGAGCCCCTGCATCCCTACCAGCCTGGAACCTCGGTGTGGATCAAAGATTGGAGAAAGACACCATTGGAACCACATTGGAAGGGGCCATATACCGTCATCCTGTCTACCCCGACTGCAGTAAAGGTAGCAGAGATCGATTCCTGGATCCACCACAGCAGAGTCAAGCCCGCAGCGGTTCCAGAACCCGAGCAGTGGACAGCAGAGCAGCATCCTGATGTACCCTTGCGACTCACCCTGAGACGGCAACCAGCAACCTAGATACTTTTGGGATCATCCCAACGACCACAGTGCCTTGCAGTAGCCAAGTCTTTCGAAGAGGATTGCTGTATCCAATGCAGCAAGAGTTTGCTTAAACAAACCTCACGTGTGTGTGATTTCACACACTGCTTTGATACTATATTGATTGACAATATTTAGAGCCAACTAAAGTTGATAAGTTGGTTGATACACGATAGACATTTTTGAGGATCTTCAATCAATGCTCAGCGCCCGTTGAATTGCTTCATTAGCAAACGGGATGAAGAAAAGAACATCGAGGTCAAGATCTGCAAGCTGAGGATTCAGAAGAACTCCAAGCAACATGCATCTTCGTCTCTACCTTGCCCTGGTTGCCTGTTTTGGAGGCTTTAAACTGACTTATGCCTTGCCTCCGTGTGCTGCCTGCATTACTTCCACTCGGACTGGAATGAAAATAACTCAGACTTTGATTTATCATTCTTACTATACTTGCACTGGTAAAGTGACTCGGTGTATTTATAACACCACTGAACTGAATGTTTGTACCACAGGTAAATCTAAAGTATGTTTTAATCCGCATCAAAATCCATCCTATTACACCTTGGAAATGCGATGGAAAGATGCAGATGGACCTTTGATCAATGCTACACTTCCACTTAAAGATCTCAAAAGATATGCTGTTTTGTATTTTGATGCTTGTGAAGTAATCAAAAGAGATAGCCGTTCTAAGTGTGGTAATTGGGAGAAAACATTCTCAAAAAATGACAAATATATGTGCCCAGAAGGAACCACTGGATGGGGAATATGTACAGGGAAAAAGGTCTCAGCTGATGTATACAGTACAGCCCCAGAGTCAGATTACTTTTGCCCAAAGTGGGAATGTGTCTTTTATGCCACCTGGAAAAACGGTATGCTAGAGAATACCAAAGATAATCGAATGGCTGTATTAAAACAACCATATGTCAGAGACCTAGACAAATGCAAGAAAGATGCTTGCAATCCCTTAGAGTTTGTTGTAATGAGACCTGAGGTTTGGAAACAAGGATTCCGATTTGGCCTACGAATTGCCGGGACTGGATCGGATCCAGGAACCATAGTACATATAAGATTAAATACCCAAGCCCATAAATCATCCAAGTACCATATCCATGACACATTCTATGAAGCCATGCATGTGAATAAGTTTGACATCCCTCATCCCTCCCAGAACTTATTTCTGGAATTAGCTGGAGCGGTAGTATCCAGTCTAAAAATCTCAGATTGTTACTTTTGTGGGGGGACACAAATGGGTGACCAGTGGCCATGGGAGGCCCAAGAATTAAACTACTCTATGACTTACAATCAAACTGAACTACATAAGACTACCAGCGAATGGGTGTTAGCGCACTCAATAGTCGGACGTCTTTGCTATGCACGAACTGGACCCCAGTTCAATCAACAAGTGGGACAGCTGGTCTGTCTCAGACAGAAGTTCTATAATGACACCACCAAAAAGACATCTTGGTGGTCAGGAATTAAAGAACCTGAACCCCCTAATCCATTAGTCAAATTTCCTGAGCTTGCTAATTTATGGACCAATCTTGCCAAACCCCATGCCTGGCAAGCTCCGCCTGGCCTATACTGGATCTGTGGAAACCGAGCATATGCCCGACTCCCTGCACACTGGGGAGGGGCGTGTGTCTTAGGGACCATCAGACCTTCTTTCTTTCTTCTAAACACAGAACATGGAGAACAATTAGGATACCCAGTGTACACTACTAATCATAGACACAAAAGAGCACTGAGACAGAAGAGAGCACCCCTCCAAGTAGGCAAGTGGGAAAAGTGGAAGGGTGATGATTGGCCACCAGAAAGAATCATTGATTATTATGGGCCTGCCACTTGGAATGATGATGGTATGTGGGGATATAGAACCCCAGTCTACATGATTAATCGTATTATCCGCTTACAAGCAGTAGTTGAGATAATAACCAATGAAACTAGCCAAGCTCTTACACTTTTAGCCAGACAGAGTACCCAAATGCGCACTGCCATATATCAAAATCGCTTAGCACTAGATTATTTGCTGGCAGCTGAAGGAGGAGTATGTGGTAAGCTGAATTTAACTAATTGTTGTTTGAAAATAGATGATAAAGGTCAAGTAGTTGAAGAAATTGCTGAAACTATGCGAAAACAAGCTTATGTGCCAATACAAACTTGGCATTCCCTAAAGTTTCCTAACTGGTTTGCTAATCTTTTCTCATGGCTGGGAGGACTTAAAACTTTCCTTACACTGGTACTAATAGTTGTTGCTGTGATTTTACTATTACCATGTATACTCCCATGTTGTATGCGTTCTATTCATAGTGCTATTGATAGTGCAGTAGAGCAGAAAACCGCAACTAAGATTATGGCCTTATGGCAACCTAGTCCTCCTGTGTACAGTCGGCATCCTCCGAGCATGATATAACCAAAGATAAGTGATTTAACTCTCACACCTTATTAAGTAATAGGGTGAGATTAATCAAAGGGGGGAATGTGGCAGGTGAAGGCCTGTGATCCACAGTGTCTGACATAAGCAGGTAGGCCTAACTAGCTTGACCTGTAAATGAAGCCTGTGAAGAGGCCCATAGGAATTGCACATCCCCCAATAGGCTGCTATTGTAGAATTAGAATTAAATTAGTTTGAACAAGCAGAGCTGAAACTTGGAAAAATACAGAAAAATATGTTTAAATGCCCCTGATAAGAAAGTACAGCCGTAAGGGATTTAATTAAAACTGCTGACAGAAAGGTTACAGAGCCCTGCTTCCCTACACGTACTAACTAGCTAAATGGCCTTGGAAGTAGGAAAGTAACAAGTTGGTGAACTGGCCATTGTAATTGGGACTAGAAGGGGGGAAAGTAGGTGCTGAGCCCACTCTAAGAACATAATTGGATAATCATATCAGTACCGGGACCAATAGAAGGGGTACGGGAGGTACGGGAGGTTACCGGGACCAATGAACTAGTTTTCTATACCTAGAATGGAGCAAAAATCTATAAAAGTTGTTGTATTGCCAGAGAACATCGCTCAGCCATTTTGAATTTGACTTTGCTTGAGACTTGTGCACAAATAAATGATTTGGACCTTCTGAACAGACTCCTGGTATTATTGGTCTTTCTGCGCTCTGCTGCTACAGTGGGAGTCTCAGAGCTATGATAATGGGCATAGGGTTGTCAATCGGCTGGTTTTCATCCGGCCTGGCCGGTTTTCATATGGCCAGGTTGGCTGCCGGCAGACCTTTAAAATCGGCAATGGAAAAGCTGTTTTTTTCCTGCATTCACCCAGCTTAGCCTGAAGCCATAGATCCTAAAGCTACAATACCAAAAAAACCTATAGGTAAGGGCTAATCATCAATTATATCAAAAACCCAACCTCAGAACAATGACCTTCTAAATTAGATATTTATTGTCGGAGCTAGCCGTAGGAAGGTCGGATGGGGAACCGACCCACACCAAGCGGGTAGCCACTTTTATTTTATTAAGGTTCTTCACCAGAAGTAAAAATTCAAAATCTATTATCTAAGAATGCAAAAACTTATCTTAGTCCAGAGACGCTGGTTTAGATGATTCCAAACACGACGTGCACGTTTCGGGCACTGTCGCCCTGTATCAAGTGCAAAATCCAAAATTCCAACTTCAACAGCCGTCCTCAAAAAACGCTGTCACTGCAGCTCAGGTCATAGCTTTTTACAATGGCAGATCAATCGCTTTTTTAAAGGAAGAGAACCAACCAATCAATATCGGGAAAACCCCGACATGACGGGGAACCCCTGATCTGATTGGTGAAACTTGAGTTATGACGAAACTTATTCAAATTAAACTTTGCCAGTCAATTTCTCTATTTAGACCTCCCGGCTCCATTGAATCAAGGCGAAATATCCAGCGTTGTTCTAAAAATTGAAGATTATCTTCTCTTGGCCCACCACGGGGGTTATTTGGAGCCTGATCAAGTATAGTCCAATGAAGTTGGTCAAAATTATGGCAAAATTCAATACAATGAGAGACCATCGGAGCAGAAAGCACTGCACGGCGATGTCGAGATGCATGTTCACTCAGGCGACGTTTCATAGGGCGGATCGTTCTTTTCGGAAATTAAGGATTATGCATTATTCGGAGAGCGGATAAGGGGGGTGCACTAGTTCTTCAGGATTTATCTAAATATGAAGGAACTCTTCATGAGCATCTGAATGATACTGCTGTTTATAAACGTTTACCTGAGGATCCTACGCCTTTGTTAATACAAGAAATAAAAACTATATTAGGATCAGCTTTATGTAATGGATGGATAACTAAACGTGAGCACTCATTTCTATTTCGGATGCACCCAATTTGTCCTGTTCTGTACCTCCTTCCGAAGATACAAAAATCTCTAATTATCCCTCTGGGACGACCCATTGTGTCATGCCGTAATTCTCTTCAAGAACCATTATCTATTTTTTGTGACGAATTTTTGAAACAAGAAGCGTGTCTGGTACATTCATATATTAGAGACTCCACTCATTTCTTGCAAATGATTTCTGACCTGGATATTCCATCTGGAGCTATACTAGTGACTCTCGATATAGTCTCCCTTTATACTAATATTGATCAGATTGAGGCTCTGAATCTGCTGCAACATAAATTCTCTTTTGAGCCAGAACGTATACCTAAACATTTCCTATTACAGCTAGCGGAATTCGTTTTAACTCGTAATTATTTTGTATCTGAAGGAATCTATTACCAACAGCTATCGGGGATAGCTATGGGAGCTACAATGGCTCCCTCGATTGCTACCCTTTATTTAGCAGATATGGAGATATCTCTGATTGAACAATCAGCCCTATATCAACATGTGCTGATGTGGAAGCGTTTCTTAGATGATGTCTTCTTTATTTGGATTGCGGATATGGGGTCTCTCCATATGTTTATTGATTGGCTTAATGGATTGAAATCAAATATAGCCTTCACTGCACACATTGAAATGGATAAAATTGAGTTTTTAGATCTTCAAATTTGTCAAGATAATGGGCGTTTATATACATCCCTTTATCGCAAATCTGTACAAAGGAATAGTTTATTGCACTACCACAGTTATCATCCGGGCCCCCTTCGACGTGGGCTTCCCTATGGGCAATTTCTCCGATTACGGCGTTTATGTCACTCTATTGAGGTGTTTAAATTCTATGCTCAAGATCTTCGTCATCGTTTAAAATCTCGGAGTTACCCAGATTCTATAGTTGATCAAGCATATAAAAGAGCATGCTACACCCATAGGGAATGGTTGCTAGACCCTGCATATTCTGCTTCAAGATCAGCAGATGAATCTAAAATAACAGGGATATTACCATATACAGCCCGGAGTAAGGATGTGCTACGGATTATAAAAACACATTGGCCAATTCTTCAACTTCATGATTGTTTTAATGTCCCCCTACAGATTGCATTTTCTAGGGGTCGAAATTTGGGCAATATTCTTGTCAAAACATCTATGCAGGAAGATCGTTTGGTATATCATAAGCCTACTATTGGCCATATTGCATGCCAACAATGTGGATTTTGTGACTCAACACTTACTGGTATAGATTGGCAACATCCAAAAACACAACAAGTATATCAGCGTCGATGGGACACAACTTGCGATTCTACCTTTGTAGTGTATCTAATCCAATGTCCATGTCCTCTTGTTTATGTTGGTAGAACGATCCGCCCTATGAAACGTCGCCTGAGTGAACATGCATCTCGACATCACCGTGCAGTGCTTTCTGCTCCGATGGTCTCTCATTGTATTGAATTTTGCCATAATTTTGACCAACTTCATTGGACTATACTTGATCAGGCTCCAAATAACCCCCGTGGCGGGCCAAGAGAAGATAATCTTCAATTTTTAGAACAACGCTGGATATTTCGCCTTGATTCAATGGAGCCGGGAGGTCTAAATAGAGAAATTGACTGGCAAAGTTTAATTTGAATAAGTTTCGTCATAACTCAAGTTTCACCAATCAGATCAGGGGTTCCCCGTCATGTGGGGGTTTTCCCGATATTGATTAGTTGGTTCTCTTCCTTTAAAAAAGCGATTGATCTGCCATTGTAAAAAGCTATGACCTGAGCTGCAGTGACAGCGTTTTTTGAGGACGGCTGTTGAAGTTGGAATTTTGGATTTTGCACTTGATACAGGGCGACAGTGCCCGAAACGTGCACGTCGTGTTTGGAATCATCTAAACCAGCATCTCTGGACTAAGATAAGTTTTTGCATTCTTAGATAATAGATTTTGAATTTTTACTTCTGGTGAAGAACCTTAATAAAATAAAAGTGGCTACCCGCTTGGTGTGTGTCGGTTCCCCATCCGACCTTCCTATGGCTAGCTCCGACAATAAATATCTAATTTAGAAGGTCATTGTTCTGAGGTTCGGTTTTTGATATAATAGATCCTAAAGCTGCCAGAGGTAAAACATCAAGCTGCAGCTTTCATTGGTACTTGTTTTCTCTCTCCTCCATTTTGCAATCTGTGCCCCTGTTTACTTGGGGGGGGGGGGAGGGCTCTGTATGTATGGAGGCCTGTGTGATTCAAATATCCGATGTTTAATTTTTGTCTGCATACTGTTGTGTGTGCAATCGAAGCTGGAAATTCTGTTAGCATGGAATTTATATGTAAGAATGTATAGTTAATCTGGTTTGTTCAGTTTTTCTAATAGGTCTACTTAAGATTTAGAGCTCACTACAATATTTACAGTACTGTCTTTTCTTAGGTACGGAGCTCTGGCAGTGTAAATTTTCTGTAGAGTTTATGTTGCTGTTAGTGAAATGACACTAGAATCAGAAATTGTTTTTGCATGATACGTTCTAAGAGGACATGCCTAGTTCGGTTCTGCACCTATTGTTGGGGGAGGGGCAAGGGGTCTGTGGATACAGAATATATATTTGGATTTATCATGGTATGGACGAGCATATGTGTTTTGGGGGACTGAAGAGGGGACTATAGCTCAATGGGAGCTAAAGAGTACAACCTCTGGTACATCACCCCCCTCCTGATATGGCTGCCATTATAGCAGTCATTGTTGGAGGTGCAGCATGAGTGAGGAATGGACAGAGCACAGGTAGCAGAAAGTGGTGGGTTTTTCTCTTTTGAAAAGTTGCAACCCTAAATGGGCAGTGTCCAAATTGTGGGAGGAGCTCAACTGAAGATGAGGGCTGCCCTCCCCAATTAGGTGAATCAGCAGAGCAAGGGGGAGGGGTGGATGGCTACGATATCCTATGCTATCTATCCAAGTCCATTTAAAGTTATACCACCTACTGTATTTATTCATTTGCATTTAAATACATAACAGCTTAATATTCAGACCCAGAGGCAAGTGGAATAAGCCAGGCGTGCAGCTGAGTGCTGTGGTGCATACAGGGGCCTGACCTGAATAGGCCCTGTATGTTCCGGCAGCTAGCCACTCTTCCCTCCGCCTCCGTTCCGTCCCATCCAGTGCTCCACGCACAAACGCTGTATACATGCGGGAAGCGCTTGGGCCGGAATCGCGTCCACCCCGGATGTCCTACCCCGCTATTTGTTTTTCATAATGCCGGCCATCCTGTATGTATGTGTGTTAATGGTGCCTATTCTATAAAGTCAAATGTGCATGGATTTAACTTCAGAGAATACTAGTGTAAGTGGCCGCAAACATGCACAAATGAAGCCGTGGTCAGTTACACCAGCTCTAGGACAGGTGTAAATGACCGTGCACATTTTAAACATGTAGGGCTATATTTTAAAGAGTACGTGTGCAAATTTGTGCTCCAGCCAAACTCTGCCCCTGTGCACACGCCCACAGCAGAATCACACACCATCGGTCTGTGATGCATACTTCTGGAATAGCAACCAACTAATCTCCACATGTAAGTGGTCATTTGCGTGCGGGAATCACTAAAATACCATGATTTGCATCTAGCTGCCCCTTACAGAATTACTCTCCCTATGTATATTATAATTAGACAGAATGCCCATGTTCCCACTCTTACTCCTCCAGGGCCTTTAGAGGGATTTTTGGTGGTCCTACCCACTGAAAATCAATGGATAAGGAACTTATACATGTGGAGCACGATTTCATAACGTGCACGTCTGCCAGTGGACGCGTCTAAATGAAAAATGGGCCCCATTTGACCCTAATTCCACCTGTGCAGGTCTGGAATCGAGGATGTAGATATGTTTGGCATGGCACACACAAACCATGGGACATGGGTATACGTAGCAAGCGGCCTGGACATCCCTACCCTTGCCGAATTCCAAAAAGATGTACAGTACTGCCGCTGCCTTTCTCTGTGTGGCCACGTCTCCTCAGTTAAAACATGCATCCCCGAAGCTGCTTCTCACACTGACTCTGTGGTACCCATGCAAACTACCCATGAAAACGGATGACACAGATGTGCTGATGCAAAAGAGGCTATATAAATTACTTCTTTGCATGACCAGGACACTGCAAAGTGATCTCTGTGCACTCAGAGATATTACAACAGCAAGTAGAAAGTGATATGATTGTCCTGACATACCTTGCAACACAACATACATGGCAATAGATGAACATTTTAGTTGTGCTTGCATTGGTCATCTCTGCAACAGTCTGTACAATGCTATGTATGGACCAGAAGAATTCAGAAATGGTCCTCTACAGCTAAGTCAGAGTATATCCCTGACATTAAAAAGGGACCCTCAGATTGAGTGCATGCACCAGCACAAACAGCACTACTAGATGCCCAAGGGCACCAGCATCTGTCCATACAAATATGCACATATGTGAGACCGCAGTTGGTGCTGTGTGTCCTGTAGCATGCACTCATTCTGAGGGTCCCTTATTGCAGACAGGGATATGCTTTGACATTTAGCTATATAGACCCCTGGCCGATCACACTGGCATCTGGTCACACTGTGGTCAGTCCTATGGACCAGGTTCTGGCCAGGCACTGATGTCTCCCCAAAATTTCAATTGCGCACACCAAACACTTGCAGTCACACAAAACATACATCTACAGTACAGATGCCCTGCAGCTCTAGAAAACAGGTGGTATAACATGATGGCATGGGGTCCCAGGACTACAATCTGATTTGCGTTTCTCACCCACAAATGAATCTGTCCTATACTCACTCACATACAATCCCTACATCAACAATCCCACTTCTCGGATGATAGGAATTATTAGGGTGCCTTAGATCATCTCCTCTTGCTCACAAAGCAATTGTCAGCATAGTCGGAATAATCACCATTGCACCTCTGATCATTTCTGTAGGGGTGTTTAGTAATGTGTCTTTACCATACAACCTTCCCCCACCTCTTCATTCTGTTCTTTACAACTGCATCTTGTGGTCTTCCAGACTGCAGACACATGTGTTCAAAACATCTTTGTCACAGTCATTCATCTCTACGGGATGCATTTGAGAGCAGAGCAGAAAAGTCCTGGCCTTATTCCACATTTCCGCTGATATGACGTGGATGTCCATGGGAAACAGACAGAACATACACGGGCCTTTCCTGAATACACATTGCACATATCCACAGCTGACCATGCCCCCATTCGGCCTCCTCCCGTCCATGTTCTGAGATCCCTGTGCTAGCACCATGTACGTGCAGGGCTACAGGTGTTTCAGAATAGAGTCGTAGACATTTTCACTAGAAAAGCGTCTGTGCTGCATGTCCAAAGGGCTTATTCCCGCTCTGGAATGACCCCCGTAATGGTGGGTGGCTGCTAAACATATAAATGCCTTTCAAAATTGACTCACTAAATTATCTGTTTAGTGATGGAATTTTGCCACTAAGGGGCTGATTTTATATAGGGCCTGTAGGGCGGTTTGCACATGAAATGCTCGTAAATTCCTCTTTTAAAGGACTCATGTGTGTGGATAGGCAGTTTTATTTGGGGCACATGCAACTTCAGGGGCAGAACTTGGGCGGCATATAGGTAGGGTTTATATCTGCGTGTGTAAATTATAGAATACTATATACTACACGCGTCACTGCACCAATCTAGGTGTGGGCAGTTATGCTTTAGAGCAGGCATAGCTGTGGTGACTAGGTGAAGGCATGCGTGGACCTTACTTTAGAGTTTAGAGCAAGGGTTCTCATCAGGACACCACTAGCCAGTCAGGTTTTCAGGATATCCACAATGAATATCCATGAAAGAGATTTGCATACAACGGAGGCAGTGCATGCTAATCTCTCTCATGCATATTCATTGTGGTTCTCCTGAAAGCCTGACTAGCTAGGTATGTCCTGAGGACTGAGTTGAAAACCCCTGCTTTATAGAATAGACCCTCAATACACCCCATGGCAATGCGCTTTGCCTGCATGCGATATTATAGAATTACCGTCTATATGGTCAGCCAAAGCTATCCATTTAAGTACCGTAGATTTTAAAAAAACATTTATGCAGGTACCACCACCACCTTCTTCATAAATTCATAAATAATTCTATATATTGGCCTACAGATTTGCATGAGAAAAGGTGGTTTGCCGTAAATGTAATTTTTGGTTTCAGAGAAGGTTCTATTCCCCCCCCCCTCCTTTCTACCTTTCCCCACCCTCAGGCTTACCCTCTACACCCAGTTTACTCATTCAAGTGAAACAGGAGTAATCCCCAATTGCTTCTACCCAGCCAGTGGAGTATTTTGAAATGGCACTGGATGACGGGAGGCTGAAGTCAGTTTGAAATATGACTGAAATACTATGCTCTGTCAGAGTAATTTTGAAATATGGAATTTATTTATTTTATTTATTTTTTATTTATTTAGCTGCATTTATATCCCGCTTTTCACCGGGTCAAAGCGGTTTAACAAAAAAAAGGGGGGGGGATAATCAATTCGACAGAGAAGGGGGGCCGTCACCAGGGGGCCAACATACTCTAGATGATCTGAACAGAAGGTAACAGAACTAGACAGTTGACGTAAGTCTCTCAGTTGGTAGCAGAGGGGTTAGGTCAGAAGGTCTGGAAGAGTTGTCAGTAAGAAATGTCTGTTTCTGGTCCAAGATATTCATGAAACAGGATGGTTTTTAACTATTTCCGGAATGTGGAGAGGTCTCTGTTGTTTCGGATCTTGCTCGGGAGTTCCAGAGGGAGGGCGTGTACAGTTTGAATGCTCTGTTACAGGTTTGTTGATTGAATTTAGTTCGTTTGTGGGGGATAGTGAGAGTGTTGCTGGTGGTCTGTCGAGAATCAGATGGGGCAAGTGATACTGAGGATTGCTTTTGCCCCATTTAGATGGGCTGGGGTAAGATGGGCTTGGGAGGGGGTCCAGGTGGGATCTGGGCTGACATAATTATTTTTTCATTTTATTTGGATCAGGTTTTTTTTCGTTCTGTTGTTTTGTTTCATTTCAAATAAGCAAAATGAAATACACCAAAAATGGAAGAAAACATGGAAAAACAACAAAAAAGAAAAAGGCTTCTGTTCACCCCCGTAATTTATAGGCATAAACTAATAGTTTATGGCATCCTTGAGGAACAAGAGAACCGACATTTACAAATAACTTGTATTTATTTATATAATAATTCTTTTAGACCGCTTTATACTGTATGAGTCAAAGCGGCATACAGGTAACTTAATTTAACATACAAAAAAACAAAGAGAAAAAGCAAAGTAATTTAATTCAACTTATAACAAACTTAATTTACATAAACCTTTTAAAGAGTGTCTGATTTATATTGGGATTATTACATACTAAGAGATCATGTTTACAATTGGACTCTTGTTTATATACGTGTAACAAGTTGGGGAGAGTGTTTGTCTGCCTTGAGTGATTGACTTTTAACTCTAATGAAACAAATCCGTTGGCCATTAATAATATGTTTCTCTAGATCACATTTAGGAATTGGCAAAAACCCCACAAGTCAGTTTACTGGAATAGTTTAAAGTAGCACAATTTAACATTTGCTTAAAGCTTTCATTTCTGATCATTTCTGTTATGGGAAAAGACTGGGAGGGAGGAACCTGGTGTCCTTGGGGGCAAAGCTTCCATGGCAATTTTTACATACATTTTTTGGCTTGTACATTTTCCCCTGTCAAATACAAAAAAGTAAAGCGTTGCCTATTAACAAACTGGGGGTTATTCTAGAAGCCTTATTTGTAGTTCCCACGTGGAAAATCTGGCATTTACTAATGGAAATGGCAGGGGAGGGGATATTCAGCGGCTTTGGCTGTCCCTTAAGTGGCTAGCTGTCACTGCTGGACTGAAAGCAAGCATATTCAGTGCAGGGTCATATCCAACCATCGGTATTGAATATCTGGGTCGGCTGAATAGAAGGTGATGCAACGATTTTCAGCTGTTGCCTGGTTAGTTTCTGCAGTGCGTGTTAGGATAACCCTTATGGTGCCTAACGTTCGCCGCTTTGGGATAACCGAGCAGTGTCTGAATCCTCATGTGCTGCCTCCACCCCGTTCCTGGAATGCCTCGATGCTATCCGGCTAGCATTTGGGCATTAAGTGGTGTCACCAGGGAATATTCAGCGGCACTAACTGTGCTAGTTGCGCTGTATATTTCGGTTGCTGTGATTATCATGGTTAACAGGTCTACTAACTGCGTTAATCGCTCTGTTCAACAGCCAAAATGCTTTGGACACGAAAGCAGCTGTTCTAAACTAATTTAAGGCTGCTGAACACAGAAATCATAATGAAAATGGCTGATTAGGTCTAGTTGCTAAGATATATGCTATTAATTAGTCATTAGGGGCCATTAACTGTGTATTATGCAACATTTGCGTGAGATTGTGTAAACTCTACTTGCAACCAATAGAAATATCTGTCCAAAACCAGATGATGCAATCAGTATTTAAATTTTCATCACTTGACAGTATAAATCTTAAGTTGTATTAGTCACAGAAAAATTAAAAATTAATTATTTTGCATTATTTTATGCCGCTAGGTCAATCACAGCGTATTTGGTGATGCATCATACTTGTGTTAATAATGCAGATAATTTCTGCTATATTTGTGGTGAAATGACTTTTACATCACAAAAACAGAATATGACTGTGGCGGTTAAGAAAGCCTACAACTTATATTTTGGTTGCAGAATAGGAGATCAGGATAAGAGCTGGGTGCCACACATTTGCTGCAATACACGTGCAACAAATCTCAGGCAATGGATGAATGGGAAAAGGCAATCAATGCCTTTCGCAGTTCCAATGATCTGGAGAAAGCCCACGGATCACGTCAGCAATGGCTACTTCTGTATGGTTCCTCCAATTTAGAAAGGCATATCCAGAAAGAGTAAGTGGACTGTGCGATATCCAAACATTCCATCTGCAATAAGCCCAGTGCCTCATGGAGAAGGGTTGCCGATTCCCACAGAATCATTATCATTAGAATCAAGTGAGGAAGAGGAAGAAGTTTGTAGTCATGAACCGTCAACCTCACGTGACCCAGAGTTTCTTCTGGCCACTGCTAATGAGCCACACCTCATAACGCAAGGTGAATTAGAACATAAGAACATAAGATATGCCATACTGGGTCAGACCAAGGTCCATCAAGCCCAGTATCCTGTTTCCAACAGTGGCCAATCTAGGTCATACGTACCTAGCAGTTTCCCCAAAAGACACAGGTTCCACGATGCTTGTACTGGGTCAAGCATTGATATCCTGGGTCCCTTCTTAATAATGGTTTATGGACCTTTACTCCAGGAACTTGTTCAAAACTTTTTTAAACCCAGCTACACTAACAGCCTTTATGTTTATGTTTATGTTTATTACATTTGATATACCGCTCAGGCCAAGAAGCATCAGAGCGGTTTACAATCCTACATTTATGTTATGGAAAATAAGAAAAGAACGCCATTAATAAGATAGGACAGAGTAGGAGAAACAGATAGACAAAGTGATAGCACAGATAGGAGAAAACAGAACAGCAGACTACCTTCACAAACTACAGGCATGACAAATAGACTTTACTACATCCTCCGGTAACAAATTCCAGAGTTTGATTACATGTTGAGTGAAAAAATATTTTCTCTTATTAGTCTTAAATAGTTTACCTGTAGCTTCATTGCATGTCCCCTAGTCTTTCTATATTCTGATAATGTAAACAATCGATCTACGTTTACCCGTTCCACTCCGTTCATTAATTTATAGACTTCTATCATATTTCCCCTCAGCCGTCTGTTTTCCAGGTTAAAGAGCTCTAACTTTTTTAGCCTTTCTTCATAGGAGTATCCTTCCATCCCCTTTACCATTTTGCTGGCTCTTCTCTGAACCTTTTCTAATAATGCTATATCCTTTTTAAGATACGGCGACCAGAATTGCACACAATATTCAAGGTGCGGTCTCACCATGGAATGGTATAGAGGCATTATAATACCTTTTGTTTTATTTTCCTTTCCTTATGATACCTAGCATTCTATTTGCTCTCTTGGCCGCCGCTACACACTGGGCCGAGGGTTTTAACATGTTATCCACAATGACGCCTAAATCTTTTTCCTGGGTGGTGGTTCCTAATGTGGAACCTTGCATTGTGTAACCATAGTTTGGGTTGTTCTTCCCTAGGTGCATAACTTTGCACTTGTCCACATTAAATTTCATCTGCCATTTTGATGCCCAGTCTTTCAGTTTATCAAGATCCTCCTGCAATTTTCCACAATCCTCTTGGGTTTTAACAACATTAAATAGTTTTGTGTCATCTGCAAATTTGATAACCTCACTTGTTATTTCACGTTCCAGGTCATTTATGAATATGTCAAAAAGCAGCGGACCCAGCACAGATCCCTGGGGTACACCACTATTCACCTTTCTCCATTGGGAAAATTGGCCATTTAGCCCAACCCTCTGCTTTCTATCTTTTAACCAGTTCCTGATCCACAGTAGTACACTGCCTCCTTTCCCATGACTCTTTAGTTTTGCAAAAGTCTCTGTCCAGATACACTATATCAACCGACTCACCTTTGTCCACCTTTTTATTCACACTTTCAAAAAAACATAACAGATTAGTAAGACAAGATGATTTTAATGATAGTTCACAGATTACTAATAGCAGGTCTGCAATCTCATATTTCAGTTCTTTCAACACCCTTGGATGTATACCATCCAGCCCAGGTGATTTGCTACTCTTCAGTTTATTTAATAGTTGTAATACATCTTCCCGATGTATCGATATTTCCTTCAATTCTTCCGCACCTTTAAATACCACTTCAGTCATGGGTAACATCCCTACATCTTCCTCAGTAAAGACCGAAGCAAAGAATTCATTCAGTCTCTCCGCTATCGCCTTGTCACCTCTTAGTGCCCCTTTAACTCCTCTATCATCTAATGGATCACTGACTCTCTCACAGGTTTTTTGCTACGAATGTACTTGAAAAAATCTTTATTTTGCGTTTTTGCTTCCGCAGCAAGCTTCTTCTCAAATTCTCCCTTTGCCTGCTTTATCAATGCCTTGCATTTGACCTGCCAGTGCTTGTGCTGTTTCCAGGTTTCGTCGTTTGGCTCTTTTTTCCATTTCCTGAAAGATGCTTTTTTGGCAACAACAGCCTCTCTGACCTCACCTTTAAACCATGCTGGCAGTTTTTTGGACTTCCTTCCACTTTTCTTAAAGCGTGGAATACAGCTGGTCTGGGCTGCCAAGATAGTATTTTTCAACAACACCCAAGCTTGATGCAAGTCTTTAACCTTTGCAACTGCTCCTTTTAGTTTTTTATTAACTATTTTCCTCATTTTATCATAGTCTCCCTTTCGAAAGTTAAAAGGTAGTACTGTGGATTTCCTTACTATCTCTCCTCCACTAATTAAATCAAAGGCGATCATGCTATGATCACTATTGCCAAGTGGCCCCAACACCCTTATCTCTTGCATTAGATCTGGTGTTCCACTAAGGACTAGGTCTAATATGGCTTCCCCTCTGGTTGGTTCATGAACTAGCTGCTCCAAGAAGCAGTCATTTATGTCATCTAGGAACTTTATCTCCCTAGCATGTCCTGCCGTGACACTGACCCAGTCGATACCGGGGTAATTGAACGACCTTGTCAGGGATTTGGATCTCCTGAAGAATAAAGCTGAGCCTTTGGGTTCCAGACTACAGCAGTGGAATCTTCTGGCTGGTGATGTTCGAATTTCGTTTTTCTGGGACCATCAGAAAGATTTGGTGTCATTCTTTTTCAAAGAAGGTGATCTTGCTGCATGCAACAATGTAAAAGGTTTAATGGCAGCTCTCAATATCAATTACAATGCAGATGATTGGAGGCTCTTCATTGATTCATCCAAAGCAAGTCTTAAAGCTGTATTGCTGCATAATGGCAACTTGCTAGCATCAATACCTATTGGCCATGCAGCTTTAATGAAAGAGACATATGACAATATGAAACAACTTTTGAAATGTATAAACTATGATCAACATCTATGGTCAATCTGTGGTGTCTTCAAAGTGGTCACCCTCTTGCTTGGTCTCAGGGTGGATACACCAAGTACTGCTGCTTCCTCTGTGACTGGGATAGTCGTACTAGAGATTGTCATTTCGTCAAAAGGGACTGGCCACTTCGTCAGTCACTGGATCCTGGAAGCAAAAATGTTCTGTTTCCAGCACTTGTAGACAGCAACAAGATTTTGATGCCTTCCTTGCACATCAAGTTGGGACTAATGAAAAACTTTGTCGAGGCAATGGATAAAACTTAACCTGCTTTAAGGGTATCTTAGTGGTAAATTTCCTAGACTGAGTAATGCCAAAGTTAAGGAAGGAGTTTTTGTTGGACCTCAGATTCGTGCACTTCTTCAAGATGAAAAATTTCTTCGTTTATTGCATAGAAAAGGCTGCATGGATAGCATTTGAATCAGTGACACAAAACTTTCTTGGAAACAACAAAGCAAATAATTACCAAGAGATTGTTCAAGATCTTCTCAAGGCATACAAAAATCTTGGTTGTAACATGTCCTTAAAGATTCATTTTCTACACTCTCATCTAGATTTTTTCCCACAAAATTGTGAAGCAGTAAGTGATGAACATGGAGAACGATTTCACCAAGACATTGCAGCCATGGAAAAGAGGTATCAAGGTAAATGGAATCCATCAATGCTTGCAGACTACTGCAGGACAGTGACAAGGGATATTCCATTGCTTCAGTACAAGAAACAGATCAGGAAGAGTCGTGAAGCCACTGAATTACATAATTACTCCTCTGTTTCTTCAAAGTACATTTATGAACTTTATTTTATAAAAACATGCTTGTTATTGTGCAAAGTTTCATTTGCAATAAGATTTTGATTTACATCTAAGGATTTAGGCTCGATTTTCACCATACATAGTGGTAAAATGTACATTCTTCAACATATCATAGAAAGAGGAGCTAATTGACCAATTTCACTATCATATTTGAATTTAGCGTATCAAATTCATTAAGAAATAGCACATTTAATTTCTGAAGCAAAATGAGGAGGCCGCGGGCAGGGTCCCGGCGGCAGACTGTAACCGGGCGCACGGCCGGTGCGCGGGCCCTGTGCGCGGCTGCGGGCAGTTTGAAATGATTGGCTCCCGGCGGTGGCAGCCGCGCGGGAGCCAATCAGGATGGTTCCTGGAGGTGGGGTGGATGGTAGGGGCCGGCGGGCAGCCTCGCGTGGTCAGTAGCGGCGGAGGCTGCTCGGGGGTGCCGGCTTAGGTTGCTTGCACTGCGGCACGGCCAGGGATGTGCTCACGCGCGTGAAATCTGCAGGGGCCAATTTCGTGGGAGGCATCATGGCCGGCAGCTCGGGTTCCGACCGTGCCGGTGGCGTTGAGCTGCCCGCTGGGTTTCCCTGCGGCAGGCCCGAGTTCCTGGGACTGTCTCAGGCCTAGGTCGGGTGCTCCGCTGATCGTTTCGCCGGACCCATCTTGATCCTGGAAGGGACGGAGGCCGCCGTGGTGCACCGGCTGTGGGGTGTGAGTATACATGGCGAGGGGGTTCCCTCGGGCTGCTTACCCGACGTTTCGCTGCGGCGTGGCGCAAGCCGTTGGGCGACGGTGCATTCTCTTCGGCGGGTGGCATGTGGGCTCCTGCCAACCCAGTCCCATAGTTTTGCAGTGGGCCTCTCGCGCCCTCCGCTCCACGTTTTGCCTGCTCTGTGGGGGGGTTGGAGGGGGGGAGCCGCCGGGTGGTTGGGCCGAGCTGTGTGATCCTTCTTCTGAGCCGGTTCCCTCGTGGAGGAGCAGCGATGATCTCCCTGTAGGTTTGTCTCTCGTGGGGGGCGTTGTTTTCGAGCAGCGTTGAGGGTTTTCTTTATGCACCTCAGAGGGTGGCTGACGATTACATGGACTGGGGACTTTGGAATTATACGTGTTAGGGCTGTCACCATCGGACTAATTGGCTTATAGGACTTTCCTCGTTTGTTGTGTGTGTGTATGGCTACGTAGGTTCATGTATGTGTCAGGTCGTTGGCTTTTACATTTGCCTTGCTGCTAGAATGTAAAGGGGCAGTGTCCCAGATTTTCACTAAGCAAATACCTTATTCGACTTCGGGTTTGAACAATGGACGCAGATGCCAGTGTGCTGTGCTGTACTTACGTTCTCGTGCACTTTCTGGGATTGTTTGCCTGCAGTTGCTTTGGATGTGGATTGTTTTCTTGCATTACACACAGAACTGCAGTTATTTTGCGTCCTTACCGTTTAAAGATGCAAAGCGTTTGGGTATGCTAGCCAGCTACAAAGATCATGCCCATGTTCGCAACGGGATAGGAGACGTTATAGCCAGGAAAGTGAACCCAGTCCATGCCTGGTCTACCAATTGATAACTACAACAGTGGGCCAAGTAACTAGTGCTCCATTTAATTATCTTTTGGTTTCGGACGGAAGGTTAAAAAAAAAAAAAAAAAATTTTGTGCGCCACATACCGACACTTGGAGTTGTGTGCTGTGAAGTTTGCTGCGCGTCCGAGTGCAGTATGGACACCCGTTGATTTAATCAAATTAAATGCTAATAGACGATTATTAAATGAAGCGGGAAATTGCTAGTAATTACAATCATAACTTTTGCATTTTCAGACGTCTGTGTTGTTTTCTATCAGACTCAGAGCCGTGGTTTTGTGCGCTCTGTGGTGGTGTGTGTGCGCTCGCTTAGCGTGGTGTGTGCGCGCGCACACGCGCACAGCTTAGCAGGAGCGGTCCTAGCGGGTGTGGTACGCTTGCATGAATGGCAGGGTGGTGGGTACCCGACGGTGTGGGAGCATTGTCGTGGGGGGGGGGGGCAGGTAAGGCTCTTCTCGGGCGGAGTGGTTGGGGATGTGGCAGCAACCTTGGTCTGTGGCAGGTGCCTCTTCGCCTTTTGGTGTCTTCTCTCCTCAGGTACTACCTGGCTGGCAGCAGTCCGAGGCAACAGGAGCGAGTGCTGGGGAGCACGGCCGGCGACCATGTGGCGGACGGATCACAGGCGGGGCCTCCGACAGTGGCGGATCAACCCGACATCACTTGACCGCGGAGATGGTGAGAGAGGCGGCAGGTGAGTTGGATCCGGACAACGGTGCGGAAGGGGGGGATGGATTGGGGGCAGCTGAGGGGGTGGACAAGGAGGTGCACAAAACGTGTAAGCCTTCTTGTTGATGGCGTTGTAGGTCTGGTGCCTCCCTTTTTTCTTCAAGGTTGGCCCTGACCACAGGAGTGGTCTCCGGCAGCCCCTCCCCCCCCTCCCCCTCCCCCCTGTTTTCGCTTATGTCTCCGCAGGGGCCGGCGCTGTTGCAGTAGTCGTGGAGGCCTGGTGCTAGTCCGCAAGGAATGGGGCTGCAGCGGAGGCTTCCAGTGCGGCGCAGTGAGATGGTGCAGATCTGCGATGACGTCAGCCAGCCGGACGCCGGGATGGCGGCTGCCGGTGGCAGACGCTCGAGAAGCAGGTGAGTGGTCAGGCCCCCCGGGCGGGGGAATGGCAGGGGGCTGGACGGGTGGGGGATGAAAGGGGGGGGCTAGGGTGGGGAGGAGCAGGCGGTATTCTTGTCGGCGACTTCGGGGTCGGCTTCTCCTCCTACACGGGCGCTCCATCGTGGGCAGTGGTGTTGGTGCTGCCGCGGAAGGGGACGGATGGTGTAGGGGTGGTGGGGGGCCTGGGGCAGGGGGGGCCCACAGGGGTTGCGTTCTCGGAGTCGTTGGAAGGGATACCAGGCCAACTTGACGTTGGGTCTGCCTGTCGCGATATATATGGAGGTCTGGCGACTGTTGGGGGGCAGGAAGCGCTTGGATCTGCGCATACCCGGGGACATGGGGGATGGTAAAGTGGGGTGGGTTCTGGAGGTGGCGCGCAAGGTGGCATTGGCCTTGATCTTTAGATGCTTAGACGGGTGTGGGGACATCTCACGCTCGAGCAATCCGGGATGATAGGGGTACGTGGATTGTTACGGGGGGTGTACCCGACACGCAGAGGGAGGCGTGGTTGTGCTATGTGGGAGGGGTCCGGGAACGGATGGAAGCCATTTTGGTGGGTACTGGAGAAGGGGTGCGTGGGGCTACCGGCCAGCGTGCGGCAGGATGGAGGGGTGGGGGGGTTCGTTCTGCGGGTTGGGGGTTTCCTAAGTCAACCTGCCTAATTCCGGACTGCGCTATGTTGCGGTGTGGTTGCCTATGGGTCACGCTTTGCATGGGTGGATTCGGCGGTATCCGCGGCTCTGGGTTCGGTATTAGTTAGGCGTGGTTTCAGTTCTGGGTGGTGGTGGAGTTTTGGCCTGCTTGGCTGCGACCGTGTGGTGGTTGGTGGGCAGCAATGCGGTGGTGGGCAGGGGGTCCATCGTTGCTTCCGGGGGTTTGACCAGGGCGAGTTGGATGCGGGGGGCGGTGTTGGCATATCTACAATTGCGAGTGGGGAGGGTGGCTTGGATTCTCCCCGGCTGTGTGGCCGGGTTGGTCAAGGCTCAATCGCATTCCGGTGGACCGGTTTCGCGATTTTGCCCCGAAGCGGACGTTGAGGGCTCTGGGGCCCGGAGACCTTATGGAGCCCTGTCCCGGGATACATGCAAAGTTTAATGCGGAATTTGGTGTCACAGGGGCCGTGGTCTGGGTGTCATCAGGGCTGTGACTACGTGGTCCGATTTCGGTCGTGCTCGGGCGGCAACTGGAGTCCTTGCTTGGTGGGTATATCGTGGTAGTGTGGGAGAGGGGTTCAGACTGGGGTGGGTTCGCAGTTGGGACGGTTTCCTAGGTGCGAGGGTGGGGGTGCGGATCGCTGGTTGGGGGGATTGGTAGCACGACGGTTACTGCGGGGGGGGGGGGGAGTGCCCGGCCGTCCGGCCTCGCGTGCCTGCGGTGCCGGTCTGGCCCCCTTTTGGTGCGCCTGCGGAGGTCCGCATGGGGGTATGAAGCCACCTTGTCTGGGGCAGTCTTTGTAGGGCCTTTTTTAGAGGTCCTTTCCGAATGGGGGAGTGGGTGGCGGCTCCGGTTGGGATTGGGGGCGGGGAGGGCTTCCCTCCACGTTTGGTTTGCCGGGCGGTTGGGGATGTTTGGGCGAGTTTCCCAAACGGCTCGAGGGGGCAGCAGAGTGGGGGCTGGCAGATTTGTGCCGTGCCCTGTGGCGGCCATGCGGCGGTACCTGCGGGTGCTCCTCGGGTAGGCGCGGAATTTCTTATGGGGGAGAGGGTGTTGGGCTGTTTCCTCGGGGTGTTCCAGGGCTCAAGGTGGTCAGAATGGCGCGGTGCCGGGTGGGGGGGGAGTCTCCATCCTTGCGCTGCACTCCTTTTTTCTTTCTGGGTGACTACACAGGTCCTGGAGAGTATAGGATGGTGCTCTTGGGCAGGTAGGGGTTAAGTGCGGCTGTACCGGCTCAGGTGGGTTGGGGGGTTGGGGACTTTTCATTGTTCATTTATTTTGCAGGTGGGTTCTGGAGCCTTCTGTAGGTTGGGGATCCTGCACTCCTTTGTCCGCTGAGCTGGACGGCGTGTTCTGGTGAGGCGGTGAATGACAATTGGGGAGCGGCCCAGGTGTGGTGGCTATATCATGGCTAGGTGAGCGCGGACCCTGCGGGTCGCAGCGGCTTCCTTTGCTACGGCGCCACGGGCGGATATCGCGGCGGCTTGCAGTGTGGGATGCTACAATCGAGTTCCAGGTAATGCCGGCATCTGCTCAGAACGGCGCAAGGGGAATTCTGCTGGGTCTTGCAGGCGTTTTCTGGGTAATTTTGCTGGGGGGCTGCCTTTGTTTCAAGGCCTGCAGGCTGGAGCCGGCGGCGTGGTCACGGGGGCTGGCTACTAGCTTGCTTGGCCGACATGGGGGTATCAGGGGATGCCTTATCGGGTTCCAGGTAATGCCGGCATCTGCTCAGAGCGGCACCGGGGGGGATTTTGCTGGGGTTTTGCAGGCGTTGCTGGGTAATTTTGCTGGGGGCTGACTTAGTTCAAGGCCTGCATGGCTAATAACTGGCTTGGCTGACAAAGGGGGTGACTGGCTTGGCTGATAACTGGCTTGGCTGACAAAGGGGGTATTCAGACGATGCCTTCTTGGGGAGGTTGAGGACGGGGCTGTTTAAGGGTGATGGGGCAGTCTCGCCAGTAGTGTGGGCTCTCCTCTTTTAGGTCTGGCGGGAGGTTTTGGAATGTGTTTTGGTTGGGGTGCTCACTGGTCGCAGCTTGGCTTTGGGGGGGGGCGGCACAGGAACAAGGTTGTTACCTGTGCCGGTGGCGGGATCCCGGAGGTTTCCGGGGTCCGGAGCCTCAGGCTACACTTAGGGCGGGGGCGGGGTGCCCCTGACCCGGACAAACCCTGGTCGACTTTTGCTAATAGCATGGCGAAGTCGGGGGAAGGGTTAGGTAACTTGCCGGGGGGGGCAAGTTATCGCGTTAGCGGTGGCAAGGCACTTTGCTAAGGTATGGCTGGTGCGGGCCAGGTGCCGCTAATCGATTGAGAAGGTGTAGCATGTTGGCATATTGTGAAATTGTTAAAGGTTAATAAAGCTGCGACCAGTTGTGTTCCATGAAATGTTGGTGTGTTGTCTTTTGTTGGGTGGGGGAGATTTGGGGGGGGTGGGGGGAAGGTGGAAACGGGCCCGAGGCACCAGGTCTGCCTGCCTCGGTTAATGAGGAGGCCGCGGGCAGGGTCCCGGCGGCAGACTGTAACCGGGCGCGCGGCCGGTGCGCGAGCCCTGTGTGCGGCTGCGGGCAGTTTGAAATGATTGGCTCCCGGCGGTGGCAGCCGCGCGGGAGCCAATCAGGATGGTTCCTGGCGATGGGGTGGATGGTAGGGGCCGGCGGGCAGCCTCCGCGTGGTCAGTAGCGGCGGAGGCTGCTCGGGGGTGCCGGCTTCCCGCCCACCCGCCCACGTTTATTTATGAGGGTGTGGATTATGGGGTGTTGCAGCTTGGGGGGGGGGGGGTTGGCGTGATCCCGGAGGTTTCCAGGGTCCGGAGCCTCAGGCTACACTTATGGCGGGGGCGGGGTGCCCCTGACCCGGACAAACCCTGGTCGACTTTTGCTAATAGCATGGCGAAGTCGGGGGAAGGGTTAGGTAACTTGCCGGGGGGGCAAGTTATCCCGTTAGCGGTGGCAAGGCACTTTGCTAAGGTATGGCTGGTGCGGGCCAGGTGCCGCTAATCGATTGAGAAGGTGTAGCATGTTGGCATATTGTGAAATTGTTAAAGGTTAATAAAGCTGCGACCAGTTGTGTTCCATGAAATGTTGGTGTGTTGTCTTTTGTTGGGTGGGGGAGATTTGGGGGGGGGGTGGGGGGAAGGTGGAAACGGGCCCGAGGCACCAGGTCCGCCTGCCTCGGTTACAATTTTTGAAAATTTATAGAACAGTGTATTGGTCACATATTCTGGGTTCCTGATTGCATTTTTTGGTACCTGAGGATTTCTTTTGATCCATATGCGGTACAGAATATCACACAGTACCAGCATGTCTATTAGCAATGCCAGTTCTGTGTTTTTCTCATTTATCACAAATATATCTTCTTTTTTTAACTTCAAGCATTTGATTGGTGGGAATGGCAGCGTCTCAGATGATCAGGGCTGTGTAAGCAGTGCAGTCACACAGGATGCAAGTAAAGAAAGGGCTGGGGTAAGATGGGCTGGGGGATATTCCTCATCACTGCGACTTCCAGGTAGCCCGATAAGAGCAAGTTCCTGTGCACAGCTGAGTGGGAGGCAGCAACCTCATGAGTTGCACCGTGTGCATTGACATCATCACTGGGGCCTCCTAGAAGCTCGATAGGAGTAAGTTCCTGTGTGTGGCTGGGTGGGAGAAGATGCCAGCTTCACGAGTCGCACAGAATGTTTTTTTTTTAGCTTCTTATGACCCTGCAGGTGATCACAAGCTTCCTCGTTCTTCACAGTTCTCTCAGGGTCGTGATCCCAGAGTTTTTCTGTTACATTGGATAAGACGTGCTACCTTATTGTGCCTGTCTGTATACAGACCTTCTGACATTAGCATGTTGCACCCAATGACGAGATATGTAAACATTTCCAGTTCTGTGCTACAAAATCTGCAGCTATCTATTTTCCCTTTTTTGTCTGTACTGGCTGTGAAGCATCCTGATCTACTATCTAGGATTCCTTGGTTGCCCACCAGTGTTCATATCCTCAGTGGGATCCCTTTCTAGGATTTTCTGGCAGCAGTGACAGTGTTTATATTCTCAGTAAGTACTTGTATAGCTGTTATGTAACCCAGGCTAGTTCCCACCACTGAGTGCTCCCAGATGTTGTAGTGCATTTCTGTCCCAGAAGCGGGCCATCTCTGATCTGAGAGAGGGTCAAGTTCCCATGCTGCAGGAAATTAGATGTTTACTTAGGGATCCCCTGGGCTGATTGTTGTGAGACAGGGAGGGAATCCAGGAAATGCAGAAATAAACATGAGGTGGATGAAGGAGCTGTCAAAGCCTTGCAGAGCAGTAGGGGCTGCTCTTCTGACACTGAGAGCAAGAAGCCTGTGATAGGCTTTTCCTGCCTGAGAGGGAACACTTACAGTGTGATGACTGCATAGGATACAAGCAAAAATATAATACTACCGACCCCTATGCTGGAGACCCCAAGAAAAGTAGGTCTAGGAAGCAGACACAATAAGACTAGCACAAAAAAACTAATCCCAGAGAAGAAAACTCAATTCCAGTCTTGATAGAACAGTACTCCTACTACTCATTTCATAAACCATGTTAACCCAAAAGCAATGTGCATCCAAAAAAGCATGCAATTCTAATGGTTCAAGACATATTTCACATTTGCTAACTCAATCAAATATTTGCAAGGAAATTTCAACAGAAAGCAGATGCCAGTAGATAGAATCTCCTGTTAATGGCAATGAACCTTTTCTTCCATTCTTATGAAGCCTTACAAAAGTATGGAAAAATCCAAACTTTTTGTTCAATAAATAGAACATGCCCACTACAAAATAGGAGTTGTAATCTCTGTCCAAGGGAAAAACAAACGACATCACCAGTGTATCTGTAACCATGTCCCCTCCAGACTTCTCCATGCTGTTCACTGAAACTTTCCCAATCGGAAACCCATCTCCACGTTCTGACCCCACCTTCCCTGCAGGCAGGTAGAAGGCTTTATTGATAGGTAGTAATACTTCTTCCTGGATCTCCAAAAACCTCCTGCAAATATTTCCTAAACACATCCAGCGGAGAAGACAACAGAAGCTTAGGGAAATTGAGGTTACGGGCTCTTCCATTAGTTTTCTCATGTTCCAGTTTCCTGTGTACAGTTAATTTATCTTGATTAACCCTGACTGAACAAAAGACATAGAGTTAACATTCTGGATCAAAAGTTGAATTTTCTCTTTGCATTTTTCAATGGTGGTAGAATGAGACTGCAGCCCAGTAAGAGTTTAAAGACGTGAAGTGGCATTTTAGGATGAACATTTAGGAAAATATTTGGGATGTCCAGAGCACAAATTCCAAAAACAAGGGGAATGGTAGCCATGCCTTCTCAAATCACTCTGTCTCTGCCCTGAAAAATGAAAGTCCCTATAATCAGTTTTGGAGACGGGCCTCATGCAGATAGCAAGAAAAGATATGTGCACTGGTGTAGGCCATGTTACAAATTTGGATGTTCCTGAAGTGCATGCCTGCAGAACTTGGTACTTGGACGCTTTGGCCTGGGTAAGTCAGAAGGGGGATGTCTATGTTATGAGACTAGCACGTCCTGCTGTGACATTTCTGATGCTCAGCCGTGCAGTGGTGGGACAATAATGTGTTTGGAGTATGTATTTATGGGCATGATTCTTTGTGAAGGAAATATTAACCACAGCGATGTAAGTGCAGTTTATTCTTCCCCCAGAAGCACTGCAGACATGAAACAAGCACTTTTTTGCATCTTATTTGTGGTCAGGAGCAGGTATAGGCATGGACGCCTCAACACCCAAAGAAAAGCAGTTTTACCATCCATTTACAGTCATGACATGACCACCCCTCCACCCCAGCACAAGCAGCCTTCTTGCAAAACGAGGCATCTTTGTTTTTCTAGAGTACAGCGCTAACAGTTTTGGCTGTGGCTATTGGCATCACTTCCTCCCTTGATGTTTTGATCATTTCTTCTACCTTATTCAATGCCACATCAAGCATCTTGTGCACCACCATTGCTCTGCTGCTGCAAACTAATCCGTCTGGGCTGAGAGTCATCTTGACACCCTGCCAGCCTTCCTCTTCATCTGGTATTGCGGATCCATTCCTGCCAGACACTCCATGGGTAGGGGTTAAATGTTCTGTAATGCTGGTTTGCTGAGTAGCCCTTTAAATGGAGGGATTGGGACGTACCTTTCTGACTTAATGAGACAGAAAGTAGAGCCAGAAGAAAAGAAGTAGTTAGCAGAAGAAACAGAGGGCCTGAGCCGTGGTGGCTAGCGAATCTAAAGCAGCTAGCTGCCACTACTGAACATTAGACCTGGATATTCAATCTCTGGGTCATATCCGAGCCCCAACACTGAATTTCCAGGTTGCCTGGATTGCCGTGAAGCTAACTGGGCAGAAAGCGATATTCAGTTGCTGCTGCATTGTGATAACTGGGCAGTGGCTCATTATCACCGCTACCAGATATTGCCAGATACCACCTTAGAAATGCCCTGTTGCTGACTAGTTAGCATTGGGGCGTGCAGTGGTGGCACCCACAGTTGCTCAATGGCCCTAACCGTATTAATTTCACTGAATACCCTGGACAAGGAGATTAACATGCTTATCATATCGGAAGCCTCCAATTTTCTGCTGCCTTCTCTCTTTGAATGCGGGAGAGAAAATGGTGCTGGTCTGCTAGACTGCCAGTGCTCGGCATCTGACATATCCATATGCATGCATATATAATAAGGGAGAGGCGCCTGTTGTTAAAACATGCTCATAAATCTGTGCAAGTGAAAAAGGCGATTGCTGAAACATTGATGTCAGGCCCCTACTGCTAAAGAGCTCAACAAGTAGGGCACATTTGGCTCTTTATGAGATATGACTTTTTATTTTACATTATTAAAATTTATGTTTAAAGTAAGAGAGTCTGATATTTTCTTACTAATTGCATAGCATGTTGCGGTGTAATTTACAAAGGCAAATGACAAAAAAAATCTATGTTTTGCCAGTGAAAGGGATATGGAAATATGTATATATGTCTCATCATGTAGAAACATAGAAACATGATGGCAATGAAAGATCACATGGCCTATCTAGTCTGCCCTTCCATATCAACTACAATAGTCCCCTTTTTACCTTTAGAGATACTCTGTATTTTACCCATGCGTTTTTGATTTCAGATACTGTCCTCGTGTCCACCACCTCCACTAGGGACTATTCCACGCATCTACCACTCTTTCTATAAAGAAATATTTCCGCATATTACTCCTGAGTCTATCCCCTTTCACTCTCACCCTATGTACCCTCGTAGCAGAGCTTGCTTTTCAATCGAAATGCTCTCCTCTTTTGCATTTATGCCATGGAGATATTTAAATGTCTCTGTCATATCACCTCTAACCCGCCTTTCCTCTAGTCTAAAATATACATATTAAGATCTTTAAGTCTGTCCTCATATCCTACATAAAAAAGACCACTAACCATTTTAGTAGCCACCCTCTGCACCGACTCCAACCTGCTTATATCCTTTTAAAGGTGTGGTCTCCAGAATTGCACACAATACTCCAAATGAGGTCGCACCAGAGATTTATAGAGGCATTATCACCTCTTTTTTACTGCTGGCCATTCCTCTCCCTATACACCCAAGCATCCTTCTGGCTTTTTCAGTCACCTTTTATACTTATTTAGCTGCTTTAAGATAATCAGACACAATTACAACCAGGTCCCGCTCTTCTTTTATGGACAGAAGTACATTATCCCTTACACCAGTGATTCTCAACTTTTTTTGTACCGTGACCCCTTTTACCATTGGTCAACTTGTGGTGACCCCCAATGATAAAATCAGATGCGTCTCTCTTCCTTTATCATTAACGCATTGTCGCTGAAATCATTTGTTGACTTATTAATATATTATAGGCCTTTGCAATATGTTTTTATTTATAAAATTTACTTATTTAAACCACAATAACAGGTAACAATATTTGATTTCAAAATTATGATGATTTTGTAGTCAAATCACTAATATAAAATAAAATTATTTTTTCTACCTTTGTTGTCTGACCAATTTATTCTCTGATCATGCTGGTCCCGATCTGAGGCTTCTGCTTTCCTGTCTTCTCTTAGCTCTCTTTCTGTGGTCTATGGTCCATCTGCCATTTCTTATCTCTTCTTTCATTTTCTTCACTTCTTTCCATCAGCCTATTTCCAGTCCCAGTAATCCTCCCCAGTATCAGCCCCTTTCCAGTCCTCACTCCCAGTACCTTCCAATGTCAACTTGCATTCCCATGACTGCCACTGGTGTCCATTCCCTTCCAGTCCCCCTCCTTCCCCACTAACCTGTCCCTTCTAGTACAAATACCATGGCAGCCCCTCTCAGATCCACTCCCTTCCAGTTCCATTGTCCCATCCCCTCATATCAGCCCATTTGTAGCCTTAGCCCCCAGTTTTCTTCCAGGGCCAGCAGCTCTATCCTCCCCTCCACACAATCAGCCCATTCCCAGTCGAAGCCCTCAATCAGCTCGCTTCCAGTGCTAGTCCCCCCTCAACCCCATTACCAGTGCTAGCCTCCCCTAATCAGCCCAATACCACTCCTACCCCCCATCAGCTCATTACCAGTCCTAGCCTTCCCTAATCAGCTCATTACCAGTGCTAGTCCCTCCTCAACCCCATTATCAGTGCTAGGCAACCCTAATCAGCCCATTATCAGTCCTACCCCCTATCAGTCCATTCCAGTCCTAGCCTCCCCTAATCAGCTCATTTCCAGTGCTAGTCTCTCCTCAACCCCATTACCAGTGCTAGGTTCTCCTAATCAGCCCATTACCAGTCCTACCCCCCCCCCCCCCATCAGCGCATTACCAGTCCTAGCCTCCTCTAATCAGCCCATTTCCAGTCCTAACCTCCCCGATCAGCTCATTTCCAATGCTAGCCCCCCATCAGTCCATTACTAGTCCTACCCCCCTATCAGCACATTACCAGTCCCAACCCCCCCTTGATCAGTCCATTCCCAGTCCTAGCCTTCCCTAATCAACCCATTACCAGTCCTAGCCCCCCATTTGCCCATTATAATCCTAACCTGCACTGTCTCTCCCCTCTGTCCAGCATTTATCCCCGTCTGTCCAGTATGTCCCCCTGTCTCTTCCCTTTGTCTATGTCAGTCCCCCTCCCTCCCTCCATGTCAGCCCCCTCCCTTCCTCCATGTCAGACCTTCCTCCCTCCATGTCAGCCCCCTGTCCATGTCAGCCCCTCTCCCTCCCTCCCTCCATCCCTCCATCACTCCCTCCATGTCAGTCCCCCCTCTGTCCATGTCAGCCCTACCTCCATGTCAGCCCCCCCCCTCCCTCCCTCCATATATCCCTCCATGTCAGCCCCCCTCCCTCCCTCCTTGTCAGTCCCCCTCTGTCCATGTCAGCCCCCCTCCATGTCAGCCCCCCCTTTGTCCATGTCAGCCCCCTCCCTCCCTCCCTCCATGTCAGCCCCCTCTGTCCATGTCAGCCCCCTCCCTCCCTCCCTCCATCTATCAGCTCTCCCCTCCCTCCATGTCATACCCCCTGTTCATGTCAGCCTCCCTCCTTCCCTCCCTCCATCCAACAATCAGCTCTCCCCTCCCTCCCTGTCAGCCTCCCTCCCTCCCTCCCTCATGTCAGCCCTGTTGCAGGTTCCCTGCCCCCTCCTCCACTCTACCTGTCTGCCTGCTACTGCCCTGTTCTTGTGCATCTGCGGCTCCCTGCCTCTTAGGGAACCGCGGCTGTGCCTGCTGTGAGTGAAGCCGTTGCGGTGCCTTTCTGTCGCTCGACGGGCTCCAAGCAGCATGCCAATGTCCCGCCACCAAAGGAAGTGGTAAACAACTTCCTGTGGAGGCGGGACAATGCTGCACGGAGCCCATCGAGAGACAGAAAGGCTCCGCAATGGCTTCACTCACAGGCACAGCCGCAGTTCCCTAAGAAGCAGGGAGCCACGGCTGCAGAAGATTGGAGTCTGTGAGTTTGCCGCTGCCGAGAAGCGGACTCGGCAGCAACTTGTGCATTTTTGGTTTTTTTTTAACAGCGGAGTGAGGCGACCCCCACTGAATCCTGTGGCGACCCCCATGGGGGTCGCGACCCACAGGTTGAGAACCGCTGCCTTACACTGTTCCGTTCCTTCGGATTTTTGCATGACTCTGCATTTTTTTAGCATTAAATTTCAGCTGCCAAATTCTAGACCATTCTTCAAGCTTAGCTAGATCCCTTCTCATGTTATCTACTCCTTCCTGGGTGTCTACTCTATTGCACATTTTGGTATCATCATCCCGCAAACAGGCAAGGTCATAGTGGAGAGATTCAATGAATTCTTTGCTTGGTCTTTACTGAAGGCAATGTAGGAAAGTTACCCATGACTGAAATGGTATTTAAAGGTGATATATCAGAAGAATTGAAAGAAATATTGATAACCAAGGAAGATGTATTACAAGTATTTGATAAACTGAAGAGTAGTAAATCACTTGGACTGGATGGTATACATCTGAGGGTGTTGAAAGAACTGAAAGAGGAGATTGCAGACCTACTATTAGTAATCTGTGAACTATCATTAAAATCATCTATAGTACCTGAAGATTGGAGATTGACCAATGTAATGCCAATTTTCAAAAAGGGTCCCAGAGGTGATCCAGGAAACTACAGACTGATGAGCCTGGCATCAGTACCAGGCAAAATGTTAGAAACCATGATAAAGAATACCATTACTGAACATGTGATACTCATTGTTAAATGGGAGAAAGCCAACATGGATTTAGCCAAGGAAAGTCTGGTCTTACATATCTGTTATATTTTTTTAAGGTGTGAATAAACAGGTAGACCAAGGTAAGCCGGTTGATATTGTGTACCTGGATTTTCAGAAAGCCTTTGACAAGGTCCCTCATGAGAGACTACTGGCCAAATTAAAAAGTCATGGGATAGGAGGCAGTGTACTATTGTGGATTCGGAACTGGTTAAAAGATAAAAAGCCGAGGGTAGGGCTAAATGGCTAATTTTCTCAATTGAGAAAGGTGAATAGTAAAGTATCCCAGGGATCTATTTTGGTCACGCTGCTTTTTAACATATTCATAAATGACCTGGACATGGGAATAATGAGTAAAGTAACAAAATTTGCAGATGACACAAAATTATTCAAAGTTCTTAAAACGCAAGAGGATTGTGAAAAATTGCAAGAGGACCTTGATAAATTGGAAGACTGGATGTTCAAATGGCAGATGAAATTTAATGTGGACAAGTGCAAAGTTATGCATCTAGGAAAGAACAACCCAATCTACAGTTACATGATGCAAGGTTCCACATTAGAAACCACCACCCAGGAAAAAGATTTAGGTGTCATTGTGGATAATATATTGAAACCCTGTGCCCAGTGTGCAGCAGCAGCAAGAAAGCAAATAGAATGCTAGGAATCATAAGAAAAGGAATGGAGAATAAAACCAAGGATATTTTAATGACTCTGTATTGTTCCATGGTGCAACTTCACCTTGAATGCAATTCTGGTCACCATATCTTAAAATGGATATAGCAGAATTAGAAAAGATACAGAGAAGAACCACCAAAATGGTAAAGGGGATGGAAGGATACCCCTATGAATAAAGGCCTAAAGGTTTAGGGCTTTTCAACTTGGAAAAGAGACAGCTGAGGAGAGATATGATAGATGTCTTTAAATTAATGAATGGGATGAAATAGGTAAAAGTATATCAGTTGTTTACACCAATGAAGCTACAATGTAACCCATTTAAGACTAATAAGAGAAACAAAAATTCACTCAGTGCATAATCAAACTGGTTTTAAAAAAGGTTTGGATAAGTTCCTTTAGGAAAGGTCCATAATCATTAAAGAGGACCCTGGAAATCCATTGCTTGCTCTGGGACATGCATTGTGGAACTTGTGTGCCTTTTGGGAACCTGACAGGTACTTGTGACCTGGATTGACCACTGTTGGAAACAGGATACTGGGCTTGATGGACCTTGGTCTGACCCAGTAAGGCATTTCTAATGTGCTTATATTCTTATGTTGAAAAAGGAGGTGATAATGCCTCTGTATATGTCTCTGGTGCGACCTAATTTGGAGTATTGTGTGCAATTCTGGAGACCACACCTCCAAAAGGATATAAACAAGATGGAGTTGGTGCAGAGGGTGACTACTAAAATGATCAGTCTTTGTTATAAACCATATGGGGACAGTCTTCAAGATCTTAATATGTACTGTATACGTTAGAGGAAGGGTGGGGTAGAGGAGATATGATAGAGACGTTTAAATATCTCTGTGGCATAAATGCACAAGAGAAGAGTCTCTTTCGATTGAAAGTAAACTTGCAATGAGGGGGCATAGGATGAGGGTGAAAGGGGATAGACTCAGGAGTAATATGTGGAAATATTTCTTTACGGAAAGAGTGATTGATGCATGGAATAGTCTCCTAGTGGAGGTAGTGCAGTATCTGAATTCAAGAAAGCATGGGACAAACACAGTAGGAGCATGGGATTTGACACGCACTAAGGATACTGTGATAACAGCATGAGGTCTCATGCTAAAAATCCCATGCTAACTGGTTAGCACATGATTGGGGACAGACTGGGTGGAGTAGGTGTGTAATGTGGGTGATTGCAGTGTGCTGCAGTTAGCACACGCATTTGAAAACATGCTAACTGCGCCTGTTGCTTTTAGTGTAGGTGCACTTAACACCACCTCAATGGATGGTGTTAAGTATACCCATGTGCTTGTTAGCATAATACTACACTTTAGCATTGCACTATTGGCAGGGGAAAAATGCACAGGCCCTCCGTGCTAATTTGGAGGAACAATTGCTTGTTACCGGCATTCACGCACCTGAGTGAACATGCCCCTAAATGACTTCTTTGCTTTGGTCTTCACTGAGGAAGATGTGAGGAAGCTGCCCATGTCAGAAAATGTATTTAACAGTGATGAATCAGAAGAGCTGAATCAAATCTCAGTGACCCTGGAAGACCTAGCAGGCCCCCTTTCTTTGCCCCTTCTACCTTTAAAAAAAAACCTGGCTAGCCAGTTGGGATACCCCCATAACCCACATTTCCACTATTTAAAAAAAACTGGCTAGCTAATCAGGATAACCCTCTAACCCCCTCTCCCACCATAAAAAAAATCCTGGCTAGCCAGTTGTGATAACCCCCTCCCTTACACTATTAAAAAATCCTAGCTAGTCAATCAGGATTCCCCCTAACTCCCTCCCCCCCCCCCTCCCCAGCCCTTGCCTTGAATATCCCTGGTGGTCCCCTATTATTCCTGCCCCCGTCCCCAATGCTAGAAAAATAGTGCCAGTCTCGTGGTGCTGCCCTCTAGTGAGAAGATGTGAGACTGGTGCCATTTTTCTCATGTCCTGTCAGATTCCCAATCCCTCATTCCCCTCCCCTCAGCTGTGACAATCCCTAACCCCCTGTGACACACTCTCTGGCCCTTGGTGCATCAGTCCCCACACTGCCCAGTCCTCTGTGTCTGTGTATGATCTTGAGCCTCTGTGACTCTGTGAGTGTGTAAGTGCTGATTGTGTGTGGCCCCATGTTCCCTGCAGCTTCTGTGTCTCTGTGTGATGTTCTGCTGCCTGTCTGTGTTTGACCCAGGGTTCCCTGCAGCCTCTGTGTCTCTGTGTGTGGTCTTGTTGCATGTCTTTGTGTGGCTTAGTATACACTGCAGCCTCTGTGTCTGTGCGGTGTTCTGCTGCCTGCCTGTGTGTGGTCCATTGTTCTCTGTAGCCTCTGCATCTCTGTTTATCTCTCTGCTGCTTATCTATGTGGATGTGTGGGTGTTCAGGTATTTGTGCATGTGCGATGCTGGGAGTGTTGGTGGTGGGAGTCACTGGATGTTGATGATGGTTGCTATTGGGTGTAAGTGGTGGGAGGCAGGAGTCATGAATGAGATGAACATATTGACTGTGCTGGTTCTGTAGCATGAGATCCACAGAAAGCACAGGAGAGCCATTAGGGGGCACCTATATCAGAGGGTCTACAGACCCAGGGCCCTATTTCAGGACCTCACAGATGAGCAGTATTTCACTAGGTTCTGCTTTGACAAGGCAGCCACCTTTCATCTATGCCAGGAGCTGGAGTCACTCCCCCCACACAAAGCCATAGGTGGGCATGTGTATGGGATATAGTAAGCATGTGCAGTGACTATTTTAGAAAAGGAGGGGGGGGGGGTTATGTAGGTATACTGTACCTATTCCAATACAAAATGGCCAACTCATTGATAGCAGGTGGGGTGCTACCTTAAAAACCTCAGCTGCTTCTAAGACAGCTAAGGGATATGGGTACAGTCACAGGCCCTTGCCAGGGATTACATGTGTGAGGGGGTGCAGTCTGTTGCCATACCTGAGTCTTCCCCCTCAAATGTGAGGCTGGGTATTCAGAGGAGAGGGCAAGGTGTTGGATGAGACTGCTCTGTGTGGTGCAATGTCAGATGCTAGTTTCTAAGATTGTTTTCTTTGCTTCCCCTGAAGATGGCATCTAGACACAGGGGATAGAGGAACATCAGGTAGGTGTGGAAGGTTGGTGGAGGCGGGGGGGGGAGGGAGGGGAAGGCTTTTATGTGTGTTTTACCTCTGTAGATATGTGCTTTTCAGGGCCCCCACAACCTATTTTAATCTGTATATAGGCACAGGGGGCCAGAGCTTTTATCTGTGCTTTACCTCTATAGCAGAGGTTCTCAATCTAGTCCTCTGGACACACCTAGACAGTCACGTTTTTGGGATAACCACAAAGAATGTGCTTGAGAAGATTTGCATACAATGAACGCAATGTACCCAAATCTCTCTTATGCGTATTCATTATGGTTATCCTGAAAGACTGACTGGCTAGGTGTGTCCTGATGACAGAGTTGAGAACTCCTGCAGTATGGATATGTACTCTGCAGGGCCCCCACAGCCTGTTTTACCTTGTATATAGGGGTAAGGGGCCTGCAACATGCTATAGGTGCGTGGCATTTGCCATGTCTACTCTACACACATGGCATCCATTGTCATGGGGACCTATCTATGTCTATGGTGTGGCTCCATTGTGTGTTGACCTCTTAATAAAGATACTATCAATTTCGAATATCCCCACTTCCGTTATACATGTGTGCATGTGCAGTACCTGTTATGTTGCCATGCCCCCAATTTGGTGTTATGGTGCCTCTCTGCACATGTGGTAGGCACACTGGCTGCCCAATGTGGGTGCATGAGCTATGTCCTACTGCAGGGTTCATAGTCAGTGGCAGTCAATGGATGTAATGACATCTGTGTAGTTGTTGGGATCCCTGACTCAAGTTGATGTCAGCTGTGGTTGAGCATGAGTAATCCCTGTCACAGGAACTCTGTCCTGGCCTGTTCTGTGGGCAGGTGCAGTGGACAGGTGTGGAAGAAGCATACTGTGCATCTTCAATTGTGCATGCTAGCTGGACCTTCACCAGACATGTGTCTGCATACTTCTACCATTTCCCTCTGGCTACCACTTTCTCTGCATTATCCTGTGGATCATAGCAGTGACCCGGTGACATGAGGAGGGGATGCCCTGGGCAAGAGGTGGGGGGGGAGGGGGCGGCACATGGCCTGTACTCCTGAAAGGCGGTTTGGGGATACATAAATCTGTGTGAGGGTGTGCTACTAGAGATAGGGTCCAATTTCTTCACATTAGTCATGTGCCTGGCAAGGTATCTCTAGGATGTAGTGGGGTAGCTGGGGATGGTGTTGTAGATTGGGCCCCAATGCTAGGCATACTGGTAGTTATGTGCTCTTGGGTGGTGTCAGCGGGCATATACTGTGGCTATGGGATGATGGTAAGCAGCAGTGGTAGTTAGATGTATTGGAAAGCACAGCTCAGGATTCATCTTAGGATATCTTTTAGATATTCATCTTAGGATATCTTTTAGATATTGCGGCAGCCTTCGACTCAGTCTGCCACGAGATCCTCCTGATGCGGCTACAAGAAAAAGGAATCACCGAAACAGCGCTGGATTGGTGCAGATCTTACTTGTCTGGAAGATGGCAACACGTACGAGCAAATGGAACCACATCCGAGCCATTCCTACAAAGTCAAGGAGTCCCTCAAGGATCCTCCCTATCGTCACTTATGTTCAACATTTATATCCAACCCATTTGTAATATCATTAGATCCTTTAATGTGAGTTGCATGATTTACGCTGACGATGTCCTACTGTACCTGCCAATATCCCTGGATTGCCCGGACCTCACCCCACTAACTAAGTGTTTCAACGCAATATCCGAATGGCTCCTCTCCCAAAATCTGCGCATCCAACATAAGAAAACAGAGGTCCTATTCATCTCTAGAGATCTTAAGTTTATTCCACCTAACCACTTGGAAGTAGACAACGCCAAGTTGCAAGTTAAATCAGCCATACGGTATCTCGGAGTCACATTGGATCAGAACCTCAACATGAAGCAGCACATATCAAAATCAGTAAGAGCGATCTACTTCAAGATCAGATCCCTCAGACACATTCGCCCTCTACTCGAGCTAAACGACTTCCGTACCATCTACCAAGCCCTCATCATCCCTCATTTTGATTATGCAAACGCCATCCTACAAGGTCTCCCTCAGGCAACCTTACATCCCTTACAACTCGCTATGAACAGCGCTGCGCGAATCCTCTTAGGAGCACCAAGGAGAGAACACATCACACCCCTCCTGATGCAGCTGCACTGGCTCCCCATTCAAGCCAGGATTAGCTTCAAGATCTTAGTGATGACTTTCAAGGCCATCAATGGGTTATCCGCTTCTTCAATATGTGACCTCATACAACTACCCATGCCCAACAGGATAAGAAGAACTGCTACAGCCAACTTGCTAGCAATACCAAAATCTATGACAAGATGCGCCATATCAACCTCTAATAGAGCCTATAGCTTGAGCGCCCCAAGCCTCTGGAACTCCCTACCACCACACATCAGAACTATCCCCAACTTGAGCCAGTTCAGGAAGGCCTTAAAACACCTCCTCTTTATTAAACACCTCACAGCCTCCCCCGAACCCCAGCCACCAGGTATGAACAACACACAATAACTCCATCTCACATATATACAGTTACCTATTTCAATGTTTCAAATATGTATATAGTTTCCCCCGTTATCCAAGTTGATTGCTCCTGTTCATTGTAATGACCTGACTCTTGTTATTGTCGGATACTGTTTGTTTTATGTAAACCGCGCTGATCGCAAATAGTGCGGTATACAAGAAATGTAAAATAAATAAATAAATAAAATCTTGCTAAGAAAACTGTACCAACATGGCCTCTTAGGCAAATATGCACACATATTAATATAGATAGCCGCCTTATTCCCCAGTTTTAGTTTCAGTTTATCTTTATTTGATAGACTACTTTCCACAAATATGCATGAGAATGGTATAGAATAAAGTAGAGGGAAAAGGAGTGGCTCAAGCAGAGATACATGTCATGAACTGGTGTTTGGCTGCTATCATGGCATGTATCTGCTCTCAGCCTTCTAAGTGTGTAAATATATGGTCCTATTAACTGGTGAGCACTACAAATCCCTGCTGCACCTCCTGTTGCAGGGACATGGAGTGCTTCAAGATCTTGGGGCTCATCAAGGCTCAGTGGACCTCATGGTGGTGCATCTGGTCTAGCATGGAAGTAGGTTGGACAGGCTGGCTGACCAGTTGCTACTGTAGTTATGTAGCCTGTTCACTTGTCTTCTCACCCACCCATCCCACATCTCCATGCCTCCTTCCCCACCGCCTCTCACATCTCCATGATCACCACCCTCTCCTATTTCCCCTCTCCCTCCCCTCCACCTTCTCCCAAATTCCCCACCCTTCATTCCTCTTCCATCCATCCTCCTCCTCCTACACCTCTCCAACCTCAACCCCTTGTCCTCACCCCTCCCCCTTCACATCCTTGCCCTCAAAGTCCAGCACTACCACATCTAGTGGCTTTTCTGCCACTGTCCATTCTTATGTCCCCTCTGCCTTGGGGACATGCAGCTACCCCTCCTGCCTTTGCTCAACAACAGGAGTGATAATCACATCATCATCTTGCTCCTCCTCTCCTCCCATCTCTGAAGATGTGGCTACTGCCATGCCGGAGAGCCTTTGTTGCTGCTGCTGCCCTTTGACTTGGTGGTGATGGGGGTGTCCCCATCTGCCCTTACTGTGACAAAAGACTGTGGTGGTTTTCCTGGTGGCAGGGTTCCTGACTGCAGTGGTTATGACAGCTGTTGTTGTGCTAATGGAGGGATGGAGGTGGTGGTGCTGGCAGCAGGTGTCCTGACAGCAGTGATTGTACCAGCTGTTGGAGTGTTGGCAGCAGCGGTGAAGGTGGTGGTGGTAGTAGTGGTGGAGTCGCATCCCTGGCTAATGCTGGCCTATGAAGCAGAGAGGTCATGCTTAGTGCACTGCTGCATTCAGATGTGTCACAGCCATTGATACATAATGGCTCCATCCTTGCTGACCTCTGTGCACTTCACAGACTGGCATCACTAACCTGGGCACAGTTGTGGCCTACACATTTATTTACATTCTCTTATATACCATGCTATTCTGCATCAGTGCGGTTTACATTGAACAAACTGAAATTACATTGAACAGGGTATTATAACTTGGAGATAACTATTTTACAGGGAACATGGGCTATGGAGGGTTAAGTGGCTTGCCCAAGACCACAAGGAGCACCTATGGGACTAGAAACCCCAGTCCTTCCGGCCCAAGGTTGCTGTCTTCTAGTGGGATTTGAACCCCCGACCTTCCGGCCTGAAGTACCTTGCCCCAACCACTAGGCCACTCCTCCACTCCCATGGGCCTGGGTGCTGACAGTGATACCTGCACAATGCTCCTATGCACCATTTCTCATGCCATCACCATTCAGCACTTATGGGTACCTGAGTTGGCTGGGTCCCCTACTCTGCCTCTCTATGTGGCCCATACTGTGGGTCCCAGGCCCTTTTCTCTAGCCCCCTCCCCCCACCGCTCCATATGTTTGCAGATACCATGTCCTGCTGGACACACCTTGGGCCCTCTCTACAACAAATGCCAACAGCTTTTCAGGGCTCTCAGCTGCATTCCACCATTCTGGCCTATGCCCCGATTGCTGTGGCAGAGAGGTGTTCCATGTTGTGAATGCATGGTGTTGGCATACATCTCCTGCCTTTGCCCACTAAAGATGGTAATCCTGGGTCGCCACATCTATGCCACATGTGTTATGACTTACCTTGCTGCTGCTATAACTCTCACTGGAGGCACTTCAGAAATCAGGACCAGGCCCTGCCGATGCTGCTGCCTGCCTCCCCCTCCTGAGATGGAATCAGCAGCAGCTGGGAGGGGGAGGTAGCAGCGGCGGCAGCTGGGGGGTGACGGCAGCTGTGGCGGGGTGGAGCGAGACCGATATTTCTGCTTAGAATGGCAGAAACCCTTGGACTGGCCATGGGTTCTATTTTGCACAGCTCTTATGATGTTTTCCATAAGATATTTTTTCTTTCAGCCATGCATTTTTGTTCTTTGCAACTGAATGAATGTTGAAGAGACCTTACAGCAAAGGGGCTGAAGATATGTGTCCATCTGTCTGTCTAGGGCAAAACATCTCTCTAAAAACTGAACAGAATGGGATTAAGTTTGGTGTGGGGGGGGGGGGGAACATAAAAATGACATATCACTTTTGAAAATGGGCCAGATTAGACTGTGGGTTCCAGAGAAATAAGCTTCCCCCAAAATATGGCTCAGTGCATTCCTATGGGAGGAGCAGTTCCAGCTTCTGTAGCACAGAAACGTTGACAGAGTGAAACAAAGCAGTTAGGGAACTGCTCCTTTCAAGCTGCTTCTCCCTTCTTTTCTGCTCTCCCCGTCATAGACACTCACAGAGCCAACATACACCCCTACTCATCCACACACACACAAAACACAGACATGCATTTATTTATTTGATTTTATATGCCACTCTATTTTCCAATCAGAACAGTAACATCAGAATGTTTTACACTGAACAGGAATGTCAACTTGGGTAATTAAATGAGGATGAACTATATTACATAATGGTGTATGTTTCCTATGATGACCTGTAACATAAGGGTAAGCGGTTACGTGGAATATCAGTTTATGATTGTTGAATACATATTTTATATGAACATAGAGCTGTCGGAATAAATGAGTCTTTATTGCTTTGAAGGTTGAGAGGTCGGAGATGGCTCGGATCAGATCTGGTAGGGTTTTTCCAAAGGGTTGGTGCATATAATCAGAAGGTTTGATTACTGGATGCTTGGGTGCTTTTAATTATCACTGCTGGGGTCTTAAGTGTGTTTGCCATGCTTTGTCTCCTCATTCTGTTGTTTGGTGTTCGATGTATGATATCCAAGAGGGAATCTATTGTCAGATTATTTATTGCTTTGAATGTCTTCAGTAGTGCTTTATATTTTATGTGGCTTGCTATTGGTAGCCAATGTAGCTGCATTAAGATGGGCATAATATGCTCGGACCTGGAGTTGTCTTGTTGGGTTCGGGCTGCTATGTTTAGGCCCATCTGAAGTGGTTGTAGTATATATTTCAATAGGCCTTGGAGGATAATATTGGCAGAGTCGAAGTATAGGAAGATGAGTGCTTGGAATACAATATGGAAGTCGTGCAAATCCAGGAGCGGGCGTAAATGTCAGAAGGTTCTGATTTTATGATATACTACCTTAGTGATGTTGTTGATGTGGATTTGCATGCTCAGTCATTGGTCCAGATAGCATATTTCTTGTTTTATTGTCAGTTCTGCATCCCTTACTTTTAGAGTATCCAGTGGAGTGAAAGCCTGATCTTTTGTTATAAACAGCACTTTGGTTATCTTGTAGTTCATTTTAAGGTTGTTCCTGGAGAGCCATTCTGAGGCAGCATTGAAGCATTCTATTATGTTGGTGTAGTTAGGTTTGTCCATAGAGAAGGGTGCATATAGCATGATGTTGTCAGCATATATGTGGTAGAGTATGTTACAAGATTATATTATTGAGCAAATTGGCTGGATGTAGATGTTAAAGAGTAAGGATTGTAATGATGATACCTGTGGGACCCTTTGTGTTTGCTTGTAAGTGGTTGATGCACGACAGCCAATTCGTATTTGTTGTTGGCGACCTGCTAGTTAGGATCTGCACCAGTCTAGGGCTGTATTTTGTATTCCTTTCTCTTGCAATCAGGATAGAAAGATGTTGTGACATTACTGTGTCAAATACTGAGGCAATACCCATGAATATGAGAATAAATACCTGCTTCACTTTATCAATGTCCTTTATGAGCTTGTCAAGAAGAGTAACCATGAAGGTTTCAACTCCATGCTGCTGTCTAAATCCATGCTATTGTGGGTCCAGAGGAGCTTGGGAGTCTAGCTGGAGTTATTGCTAGACTCTTTTTTTCTATTATTTTGGCAATAATGGGAGGCTTGATATGGGTCTATAGGAATTTGTGTCAAGTAGGTTGAATTTGTTGTTTTTCAGTAGTGGTCTGACTGAAGTGATTTTCAGGGATTTTGGCATGATGCCTGTGGTTAGGGATAGGGTCAGAATTCTGGCAATGAATGCACTTAAGCCAGGTCATGTTATTTTGACCCAGCTTATGGAGCATGGATCTGTTGGTGAGGTAGTGGTATTGAGATTCCTTATGACATTCTCGATGTGTTCTGAGGAGCCTGGAACTAAGAAAGAAAACTTGGGTATGCTAGTGTCGTCTGTTGGAATTCTTTCTGGTTTGTATTCATTTCCACTGGTTTTGTTTTGGAAGTGATTTGCAAAGGTTTGCGGGTGATTAGTGTTTGCATCATGCACACAAATAAAATACATACATGCATACATTGAGCAATTGAGCTCAAGACTCAATTATTTCTAGAACACTTTAAAAATGCAACATAATCCAACCAAAAGGCCCAGTCACATATCTAACACCCAACTGCTAACACCATATTAATTTTCTATGATTATACATTAGCACTTGTTGTTTGAGCAGTGTAATGTACCTACAAACATCTTAGATTTACCATTTTTAAGAGTTCAATGTAATATATAAAAGTGGTTCATGTTGTTTATAAACTGCTTTGACCTTAAGATAAAACAGTAGATAAAAACAGGCAAATAAATGAAATTAAAAATGCCTACACACATACAGTATATACACACATACTGTATTTAAATACAAACAAAACATACACAAAAGACATATATTGTGATAGGGCTGAAGCTAGTGAAGCTGTGAATTTGGAAAAAAACACTGTCTTTCACAAAGCAGCTGACTTGCAGGAGCTGCAATTGCATAGCAACACAGCTAGAGGGAGCAGGCACCAATTTGCAGAGGCTGAGCGAACACACCCAAGTACTGATTATGCAGGGACTAATCAGATGCACCTGAAGAGCAGGCCAGGAAACTCTAAGAGGAGAATGGCTTTATAAGCAGAGAGCTACAGCCAGACTAGAGAGGGGAGAAAGAGGAGAAGAAGCCAGGATCCAAGAGAGAGAGACTCCAGGAGAAGCCAAGATCCAAGGGAGAGAGATTCCATGCCTAGAGGGAGGCCTGAGCTCACCAGAAGGATTGAGAAAGGAACTTAAAGGTACTGGAAGGAAAGGTCCTGACAGTGGAATCCCCCATACTGAGAAGCAGAGAGGCCTGGATTCATTACCTGGCCGTCCCAAGCTTCAGGGACGACAAGCAGTGCCCAGGAGACTCACAGAAACAGTCTGTAAAGGAGACTGTATCCAAGGAAGGGTACCTGGTAAGGAAAATACCAGCAGCGCCGACTTCAGGAAGCCAAGGTACAGTGGTACTTTAATTCTAAAAAGGAGACTTAGCTCCTAGAAGGGCTTTTGAATCAGATAACCATTCTGAGAGGAATGAAAGAAGGCAGGAGTTCTGGAAGCCACGACATAGAGGCCTAAGAACAAGCCATGCTTCCTACTTGAAAAACCTTGAACAGCCCAGCTGGAGGATAGGTGAAGGAAATACTAATTTGCACACTAGAGCAGCCAAGGAGAGCTCAAATACAGGAGAAAGCACAGATGAGCTGAAACCCATGCAAGTGGAGCCTGGGGATTTAGAAGCATTGTCACAGGAGGAATTAATGGACTGCTCTATTTGTGTTGCGGGAAGCCTTGAGTCACTCCCAGAGCTATAGTTTACCAGAACCTGCATTAGCAATGATTTTGCTTACATTGAGCTAAAGGAGAGCTGGTTTATTTGTTTCACTCCGAAGTTTAGAAAACCTTTTATATTCTACAAGGAACTGTGAAGCCTGTAACAGGTTTACTTGTTTAATAACACTTTGGCACAAACCTGAAAAATAAGGAAAACTTTACTTTTGTTACTTAGCGAACCTCAGTGCTAAAAGGGAAATAAAAGCTTTTGTTTACCCTCTACTTGGCATCCACAACTCATTTCTATAAGGAGAAAGGACTACAAGGACCAAGGTGCATCTGGCCCAAAAGAGTCTTTTACTTCTACAATTGATTTAAATGCACAACCTGCCCCTGCAGCCACCGGCCACCAGGGGGGGTGGTGACAATATACACATACACATAGAGGTGGCCCAAGGGTTCTTGCCATTCTAGGCAGTTCCGATGTGCTGCCCCCACTATCGCATGCCATTACCACGCCGTGCCCAACATCCAGTCTCTCACCTGGGGTTGATAGCTTCTTTGAAACTGTGCAGGCTTTAAAGCACACACGTTGACGCCCTTAGTCCTGCCACTCCTGCTCCCTCTGACAGGAGGTTGCATTGGAGGAGCAGGAGCGACAGGCCATGAGTGTGTGCATGAGCTTTAAGGCCTGCCATAGCTTCAAAGAGGTGATTACCATGCCACCCATCAAACCCAGGTGAAAAACTGTATGCCGGGAATGGTGCAGCGACAGCATGTAGCGGTGGGGGAGAGGGGGGCCCTGAGGCCCTTTCCAGTGGAAGATCAGGAAAGGTGAAAGTGGGCTGTAGCCAGAATTGCCATGATGGGCAGAAGGAAGTCAATCAACTGGAGAGTGCTACCTTGCAAGCACCTGCACAGCCACCTACCCAGATGTCGGGATACCATCCAGAGGTCCCTCAAGCCCTATTTCATTGGGCCCTGAGGCCCTCCGGGCTGTGCTCTAAGGGCAGGATTCACCTCTTTGGTGCCCCTTTGGCACACTGAAGGCGTAATTAGCAGCGGTGTTTGCTGTTCCCAGCTATAAGGTACACTATTTGTGTTTTATTTTGTGTGTATCAGTGTGTTCTCTCAGCAATGGGGAAGAGGAAGAGGAAGAAAATTGTATTTGGCTTTTTACTACCTGCTTTAAGTGACTCGAAGGTGACTGGCTCTCCAGATGAACATTTTCTAACTCTTCCAACTCAGCAATCATCCCCAGATGGGGCGTCCATGAGCTCTGTGGTGAGGACCTTACCTCCGATCCCCATTCCATAATTGTCCTCTACTGTTGCATCTGATCCACCTCCAGAGTTGATGTTTTCTTGCTCTTCTGTCTTCCTTCCAAGGGCTGTGGTTTTGGAGGAAGTTGCTAGTTCTGAGGAAACTCCTTCTCAGGATATTACGTTGAAAGACTTGTGGCTTGCTATAGCTAATAATGATTTAAAGGTGTCTACTGTAGTTAAATCTCTTTGTGTGTTCACTCAAACTGTACAAAAAGTTCAGGAAGTAGACAATTGTTTGGGAGAAGTTGCTACTAATGTGTCAAAGTTTGGTACTCAGATGCATAAATTGCAGCAAACTAGTGTTGCTTCAATTATTGATTCTCTTTATGTGCATAATAAGTTAGAGGCCTTGGAAAATTCTTCCAGGATCAATAACCTTTGAATTCTAAATTTTCCAGTGACATCTTTATTATCTGCTGAAATTCTTGATAAATATTTTAGGGAAGTATTGTTATTTTCTGAGAAAATTGTGATCCAGAAATGCTTTCTCTTGCCACTTCGTAAATGTCAATAGGATGGTGATGGGGAAGGGCTTGATGTTTTATCCTTTGATATTAATCATGATATTACTAAGTTTCTGGAGGATTCTTCTGATGCTATAGCTAAGAGAGGTACTCTATTAGTTACATGTGTCTCAGTGGCTGACAAAGTTAAAGTTCTGAAAGCTTATTTCAAAAATAAGGAGAAGCTTTTTTGTGGTCAACGACTGGACATATTTCCTGATGTGGTCAGGAAGACACAGTTATGTTGAAGAGCATTCTGGCTTTAAAAGCTAAAGTACCAGAATGGGGGGCATCTTTTTTTATGCTACCCCGTAAATGTATGGTGAATTTGCTGGGGTTGACGTATGTGTTTTTTGACTCTTCTCATTTGGAGAGATTTCTGTTGGAACATAAGCCATAGAGGTGGGATCCTTCATTTTTGAGAAGCCTGCTAGTTTTAAAAGAGAGTTCTCCCTTTGACCCCTTAAAAGTTGTAATACTTTTTAAGTACTATTAGTACTCTTCCTTTATTCTCCTTGTCTTTCTGTAATGTGGACTACTTGATAGTATGATTTACCTTTCTGGCTCTTCCCATGTTTCCAGATGGACATTATTGATTGTCCTTTGTAGATTGATAGATTTGATATAAATCTGATAAACCTCAATAAAAAAGGAATCAAATAAAACAAGACCAATTAAAAAAGGAAATAGTAGGAAATAGTAAAAAAAATGGAGACATTGCCAGGGCATGATTATTGCCAAACAAAGGAAATCCCAAATTATAGTGACAAGAATGATCACCAAAAATGAAAATAGTCACCAAACAGGAGACGGGTTTGGTGAAATCATGTATTCGTGATTTATTTTTTAACACAACTATATGCAGTGTCCTTATTGAATTCGAAATTTTTTATGGTAACTTTGGATTTCATGGCTCTATATACTAGCACTGACCGGGCGGAGGCCTTAAGGTTATTGGAATCATTGTTTTGTTTTGCTCCTTCATATCTCCCCAAATCATTTCTATTGGACCTGATAAGGTTGGTATTAACACCTAATTATTTTTTAGCAGAGGGGGTATTTTTTCAACAAATATTTGGCATAGCCATGGGCGCGACTGTAGCTCCATCAATTGCAACCTTATACATGGCAGATTTGGAAGAGCGCTATATTTATTTGTCACCATTTTTTACTCATGTATTATTCTGGAAGAGATTTTTGGATGACATTTTTTTCTTGTGGACTTCTAATCTGTCTGATCTCCACAGTTTTGTGTCTTGGCTGAATGCTTTGAAATCCAATATAAAGTTTACTGCGCACATCAATCAGCATAAAATTGAAATTTTGGACATGCTTGTTTTTAAGGAGGGGGGAGAATTGAAGACTACTCTCTTCAGAAAGTCAGTACAGAGGAATAGCCTTCTAAACTAATAGAGCTTTCATTCTGGACCTTTTTGTCAGGGTCTCCCTTTCAGGCAATTTCTCCGATTACAAAGATTGTGTTCTTCTAGCGGGGATTTTAAACAACATGCTCAGGATTTAAAATGTACATTGTTATGCAAAGGTTATCCTAGACAGGCAGTGGATCAAGCTTATTGTTGGACTTATCATTGGGAGTGGTTGCTTGATACGGAAGTGGAGACTCCGTTTGCCAGTACTATGGATTCTATAGTTGGAGTCCTTCCATATGTGTGTCACAGTCCTGAGATTGTTCGAATAATAAAAAAACATTGGTCTGTGCTGGGGTTACACCCTTGTTTTGTTAAACCTTTGATGATTGCCTTCTCTAGAGGCGCTAATTTGAAAGATTTACTTGTGAAATCTGCAACTCCTCTTGACAGACCAAGTCCCCCTTTCATGGAAACTAGGGGACATTTCCCTTGCAACGCATGCACATTTTGCTCTACGACATCATCAGGGAAAAACTGGACTCATCCAACAACTGGTTGTTCCTTTGAACGCCATTGGTCAACTACTTGCAAGTCAGCCTTTGTGGTTTACATCTCACAATGTATTTGTGCATTACTCTATGTTGGCAGAACACCACGCCCAATAAATGTCAGAATGAGTGAGCATACCTCTAGATTGTGTCAGTGTGTCATTTCAGCACTGATAGTGGAACATTGTTTATCTCATCATCATGTATTTGAAGAGCTAGTTTGGACTGTGATTGATCAGATCCCTCAGGATCCTCGGGGAGGTGATTGAATCTCTCGTTTACAATGGCTGGAACAACGATGGATATATATTTTAAATACGGTCCATCCTCTTGGACTGAATCGAGAGATCGATTGGACCAGCTTGTTATAATCTTGTCCAATAGAATGTAGGGTTTCCCTGATGATCATGGGCATTCCCCTCCTTTCATTGGTGGTTCAATTTGGATTACTGTTTCTACAGTTCTCAATGTTATTAAGAAGTTTTCTTCTCATGGAACTGTCAATAACCTCCCAGGGCATGGTGGGAAGAGAAAAATTAATCCAAGAAGTCTTCGAAGGTTAGTTCGAATTGTTGGAAAAACATCATGTACAATATTGAAAGAGCTTAAGGCTGATCTGGAGCAATCTGGAGAGGTGGTTTAAACCTGCACCATATGCAGTGTATTAAATAAAGAGACTTCATGGGCAAAGAACAAGGAGAACCCTACTTCTCATAGACATAAAAAGGCATACTTGATCTTTGCCCAAACCCACCTTGAGAAACCATAATCCTTCTGGGAAAATGTTGTTTGGACAGATGAAGCCAAACTGAGCTCTTTGGCAATGCAGACCAGCAATACATTTACAGGTGAAGCTTATAAGTTAAAAAAAAACACCCTTCCTATAGTTAAATATGGTGGAGGTTTGGTAATGTTATGCAGCTCTTTTGCTGCCTCAGGAACTGGAGGCCTGGAACATATTAAAGGAATCATGAAGTCAGATGACTACCAAGGTATTTTGGAGCGAAATGTGCTACCTAGTGTCAGAAAGCTAGGTCTGGATCGAAGGTCATGGGTCTTCCAGAAGGACAATGACCCAAAATATACATCCAAAAGTACAAAAGAATGGTTTAAAATGAAAAAATGGACTGTTTTAAACTGGCCAGCAGTGAGTCCTGATCTCAATCCAATCAAGAACCTTTGGAAAGAGCTGAAAATCTGCCATTGGTAAAAGGTATCCTGGAAACATTCATGAGCTGGAAGAAATCGCAGTTGAAGAGTGGGAGAAGCTACCAGCAGATAGATGTGCGAAACTTATAGATGGCTACAAGAAACGTTTGGAGACTGTCATCACTGCCAAGGGTTGTGCAACTAAATATTAGTGAAGGGTGCCATTAAACCTATCCAAGTCAGACATGTTTTTTGTTGTATACCTAGAACATAAGAACATAAGATATGCCATACTGGGTCAGACCAAGGTCCATCAAACCCAGTATCCTGTTTCCAACAGTGGCCAATCTAGGTCATACATACCTAGCAGTTTCCCCAAAAGACACTGGGTCAAGCATTGATATCCTGGGTCCCTTCTTAATAATGGTTTATGGACCTTTCCTCCAGGAACTTGTCCAAACCTTTTTTAAACCCAGCTACGCTAACAGCCTTTACTACATCCTCCGGTAACAAATTCCAGAGTTTGATTACATGTTGAGTGAAGAAATATTTTCTTTTATTAGTTTTAAATAGTTTACCCTGGAGCTTCATTGCATGTCCCCTAGTCTTTCTATATTCTGATAATGTAAACAATCGATCTACGTTTACCCGTTCCACACCGTTCATTAATTTATAGACTTATATCATATCTCCCCTCAGCCGTCTCTTTTCCAGGTTAAAGAGCACTAACCTCTATAGCCTTTCTTCATAGGAGTATCCTTCCATCCCCTTTACCATTTTGGTGGCTCTTCTCTGAACCTTTTCTAATAACGCTATATCCTTTTTAAGATACGGCGACCAGAATTGCACACAATATTCAAGGTGCGGTCTCACCATGGAACGATATAGAGGCATTATAATATCTTTTGTTTTATTTTCCATTCCTTTCCTTATGATACCTAGCATTCTATTTGCTCTCTTGTCCGCCGCTGCACACTGGGACGAGGGTTTTAACATGCTATCCACAATGACGCCTAAATCTTTTACCTGGGTGGTGGTGGTTCCTAATGTGGAACCTTGCATTGTGTAACCATAGTTTGGGTTGTTCTTCCTAGGTGCATAACTTTGCACTTGTCCACATTAAATTTCATCTGCCATTTTGATTGCCCAGTCTTCCAATTTATCAAGATCCTCTTGCAATTTTCCACAATCCTCTTGGGTTTTAACAACTTTAAATAGTTTTGTGTCATCTGCAAATTTGATAACCTCACTCGTTATTCCAATTTCCAGGTCATTTATGAATATATCAAACAGCAGCGGACCCAGCACAGATCCCTGGGGTACACCACTATTCACTTTTCTCCATTGGGAAAATTGGCCATTTAGTCCAACCCTCTGCTTTCTATCTTTTAACCAGTTCTTGATCCACAGTAGTACACTGCCTCCTATCCCATGACTCTTTAGTTTTGCCAAAGGTCTCTGATGAGGGACCTTGTCAAAGGCTTTCTGAAAGTCCAGATACACTATATCAACCGACTCACCTTTGTCCACCTGTTTATTCACACTTTCAAAAAAACATAATGGATTAGTAAGACAAGATCTTCCTTGTCTAAAGCCATGTTGGCTGTCTCCCATTAGGCCATGACTATCTACATGTTGAGTAATTTTATTCTTTATGATGATTTCTACCATTTTTCCCGGTACTGACGTGAGGCTCACCGGTCTGTAGTTTCCCGGATCACCCCTGGAACCCCTTTTAAAAATTGGCGTTACATTGGCGATCCTCCAATCTTCAGGTATTACAGATGATTTTAATGAAAATTCACTGTTTACTAATAGCAGGTCTGCAATCTCATATTTCAGTTCTTTCAACACCCTTGGATGTATACCATCCGGCCCAGGTGATTTGCTACTCTTCAGTTTATTTAATAGTTGTAATACATCTTCCCGATGTATCGATATTTCCTTCAATTCTTCCGCACCTTTAAATACCACTTCAGTCATGGGTAACATCCCTACATCTTCCTCAGTAAAGACTGAAGCAAAGAATTCATTCAGTCTCTCCGCTATTGCTTTGTCGCCTCTTAGTGCCCCTTTAACTCCTCTATCATCTAATGGACCCTCTCACAGGTTTTTTGCTACGAATGTACTTGAAAAAAATCTTTATTTCGCGTTTTTGCTTCTGCAGCAAGCTTCTTCTCAAATTCTCCCTTTGCCTGCTTTATCAGTGCCTTGCATTTGACTTGCCAGTGCTTGTGCTGTTTCCAGGTTTCGTCGTTTGGCTCTTTTTTCCATTTCCTGAAAGATGCAATTTTTGGCAACAACAGCCTCTCTGACCTCCCCTTTAAACCAGGCTGGCAGTCTTTTGGACTTCCTTCCATTTTTCTTAAAGCGTGGAATACAGCTGGTCTGGGCTTCCAAGATAGTATTTTTCAACAACACCCAAGCTTGATGTAAGTCTTTAACCTTTGCAACTGCTCCTTTTAGTTTTTTTTTAACTATTTTCCTCATTTTATCATAGTCTCCCTTTCAAAAGTTAAAAGGTAGTACTGTGGATTTCCTTACTATCCCTCCTCCACTAATTAAATCAAAGGCGATCATGCTATGATCACTATTGCCAAGTGGCCCCAACACCCTTATCTCTGCACTAGATCTGGTGTTCCACTAAGGACTAGGTCTAATATGGCTTCTCCTCTGGTCGGTTCATGAACCAGCTGCTCCAAGAAGCAGTCATTTATGTCATCTAGGAACTTTATCTCCCTAGCATGTCCTGACGTGACACTGACCCAGTCGATACCGGGGTAATTGAAATCACCCATTATTATTACTGCGCTATAACTTTTGTTAGCTTTCTTGATTTCTTTCAGCATTTCATCATCCATTTGTTCATTCTGGCCAGATGGTCGATAATACACTCCCACTGCCATCGCCTTCCCCTTTTTACATGGAATTTCAATCCATAGAGATTCTACAGCAAATTTTGTTTCCGGCAAAACTTTAATCCTTTCTGACTCAATGCCCTCTCTAACATAGAGCGCAACCCCTCCACCAATTTGATCAGCTCTATCATTATGATATACTTTGTATCCAGGTATCACAGTGTCCCTCTGGTTGTCCTCCTTCCACCATGTCTCTGATATTCCAATCATATCTAACCTCTCATTTAGTGCTATATATTCTAACTCTCCCATCTTATTTTTTAGACTTCTAGCATTTGCATACAAGCATTTTAGAGACTGTATTTTATTCATATTAGTTTGGCTGTTGGTAGACATGGGTAATTTGGGATCTTTAAGCTCTGCCTGCTCCATACTCGAGGGCATTTGGGCTACTTTACTCTTTTTTGGAACCTTTCTGCTTTTGGTAGTATCCTTCAAGGATACATTCTTCCGAACCATCCGCTCTTGGGCGACTGTCGGCTTTTCCCTATTATCTAGTTTAAAAGCTGCTCTATCTCCCTTTTAAAGATTAATGCCAGCAGCCGGTTAAGGTGAAGCCCATCCCTTCGGAAGAGCCCCTCCTTGCCCCAGAATATTCCCCAGTTCCTAACAAATCCAAAACCCTCATCTCTGCACCATTGTCTCATCCACGCATTGAGATTCCGGAGCTCTGCCTGCCTTTTGGGTCCTGCACGTGGAACGGGAAGCATTTCGGAAGAATGGCTACTCGGAAGTTCTGGATTTCAACTTCCTACCTAAAAGCCTAAATTTAGCCTCCAGAACCTCCCTACCACATTTTCCTATGTCATTGGTACCGACGTTGTACCAAGACAGCAGACTCCTCCCCAGCACTATTTAAGACCTTATCTAGGTGGCGCATGAGGTCCGCTACCTTCGCACCAGGCAGGCATGTTACCAGGCGATCCTCACGTCCACCAGCCACCCAGCTATCTACATGCCTAATGATCGAATCACCAAACTATAACGGCTGTCCTAACCCTTCCCTCATGGGCACATGGCCCTGGAGAAATGTCCTCGGTGCGAGAGGGTTTTACATCACCTGGAGGACAGGTCCTAGTTACAGGATCACTTCCTGCCACACCAGGGTGATGCTCTCCTGTCTCGTGACCTCTCTCCTCCATGGCAACAGGGATGCTGCCAGACTGGAGGTGGGACTTCAGGACTATATCCCTGTAGGTCTCGTCTATGTACCTCTTTGTCTTTCTTATGTTTTCCAAGTCTGCTACTCTAGCCTCTAGAGAACGGACTCGTTCCTGAGGAGCAAAGAGCTCCTTGCACCTAGTGCACACGTAAGACCTCTCACCAACTGGGAGAAAATCATACATGTGACACTCAATGCAAAAGACTGGAAAGCCCCATCTCGCTGCTGGATGCTGTCTGCATCTTAGTTTTAAGTTTTTGTTAAGATCTTTAAGTTCTTTACTTCCTAAGGGTTGCTATGGATATTTATACCAAGAAAACTGTACCTAATACGTTTAATATACCTTGTTCACCTGAAGCTTAATTAATCTCAGGTCCTTAGTGTATGACTGATTTGGGTAACGAGCTTCACCTGAGAACACCCCCTGTCTTTTAAGATGTGTAAGTACCTATAAAGCTACGATTATCCCAGGGGTGGGTGGGTGTGGGGAGGGAGGGAAATAACACTTATTAAAATAGGGCTGGTACACAGTACCCTGTCTTGTGCTGCTGAGGTAAGCTATATTCTGATTTGATTTAAATTATAGCTCTTTGCTGCTGCTAGGCTCTAACTTATTATGAAATTTAAACTACAAGCTCTCTGTTGGGCTCCAAATTAAACCAGAAAGCTCTCTTCTGTGTTTTAAATTTAAACTAAAATTACTTTGCTGATACTAGGCCCTGAGTGACTATTCAATTTAAACTACAAGCTCTCTGCTGGGTATGATATGTAACCAGAAAGTTCTCTTCTGTGTTTTAAATGTAAACTTAAACTGCTGCTACTAGGCCCTGACTGATTTAACAAAAAATAGTGGGTTCACAGATTAATTAGCTTTAATACAAAGAATTTCTTACAGAAACTTCCCAGAAGTATATACTCACAATTGCAGATCTCTCTCCAGAAGTAACAGTTCCCTTTTGTAGTCCTGCAAGACTACCTTTGAAAATTCTATTAAAATATTATGATGACATACAGTTGGAATATTTCCAATTATTTCTCAGATATTGTACGCAGCATACCTAAGATTCAAGAATGCCAATAATGTTGACCACAACTGTAAATGGATTTTTGGCAATAACAGTTCAAGTCCCACCTGGGGACAGCAATCTCAGGCCGGAGGGACTGGGATTTCTAGTCCTATAGGCACTCCTTGTGGTCTTGGGCAAGCCACTTAACCCTCCATTGCCCATGTTCCCTGTACGTATTAGCGTATGTGTGTCATATCCCCTCATGTTAAATGTATCTCCCAATTGACCGCTTTGACCCGGTGAAAAGCGGGATATAAATACAGCTAAATAAATAAATAAATAAATACTAAAAACCATTGTAATCAATATAAGAAAGATTTTGCATATTCAACATTGAATTTTTTCTTAGAGCAAATGAAACTGTTAAAAACATATGGTACCCTCAAAATTGTCTGAGTATTTTTTAATTCATCCCACATGTGGTTTAGAGAAGGATATTATCTGCAAAGATACTTAATTGAGAATACGAGAACTCCACAAGAATTTGCCCCCTTCTATTTTCCCAGACCGAAAATATGAGATCAAAGGCATTTGAAAATGAAAGCTTGTTAACTATACTCAGTTCAATGTGTGGTTCCCCTCTCTTCCCTCCCACCCTCCATTTTCTGATAAGGGAAGTCAGGGCCGCTTTAAATACTTAAGGCACCCTGGGCAAACTTGCATGGATGGGCCTCCTATTATTTTTTTCTCTACTGAATACCACCCTCCCTTTCCTACCTGACCCCCCCCCCCAAGCTTGTGTTAATCTGATGCTACAGGCCCACTGTTTATTTATTTATTTATGTTTATTTGGCTATGTTTTATATAGCGCTTTTCACAAAGGTCAAAGCGAACTGGAAATTATACAAGCAATGTTTACATTAGAACAGGCAACTTGTACAGTAAACAAGGGTGGGATGACTGGCAGGATTAACTATGTACAGGTTGATGATCTATCTATATATTCTTGTAGTGTTTTGCATATTTCCTCCTCATTGCCAGCTGATTGGAGGACATCTACATATATTGTCTCCTTCTGGCCCCATGAGGGCTAATGCAAGCACCCCTCTACCTTCTTATGGCGCGTGCGGGCAAATGCAAGTATGTAGAGAGCATCTTCCTCCTGGTCAGTGTAGGCAGAAGCAAGTATGTTGTGAGCACGGTGTTAAAAGTACTGTAATGAGTAGGGTTGATGCAAAGATACAAGGAGCCCTAGGTGAACTTTAAGCCTTGAACCCCTCCAATTAACTTTCAAGGTCATCTACCCCGCTCAAATTTTGAAATTGAACAAAAGAAATCATCATGATCTCACTGCCAATGCTCCTGGCTGGCCTGAAGTAGGATGCTTCCCCTTAGATTTTGTCCTCACTTAGTAACAAAGACACAAACTACCTTCATTATCAGAGACTTTGTAAAGCAACACAAAAGTCTGTACACATGGGTGGAGGAGACAAGAGGAGGAAAGGGGGCTGGGTTAGGAAGTAGACTAGTTCTTTGATCTGCACTATGTGCTGTTCACTCTAACCTCAACCCTCTCCAGTATTGCTTCCTATAGCTGCCTGGGAGGGGAGGGAGTGAATCAAAAGAAAAGGACTGTTCCCTGCTGTTTGAGATTCAGGCACAGGTTAATAGAATTATCAAGACACAGCACTGTGTGCTCATCCTGTGGGTCCTCTGCCATGCAGGGTCCAGGGCAACTGTCCCTTTTGCCCATAGGTAAAAGTGGTCCTGAAGGGGGGGGGGCAGACCTTGATGTCTGGTCAAGATGGACGTGTAAGAGTGGTGCTCTGGAGGGCAATAGACAAGAATCCTGATTTCTGCAATATTTAATAAAATAGTTCCTACCTACTTAGATACCATTCAACCCCGGCTATGTCGGGCTCCAAACAGATGTGGCTGGATTTCCAAGTATCTCAAAATGCTAGCACAAAGAGAACCAAGATGGAACCTCTCTCACCTCACAAGATAGTGGTCATCCGAGATGGTCCTGAGACCTCGCAGGAGATCTTGACTGAGATTCGGGCGGTCAAATAATCGGTCAAAGCTAATGTATACACTATATGTATATATAAAATGTTTTTAGCACCACTGTATATAGCCCACATTGTACATAGCTCAAACCAATCTAGCTCACAACACAACACACACCCAACTAAATTTCCACCCTCACTGCATGTATAACACACTCACACTACCAGATTGTTTGCTGTGATACCACCTTGATTATCATGATAAGGCGGTTTAGAAATACTGTTAAATAAATAAAAATAAAAATAAAATAATGAAGAATCGTTATGTGCAATGCAGGAAGATATTAACGCTTTGAGATCCTTTTTGGAGTCAAATACGGCTTGTTTGGAGAAGGTAGAGAAGGTGGTGGCGTCACATGGGGAGAGGTTCAAGGCCGTTGAGGAGCAGGCCAAGCTGATACATTCACTGCAAAGAGAGGTGGAAGACGGTGATAATCGCTCTTGGTGGAACAACATAAGAATCCTAGGAGTTACTGAGGGAGCAGAAGGTCATGATATGATATCATTTCTTCAGGCCATGATTCCAGGTGTATTAAGGTTGCATTTCAATATGCCATTCGAGATCGAGCGCACCCAGTGTGCCTACTACTACCACTACTATTGAGCATTTATATAGCGCTACCAGTCGCACGCAGCGCTGTACAGATATACATGAGACAGTCCCTGCTCGTCAGAGCTTACAATCTAGTCAAGACAAACATGGAGCAATAGTCTATTCAGAGCACAACAAAATATGGCATTTACAATTTAGTCAAGACAAAAGACAGAAGTCTGTGGTCATGGGCAAGCATCCACGCCCAATTATCTTGAAAGTTCTGTTTTCAGCAAGTATTGCAAATAATGGGAGCAGCCAGAGCACTTTCAACCTTGGAATATCAATGGCATAAACTCCTGTTCTTCCCGGACTTCGAAAAGGTGACGGTGGATTGGAGAAGGAGTCTTTTGGCATTACGTCCACGCTTGGTTCAACTGAAGGCCCATTTTGGACTGCTATAACCTGCCCGCATGAAAGTCACGCTGCACAACCAGATCAAAAGCTTTGATAATCCCGGAGAGCTATGCGCATTTCTGGAGGATAAAGAGTCGGCAGTGATGCGGTGAAGGTTATTTTTCATCTTCTACTTGCTACAGTTTTATGGCGCTTGCTATCATGGGCATTTAACTGGTCTGAGATCATGTGTAGGAGACTTATTCACACAAAAGTGACATCTAAGCATGTAATACTGTTATGTACTGGGACATTTATTCTGTCTCTTTTGAAGGACACTATCTCTATTCTTAAGGGAGGTGGGCAAGATGTGATATTCTGAGAGTTACAGAAATGTGGAAGTGTTGGGTCAATGAGCCCTCCGTGTCTTGTCCTAGCGGGCTCATCCATTAAGGTTTGTATGTTATATAGCCCCCCCTCCCCCCCCCTGGGTTTGGGTGGTTTTGGGGAAATATTTTGGTAGAATTAGGTGTGTTATTGCATTTGATCAAATAATGGGACCTTTTTTTCCCCTCTCTTTGGGCTATAGATGCAGCCACACTTTAAAGGCATTTAAGAAATTGTTCTACAGTGTAAAACTAAATGCTATATATTGATCTGTTTCTGCAACATATGATTGTTAATTCGTAGCTATATTGTCAACATGCTTTCTTTAAGATTGTGTAACTGAATGTTAAGGGCATTAATAATCTTTACTAAGAGGAATGTTTTCCTCTGAATGGTAGGAAAGAAGGTGCTGGCATCTTATTGCTGCAGGAGACACATTTGAATGTAAGTAGTTAGAGATCTAAGTCCTATTTTTTAAGGGTTTTCAGCTGCCCATCATAAGATTAATGGGGTGGCCATATTAGCGTGGAAAGCTGTATCCCCCATGGTTTTAAAATCCACGTGCTATCTCTTCCTAGCTTCCAAGGGACTTTTTTCTAGAATTAGTGACTCTACTATCCATGCGGCTCACAGCTGTGTTTATGCTGTGATCTCATTTACCCTATTTGACTTAACGAGCTCTAATTATATACAGTAATATGGTCATTGGTCTGTTTCTTGGTGGAGTTGTCTTGAAGATATATATATGTCTATCACTCCTAAAGTGAATTATGTAATAGGAATATTACCAGTCTTCCTTACAAGGAAAGTACAGTGTTAAAGTGATAGAACTCTAGTTCAACGTTTATGGAGAATTAACCGACTAGATTTGCTCTTTGGAAGATAGGGTCTTATTAAGAGGAAGGGGGATGTGTCTTCCTAATTCTTTGGCCTAATACTATGGCATTTGCCAAAGCAAGGCTCACGATGGGTGGAGGGGGCCGTAGGCATGCGCTCAATATGCAGCTGAGATTAAGGGTCGGTTTCAGCGAGGAGATGTCAGCACTTTGAGACAGGTGGTGTAGGACTGTCCTAACATTCAGTCTTATTGGTTTTCATTATGGAACCATATTAGGGTGGTTCTGGGATTCAGGGCCACTCTCTCTGGATCCTGAATAATTGGCAGCTTGTCCATATAAAGGGATTGCCTGTCTGAATTAGTTCCCTGTTGGGAGTGGCCCTATGTCCGTTATTTCTAACTGGAAACATACAATAGATCTTGGTTAAGGCCTATGGTGGTACACTTGTGCCTATTCTACTCATAGGTGCAAATACCATGGTGTGGCAGTTTCCCTTGCATCCTCATCTTTCTTAAGTGGAAGGGATTATTAGACAAATCTCCTTATTTTCTCTGTAGTGGAGTGTTGCCCTTCTATAGCCCCCTTGCAGATGTTTTATGTTTCTTTCATATAGCCCCTGATGATTGCATGATGATGGGAGGGACAGGGTGGGGTGGGCTGTGATCAGCCTTTAATTATCTCATGTTCCAGAGAAGGATTGTGTATTTTAATTTACTGTAATTTGGTTTTCCCTTTTGTTTGTATTTTGTTGGAAAATATAAATAAAGAAATTAAAAAAAGTGGCCCTGGGGGAAGTGAGTCAGATGAGTTAGGCACTATGTCTATAAACCTCTGATCCCCGCAAGTTTGTTGTTTTCCCACTGTAATAGAGGCATCCAAAATTGTAAAATATCCAGGTAATCTTTCAGTTCATAAGTTAGTTATTTAGTTATACATAGTACAAGCACCTGATGGAATACAGCTTTTAAGTGAAGCCTGTCTAGTAGCTTGCTTATTTATGTATATATGTAGAAAATGTTATATACTGCCTTCCTGGAAAAGACTATTCAAAGCAGTTTACAGGATTAAAATACAGGATTCATAAAATCAACAATAAAAGCTCACCTATACATAAAAATACTAAACAATAAAAAACACGTAAGAAGACAAAGAATAACAAACAAGCCTACACTGAAAAGGGAGCTACACCCATGTTCTGTACAAAGGCTACCATCAAGCAGGAAAAGGAAGGCATTTAGTTTCTTGAGAACTACTGTAACTCTGAAAGCAACGAGTTACATAGCGTTGAAGCCAGTCGAAGATGCTCTGGCTTGCCAACTGCTCTTACTGTAATGAGTTTGTAAACAAGTTCTGTTCATTGTAAACTGTCCCTGATGACTCGAAGGAGTGGTATATAAAAACGTTTAAATAAATAAATACTGAGGGAACTTCGAACATGCCACCTTGAGTAGAACATAAGGGTGGAATATAATTCATAAGGGGGGATATAACATTTTAAACATTCCAATAAATACTGAGGTTTTTGTTTCTGAACCACCTTTAAAAGTTAAGGACAAATGTTTGAACTGTGTTTCTTTTTACCAGAAGGTACAGAAACATAGTCAGTGGTACTCTCAATTTCCTTTATCTCTGTAAACATCCTTCCAGCTGTATTCTGAATAATTTGTAGTTTACATGTGCTCTTTGCTGGAAAACCCACATACAAACTAGTGCAAGAGTCAAGAGTACTGACCACTAGACCTGCGTGATCGTAAAGAACCCTGGTCCAAATATGGTCTGAGTTGTTTTATCAGCCTTAACTTATAAAATGGGTTTGATGACAGTTGGCTATAGCAGGAGAGAGAAAAGTAGCACTTGACACAGGGAATTGCTCCCGAAACGTGCACGTCGTGCCATCAAGCTGTGCCTAACTGTGTTTGGATCTGGAGTTCCAGCTTGTTCAGGATGGACTAAGTTAAGTCAAATAAGTTGTTTTTTCCCGTAATTTGATTAAAATGGAGTTTACCGTCTGGAGTGGATGGATATAAGTTTCTTCCTCCCTCGGCATACTCCGACAAAAAACAATTGAAAAAAAACGTATGTAAGGTTTTTTTTTTGAGGGACTTTTTTGGTGATTGATTTACATTAGCTTTATTTCATCACCTTATTGGGGATTTTTGAGTGGATTAACTTATAAAATGCCTATTGCATATCTGTCTAAAAGTATGTCTCTCAGAAATTAAGGGGTTGATATTCAGAAGAGTTTAGGTAGCTTGCAACATCTGCAAATTGCATAAACCCTGTGACTTGCTATCTAGAAAAGTGTCGTTGAATATCCCCACAGACCACAAGAAAGATGCTTGGTTAATTCTGAGATGGTCTCTAGACCATCCCAACAGCTATCAGGTCAGCGGCAATATTCAGCTGCTAACCAGTAGCCAAACCAGCTGCTAACCAGTAGCTAACCAGCTGCTAACCAGTAGCCAAACTTTCAGGTCAAAGGCTGTCCTAACTTTACATTTGTGGTTTTGCTATCCAGTTTTGCAGCTCAACATTGCTGCTAAAAGGATGGCAGTACCTCTAGCCAGTGAAACCGGATATTAGCACCAGACTCCAGATCGGCTCAAGTACTGGCTTTAATTAAAGTGGCAGCGGCCAGGTGTTTTAAAGATGCCAACCTTGGTCACTGAATATCAACTTCTAAGAGATGGTTAATTAGGGAAATGCCCTGTTTAGTTTTCAGCAGGGCTGCATTTTCTAAGAATCCAAGTTCAAATTGGATTATTAGCAGACTGCAGCGTAACTTTATTCTACATCTCTTGTGTATCCACAAGACAACTTCCAATCAAAACATTTTTAGCACTGAATATCTACAGCAAACGTGAAAGGAATTTCCCCACCGTGCAAGTTCTGCCAACAGCATGAATGTGCAGAGACAGCAGGAGAAGAGAGACTGAGAGAACCATAGAAGAAAATAGTATTTGTTTAGCAAAATCTATTCTTCAGAAATGCATGCTGTTTCGATCACCTTGTTATCATGTGGGGTTCCGCAAACGTATTATTTGATCATTTGCTTCAGTATGTTTCCAAGCACTGAAGTAAGGTTGACCAGTTTACAATGACCTGGAGCCATCCGTTTTTTCTAATTTAAAGATAGATACAGCGCTTGCCTGTTTCTACCTTTTCCTGCCTTCTAAGGGCTTGATTTTGTATGTGAGAAATCCTAAAATAAGGCTGTGCAGATGCTTATGTGCCTTTATAAAACAGACTCCCAGATCCAGCCCCAATAGCACACAAATGCTGATATATGCACTTACATCCGCTCCTATACTCTCTGCTTGTACAGTCAAACCTCGGTTTTCGTTTGCCCCGGTTTTCATACGCTTCGGTTTTCAACGTCTTTTTTGACTGAGATTTTGTCCCGGTTCTCGTACATCGCCTCGGTTTTCGTAAAGTACAGTACTGTAAATACATACACCCTCGCGCTGCACACCAGTCTGTATACACTGCTGGAACGCCCGCCCGGTCCCGGCAGCACTGCCCCCCGGACTCACCAATCGCAGCGTGATGAGAAGCGAAAGCCAGCTGAGCACGTAAATGAAACAAATCCTCGAGCCTGGTCAGAGTCAGAGAGGCAAGGATTGCGCAGAGAGGAAGGCCCCGATCTCGTCCACCGCCTGCCCGTTCTCTGGAGCGCCCCCTCAGGCTCGGAGGTAGCAGGGAAGAAAAGCTGTCAACTTAAGCAGGAGATGTTGCATGAATGTGGGAGGCAGTTCTTTCTCTTGCAGGGTACGTCTGAAGCTATATCATGAAGATTTTCTGCCATTCTGAAGCATTGAGCAGATAATGTAAAGGTATTTTAATGGGCTGAATCCAATGTGATTCCGAAGAGAGCTGGGCACAGCAGCTTGTCAGGGGTGGCTAAGGCCAGATGTTAACATACTGTACTGTACAGTACTGAACTTAGCTTGCTTTCAGTGATGTTAAATGTTCATTTATCCATTTCATTAGTCATTTATATTTATTTCTCATTGTTTTCTGCATGTAAAAATATAGTTATTCTCTATAAAATGTATTTTTTGTGAATATTTTTGGGTGTCTGGAACGGATTAATTGGATTTACATTATTTCTTATGGGAAATATTGCTTCAGTTTTCATACATTTCGGTTTTAGTCAGACTTTTTCGAACGGATTAATCATGAAAACCGAGGTTTGATTGTACTCTTATTTTATACAATTCACATGTGCATCACAACTCCACCTCTTCTCCAAGCAAATGATACCCTCAGGAACACCTTCACGCGGTAGTTATATAAGCATGTGCCATCTTGTTATTACTTATATGTGTGTAGTGACCCCTTGCGGGTGTCCCTGGGCTCAGAGCAAACCTGGCAGGAGTCTCCCTCCGGCAGGCTCAATCTTCCCCTAAATGCTTAGTGCCTGCTCCGTCACCTATCTTATCTCTCCCTACACCCTTTGGGAACAGTGTTCTTTTGGCAGATCCCTTCTGTCTGTGCCCTTCTTTTCCACTGCCAACTCCAGACTTCAATCTTTCTACCTTGCTGCTCCTTATGCCTGGAACCAACTACCTGAGTCAGCACCTCAGTATCCATCTGTGGCCTTGTTCAAATCCAGGCTAAAAACTCATATTTTTCAGTTTGATTTTGGATCCTGTTCCCCTTAGTCTCCTGTTCACCTTCTATGTGTTTCCTTACCATTCCCCTAGATATATCCTGGTCCCTGTTGTGTTGTCTTTTATGACTGTTGTGTTGTCTTTCTTGATTAGACTGTAAACTCTTATGAGAAGGGACTCAGAACATAAGAAATGTTGTGGCAGGTGCAGGCCTGTGACCCACGGTGTCTGACATAGGCAGGCCAGCATGGCTAGCTTGACCTGTAAATGAGGCCTGTGGAGAGGCATATAGGATTGCACATCCCCCAATATGCTGCTATTGTAAGAAAGAACTCAGTAGAAATATTGAATTAGCTTAGATAAGCAGAATTGCAGAATTAAGAAATGGAAAAATACAGAAAAGATGTGTTTTAAAGTTACTGATAAGAAAGAGTACATTTGCAGAGAAATATTGAGGAGTGCTGACAGATGAGTTACAGAACCTTGCTCTTCTGCACGCACAAATGGTCCCATAGCCTTGAAAGTGTGAAAGTAACAAGTTGATGAACTGACCATTGTAATTGGGACTAGAAGGGGGGCAGGCAGGTGTCATGCCTACAGAAGCCCACAGAAGGAACATAATTGGAGAAACTTATCAGTACCGGGACCAATAGAAGGGCTACGGGAGGTACGGGAGAGTACCGGGACCAATGAATTGTTTTTCTATACCTAGAATGGAACAGAAGTCTATAAAAGTTGTTGTAATGCTTGAAAACTTTGCTCAGCCATTTTGAAATTGTCTTGCTTGAGACTTGTGCACAAATAAATGATTTGGACCTTCTGAACAGACTCCTGGTATCATTGGTTTGTCTGCGCTTTGCTGCTACATATTCCTTGGTGCGTTGGCCGGGAAGTTGTGGAATCAAAGTGTATATAGGGCAATATACCACGACTTTCCGCCTCTATAGGCTTGGTCCTGCCGGGATCGCGCCCTTCCGACGAGGGCCGCTCCCTGGCGCCACCGGTCCCTTGTATCGGAGGGAGCTGGTCGGACCTCGGCGGGCGACGAGCCCGGCTGGAGTCAACGCCTCGAACCCGAGTGAGGGGAGTCCGAGGTCCAACTCATGCGCCTGCTTGGGAAGTTTGAGGACCGGATCCGGTGAGTATAGTTTTGATTTTGGGTCTAGACAGAAATAGAAAGAGCAGTACTGCCATTGGAACTTGGAACTTGGAATTTGTAATCTCGAGATATTGGGAATTGGTAAGAGAGCCTGATCAACTCTCAAGGAAGAGCCGAGTAGCCTGGCATGGGAATTCGCTAGGTGAAACCCTCATCCTTTTTGTAATTGTACTTGGAAAAGACTAGTCAGAACAGATAGAAACGAATGCATTCTGGGAATACGTTGCTAGCATGAGTGTGTGAACGAAGTGTGATTGAGAGGTCTGGCAGCACGGACCAAGTGAAAGCTGACCCCTGATTAGCGCATTTCCTGACCGGGCGACCGCGTTCAGGTCGCGAAAAGGGGGAAGCGATTGTCGTCTTGTCTTGTTATTTGTATTCCCTGTATGTTTCCAGGGCCGTGAGGACCCCTTACCCACGGTCCGCCCACCTTTTCCCTTCTGTCTGTTGTTGCGCGCACACATCGAAATGGGAGGGGCGGAGTCTACTAGAAACACTCCATTAGAATGTATGATCGCACATTTTAAAGAGGGATATTCAGGAGATTATGGTATTAAAATGACAGCAGCCCGTTTGCAGATTTTGTGTACTAGGGAGTGGCCCGATCTAGACCCCATCTGGCCCCGAGAGGGAACGTTCACCGTAGAGATTATCCAGTCAATACATCGTAGAGTGCGAGTAGCGCACCCAGACCAGTACCCCTATATAGATTCCTGGTTAAGTATTTGTGAAGATCCGCCCTCCTGGGCGCAGCGCTGTTATGAGGAACAGTGCAGAATAATGTTAGCTAAAACAGATTCTAGACAGAGAAAGGAACAGCCTAGAATGAAAGAGCAGGATAAGAAAGCCAAGAAGAAACCCATCTTGGCAGATCCCGATTCCCCAGAAGTAGTCCTCAGGCAGCCCCGAACCCCAGGTCCAGTAAGAATAGCCCGGCGGCGTCCTGCCCCAGCACCCCAGAGACCGCCGGAGCCGAGGCGAGACCCAATCCCTGACCTCCCTCCTCCTGGAGAAGAGGAAGAGAGAGAATTAGCGGAGAGAAGAGAGGAGGATGTAAAAAGTGAGCCAGAAGCGGAGCTAGAAGAAGAGGAAAGTGAGGATCCCCCAGAAGAAGAAGAAGAGGAAAGTGTACAAATAATTGAGGAAGTCAGCGCCAGCACTAGCAAGCCAGTGAAAGAAAAACTCAAAGCAAAACCAGTTGAGAAACAGACAGCAACTCCTGCAAAGACAACGACAATAGCCCTTAGATCCCAGACTCAAATGACGCCTAGGACAGCCAAACTGTTTCCCTTAAGGCAAGTCCCGGGGGTGCCCGTAAAGAATGATAATGATGAAGTGGTAGCGGGACCCCTAACTTATGTGTATATTCCCATTCTCTACAACTGATTTATTAAATTGGAGGTCGCACTATGCCTCCTATACTAGCAAGCCCCAGGAGCTGACAGAATTAGTAACTAGTATTATGGAAACTCACCAACCCACTTGGCCAGATTGCCGTCAGCTCCTGACCACCCTATTCACTACAGAAGAACGAGCGAGAATTAGAAAAGCAGCTATTGAATGGATGGCAGAAAACCCTGCAGCTCCAGCGCAGGGGCAGAATATAATAGATCGTAGAGAAGCAGCTCAGAGAGAATTCCCAAATGAAGACCCCCAATGGGATCCAAATACAGATGAAGGATCCACCGCCCTAGCCCGTTTTCGCCAAGGCTTTTTACAAGGCCTGCGAAGAGGAGGCCAAAAAGCTATGAACCTTTCCAAGGTAGCAGGAATTATCCAAGGAATAGATGAGAGCCCAGCAGATTATTATGAAAGATTAACTGAAGCTTATAGAATGTATACTCCCTATGATCCCGAGGCACCAGGAAGTTTATGCATGGTGAATTCTGCTTTTGTAAACCAGTCTCAACCAGACATTAGACGTAAATTACAGAAATTAGAAGGGTTTGCGGGCATGAATGCAACACAGTTATTGGAAGTCGCTCATAAAGTGTATGTGAATCGTGATACTGAAAGACAGAGAGAATGTGATAGAAAGATGAAGAAGAAAGCTGATTTTTTGGCTGCGGCCATAGTTGAAAAGAAAAGGGGAGGTGTCCCTAATCGAAGGAGCAGAGGAAGAGGGCGGGGTCAAGGCGGAGGCCGGACCCAGAGACTAGGCGTGAACCAATGCGCCTATTGCAAAGAGGAAGGACATTGGAGAGATACTTGCCCGCAACTCGAAGACGCCCAGCAAGATGACGAATACGATCATCAGTGGCGAGAAGAAAGACGAGGCCGTCCCCGAGGCCGAGGAGGAGCCAATCGAGAACAATTCCAGAGAGAGAGGGGAGGAGGAGCCATCCAAGCATTGGCCACACAGGCCCATGAAGAGGATGACGTGGATTAGGACAGACCGGGCTCCAAGTTTGCTTTAGGTCTCCAGGAGCCTATGGTCGAAATACAAATAGGAGACCAATTTATGAACTTTATGGTTGATACTGGAGCAGAACATTCAGTAATAGACAAAAAGATAGCCCCATTCACCAAGAAAGCAGTCACCATTATAGGAGCAACTGGTGCCAAAGCCACAAAGTCTTTTCTACAAAACCGAATATGCAGTCTAGGAGGACAGCAAGTAACTCATCAATTTCTTTACATGCCCGAATGTCCAGTACCATTACTGGGACGAGACATGCTAGCCAAGCTTCAAGCCCAAATATCTTTCTCTGAGCAAGGAGAAATGCAAATGACAGTGAATTCTCAAGCCAAACCAGCAGGAATAATGCTGCTGACAGTACCCCGAGAAGAAGAGTGGAGATACTACATTGATGATTCGATTCAAGATACCTATTTTGAACAAACTTTAAAGAACATTCATGCACCACTTGAAGTATGGGCAGAAGGCAGTCCCCCAGGCCTAGCCAAACATATAGCTCCAGTGATTGTAACCCTCAAGCCTAGCGCTACACCAGTGCACGTCAAACAGTACCCTCTCCCAAGAGCTGCAATTGAAGGCATTCATCGCCACCTACAGAGATTACTTGAGTATGGCCTACTGAAAGTATGTCAATCCCCATGGAACACCCCACTTTTGCCAGTGAAGAAGCCTGAGACAGATGATTATCGCCCAGTGCAAGATTTGAGAAGAGTAAATGATGCAGTTGAAACTATACACCCAGTTGTACCCAATCCTTACACTCTACTAGGATTGATACCCGCTGAAGCTACCCATTTCACTGTACTAGATTTAAAAGATGCATTCTTTTGCATAAGATTAGCCCCTGTAAGCCAAATATTGTTTGCATTTGAATGGCAGGACCCCATCTCTGGAAGAGGGGGCCAACTCACCTGGACAAGATTACCCCAAGGATTCAAGAATTCACCTACCATCTTTAGTGCTGCACTAAACCAAGATCTTTCAAGCTATCCAGTAGCCCCGGGGAGGAGAGTACTTCTCCAGTACGTGGATGATCTGTTGATAGCTGCCATATCAGAAAAAGAATGTATACGAGCCACCCAAGATCTCTTGCAGTTACTAAATGAAGCTGGATATAAAGTTTCCAGAGCCAAAGCACAACTATGCCAAACAGAAGTGAAATACTTGGGTTTTCGTATTACCCAAGGAAGCAGGAGATTAGGCAGAGAAAGAAAAGAAGCAGTATGTAGAATTCCAACTCCAACAACCAGAAAGCAAGTCAGAGCCTTTCTGGGAGCGGCAGGATATTGCCGAATCTGGATACCCAACTTTGCCCAAATTGCCAAACCACTGTATGAAGCCACAAAAGGAGAAGAGAAGTCACCACTGGAGTGGGGACTTGAGCAGGATACAGCCTTCCAGAAGTTAAAAGAAGAACTGATGTCATCACCAGCACTTGGACTACCAGATGTCCACAAACCTTTCCACTTGTTTGTACATGAAGCACAGGGAAATGCCTTAGGCATGTTGACTCAGAAATTAGGAAATTGGGAACGACCTGTAGCCTACCTATCGAAACAATTGGACCCTGTGGCCAAAGGATGGCCACCCTGCTTGAGAGCAGTTGCAGCTACAGCACTACTAGTGAGTGAAGCAGACAAACTCACATTAGGACAGAACATACGAGTCACTGTGCCACATGCAGTCCTTGCCCTTATGGAACAGAAAGCAAATTATTGGCTCACCAATTCCCGAATGCTGAAGTACCAGAGCATGTTATGTGAGAACCCACAAATACAACTTGAAGTGAGCCATGCCTTGAATCCAGCTACCTTGATACCCATTAGTGAAGAACTCCCAGAACATGACTGTATCGAAGTCATGGAAACTGTGTTCTCAAGTCGACCTGATCTAACAGATGTGCCCATAGACAATCCTGACCAGATCTATTATGTAGATGGGAGCAGTCTCATCCTTGACGGACGACGCTGTGCCGGATATGCAGTCGTCACTCAACACGAAGTAGTTGAATCATCAGCCCTAGCCTCAGGCACATCAGCCCAGAAAGCCGAATTGATAGCACTCACCAGAGCATTGTTATTAGGAGAAAAACTTGTGCTAAATGTATATACAGATTCCAAATATGCCTTCACTACCTTGCATGCCCATGGAGCTCTCTACAAAGAAAGAGGACTCATCACATCCGGAGGAAAATCAGTCAAATATGGTCCCGAGATATTGATGTTACTTGATGCAGTCTGGGCCCCAACACGTGTAGCTGTCATGCATTGTAGAGGACATCAAGCAGGAAAAGGAGAAGTTGCTCGAGGAAATAGATTTGCAGATGCCTCAGCACGACAAGCAGCTATGACAGGACAGATTGCCCCACAAGCTATGCCAATGCAAGCAGCATTGTTTCCAGTACCTTTGAATCTATGGACCCCACGATATACCACCAAAGAATTGGATTACTATTGTGACAAAGAAGAGGGAGTATTGAAAGACGGATGGATTGAGCTGCCACCAGAAGAAGGCAGTCAACCTCCGGGAAGAATAGTAATTCCAGAACTGTTAGGACCATCCTTTGTTAAAGCTTTCCATGAAGCCACCCACTATGGAAAGAGTGCTATGGAGAAAGCACTCAGACCACATTTCTACATCCCTCTAATGACAACCATATCAGCCTCAGTAGCCCGACAATGTCAAATCTGTGCCAAGAATAATGCCAAGCAAGGCCTTATTACAGCACCCCGAGTTCAGTCAAGAGGTGTGACCCCCATGCACAACCTCCAAGTTGATTTCACCGAAATGCCAAAAGCCAATGGATACCATTACCTACTAGTATTAGTTTGTACTTTCTCTGGGTGGGTAGAAGCATTCCCAACCAGAACTGAGAAAGCCCGAGAAGTTACCAAAGCCTTAATGAGAGAGATTGTCCCCAGATTTGGAATCCCAGCAGTAATAGGGTCAGACAATGGACCCTCATTTGTCTCTCAAGTTACTCAGCAGTTAGCAAAAGCTTTGCAGATACAGTGGAAGCTCCACACTGCATACAGACCCCAGAGTTCAGGGAAAGTTGAGCGAATGAATCGTACATTGAAAGCCCAAATATCTAAGCTTTGTCAGGAGACACACTTGAAATGGCCCCAAGTGCTCCCCATAGCTTTACTCAGAATACGCTCAGCCCCTGTAAAGTCAACAGGATTTTCCCCTTTTGAAGTTTTGTATGGTAAACCCCCACCAATAGTGCAGGGAGTCAAAGGAAATCTAGCCCAGATTGGTTCAGAAGTAACCAGACAAGAACTCCTAGCTCTTAGTTTTGTTCTGCAGACTCTCCATACGTGGATCCAAGACCAGTTGCCTATCAACTTGACGGAACCCTTGCATCCCTACCAGCCTGGAACTTCGGTGTGGATCAAAGATTGGAAGAAGATACCGTTGGAACCCCATTGGAAGGGACCGTACACCGTCATCCTGTCTACCCCAACTGCAGTAAAGGTAGCCGAGATCGACGCCTGGATCCACCACAGCAGAGTCAAGCCCGCCGCCGATCCTGAACCAGAGCGGTGGACAGCAGAGCAGCACCCTGATGTACCCTTGCGAGTTACTCTGAGACGGCAACCAGCAGCATAGACACTTCATCACAAGTGCTTTGCAGTAGCCAAGTCTTTCGAAGAGGATTGCTGTTTTCCATGCAGCAACAGTTTTGTTTCAACGAACCCAATTTGCATGTGTGATTTGACACACTACTGTGAGACTACATTGACTAAGCCAGACTTCACAAGCCAACTGAATTGCTAAGTTGGTTAATGTGTGCTGGACATCTTGAGGATCTTCAATCAACACTCAGCACCCGTTAAATTGCTTCATTAGCAAACGGGACGAAGAATAATAGACCGTCGTGATCAAGATCAGCAAGCTGAGGATTCAGAAGAACTCCAATCAACATCAACATGTATCTTTGCTTCTGCTTTGCCTTGGTTGCCTTCCTTGGAGGTTTTGAACAGACTTATGCTCTACCTCCATGCACTGCTTGCATTACCTCTACTAGAACTGGACTGAAAGTAACTCAGACTTTGCTTTACCATTCTTACTATACCTGCAAGGGAACAGTAACTCGGTGTATCTATAACACCACTGAACTAAATGTTTGCACTCATGGCAAAATTAAAGCATGCTATAATCCGCATCAGAATCCATCCTATTACACGTTGGAAATATGATGGAAGGATGCAGATGGACCTATATTAGCTGCTACACCACCACTTAAGGACATTACTAAACCTGCTGTTTTGAATTTTGATGCATGTAATGCTATTAATAGAGATAGTCAGTCCACCTGTGGTACATGGGAGAAAGCGTATAGAAATGACCATAAGTATATGTGTCCAGAAGGAGCCACAGGATGGAGGAAGTGTACAGGTAAAAAGGAACCAGGGTATAGTACTGCTACAGCGGCAGACTACTATTGCCCGTATTGGGAATGTGTTTTCTATGCTACCTGGAACACTGGTATAACTGATGAGAAAATAGATAAACGGATGGCTACTCTAACCAAGCCAACCACAAATGATAAATGTCAGAAAGATGCTTGTAACCACTTACATTTGCGTGTACATAACCCCCATGCATGGAAACAAGGATATAAGTTTGGTTTACGTATTGCAGGAGGAGGAACAGATCCAGGGACCATTGTGTATATTAGATTGAATACCCAAGCCCACAAGTCATCTAAATATCATATTCATAATACCTTTTATGAAGCTATGCATGTAAATAAGTTTGAGATCCCTCACCCTTCACAGAATTTGTTTCTAGAATTAGCCGGAGCAGTAGTATCTAGTCTTAAGATCACAGATTGTTATTTCTGTGGCGGAACCCAAATGGGAGACCAATGGCCCTGGGAAGCCCAAGAATTGAATTATTCCATGATTTACAATCAGACTGAATTACACAAGACTACCAGTGAATGGGTGTTAGCGCACTCAATCGTTGGACGTCTTTGCTATGCCAGAACTGGACCCCAGTTCACCCAAAAGGTAGGACAGCTGGTCTGTCTTAGCCAGAAGTACTATAATGCCACGACCTAGAAGACAGCATGGTGGTCAGGAATCAGACATCCTGAACCTCCTAACCCATTAGCCAGATTTCCTGAACTTGCAGGTCTATGGACTAACCTTGCCAAAGTCCAAGCCTGGCAAGCCCCACCTGGCCTATATTGGATCTGTGGAAACCGAGCATATGCGCAACTCCCACCACAATGGGGAGGAGCATGTGTCTTAGGAACCATCAGACCTTCTTTCTTCCTGTTAAACACTGAACATGGAGAACAATTAGGATACCCTGTATATACTACCCACAAACACAAAGGAGCATCTAGACAGAAAAGAGAGGCCTTACAGATAGGCAAGTGGGAGAAGTGGCAAGGTGATGATTGGCCACCAGAAAGAATTATTGAGTATTATGGACCTGCCACTTGGAATGATGATGGTATGTATGGTTATCGTACCCCAATTTATATGATTAATCGTATTATTCGCTTACAAGCAGTAGTTGAAATAATAACCAATGAAACTAGTCATGCTCTCACGCTCTTAGCTAGACAAAGTACACAGATGCGCACTGCCATATACCAGAATCGCTTAGCACTTGATTATTTGCTAGCAGCTGAAGGAGGAGTATGTGGTAAACTGAATTTAACTAATTGCTGTTTGAAAATAGATGATAAAGGTCAAGTAGTTGAAGAAATTGCTAAAGATATGCAAAGACATGCTTATGTGCCAGTACAGACTTGGCACGCCTTGAAATTTCCTAATTGGTTTGCTAACCTTTTCTCTTGGCTTGGAGGATTTAAGACTTTCGTTATCTTAGTACTAATCCTTGTTGCTGTTGTCCTCTGCTTACCATGTTTAATCCCATGTTGCATGCGTTCCCTTCATAGTGCTATTGATAGTACAGTAGAGCGGAAGACCGCAACTAAAATAATGGCTTTATACAAAGCTAGTCTAGTAAGAAATTCTTCAATCATGATGTGAATCTTCTAGAAAGTGATTTAATTCTCACACCTTATTAAGTAATAGGGTGAGATTAATCAAAGGGGGGAATGTGGCAGGTGCAGGCCTGTGACCCACGGTGTCTGACATAGGCAGGCCAGCATGGCTAGCTTGACCTGTAAATGAGGCCTGTGGAGAGGCATATAGGATTGCACATCCCCCAATATGCTGCTATTGTAAGAAAGAACTCAGTAGAAATATTGAATTAGCTTAGATAAGCAGAATTGCAGAATTAAGAAATGGAAAAATACAGAAAAGATGTGTTTTAAAGTTACTGATAAGAAAGAGTACATTTGCAGAGAAATATTGAGGAGTGCTGACAGATGAGTTACAGAACCTTGCTCTTCTGCACGCACAAATGGTCCCATAGCCTTGAAAGTGTGAAAGTAACAAGTTGATGAACTGACCATTGTAATTGGGACTAGAAGGGGGGCAGGCAGGTGTCATGCCTACAGAAGCCCACAGAAGGAACATAATTGGAGAAACTTATCAGTACCGGGACCAATAGAAGGGCTACGGGAGGTACGGGAGCGTACCGGGACCAATGAAATGTTTTTCTATACCTAGAATGGAACAGAAGTCTATAAAAGTTGTTGTAATGCTTGAAAACTTTGCTCAGCCATTTTGAAATTGTCTTGCTTGAGACTTGTGCACAAATAAATGATTTGGACCTTCTGAACAGACTCCTGGTATCATTGGTTTGTCTGCGCTTTGCTGCTACACTATCGCATCAGGAATCCCCTTCCAGGCAGTAGTGAGATGTGAACGTGTGGACAGAAGCCCACGTTACAGCCCTGCTGATTTCCTCCATGGAGTCTGAGCACAAACTGACCACTGATGCAGCCATAGCTTGGACATTGTGAGCTGTGGACATGACCATCAAAGCTCAGGTCTGCCTGGGCATAAGCGAAGGAAATGCAGTGTTAGCCAAATTGAAAGAGTGGGTTAGGAAACAGCAGCTCCCAGCTTTCTAGGGTCAAAAGTAATAAAAAGTTGGATGGACTTCCTATGGTCTTTCATTTGCTCCAAGTAGAAGGCTAAGGCCTGCTTGCAGTCCAACAGGTACGGCCTAGGAAATAATGTAAGTAGCACTATGGACTGGTTGAGATAGAAATCCAAAACCACCTTCAGAAAGAATTTAGAATATGTTTGAAGAACCACTCAATAATGGTGAAATCTGGTATACGGTGGGATGAACAACAAAAGCCTGAAGCTCACTCACTTGGCATGCTGAGATGACAGCCACCAGAAACAAGACCTTCCAGGTCAAGAATTTCAGTGGACATGAGTCAAGCAGCTCAAAGGGAGCCTTCATGAGCTGCGCTAGTACCACACTGAAGTTCCAAACCACAGCGGGGGGCTTTATAGAGGCTTCAAGAGAAGCAACCGTCGCATGAAGCGAGCAATCAAAGGTGGTGCCAAGATTGATTTCCCAACTAACCCACGATGAAATGCCCAAAACACGCTGAGGTGAACTCGGACAGAGTTGGACTTCAGACCCAAATCAGAGCGGGGTAGAAGATACTCGAGCAGATTCCTCGTGAGGCAGATGAAGGGATCCAGGGCACAGCCTTCACACCAGACAGCAAATCTCTGCCACTTAAAGGCATAAGACATCCTCATCAAGGCCTTCCTGGAGGCCACCAGAACATCAGTTATGTTGTCAAGCAGATGGAGCTGAAAGGACTAGCCTCTCAACATCCAGGCTGTGAGGGCCAAGGACTGGACGATGGGATGTAGCATCTTCCAGTCATCCTGTGAAATGAGGTCCAAAGCATGGCCAAGCCGGAGCGGTTCCTGCGTGGAGAGCTGCAGCAGGAGCAGGAACTTTTATTAGTATAAGCATCTACACCAATCCTTATTATATACCGAATTTAAACGACCTAAACACAAGCTTTAAACTAAGATGCAGACAGAGGTCCAGCAACGAGATGGGGTTCTCCGGTCTTTTGCATTGAGTGTCACATGTATGATTTCTCCCAGTTGGTGAGAGGTCCTACATATGCACTAAGTGCAGGGAGCTCTTTGCTCTCAGGGAACGAGTCCGTTCTCTAGAGGCTAGAGTAGCAGACCTGGAAGACATAAGAAAGACAGAGAAGTACATGGACGAGACCTACAGGGATATAGTCCTGAAGTCCCACCTCCAGTCTGGCAGCATCCCTGTTGCCATGGAGGAGAGAGGTCACGTGACAGGAGAGCATCACCCTGGTGTGGCAGGAAGTGATCCTGTAACTAGGACCTGTCCTCCAGGTGATGTAAAACCCTCTCGCACCGAGGACGTTTCTCCAGGGCCATGTCCCCATGAGGGGAGGGTCAGGACAGCTGTTATAGTTGGTGATTCAATCATTAGGAATGTAGATAGCTGGGTGGCTGGTGGACGTGAGGATCGCCTGGTAACATGCCTGCCTGGTGCGAAGGTAGCAGATCTCACGCACCGCCTAGATAGGATCATATATAGTGCTGGGGGGGAGTCTGCTGTCTTGGTACATGTTGGTACCAATGACATAGGAAAATGTGGTAGGGAAGTTCTGGAGGCTAAATTTAAGCTTTTAGGTAGGAAGTTGAAATCCAGAACTTCCAGGATAGCGTTCTCCGAAATGCTTCCTGTTCCACGTGCAGGACCCAAAAGACAGGCAGAGCTCCGGAGTCTCAATGCGTGGATGAGACAATGGTGCAAGGATGAGGGTTTTGGATTTGTTAGGAACTGGGGAACATTCTGGGGAAAGGGGGGGCTCTTCCGAAGGGATGGGCTTCACCTTAATCAGGATGGGACCAGACTGCTGGCATTAACCTTTAAAAAAGAGATAGAGAAGCTTTTAAACTAGAAAATAGGGGAAAGCCGACAGTCACCCAAGAGCGCATGGTTCGGACAAAGGTATCCTTGAAGGATACTACCAAAAGCAGTGAGGTTCCAAAAGGGAGTATAGTAGCCCAAATGCCCTTGAGTAAGGAGCAGACAGAGCATAAAGATTCCCAATTACCCATGCCTACCAATAGCCAGATTAATATTAATAAAATACAGTCTCTAAAATGCTTGTATGCCAATGCTAGAAGTCTAAACAATAAGATGGGAGAATTAGAATATATAGCACTAAATGAGAGGTTAGATATGATTGCACTCTCAGAGACATGGTGGAAGGAGGATAACCAGTGGGACACTGTGATACCTGGATACAAACTATATCGTAATGATAGAGCTGAACAAATTGGTGGAGGGGTTGCGCTCTATGTTAGAGAGGGCATTGAGTCAGAAAGGATTAAAGTTTTGCAGGGAACAAAATTTGCTGTAGAATCTCTATGGATTGAAATTCCATTTATGAAGGGGAAGGTGATGGCAGTGGGAGTATACTATCGACCGCCTGGCCAGAATGAACAAATGGATGATGAAATGCTCAAAGAAATCAAGGAAGCTAACAAAAGCCACAACAGCGTAGTAATAATGGGTGATTTCAATTACCCCGGTATCGACTGGGACAGTGTCACAGCAGGACAAGCTAACGAGATAAAGTTTCTAGATGAAATAAATGACTGCTTCTTGGAGCAGCTGATTCATGAACCAACCAGAGGGGAAGCCATACTGGACCTAGTCCTTAGTGGAACGCCAGATCTGGTGCAAGAAATAAGGGTGTTGGGACCACTTGGCAATAGTGATCATAGTATGATCATGTTTGATTTAATCAGTGGAGGACAGATAGTAAAGGAATCCACAGTACTACCTTTTAACTTTCAAAAGGGAGACTATGATAGAATGAGGAATATAGTTCGGAAAAAAAAAACTAAAACGTGCGGTTCCAAAGGTTAAAGTCTTACAGCAAGCTTGGGTGTTATTTAAAAATACTATCCTCGAAGCCCAGACCAGCTGTATTCCACGCATTAAGAAAAGTGGAAGAAAGTCCAAAAACTGCCAGCATGGTTTAAAGGTGAGGTCAGAGAGGCTGTTGCTGCCAAAAGAGCAACCTTCAGGAAATGGAAAAAAGAGCCAAATGATGAAAACTGGAAACAGCACAAGCACTGGCAAGTTAAATGCAAAGCATTGATAAGGCAGGCAAAGCGGGAATTTGAGAAGAAACTTGCTACGGAAGCAAAAACACGAAATAAAGACTTTTTCAAGTACATTCGTAGCAAAAGGCCTGTGAGAGAGTCAATTGAACCGTTAGATGATAGAGGGGTAAAAGGGGCAGTAAGAGGAGACAAGGCTATAGAAGAGAGACTGAATGAATTCTTTGCTTCGGTCTTTACTGAGGAAGATGTAGGGATGTTACCCAAGACTGAAGTGGTATTTAAAGGTGATACTGCAGAGGAATTGAGAGAAATATCGCTACACCGGGAAGATATATTACAACTATTTGATAAACTGAATAGTAGCAAATCACCTGGACCGGATGGTATACATCCCAGAGTGTTGAAAGAACTGAAATATGAGATTGCAGACCTGCTATTGGTAATCTGTGAGCTTTCATTAAAATCATCTGTAATACCTGAAGATTGGAGGGTCGCCAACGTAACACCAATTTTTAAAAAGGGTTCCAGGGGTGACCCAGGAAATTACAGACCGGTGAGCCTGACGTCAGTACCAGGGAAAATGGTAGAAACCATCATAAAGAACAAAATTACACAGCATGTAGATAGTCATGGCCTAATGGGAGACAGCCAACATGGCTTTAGACAAGGAAGATCTTTTCTTACTAATCTGATCTGTTTTTTTGAAGGTGTGCATAAACAGGTAGACAAAGGTGAGTCGGTTGATATAGTGTATCCGGACTTTCAGAAAGCTTTTGACAAGGTCCCCCATCAGAGACTTTTGGCAAAGCTAAAAAGTCATGGGATAGGAGGCAGTGTACTATTGTGGATCGGGAACTGGTTAAAAGATAGAAAGCAGAGGGTAGGGCTAAATGGCCAATATTCCCAATGGAAAAAGGTGAATAGTGGAGTACCCCAGGGATCTGTACTGGGTCCGCTACTTTTTGACATATTCATAAATGACCTGGAAAAGGGAATAACTAGTGAGGTTATCAAATTTGCAGATGACACAAAACTGTTTAAGGTTGTTAAAACCCAAGAGGATTGTGGAAAACTGCAGGAAGATCTGGATAAATTGGAAGACTGGGCATCCAAATGGCAGATGAAATTTAATGTGGACAAGTGCAAAGTTATGCACCTAGGAAAGAACAACCCACACTATAGTTACACGATGCAAGGCTCCACATTAGAAACCACCACCCAGGAAAAAGATTTAGGAGTCATCGTGGATAACATGTTAAAACCCTCCGCCCAGTGTGCAGCGGCGGCCAAGAAAGCAAATAGAATGCTAGGTATCATAAGGAAAGGGATGGAGAATAAAACAAAGGATATTATAATGCCTCTGTATCGCTCCATGGTACGACCGCACCTTGAATATTGTGTGCAATTCTGGTCACCGTATCTTAAAAAGGACATAGAGTTATTAGAAAAAGTACAGAGAAGAGCCACCAAATTGGTGAAGGGGATGGAAGGCTACTCCTATGAAGAGAGGCTAAAAAGGTTAGGGCTCTTTAACCTGGAAAAGAGACGGCTGAGGGGAGATATGATAGAGGTCTATAAATTAATGAATGGAGTGGAACGGATAAACGTGGATCAATTGTTTACGCTATCAGAATATAGAAGGACTAGGGGACATGTAATGAAGCTACGGGGTAAACTATTTAAGACAAATAAGAAAATATTTCTTCACTCAACGTGTAATCAAACTCTGGAATCTGTTACCGGAGGATGTAGTAAGGGCTGTTAGTATAGCTGGGTTTAAAAAAGGTTTGGACAAGTTCCTGGAGGAAAGGTCCATAAACCACTATTAAAAAGGGACCCAGGATATCAATGCTTGACCTAGTACAAGCACTGCAGAACCTCTGTCTTTTGGGGAAACTGCTAGGTACGTATGACCTAGATTGGCCACTGTTGGAAACAGGATACTGGGCTTGATGGACCTTGGTCTGACCCAGTATGGCATTTCTTATGTTCTTAACTAGGGCTATCTGGGCCAGTATGGCACGATGAATAAGAACATAAGAACATAAGAGATGCCATATTGGGTCAGACTAAGGTCCATCAAGCCCAGAATCCTGTTTCCAACAGTGGCCAATCCAGGTCACAAGTATCCAGCAGTTTCCCCAAAGGACACAGGTTCCTCAATGCTTGTATTGTGGCAAGCAGTGAATTTCCCAGGTCCCCTTTAATAATAGTTTATGGAACTTTCCTCCAGGAACATGTCCAAACCTTTTTTAAACCCAGCTACACTCACAGCTTTTACTACATCCTCCGGTAACGAATTCCAGAGCAGAGTGAAAAAATTTTCTCTTAAGTAGGTTATTTATTTTTATTTAACAGGTTTTATATACTGCTTTATCATTTCAATCAAAGTGGTTTACATTGTAACTTAAACTTGGTAATGTACATTGAACAGGGATATTGATAACTTAAATTTTTCTGAGGCAATGGAGGGTTAAGGGACTTGCCCAAGGCCACAAGGAGTGTTGGTGGGAATTGAACCCTGGGGTCTCTGGGTTCCCAAGCTACTCCTCCACTCCTTATGCTGTAGCATCACTGCATGTCCCCTAGTCTTTCTATATTTTGATGGCGTAAACACTTGATCTACGTTTACCCATTCCACGCCATTCATTAATTTATAGACCTCTATCATATCTTCCCTCAGCCGTCTCTTTTCCAGGTTGAAAAGCCCTAACCTTTAAAGACTCTCCCCATAGGAGTATCCTTACATCCCCTTTACTATTTTTTGTGGCTCTTCTCTGAACCTTTTCTAATAATGCTATATCCTTTTTAAGATACGACGACCAGAATTGCACACAATATTCAAGGCACCATGGAATGATACAGAGGCATTATAATATCCTTTGTTTTATTTTCCATTCCTTTCCTTTCCTTATGATTCCTAGCATTCTATTTGCTTTCTTGACCGCCGCTGCACACTGAGCGGAAGGTTTCAATGTGTTATCCACGATGTTTATGTTTATGTTTATTGATTTGATTGACCGCCCTTCAAAATAGCAGAGCGGTTTACAATGATAATAAAATATTACAGTAACATCAAGGCACAAGGCCGGAAAAGTAGAAAGAAAGTTACAATTACTTTGTAGAGAGAAAATGGGAGAGCAGGTTGATATCAAAGGGTATAGGAAAAAAGGTTAGGGGTGAGAGGAGGGAGGGCCAAAGGCAAGGGAGAAAAGGTGAGTCTTTAGATCCAGCTTGAAGGTAGGGTGATGATGTTCCAGGCGGAGGGCGGTGGGAAGGGAGTTCCAGAGGGCAGGGCCTAGAAAAAAAAAGCTGAGGAACGGGTAGAGTGCAGGTGGGCTAGGGAGGGAGGGGGTAGTGTGAGACGGTTGAGATGAAAGGAACGGGGAGTGTGTCTGGGAGTGTGAAAGTGGATGAGGTCAGCCAGGTATTGAGGAGTGGAGGTGTGAAGTGCTTTATGAACAAGGGTGAGTAGTTTGAACTGAATGCGGAAGGAAATTGGTAACCAGTGAAGGCGGAAAAGAAGGGGGGTGACGTGGTCTCTGGGGGAGGAGTGGGACACGAGTCGAGCGGCTGTATTTTGGATTCGTTGAAGACGTGACAGTTGGAGCTTGGTGAGACCAGTGAAAATGGAATTGGCGAAATCAATGCGAGAAATAACTAGTGATAGAAGCAGAGTAGTAAGAGCAGAGGGAGAAAGAAAAGGACGAATTGCCCGGATCTGACGGAGGTAGGTAGTAGAAAGAGGTTTTGGAGATATGGGAAACGTGAGCTGAAAAGGAAAGGTCAGAATCGAAAAGTACACCAAGATAACGAAAAGTAGGAACAAGAGAGATAGGTGAACCAGAGAAAGAGGGTGCCAGAGAGGGGGGCTGATGACCGTGGGAAAACCAAATAGCAGTAGTTTTGGAGGTGTTGAGATGGAGGCAGTTATTAGTTAACCAGTCGGAGACAGCAGTTAGACACAGGTTTGGGGGGGCAAGATCAGGACAAACAGGGGAGGTGTGATAGAGAAGAAGAATGTCATCTGCATAAAAGAAGGCCGTGATCCCAAACTGTTGTATCAACAAGGTGAGAGGAGTCAGAAAGAGGTTGAAGAGCAAAGGTGCGAGAACGGAGCCCTGTGGGACTCCGCAGGGAAGGGGAAAAGGGTCTGAGGGTGGAACGGATGGAGAGGAGGAAAGGACTGCAGCAGATCTAGAAGAAAGAAAAGAGTGGAACCATCGATATACAGTGCTACAGAGGCCAGCTTCGCGTAGATGAGACAGAAGAAGGGAGTGATCAACCAAGTCAAAGGTGGCAGAAAGATCGAGAGCTACCGCCACCGAGATATCACCTCGATCGTGTGCAGTGTGCAGAGAGTTGGTGAAGGCCAAAATCTTTTTCCTGGGTGGTGGTTCCTAATATGGAATCTTGCATCTTTTTCCTGGGTGGTGGTTCCTAATATGGAATCTTGCATCTTTTTCCTGGGTGGTGGTTCCTAACATTTATTTATTTAAAAGTATTTCTGTGGAATCTTAACATGGAATCTTGCATCATGTAACCATAATTTGGGTTGTTCTTTCCTAGGTGCGTAACTTTGCACTTCTCCACATTAAATTTCATCTGCCATTTGAACATCCAGTCTTCCAATTTATCAAGGTCTTCTTGCAATTTTTCACAATCCTCTTGGGTTTTAACAACTTTGAAAAATTTTGTGTCATTCTGATTACCTCACTCGCTATTCCCATTTCCAGGTCATTTACGAATATGTTAAAAAGAAGCAGACCCAGCACAGATCCCGGGGGTACTCCACTATTCACCTTTCTCCACTGGGAAAATTAGCCACTTAGCCCTACCCTCTGCTGTCTATCTTTTAACCAGTTCCTGATCCACAATAGTACACTGCCTCCTATCCCATGACTTTCTAATTTCTCCAAGAGTCTCTTATGAGGGACCTTGTCAAAGGCTTTCTGAAAATCCAGATACACTATATCAACTGACTCACCTTTGTCTACCTGTTTTTTTCACATCTTCAAAAAAACATAAAAGATTAGTAAGACAAGACCTTCCTTGGCTAAAGCTATGTTGGTCGTCTCCCATTAAGCCATGACTATCTACATGTTCAGTAATTTTGTTCTTTATAATGGTTTCTATCATTTTTCCCGGTACTGACGTCAGGCTCACCAGTCTGTAGTTTCCCGGTTCACCCCTGGAACCCTTTTTAAAAATTGGCATTACATTGGCCATCCTCCAATCTTCAGGTATTACAGATGATTTTAACGATAGTTCACAGATTACTAATAGTAGGTCTGCAATCTCATATTTCAGTTCTTTTAACACCCTCGGATATATACCATCTGGTCCAGATGATTTGCTTCTTTTCAGTTTATCAAATAGTTGTAATACATCTTCCCTGTGTATCGATATTTCTTTCAATTCTTCTGCGGCATCACCTTTAAATACCATTTCAGTCATGGATAACATCCCTACATCTTCCACAGTAAAGACCAAAATAAAGAATTCATTCAGTCTCTCCGCTATGGCTTTGTCCCCTCTTAGTGCCCCCTTTTACCCCTCTATCATGTAATATCCAACTGACTCTCACAGGTTTTTTGCTACAAATGTACTTCAAAAAGTCTTTATTATGCGTTTTTGCTTCCACAGCAAGCTTCTTCTCAAATTTTCTTTGCCTGCCTTATCAATGCCTTGCATCTATCTTGCCAGTGCTTATGTTGTTTCCAGTTTTCCTCACCTTTAAACCATGCTGACAGTTTTCTGGACTTCCTTCCACTTTTCTTAAAGTGTGGAAAACAGCTGGTCTGGGATTCCAAGACAGTAGTTTCATCGTACCTCTGTCTGTCCTGAGCTTCATTAGGGTTTTCGCTATGAGAGGTATTGAAGCAGAAGCATACAGAAGATCCTCCCCCCAATGCAGGAGGAAAGTGTCTGGCGCTGCTCCGCTGTGGGATCCTGCTCTGGAGCAGAACTGATCTACCTGGGCATTTTGTGGAGTGGCAAACAGGTCTATTGAGGGAGATCACCACTTCCAAAAGATGTGAGCCACTACATCTCTGTTCAGCATCCATTCGTGTGGCTGAAGGATCTGGCTCAGTCTGTCTGCCAGACTGTTTTGATCTCGCAGAAGATATTTGGTCCTCAGCTCCATTCCATGAGTGATGGCGAATCGCCACAACCTGACCATCTCCCAAGACAAGAGATAGGAGCTGGTGACCCCCTGCTTGTTGATATAGAACATAATGACTTGATTGTCCTCATTCAGACTGACAATCTGGTTGGTCAGCCAATCCCGGAAGGCCTGTAGAGCATTTGCTATGGTTCTCAATTCCAGGAAGATGATCTGGTGAAGACTCTCCTGGACACACCAGTCGCCCTGAGTATGGAAGCCATCAAGATGAGCTCCCCATCCCAACTTGGATGCATCCATTGTCAAGATCTTCTGGGGTGAGGCCTTTTGAAAGAGGAGGCTTTTGAGCAAATTCTGAGGGCCTGTCCACCAATACAAAGATTGGACCAGGGGACTGGTGACATACACCCGATCCCGGAGGTGACCCGTGGTCAGGGTCCACTGAGTCCACAGAGTCATTTGAGTCTGCCATATCTGAAAACGTGCCAGGGGTATAACATGCATTGTAGAGGCCATGTGGCCTAGGATGGTCAGCATCCTGCAAGCCATAACTCGGTGACTTGGTTAAGTGTCCTGAACCAAAGTTGTCAGCCTTTGAAGCCAGTCCCACAGGAGAAAAGCCCTCTTCTGAGTAATGTACTAAGAGCCATCTCAGACATAAAGGACTTTCGAAAGCAGCTAAAGACATTACTCTACAGGGATAACCTAGAGACAGTCACCTAGGGCATCCCAACCACCGCAAATTTAAAAACTACCTGCTGTACATATTGCATATAGCTAAAAAAATGTAAACTAGCTTTACTGAAGAACCCTACATGCCTCCCCCCCTTGTTGCCTATGTACTTCCTTGCAGTTGCCATGTAAACCGCTTTGATTGAAGGAAAAGGCGGTATAGAAAACCTGTTAAATAAATAAATAAATGTTGAGCGGTGCTCCTATCAACTCCAGCTGTTGGGTGGGCTGAAGGTGGAGCTTGGGGTAGATGATCAGAAACCCCAACAGCTCCAATACCTGAATGGTCAGTCATGAGGAGTCACAAACTCCTTCCAGAATGGTGGTTTTTATGAACCAATCATCCAGATAAGGGAAGACAAACAACCCCAGCATTCAGAGGAAGGCTGCCACTACCGCAGACATTTTGTGAAGACTCGGGGGGTTGAGGCTAGGCCAAAAGGCATCACTTGATACTGAAAGTGTTGCCCTCCCAGGACGAATCAGAGATACTTCCTATCAGCAGGATGAATTGGTATGTGGGTATATGTATCTTTTAGATCCAGGGATTATAGCCAATCTCCCCCTTGAAGGTACAGGAGCAGGATACCCAGAGAAATCATCTTGAACTTTTCTCTCTCCAAATAAATGTTTATGTCCCAGAGGTCCAGGATGGGATGGAAACCTCTCCCCCTCCACCCCTCCCCCCCCCCACACCCTCCATCTTCTTGGGAAGCAGAAAGTACTTGGAGTAAAAGCTTCACCCCACTTGCTAATGTGAAACAAGCTCAATAATTAGATCAGCCAGGAGGGCGGAGATTTCTGTCCAAAGCAGTTCCTGATGCAAGATGGAGGGGGGGGGGTGTTTGAGGCAATATGTCCTTGGAGGCATTGGAGGTAGTTTGGAGAGGTGCCACCTGTATCTCCTCAGGATTATTTGTAGCACCCAGAAGTCTGAGGTTATAAGGGGCCATCTCTGGGCAAAGAGTGAGCCTTCCCCCCACCACAGGGTTCAGCACAGCAACCCCTGGTAGATTAGCTATGCTTTGGAGAAAGCAGTAAAAAAAAAAAAGCCTTGGACTTAGGCTGCCGGACTGCCTGGGCCTTCTGGGACTTTACTCTGTGCTGGTGCTGGCAAGAGGCCTGCTGTTTCTGCTGGGAGGTTTGGGGTCTAGGCAAGTATCGACTATGGGAATAGTAGGTCTTCTTATGGTCCCCTCCTTGGTACCTCCTACGGTAATCTGGTTCCAATATGCACTTGGAGAGTCTGGTAAGCATGATATGCTGCTTCTCTATAGTGCCAGCTTTCTCCTCCATCTGTTCACTGAGCAGATTCTCACCACGGCATAGTATGTCTGCCAGCTTATTCTGAACCGACCGTTCCAAGTCAGAGGACTGGAGCCAGGTGAATCTCCGGGCACCAATTCCTGCTGCAGCCACTTTCTACACCATCTCAAAGGTGTCATAGGTTGCCCAGACTAGGAACTTTGAGCAGTTCTGGCCATGGCCCACTAGGGTGCAAAACTGCTCCAATTTCTCAGGAGGAAGGAAATGAGACAGGTCAGCAGGACCTGCATAATGTCTTTGAGGAACATGCTCATGCACAGCTGGGTATGAGGCCACTCAGGCAACAAACGTCAAGCCCTGGAAACACCTCCTCCTGAAAGAGTCCAAGATCCAAACCTCCCTTCCTGGAGGCGCCGAAGAATGAGTCTTCATACTTTTAATCCTCTTAAAGGTGGACTCCACCACCAAGGAGTGAGGCAGAAGCTGAGGTTTCTCGAAACCAGTAGCTTTCTGCACCCTGTACAATGAGTCAAGTTGTCTACTCAATGAAGGTACCATGAGGGGCCTGTCCAACATCCTCATCTGTACCCTCTGCAGGATGCGATATACAGGCATGGTCATTGCCTCCTTAGGCACCGAGGAATACTGCAAGATTTTTAATTCCTCTGCCCTGGGTTCATCCTCAATCTCCAGAGAGAATGGTATGAGACTTCTGATGCCCATGAGGTGGGAAAGGGCCTGATGGGAGCTCCAGAGACCTGCACTCTGAGAAGTCCTCCGATTCACCATCAGTTACCCAGCCATCGGAGTCAGACGAGAGTAAGTCAAAATACCTCTGGATCCTATGCCCGGAAGTCCCTTCTGCATAAAGAGGAATGGGAGCTTCTTTGAAAAAAACAATAATTTGAAACACATCTGGGTTTCAAGGGTGCTTCGGACCCAAGACGCTGGATGGAATTGGCTGAGCCAGAACCGGGATCTGATCCCTTCAATGTCCCAATATTGATGTGTCTGACGAGTACAGGGCATGTTTCTCCAGATTTGGTTGTATGATGGTCAATGCCGAGGCCTTGGTGTGCTGCATCGCAAACAGAGCTGTCAAGTGATCCTCAAGCATCTTTAGGAGCTGTTTCCCCATGGCTGCCGATTCCTAAGGCTCGGAGTCCTGAGTAACTTTGACCGATACACCCGGCACCTGTGGAGGGGGATTGGCAGCTTGGGCTCAGTTATCGGGAGGCTGTTGGTGTCCCTCTGAACCCTTGGAGGTTGAGCAGTCTTCCCTGTGTGGCACCTTCAAGGGGCGCTCATGCAGCCCACCATCACTCTTGGCTCCCTGTGAAGGGCTCTGATTCCAATACACTCAGCCTTTTTCACGGTGCTCGGTCCAAGCACCCAGCAACGTTGAAGGGGGCGATGTTGGTTCCCTCCTTGCCAGGAGGCCAACCAGTGATCGATAGTCTAGGGTGGTGCAGATACTTGGTTCCAACTGAGCTCAAGAGGCCCTTGAAATCAATGGCCCTCCAAGGTCCTGAATCGCCTTCAAAGGCATGGAGACCAATGATGTTGATGGCGAAGATGATAGATCAGGCTGTGGAGTGCCAAACAGAGTTTCCCTCTGTTTTTCACAACTCTTGAGGCCTCTCCTTGTCATCTGCAGACACAAATTACAAGAAGAGGGCTGATGATTGGGTCCTAGGCACTGGAGACACCATCTGTGCTTGTCTGTGACAGAAATGGTCCAGGCACACTTGATGCACTTTTCAAACCCGCTGGTCAGTTTTTGGGACATGTTAGGAAAAAAAGCCGTGACAAAATCAAATGGCTCGATGGTGGAGAGCCCGACCGGGGCACAGATGACGACGCTTGATTAGAAATTGAAAAATACAAAAGAAGAAAAAGCCAAATAGAAAAGAACCATGATGGCAGGTAGGAAAAATCAAAGCAATTAAACAGCCCCCGAAAGGGAGGAAGTGATTACCAACAGAGCATACTGGAACATGTCCGTGGGGCTCCACGAATAACGAAGGACTGAATATTATTATTATTATTATTGTTATTAAGCTTTTATAAAGCGCTACAAAGTGTATGCAGCGCTGTACAGATACAAAAGGAGACAGTCCCTGCTCAAAGTGCTTACAATCTAGAAGACAAACATACAGGACAAAATAATACGATAGGATTAAGGGCAATAGGAGTTGAAACACAAGGGAGGGGATTAAGAATCAAAGGCGGTCTCAAAGAGGTGAGTCTTGAACTTGGATTTGAAGAGGACGAAGGAGGGCACGGGGGAAGGAAGGAGAAGAAAGAACAACCCAAACTATGGTTACACGATGCAAGGTTCCACATTAGGAACCACCACCCAGGAAAAAGATTTAGGCATCATTGTGGATACCATGTTAAAACCCTCGGTCCAGTGTGCAGCAGCGGCCAAGAGAGCAAATAGAATGCTAGGTATGATAAGGAAAGGAATGGAAAATAAAACAAAAGATATTATAATGCCTCTATATCGTTCCATGGTGAGACCGCACCTTGAATATTGTGTGCAGTTCTGGTCGCCGTATCTTCAAAAGGATATAGCAATTTTAGAAAAGGTTCAGAGAAGAGCCACCAAAATGGTAAAGGGGATGGAAGGATAACCCTATGAAGAGAGGCTAAAAAGGTTGGGGCTCTTTAACCTGGAAAAGAGACGGCTGAGGGGAGATATGATAGAAGTCTATAAATTAATGAATGGAGTGGAACGGGTAAACGTAGATCGATTGTTTACGCCATCAAAATATAGAAAGACTAGGGGACATGCAATGAAGCTACAGGGTAACCTATTTAAGATTAATAAGAGAAAATATTTTGTTACTCAACGTGTAATCAAACTGGAATTTGTTACCGGAGGATGTAGTAAAAGCTGTTAGTGTAGCTGGGTTTAAAAAAGGTTTGACAAATTCCTGGAGGAAAGGTCCATAAACCATTATTAAAAGGGACCTGGGATATCACTGCTTGACCCAATACAAGCATTGTGGAACCTGTGTCTTTTGGGGAAACTGCTAGGTACTTGTGACCTGGATTGGCCACTGTCGGAAACAGGATACTGGGCTTGATGGACCTTGTTCGGACCCAGTATGACATATCTTATGTTCCTCTCAAGCCCTCCTGGATCCTTTACAATCTGTCTTTCGTCCTTTACATTCTACTGAAATGGCACTTGCCAAAGTCTCCAGTGACTTGTTCCTGGCAAAATCCAAGGGCCTTTACTCATTCCTCTTGACATCTGTGCTGCTTTTGACACTGTTGACCACAACAATCTCCTTGATACCCTGTCCTTGCTTGGTTTTAAGGGCTCTGTACTATCTTGGTTCTCCTCTTATCTCTCTCATCGCTCTTTCAGTGTTTGCTCTGTTGATCCTCCTCTGCTGCTATCCCGCTCTCAGTTGATGTACACCAAGGATCTATTTTGGCTCCACTCCTTTTCTCTCTCTATACCCAGTCCCGTGGTGCACCCATCTCTTCCCATGGCTTTCAGTACCATGTTTATGCTAATGACTCCCAGATCTACCTCTCTACACCTGAAATATCTCCTGCAATCCAGACCCGGATCTCTGCCTGCCTTTCTGACATTGCTTCTTGAATGTCTCAGTGCCACTTGAAATTGAACATGGCCAAAACTGAGCTTTTTATTTTCCCCCACTAAAAGCTCCTCTCCTCTTCCTCCTTTCTCAGTCTCTGTTGATAACTCTCTACTCCTCCCTGTTTCCTGAGCCCACAACTTTGGGGTCATCTTTGACTCCTCTCTCTCTTTCTCCATACACATCCATCTGATAGCTAAGACCTGCCGTTTCTTTCTATATAACATCAACAAAATCCACCACTTCCTTTCTGAGCACACTACTAATATACTTATCCACTCCTTAATCACCTCCCGTCTTGACTATTGTAACCTGCTCCTTGCTGGTCTCCCGCTGAATCATCTCTCTCCCCTTCAATCTGTTCAACACTCTGCTGTGTAGCTAATCTTCCACCAGCCTCGTCGTGCTCATATTACCCCTTCTCAAGTCACTTCATTGGCTCCCTATCCATTTCCACATCTAGTTCAAACGCCTCCTGCTGGCCTATAATGAATGCAGATTCACTCTGTGGCTCACTACTTTTCCTCTCTTATCTCTCCCTACACCACCCCTCGGGAACTCCGCTCTTCTGGCAAATAAGTTCTGTCTGTGCCCTTCTCTTCCACCGCTAACTCCAGACTTCACTCCTTTCACCTTGCTGCTCCTTATGCCTGGAACAAACTACCTGAGTCTGTACGTCAGGCGCCTTCTCTGACCCTTTTCAAATCCAGGCTGAAAATTCACATCTTCGCTGCCGCTTTCGGTTCATGACTCACCTGATCTCCTTGCGTTTCCCTTGTGTTGTCTGTCTTGACTAGATTGTAAGCTCTGAGAGCAGGGACTGTCTCTTACATGTCTGTGCAGAGCTGCATACGTCTTGTAGTGCTACAAATGCTCAGTAGTAGTAGGGATAGCACAGTTACTTACCTGTAACAGGTGATCTCTGGGAACAGCAGGAATTAGTCCTCACATATGGGTAAGTCGGAACCGACGGAGCCCGCACGGGAAAGCTCCCCAGCTTTTCAGATGAAAAGCTTTTGGGGCTTCCCACAGCGCATGCGCGCTGCCTTCCCGCCTTCCTTACCAGCTCTCTTCAGTTCGAGTTTATAGCTGAGACAATAGAGAGAGGAAAGGAAGGTAGATAGATAGAAGATACAACTCCTAGGGGAGGTGGGTGGGTTGTGAGGACTAATTCCTGCTGTTCCCAGAGATCACCTGTTACAGGTAAGTAACTGTGCTATCTCCAGGAACAAGCAGGAATAAGTCCTCACATATGGGGACTCCCTAGCTAAGATGCCTGGGAGATCCCCCTCCAAGGGTAAACCATCTTCGTATGGATCTCAGGCATCCATTCAGGGAAGGTGGGCAGGAGTTGCTTAAGTATGGAACAGGTGTTTGAGGACAGCCTGACCAAACAAGGCATCCCGGCGGGAGTCCTTGTCCAAACAGTAATGGGCTGTGAAGGTATGAACCGAGGCCCAAGTGGCTGCTCGACAGATCTGATCTATGGATACAGAGTGAAGATGAGCCATAGAAGTAGCCATGGCTCTCACATTGTGAGCTGTGACATGGCCTTCCAGAGAAATGTTCTTACTCTGGTAAGCAAAAGAAATACACTGAGCAATCCAATTGGAAAGTGTACGTTTGGAGACTGGAAGTCCCAAATGAGAAGGATCAAAAGCCACAAAAAGTTGGGAAGACTTTCGATGTGGCTGAGTCCTGTTGAGGTAAAAGGCGAGAGCTCTTTTACAGTCAAGAGTATGAAGGTTCCTCTCTGCACTGGATGCATGAGGAGCTGGGAAAAAAAACAGGTAGATATACCTCTTGATTAAGATGAAAAGGCGAGACCACTTTGGGCATAAAGTGGGGATTCGTCCTAAGGACCACCTTATCATGATGAAATCTGATATAAGGTGGATTAGCCACCAAAGCCTGCAGTTCACTGATGCGGCGAGCCGAAGTGACTGCAATAAGGAAAAGAACCTTCCAGGAAAGAAATTTCAAGGAGGTAGAGTCCAAAGGCTCAAAAGGTGGTTTCATAAGCTGACCTAGAACTAGGTTCAAATCCCATGCTACCGGCGGAGGTCAGATGGGAGGTTTAGTTAGGGTCAGGCCTCTCATGAACCTTGCAACGAGAGGATGAGAGGAGACAGGTTGTCCATTTATAGGTTTTAAGGATGCTGCAATAGCACTTAAATGGACTTGTACTGAATTCGTCTTGAGGCCTGCATTGGAAAGATGCAGGAGATAGTCTAGTAGAGAATTCAAAAGAAGTGCCAGAGGGTCAAGACCCTGTTGAGCACACCAAATGGAAAAACGTTTCCATTTGAAAGCATAGGAACGCCTGGTAGAGGGTTTCCTAGAGGCATGAAGGATATCTTTCACTGGTTGAGAAAGATTAAACTCATGAAGGCTTAAGCCTTCAGTAACCAAGCTCGGAGATGTAGGGACTTGGGGTTTGGGTGCCACAAAGTCCCTTTCTCCTGAGACAGAAGGTCTGGCGCAGCTCCCAGGTCCAGGGAGGAGCCCTGGGAGAGCTGTAGAAGTAGAGGGAACCACACTTGGCGTGGCCAGCGTGGGGCTATAAGGATCATCGACCCGTGATCCCTCTGAAGTTTGAACAGAGTCTTGGGAATCAAAGGAATGGGTGGAAAAGCATACAGGAATTCCTGACCCCAATGCAGGAGAAAGGCGTTGTTGGCCTGAGCTCCCTGACACGGAGTCCTGGAACAGAACCGGGGAAGTTTGGCATTCCACGGACTTGCAAAGAGGTCTATGTCCGGTGTCCCCCATTCCTGGAAGATTCTGTGTATCTGGTCCATATGCAGGGACCACTCGTGTGGAAGCAGAACTCGACTGAGTCTGTCTGCCCGAGAGTTTTGAACTCCTGGAAGATATACTGCCAGAAGATGAATTTGATGCTCTCTGGCGAAAGCCCATAATCTGAGAGCTTCGTTGCAAAGCGACAGAGAGCCCGTCCCTCCTTGCTTGTTGACATAGAACATGGCCACCTGATTGTCTGTCTGAACTAGGACAGTCAGGTTGGCAAGGAGGGTATGGAAGACTGTGAGGGCAAGGAAGATTGCTCGCAGTTCCAGAAGGTTGATATGAAGGGTGGTCTCTTGGGGAGACCAGGTTCCCTGAGTGGAGAGATGTTGAAGATGAGCTCCCCACCCTGTTTGGGAGGCATCTGTTGTGAGGGTTGCTTGGGGCAACGAAGGTTGGAAGGGGGTCCCCAACAACAGATTTTTGGAGGATGTCCACCACTGGAGAGACCAAAACAGACGTTTTGAGGTGAGTACCTGGTCTGACAGCAGTCCCGATGCTTGAGACCACTGAGTGGCCAATGTCCATTGAGCTGCTCTCATATGGAGACGAGCATAGGGCACCACATGAACCGTGGAGGCCATGTGGCCCAGAAGTTGCAGCATATCTCTGGCTGACAAGTGACTTCTGGACTGAGCCTGGGAGGCCAAGCTTATTAGCCGTTGGCCTCGGACCAGAGGAAGGTAGGCCCTTGCAGTGGTGGAATCCAGATAAGCCCCTATGAATTCCAGGGACTGAGTAGGGATGAGTTGGGACTTGGGAATGTTTACCACAAGTCCCAGATATTGAAGAATACGCCTTGTGCGGTCCAAGGAAATCTGGGCTTCTGACTGAGATGGAGCTCGGATGAGCCAGTCGTCCAGATATGGGAACACGAAGATTCCCATGCCTCTTAGAAATGCGGCTACGACTGCCATGCATTTTGTGAATACTCTTGGAGCAGAGGCGAGACCGAAGGGAAGTACTCTGTATTGGAAATGTTTTCCCTGGAACAGAAATCAAAGATATTTTCTGTGGGATGGATGGATGAGTATGTGAGTGTACGCATCCTTGAGATCTAGAGAACAAAGCCAATCCTGACTCTGAAGGTATGGAAGGAGAATGCCCAGAGAGAGCATTTTGAATTTCTCCTTGAATAGAAACTTGTTCAATTCTCTCAGATCTAGGATAGGTCTGAAGCCCCCTGTCTTCTTTGTTATGAGAAAATAAGGGGAGTAGAACCCTAACCCCTGTTGAGGAAGAGGAACTTCCTCTATTGGGCAAGGAGAGAGGAGACTTCCTGACCCAACAGGGTCAGAAGAGATGGGGGAGAACTGAATTGCCTCACCATGGTATGGGGAGGAAGGCTGGAGAAATGAATGCAGACTTTGACTTTACTTGCTTAGATTGCTGACGTTTAGCAGCAAAGCGAGGCTGAGAAGATTGTTGGCCAGTATTTGCGGAAAATCTGGCCTTCTTGTAGTACGGCCTTTTAAAAGGTTTCTTTTTGGCAGGAGTAGAAGTAGACTTAGAAAGTCTATCTAGAGTGGCATTTTCTGCGTCCATTTGAGCAGCTTTAATTTGCCAGTCCTCACCAAATAAGTTCTCTCCTGTACAGGGCAGATTCCTTAAGCCATCCATGACCCAGGGTTCTAGGTCAGAAGCCTGGAGCCAAGCAAGATGTCGGGCTGCAGTAACGATTCCCGAAGCCCTGCCAGCAACCTCAAAGGAATCAAAGGCTGCCCTGTTGGAAAACTTGGAGACCTCTGAAAGTTGTGTCACCAGAGTAGTGAAGTCCTCCTTTTTATCCTCAGGGATAAAGGGGGCTAAATGCCGTACCTTTAGGGCAAGTTCTCTGAGAAACATGCCCATATAAAGGCTGTAAAGCGTAGTTACTCACCTGTAACAGGTGTTCTCCAGGAGCAGCAGGAATCAGTCCTCACATATGGGTGACGTCGGCGCCGACGGAGCCCTCGCGGAGCAATTTTCCCCAGCTTTCAAAGAAAGCCTTTGGGAATTGCAGCGCGCATGCGCGGTCGTCTTCCCGCCCAAGGGTGCCATCTTAGCCAGTCAGATGACATAGCTAAAAAAGACAGCATAAAAATTTGCAAAAACTTAAGCAGATGATTGCAACTCCAAGGGGAGGAGGGAGGGTTGTGAGGACTGATTCCTGCTGCTCCTGGAGGACACCTGTTACAGGTGAGTAACTACGCTTTCTCCAGGACCAAGCAGGAAGTCAGTCCTCACATATGGGACTCCCAAGCTTAAGGCTACCGGAGACCCTAAGCACAAAAATGAGCTCCCTCTAGCTCAGCAGCACAGAAGGAAAGAATCTTCGCTGAATTATTACCCACCGGTAGCCCACATCCGGGATGGAGGGTAGGAGTTGCTCAAACCTCAAAGAGATTACGGAGGACTGCCTGTCCGAAAGCACTGTCCCTGCGGGACTCCCTCTCGAGACAGTAATGGACCGCAAAAGTCTGGCTCGAAGACCAAGTAGCGGCCCGGCAGATGTCTGCCAGCGGAACAGAGCGGAGGTAAGCCACTGACGTAGCCTTTGCCCGAACACAATGAGCCATGACTCGACCATCCAAGGAGAGTCCAGCTGCCCCATAAGCCCAAGTGATACAGTCCGCAACCCAGATGGACAGAGTACGCTTGGAGACCGGGAGTCCCAATTTATTGGGATCAAAAGACACAAAAAGCTGAGCAGCTTTACGGTGCTCCTGCATACGGTCAAGGTAGAAGTTCAATGCCCTTCTACAGTCCAGGGTATGTAGGACCATTTCAGCTCGGCAGGAGTGTGGCCTGGGAAAGAAGGTCGGAAGTACCACCTCCTGATTGATGTGAAAAGGGGAGACCACTTTTGGAAGAAATTTTGGGTGAGTCCGTAGGACTACCCTATTTTTGTAGAACCGAGTGTAAGGGGGATCAGACACGAGGGCCTGCAATTCACTTACGCGTCTAGCGGAAGTGAGGGCTATCAAGAACAATGTTTTCCAAGAACGAAAACGGAGAGAACAGGTAGCCATAGGTTCAAAAGGCGGACAGGTGATCCGCTGTAAAACCACATTCAGATCCCAGTCAGGCGCTGGCGGGCGCAGAGGTGGCTTAAGTAGAAGGAGACCTCGGAGAAACCTCGCTACGAGAGGGTCGCTGGAAAGAGGTCTGCCGTCCACCGGCACATGATGTGCTGAAAGAGCACTGAGGTGAACTTTGACGGAGTTGGACTTAAGTCCCAGATCAGAGAGGTATAGCAAGTACTGCAAGATCACCGACACCGAGCAGGAGAAGGGATCCTGAGACTGTTGGGTACACCAGACGGAAAAGCGACGCCATTTAAGGGCGTAGCATTTGCGGGTAGAAGGTCGCCGAGAAGCTAGGACGACCTCTTCCACCTCTGCCGGCAGGAGAAGGGGAGCAAGGACTACCCTCTCAGCAGCCAGGCCATTAGATTGAGAGATCTGAGGTTGGGGTGGAGCAGAGACCCCTGATCCTGAGTGAGGAGATCCGGTTGAAACCCCAGAGGGAACGGATCCTCTACCGCTAATTGCAGCAGGAGTGGAAACCACGGCTGTCTGGGCCAGCGAGGGGCCACCAGGATCATGGAAGCTTTGTCTCGGAGAACCTTGAAAAGAGTTCGAGAGACTAGCGGGATGGGAGGAAAAGCATACAGGAGGCTCTCTGACCATGAGAGTAGAAAAGCGTCTGCCGCAACTCGAAGGGGATGTGGCTGACGAGAGCAGAAGCGAGGTAGTTGCCGGTTGAGAGGACTGGCAAAGAGATCCATCGTGGGGAGGCCCCACTTTAGAAAGAGCTTCTGAACTACCAAGGGATCCAGGCGCCACTCGTGCGGCTGGAGGATCCTGCTGAGTTTGTCCGCCAGGCAATTTTCTTGGCCTGGGAGATAAACTGCCTTGAGAAGAACGCCGTGGCTGACGGCCCAAGAGCAGAGCTTCTGTGCTTCCCGACAGAGAAGGAAGGAGCCCGTGCCCCCCTGCTTGTTCACGTAGAACATGGCAACTTGATTGTCCGTCTGGACAAGGACGGACTGGTGAGAGGTCAGGTGGGAGAAAGCCTTGAGAGCCAGGCGGATCGCTCTGAGCTCCAGGAAGTTGATCTGCTGAGCAGACTCCCACGTGGTCCAGAGGCCCTGAGTACGTGCCCCTTGGCAATGTGCTCCCCAACCCAGGAGGGACGCATCTGTCGTCAGCACCTGGGCCGGCTGAGGTGACTGAAAAGGCATGCCGAGTACCAGGTTCGGCCGGTGAAGCCACCACTGGAGAGACGAGGCCAGCGGCTCGGAGACGCGCACTAGGTCTGCTAGGCCGCCTGTGGCTTGTTGCCACTGCTTGCGAAGACACCATTGAGCAGGCCGCATATTCAGGCGGGCATTGGGGGTCACACGGACGGTGGAAGCCATATGGCCGAGCAGCCTCAGGAAGCGCCTGGCGGAGACCAGGGGCTGGCTGCGAAAACGGTCGGCTAGGTCCATGAGCCGTTGAGCCCTGTCGAGAGGCAGGAAAGCTCGTGCCTGAGGAGTGTGCAGTCTTGCGCCGATGAACTCGAGATCCTGTGAGGGGAGCAAAGTGGACTTTGCGAAGTTTATGACAAAGCCCAAGTACTGCAGAAGAGTCACCGTGCGGTGTGTGGCGCTGGTGACCTCCGGAGCGGACGCTGCTCTGATGAGCCAGTCGTCGAGGTACGGAAAGACATAGAGGCCGTGAAGCCGGAGATGGGCCGCCACCACCGCGAGACATTTTGTGAAGACTCGCGGTGCGGAGGACAGGCCAAAGGGCAGTACTCTGTACTGGTAATGATTTCCCGCCACCACAAACCTTAGGTATTGGCGGTGGCTTGGGTGGATGAGGATGTGCGTGTAGGCATCCTTTAGATCCAAGGAGCATAGCCAATCTCCCTGCTGGAGGTAGGGCAGAAGGATTCCAAGGGTAAGCATTTTGAACTTCTCCCGCACAAGGAACCTGTTGAGGTTGCGCAAGTCCAGGATGGGTCTGAGGCCTCCTGTCCTTTTTGGTACTAGAAAATACCTGGAATAAAAGCCTTGACCTCTCAGGTGGTGGGGCACCGGTTCCACCGCCTGTTCCTGTAGAAGACTTGCTAACTCCTGAAGGAGTAAGTCCCTGTGCAGAGGGAGTCGTGGAGGTTCTCCCGGGAAATAGGAGGGAGGGACCTGGTGGAAGTGGAGAAGATAGCCTTCTCTTACGACTTGAAGCACCCAGGCATCTGAAGTGATGTTGGACCACCTGTGGGCGAAGCGAACCAGCCGGCCTCCGGTGCTGGGAAGAGCCAGCGGAGGGGGAGAGGCTATGCTGAAGGAGTCAAAAGCCCCCACCCTGCTGAGCAGGGGCTGGTGGTGCAGGCTTGGGGGCTTGCTGCCTAAGGGACCCGTTACCCCGTCCCTTGGCCTGCTGGCCCTGTTGGGGAGCTGCGGGGGCCTGATATTGGGGGTAGTGTTTATAGGCAGCTGCCTTTCTCGGGTAAAAGGACTTCTTTCCCGAGCCCTTCTTTTTCTGGGAAGGGGCGGAGGTCTTCCTAGAAAGCCTAGTCCTGGTGAGAGTCTCTGTCTCTAGTTGTGCAGCCTTCTCGTCCATAGGTTTGCCAAAGAGGTTTTCACCTCGGCAGGGGACATCGACCAACTTGTCCTGCACCCAGGGCTCAAGGTCAGACGACTGAAGCCAAGCCTGTCGGCGGGCACCGATGCCGGCTGCGGCCACTCGAGCCGATGCTTCAAAGCCATCATAGGCTGCTCGGGATATGAACTTTGAGCATTCCCGAATGCCAGTGGACAAGGCTAGGAACCTCCGCAAAGGTTCCTCGGACAACCCAGCGGAGAATCCGGCCAACTCTTTAGCCAGGTCTCGGAGATACATGCCCATGTATAGCTGGTAGGTCTGGACACGACACGCAAGCATAGAGCCCTGGAAACACTTCTTACCAAGGCCATCCAGGTTACGGGCCTCCCTGCCAGGAGGCACCGAGGAGTGCATCTTCTGGCTCTTAAGACGATGCATGGCCGATTCCACTACCATGGAATGGTGTGGTAGCTGTGCTTTTTGGAAGCCAGGGCTCTTGCGGACTCGATAGATAGAATCGACGCGCTTGCTTAGGACCGGCGAGGAGGCCGGACTCTCCCACATGCGGAAGAGTAGTCGTTCCAGCATGGGAGGAACCGGTACAGTAAAGTGTTCCCTGGCGGGAGAGTCATACTGGAGGGCGTCGAGCTCTTCGGCTCTTCGGCTCCTCCTCGGGATCCGCAGGGAAGGCCAAAGCCTTGGCCATATCCCTGACGAAGTCCGAGAACCGGGCATCCTCCGGAGGGGACTGCTTCCGAGGTTCGGACTCAGGCGAGTCCGAGGGGACACACCGAGTCCGAAAAGAATCAGGTGACTCTTCCTCTTCAGACTCCCAGACCGACTCCGAGGAGGAATCGGTGGGGTCGGCCCGGGCAGGTAGCGGCGCCGGCCGCCCCGACGCCGAGGGAGTCGGCGTCGACGACCTCGGTCCCGAACGGGAGGCCGAGGGTGACCTCGACCGAGGATCGACTCGAGTTCGCATGGACTCGAGGATCGGCTCGGTCTCCGGGGTCGACTTAGACGTCGACGTCCCGGCGGTCGGGGCAGCGGCGCCAGCGAGGCTGGCGAGCAGTGCCCGCTGCTGGTCCATGAAGGCAGACAGTCTGCTCTCCAAGGCCGTCAACCTGAGTCCGACCTCAGGTGACCCAGCAGCCCCCGACTCGGGCCCCGATGGCGTCGGGCCCGACGTCGGCGGTCTCGGAGGCGAGTCCAGGAGGACCACAGGACTTACCCGAGCAGGCAGCTCCGACTCCATGCGAGGTCGCTTCGAGAGGTGCTCCTTCTCCAAGGACCCGGGACGGCTATCGGGGCTATGCGACCTGGCCCTCGCGGAGCCAGGAGCGTCCACCGACGCCGCCCTCGCGGGTTTCACCTTCCGTCGATGGTCCCCGGAGGGAGAACCCCTGTCGGAGGAACTCCGGCGACGGTCAGAGCTGGAACCTCTTGACGCCGAGGCCTCCGACGAGGTCCGGGTACGGCTGGGGTCAGCGAAGATCCTATCCCGCTGATGCCGCCGACTTCTCAACGCTTTGGAGGACATTTTGCCACAGGCCCCACAGATCATTTCTTCATGATCCGGGCCCAGGCAGCGGAGGCAATTATCGTGTGTGTCAGTTAGTGACATATTTCGGTCACACTGACCACACCGCTTGAAACCACTGGCAGCCATCGGGGGAAAAAGGGCCCCTGCGAGGTCAAAAGACCGGGCTGCCAGTGAAAAAAACGAAAACGAAACTGACTAAATCAGAAAAACCGAAAAAGAAGAGGACTCGTGACCGGCGTCGCGAGTCCGGCGGGAAGAAAACCGGCGTCGAACCGAAGGAAAAAAGAGAATATTACGAATAAAATCAACTTTTTCGCGGGGACAAGACGGGTACGTCTGTAGGGCTCCGCGGAAAAAAGAAGACTGGCTAAGATGGCACCCTTGGGCGGGAAGACGACCGCGCATGCGCGCTGCAATTCCCAAAGGCTTTCTTTGAAAGCTGGGGAAAATTGCTCCGCGAGGGCTCCGTCGGCGCCGACGTCACCCATATGTGAGGACTGACTTCCTGCTTGGTCCTGGAGAAGAATTGATCCTGGCTATAAGCATACTAGCCTGAAAGATCTTTCTACCAAAAGAGTCGAGGGTCTTACATTCTCGCCCTGGAGGGGTAGAGGAATGCCTTTTAGGACTCTTTATCTTCTTCATAGCAGACTTCACCACAATGGAGTGGTGAGGCAGCTGAGTCTTTTGAAACCCAGGAGAAGGAGGGACCCGGTACATGGTGTCCAACCTACGGGAATGAGGAGACAGGGTTAGAGGAGTCTCCCACAAATCCATCAAGTGTTCTTGAAGGATTTCATGGATAGGCAGAGTAACTGCCTCTTTAGGAGGTTTAGAGTATCCTAAAATATCCAATTTTTTTGATCTGGGTTCCTTTTCAGCAGATGTAGCAATAGAAAGTGCTTTAGCTACATCAACAATGAAATCCTGAAAGGATAAATCCTCCGGAGGAGACATCCTCCTCTTTAGAGAAGAGGGCTCCTCAGGAAGATCAAACTCAGCAGAGTCAGAGGAACTGAACTCATCAGAAGAATCTGAGTATTCTCTCTGTGCTTGCAATGCACGATACGCGTACCGATCGATATCGACATCGGGCGTATCGGGCATGGGATTGGTATCGGGCAAAAGCCTGAATCCAGCAAGCGGAACCGATCAACGCTTGGAAGTCGATGGTCTCGGTTCCGGTGTGGATACCGGAACCGGGGTCGGTACCGATGGAATCGGTACCGAGGGCGTCGCAGCCTTAATGAAAGCCAAAACGGCCTGCTGCATGGTCTGGACAGTATTGCCCATGGACGCCACTGCTGCCTGGATGTCGGTACCGGTATCGACCGGTACCCCAGAGCAGTCTAACAGGTGATCAGTCGAGGCCGTGCCATCGATGTCAACCTGTAACCCCATAGGTGATGCTTTGGAGGCCGGAGCCTCCCGCCGGGGTTTTTTGGTCTGGGCAGAATCCTCGAACTCAAGATTGAGAGCCTCTCGATCTTTTGAAAGAGATTTGCTTTTAGAGGATTTGCCCACAGAAAGTTTGGTTACCTGAGATCCATCCGGAGAGGAAGACCTGGATGACTGTGATGCTGGATTATCTAAGCAAACAGCACATGGAACTTGTTGGCCCGGTTCTGCATACCACGTTTAGACATCTGGGAGCAGAATGGGCAGTCCGGTATGGAGTGGTCAGGTCCTAAACATTTAAGATACCATTCATGGGTGTCTGTGAGAGAAATAACAGCATTGCACTTGGTACACTTTTTAAAACCAGGAGCTGGTTTCTCCATGAGGAGAATTTGTGTAGGCCTGAAAGCCTAACAAAAGTTACCAAGCTGTGCTGAGAAAATAAAAGATTTTTTTTTTTTTTTTTTTTTAAAAAGAAAGAAAGAGAGACCGGCAGTACCGGTTTTGGTATGGGGAAGGCAGGTACGCGGTCAAAAGAAACAAATTAAAATAACAATTTCTTCAGCGGTGACAGGAACACGACCTGCTGGCTCCGCGGAAAAAGAGAAACTGAAGAGAGCTGGTAAGGAAGGCGGGAAGGCAGCGCGCATGCGCTGTGGGAAGCCCCAAAAGCTTTTCATCTGAAAAGCTGGGGAGCTTTCCCGCGCGGGCTCCGTCGGTTCCGACTTACCCATATGTGAGGACTTATTCCTGCTTGTTCCTGGAGATAATTTTATGACAAAATGCCTTTGTGAAATATCCAAAAAGGCGCCTATATTAAGCCTAGTTTTTCAAGGCAACATAAGTACCTCTGTGCTTTTATAAAATAGCTTCCTAAAATTAGCCACAGTAGCACATGACTGTCCAAGCACCAGTCTAAACCTGCTGTGGAAAAGGTGTAAATGCACGCATGTACTTCGTGCATGTAGCCATGATTTTATAAAATCCACGCATACATCAGCATTCTGCGACCACTATGCTCAAACTACATCCTCACACACACTTGCACAGAAATCGTAAAGAAACCTAAGCGCAGTCTTTGAATCCGTTTCCTTTTTACGCATGTATGGGGTCGCTCAATTTTATAGACACCTTTTCTGCATGTAAACCATGCTATAGATGTATTTTCATTTGTAATGACAGCAATGTTCTGGGTGAAACAGGAAATTAACATCACTTCCTGGTTGCCCTCAATAGTGCGTACTATTGAGGGAAAACCAAGAGACGAAAATAAACAAAAACTGAACACAAAACAAAATGAAAGTTTTCACCTGAGCACCCCTAAAACAGGAATTTCTGGGGTGAAACATTGCTTATGCATAGAAATGACCTTTGCAAAAACTGCCCAAGATTCTTAAACTTATGCAGATACATCCTCTATGGGCATAATTCCACAAAGGTTGTCCCATGAGTCAAACCTGTTCATACACAGAAAAGTGTTTTTATAAAAACTGCATGACTGCAGTGGAGGGGCGTGGAGAAGAGAAATAGCCCTAACGGTTAGAGCACTGGCTTGATAACCAAGTGTCCAGGATTTGATTCCCACTAGCACTCCTTGTGACCTTGGGTAAGTCACTTAACACCTCCATTGCCTCAGAAGAAAGGCCTGGCAATCTACTTCCGGTCACACTTCCAAAAAACCCCAGGAGCTGCTGGGTCACCAGGAGTCAACATTGACTCAAAGGCACACATTGCATTACTGCAAACACATGTAGAAAGAAAGTGAAGAGGACAAGTAGCCTAATGGTCAGAAAAGCAGTCTGCTAGCCAAAGAGACCAGTGTTTGAATTCCACTGCTGCCCCTTGTGACCTTGGGCAAGTATCTTAACCCCCCATTACCTCATATTGTAAGCCCTTGTAATTGTAAGCCCTTGTAATTAGCCCCGTCTGTACTCAATACTCTCATCAAAGTAGAAAATGATAAATGAACACAAAGGAGTCGAAACTCAAATACTATAACAGTACCAAAGGATTACACAAAAGCTACAAAACAAACTAACAAGAGAGCATTCTCACACTCAGCTCCCACCCTCTGGAATAACCTTCCTGACCACATTCGCCAACTGTCAGACATAAAGGAATTTAAAAAACAACTAAAAACCCATTTATTCTCTTTATACTACAACAAAGGAGCAGAATTCACCCAGACCACTCAAAGAGACACAGGTTAACAATCATAATACAAATCATAGCTACATGTTCCCTGAAGTATAAATTAAAATACAACCCAAGTGATATATACCACAATTTATAATTCATGACATAATTTGTAAATATCAACAATGTAAATATGTTCTAACAGTTTAATGTTCTAATAATTATAATGTTAATACTTTATATTGTTACCTGTAAATAGTTCAATATGTTCTATGTAAACTGACTTGGTATGATAACATCCATACCATATAACATACTGTTCATTGTAAACCGCACTTGATACTTGTGAAAGAGCGGTATAGAAATAATTGCTAAATAAAAATAAATAAATAAATAAAATTCAACTGGAGCTTCTGAGAAAGCATATTTACTCACCTGTAACAGGTGTTCTCCGGGGACAGCAGGAATCAGTCCTCACATATGGGTGACGTTTGTGCTGATGGATCCCTCATGGAAGCATCTCCCCAGCTTTCAAAGAAAGCCTTTGGGAGATGCCACCACGCATGTGTGGTCCCCTTCCTGTCCCAGGAAGGGGAACATGCATGCTCAGTCAGATGACATAGCTAAAAGACGGCAAAAATAAAAGATGGTTAAGAAGCAACTCCAAGGGGAGGAGGGAGGGGTTGTGAGGACTGATTCCTTCTGTCCCTTGAGAATACCTGTTACAGATGAGTAACTACTCTTTCTCTGGGAACAAGCAGGAAGTCAGTCCTCACATATGGGACTTCCTAGCTACAGGCTACTGCAGGTTCGTAGAGAAAAACACGGTCGCCCTCAAGGGGAGCCGTGAGTAGCAGCAATTGAGTCCATGGATACAGAATGCAGTATGACCCACGTGTCCGGAGGAAACCAACTCTCCAATAGCCTGAACATAGAAGGGTCAGAGGATAAGAATTGCTTAAACCCAGAAAAGATTATGGAGCATGGCCTGGCCAAAGGCGCTGTCTCGTTGGGACTCCTTCTCTGGACAGTAATGAGCTTCAAATGTATGGTCTGAAGACCAGGTGGCGGCCCCGTAGATGTCCAGCATTGGGACAGAGCACAAGTTTGCCACCGAGACCACCATGGCCCTGACACTGTGCACAGTGACACGGCCATCCAGCATGAACCCAGCCTGCTCATAGGCAAGGGTGATGCAGTCCGCCACCCAGGTGGACAGTGTTCGCTTGGTCACCGCTTCCCCCAGGAGACTGAGGTCGTAGGAAACAAAAAGCTGAGAAGCTTTGTGGTGGCCCTGCTTACGTTGAATATAGGACAGGGCCCTCTTACAGTCCAAGGTGAGAAGGATGGTCTCCATCCTGCTGGAGTGAGGCCTTGGGAAGAATGTGGGTAGCTCCACCTCCTGGTTGAGGCGACAAGAAGATTCCACCTTCGGAAGGAATTTAGGGTATGTGCGTAGCACAACTCTGTTCTTGTAGAATCTGGTATACAGCACCTCTGCCACTATTGCCAGTAGCTCGCTGACCCTGAGAGCAGAGGCGAGTGCCCCCAAGTGCATGACCTTCCACGAGAGGTACCTCAGGTGGCAGGTACCCAGAGGCTCAAATGGCGGGTGGGTGAGTTGCGCCAACACTATGTTGAGGTCCCACTCTGTCGCCGGAGGGCAGATGGGGGGGGGGTTTGGACAGTAGGAGTCCCCTCAGGAAGCGGGTCATCAGAGGCTGGACCAAGAGGGACTTCCCCTCGATAAGGGGATAGTGTGCACCTAGGGCATTGAGATGTACCTTGACGGAGTTCGACTTGAGCCCAGATTATGAGAGATGAAGAAGATACTGCAATACCATCTACACCAGGCAGGAGAACAGGTTTAGTCACTGCTCTGTGCACCACACCAAGAATATGCGTCATTTGAAGGCGTAAGTTCTCCTGGTGGAAGTCTTACAGGAGACCAGCAGGATCTCTTCCACTTCTCCCGAGAGATTGAAAGGGGCTAAGTTTACCCTTTCAGTAGCCATGCTGTCAGTGATAGGGACCCCAGGCTGGGGTGCAGGAGAGAGCCCTTCTCCTGAGACAGAACCCCTGGAGAACTCCCCAGGGGGATCAGAGCCTCCACTGACAATCAGAGGAGCAGCAGGAACCATGGCAATCAACGGTGTGGGTGGGAAGGCATACATGAGGCCCTCCGACCACAGAATGAGAAATGTATCTGCCTCTACCTGGGACGGGTGGGACTGACAGGAGCAGAAGCAGAGGCTTGTGTCCATTGGTCTTGAAGGCACCACTGGACAACCCTCATGTGCAGATAGGCGTCTGGGGTGGCATGGACTGTGGAGACCATGTGGCCGAGTAGGCACAACAGAAGCCAAGCCGACGCTAAGGGACGGTGGTTGCATGTCTGCAGCCAATTCCGAGACAGTCGGATGATCCAGGGGGAGGAAGGCCCTTGCCTATATGGTGTCCATCTTTGCCCCTATTAACTCCAGACATCATGTTGGGAGGAGGTGGGACTTGGGGTAGTTTATCACAAACCCCAGATGTTGCAGGACATGGATGGTGCGTGCTGTAGCTTGCTGCAACTCAGTGGCCATACCTCCTTTTATAAGTCAGTTGTCCTTGCTGACGGAGGTAGGCAGCCACTACTGTCATGCATTTGATGAGGACCCTGGGGGTGGACGCCAGGCTGAAGGGTAGGACCCTGTACTGGTAGTGGCCTCCTCCCACCATGAAGCAAAGATACTGCCTGTGGGTGGGGTGAATGAGGATGTGGATATAAGCATCCTTCAGATCCAAGGAGTATAGCCAATCTCCATGCTGGAGGTAAGGCAGCAATGTTCCAAGGGAAAGCATCTTGAACTTCTCCCTCACCAGGAACTTGTTCAGGCTGCAAAGGTTGAGGATGGGCCTTAGGCCCCCTGTTCTCTTTGGCACAAGGAAATACCTAGAACAGAACCCCTTGCCCCTGAGATGTTGGGGTACTGGTTCTACCGCTTTGTCCTTGAGAAGGCCTGCGAGTTCCTGCAGTAGGAGGTCCCAGTGAAGGGGAGACCTTAGGGGGTTCTCCTGGAAAGAAAGGGGGAAATGTCTGTACCAGGAGCCCTCCTTGTACAGACACCCTCCTTAACCACCTGAAGTGCCCAGACATCGGTGGTGATGGTTGACATGTAGTCATGTGTGTAGTCATGTGATGGTTGACAGCAGTCATGTGTGTTGGTGAGGGTCATGATTTCTGTACATCGATCACACTTCTTAAAGCTACTGGTAGCCATGGGGGAAAAAAGGACCCTAGCCAGGTCGAAGACCCATGGTGCTGCCAGTTGGAAAAAAGGTGCAAAGGCACCAAGGAGAAAAAATATATGGACCCGATGACGGGGCAGCAGGCTTGTGTGGCAGGAAGAGTACCGGTGTACATCCAGAGGAGAGTATGAAACTCAGGTACAAGGTAATCAACTTTTTCCGTGGGAAAATAAATGGATGTCTGAAGGGCTCCGCAGAAAAAAGGAGACTGAGCAAGATGGCACCCATGGGTGGGAAGGGGACCACGCATGTATGGTGGCATCTCCCAAAAACTTTCTTTGAAAGCTGGCAGGGATGCTTCCGCGAGGGCTCCTTCGGTGCCAACATCACCCATATGTGAGGACTGACTTCCTAGTTGTTCCTGGAGAAAGACATGAGCTAAATCCAATTCTCCTTTGCTTTTCCTTAAGTGCACAGAAATTGTGAATCTGTGCAGAGGCAGGGTTGCAACATACGCATGTAATCTATAAAATAGGTGGGTACTTGCATGTATAACAGAATGCCTATGTGAAATATATTAAGAGGTACCTATTAAACTAGGCTCCCGGAAACAGCCCCAGTAGTACGTAAATGCCTGCGCAAAGATTTACATCTGCCCCACTGGTACCATACCACTGACATTATAGACATCAGAACGGAGGGGGGGAGGGGGAAACAGGGGCCCTGACCCCACAAAAACTTTGCTGCTGCGATCAGAGCTTCCCTTACGCTGACCTGCAGGGACCCAATCTCCTGCAGACAAAAGTAAAAGGCTGGCGATCGCAGCCGCATGGAGTTCATCTGGCCAAGGGGCAGAGCTTGCCCCCCCCCCTCCCCACAGAACATGGCATTCTGATGCCTCTGACTGACATTTTGCTTTGAAGAAATTGAGTCAGTGAAGATGTATAAATAAAAAATAGAAAATGTAAATTACACTTACCTGGTAATTGTAGTTCCTTGAGGGAATCCAGTTTAGTCCTCCACTTCTGGGTAGTGTACCTCCTCCTGCAGCTTGGAGACTGGGTATGTCCAAAAACGTGACATCACTGTATGTAGTATGGAGGCTCTCCCATCAACCCCCAGTGAACTATTGACAAAGCACACTCAAGGGAGCAAGAAATAATCAGCCAATAGAACTAACCGCTCTGAAGAAATTGAACATAACCATCTATAAACGTGTAATTATAAACACGAACAATTTTTTTTTTTTTTTTTGCAGACAGGCCTCTTTCCTTGTGCCTGCCCTTCTATTCTCTTAGCAAAGTCATAGACGAGACAGGATAAAGAGAAGAATGCATACCTACCGGTAATCACACTCTTTCACCAAAGGAATACTATCTGATCATCCTATTATTTTTATTTATTTACATTCTCTTATATACCACGCTATTCTGCATCAGTGCGGTTTACATTGAACAAACTGAAATTACATTGAACAGGGCATTATAACTTGGAGATAACTATTTTACAGGGAACATGGGCTATTATCCCGGGCGAGAATGAGGACTAAACTGGATTCCCTCAAGGAATTACAATTACCAGGTAAGTGTAATTTACATTTCCTTATCGGTCCTCCAGTTTAGTCCTCCACTTCTGGGATGCAACAGAGCAGTAACTATTGAGTGGGACCTTTCCAAGCGGCTTGCAACACTGCCGTCCCGAAAACAGCATCCTTTGCCGATAGCACATCCAGGTGGTAGTGCTTACTGAAAGTATGAAGAGATGAACAGGTGGCCGCCTTACAGATTTTCACCGGAGGCACCCAAATAAACTCCGCCCATGAAGTAGCTTCTGCCCTGGTAGAATGAGTCCACAAGCCTGCTGGCACCGCTCTCCCATTCAAGAAATATGCGGAAGCGATTGCTTCTCTAATCCAAAGAGAAATAGACGCTTTAGCCGCCTCATCCTTACGGGCACCTCCGAACAACACAAACAAACGATCTGATTTGCGAAATGACTCTGAAACCTTCAAATATTGCCGCAGAATCCACTTCAAGTCCAGGCGGCGTAAACCGCGGTCCGCCTCACCGCCGTCCAGCGAACCAAGAACTGGCAGAGAGACCGTCTGACTCATATGAAATGGAGAAACTACCTTAGGCAAAAAGGAAGGCACAGGCCTCAGAACCACCTTTTCCCTAGAAAAAGACAGGAACGGTTCTCTACACGATAATGCCTGAAGCTCCGAAATTCGCCTCGCTGAACAAATGACTACTAAAACCACTGTCTTTAAAGTTAAGTCCTTTACCGACGCCTTATGCAAAGGTTCAAAGGGTTCCTTAGACAATGCCCCTAACACCAAATTGAGATCCCACGGAGGAACCATTACTCTGTGAGAGGGGCGGAGCTTGGCTACGGCCTGTAGAAAACGTAGCACATCCGAATGCGCTCCAAGTGCCACTCCTTGTACCTTGCCCCTATAGCAGGACAGCGCTGCTAACTGAACTCGTAAGGAACTAGAAGCTAGGCCCTTTTCAAAACCGTCTTGCCAAAAACTGAGGATCACAGAAACCGACGTCGTTGCTGCACGGACTTGATACCTGGAGCACCAGTCCTCAAACACCCGCCAAATGCAGACGTACACCAAAGATGTAGACCTCTTCCTTGCTTTGAGTAAAGTCGTAATTACTGCACCCAAATAGCCTTTCTTTCTTAACCTCGCCCTTTCAATGGCCAGACCGTAAGCGAGAATCAATCCACTTGAGGCATTCGTAGCGGACCTTGCAGTAATAGACTCTCTGACACCAGCAACCTCCATGGATTCCCGCTGAGAAGTCGAATGAGATCTACTTACCACGGCCGTCTCGGCCAGTCTGGGGCCACCAGTAACACTCGCCCTCGATGTGCTTCTATCCGTTGCACTACCCACCCTATGAGCGCCCACAGAGGAAACACATAAAGGAGACCTGACGTCGGCCACGGTTGCATCAGTGCGTCGATTCCCTCCGACATCCTTTCTCGTCGTCTGCTGTAGAACCGACTCGTTTTCGCTGACTGAAAGGTCGCCATGAGGTCCATGATCGGCGGCCCCCATCTCTGAACTATCTGCGCAAAGACGCCCAGATGCAACTCCCATTCCCCTGCATCCACTTGCATTCTGCTGAGAAAGTCCGCCGTCACATTGTCCTTCCCTGCAATGTGTGCTGCTGAAATCCACTCGAACAGCGCCTCTGCTTCTGTTGCCATGGCCACACTTCCCGTGCCGCCCTGGTGATTGATGTAGGCCACTGTTGCGGAGTTGTCTGACAGCTCTCGAACCGCTCTTCCCTTCACGATGGACTCGAATGCTTGCAGCGCCAGCGCCACTGCTCTCAGTTCCAACCTGTTGATCGACCATGTGGTCTCTTGAGCCAACCAGAGCCCCTGCGCACAGAGCTGACCGCAATGTGCTCCCCAGCCCGCGAGGCTTGCGTCTGTCAACAATGGAAGCCACTCTGGCTGGTCCAAGAACATCCCCACAGTCAACAACCTCGGGATCAGCCACCAGCGGAGAGCTCTCTTGATCTTGATAGGACAAGGAAGCCTTATGTTTAGCGAATCGTTCTGATGAGACCAGCAGCAAAGCAGCACCCCCTGTAACGGGCGCATGTGAAACCTGGCCCACAGAACTGCTTCCAACATCGCCGCCATGGTCCCCAGCACTTGAAGGTAACTCCAAGCCAAAGGAGCCGGAGTGGCTATGAACTGGCGGATCAACGCTGTCAAGCCTTGTACACGACAGACCGGCAGAAATGCTGCTCCATTCCGAGTGTCGAAGCGTACCCCCAGATACTCGAGATCCTGGGAGGGAACCAGGTGATTCTTCGCTACGTTGACAACCCAGCCAAGATCCTCCAAGAACTGCACCACCTTGGTCATGACCTGAACACTCTCGGCTTCGGACTTCGTTCAAATTAACCAATCGTCGAGATAGGGATGTACTAGAACTCCTTCCTTCCTCAACGCTGCCGCCACCACCACCACCATAATTTTGGTGAAAGTTCGGGGCGCCGTTGTGAGACTGAAGTGCAATGCCTGGATCTGATAATGCCCCCACGGAAGAGCAAAATGAAGAAATCTTTGATGTTCCTCTCTGATGGGAATGTGCACATACGCCTCCGTAAGATTGAGAGATGTCAAGTACTCCCCTTTTCGCACCGCTACAATGACTGACCTTAAAGTCTCCATTCTGAAATGGGACACTCGGAGACAGCGGTTCACTCCTTTGAGGTCTAATATAGGGCGTAATGAGCCGTCCTTCTTTGGCACTATGAAATAAATGGAGTATCAACCCCTGCCGTAGTCTTCTATCGGCACCGGGACGACCACTCCAATTTGCAATAAGCAGTCTAGCATTGACGGATTGCCAGGGCTTTCCTTTGTCCTTTGCAGGGTGACAGCACAAAGGCATCCTGCACTGGCTTTGCGAATTCCAGCGCATAACCATCCCGAACTATCTCTAACACCCACTGGTCTGTCGTTATTTGGGCCCAGGCGGGAAGAAACCTTCGAAGCCTCCCTCCTATCGGCTGACTTCCCACCGAGGCCCGCCTCACTTCATTGCGACTTTCTGGCGGGTGCCGTAGCCGCCACTGCAAAACCTCTATTGGCTCCCCAAAACCCATGAAACCCCTGGGCTCTAGAAGCAAATCTTCCTTGTTGGAAGCCCCCCAAGTGAGAAGTTCGAAACCTTCTGATATCTCGGAAATGACCTCAAAAGGCCAACGAGGACTTCCCCTGTTTAGGTTCATCCTCCAGGAGTCTGCCCCCTTTAGACTCTCCCAAATCTTTAACCAACTTGTCCAAATCCTCTCCAAACAGCAGTGTCCCTTTAAACGGAAGTTTGCTGAGACGCGCTTTGGAAGAACCATCTGCCGCCCAATTTCTCAACCACAAGGACCTACGGGCGGCTACTAATGAAGCCATACTATTAGCCAGGGCTCTGATTAAGTCATAATGTACATCGGACAAATACGCTGCTCCGGACTCCAGGCAGTCTAGCTCCCTTAGCCCCTCTTGCTCCAGCTGAGTAACCTGCCTTAAGCTCTGGGACCATCTGAGACAAGCCCTGGCCACCCAAGCTCCACAAATGGAAGCTTGTAATGATAAAACGTCTGCTTCAAAGGATTGTTTCAACAAACCATCCACCTTCCTATCCTGCGCATCCTTCAGCACCGCGCTACCTTCTACTGGAATGGTGGTTTTCTTAGTGACCGCCGAGAATGCTGCATCAATTCTCGGGGACCGAAATCTCTCTTTGTCCATATCTGCCAGGGGATACAACCTATTAATAGTCCTAATCCCCCTGAGTCCTGCCTCCGGAAGATCCCACTCATCTTGGATCATTCGGTTAATCACGCGATGCACGGGAAACACCACTTGAGTTTGTCTCACCGCCTGTATAATCGGGTCTTCTCCACTTTAGTCGTCTACCGGTTGTTCCATGGTTAGTTTCAGCGTTTGCAGGGATTCCGTGATAAGTGCCACTAATTCCTCTCTATGGAACAACCTAATAATCTTTGCCTGATCCTCCGGCTCGGGAATTTCTCCTTCCTTCAAATCCTCCAAACCGGCTTCCAGGTCTATCTCATTTTCTTCTGAGTCCTGCCATTCCACCTCCGACGGCGACAGCTCCTACCCCCTGGCTCTCTTGGATGGCCTCGGGGAACCGCTGTTCAATCCAGCTGCAGCACCCTGCTGACGGGAGGCAGACAATGGCAGAACACCTGATGCATAATTAAAACAAAATCTGGGCAAAAATCCCTGAGTTGTGGTCCAGATCCCCCAAGCAGGGAAGCCACCAACTGTCCGTCTGGGGAATCCTGACCGGCTACTAGCAGAGTGATCAATGAAGGCTCCCCCTCCGCCCCAGGCACTGTGCCCTGAGGCTCTGACACCTGGATTTCCATCTGGTGCTCCAAGCTGGCAAATCCCCGAATCAGCAATTGCCCCTCTGCGGGTTCCACAAACCACACACTGAGGTCGTGCCACCATAAAATGCCCCCCAAAGGAGAAGGAAATCTTGACTTGTCTCGAGCAAATATAAGAAATTTGCCTTTGTGTTAATTTTATTTTATTTTATTTCTTCTTTCACTTTTTGTTTTGTTTTTTTAAATCTGTAACCACTAAAAAACTTGACTAAATAAATGAATTCCTATGGCAGTTAAGAAGGATAGCAGTTCTAACCTCCTAAAAACCCTCCGGAGCAAAAAGAATCCAAAATAGCCCTAAAAGAACAAATAAATGCTAGATCAATACTAATCCACAAACAAAAGAAATCCGGTAAGAAGAATTGGCTCCCCAATTGCTCTCTCTCTCCTGCAGTTGCCTTGCATACGGTGACCATGCGGTTAAAATGGCCACTGCTGAGAGAACAAGAATAAAGGCGCCAAAAGCACCCACGATGCTGCCTTCACGCTGCCGGCCTTAGGCAATTACCTGCCCACTGCTCTCCCCGCAGAGTACCTGAAATCGCCGGCGCAGTCTTTTCTCAGTTCTGTGTTAGACTCTCCTCCTCCGAAATCGTAGGGCTCCAGCCCATGCGGCTCGCTCAGCTAAAAGCGAGCGAGGAGCCGCCAGATGAGCTTCCCGCCCGACAGTAGTCCCTTTTCGCTGACTGGGATCTGTGAACGGCGGTAAGGGCTCTGTAGCCTCGCTGGTTGAAGGAGAGCTCTCCCCCGTACTTGCAAGGGGGAAAGATCTCAGTCGGGAGGAAAAAGAATAGTGAACAGATCAAAAGGAGAGCTCAAACAGGGACCGGCAAAAGCAAAGCTCTCCTGCCTTTTTTTTTTTTTAACTTAAAGACACAGGCAGAAATTAATAAAATGGTAAATATACCCCAAACCAAACATATGGATAGCTATACTAATGCTCCCTATCTGACCCTTAAAGTGAGCCCAGCACCTAGGCTCACTACGTCCTCCTGCTGCATGGAGACTGGACACACTGGGGGTTGATGGGAGAGCCTCCAGACTACATACAGTGATGTCATGTTTTTGGACATGCCCAGTCTCCAAGCTGCAGGAGGAGGTACACTACCCAGAAGTGGAGGACTAAACTGGAGGACCGATAAGGAACATGACAGCAGATAAAGACCATATGGCCTATCCAGTCTGCTCTTCCATACAAACTACTGGAACACCACACATGTGTCTGGAGTGTGTCTTAACTACAGCAGTGTTCCATCTCTGGTCCTATTCATATCCAGGCTAAAACCCCACCTCTTCAAGACTGCTTTTGAATCCTGATCCACTTAGTCTCCTGTTCACCACCAATGTGTGTGATGAGGGGAGGAGTGGCCTAGTGGTTGGGGCAAGTTACCTCAGGCTAGAAGGTCAAGGGTTCCAACCCCCCTAGAGGATAGCAACCTTGGGCCAGGACTGGGGTTTCGAGTCCCACAGGTGCTCCTTGTGGTCTTGGGCAAGCCACTTAACCCTGTAACATAGTTATCTCCAAGTTATAATAATACCCTGTTCAATGTAATTTCAGTTTGTTCAATGTAAGCCACCTTGATATCATGAAAGGCAGTATTTAAGAAATGTTAAATAAATAAATAACCATTTCTGCTTCATTCTAACCTAGTCACCTGTTTGTTCTATTTGACCATCTTGGATATATTGTCAGCTCTTCTGAGAAGGGACTGTCTCTTCTGTGTACATGTACAGCGGTACATATGCCTTGTAGCACTATACAAATGATTAGTAATAGTTTATCCCTTCCTCCATCAAAGAATCCCTCCCAGGATTTGTCAATGGCTTAGGCCTGCATCAGTGCAAGCCCAGAAGCAGGACTACTTTAAAATTTAATTAATAATTTTCATTCATATCTGCCAGGAATTTTTTAGTGGACCAGACTGTCCGCTGTTGAACACAGGACGCTGGGCTCAATGTATTGGTGATCTGGCCGAGCATGTTCTTATGAGAGGGACTCAAGGCTTTTGCACTGAGCCTCCTTAATGACATTCTAACTGGGTATCATCTATTTGCTTTTCTGGGAGCACTGCAGGGCCGGTACTTCCATTAGGTGGTTGCCAAGAGCGCTGATATCCTGGGAATGGCATAAGGCAGCATCCAGGTAATTTAAATAGACTCTTTCTTAGTCCTTTCCCTCTACCCCAATGCTTACCCCAGTGGCTCAGCCTCCATGGCCAGCAAGACATTTAATAGCACTGTTTCCTCTTCTGCGCAGTCAATCTCAGAGTAGTAGCCACAAAACTAGTCCCATGTGGCAGAGGAAGCTGGAGCACTATTAATAACCCTTCCTCCTGCTAGCCACGGGGCTGAGCAGCTGGGGGAAGGGCTGGGTCAGGATCTCCTGGAGAGCTGGACTGAGCAAGTGGGGCCAGAGCCAAGGACAGGATGTAGATGTGGGCATGGGGGACCAAAGATGATAGATTAAAGGTTCGCCAAGCTTGCCAGATAGCCTTGCAGCAGCTCTAAAGCACTAAAGTTGCTTAAGAACGACTGATCTCTCTCTATTACCCATGCCACCTTAGGAAGGAATCCTGCACCTCACAGTCTATCTTTTCAGTGAAGTATGAAAAGAAACAGCACTTAACAAAACTAAGCAAGTCTAATTAGAGCGTCACAGAGCAGCAGATATACACAGCCTGAAGGCCTCCCTTTACAAAGTGGCTTTTCTCTAAGGAGCAAGTTAACCTGTATTTTATTTATTTATTTACCTGTTTTCAGACATGTCTAGCCCATTCATAGCAACATGGGCTCTAGGTGGATTACAAAAAATACATTCTAAAATATGTCATCTTTACAAACTTCTTCTTCCTTAATTATCTCTCCTAATCCGATGCAAATGTTTAAACCTAATTAATACCCTTACACATCTGTTCTGCTAGCCAAGCTCTAACTGACCACCCATCACTTCAGAAATTTTTGAAATAAAAATTTTCTTGAACCTCATCTATTGCCTGTCTTTCTGAGAGCTAAAGGAAGCTCATTCCTTGATCATGTTGCCTGGAAACTGAACAGCTTATCTAGCGTACTCCGCCATCTATAACTCATTGGAGGGGGTTAGGATAATGTAATGCTTTCTGCCAAATGAAGCAACTGGGGGGGGGGGGGGGCATCATAAAATCAACATTTAGTTATATAGATAGGGCCGAGAGCCATATAAAATTTCATAAGTGCAATATAAACGTTAAAAATAATTTACAGCTGGGCAGGCAGCCAAAGCAATTTCAAAAGCAGCATAGTAACATCTTCCCATTTCTGGACCTCCAGTACAACTTGAGTGGGTCTATTATGCAAGATTTGCAAACGGGATATATACTTGTGTGATAATACTAAGTATTGCATAGTTATTCACCTTTTGTAGGTGTTCTCCAGGAACAGCAGGAATCAGTCCTCACATGGGTGACTTTGGCACCGATGGAGTCCATGTGGAATCCACTCCCCAGCTTTCATAGAAAGCCTTTGGGAGTTTTACCACGCATACGTGGTCACCTTCCCGCTAAAAGATGTCTGTGGTCACATTCCCGCTAAAAGATGTCACCTTACCTCAGTAGGATGACATTACTTGAAGTATAAAAAGAAAAACAATTCCACGGGGAGGAGGGAGGATAGTGAAGACTGAATCCTGTTGTTCCCAGAGAACACCTGCTACAGGTGAGTAACTACACTTTTTCTGAGCAGGAAGTCAGTCCTCAGATATGGGACTCCCAAGCTACAGGCTACCAAAAAAACTGTAAAAAGGCCACAGACAACCGAAAAATCTAACCGTGAATGCCAGCGGAGAGCACCGATTGGCCCCAAGACTTCAGACATGATCCAAGCGTCGACCAGGGAGGCAGTTCTCCAGGAATTTGGACTGACAGAAGAGTCAGAGGGAAGGAGTTGCATTAATCCCTAAACAAATGATGGAGTCCCGCCTGGCCAAAGGCTCTTTCATGTCAAGAGTCTGCCTCCAGGCAGTAATGCACTGCAAAGGTATGAACTGAGGACCAGGTGGTTGCCTGGTAGATCTCCAACAAGGAGAAGGAGCACAAGTTAGCCACTGAGGCTGCCATTGCTTGCCCGTTGTGAGCTGTGACATGCCCCTCCCAGGGAGAGACCAGCTGTGCATAGGCAAAGGAGATGCAGTCTGCCACCCAGGTGGACAGCATGTGTTTAGAGACAGTGACCCCAAGTCTGTTGGGGTCAAAGGAGATGAAGAGCTGTGAGGAGCAGTGATGGGCTTTCATCCGCTCGAGATAGAAGGCCAATGCCCTCTTACAATCCGATGGGCCCCCCCGGTTGCTTCATTTGGCAGAAGGCATTACATTATCCTGTCATGTGAGGTCGGGGAAAGAAGGTTGGAAGGACCACCTCTTGGTTCAGATGAAAGAGGGAAACCACCTTAGGCAGGAACCGGGGATACGTGCACAATATCACCCTATTCCTGTGAAACCTGGTGTAAAGAGTATGTGCCACCAACACCTGCATGTGGGCAGAGGTGAGTGCCACCAGGAAGACCACTTTCCAAGAGAGCTTCGATCCTGTTATGTCTTCTTTGAGAACGGGCTCGGTGGATTCCTATCCTTAAGGGAGACAGAGACGCAACATTCTCCCCTGCAATGAAAGTGGATCTTTTAGAAATTCTGATGGAACTACAGTTTTTCAGAGCATAGTTTGGCGAAGCAGTGAATGATATAAAAGCCAAAATGAAAGCGCTGGATAACATAGTCACTCCAAACAAAATTAATATTGGGGAGCGGATTGATGCTACTGCTGATTTCTAGTCTAAATTGAACAAGCAGGATGCGCTCGTGAGGGATCTTGAGAGCATCATGATGACCTGAAGAATAGGCAGCAGCATACTAATATACAGATCCTGGGTCTGCCCAAAGGGCAAGGTGACCGGGAGAATACAAGAGAGTTGCTGCAGCAGTTTTTCGCATTCTGTGTACCTAGCAAGCAGGGTCCTATTTGTTTGGAGAGAGCTCATAGGGGTGGTGGCTCCAAAAGGGGGGGAGCAGTGCTCGCCTGCGCCCGATTGTGGTCTGCTTCCATTATTACAAAGATAAAGTGGTGCTGCTTGGAAGCGTGAAAGGGAAGAGAATGGTGTCCTACCAAGGGCATGAGGTGCTGGCCTTTTAAGATTCCTCACAGTATATATTGGAGTGGTGGAAAAGCTTCAAGTCTCTCACTCAGCTTCTTCAGGAAAAAGAGATCTGTTATCATTGGGGTTTCCTCTTTACTTTGATTTTCGAGTTGGATAATGTTCAGCATAAAATTTCTGAATTTGAAGACTATCTTGAGATGGTGGGCCTTATACAGAAGGGAGGGCTGTGTAAACCCATGGTCAGGAAGGAGAGTCAGGAATGGAAGACTTTGACTCCTAAGAGAAGGAAGATACCAAGCTCCCAGCACAAGCAGTATGATCCTGGTGAAGAGGATGCTGGTCGAGATATGGGCATGTCTAAGCCTCCTTGAATGTTTTTACCTTGCCTTGCCTGTGGTTACTTTACTGTTTGAATGATAATGCCTATCATGCCTGAGTCACATTTACTGTTACAATATGCTGTGTGTTTTGGGAGGTTTTTTGAAGGTGGGGTGGGTGGGGGATTGTTCTGTTTTTGGACAGGATTTGTTGGCTGAATGGGGGGACTTTGTTGAGGGAAAATTAGAAGAAAGCCAGCGGGTAGGCTGGGGAGGGGGGGTTGTCGGGGGAGTAGGGGTGGGGGATGCTGGTGATGTTGGGAGAGGAGGCAGAAAGATTCTGGAGAGAGGGGATCCTTTTTCTTGTTTTGTATGGTGGTGTTGTGATCAGGTGTCTTAGTGGAGTGGAGGGAGGTTCTGTGGTTAGGAGGGCCTTTGGAGGAGGAAGGAGGGTGAGTGGTGCCATTACATCAGCATCTCACATGTTTGGCATGATGGTGGTATTCTGGTAAGAGGGTTTTGTTGGGTGATTTGAGTATGTTATAATAGTGAAGGGGAGTAGGTGAGTTTTGGGGGGTAAGGGTAGGAATAGGGGTATAGGGGATAGATTGGGGTTGAAAGGAGAGGCTAGGCTGGACAGGTTCGGGAAGGTGGGGTCATGTGTGAAGAGGGGATGTTTGGTCTGACCCAGAATGGCATTTCTTATGCTCTTAATGGGGCAGGAACTCATGGTGTGCTTGGTGACATGAAATGTTAGAGGTCTTCATAGTCCTATTACGAGAAAGAGAGTGTGGTAAAACTAAGGAGGGAGAGGGCTGATATTGTCTTATTGCAAGAGACCCATACTATGGGGGAGGGCCATCTGTGTTTGAAATCCAAGTGGCTTCCAAATCTGTGCGGCTAATTTCTCCTCCCATATGAGGGGGGTCGTTACCCTGATTAGCAGAAACTGTCCCTTTCAGGTTGTGGACTATGTCTCTGATAAGTATGGTAGGTTCCTCTTGGTGAATGGGAGTTTACATGGGGTTCTGTATACTATTGTAAATGTGTACTTACCACCGGCGTGCATACTTGGTTCCCTTCAGGATCTTTTTGAGCTGGTCCAATGTAATGCTAAAGGTAAACTGCTTTTGGAAGGTGACTTCAATTGTGCTTTGTTTGAAATTGATCGATGGGGGGGGAGGGGGTTCCTCTAATCATAAGGGGTCTACAGTTTTACAGCAATACTTGGGTGAGTTTGACCTGTTGGATGGTTAGAGAACCCTTCACCCTGGAGAGAGAGATTATACAGGTTTCTCTGCTTTGTATTATTTATTTATTTTTATTTCTTATATACCGCACTTTCAGTCAGTGCGGTTTACAAATGAACAAATTTAAACACAATGAGACAAATTTAAACACAATGAGACAGTCAACATTGGTTTTACAGAGAACAGGGTACAAAAAACTTGGGGTAAACAGGGTTAACTATATACAAATAAAATGTAGCGGTAAGTATGGTTGACTATATACATGGCATTTTGGTTAATTGCATTGTAGTAGTAAATATATAGAATTATAGTAAATATATAGAATTATAGTACAGTATAAATATTGTATGAGTATAGTGTGCAGGTATGAGCCATCTTGATTAGCCATTTTCTACCGGGGTCAAGTGGGAAAGATCAACACGTAAACTATGTTCAATCAGAGTTGCTTCAGGGTAGTATATTAGGAACAAATTATGTTTTAAGACTTTTCTGAATGTCATGAGACTAGTGATGGCTCTAATTTCGGGTGGGAGGGCATTCCAGGCTCTGGGTGCAAACAGTGAGAAGGCTCTAGCGGCTGTCAATTTAGAGCATTTCGTAAGGAATTTCGGAAGGTCAATGGAGTTCAGTGCAGCAGATCTCCTGGATCTGTTTGTTGGAGTGACATGTATTATATTGCAGATAGGTGATAGAGATGGGCTCTTTGCAGCTTTAAAAGTCATGACCAGGGTTTTATAAAGGGTTCTGGCCTGGAGGGGTGCCAGTGTAAACTCTTCAGTATTGGGGTTATGTGCTCAGAGCGTGGAGCACCTACGAGAATTCTCGCGGCTGCATTCATGGCCAGACGGAGGGGATTTAGAGTAGATTGTGGGAGACCGTGTAGTATGATATTGGCAAAATCGAAGTGAGGTAGTACTAAAGCTTGGAAGATAGTGCGGAAATCGAAGTAGTCTAGAAGAGGTCTGAAGTTACATAGGGAACGAATCTTTTGGTAAATTGAGTTTGTTGTTTTCTTGATGTGTGTTGACATATCGAGCCGCTGATCTAATGTAATCCCTAGGTATCGGATTGAGGGTTGTGCCTTCAGCTCAATGTTGTTTACTTGTAATGAGGCAGGGGGTATGAATGTTGGATTCCGTGTAACGAATAGGACGTCTGTTTTGTTGTGATTTATACGTAGGTTCTGTTTGTGTAGCCAATTTGATACAGCTTCGAAACAATGAACTATTGATGTAAAATCTGTTTTTTCTACGGTGAATGGAGCATACATCAGGATGTCGTCAGCATATGCTAGACATTGAATGTTAAAAGTACGTATCACATCACAGATTAGCTGCATATAGATATTGAACATTAGTGCAGATAAGGAGGATCCCTAGTGGCCTAGTGGTTGGGGCAGGTTACCTCAGGCCAGAAGGTCAGGGGTTCAAATCCCACTAGAGAACAGCAACCTTAGGCTGGAAGGACTGGGGTTTCTAGTCCCACAGGTGCTCCTTGTGGTCTTGGGCAAGCCACTTAACCCTTCATAGCCCATGTTCCCTGTAAAATAGTTATCTCCAAGTTATAATGCCCTGTTCAGAATAGCACAGTATATAAGAAAATATAAATAAATAAATAAAAGTTATTCTCATATTGGCTTTTGGTTTCTTCCTTGGAAATTTCAATCAGTGCTGCATAATTTAGTTATAGGAGCTACTAGAATTTCAGACCATGCCCCGCTACTTTTGGTGTTGCAAGAGATGGAGATTGAATCTCCACCCCTATTTTGGTCAATGCAACGTGGTTGGCTTAAGAATCCAGAGTTTCTCCAGTGTCTGAAGGACAAGTGGGGAGAGTTTCTTGAATTTAATGATGTGAGGGAGATCTCTGCCTTCTCGCTATGAGAGGTGGCTAAAGCTGTTCTTAGAGGGCATATAATCTCTCTCACAAGCTGGTTTCAGAAGAAAGAGCAGGCTCGGGTAGAAAAACTGCCGAAGGAGGTCCGGGAGTTAGACTCTACATAAAAAAAGGGGCTAGTGATAGCGTCTGCAAATGGTTAGTTCGCAAAATGGGGAGAGCTTAACTTTTTTAAACAGAGCACATTGCCTCCAATATGCTGCAGACTCGACAATCTTTTTATGAGCACGGAAATAGAGCCAGTAAGTTGTTGCTTTGGCAGCTTATGAGGCAAAGAGAAAAGAAGAGGGTTCAAGCAGTCGCTGGGGTAAATGGTCAGGGTTTTACAGGGATCTGTATAATTCTTGGTTGGCGGCGACAGGTGGGAAGATTGAGCAGTGGATTACCGAACCTACCTGCCTCAATTGACAAGTGATGCGTGGGAGGCTTTGGAGCAGCCCTTTTCTTTATTAGAGGTCCTGCATGCTATACGGGGGCTTAAGGTAGCAAATGCAGCGGGACCTCATGCTTTACCTGCGGAATTGTATAGGAGTTTAGGGGAGCAGTTCGCCCCTGTGTTAGTTCGGATTTTTAATGAGATCCTTGCACATCAAGCATTGCTTGTGACTTTCTATCAAGCTGTGATTAGTTATTCTGAAAGAGGGAAGGGATACCTTGCTTTGTAGTAATTATAGACTGATATCCCTTTTGAACATTGATTATAAGATATTTACGAAGATTCTAAGCGCCCGGTTGGAAAGTCGATTGCAGGGACTGATCCATCTTGATCAAACAGGGTTCATGAAGGGCAGTTTTGCTTTTGAAAATGTGCAACGTTTGATTAATATCCTTCATCTGGTTTAGTATTGGTAGGTGCTACATGTGATACTGTCATTAGACGCGGAGAAGGCATTTGATAAGGTGGAGTGGCCCTACTTATTTGTGATACTGCAAGGGTTTGGGTCTGAGCCCAGCTTCTGTGGGTGGACCTCTGCATTATATGCCTGTCCGGAGACATCCATTTTGGTGAACGGCTTTAGGTCTCCCTCTTTCTGACTAGGGCAGGCAACAGGACATGGATGCCCTTTGCCGTCATTTCTTTTCATATTCTCAATCAAACCGGTGGAAGGGCAGGTTAGGACTAAGGCAGAAGAGATGGGGGTTAGAGTGGGCAAGGAGTGCCATACAATCTCTTTGTACACGGATGACATGCTAATTTACCTCTGGGACCCCGCAATATCTCTGCCCTTGTTGGGGATCTTATAAATTGGTTCAGTAGCATTTTGGGGTTTTCTGTGAATTGAGAGAAGTCGGCATTGCTGCCCTGTAAAACACAGGAGTGGATACCTTGAGGGGGTGGATACATTGAGCTTCTCGGTGGTGAATCGGTTTAAGTATTTAGGTGCTCTTATTCCTAAAGATTTGTCCCGGCTGTATTGTCTTAATTCCCAGAAGGCATTGGGGGAGGTGAAGAAAGGTTTGCAGGAGTGGAAAGATTGTGCGGTTTCACGGTTGGGGAGGATTAATGTAAATAAGACGTTGATCCTTCCAAAACTCTTGTTTTGATGATTCAGTTGCCCATAGCCCTTGCAAGAACCTTTTTTAGGAGATACATAGTGTGTTTACAAGGTAGGGGCAGAGAGCTAGGGTGGGGTGATTTACTCTGATTTCCCCTAAATATAGAAGGGGATTGAGGGTCCATAATGTGAGAAGCAAAGCTATTATTGGTGTGCCTTTTTGCGTATAGCTTGGTGTTGGTACGAAGATGAGTTTTCTATCTAGATGCAGTTGGAGGAGGTGGGTATTCTCCTATTCCTCTGCAAGCTCTTTTGGATGAATCTGCTGACTTGCAAAGGGTCCTTTCTCATCCTTTTCTAGGGCCTCTGTGGAGGGTGTGGCACATGCTGTGCAAGGATCTGCATATCATATCTCTCCAGTTTTTTCCATACACTCTGGTATTGGCGTTTGGATTTGCTAGGGACTCATGGAGGGAAGAACTGCGCACGGCTCGGGCACCATGATTGGCGATTCTATTCGAGGGGGCTCGATTTAGGACTAAGGATGGCGTAGAGTCTCTATGCGGTTTCTCTCAACTTTTTTATATTTTTCCTGTTGCATCATTTTGGTGTGTCATTGCCTCAGGCTGCACACTCCCAGATACTGGGAACATGTCCTTTTTGAATGACATTTTGTTGCATGCCTATATAGAGCGGTGTCTGATGAGATGGCGGGGATTGCGCCATCATTACCCCATCATAGGGTGTGGGCTGGGGTTTTAGGTGAAAACTCTGAGGAGTTTTGGGGCTCTATTTGGGAGTATACACAGAGATACTCAATGTCCTTGGTGAATACTCAGGTTCGTATTCTCCAGCGGATGTATATTACTTCACTGTTGTTATTTCAGTACGGGCAGGCAGATGATGGATTTTTTGGCAAGGCTGTGGGCAAAGAGGAGATTTTGAACATATGTGGTGGCAAGTGCTCAAGACTGCAGATATTCTGGTCTCAAGTTACGGATCATGTCCGGTTGATTTCAGGAATTCTCCTCCACTTTGAGCTGGAGACCTTTGTGTTAGGACAGCTCTCAGCTGAAGAGTGGGATAGGCCTCAGGGCCAGTGAATTGCCTGCTCCTTGCTGCATGGATTGTGGTTGCCTGGTTTTGGAAGCAGGCCTTTCTTCTGATAGTGAGGGAGTGCTCATTAAGATCAGGAAGATCTACCATATGGAAAAGCTTAAGTTCGAGCTGAGAGGTAAGGATACTGTACTATGAAAGTGTGGAAATTATTACTGGACTATGAGGGTTTCTAGGTATGATCAAGTCCTGCTTGGAAACTGTGGCAGGAGCTTGGGGCTGATCCTGGCTTCTAGCAACAGGTCAGTCCCACTTATTGGGGTTTTTGGGTTTGCCTGGCTGATTGTGGGGCTTTTTTGTTAAGAGTGGGTGGGGGTGGATTAGAACGCAGGGGGGGGGGGCTTTGGTGAATTGGGTTGTTCTTGGGTTGTCTGAGCTGCGGGATTATGGGACTTTTATGCTGAGAGGGATAAGGTACAGAGTGGTTGGATGTGGCTTTATGCCTCTGTCTTCTTCTTCTGTTTTTGACGAGAGAGGCTTTCACTTTGTTTTGTCTTTTTCCGTTCTGGCTATCTTCCAGCTCCACAGGACTGAAGTTGGGGGTGGGAAAAGGGTACATCTATTTTTATTGTTGCTCTCAATTGCTAATATTTGTTGGTAAGCTCACGGGAGGGCAACTTGTGGGATGCTATCGACAATGCGACAAGAATGTGTGTAGACGTGCCTTTGGTGCTACTGTTCCCATGTTATTTTGTTGTTCTTCATTTGATGCTGCACTGTATTATCTTAATGCTAATAAGGGAGGAGTGGCCTAGTGGTTAGGACATAGTACCTCAGGCCGGGGGTTCAAGTCCAACCTGGGGACAGCAATCTCAGGCCGGAGGGACTGGGGTTTCTAGTCCTTGTGGCCTTGGGCAAGCCACTTAACCCTCCGTTGCCTCAGGTACACATAGATTGTGAACCCTTTGGGGACAGGGGGATGTATCCTGTACCTGTTTGTAGTAATTACATAATGTAAACCACTTTGATTGAAGGATAAGGCGGTATAGAAAACTGGTTAAATAAATAATAAAAAGATTTACACAAAAAAAGAGGTTTGGACAAATTGCTTGAGAAAAAGTCCATAAACCATTATTAAAGACCGGGAAAATCCACTGCTTACCCCTGGGATAAGCAGCATTGAATCTGTCGACCTTTTGGGAACCTGACAGGTGCTTGTGACCTGGATTGGCCGCTGTTAGATACAGGGCTTGATGGATCCTTGGTCTGGCGCAGTCTGGCATATCTTACGGTGCAAATCTATATGCATAAACTATGGGGCCAATGTTCAAAAGGGTTTATCTGATCAGCCGGAGCTGCTACCAAATAAACCCCAGCTGACAGGGGCAATCAGTGGCACTAACAACAGTGCTACCGAATACCCCTCTAACTGCCCTAGTACTAACGACAGTGCTACCGAATACCCCTCTAACTGCCCTAGTACTAACGACAGTGCTACCGAATACCCCTCTAACTGCCCTAGTACTAACGACAGTGCTACCGAATACCCCTCTAACTGTCCTAGTACTGACGACAGTGCTACCGAATACCCCTCTAACTGTCCTAGTACTGACACAGTGCTACCGAATACCCCTCTAACTGTCCTAGTACTAACACAGTGCTACTGAATACCCCTCTAACTGTCCTAGTACTAAAACAGTGCTACTGAATACCCCTCTAACTGTCCTAGTACTGACACAGTGCTACTGAATACCCCTCTAACTGTCCTAGTACTGACACAGTGCTACTGAATACCCCTCTAACTGCCCTAGTACTAACACAGTGCTACTGAATACCCCTCTAACTGCCCTAGTACTAACGACAGTGCTACTGAATACCCCTCTAACTGCCCTAGTACTAACGACAGTGCTACTGAATACCCCTCTAACTGTCCTAGTACTAACGACAATGCTACTGAATACCCCTCTAACTGTCCTAGTACTAACACAGTGCTACTGTATACCCCTCTAACTGTCCTAGTACTAACGACAGTGCTACTGAATACCCCTCTAACTGCCCTAGTACTAACGACAGTGCTACTGAATACCCCTCTAACTGTCCTAGTACTAACGACAGTGCTACCGAATACCCCTCTAACTGCCCTAGTACTGATGCAGTGCTACTGAATACCCCTCTAACTGCCCTAGTACTGACACAGTGCTACCGAATACCCCTCTAACTGTCCTAGTACTGACACAGTGCTACTGAATACCCCTCTGTCCTAGTACTGACACAGTGCTACTGAATACCCCTCTAACTGCCCTAGTACTAACAACAGTGCTACTGAATACCCCTCTAACTGTCCTAGTACTAACGACAGTGCTACTGCATACCCCTTTAACTGCCCTAGTACTAACGACAGTGCTACCGAATACCCCTCTAACTGTCCTGGTACTAATGACAGTGCTACTGAATACCCCTCTAACTGTCCTACTACTGTCCAAAGAGTGTCAGGGTGGTCTGTGCATAGGGCAACGGTGGTCCCAGCACTTACCCTGTCAGTGGTGATTTTCAGTCTGCTATCAGCATAAGTGGCCGACTAGAGTTTGATCAGAAATAAAGCTGTCCTAGCTTTATGCGTTTTGGCTATCTGGAAAGCAGCTGAATTTCACCGCTGTCCAGATAGCCATGTCAATTATCACTGACATTGGATCTTCAACGCTGGAGAATATCCAGATTCCGGGACTGAATATCTGGTTTCAGTTTTTTCCATGCCAGCAAAGTGCTTTAAAATTCTGACCACTAACGGCTGAATATCGGGCCCTATATGCATATATTTTGAAAATCTAACATATACCTATGGTTTTCCCTTCACAGCTACACCACCCTGGCCTTCCTCAGCAATGGTTATCCCATTGCCAAGATTTCTAAACTTCACTCTCATGATCCTCAGTCAGATCAGATTTTTAAGATATTAATGATGAATATTTGGATATATTTTCTCAATGATCTATGTCAATTTTACATATTTTAGATACTGTGGTTATTTTGAAACCCAAACCTGATCAAGGGGCCTAATATGGGTTGGTCCTGCTTTTTCAGGATAGTCCGCTTTCTAAAGACACTGGGCCCAATATTCAGCAGTGGTGGATAGTGCTGCTAAAGAGGCTAGCTGCCGCTGCTTAACTTCAGACCCAGCTATTCTATGCTAGGGCCATATGCGGCCACTGGATAGTGCTGCTAGAGGCTAGCTGCCGCTGATTAACGTCAGACCCAGCTATTCAATGCTAGGGCCATATGCAGCCATTGGATAGTGCTGCTAAAGAGGCTAGCTGCCGCTGCTTAACTTCAGACCCAGCTATTCAATGCTAGAGCCATATGCGGCCACTGGATAGTGCTGCTAAAGAGGCTAGCTGCCGCTGCTTAACTTCAGACCCAGCTATTCTATGCTTGGGCCATATGCGGCCACTGGATAGTGCTGCTAAAGAGGCTAGCTGCCGCTGCTTTACTTCAGACCCAGCTATTCAATGCTAGGGCCATATGCGGCCACTGGATAGTACTGATAAAGAGGCTAGCTGCCGCTGCTTAACTTCAGACCCAGTTATTCAATGCTAGGGCCATATGCGGCCACTGGATAGTACTGATAAAGAGGCTAGCTGCCGCTGCTTAACTTCAGACCCAGCTATTCAATGCTAGGGCCATATGCGGCCACTGGGTAGTGCTGCTGAAGAGGCTAGCTGCCGCTGCTTAACTTCAGACCCAGCTATTCAATGCTAGGGCCATATGCGGCCACTGGATAGTGCTGCTAAAGAGGCTAGCTGCCGCTGCTTAACTTCAGACCCAGCTATTCAATGCTAGGGCCATATGCGGCCACTGGGTAGTGCTGCTGAAGAGGCTAGCTGCCGCTGCTTAACTTCAGACCCAGCTATTCAATGCTAGGGCCATATGCGGCCACTGGATAGTGCTGCTAAAGAGGCTAGCTGCCGCTGCTTAACTTCAGACCCAGCTATTCAATGCTAGGGCTTATGCGGCCACTGGATAGTGCTGCTAAAGATGCTAGCTGCCGCTGCTTAACTTCAGACCCAGCTATTCAATGCTAGGGCCATATGCGGCCACTTGATAGTACTGATAAAGAGGCTAGCTGCTGCTGCTTAACTTCAGACCCAGCTATTCTATGCTAGGGCCATATGCGGAAACTGGATAGTGCTGCTAAAGAGGCTAGCTGCCGCTGCTTAACTTCAGACCCAGCTATTCAATGCTAGGGCCATATGCGGCCACTGGATAGTGCTGCTAAAGAGGCTAGCTGCCGCTGCTTAACTTCAGACCCAGCTATTCAATGCTAGGGCCATATGCGGCCACTGGAACTGCATATCTGGGTTCGCCGGTTAGCGATGAAGCTAACCGGACAGCATCAATGTTCAGCCACTGCTCAATTAGCTTATACAGAGAACGCTCGGCCAGTCTTTAAAGTGCCTTTTGCTGCGTTGTCATAGCCAGACAGCGGCTCAATATTGCTGTTGCCCGGTTATCATTAGCTGCTGCCTCCGCTCTGCCCCCAGAACACCCCAATGCTAGCCAGCGAGCGTCGGGACGTGCAACAGCAGCACCCACAGATATTCAGCAGCACTAACTGTGTTACTGCGTCTGAACATCCCAGCCAGGGGAATTAACGCATCTAGCAGGTCTGTTAACCATATTAAGCTCTTTAAACACCAGGTCAGCTGCTTTCAAGTCATAGTTTTGACAAGTGGGGTGGGTTCAAATCTCACTTCAGACAGTAAATTATGCTGGGGACTCTGCAAGACCCGAGCATCCAGCGACACTATCACTCCAGTAACCTGAACACAGAAGGGGCAGGAGTTGCCTACACCCCGAGAATATTACAGAGTACCGCCTGGCCAAAGGCACTGTCCCTGTGGGACTCGCTCTGCAGAAGCAAGCTGCAAACGTATGAACTGAAGATCATGTGGCGGCCTTACAGATCTCCATCACCAGAACTGAGTGGAGGTTGCCCACCAATGTGGCCATTGCCCTCACACAATGCGCTGTGATCCGGTGCTCAAGGGAGAGGCCAACTCACTCATAGGCGAGGGCAATACAGTCTGCCACCCAATGGGCAGAGTTTGCTTAGTCACAGGGAGCCCATCTACTGGGATCATAAGACACGAAAAGCTGAGGCCTGTGTCCCCTGGAAGTAGGACAGGACCCATTTGCAATCCAGTGTATGAAGTACTACTTCCTCCCTGCTGGCGTGAGGCTGCAGGAAGAAGGTGGGGAGGGCCACCTCTTGGTTGAGGTGGTAAGGAGATACCATCTTCGTGAGGAATTTGGGGTATGTGCACTACCCTGTTCTTATAGAACTTTGTAGATGCTGGATCTACCACCAGGGCTTGGAGTTCACTCACTCTTTGAGCGGACGTAAGGGCCACCAGAAAGGCCACTTTCCAAGACAAGTACCACAGGTGGCAAGTGGATAGATGGTCGAATGGTGGTTTGGTGAGCTGATTAGCTGGGAGAGCACCACGTTGAGATTCCACTCCACTGCCAAACGGCAGAGAGGGGGCTTAGATAACAGGAGGCACCGGAGGAACTTGGAGACCAGGGGCTAAGCTTGAGAGGGTTTCTCCCTCGATAGGGTGATAGCAAGCGGCTATGGCGCTCAGATGTACCCTCACAGAGTTAGATTTCAGCCCGGTGTGTGACAGGTGCATTAGATACTGGAGAACTAGTTGCACATGGCAGGAGAAGGGGGTTCTCCTCCCTTTTCAGGCAGAGAACCTTCTCCACTTAAAGGCATAAGTTCGTCTGGTGGAGCGTTTTCGGAAGCCCAGTGGAATCTCCTAGTCTTGAAGGACTAGAAAAAGGGACTGCTACTTCTGGAGAGAGATCTGCAATTGTGAGTATATACTTCTGGGAATTTTCTGAAAGGACTTCTTTGTATTAAAGCTAATTAATCTGTGAACCCAGTGTTTTTTGTTAAATCAGACAGAGCCTAGTAGCAGCAATTTAAGTTTAAATTTAAAACACAGAAGAGAACTTTCTGGTTACATGTCATACCCAGCAGAGAGCTTGTAGTTTAAATTTAATAGTCACTCAGGGCCGAGTATCAACAAAGTACTTTTAGTTTAAATTTAAAACACAGAAGAGAGTTTTCTGGTTAAATTTGGAACCCAGCAGAGAGCTTGTAGTTTAATTTTAATACTCACTTGGGGCCTAGTATCAGCAAAGTACTTTTAGTTTAAATTTAAAACACAGAAGAGAGCTTTCTGGTTAAATTTAGAAGGGTTCTAAAATTTAACCAGAAAGCTCTCTTCTTAAAACTAAGATCCAGACAGCAGTCCAGCAGCAAGATGGGGGCTTTCCAGTCTTTTGCATTGAGTGTCACATGTATGATTTTCTCCCAGTTGGTGAGAAGTCTTACATGTGCACTAGGTGCAAGGAGCTCTTTGCTCTCAGGGAACATGTCCGTTCTCTAGAGGCTAGAGTAGCAGACTTGGAAGACATAAGAAAGACAGAGAGGTACATAGACGAGACCTACAGGGATATAGTCCAGAAATCTCACCTTCAGTCTGGCAGCATCCCTGTTGCCATGGAGGAGAGAGGTCACATAACAGGACAGCATCACCCAGGTGTGGCAGGAAGTGATCCTGTAACTAGGACCTGTCCTCCAGGTGATGTAAAACCCTCTCACACCGAGGAAGTTTCTCCAGCGCCATGTGCCCATGAGGGAAGGGTTAGGACAGCCTTTATAGTTGGTGATTCATTCATTAGTCATGTAGATAGCTGGGTGGCTGGTGGATGTGAGGATGGCTTGGTAACATGCATGCCTAGTGCTAAGGTAGCGGACCTCACGCGCCACCTAGATAAGGTCTTAGATAGTGCTGGGGAGGAGTCTGCTGTCTTGGTACATGTCGGTACCAATGACATAGGAAAATGTGGTAGGGAGGTTCTGGAGGCTAAATTTAGGCTTTTAGGTAGGAAGTTGAAATCTAGAACTTCCAGGGTAGCGTTCTCTAAAATGCTTCCTGTTCCACGCGCAGGACCCAAAAGGCAGGCAGAGCTCCGGAGTCTCAATGTGTGGATGAGACAATGATGCAGAAATGAGGGTTTTGGATTTGTTAGGAACTGGGGAACTTTCTGGGGAAAGGAGGGGCTCTTCCGAAGGGATAGGCTTCACCTTAACCGGGATGGAACTAGGCTGCAGGCATTAACCTTTAAAAATGAGATGTTGTTGTTGTTAAGTGCTGTCGAGTCGGAGTCGACTCATGGTGACTCTCTGGATAGCTATCCTAAATTGTGTTCGGTCTTCAGTCTGGCGGCTCATTGTTGACAGACTGGTACCCGTAGCTGCTGTTATTGTCTCGATCCATCTCATTGCTGGCCTTTCTCTTTTGTGTTGACCTTCTATCTTGCCAAGCATGATGTCTTTCTCTAATGATCTCTCTCTTCGCATGATGTGTCCAAAGTATGAAAGTCGAAGTCTTGTCATCCGAGCTTCTAAAGAAAGCTTAGGTTTGATCTCCTCTAGTACCGACTGGTTTGTTCTTCGGGCAGTCCATGGTATACACAGTATTCGCCGCCAGCACCATAATTCAAAGGCATCAATTTTCTTCCTGTCTATCTTTTTCACTGTCCAGCTTTTACATCCATATGATGTTATTGAAAATACCATGGCTTGAAGAAGTCAAATCTTTGTATGGAGAGAGACATCTCTGCTCTTGAGAATTTTATCTAGGTCTTTCATAGCCATTCTGCCAAGAGCAATGCGTCATCTGATTTCTTGACTGCTTGTTGCTTCTTTATTGATAGTTCATCCAAGTAGGTTAAAGTTGTTCACAATTTCAATTTCTTCTCCTTCAACGATGAACCTGTTGATTATGCCAGTTGTCATGATCTTTGTCTTCTTTACATTAAGGTGCAGGCCTATTTTGAGACTATGTTCTTTGATTGTGAGAAGCAAAGGTTTCAGATCATCTTCACTTTCAGCCAGTAATGTGGTATCATCAGCATAACGAAGGTTGTTGATGAGTCTTCCACCAATCTTCACACCTCTGTTGTCTTCATACAATCCTGCTTCTCTGATGATTTGTTCTGCATATAAATTAAACAGGTAGGGGGAAAGTATACAGCCTTGTCTTACACCTTTGCTTATTTTAAACCATTCTGTTTCTCCTTGTTCCGTTTGAACTGTTGCTTCTTGATCAATGTACAGATTGTGCAAGAGTACGGATCAGGTGTTCTGGTATACCCATGCTTCTTAATGTGGCCCAGAGTTTCTCATGGTTTACACAGTCAAAAGCCTTGCTATAGTCGATAAAGCACAAATAGATATCCTTTTGGTATTCTTTAGTCTTTTCAAGGATCCATCTCACATCCGCAATGATGTCTCTCATTCCTCGCCCTTTCCTGAACACTGCTTGCACTTCAGGTACTTCTTGTTCCAGGTATGGTTGTAGTCTCTTTTGAATAATCTTCAGTAGAATCTTGCTGGTATGTGGGATCAGAGCGATTGTGCGATAATTTCCACAGTCAGTTGGATCACCTTTCTTTAGCATTGGTATAAGCACAGATCTTTTTCAGTCAGTTGGTGAAAAAGGAGATAGAGCAACTTTTAAACTAGATTTATTTATTTATTTATTTATTTATTTAGCTGTATTTATATCCCGCTTTTCACCGGGTCAAAGCGGTCAATTGGGAGATACATTTAACACGAGGGGATATGACACACATACGCTAATACTTACTGGGAACATGGGCAATGGAGGGTTAAGTGGCTTGCCCAAGACCACAAGGAGTACCTATAGGACTAGATAATAGGGGAAAGCCGACAGTCGCCCAAGAGCGCATGGTTCGGAAGAATGTATCCTTGAAGGATACTACCAAAAGCAGAGAGGTTCCAAAAAAGAGTAAAGTAGCCCAAATGCCCTCGAGTATGGAGCAGACAGAGCTTAAAGATCCCAAATTACCCATGCCTACCAATAGCCAGATTAATATGAATAAAATACAGTCTCTAAAATGCTTGTATGCAAATGCTAGAAGTCTAAAAAATAAGATGGGAGAGTTAGAATATATAGCACTAAATGAGAGGTTAGATATGATAGGAATATCAGAGACATGGTGGAAATAGGACAACCAGTGGGACACTGTGATACCTGGGTACAAACTATATCGTAATGATAGAGCTGATCAAATTGGTGGAGGGGTTGCTCTCTATGTTAGAGAGGGCATTGAGTCAGAAAGGATTAAAGTTTTGCAGGAAACAAAATTTGCTGTAGAATCTCTATGGATTTATTTATTTATTTTATTTATTTGTGTGCTTTTCTATACCGCCCCTTCCAGAGATCAGGGGCGGTTTACAGAGAACAAGTTGAAACCACTGAACATTGAATTACATAGAACATTTTGGCACAAGAAATAACTATGACACATGGTACATGTTTAACTATTTAGCAATTTAACTATTTACAGAGAACTATTTACAACAGTTGTTTACTATTTACAGAGAGCTATTTAAAAGCAGCATTGATGAGTTGATTATCATATAGTAGGACAATGTACACTGTTATCAATGAAGATATGGAATGGAGAGTGATACTTTGAATTAGGTAATTGAAATTGATTGAAATTCCATGTAAAAATGGGAAGGCGATGGCAGTGGGGGTGTACTATCGACCGCCTGGCCAGAATGAACAAATGGATGATGAAATGCTCAAAGAATTCAAGGAAGCTAACAAATGTTACAGTGCAGTAATAATAATAGTTGATTTCAATTACCCCGGTATCGACTGGGTCAGTGTCACGACAGGTCATGCTAGGGAGATAAAGTTCCTAGATTAAATAAATGACTGCTTCTTGGAGCAGCTGGTTCATGAACCGACCAGAGGGGAAGCCATATTAGACCTAGTCCTTAGTGGAACACCAGATCTAGTGCAAGAGATAAGGGTGTTGAGGCCACTAGGCAATAGTGATCATAGCATGATCACATTTGATTTAATTAGTGGAGGAGGGATAGTAAGGAAATCCACAGTACTACCTTTTAACTTTCGAAAGGGAGACTATGATAAAATGAGGAAAATAGTTAGGAAAAAACTAAAAGGAGCAGTTGCAAAGGTTAAAGACTTACATCAAGCTTGGGTGTTGTTGAAAAATACTATCTTGGAAGCCCAGACCAGCTGTATTCCACGCTTTAAGATAAGTGGAAGGAAGTCCAAAAAACTGCCAGCATGGTTTAAAGGTGAGGTCAGAGAGGCTGTTGTTGCCAAAAAAGCATCTTTCAGGAAATGGAAAAAAAGAGCCAAACGGCAAAACCTGGAAACAGCACAAGCACTGGCAAGTCAAATGCAAGGCATTGATAAGGCAGGCAAAGGGAGAATTTCAGAAGAAGCTTGCTGCGGAAGCAAAAACGTGAAATAAAGACTTTTCAAGTACATTCGTAGCAAAAAACCTGTGAGTCAGTTGGTCCATTAGATTATAGAGGAGTTAAAGGGGCACTAAGAGGCGACAAGGCGATAGCGGAGAGATTGAATGAATTCTTTGCTTCAGTCTTTACTGAGGAACATGTAGGGATGTTACCCATGACTGAAGTGTTATTTAAAGGTGCAGAAGAATTGAAGGAAATATCGATACATCGGGAAGATGTATTACAACTATTAGATAAACTGAAGAGCAGCAAATCACCTGGGCTGGATGGTATACATCCAAGGGTGCTGAAAGAACTGAAATATGAGATTGCAGACCTGCTATTAGTAATCTGTGAACTTTCATTAAATTCATCTGTAATACCTGAAGACTGGAGGATCGCCAATGTAACGCCAATTTTTAAAAAGGGTTCCAGGGGTTATCCGGGAAACTACAGACCGGTGAGCCTGACGTCAGTACTGGGGAAAATGGTAGAAACCATCATAAAGAACAAAATTACTCAGCATGTAGATAGTCGTGGCCTAATGGGAGACAGCCAACACGGCTTTAGACAAGGAAGATCTTGTCTTACTAATCTGGTATGTTTTTTTGAAGGTGTGAATAAACAGGTGGACAAAGGTGAGTCAGTTGATATAGTGCATCTGGACTTTCAGAAAGTCTTTGACAAGGTCCCTCATCAGAGACTTTTGACAAAACTAAAGAGTCATTGGATAGGAGGCAGTGTACTATTGTGGATCAGGAACTGGTTAAAAGATAGAAAGCAGAGGGTAGGGCTAAATGGCCAATTTTCCCAATGGAGAAAGGTGAATAGTGGTGTACCCCAGGGATCTGTGCTGGGTCCGCTGCATTTTGACATATTGATAAATGACCTGGAAATGGGAAATACGAGTGAAGTTATCAAATTTGCAGATGACACAAAACTATTTAAAGTTGTTAAAACCCAAGAGGATTGTGGAAAATTGTAAGAGGATCTTGATAAATTGGAAGATTGGGCATCAAAATGGCAGATGAAATTTAATGTGGACAAGTGCAAAGATATGCACCTAGGGAAGAACAACCCAAACTATGGTTACACGATGCAAGGTTCCACATTAGGAACCACCACCCAGGAAAAAGATTTAGGCGTCATTGTGGATAACATGTTAAAACCCTCAGCCCAGTGTGTAGCGGCAGCCAAGAGAGCAAATAGAATGCTAGGTATCATAAGGAAAGGAATGGAAAATAAAACAAAAGATATTATAATGCCTCTATATCGCTCCATGGTGAGACCGCACCTTGAATATTGTGTGCAATTCTGGTCGCCGTATCTTAAAAAGGATATAGCGTTATTAGAAAAGGTTCAGAGAAGAGCCACCAAAATGATTGATTTATTTATTTATTTAACATCTCTTATATACCGCACTATTGACAGCGCGGTTCACATGGAACAAAACATATACATACAGGGTAACTGTAGTGTATTTTACAAGTAACAGGGATTAGATAACTTGGAAAACAATGTAATCTAATTAAGTCATAAACAATGAACTATATACATTAAATGCAGTTAAGATTCACTAGGTCTGAAGATGGAGTGGCTATTTCTCTAGGGAAAGGTTTATATTGGAAAGTAACTTAGGAATAGGAAGTGCTTGAGACTTTTCCTGAATTGTACTAAATTGGTTATAGCTCTCAGTTCTGGTGGGAGGGTATTCCATGCTGTTGGGGCATGAATGCTGAAGGCTCTTTTAGACGCTTTCTTGGTGTATTTGACTGTTATTTTCGGGACGATTAGGGTATTTATTGCTGATGTTCTTCTGGCTCTGTTGAGGGCTTGGGTGTGTAGTAGGTTAGCAATGGTTGAGGGCGCTTGATTGTTTAGGGCTTTGAAGTTGGTGATTATGATTTTGTATTGGATTCTTGCATTGCTTGGTAGCCAGTGGAGTCTTTTCAGGATTGGAGTTATGTGGTCCGACTTTGATATTCCTTCGAGTACTCTGGCGGCGGTATTCATCGCCAATTGGAGAGGATTTAAAGTTGATTGAGGGAGCCCGCATAGGATTGCATTTGCAAAATCAAAGTGTGGCATCACTAAGGCTTGGAAGATGGTTCTGAAATCTGAGGGTTCCAGTAGGGGTCGTATGTGACGTAGTGTGCGTATCTTGTGATATATTAGTTTTGTTATATTTTTTATGTGAGTTTTCATATTGAGACGCTGGTCAAGGGTGATGCCTAGGTATCGTATAGTTGGTTTTACTGTTAATTCCTTGTCCTTTGTCTTTAATGTTGGGGGGGGTGAGAAGTTTTGGTTCTTCGTGATAAACATAACATCGGTCTTACTGTGGTTGATTCTTAGATTCTGTGTGAGGAGCCAATCTTCTACTGCTTCAAAGCATTGTATCAGTGGTGTGAAATCTGGATGGTCGATGGAGAATGCCATTAATAGGAGAATGTCATCTGCATAGGCTAAGCAGGTAACTTTAAAGGAACGGATGAGGTCACAGATAGGTTGCATATAGATGTTAAACTTTAATGCTGAAAGAGAGGAGCCTTGTGGTACCCCTTGATCTTGCAGGAATGGGTCTGATGTTCTTTCGCCCATCCTAACCTGTTGCCATCGGTTGGATAGGTAGGATTTACACCAGTTCAGTGCGGGTCCGTGTATTCCTTTTTCATTAAGGCGATCGATAAGTATTTGATGATTGACTGAGTCGAACGCAGCCGAGATGTCCATGAATATAAGGATGAATCCTTGTCGGATGTTGTCTATTCCAGTGATTAATGTATTAAAGAGAGTGATGAGGAGGGTTTCTACTCCATGGGCTTCCCTAAAGCCATGTTGTGCCGGATCAAGCGGAGCTTCAGTGTCTATATGTTGTTGTATTTGACGTTGGACCACTTTTTCGATTATTTTGGCTAATAGAGGGATGTTGGATATTGGCCTGTATGATTCTGCTCTTAGGGGGGTCCAGTTTATTGTTCTTCAGTAATGGTCTAATGGAGGTTTGTTTTAGGCTCTGAGGAAAGGTTCCAGATGAAAAAGATTTTTCTAGTATTTTATGTATGAAGAAGCTTACTTCACCTCTGAGCTCTCTTATCCAGGCTGCTGGACATGGATCATTTGAAGCAGTGGTAGCGTTGATTGAGGCAATAGTATTTTCAATATCTTTAGTTGATATCGTGTCAAACTTGGACAATATGGAAGACTGTCACAGTTTGGATAAGTTATGTGGGCCAGTGGAACAGGGGTCCTTGGATGTTTTCGCCATTTTTGATTTTAAGTAGTTGGCATATTCTTGAGGGTGTATGGCTTGTGTGTGTTGAGGGGTTGGTTCCTTTGCCAATGTTTTTACGATATCGAAGAGATCATGGTGTTTATTTACCGATTGCTTTAGGAGATTGGTATGGAATTGTTTCCTTCTATCGGATATTTCTTGGCGGTGCTTTCTGAGATATGAGCAGTAGGCTGTGTAGGCTTCAGTGGAGCGGGATCGTCGCCATCGTTTCTCAAGTCTGCGTAGATGGAGGAGAGATGTTCTTAGCTCGTTAGAATACCAGGGTACATGTGTTCGGTGATTGGATCTTCTTGATGTGTTCGATGGTTGAGAGTTGGTTCTGAGAGTGTTATCCCAGGTGTTGATTAGGTCATCCAGATCTGGTTTAGAGGTGTGGAGCATAGGAAGAATATTCTTAAGTACGTCTTCTCTAACAAAATGATAAAGGGGATGGAAGGATACTCCTATGAAGAAAGGCTAAAAAGGTTAGGGCTCTTTAACCTGGAAAAAAGACGGCTGAGGGGAGATATGATAGAAGTCTATAAATTAATGAACGGAGTGGAACGGGTAAACATAGATTGATTGTTTACGTTATCAGAATATAGAAAGACTAGGGGACATGCAATGAAGCTACAGGGCAAACTATTTAAGACTAATAAAAGAAAATATTTTTTCACTCAACGTGTAATCAAACTCTGGAATTTGTTACCGGAGGATGTAGTAAATGAAAATTACACTAACCTGGTAATTGTAGTTCCTGGAGGGTCCAGTTTAGTCCTCCACAATCGGGTAGTGCACCTCCTCCTGCAGCCTGGAGACTGGACCAATCAAATCTTCTGTAGTATATATGCAGACGGAGCTCCCAGAAGCCCCCAGTGAACTAGTAACAAAGCAAACTTAACGAAGCAACACATTATACTAAGAGAAAAAAATGTAGACTAAAGAATAAAATCTTTTCCCGCAATAAAATATCAGCTCCCTCCCCAAACGAGGAAGCCAGAACACTGCATCGCGCCCCTAGCGACGCCCCGGTATCAAAAGGACAGTCCACAGCCAAGATCGCAAGAGAACTGACTGAAAGTCAAATAGAAGGAATAGCACTCAGAAGAGCGCGGCAGAACGGAAAAGAGGAAGTCGTCTTAGGACCAACCCGTTCGGAAAAGCGCGCCGCACTAAACAACCTGATACTCGGGAGGGAAGGAGGACTAAACTGGACCCTCCAGGAACTACAATTACCAGGTTAGTGTAATTTTCATTTCCTGATCGGTCCTCCAGTTTAGTCCTCCACAATCGGGATGTAACAGAGCAGTTAACACCGGGCGGGACCTTGCCATCCGGCGCGCAGAACCGCCGAACCAAAACAGGAATCCCGAGCGGCTAACACATCCAACCGATAGTGTTTACTGAAAGCATGTAACGACGACCAAGTGGCCGCCTTACAGATGTCCGCTGGCGGAACTAGGCTATATTCCGCCCAAGAGGTCGCCTGAGCCCTTGTGGAGTGGGCTCGGATCCCCTCCGGAATCGGCCGCTGCTGCAACAGATACGCGGAGGCGATTGCGTCTTTGAGCCATCTGGCAATGGAGGCTTTAGCCGCCGCCTCCCCCTTCCGAGCACCTCCGAAGAGCACGAACAAGTGGTCGGTCTTTCGAAAAGATTCGGTAACCTTCAAGTAACGACGAAGCACGCGACCCACATCTAGACAGTGAAGCCCCTTGTCCACAGCCTTGGCGGAACCAGAAGGCAGTACCGGAAGGAACACTGCCTGATTCATATGAAAAGGAGAAACCACCTTAGGCAAAAAGGAAGGAACCGGACGGAGAACCACCCGATCCTGGGAAAAGGACAAAAAGGGTTCCCTGCAGGACAGCGCTTGGAGATCGGAAATACGCCTCGCTGAGCAGATGGCCACAAGAAAGACGGTCTTCAGCGTGAGATCTTTCAGAGACGCCCTACGGAGGGGCTCAAAAGGTTCGCGAACTAGGGCTCGCAGCACGAGATTCAAGTCCCACGGAGGAACGAAGATCCTGCGGGAAGGCCGCAAATGAAAAACCGCCGTAAGAAAGCGACGGATGTCTGGATGAGACCCGAGGGGACGGCCCAAAACTTTACCTCGATAACAAGCGACAGCCGCCAACTGGACTTTCAGGGAGCTAGCAGCAAGACCCTTATCAAAACCATCTTGGAGAAAACTTAAAACGACGGGCACGGAAACCGTCGCTGCACGGACCCCTCGCCGGGAGCACCAGTCTTCAAAGATTCTCCAAACTCTAACATAAGTAAGAGAGGTGGACGTTTTCCGCGCCCGCAGGAGGGTGGCAATCACCGCAGGGGAGTAACCCTTCGTTTTTAGCCGAGCCCTCTCAATGGCCAAACCGTAAGCGAGAATCGACCCACTTGGGGCATCCGCAAGGGCCCCTGAAGAAGAAGGTCCGGCAACGCGGGCAAGAGCCAAGGAACGCCGTCGCGCAGCCTGACCAGGTCGGCATACCAGGGTCTCCTGGGCCAATCCGGGGCCACTAGCAACACTCGACCCCGGTGGCCCTCGATGCGTTGAACGACCCGGCCGATCAGAGCCCATGGAGGAAACACATAAAGAAGACCGGACGTTGGCCACGGCTGAATGAGAGCATCGAGTCCCTCGGACATGCGTTCTCGTCGCCTGCTGAAGAAGCGCCCCATCTTGGCCGACTGAAACGTCGCCATGAGATCCATGATGGGCGGACCCCACCGATGAACTATTTGCGCGTAAACCTGCGGGTTTAGCTCCCACTCTCCGGGGTCTACCCGCACCCTGCTGAGAAAATCGGCCTGAACATTGTCTGTGCCTGCAATATGCGCTGCCGAGCTCGCCGGAAGACGAGTCTGCACCCAATTGAACAAAGCCGTCGCCTCCGATTCGAGGGCTACGCTGCCGGTGCCCCCTTGGCGATTGATGTAAGCTACTGTGGTCGCATTGTCCGAGAGAATCCGCACAGGTCGACCGAGGACCAGGGCTTCGAGGGCTAAGAGGGCTAGCCGCACCGCCCGTAACTCGAGCCGGTTGATCGACCAGGAGGCCTCCAGGGGAGAACATTCCCCCTGCGTGAAACGGGTTTCGCAGTGGGCACCCCAGCCGGACAGGCTGGCATCCGTCGTGAAGGGAACCCAAAGCGGAGGCTCCAGGGGAATCCCCCGCCTCAGGTTCTCGGAGGAGAGCCACCACCGGAGCGAACTGCGAACCGGTTTCGGGCAAGGTAATCTCATGTTCAACGAGTCGAACTGGTTGGACCAACGACGCAGGAGAGCGCTCTGGAGCGGACGCATATGGAAGCGCGCCCAACGCACCTCCTCCAGGGACGCTGCCATCGTGCCGAGGAGCCGAAGGTACCACCACGCGGATGGAGCGGGCATCCCCCGGAATAGGCGGACGAGACTCCGCAAAGCCAGAACACGGCGCTCCGGCAGACACACCAAGCCCCGCGCCGTGTCGAAGCGTACTCCCAGATATTCGAGCTCCTGAGTCGGGCACAGACAGCTCTTGCGTTCGTTCACTACCCAGCCGAGAGATCGCAAGAGAGCCACCACCCTGTTTGTGACTTGCACACACTCTTGGGTGGACTTCGCTCGAATCAACCAGTCGTCGAGATACGGGTGGACTAAGATGCCCTCTTTGCGCAAGGCCGCCGCAACCACTACCATCACCTTTGTGAAGGTGCGGGGAGCCGTGGCGAGACCAAACGGCATGGCCCGAAACTGGAAGTGGCCCCATGGAAATGCGAAGCGGAGAAACCGTTGATGAGACGGCCGGATGGGAATGTGCAGATAGGCCTCGGAAAGATCGAGGGACGTCAGAAACTCTCCTTGACGTACCGCGACAATGACTGACCGCAGGGGGTCTCCATCCGGAAGTGCGGCACCTTGAGAGCGCGATTCACGCCTTTGAGATCTAAGATTGGACGAAGGGAACCGCCCTTTTTGGGGACCACAAAATAGATGGAGTAACGACCGGCGCCTCTTTCCAAAGGAGGAACGGGAACTACCGCCCCCAGGGAGAGTAGCCGATTCAGAGTTACGCGGATGTCCCGCGTCTTTTGCTCTCCCTTGCTGGGTGACATAACAAATGAATCTTGAAGCGGGGAGGCAAACTCCAGCGCATAACCCTCTTCGATAATCTGTAACACCCACTGATCTGACGTAATCTGGGCCCAAGAAGGAAGAAAATCGCGCAAACGACCCCCGATAACCGGGCTTCCCTCCAGAGCCCGCCTCGCTTCATTGTGGCTTGCGATTAAAGGAAGAAGACGAGGAAGAGGCGGCTCCGGAGAAGCCTCGTCCTGCTCCTCTGAAACCACGAAACCCCTGAGAACGGGCCCCAAAGCGACCGCGCTGAGAAGTCCACAGTCGGGAAGAACGAAACCTGCGAAAGTCCCGAAACTGACCGCGCGCCGAGGGCGACGATCTATTGAGTTTAGGCTTATCTTCCGGCAGCCTACCACCTTTAGATTCACCTAGATCTTTTACCAACTTGTCTAGCGCCTCACCAAACAACAGCCTGCCCTTGAAGGGCAGCTTACTGAGGCGAGACTTGGAAGACCCGTCGGCCGCCCAGTTGCGTAACCAGATGGATCGACGCGCCGCCACCACGGAGGCCATACTATTAGCCAAGGAATGGATCAAATCATAAAGTAGATCCGCCAGGTAAGCCGACCCGGACTCCATGCGGGTAACTTCCAGCAACCCCTGCTGATCCAGGCCGGAGCCCGAGCGCAGACGCTGGGACCAACGTAAACAAGCCCGAGCAACCCACGCCCCACAAATGGAGGCTTGTAGGGACAAGGCGTTGGTATCGAAGGCTTGCTTCAACAAATTATCCACCTTCTTATCCTGAGCATCCTTTAAGGCCGCGGCGCCCTCAACCGGGATGGTGGTTTTCTTAGTCACCGCCGATACCGCAGCATCCACCCGCGGAGACTTGAACAAGTCCTTGTCCTTGTCGGCCAAGGGGTAAAGGCGATTCATGGTCCGAACACCCTTCAAACCGGATTCTGGTTGATCCCACTCAGATTGGATCATTTGCTCAACAACCCGGTGTACAGGGAACACCACCTGGGCGTCCCTGACCGCCTGAATGAGAGGGTCTTCTAGACCCTCATCTTCCAGAGGCCGAGCCACAGCTAGGTTAAGGGTCTGAAGGGACTCCGTGATCAAAGGGACTAGCTCGTCTCTACGAAACACGCGAATAATCCGAGCCTGATCTTCCGGCTCCGGGATCTCCCTATCCTCCAACTCGTCAGCCTCAGCATCAGGATCACCCTCCGTCTCAGCATCAGGGAAACAAAGGGTGTCCTGATCCAGGTCCACAAATTTGAGCCTCTTGGCGGCCGGCTGAGAAGAGCGCTGAGCCTCCCCTGAGGAGCAAGGAGGGAAGGACGCGGGCCACGCCTCCGGCAGCTGACCGGACCGGCTCAAGCGGAAAGCCTGATGCATAAGGAGAACAAAATCTGGGGAAAAATCCACAGGTGGCGCTGCTAGAGCCGCATGCTGCAACTCAGGGACAGACCCGTTGGACTGCGGTACCGAGCCAGACGGGTGAACGCCCGATGAAGGGACACTCTCCCCCGCTAGAGAAGCGTCACCAGGGAGAGGCAGCTCCTTCAGTTCAAGTGAATGTTCCAGGTCTGAAGAAGCTGAGGCACAGCCCCTGCAGATGCCAGAGTCAGACACCGCACCCCTGCGTGACCCGCAAATCACGCACTGCGGCTTGGTAGCCATCTGCTGATAACCTCCCAGCAAGCGGAAGAGAAGGGAGCAGAAATAGGGAAAGCCCACTCCAAAGGGACTAACCCGATGAAAATAAGCACTGGACCTTTTTTTTTTTTTTTTTTTTTTACAAATTAAAGATACTCCCTAGAATCCTAGGAGTGCCCTGAGCAAAATCGCCAGCTTAAAAAACCCAAAAAGGCCAGGGGAACCCGTGCACAAGTGTTAAAAAGTGGCTCTGAGAAGTCCCTTTAGAGCTTCAAAATGGCCGCCGCACTTGAGCACCCGCGGTAAAAAATGGCGCGAAAATACAAAGTAAATTGCAAATAAAAGAAACGGACTCAAATTAAGGGCACAGAGAGAGAAAAAACGAAATCTAAGCCAACAGTAGGAAATCGGGACGCCGGGGAGCAGACAGACCCGTTGAAAACAGCAACGGAAGGGAGCTGCAGTACCCGATGAAGGAAATGAAGGGAAATTCCTACCAGCTCTGCAAATCAGCACAGGATACAGCCAGCAGCTCTGAAGTACATGCAATGCTGGAACAGGTATGGCTCTTCCCCGTACAGCCTAGGGGAGAGCTCAACCGTGGCTGTCCAAATTCACCGGGAGGAAGGCAGGAGCCCAATGCAGGACTGGCTTCTCACCCCGGGAGGCCCCCTGTGACTAAGTTTTTTTTTTTTTTTTTTAAACAAATTAAAGAGACAGCTACCTAGGAAAGAAAAAGTAATGAAAGAAAGGGATAAAGCAAACCCCCAAAAAGACTAACTAGTGTTGCTCCCCCAAGTGTCACTAAGTGTGCCCAGGAAGGGCACACACGTCCCCAAGCTGCAAGGAGACTGGAAACACTGGGGGCTTCTGGGAGCTCCGTCTGCATATATACTACAGAAGATTTGATTGGTCCAGTCTCCAGGCTGCAGGAGGAGGTGCACTACCCGATTGTGGAGGACTAAACTGGAGGACCGATCAGGAAAGGCTGTTAGTGTAGCTGGATTTAAAAAAGTTTGGACAAGTTCCTGGAGGAAAGGTCCATAAACCATTATTAAGAAGGGACACAGGATATCAATGCTTGACCCAGTACAAGCATTGCGGAACCTGTGTCTTTTGGGGAAACTGCTAGGTACTGTGGTGGCGAGGACAGCCAGGTCCCTATGGAGATAGAAAAAGTACAAGCAGTTTCCCCTACTCAGAGGGAAAGGGAAATAAATGGTCATTTTAAAAGTGCAGCTAATGCTGAAAAAAACCTGTCAAAGGTTGTTGTCCAAAAGCCACGCCCCAGCTCTATGGTAACTGAGGGTGGTAATGCAGGACAGCTGGGGGCGGGGTGGAAAGATACTGGCCAGTCCCACGCTTATAAGCCCCAGAGAACAGGGAGAGAAAAGCAGGCAACAAGATTCGCAGGACAGCCAAGGCAGCCAAGGAGATTGCCAGGACACGAGAGGAGGAGAGCTGACTCTAATTCAGAGGCGGAGTCTGAGAGGGAGCCTCATTCGGAGCAAGAGTTTCACTTTTGCAGGAGGAAGAGAGACGAGAGGGCTAACTTCACCAGGAAACAGCATGGCCAGGGAGAAGGCAGAGAAGCATTGCTGAAGAAACTCCCCAAAGGTATTGCTGCTAAAGTTACTAGCCAAAGGTCTCAGGAAAAGTCCCCAGACAGCAACTGGAGGGAAAGATATCCCCTAAGCCAGCTCCAACAGTTTAACCAGCACCAGGGTTATAGGAAACCTGAGGGTGGTTCAAGAACCCAGGAAGGGCTGAGAAGGAAGCCTCTCAGTAAAGAAACTTTGAATGTTTTAAAACTGGTAAAACGTATGCTGAAGGATCAGGAAGTAACCCGTGCAGAGAACAGTGCTGTGTACCGAGGGAAGGCTCGAGGGGAACAGCTGTTTTCTAACGACGTCACAGAACAATCCTGTTCAGAATGTGAGTCAATGGACATCGGGGAAAATGATCTTTTGAGTGAGCCTGAAGAGGCTATGGAATGTGAGTTATCCCTGGTAGTGAAGTAAGAATGTTTAGAAATATAAGTGTGAAGAAAATTCCATTTCTGTGATATGCATGGTGTTTCAAAAGAGCAAAGAAGTTTTAATTAGTATGGCTGCTGCTTTAAATGAGACTTGCTAAGGAAGACGGTTGAAGTCTCTGGATAACTAATTGAAACCCTTAAAGCTTTTGAAACAAAGAAGAGAAGTTTGTTTTGCTATAATTTTGCTGCATTGAAGAAAAGTTTGTTTGCTAGAATTTTACTGCATTGAAGTTTCAATGAACATTTTTGAGTTCAGTTTAAAGCACTGTGAAGTGAAGATTTCTTTTGGAGACATAACATTTTGTTTGCTGAAGTAAGCAAGAGCAATTCTGACCCTAGTTTCTTGTGGATGTTTTGTACACGTGAATACCAAGCTTCATTTTGAAGTTCCCGCTATTAAGGGAGGCGAATAAAAATATTCCTGCGTTTGCTTTCAACTCTCGGCTCAGCACTTTTCATTACAACTACATTTGCTCAAATACTACAACTCCCAGAGGCCTTTGCCCTGGAGTTTATTGAAAGGAACATTCGCACCCCCTTTCCTCGTCAGGCAGCCGCCTAGGCGGGGGAAGGGTGTGACAGTACGTATGACCTAGATTGGCCACTGTTGGAAACAGGATACTGGGCTTGATGGACCTTGGTCTGACCCAGTATGGCATATCTTATGTTCTTATGTTTTCCCAGAAGATTGAAAGGGGCCCAACACCAGCCTTTCAGCAGCCACACTGTTAGTGTTAGAGACAGTCCTTTCTCAGAGTTTATAATCTAGACAAGACAGACAACACAATAGCTGGGGACAAGTATATGTCTAGAGGAATGGTAAGGAAACACATAGTTGGACAGCAGGAGACTATACGGATCAGGATCCAAAAGCAGCCTCGAAGAGGTGAGTTTTTAGCCTGTATTTAAAAAGGGCAGAGATGGAGCCTGACGTACTGACTCAGGTAGTCTGTTCCAGACATAAGGAGCAACAAGGTGGAACATAACGAATGCTCCACCTTGCCCCACAGATTTGGGGCACATATCTTACCACTTATACCGCTTTTTATAAAGTGTGTGCGTGCAAACAGGGCTGGCCTGACACATGTGTGAGAATGTTGCTTGCACAGGGCCCCGTGCTTCAGAGGGCCACGTGCCAACTTCATGACATACATGCTGTCTGAATGAGTGCGTCCCGGACTCCCGACCGTTTGAAGGGCGGGCCTGCATATGGCTGAAGCACCAGCTCACCTCTGCACAGCCACCGGAGTGAAGAGCAGCACTTTCCTTCGTTCCAGCAGCTGTGCTCTCTGGCACCCTGCCTGTGTGATTACCGGGAGGTTCAAAGGCATTTAAGCGCCCAGACTGCAAGAGGTGAGATGTGGCTTCGGGTCTCTCCGGCTTCCTCTCAGGCAGGCATGGGGATCTTCAGGGTGAGGAGGGTTAGGACTGGAAATGGGCTAATGGAGGGGCCTTGGACTGCAAATGTGTTGATGGGGGGCTAGGATAGGACTGGAAATAAGCTGATGGGGGGAAAGGCCTGGAAATGGGTTGATGGGGGCTATGATAGGACTGGACATTTATTTATTTATTTATTTAACAGGTCTTATATACCGCTTTATCATATACATTCAAAGCGGTTTACAATGAACAGTTACAGCAACAAGCTTTACATTGAACAGGGTTATTCAACTTGGAGGTTACATTGGGGTAGGAAAAACAATTGTTCTACCCCAATGTAACCTCTGGAAATGAGCTGAAGGGGGCAATGATAGGACTGGAAATGAGCTGATTGGGGGATGCTAGGACTGGAAATGGACTGATTTGGGGGGCTAGGACAGGACTGGAAATGGCTGATGTGGGGGCTTGGACTGGAAATGGGCTGATGGGGGGCTAGGATAGGGCTAAAAATGGGCTGATGGGGGCTAAGACTTAAAATGCACTGATGGGGGGGCTTGGACTTGAAATGGCTGATTCGGATAGGACTGGAAATGGGTTGATGGGGGGCTAGAACTGGAAATGAGCTGGTGGGTGGTTATGATAGCACTGGAAATGGGCTGATGGGGGGGCCAAGACTTGAAATGGATTGATGGGGGGGCTTGGACTGGAAATGGTTGATGGGGGGTTAGGATAGGAATGGAAACGGGCTGATGGGAGGACTAGGACTGGAAATGAGCTGATGGGGGGTTAGGATAGGAATGGAAATGGACTGATGGGGGGGCTAGGATTGGAAATGGGATAATGTGGGGTGATGGGAGAATGGGACCTGAAGGGAGTGGATGCAGCTGATGTTGGGGGAGGACTAGAAGGAGATGGGGCTGCGAGAGAAAAAAAAGAAGCTGAGAGAGCGAGGATGGAGAGGGGAAAAGATATTTTGTGTGGGAGGGAAGAAAAATCTACGATTGGCTGGGTATTGGGAGAGTAAGTGGGAATTGAGGATGGAAGGGTGACATTTGAGTGAATGAAAAGGAATAAAGAAAGAAATGGAGGAAAGAGCAAAAGGGGAAAGATCAATATGTTAAAGCAGATATAGAGAGTGAATGGAAAAAAACTAGAAGAGAGAAGAAAGGACAAATGGACAGCAGACAATGGAGAGTTAGCAGAAGTCACAAAGAAAGCAGAAGAAAGCAACTGGAGTAATTGCAACTGAAAAATAAAATGGGTTTGAATTTATTAACTGGAATATGATAGCTGTGGGAAATGTGCATTGCTAATGTCTTTGTGGGGGTTTTTAGTACAAGAGAAAATTAATTTATAGTTTTATTTCTCCAGTGTTGTTGTTCATTCCAAGTATGGCTTTTGGGGTTCCCAGTTTAATTATAGTCTTCATATTTCCAAATTGTGATCCCTTGTTCTATGTTTGGTGACAGTTTATGTTCTGCATGTGTAACTAAACTAAGGTATTCTGTTCATGTAGTTTCTATGTGACAATGCCACTTGTTCTACTTTTTCCAGTAGATGTATTCGTATTCTTTGAAATGTATTGGTTTAATAATTGCAGTGTTGCCTTTTGATAGGTAGGGTTTGGTGCTTTACGAGCCTGTTAGTGCTGTTATGATATGGCAGGTTTGCTATGAGTTCTAAATGGGCAAGGTTTATAGTACAGAGAAGAGCCACCAAAATGGTAAAGGGGATGGAAGGATACCCCTATGAGGAGATGCTAAAAAGGTTAGGGCTCTTCAATCTGGAAAACAGACGACTGAGGGAAGATATGATAGAGATCTATAAATTAATGAATGGAATGGAATGGATAAATGTAGGTAGATTGTTTATGCCATCAAAATATAGAAAGACTAGGGGACATGCAATGAAGTTACAGTGTAACCTATTTAAGACTGTTAGTGGTTATTAAGTGCTGTCGAGACGATGTCGACTCCTGGCGACCTCTGGATAGTTAACCTAAACTTTGTTCGGTCTTCAGCCAAGTGGCTCATTGCTGATAAAGTGGTGTACATAGCTGCGGTTATTGTATTGATCCATCTCATTGTCGGCCTTCCTCTTTTAGGGTGACCTTCTACGTTTTCAAGCATTATGTCTTCTCCAATGATCTCTTTGCATGATATGTCCAAAATATGAAAGTCGAAGTCTTGTCATCTGAGCTTCTAAGGAAAGCTTAGGTTTGATCTCCTATAGTATTGACTGGTTTGTTCTTTGAGCAGTCCACGGCATACACAGTATTCGTCACCAGAACCATAATTCAAATCACGAAGTACCACAGACACCCAACAATGTAACACCATCATGGTCGAGAACAAACACATGGCCCTATGTCTCACCTACAGAGCGCCCCGTGCTCCACCCGAAGAGCTAGCTTCAACCCTCGAGGCAGTCTGCGCAATTAGCTCAAGCCACAAACCCACACTACTGCTAGGAGACTTCAATCTTAAGTCCACCAACACCAAAGATGCAGAAGCATTCCTTCAAGCAATGAGTTTGCTTCAATTCATGCAAATAATCAACACCCCGACACACAGACACGGATCATCACCAGACCTCATCTTCGCACCCAACTATCTAACCACAAGAGGACTAATATCAACACCCACCATAACAGGTTCCTCGTTGTCATCTCTCCTGTTCAATATTTACATGCAACCCATCTGCAATATCATTAGATCATTTAGTGTGAACTGTTTGATATATGCTGATGACATACTCTTATACATGCCATTCTCTACAGTTCAAATGGACCTGACACCACTGGTAGATTGTTTCAATGCGGTCTCAGAATGGCTCCAATCCCAAAACCTCCGCATTCAACACAAGAAAACGGAGGTGCTTTTCATCGCGAGAGACCCCAACTTTATTCCTCCGTCACATGTAAGTGTCAAGGAAGCTGACTTGCAAACTAAAAAAACAATAAAATACCTTGGAGTCACCTTGGACCAACGTCTGGATATGAAATCTCACATAGGCAATATAGTCAAAGCTGTATATTTCAAAATCCGTACGCTCAGGCATCTGCACTCCCTATTGGACCCAGACGATTTCCGGACTGTATACCAGGCGCTAATCCTACCCCATTTTGACTTTGCAAATGCCATCTTACAAGGTCTCCCTCAATCTACACTGAGCCCATTACAGCTGGCTATGAATGCTGCAGCAAGGGTCCTCCACGGAGCCTCCAGCAGTGACTCCTATTCTCAAGCAGCTTCACTGGCTCCCTATCCACGGAAGGCTTATCTTTAAAACCTTACTCCTCTCATTCAAGGCCATCAATGGCTTTTCATCTTCCTCACTCACGGAACTCATTCACACAGTGCCCCCCAACAGATCCAGAAGAGCAACAGCTGTAAACCTGCTAATAACCCCGAAGGCATTGACAAAATGCAACATTTTATTTATTTATTTACATTCTCTTATATACCGTGCTATTCTGCATCAGTGCGGTTTACATTGAACAAACTGAAATTACATTGAACAGGGTATTATAACTTGGAGATAACTATTTTATAGGGAACATGGGCTATGGAGGGTTAAGTGGCTTGCCCAAGACCACAAGGAGCACCTGTGGGACTAGAAACCCCAGTACTTCCGGCCCAGGGTTGCTGTCCTCTGGTGGGATTTGAACCCCCGACCTTCCGGCCTGAAGTACCTTGCCCCAACCACTAGGCTACTCCTCCACTCCTCCACATTACAATGGCAAACAGGGCCTTCAGTCTCTACGTCCCCAAATGCTGGAATGCTCTACCATCCGACATTCGGGCCATTGTAGACCTAACTCAGTTCAGGAAGGCACTCAAATATCACCTTTTCCTCCAATACTACCCAGTCAGCAACGAAATCTAGGTAACCCCACCTAAGAAAGTAACCATTGTTAGTTCTGAGACAGTGCCAGCACCCCGCCTGCAATTTATGCACATATTTTCCTTATGTTATTGTTGCTTAATCTTGTTCTTTGTAATTATTTCATGTACATAGTTCACCCCTGTTATCCAAGTTTGTACTCCTGTTCTATGTAAAACCAAACAGCTTGTTGTTATGGTCATTTTGTTATAATGTAAACCGCGCTGATATCGAATAGTGCGGTATATAAGAAATTGTAATAAATAAATAAATAAACACCAGTACCATGGTCCGACCACCACATAATTGAAGTAAACATTGTACCACAAGAGGATAAACTAGACAAATATCCGGACAACACACCCACACAAAGAAGATTCAAGAGCTTCGACAGGGACCAGTTCCTACAGGACATGATACAACACCTAAACTCTGACACAGATGACCTAGAAGCCCAAATCACCAACTGGAACAACACCATATACAATGCTGCCAAAGCAACAGCTTATAGACACAGGAAACTTCGCTGCAACAAATTACAACACAAGCCATGGTACTCAAAAAACATACGAAACGAAAAGAGGGATCTCAGAAAAGTAGAACAGAGATGGAGACAGAACAAGTCCGAGTCCCAGGAATTATACCTAACAAAGCAAAAACAATACAACGAACGCATCAACCAAACAAAAAGGGAATACCATACAAACATTATATGCAACTCCAACAACAAACCTAGAGAACTATTCAAAATCGTAAAAACCCTCACCAAGGATCAGAAAACAGAAGACAAAGTGCAAATAGACCCACAAAAATTTGCGGACCACATCCAAGAAAAATTCCATTCGGCAGAACAAACAAGACCCAGCCCAGCCCCAAAGACTAACACATCCCCGAAAACCTGGGGAACATTCAACACCCCATCCACAGAGCAACTCTCCCACATCATCACAGCAATCAAGACAAGCACAGCCCCTACGGATCCCTGCCCAGTGACCTGGATCAAGGCCACCAAGTCAAGCTTCATCCACACCATACACAAAATGGTGCACAGCTCCCTAACACAAGGGTGCATGCCAAATCAACTAAAGCTCACCACCACAATAAGACCTATCCCAAAGAAATCCACACTCGACAAGAACAATCCAGCAGCATACAGACCCATCTCCAGCATACCCCTACTGGCAAAAATAATCGAAAAAACTGTACAGCACCAACTACAAGATCACATCGACAACCACGCTCCTCTGGACAACAGCCAACACGGTTTTCGCCCCAACCATGGGGTAGAAACACTTCTGCTATACCTCTTTGACAGCATTCTCCGCCTCATAGACAACACCATGAAAGGAATCCTAATGATCTTCATAGACATCTCATCAGCATTTGACACAGTTGACCACAAGACTCTATTGGAAAGACTACAGAACATTGGACTACACGGATCCACCCTGAAATGGTTCCACTCATACTTGACTGACAGACAGATACGGGTCAAGGTAGGCCACAATACCTCCTGACCCATAAAAGTCATACAAGGAGTACCACAAGGATCGGCCCTATCAGCACTATTATTCAACCTCTACATCCAGCCAATATGCGACATCATGAAAGATCACAACATACAATATACAATCTATGCAGATGACATCATGATATACACACCCATCTCAGTCGACAACCCGGACTACTCCAAAATAACAAACTGCCTCATGCAAATGACAAGCTGGTTTCAAAAAAACAACCTCTCAATAAACTACAGCAAGACGGAGGCACTGATCATCATGCGAAACTCGGACTTTGTCCCCCCACTCGACATCAAGATGAAAGACACAATCATACCTATAAAATCAGAAGTAAAGTACCTCGGAGTGACCCTGGACAAGGAACTGAACCTCCAATCACACATAAGCAGAACAACCAAAAGCTCATACCACAGAATGAGACTCATCAGAAGACTTAAGCCCCTCCTCACCCCAGAACACTTTCGTACAGTCTGCCAGGCACTAATAAACCCACTACTAGACTTCTGCAACCCAATCTACCTTGGGCTACCAAAACAGACACTCAGACCACTGCAACTCGCACAAAACACAGCCGCCCGCATAATATCTGGCACTACAAGACAAGAACACACCACACCAATACTGAAAGATCTGCACTGGCTCCCAATCAGCTCACACATCAAATACAAAACAATCATAAACATATTCAAGATCAAACAACACTCTTCAGCCATAAGCCTACACACACTCATACAACCTGACACAAGCACACGACCAAGGAGAAGAGGCACCTCCAATCAAGTAAACACCCCAAAAGACTTTGCCAAGACCCACAAGGACACTGCGGAACAAGCACTCTCCCTGGCTGCTCCATCAATCTGGAACACCCTCCCAGATTTATTTTATTTATTTATTTATTTACATTCTCTTATATACCGTGCTATTCTGCATCAGTGTGGTTTACATTGAACAAACTGAAATGAACAGATGAACTGAGACTAACCACAGACCTCAAGGACTTCCGCAAACAGCTGAAGACAACTCTGTTCATCGAACACTATGGACATGCCACATGAGCTACCAACCAAGCCAGAACATCGGACCCTCCCCCCCACCCTAAGCTTGTATATATGAATGTATAATAGCTCACGATGTATAATAGCGCACAATGTAGAAAGCACGACCCAAATCAAATACTCGCCACCACTAACACACAACACACACCACTGCATGAAAACATATGAACACTCCTTGATTGTTTGCCGTGGAAACCACCTTGATTGAAGGAGAAGGCGGTATAGAAATATTGTTAAATAAATAAAATAAATAAATAATTCAAAGGCATCAATTTTCTTCCTATCTTTTTCACTGCCCAACTTTCACATACATATGACATTATTGAAAATACCATGGCCTGGACACTTCTGCTCTTGAAGATCTTGTCTAGTCCTTTAGCCATTCTACCAACAGCAATACATCATCGGACTTCTTGACTGCTAGTCCTTTCTTTATCGATTGTTGATCCAAGCAAGTTAAAGCTATCAACTATTTCAATTTCTTCTCCATCAATGATGAACTTATTGATTTTGCCAGTTGTTAGAATCTTTGTCTTCTTAACGTTAAGGTGCAGATCCATTTTAAGACTATATTCCTTGATCTTGAGAAGCAAATGTTTCAAATCGTCTTCACTTTCAGTCAGTAATGTGGTATCGTCAGCATAACGAAGGTTGTTGATGAGTCTTCCACCAATCTTCACACCTCGGTTGTCTTCATACAGTCCTACTTCTCTAATGATTTGTTCCGCATATAAATTAAAGAGGTTGGGGGAAAGTATGCAGCCTTGTCGTATACCTTTGCTGATTTTAAACCATTCTGTTTCTCCTAGTTCCATTCGAACTATTGCATCTTGATCAATGTAAAGGTTGTGCAAGAGAACGATCAGGTGTTCTGGTATACCCATGCTTCTTAATGTGACCCAGAGTTTCTCATGGTTTACACAGTCAAAAGCCTTGCTGTAATCAATAAAACACATATGGATATCCTTTTGGTATTTTTTTTTTGTCTTTTCAAGGATCCATCTCACATCCACGATAATGTCTCTCGTTCCTCGCCCTTTCCTGAACCATGCTTGCACTTCAGGTAGTTCTCATTCCAGGTATGGTTGTAGTCTCTGCTGAATGATCTTAAATAGAACCTTGCTGGCATACAGGATCAGAGCGATTGTGCGATAATTTCCACAGTTAGTTGGGTCACCTTTCTTCAGTATTGGTATAAACACAGATCTTTTCCAGTTAGTTGGCCATGAATTTGTCTTCCAAATTTCCTGGCACAGCCTTGTAAGTATGGTAATAGCTTCAGCCGATTGCTGTTATACTTCAATGGGAATACCATCAATGCCCGGTGCTTTGTTCTTAGATAAGGCTTTCAATGCTGCTTAGACTTCTTCTTTCATTACTAATGGTTCCTGGTCATAAGGTACAGGTTGAAATGGCTATTGGTCCACTTGATCTTTGTGGTATAATAACTCTTTGTATTCTTTCCACCTTTTCTTGATCTTCTCAGCATCATTCAACATGGATCCTTGAGCATCTTGTAGCATTCCAATTCGAGGCTGGAATTTTTTCTTTAACTCTTGTAGCTTTAGAAAAGCCAATCTTGTTCTTCCTCTAATTTATTTATTTATTTAGACAGTTTTGTATACCACCTTATCCTTCAATCAAAGTGGTTACAACGCAATCGGGGGATACATTTAACATGAGGGGATATGAGACACATACACTAATACTTACAGAGAACATAGTCAATGGAGGGTTAAGTGGCTTGCCCAATAGCTTCCAATTATATTTCCTTGCATGTGTTATTGTAGTACTTCTCCTTGTCTTGTCTTGCTGTATGTTGGAAATCTCTGTTGAGTTCTGCGATTGCCTCTCTTTCTCCTCTGACTTTAGCTTCTCTGCATTTTGGAAATTTTTCAGTGTTTCTTCAGTCATCCATTTTGGCCGTTTTTGCTTTTTCACCTATGTAGAGACTTGTCGCTTTCTTCCAACACAACCTTCTTTATGTCATCCCATAAGTCTTCTGGAACTCTGTCATTTGTATCTAAAACAGCAAATTTATTTTTCAGGCAGTCTTTAAATTCCAGTGCTACATTCATGAGTGGCTTGCTCTTTTTCAACTTTAGCATGAGTTTGCATACTAGTAGTTGGTGATGTGTATGTACCCAGTTTTGTCTTTGTTGATGTTATCAAGCTTTTCCATCGTTATCTTCCACAGATGTAGTCAATTTGATTTCTGTACAATCCATTGGGTGAAGTCCACATGTACAGTTGGTGCTTGTGTTGCTGGAAGAAGGTGTTTGAGATTAATAGATCATTGGTCTTGCAGAATTTAAGACTAATAAGAAAAAATATTTTTTCACTCAAAATGTAATCAAACTCTGGAATTTGTTACCGGAAGATGTAGTAAAAGCTGTTATTGAGCTAAGTTTAAAAAAGGTTTGGACAAATTGCTGGAGGAAAGGCCCATAAACCATTATTAAAGGGGATCCAGGAAATTTTATTTATTTATTTAATGGTATTTATATACCACCTTTTCCTTAAATCAATGTGGTTTACATTGAACTCGGTTGTTTACATTGTAACAAAATGATTTCCATTCAACTCTGCAACTTGTATACATTGTAACATAGTCTGGGAAGGAATATACATGGGGGGGAAACACAATCTTTAACAATTTGATTCTTAATTTATTTACATAGAGGATTCATGAACAATCTTTAACAGTTTGATTCTTTACTTATTTACAAGTGTGATTTATTTACAATTTGGGGGTGATTCTTTGTTTATGTTTATGTTTATTTAGCTTGATATACCGCAGTTCCAGTTAGAGCACGGCGGTTTACAAAAATCAATCAATATACAGGAAGGCCAATGGGCCGGAAAAGGAAAGGAAGTTACAAAGTATGACAGGAAAGCACTCAAGACACTTAACTAGACATGGGTAAGGAGAGGGAGACAGAAGAGAGGAGGAGAGGGAAGTCACACAAAAGGGGAGGGGAGGTCAAAGGCAGTGGAGAAAAGATGTGTTTTCAGATCTCTTTTGAAAGTAGGATAGTGTTGCTCGAGTCTGAGAGAAAGGGGCAGAGAGTTCCAGTCGGCAGGGCCGATAAAGAAGAAGGCGGAGGAACGTGTGGATTGTAGATGGGCACGTGACGGAGATGGGAGGTGAAGACGGTTGATTGAATTGAACGAATTGAGCGAGTGGGAGTATGAAATTGAAGTAGGTCTGCCAGATATAGGGGGGTGCGGTTATATAAGACTTGGTGAGCCAGTGTGAGTATCTTGTAGCGTATGCGAAATTGCAGGAGGAGCCAGTGTAGGGGAAGAAAGAGAGGGGTGACATGATCACGAAGTGAGGAGTGAAAGATAAGGCGTGCAGCAGTGTTTTGAATACGTTGAAGGTGGTGCAGTTGTGAAAGAGGAAGCCCAGCAAGGACTGAGTTGCAGAAATCAATGAGTGACATTACCAAAGAGAGAAGAAGGGTGGCGAGGGCTTCAGGGGTGAGAAAGGGGCGAATGGACCGTATCTGTCGAAGGAAGAAAAAGGGGATCTTTGTAATGTGGGAGATGTGAGCATGAAAGGAGAGGTCGGAGTCAAAAATTGCACCTAAATAGCGAAAACTTGTGACAAGAGGAATCGACGAGCCTGAGTGTTTATGTGGTATTGTTTCTTATTCATTTTCTAGTGCCTGAGAGGAGGGAGCGTTTGTATTATTCTTTGAGATATTTATTTATTTTATTTATTTAACATTTCTTATATACCGCCTTTCATGATATCAAGGTGGTTTACATTAAACAAACTGAAATTACATTGAACAGGGCATTATAACTTGGCGATAACTATTTTACAGGGAACATGGGCAATGGAGGGTTAAGTGGCTTGCCCAAGACCACAAGGAGAACCTGTGGGACTAGAAACCCCAGTCCTTCTGGCCCAAGAGTGCTGTCCTCTGGTGGGATTTGAACCCCTGACCTTCTTGCCTGAAGTACCTTGCCCCTACCACTAGGCCACTCCTCCACTCCAAAGATATTGCCAAAGGGTTCAATAAACAAGAATGTCTTCAACTTTTTCCTGAAGTCTTTGGTGTTTTTCGTGGTTCTGATATCCTCAGGGAGGGCGTTCCATAAACTTGATGCAAATAGTGATAAAGCCCTGTCAGAGGTGGTCTTCCTTGTTTTGGAGAATTCAGCTGGAGTAGATAGCATGTTTTTGCTGTTTGTTCTCGCTGGGCGGCTCTCAGGATGTTTTGTTATTAGTTCTTGAAGTGACTGGGCTGATTCATTCTGCAGTATTTTGAATATGTTCATAGTTGCCTTGAATCTTACACGACTCTTTATCGGAAGCCAGTGTAGCTGAGCCAATACTGGAGTTATGCTTTCTTGTTTCTTTGTTCCTGTGAGAATGAGGGCCACAGTGTTTTGTACCATCTGAAGCGAGTGGATAGTGGTAGCTGGTAGGCCTTGGTACAGTGAATTGCAAAAGTCGAGAAGTGGCATGATTATTGCTTGTAAAACTGTTTTGAAGTCGTTATGGTTTAGGAGGGGCTTTAGTTTCCGGATGATTTTTAGTTTATAGTATGCATTCTGTGTTGTTCTGTTGGTATGTGCCTGTAGGTTTAGGTTCTGATCAAGGATAACTACTAGGTATTTCACTTCGCCTTTGACAGCTAGTTGTCTGTCATCTAGGGCTGTGCTGTGAGGAGGAGTGAATCCTTGTTATTGTGCCCCAATACAAGCATTGTGGAACCTGTGTCCTTTGGGGAAACTGCTAAGTACTTGTGACCTAGATTGGCCACTGTTGGAAACAGGATACTGGGCTTCATGGACCTTGGGCTGACCCAGTATGGTATATCTTATGTTCTTACTTCCTAATGTGCCTGGCAGTTGGCACTGGAGAATGGTAATGTAGAAATCTGGTAGTCTTTCTTTATCCTCACTGCCCATGCAAATGGTATTCAGACACTTGTTACAAGGAATGTTTACTAAACGTTAATGCACATTCACAAGTGTTAATGTGCGTTAAGTACAGGAACACCCATTTATTTCTATTGGTACAGTGGACAACCCGGACTACTCCAAAATAACAAACTGTCTCATACACATGACCAGCTGGTTTCAAGACAACAACCTAACCCTAAACTACAGCAAGACCAAGGCACTAATCATCACCCTAAACACCGAATTCGTCCCTCCACTCAACATCAAGGTAAACAACACAACCATACCCATAAAACCGGAAGTAAAATACCTCGGAGTGACTCTGGACAAAGAACTGGACCTACAATCACACATAAGCAGAACCACAAAAAACGCATACCACATGATGAGAATAATCCGACACCTTAAACCCCTCCTCTCCCCGGAGCACTTCCGCACAGTCTGCCAGGCTCTAATAACCCCAATTCTAGACTTCTGCAACCCAATCTATCTCGGCCTCACAAAACAAACACTCATACTGCTGCAACTGGCACAAAATACAGTGGCATGCATAATATCTGGTACAGCAAGACAAGAACACATCACACCCATCCTGAAAGATCTACACTGGCTTCCAATCAGCTCACGCATCAAATATAAGACAGTCATAAACATATTCAAAATCAAACAACAGTCATCAGTTCTCAGCTTACAACCAATCATACAATCTGACACAAACACATGACCGAGGAGGAGGGGCACCTCCGTGTCAACACACCAAAAGACCTCACCAAGGTCCACAAGGACACCGCGGACCGAGCCCTTTCTCTGGCTGCACCAGCAATTTGGAACGCCCTCCCAGATGACCTCCGATTAACAACAGACATCAAAGACTTTTGGAAGCAGCTTAAGACAGCACTATTCATCGAATACTACAGGGATGTCACATGATCTACTCGCCAGTCAAGACCGCAGACCAACCCCCCCCTTTCCCCATGTTCATAGGAATGTATAATAGTGCACGCTGTAAATAGCTCAGCATGAATCTACTGTACACCACACACACACACACACACACACAGTATCACTGCATGAACACACATAACCCATTCTTGTTGATTGTTTGCTGTGTGAGACCGCCTTGATTGAAGGAGAAGGTGGTATAGAAATCCTTTTAAATAAATAATTAATTAATATTTAGTAAATGTGCCCCTAAATCCATTGCCAGGAGAAAAAAAGAGGCTTGTGAAGGGCTCCTTTAAAAGCCGCCTAAAATTTTAGATGGGCAACATATACATTTTAAAATAAAATAAATTAAATGTATGCTAATGAGGTCCAGTGGATATGCAAATAAGGCCCTGCAATGAGTATTTGCACATGACCCCACATCATCCTTGGGCCGCCCCTGTGTGCAAAATACGTACGTGACGACATGCATTAAACTAAGCGACTCCTATAAAATTACTCTCATGATGCTTAAGTTGTCCTAAGCTGTGACTTCAGAAAGTGCTGTAGAAAAGCAAATAGGATGAGCCCGTGTGTGTGCAGAGAAGAGTGAGCGAGTCTGCTTTCATGCTCCGTGTAACCCTGTAAGAGGGCTTGATGGGTTCGTAGATTGATGAGGAAATCTCACTCATGCCTGAAATAAAATACTGTTCATACTAAAAGCCACGGCCTTGGTTGGCTCTGGCACGGAATAGCTGATTGACATGTGAGGATGCAGGAAAAAAAACTGCCAGACCAGACAATGTTAATTGAAAAAGGGATTTGTAGCTTTATGATTAATCATTCATAGCATCTATTTAAATTATTAACCAAAGTTATCTGACTTGGAGAGTATTAAGTTTCTATACCTGAAATGTTGCATTGTAATTTTCAGATTCATAGCCAGAAGAAGGCCTTAAGCTTTTTGTCCCCTCTGATGACCTCTTCTATGTAACATGTAATCACTGGTTTCCTGTAGATATGGTCTCAGTGTGACCATGGGCCCCTCCTCTTCCGGGGTAATTTTAAGATTGCTCAAAGAGGTCTAAAGTCCCTGGGCACATTTTACTGAAGCCCTAAAACAATGTATTGATGACAAATGAATAACAAATAACTCTGTATATAGTTTAATTCTGTTCCTTTGTACATAGTTCACCATTTGTTAATTGTTAAATGTAAGTTCCAATTTGTTATATGTAAAAACAGCTCTCCCTGTTTACTGTTGTTCTATGTAAACCGCATCTGATCAATGGAAGGAGCGATATATAAAAAATCTGTTAATTAAATTAAATTAAATTTACTTGTGGACTTTAGAATAATTGGCTGAATGAACGTAGGTGAAGATATTCATTTTGAAAGTGCCTACTTTTGAAAAAGTATTTGCCCATAACTACACCCGAGAATTTGTGAGGGGAGTCTGCCCAAGCAAAAAGGCAAAGGCATACATACTTAGGAAAAGTATTTCCAAAACCCAAGATCAGGACTGTTTTGGGATTTGTTAGTAAAATCCATTGCTAGAGAAAATGAGATTGGAAAGTAATTTAGTCTCAGTTTCCAAAGACCTAAAGGAAATGGGTAAGGCAAAGAACTCTCTGGCTCATTGTCTTTAGGATTTTTTTTTTATAATTTTGATTTTTATTTAGTACATTGCAAAAAAACACATCATTTTTCAGCTGCTTTACTGGTTTAACCTACATCCAACAATATCCATCATCACAACGTTCATTTGTTTACCTTTCTAGCCTTTCCATACAATACTTAAAAGTCTAGGTTCCTCTCCAATTTACCTATATAATTTTTTATTATTTTACTATTCCCTTCTACTCCCCTCCCCCCTCCCCCCATCCTGGATCCTGCAGTGTTCTCCTCCTTCTTATAAACAATTTCCTTCTATACTCTCAATTAGTATCATGCAACCACTCAACGTACTTTTGCCATCTCCTTTAAAAGCTCTCAATCCTGTGCACTTTATACGCATTAATCTGACTCATACTATAAATATATGCTATTCTACTTAATATTTTTCAGGTGCTGGTGCTCTCACAGACCTCCAGCCCTTCGCTATTTCCATCCGTACTCCAAATGCAAGCATCTTCAACATATACACCTTGTCACTCTTCGGACCCCCCCCCCCCATTCATTTAGTAATATTCCCACAGGTGTAATATCTCCTACCCAGCCAACCATCTCCCGCATGAGATCCTTCAACCACTGCCACGTTTGTTATAGGACTGGACAGCTCCACCACATATGCATATACTCCCCCCGTTCTCCGCACCCCCTCCAACACATCGCATCATTTTATCTCCCCATCTTACGCAATCTTACTGGGGTTAGATACATTCAGATCATCTTATAACAATGTTCTTGGATTGCTGCCGAAACCACTGGTATTTTAACCCCATCATATACTTTTTCCTATCTCTATACATCCCAGTGATCCCCCAAGTCTGCCTCCCAGGCTCTCATATGCGTTCCTTGATCCATGGGGGCTACTCAAGGCCTTATAGAGCCTAGAAATCACCCCTCTTGATAAGTCCCCCACCCTAAACATCTTCTCAAAGGGTGTCTCTGTGCTTTTCAGGCCTTCTTTTACATCTTTTCCCCCTAAAAAATGTGCCAGTTGAAAATAGCCCAACCAATCACTCTGTGCTATTTGGAACTCTCGCTGGAACGCAGCAAATGGCCTTAATTGACCAGCCTCAGTTAATACCTGCCCCATACACTGTAACCCTTTCTCCTGCCATCTTTGGAATATCCCAGAACTTTCTCCCACCAAAAACCCCTCACAATGTGTAATCCGCTGTGCCCTAATATTTCCTCCCACATGTGTTAGCACATTATGTTTCCTATCCCAGGCTCTAAATGTATTTATCATGTATGGGTTCTTGACTAGTCCTCGTTCTCTCTCCGCCCTATTCTTCCACAACAAATCCATAATATAGTTGGGTCTTACCATCACCTGTTCTATTCTACCCCATTGAGGCCCATCCTTCTCCAGCCTCTACCCCATTATCGTTTGCAACTGAGCCGCCTCATAATATCTTCCAGTCTCGGGAACCGCCAGACCACCCTCCTTTTTTACTCTGTACATTATTTTCCTTTGCACCCTAGGGGGCTGGCGTCTCCAAATAAAGTTGAGGATTCTTCTCTGCACCAAATTTATCATGGCTGTGGGAACTTCTATAGGCAAGGTCATAAACAGAAAAAGTAGTCTAGGCAGTATATTCATCTTCACTATGGCTATACTTCCCATCCATGAGAAGATGGGTTTATCCCATCTTACTAAATCCGTTAGCACATTCTTTACAGTTGGCTCATACCGGTAGTTCAGCTGATATAATTCAGACCCCTCCGCACTAATCTGGATCCCCAGATATTTCACACTTTTTCTAGCCCATTTAAATGGAAATGTTTTCTGTATCCTACTGTCTTCCTGTGAATTCAACCTTAATTTAAGCGCTTCTGTTTCTCCCATATTCATTTTATAGCCTGATACCGCATTATATTTCATAATCTCCTGTACTAGTACTGGTATCGTTTTTTCAGTGTGTCCTAGTGTATACATCACATCATCCGCAAATAATGACATTTTATATTCCTCCTCACCCACCTTTATTCCATGTATTTCCTTATTCTGCCTTTCAGCCAGTGGTTCTATTACCATTGCAAACAGCAAAGGAGAAAGCAGGCAACCCTGCCTTGTACCCCTGCCTAACTCAAACTGCTGTAAATAAACCCCATTTATGAGTATACGTGCCTTAGGCTCTTTGTAGAGTGCCTCTATCCATTTCTGAAACTTATCTCCCAATTCCATCTTCTTCATAACTGCAAACATAAAAGCCCATGCTACTCTATCAAAGGCTTTTTCCGCATCTACTGCAATCATTATAGATTCTGTCTGCTCCCTTCGCACTTGCCATATTAAATTCAACAGCTTACGCACATTATCACTTGCTTGCCTGCCCGGAATAAACCCTGCTTGGTCCTCCTTTATTAGCCCTGGAATATATTTCTGCAATCTAGCCGCCAATATTTTAGCTAGTATCTTAGCATCCAAATTTATAAGTGAGATAGGTCTATATGACTCACACTTCCCATGGTCCTTCCCAGGTCTAGGTATAACTACCACACCAGCTGTTTCCATAGAGCTTGGTAACTTCTCCCCTTTCAATACTTCATTAAAAACATCCCGCAGGATCGGACTAACCTCCTCACAGAAAGTTTTATAAAACTGGGCTGTAAATCCATCTAATCCTAGCACCTTACCCTGCTTCAAGCTCTTTATAGCTACTTCCTCTCTAACTATCTCTCTATTTATCCACTTCTGCTGCTCTAAATCCAATTGGTTCAATGTGGTCTCCGCCAGGTACCTCTCTATATCTACTCACTCTTCTTGTTGCTCTGATTCTTACAGCTTACCATAATATTTCCGAAATACTTTCTGAATATGTTCCGTACCCCGAAACCACTTTCCCTGTTCATCCTTTATTTTCAGATCTGCTGATGCACCTTTTCTCCCTTAGTTTTCTGGCAAGATATCTGCCTGGCCTATTGCCCTGTATATAAAACTCATGTTTTAGTTGGTTTAACCTATAGGTATCCTCAACTTCGTGTAAGGCTCCTAATTCTTCTCGTATTTTCCGAATTCGTTGTAGCCGCTTTCTTCACCCTCTCTGCTTGTGCATTAGTTCTTCTGATCTCAACTCTTAACAACTCCCGCTCTTTCTGTTCTTTTCCTCTCTTCCGTCTCGCCGCCAAGGCTATACACTGTCCCCTTACAACCCATCCCATACACCAGCCGGCTCCACTTCACCCCCCTCATTATGACACATATACTCCCTTATAGTGCTCTGTATACTTTTTTGCCCTTCCAACTCATCTATAAGGGACTCGTTGAACTTCCAGAAACGCAAACCTCCTCCTTCCTTTCGTAACCTCAAGGAAGCCTCCACCGGGGCGTGGTCTGACCAGCTTATAGGCCCGATCTCCACCTTCTTAACTTGTTCTATTATCCTCCCATCCACCCATATTATATCTCCCTATACCTGGTCTGGTTCACTGAGTCTGTATTGCTTTCACCAGTCTCCGGATTCTGTTGTCAGTACAGTGGTGGAGTCCGCCGTCACCTACACGAGACCGTTGAACTGAACGGGACGCGTCTCCCCGTCCTCAGCGGTGGCAGCCTCCTCCAGTGATGATATGATCCCGGGACAAGCGCCCAATCTGTAATAAACAACCATACGTTTTTGCCACAATAACAGACACTTCAGTGAAACCAAAGTTTCTTTTATTTATTTATTTATTATTCAATCTTGCAAGATGGGTGGCCATAATTTGTTATTCGTGACCACACTTTGTCATATGAACAGTTCCATATTTATTACATTCATTTTTCTACAAATTCCTCCCCTATTATTCTATTGGTGTAAGTATTTCTAATTTCCTACCTATTAGTGATTGTTAATTAGGTCATGTGAATCTCTGCCTCCATTTACTTCTCTTAATCCCTGCCCCTTTTACCCCCTTCCCTCTTTTTTTTACCTGATTCCTTTTATGGTTATATTTCCGGTTTTATGGTTTCTCAGAGATCCCCCCTCCCTTCTCTTTTGTCCGTGGCCTGTTTTTTCCTGTTTTTCAGAGTTCTTTTCTTTTCTCTGTATCTAGCATTTTTTTGTATCAGCATGTTTCAGTGTTCTTGTCCTTGAGTTTCTAAGTTTTATGTGCAATAGTGAAGCAGCGAAGTGCAGACAATGAATAAATCCAGGAGTCAATTTACAGGGTCCAAGCCAATTTATTGTGCACAAGGCCCAGTTAGTCAAAGCTTCAAAAAGGACTGAGCAAAGTTCTTACAGAGACATATTCATTTATACATTTCTTTCCAGTTTGATACATGCAAACTTTCTATTGGTTCCAACGCCCTCTGCACCTGTCCAATCAGAGATCCCTCCTGGGCCTAGCACCCAGCTCCCTCCTCTAGGACTGTTCTAACAATGGTGCAGTTTCTAGGTTTGGATACTTCTCTACTGCAAGGTCGTCCCTGGCTCTAGGAATGCAAGTATTGAAACATTTCTATTTTCACAGCACAAGAGAATAATGAAAGATTTATGCATTCATGAAAACTTCTTATTAAGCAGTTTAAACAGTTTTCTCAAACTTTTACAGACTTTGGTTCTTTACTGAGATGGGGGATGGAATCAGGGCCTTACTTACAGGCCTTTCATATTTGCAGACTATTATAGGCCATAGCCTGCCACATTCCCCCCTTTGATTATTCTCACCCGCTAGTGAGAAAGGGTGAGAATTAAATCACATATTAAACTTGCGTAACAGCCTCATCTTGGGGTATTGGGGAATATTGCCACATAGCTAATATTTTCGTAGCTGCCTTCCATTCTACAGTGTTATCAATAACTGAGGTTATCATGCGTAAGCAAAGGGGTAGGAGACATGGGAGAAACAAGCAAACAGCCAATATGAGTAATACAATAAGCACAAGGGTCTTCATACCTCCTAACCATGAAAATACTGAATCAAACCACCCATCAAGCTTTAGGCCATGCCAGGTCTGGACAGGCACAAATGTTTGCTTTCTCATCTGGGTAGCTATATCTTCAACAACATGCCCATTATTATCAATCTGCAAACAACAATTGCTTAAATTCAATTTTCCACATACTCCACCTTCAGCTGCTAACAAATAATCTAGAGCTAAACGATTCTGATAAATAGCTGTACGCATCTGTGTACTTTGCTTAGCTAAAAGAGTTAGTGCTTTACTGGTTTCATTGGTTATTATTTCAACTACAGCTTGTATAATACGATTTATCATATACACAGGAGTACGATATCCCCATGTACCATCTTGCTCTCATGTAGCAGGTCCATAATATGAGATAATTCTCTCAGGTGGCCACTCCTCCTCCCCCCATTTGTCCCAATGGCCTATTTTCAAGACCTCTCGTTTCTGTCGACTTCTGTACACAGGATAACCCAGTTGTTCTCCATGGGATGTAGGCAAAAGGAAAAAGGAAGGTCGTATGGTTCCTAATGCACATGCTCCTCCCCAATGGTGAGGAAGCCTAGCATATGCTCTGGTTCCACAAATCCAGTACAGTCCAGGTGGTGCTTGCCAGGAATTATAAGCTGCTAGATCAGTCCAGATACTGGCAAGATTAGGGAAACGAACTAGAGGGTTGGAGGGCTCTGAAGCATTGACTCCTGACCACCAGGACGTCTTCTTAGTGGTACTGTTGTAGAACTTTTGGTTGAGACAGACCAGCTGTCCAACCTCCATATTAAACTGTGGTCCTGAGCGAGCAAAACACAAATTACCAACAATGGGGTGGGCCAGTACCCACTCACTAGTAGTATTATGTAAGTCAGTCTGGTTGTAAGGAATAGAATAGTTCACTTCTTGCGCCTCCCAGGGCCATTGGTCTCCCATCTTAGTTCCTCCACAGAAGAGGCAGTCCAAAATGTGGAGACTAGATGCTACTGCTCCGGCAAGCTCAAGGAACAAATTTTGGGAGATATGAGGAATCTCAAACTCTGCTTTCATGGCCTCATAAAAAGAGTGATGTATTTGATAGGGTGCGGATATATGAGCTTTAGTATTCAACCGTATATGTATGATGGTTCCAGGATCTATGCCTCCTCCTGCTATACGCAATCCAAATCTGTATCCTTGCTTCCACTGGCTAGGAACAAATATGAGGAGTTGTAGGGGATTGCAGGCCCCCTTCTTGCATTTCTTGGGCTCAGGTAATCGGACCCTTGTCAGGGTGCCTCTGCGATTATCTCCATCCCGCCCCATAGGTGCATTAGTTCAAGTAGCAAAATATACGCATTCCCATTTTGGACAGAAGTAGGCATCTTTAGATGCTGTACTGTAGCCGGTGGTTGGGGAATTCTTTCCGGTACACTGTCCCCATCCATAGGCTCCTTCTGGACACATATATTTATCATCATGATAGTAATCTTGTGTTCGCGGAATATCTACAATCTAAGCTGCTAACAACTGACACCATCGCAACAATCCCCGCTCAAGACTCCATCTGCCTATCTAACCTATCTATGTTCTCCACACCATCAAATAAACATGTCGAGAACATTATTGCTGCCCTTAACACATCCACGGCACAAACTGACCCTTGCCCAGCCTTTTGGATAAAGGAGCTACGAAGTGATCTTAGCCCTCTCATCACTAGAATGATGAATTTATCCTTTACATCTGGGTCTTTCCCATCAGCCCTCAAGAGAACATCCATTAGACCCCTCTTGAAGAATCCCAAACTCGACTCACAGAAAGTCGAATCTTATAGACCCATAGCTAGTATTCCCTTTCTAGCGAAAGTAATTGAAAAGATAGCTCAAAGTCAAATACAGGATCACATCGACACTGCATCCCCTCTAGACCAATGCCAGCATGGTTTCAGAGAATTCCACGGTGTGGAACCCTCCTCACTACCCTCTTCAACATCATCATCACAGGCATTGACAACATCCATCAAGGCTTTGTGCTTATTTTCCTGGACATTGCCGCTGCTTTTGACTCTGTACATCACGATCTGTTACTAGGGCGGCTAAAAGAAAAGGGCATCAACGACACTGCCCTGGTATGGTGCAGATCATACCTGGATCAGAGATGGCAGTATGTAACTTCAGGAACAGCAACATCCACACCTTTCCATCAAAAACAGGGTGTGCCTCAAGGGTCATCCCTATCATCACTCTTATTTAACATATACATACAGCCAGTCTGCAACATCATCAAATCCTTCAAGGTCGACTGTCTAATATACGCAGACGACATTCTCCTCTACATGCCTTTTTCCACACTCAACATGGATCTTTCACCGATAACCAAATGCTTTGATGTAGTGTCTGAATGGCTTCAATCTCAAAACCTCCGCATTCAGCACAGGAAAACGGAGGTTCTCTTCATCACTAGAGACCCATTGTTCACCCCCCCTTCCCAGTTAAAAGTGAAAGAAGCCGAACTCCAAACTAAGCCTTCAATCCGATACCTGGAGGTCACCTTGGACCAGCATCTGGATATGAAATTACATATATCCAACGTAGTCAGAGCGATTTATCTAAAAATCCGGACACTCTGCCACCTTCGCTCCTTGCTTGATCCTGAAGACTTCCGGACTATATTCCAAGCGTTAACCCTACCGCACCTTGACTACGCTAATGCCGTTTTTCAAGGCCTCCCACACTCCACCTTAAACCCCTTGCAACTTGCCATGAACACTGCGGCCAGAGTCCTCTACGGAGCATCAAGAAGGGACCATGTAACACCTATTCTAAAGCAGCTCCACTGGCTCCCCATACACGGGAGACTGTTGTTCAAAACATTATTACTCACTTTCAAGGCTATCAAAGGCATCACCTCCTCCTCTCTAATGAACCTCATTCAGACCGTTCCACCTAACAGATCCAGGAGAACTATATCTACAAACTCGCTAATAATCCCTAAGGCAGCAACTAAATGCTCACGAGCGACATCTAACAGGGCGTTCAGTTTCTATGCCCCTAAGTGCTGGAACACTTTACCACCTGAAATTCGGGCTATCCCTGATCTAACCTCATTCAGAAAGGCAATCAAATCCCATTTATTCCCCCACTACTACCAGAACACCCTATCACCTTCCTGACCTCCAACCCCCATTGAACATCCAACCTGATCTAAGAATAATACCGTTATATGTACATGTAAATACTTTGCAAATTGTTTCAGTTAAATTTTCCCCATGTATTATCCAAGTTCATTTTCCTGTTCAATGTAAAACCAAACAGCTTGTTGTTCTGGTCTTTTGTTGTACTGTAAACCGCGCTGATCCCAAATAGTGCGGTATATAAGAGCTTGTAATAAATAAAATAAATAAATCTTGTTCCCATGACCCACACTTGTGATAGGCATTTCTATTTATCACATCGCAAGCATCAAAGTCCAAGACAACATATTTTGTGGAGTCTGAGATTGGGCTCGTGGCATTTATGAGGGCTCCATCCTCATCATTCCAGAGTATCTCAAGTACATAATAGGAGGGGTTCTGCCGGGGGTTGTAACAAGTCTTACTTTTTCCCTTCGTACAGATATTTAATTCTATGCCATTATAAATACACCGGCTGACTATACCAGTGCGAGTATTGTAGGAATGGTAGAGTAAAGTCTGAGTGACCTTCTATCCAGTTCGGGTGGTAGTTATGCAAGCTGCACAAGGGGGTAAGGCAAAAGTCTTTTCCAGAAATCCCAGGACCACCACTCCCACAAGATAATAGTGGAAGAACATTATGATTACAGTCTTTGGAGGTCAACTGGAATATCGGGTACATTGAGCTTGTAGAGTTTCTTCTCCTTTTCTGCTTCGGCTGCCACTCTTGCGTGTCAGGGGTGGGATTGTAGATTCTGAAGATTCTTACAGTGTTGGTTGTCTCTGCAATGTGAGTCGCAATGGAGTCTCTGGATCATTTACTGAAGTCCATTGACCAGGTTCAGGAGCAGCTGCTGGTTTCAGTCGACTGTGGTGGATCCAGGGTTCAAGTTCTGCAGTTGGAGTTGACAAGATGACAACATAAGGTCCCTTCCAATGCAGCGCCAGCGGGGTCTTTCTCCACTCTTTGAGCCACACTGACACTCCTGGCTTGAAGGGATACAGAGGTTCGGTCAGATTGATGGGCAATCGATCTTGTACCCAGGCATGGAGACTCTGCAAAACAGAACCTAAAGCCAATAGTTCTTGTCTAGTTATTTCAGATCCTATTTATTTCATATCTCCTTTAATTCCCTGTACAATGGGCGGAGGTTGCCCATACAAAATCTCAAAAGGGGAAACTCCCAAAGACTTGGTCGGGGCAGAGCGTATCCTAAGAAGGGCTATAGGGAGAACTTGGAGCCACTTTAGGTGTGTTTCTTGACAAAGCTTGGACAACTGAGATTTCAGAGTTCTATTGATGCGTTCTACCTTCCCTGAACTCTGGGGTCTATAGGCAGTGTGCAACTTCCATTGTATCTGTAGAGCTCGAGCTAACTGTTGAGTTACTTGGGACACAAATGAGGGTCCATTGTCTGACCCTATAGTTAATGGTATTCCAAATTGAGGAATAATCCCATGGAGCAGTATCTTTGTGACTTCTCGAGCCTTCTCTGTTCGGGTGGGACGGGCTTCTACCCACCCAGAAAATGTGCAAACTAGAACCAACAGGTAGTGATATCCGTTTGTTCGTGGCATTTCAGTAAAATCTACTTGAATATCACTCATGGGGGCCACCCCTACTGACTGAACTCTTGGGGGTGGAACGGGACCTTGCCTAGGATTGTTCTTGGTACATGTCAAACACTGCTGTGCCACTGAAGTGGACAGGGGTCCTAGTAGTGAAATGCAAAAATGGGGTTTTAGGGCTCTCTCCATGGCCGTCTTCCCATAGTGTGTGGCCTGATGGAAAGCATGAACAAAAGCTGGCCCTAATGCTTCAGGAATGACTGTAGGACCTGGAGGTGTGCTGCCCTCTGGAGATGGTAGCACTATCCAACCTTTTTCTGTTAGGACCCCTCCCTCCTTTCCACAGAAATAATCCAACTCTTTTGTAGTGTATTGGGGAGCCGATGATCTAAGGGGCACAGGGAACATGGCTGCTTGCACTGGAATGTCTTGGGTCACAACTCGTCCGGTTGTGGCTGCTTTTCGGGTGGTGGCATCAGCAAACCTATTACCTTGGGTAACTTCTCCTACTCCTGTCTGGTGACCTCGACAGTGCATGACTGCAACTTGCTTAGGGGCCCATACAGCATCTAATAGTATCAATATCTCGGGCCCATACCTAATGGACTTGCCTCCTGAGGTGATCAACCCTCACTCTTTATACAAGGCTCCATGTGCGTGTAAAGTGGTAAAAGCATACTTGGAATCTGTGTACACATTTAAACGGAGTCTTTCTCCTAATATCAGTGCCCTAGTGAGAGCTATCAACTCAGCCTTCTGGGCTGAAGTCCCTGGGGCCAAAGCTAAGGACTCAACTACCAGATCAAGGGTCACCACTGCGTATCCAGCACAACGATGTCCATTGATGATGAGACTGTTTCAATGCGGTCTCAGATTGGCTCCAATCACAAAACCTACGCATTCAACATAAAAAAACGGAGGTGCTTTTCATCGCCAGAGACCCCAACTTTACTCCTCCATCCCATGTCAGTGTCAAGGAAGCTGACCTACAAACTAAAGAAACAATAAGATACTTTGGAGTTACACTGGACCAACGTCTGGATATGAAACAACACATAAGTAACATAGTCAAAGCTGTATACTTCAAAATCCGAACGCTTAGGCATATGCGCCCCCTGTTGGACCCAGACGATTTCCGGACCATATACCAAGCGCTAATCCTGCCACACTTTGACTTTGAAAATGCCATATTACAAGGTCTCCCTCAATCCACACTGAGCCCACTACAGCTGGCCATGAATACCGCAGCAAGGGTCCTCTACGGAGCCTCCAGAAGCGACCACGTGACTCCCATTCTTAAGCAGCTTCACTGGCTTCCCATCCATGGGAGGATCATCTTTAAAACCCTACTCCTATCTCTCAAGGCAATCAAGGGTATCTCATCCTCCTCACTCACAGAACTGATTCACTCGGTGCCCCCCAACAGATCCAGAAGAGCAACAGCCGTGAACCTACTAATAACCCCAAAGGCATCGTCAAAGTGCAACATGACAACCACAAACAGAGCGTTCAGTTTCTATGCCCCCAAATGCTGGAATGCTCTACCCTCAGATAGTTTTTTTTCCATTCTCTCTCCCTGCCTCAGACATTAGAGCCATTGCTGACCTATCTTAATTCAGGAAGGCACTTAAATACCACCTTTTCCTCCAATACTACCCAACCAGCAATTGAACCTCGGTATCCCGCTGAAGAAATGACCCACTTAAGAAATTACCCTTTCGTTCATTATGTGATTGATACCTAATTTTGCTCAGTGTAAATATATGGAAATTACACTAACCTGGTAATTGTAGTTCCTGGAGGGTCCAGTTTAGTCCTCCAACATCGGGTAGTGCCCCTCCTCCTGCAGCCGGGAGACTGGACCAATCAAATCTTCTGTAGTATATATGCAGCAGGAGCTCCCAGAAGTCCCCAGTGTACTAGTAACAAAGCATACTTAACGAAGCAACACATTAGATTAATATACAAAATGACCGAATTAAAGAACAATTTGTTCCCCCCCAAGGAATATCCAACCCCCTCCCCAAACGAGGAAGTCAGAACATTGCATTGCGCCGGCACCGACGCCTCAGGAATCAAAACACCGCTCCCCACCAGAAGTTCAGGAGCTGCCTGAACCCCCGAGACAGGGAAGAGCCTCTGCAAAAAACGCGGCTGCCACAGAGGGACCGAACGGCAAGAGGAACCGTCTTAATATCAACCGTTCGGAAAGGCGCGCCGCACCACATTAGCAGATAGTCGGGAGGGAAGGAGGACTAAACTGGACCCTCCAGGAACTACAATTACCAGGTTAGTGTAATTTCCATTTCCTGTTCGGTAATCCAGTTTAGTCCTCCAACATCGGGATGTAACAGAGCAGTTAAGACCGGGCGGGACCTTGCCATCCGGCGCGCAGAACCGCCGAACCAAAACAGGAATCCCGAGCCGCTGACACATCTAAGCGATAGTGTCTACTGAAAGCATGCAGAGACGACCAAGTGGCCGCCCTACAGATATCTGCCGGCGGAACCAGGCTATACTCCGCCCAAGAGGTCGCCTGAGCCCTAGTAGAATGAGCCCTCAGACCCTCCGGAACAGACCGCTGTTGCAACAGATACGCGGACGCGATCGCCTCTTTGAGCCATCTAGCAATGGAGGCTTTAGCCGCCGCTTCCCCTTTACGCGCACCCCCGAAGAGCACGAAAAGCCGGTCAGATTTCCGAAAAGACTTGGTAACCTTTAAATAACGATGGAGCGTACGACCCACATCGAGCCGGAGAAGACCTTTGTCCGTTGACCCGACAGATTGCGAAGAAACACTGCCTGATTCATGTGAAAGGGAGACACCACCTTTGGCAGAAAGGAAGGAACCGGACGGAGAACGATCCGATCCGTGGAAAAAGACAAGAAAGGCTCTCGACAGGACAATGCATGCAGATCTGAAATGCGCCGTGCCGAACAGATGGCTACAAGAAAAACCGCCTTCAGCGTGAGATCTTTCAGAGACGCCCTGCGCAGGGGCTCAAAAGGTTCACGAACCAGGGCCCTCAGAACTAAATTCAAGTCCCAAGGAGGAACGAAAACTCTGCGGGAGGGCCGCAAATGAAAAACAGCCGTAAGGAATCGGCGTACATCCGGATGAGCCCCGAGCAGACGACCCAAAACCTTGCCGCGGTAACACGAGATAGCCGCCAGCTGGACTTTTAGGGAACTAGCCGCAAGGCCCTTATCGAAACCATCCTGAAGAAAACTTAAAACGACGGGCACTGAAAACGGTCGCCGCCCAGACTCCCCGCCGGGAGCACCAGTCTTCAAAAATCCTCCAAATCCGAACGTAAGTAAGAGAAGTGGACGTTTTCCTCGCCCGCAGAAGGGTAGAAATCACCGCGGGGGAGTAGCCCTTCCTTTTCAGCCGAGCCCTCTCAATGGCCAAACCGTAAGCGAGAATCGATCCACTTGGGGCATCCGCAAGGGACCCTGAAGAAGAAGATCCGGTAGAGCGGGCAGGAGCCAAGGAACGCCGTCGCTCAACCGGACCAGATCGGCATACCAGGGCCTCCGGGGCCAATCCGGGGCCACCAGTAACACGCGACCCCGGTGGCTCTCGATACGTTGTACGACCCGGCCGATCAGAGCCCACGGAGGAAAGACATAAAGAAGACCGGACGTTGGCCACGGCTGAATGAGAGCGTCGAGCCCCTCGGACATGCGCTCCCTTCGCCTGCTGAAGAAGCGCCCTGTCTTGGCTGATTGAAAGGTCGCCATGAGATCCATGATGGGTGGACCCCACCGCCGGACGATTTGTGCGTAAACCTGTGGGTTTAGCTCCCATTCTCCGGGGTCCACCCGCACTCTGCTGAGAAAATCGGCCTGGACATTGTCTACGCCCGCAATGTGAGCCGCCGAGATTGCTGGAAGGCGAGTTTGCACCCAGTTGAACAAGGCCGCCGCTTCTGCCTCCAGGGCCACGCTGCCGGTACCCCCTTGGCGATTGATGTAAGCTACAGTGGACGCATTGTCCGACAGGACTCTCACCGGCCGTCCGAGAACCAGGGTCTCCAGGTCCACCAGGGCTAGCCGGACTGCCCGCAATTCGAGACGGTTGATCGACCAAGAGGCCTCCAGGGGAGACCATTCCCCCTGAGCAAAGCGGGACTCGCAGTGAGCCCCCCAGCCGGTTAAGCTCGCATCCGTCGTGAACGGAACCCACAGAGGAGGCTCCAAGGGAATCCCTCGCGACAGGTTCTCGGCGGAGAGCCACCACCGGAGGGATCGGCGAACCGTCTTTGGGCAAGGCAATCTCTTGTTCAGCGAGTCGAACTGGTTGGACCAACGTCGCAGAAGAGCACTCTGCAGCGGACGCATGTGGAAGCGCGCCCAAGGCACCACCTCCAAGGTCGCCGCCATCGTGCCGAGGAGCCGCAGGTACCACCACGCCGACGGAGCTGGCATCCCCCGGAAGAGACGGACCAGAGCCCGCAACGCCAGCACGCGTCGCTCCGGAAGGCACACCAAGCCCCTTGCTGTGTCGAAGCGGACTCCCAGATACTCGAGATCCTGTGACGGAGACAGACAACTCTTGCATTCGTTCACCACCCATCCGAGGGACCGAAGGAGATCCATCACCCTGCTCGTGACTTGCACACACTCCCGACTGGACTTCGCTCGAATCAACCAGTCGTCGAGATATGGATGGATCAGGATGCCCTCCTTGCGCAACGCCGCCGCGACTACAACCATTACCTTTGTGAAGGTGCGGGGAGCCGTGGCGAGTCCGAACGGCATGGCCCGGAATTGAAAATGGCCCCACGGGAGCGCAAAGCGGAGAAACCGTTGATGGGAGGGCCGGATGGGAATGTGTAAATAGGCCTCTGTAAGATCGAGGGATGTCAAAAATTCCCCTTGACGCACCGCTACGATGACTGACCGCAGGGTCTCCATGCGAAAGTGCGGTACTCTGAGAGCGCGATTCACGCCTTTGAGATCCAAGATCGGACGAAGGGAACCGCCCTTTTTGGGAACCACAAAATAGATGGAGTAGCGACCTGTGCCTCTTTCCAAGGGCGGGACCGGAACCACGGCCCCCAGAGAGAGAAGCCGATCCAGGGTCACGCGGATGTCCCGCGCCTTTTGAGCTCCCTCGCTGGGAGACAGAACAAACGAATCCGGAAGTGGGTGCGCAAACTCTAGGGCATAACCTTCTTCTATAATCTGCAGCACCCACCGATCTGACGTAATTTGGGCCCAAGAAGGAAGAAAGTCGCGCAAACGACCCCCGATGACCGGGTCTTCCTCTAGAGCCCGCCTCGTTTCATTGTGGCTTGCGATTAAAGGAAGAGGCCGAGGAAGAGGCGGCTCCGGAGAAGCCCCTTCCCGCTCCTCTGAAACCACGAAACCCTTGATGACGGGTTCCAAAACGACCGCGCTGCGAAGTCCACAGCCGGGAAGAACGAAATCTGCGCGCATCCCGAAACTGGCCGCGCGCTGAGGTGGACGACCTATTAAGCTTAGGCTTATCCTCTGGAAGCCGACCACCCTTAGACTCACCGAGATCCTTCACCAACTTATCCAGAGCCTCACCAAATAACAACCTGCCCTTAAAGGGTAGTTTACTGAGGCGAGACTTGGAAGAACCGTCGGCCGCCCAATTGCGCAACCAGATGGACCGTCGTGCCGCTACCATGGAGGCCATGCTATTAGCTAGGGAGCGTATTAAATCATAACACAGATCCGCCAAGTAGGCCGATCCCGACTCCACGCGGGTAACGTCCAACAGCCCCCTGTTGGTCCATACCGGACCCCGAGCGCAGGTGCTGCAACCATCGCAAACAAGCTCGAGCTACCCACGCCCCACAAATAGAAGCTTGCAACGATAAGGCGTTGGTCTCGAAGGCTTGCTTCAACAAATTATCAACCTTTTTGTCCTGAACATCCCTCAGGGCCGCGGCCCCTTCAACCGGGATGGTGGTTTTCTTAGTCACTGCCGAAACGGCAGCATCCACCCGTGGAGACTTAAACAAGTCCCTGTCCTTGTCTGCAAGGGGGTAAAGACGATTCATGGTCCGAATCCCTTTCAAAGCGGATTCCGGTTGCTCCCATTCCGCATGGATCATCTGCTCAACTACTCGGTGCACAGGAAAAACTACCTGGGCATCCCTGACCGCCTGAATGAGAGGATCCTCGAGACCCTCCTCCTTCAGCGGCCGCACCGCAGAGAGGTTAAGTGCTTGGAGAGACTCCGTGACCAAAGGTACCAGCTCGTCCCTTCGAAACACCCGAATGATGCGAGCCTGATCTTCCAGTTCTGGAAGCTCTCCGTCTTCTAACTCCTCCGCCTCAATATCCGGATCCCCCTCAGTCTCGGAATCCGGGAGGCAAAGGGCGCCCTGATCCTGGTCCCCCCAACCTGGGCCGCTTGACCGCGGGTTGGGAAGACCGCTGAACCCCCCCCGCGGATGCTGGGGGGAGAGAGGCGGGCCAAGCCTCCGGCAAATGACCAGACCGGCTTAAGCGGAAGGCCTGATGCATGAGAAGAACAAAATCCGGGGAAAAGTCTATAGGCGACGCTACCATAGCCGCCTGCTGGAGCTCAGGGACCGACGTATTAGACGCCGGGCCCAGACCAGAAGGAAGGATGCTCGGTGAAGGGACACTGTCCCCCGAAAGGGAAGGGTCCCCGGGCACATGCTGTTCCTTAATTTCAATAGGCAGCTCCAGTTCTGAAGAAACTGCAGCACAGCTCTTACAGATTCCAGAGTCAGTCATTGTACCTCTGCGGGAGCCACAAATTACACACTGAGGTTTGGCAGCCATGCCCAGGCCACCTGCTATCAGGGAAAAATAAGGCAACAGGAACAGGGAAGCCCACACCAAGGGGACTAACCTTATTCAATTCAGCACAGTATTAAATATAAAACCTTTTTTTTTTTTTTTTTTTTTTTTTTACAGTAAACAAAATACTCCCCAGAATCCTAGGGGTGCCCTGAGCAAAATCGCCAGGAAAAGAAACCCCAAAAACACCAGGGGAACCCGTGCGCAAGTGTTAAAAAGTGCCCTTAAAAAGCACACTTTAGAAATCCAAAATGGCCGCCGCACTTTTTCACCCGCGGTAAAAAACGGCGCGAAAATACAAAGGTACCCAAATAATATGGAAAAGAAAGAAAACGACCCTCTAATACAGGGCAAGCGAAAAAAAGCAGGAAAAAGTGCAATTTGGAAGCCAGGGGAGCCGACAGAGCCTCTGCCCAAGCAAAGAACAGAGAGCTTAAAACAAGGAAAATTCCTACCAGCTCTGGGAACAGCAAGGAACTCAGCCCACTTCTCCAAGTGACAGGCAATGTTGCAGCCGGTATGGCTCTTCCCCGAACAGCCTTGGGGAGAGCTCAACCCAGGCTTCAGAGATTCCCAGGCAGAAAGGCAGGAGCCCAAGGCAGGTCTGGCTTTCCCCAGAAAGTCTCCTGTGTCTTTTCCTTTTTTAAAGATACAGCTACCTAGCAAAAGAAATAGAATATAAAGGACCAGAAATAAACCCCAAAAGAACTAACTAACTAGTGTTGCTCCTTCAAGTGTCACTTAGCGTGCCCAGCAGGGGCACAGAAGTCCTCCAGCTGCAGGGAGACTGGACACACTGGGGACTTCTGGGAGCTCCTGCTGCATATATACTACAGAAGATTTGATTGGTCCAGTCTCCCGGCTGCAGGAGGAGGGGCACTACCCGATGTTGGAGGACTAAACTGGATTACCGAACAGGAACTCATGTATATAGTTCACCCCTGTTATCCAAGTTTGTACTCCTGTTCGATGTAAAACCAAAACAGCATGTTGTTGTGGTCGTTATGTTATAATGTAAACCGCGCTGATGCCGAATAGTGCGGTATATAAGAAATTGTAATAAATAAATAATAAATAATAAATCCACAAAGAAAGTCTGTTCAGGATCCTCCAAAGGAATGTCAGTTAAATCTGGGCGACTTGAAAATACAGTGTCCATAGTTTCTATACAGTCGTTATCAGGGGGCCCAGGACCAATTGGGAACAATGTAGCAGGATTCAGAGCTTGACTAACTTTTAACTGTATCTGGGGATTTTCACACAACATGCACTGATATTTCAACATTCGAGAATTCGTTAGCCAGAAACTTCCTTTGTGTTCCATGAGGGTGAGGACAGAATGGGGTACTGTTACTTGAAGATTTTGTCCTAGTGTGAGCTTATCTGCTTCGTTCACTAAAAGGGCTGTCGCTGCAACAGCTCTCAAACAAGGGGGCCAACCTCTTGCTACCACATCCAGCTGTTTTGACAGATAGGCTACTGGCCGCTGCCAAGATCCAAGAAGCAGCGAAGTGCAGACAATGAATAAATCCAGGAGTCAATTTACATAAGAACATAAGATATGCCATACTGGGTCAGACCAAGGTCCATCAAGCCCAGTATTCTGTTTCCAACAGTGGCCAATCTAGGTCATATGTACCTAGCAGTTTCCCCAAGAGACACAAGTTCCACAATGCTTGTACTGGGTCAAGCATTGATATCTTCAGTCACTTCTTAATAATGATTTATGGACCTTTCCTCCAGGAACTTGTCCAAACCTTTTTTAAACCCAGCTACACTAACAGCCTTTACTACATCCTCCGGTAACAAATTCCAGAGTTTGATTACACGTTGAGTGAAAAAATATTTTCTTTTATTAGTCTTAAATAGTTTACCCTGTAGCTTCATTGCATGTCCCCTAGTCTTTCTATATTCTGATAACGTAAACAATCGATCTACGTTTACCCGTTCCACTCCGTTCATTAATTTATAGACTTCTATCATATCTCCCCTCAGCCGTCTCTTTTCCAGGTTAAAGAGCCCTAACCTTTTTAGCCTTTCCTCATAGGAGTATCCTTCCATCCCCTTTACCATTTTGGTGGCTCTTCTCTGAACCTTTTCTAAAATCGCTATATCCTTTTTAAGATACGGCGACCAGAATTGCACACAATATTCAAGGTGCGGTCTCACCATGGAACGATATAGAGGCATTATAATATCTTTTGTTTTATTTTCCATTCCTTTCCTTATCATATCAAGCATTCTATTTGCTCTCTTGGCTGCCGCTGCACACTGGGCCGAGGGTTTTAACATGGTATCCACGACGCCTAAATCTTTTTCCTGGGTGGTGGTACCTAATGTGGAACCTTGCATCGTGTAACCATAGTTTGGGTTGTTCTTCCCTAGGTGCATAACCTTGCACTTGTCCACATTAAATTTCATCTGCCATTTTGATGCCCAGTCTTCCAATTTATCAAGATCCTCTTGCAATTTTTCACAATCCTCTTGGGTTTTAACAACTTTAAATAGTTTTGTGTCATCTGCAAATTCGATAACCTCACTCGTTATTCCACTTTCCAGGTCATTTATGAATATGTCAAAAAGCAGCGGACCCAGCACAGATCACTGGGGTACACCACTATTCACCTTTCTCCATTGGGAAAATTGGCCATTTAGCCCTACCCTCTGCTTTCTATCTTTTAACCAGTTCCTGATCCACAATAGTACACTGCCTCCTATCCCATGACTCTTTAGTTTTACCAAAAGTCTCTGATGAGGGACCTTGTCAAAGGCTTTCTGAAAGTCCAGATACACAATATCAACCGACTCACCTTTGTCCACCTGTTTATTCACTCCTTCAAAAAAACATAACAGATTAGTAAGACAAGATCTTCCTTGTCTAAAGCCATGTTGGCTGTCTCCCATTAGGTCGTGACTATCTACATGCTGAGTAATTTTATTCTTTATGATGGTTTCTACCATTTTTCCCGGTACTGACGTCAGGCTCACCGGTCTGTAGTTTCCCGGATCACCCCTGGAACCCTTTTTAAAAATTGGTGTTACATTGGCGATCCTCCAATCTTCAGGTATTAGAGATGATTTTAATGATAGTTCACAGATTACTAATAGCAGGTTTGCAATCTTATATTTCAGTTCTTTCAACACCCTTGGATGTATACCATCCGGCCCAGGTGATTTGCTACTCTTCAGTTTATCTAATAGTTGTAAGACATCTTCCCGATGTATCGATATTTCCTTCAATTCTTCCGCACCTTTAAATACCACTTCAGTCATGGGTAACATCCCTACATCTTCCTCAGTAAAGACTGAAGCAAAGAATTCATTCAGTCTCTCCGCTATCGCCTTGTCGCCTCTTAGTGCTCCTTTAACCCCTTTATCATCAATTTACAGGGTCCAAGCCAATTTATTGTGCACAAGGCCCAGTTAGTCAAAGCTTCAAAAAGGATTGAGTAAAGTTCTTACAGAGACATATTCATTTATACATTTCTTTCCAGTTTGATACATGCAAACTTTCTATTGGTTCCAACGCCCCCTGCACCTGTCCAATCAGAGATCCTTCCTGGGCCTAGCACCCAGCTCCCTCCTCTAGGACTGTTCTAACAATGGTGCAGTTTCTAGGTTTGGATACTTCTCTACTGCAAGGTCGTCCCTGGCTCTAGGAATGCAAGTATTGAAACATTTCTATTTTCATAGCACAAGAGAATAATGAAAGATTTATGCATTCATGAAAACTTCTTATTAAGCAGTTTGAACAGTTCTCTCAAACGTTTACGGACTTTGGTTCTTTACTGAGATGGGGGATGGAATCAGGGCCTTACTTACAGGCCTTGCACATTTGCAGACTATTATAGGCCATAGCCTGCCACAATAGCTTGGAGACTAAGGGAGGGGTGTATGGGGGAAACCTAAGTTTTGCAAGGTCAGGAAAAATATCTTTATTTTATACAGCATAAGAAAATGGAGTATGTGAACCAATGTGTTAGTGCAAGCAAACAACATCTTATAGATTTCTAATTCTATTCTATGTTCTGCATCCATTTTGTAAAAACAACACATTTTAAAAAATCTTTAAAACATTTCTAACATGCAATAAGGCAGACTCCCTGGGCGATTTCCCCCTGGAAAAGGAGGAGGAAGAATTTAGCAAAGCTTGAAGAATGGCCTAGAATATGGCAGCTAAGACTTAATGTTAAAATATATAGTCATACGCTGAAACCCTCTGCTCAGTGTGCAGCAGCAGTCAAGAAAGCAAATAGAATGCTGGAATCAAAAGGAAAGGAATGGAGAGTAAAACAAAGGATGACATCATAATGCCTCTGTATCGCTCCATGGTGCAACCGCACTTTGAATATCGTGTACAATGCTGATCGCCATATCTTAAAACGGATATAGCAGAATTAGAAAAGGTACAGAGAAGAACCACTAAAATGGTAAAGGGGATGGAAGGATACCCTATGAGGAAAGGCTTAAAAGGATAGGGCTCTTCAACTTGGAAAAAAGACAGCTATGATAGAGGTCTTTAAAATAATGAATGAAGTGGAACGGGTAAACATAGATCCGTTGTTTACTCCTTCAAAAAGTAGAAAGACTAGGCGACATGCAATGAAGCTACAATGTAGCCCATTTAAGACAAATAGGAGAAAAGTGTAGTTACTCACTTGTAGCAGGTGTTCTCCGTGAATAACAGGAATAAGCCCTCATGTATGGGTGACATCCCCTGACGGAGCCCCATGCAGGAATGCTCCCCAATTTCCACGGGAAGCTTTTGGGAGCCTCCACCGTGCCTGTGAACCTGCCTTCCCACCCACCGCAGTGCCATCCTATCCTCAGTAAGACACAAAAGCAAGTAGCCAAAACAACTCCATGCGGAGGTGGGAGAGTTGTGAGGACTTATTTCTGCTGTTCACACAGAACATATGCCACAGTAAGTAAGCAACCAACCTTTTTGTTAAAATGGTAAATAAAGGTAAAAGAAAAAGGAAACCGCTATGGTTTTTGAAAGAAGTAGCTGAAAAGGTGAAGATAAAAAGGGAAGCCTTCATGAAATACAAGAGATCACAGAGAGAGGAAGACAGGCATCTATATTTGGAAAAACTTAGAGAAGCTAGCAAAGTAATCAGAAAATCAAAGATTGAAAAAAAGGAGGAAATAGCCAATGCAATAAAATGGGGGGATAAGATATTTTTCAGATATGTTAGGGAGAAGAGGAAGGGCAAAAGTGATATTGTCAGCCTCAAGGGTGAAGGGGAGGAATATGTAGAAGTTGATGAGGATAAAGCGGAATTGCTTAACAAATATTTCTGTTCTGTGTTCACAGATGAAGAACCAGGAACAGGACCTAAGAAAACACCCACAAACAGGAACAGAAGCGAGGGGCATCTTGAAGAATTTTCAGAAGACTGTGTTCGTGAGAAACTAGCTCAACTTAAAGTAGACAAAGCGATGGGACCGGATGGGATACACCCTAGAATACTGAGGGAACTTGGGGACGTTCTAGCAGCTCCACTGACTAACCTTTTCAATGCCTCATTGGAGTCAGGAGTGGTGCCAAAGGACTGGAGAGAAGCTCATGTGGTCCCTTTACACAAAAGCGGAAGTAAGGATGTGGTTGAAAACTACAGGCCAGTTAATTTAACTTCGGTGGTGAGTAAATTATTGGAACATAAGAACATAAGATATGCCATACTGGGTCAGACCAAGGTCCATCAAGCCCAGTATCCTGTTTCCAACAGTGGCCAATCTAGGTCATACGTACTGTCACGCCCTTGCCCCTGGTCTCTGGTCTCTGGCTTAGAGGGGCGAGGTAACGGAGAACTTCTCTTGGTGAGCTCAAATAAACTAGCTTTTCCTCAGGTGGATTCTGGGACATGTAGTTTGGCTCTTAAGAAGAAGTGTAGTCATGGTCTGATGTTAAGGCAAATGACAGAATTTATTTTAAAGTAAAGATTCAAGTAAACTGTACACAGGAATTTTGTCCATTCAGGATTGTTTGCAATAGAGCATTTAGATCAATATAACTGCTTCACAGTCTTTTAAACACATGCAGTTGGTTAACCACGTTGCTCAGTCTTAGAGAAACAGCTCTGCTCAGCAAGGTAAAAATACTTCTTTTTAACCTTGTGTTTGTGAAGCACTTAACTGCACAAGAAATAACTCAGTTCCTCTGGAACAACTTCTTCTTTCCCTCCTTCCTTTCAGGATAGGTTTTAAACTCAAAATAAGAAAACAAGTAACAAACATTCACAAGCTTTCTCTTCAGTGTGACTCAGCACTTTGCCTGAGAAATGCAAACACGTGGAGTTTTCTTCAAACCCAATTCCTGGCTCAATTCCAGTTACCTGCTTCTAGGAGACTTTCTCATTCAATGTTAGCCATTAGCATAATGATTCCATGCTTGTAGCTTGACACAGGGTACAATCCATGGGGATATCTACATCTTGCAATTCCTCCCCTGCCAACTCAATCTGCATATCCTCTGGTGTTGTTAGGGCAGTGTCCTGTTCTGAGCTCTGGACACAGTGCTCAGAATACAGCCTCCCTGGGAGTTCTAATGTCTCTCCTGAGCTTAACTCTCCCCGATAAAGATAGTCAGTACCTGAAGCACTGGGCAGTTCTCCCTGGTTGTGCTCGCTACGGTTCCTTGTCTCCTTCCAGCCTCTCTGGAACAGCTCTCTATATTCCTCTCTGGGTTCTCTCCTGGAGATCTGCAGGTGCTCCTGGTTCCACTCCTGATTCCCCTGAAGCCTCTGAGTCTTACGAACCTCCTAAGACCTCTGAGCTTCTCCTTTCCTCTGCTTTAGCAAGGGTTTATATTTCCCTCTCCAGGGCTCTAGCCCCTCCTCCACTCCTCTCAGGTGATTGTAATCACCTCTCAAGCTTGAAGTTACGTCATCGGAGTTAGGGTGTGGCTGCCTGAACTTTCTCTCCCTCAGGTTTCTTTCTCTATGAGAGGCCTGAAATCCATGCCCTGCAGGGATTTCTCCTTTCTCTAAGTTAAAGTCACTGGCCTTTCTATACTCATAGGCTCAAAACAGGCTTCCTTGTCACAGTACCTAGCAGTTTCCCCAAAAGACACAGGTTCCACAATGCTTGTATTGGGTCAAGCAGTGATATCCTGGGTCCCTTTTAATAATGGTTTATGGACCTTTCCTCCAGGAACTTGTCCAAACCTTTTTTAAACCCAGCTACACTAACAGCCTTTACTACATCCTCTGGTAACAAATTCCAGTTTGATTACACGTTGAGTGAAAAAATATTTTCTTTTATTAGTCTTAAATAGTTTACCCTGTAGCTTCATTGCATGTCCCCTAGTCTTTCTATATTCTGATAACGTAAACAATCGATCTACGTTTACCCGTTTCACTCCATTCATTAATTTATAGACTTCTATCATATCTCCCCTCAGCCATCTCTTTTCCAGGTTAAAGAGCCCTAACCTTTTTAGCCTTTCTTCATAGGAGTATCCTTCCATCCCCTTTACCGTTTTGGTGGCTCTTCTCTGAACCTTTTCTAATAACGCTATATCCTTTTTAAGATACAGCGACCAGAATTGCACACAATATTCGAGCTATCTCACCATGGAACGATATAGAGGCATTACAATATCTTTTGTTTTATTTTCCATTCCTTTCCTTATGATACCTAGCATTCTATTTGCTCTCTTGGCCGCCGCTGCACACTGGGCCGAGGGTTTTAACATGTTATCCACAATGACGCCTGAATCTTTTTCCTGGGTAGTGGTTCCTAATGTGGAACCTTGCATCGTGTAACCATAGTTTGGGTTGTTCTTCCCTAGTTGCATAACTTTGCACTTGTCCACATTAAATTTCATCTGCCATTTTGATGCCCAGTCTTCCAATTTATCAAGATCTCTTGCAATTTTCCACAATCCTCTTGGGTTTTAACAACTTTAAATAGTTTTGTGTCATCTGCAAATTTGATAACCTCACTCGTTATTCCCTTTTCCAGGTCATGTATGAATATGTCAAAAAGCAGCGGACCCATGGTGGGATATTTGCATACCATCTGAGCTGAAGGTGAATTACAGTTTAGTACATGAATTGTTACCCTGCCTAATCTACTTAAGGCAGTGGAGGGTGAAGTAACCTGCCCAGGGTCACTCAGTGTCGGGGGGGGGGGTGGCATGGGGTTTGAAACCTGGTTCACAACCTACTTTTCTCGTCTCCAAGCTACTCTTTTTATGCAAAGTTGAGAAGTATTTGGGTAATCTGTAATGTTCTCGAGATCTCAAGAAGAGCCTCTGCAATGGCTTCTGGCACTCACAAACTCTCATGGCTGTGATGCTCCACCTTGGGGGAGGATGTGCAAGAAAGACATGTTAATGTGCTGATTTAACAAAGCCATAGATGTTGAATTTGTGCTCCTTTATTATATTTCCTATATTTGGAACGAGAAAGTACTGGGAATAAAAGCCCAGACTTTGAAGGTGGGGAGGGACCTTCTTGAATGCCCATTGGGCAAGGAGGGAGTATAATTCCCGTTGCAGCAGAAGCTGGTGTGCGGAGAGTTGAGGAGGCTCCACCAGGGAGAAAGAGGGTGGGAGCCTGTCGAAATGGAGGTGATAGCTCTCCCGGATGACCTGGAGGACCCACGTTGGGGCAAAGCAAGACAGGTATCCCCCCACTGGCTGCTGTATCGCCGGAGGGAGAGGGACCATGCCGCTGACGTCAAAACCCCTGAGTGGGTTGTGGAGGGGCCGGCATTTGGGCCTTTGGGCCCTTTGGTTTACGGTGCCCACGGCCAGGCTTTCCCTGCGCCAGAGCAGTCAGCATGGGGGTAGCCGGGTACAGCGGGTAGCCGTGATACTGGAGACCGTTCCTGGGGAAGAAGGGCTTCTTGGTTGCTGCTCCTTCTGAGATAGAATGGAGGTCTTGTGGGAGAGATGGGTCCTGGCAACGAACTCAGTCTCGATCTCTGCAGCCTTCTCCTCCATCGGCTTACCAAAAAGTAGTTCGCCGAGGCAGGATATGTCCAGGAGCTTCTCCTGCACCCATTCTTTCAAATCCGAGGATTGGAGCCATGCCTGGTTGTGGGCCCCAATTCCCGCAGCCTCCACCCGAGCTGATGTCTCAAAGCCATCATAAGAGGCTCGAGAGATGTACTTGGAGCAGTCGGCCACTGATTTCAACAGAGCGTGGAATGTGTCGAGGGGCTCTCCCGCGAAGCCCATAGGGAAACCACCCAGTTCCTTAGCCAAGTCGCGTAGGAACATACCGATGTACAATTGGTAAGCATGGATGCGACAAGAGAGCATGGAACCTTGGTAGGCCTTGCAGCCTAGGGCATCAAGGGCTCTCGACTCAGCCCAGTGGCACCGATGAGTGCAGCTTCGGGCTCTTCTGCTTCCTCATGGCTGATTCCACCACCATCGAGGTGTGTGGGAGTTGGGTCTTTCAGAAGCTGGGCCCACGCTGCACCTTGTACATTGTGTCAAGGTGCTTGCTCACAATGGGGACCGAGGCTGGGTGCAACAGTCCAGATAGGATCAGCGGCACAGGCACAGTGAGGGATTCTCTGGGCGGGTACTCACTGAAGAATATTGAGTTCTTCAGCACGAGGGTCCTCCTCGGCCTGGGTGACCAGGCTGAGGGCCCGAGCCATGTCCCAAATAAACACCAAGAAAGAGGTATCTTCGAGTGGTGAGCAGGCGGCGAGGGGTCCGACGGAAGATCCCGGTGGGTACGTGTTTCCGGAGAGGTGCCCCCATCGGACTTCCAGTCCGAAAAGTCAGTCAAGGGATCTGAGCCGGGCGGGTCGACATGTCCAATGGGCGGCAGCCTGGAGCCGGAGGCCCTGGACGATCTCACCGTTGAGGACCCTCACGAGGCCCGCGGCTCTTGGGGGTTTCCTGGATGGATTTTGGTGTCCCATGCGAGGGACCCGTGGTCTCTGGGCACAAATCAGCGAAGCTGGCTGTGAGCGCCTGCTGGGAGGCAATGAACGCAGAAACGCTGCATTCGAGCACCAGCATACGGGACTCCCACGCGGGGCGTGGGGCCCTGGGATGCCAATACCAGGGTCACTGGATCGGGCGTCGAGGAGGAGAGGGGGTCCTCACTGGGACGGCCCTCAGGAGACCGGGCACCTTCGCCAGAGGCCTCCGTTTCCCTGCGAGGTACCTTGTGGGGCCACTCCTTGTCCGACTCTCAGGAACGCTGAAGGGGACTAAGCGACTGGGCGTGGGAGCACTCACGCTTGTCATGAGTCCCGGACAGTGACTTCGAGGTCTTCTTTTTGCGTCGTTCCACCTCGGGGGACCCCTGGCCGGAGTGCCGCCGAGAACATGGGGCCGCAGGGGATGAGCCCCCCATAGGGGAGACGACCGAGGGCACTACCAGGGATTCCAAGGCGGCTTTTCGGAAAATGTCTTCGGACTTCTGCTTACGACTGAGCAGAGCCTTAGAGGACATTTTCTTGCAGAGCGAACAGAGCTCTGGGTTATGGCCGGCTCCCAGGCACCACAGATAACAGTCATGGGTGTCCGTAAGCGACATGTTCCTAGAGCATCTATCGCATTTTTAAAATCCAGTGGCCATGGGGGCAAAAATGGCCCCTGCGTGGTCAAAGACCCACACAGCCAACGGTTGGAAGACAAAAAGGGCGCGAAGCCCAAAACAAAAAATTTAGGAAAAAATGTATATCCCCGGGAGCTCTAAGTAGAGCAGGGGAAAGGACGGATAGAGGACTGGTGCAACCGGAAAAAAAAAAAAAAAAAGAGAGCCTATTAAGGCGAGTAAAACAAAACTTTTTCCGAGGGACGAGGATGTGCGTCCGAAGGGCTCCGCGGAAAAAGGGAGACTGAGCAAGATGGCACCCTTGGGTGGGAAGAGGACCACGCATGTGTGGTAGCAATCCCAAAGGCTTTCTTTGAAAGCTGGGGAATTGCTCCACGCAGGCTTCATCGGTGCTGACGTCACCCATAAGTGAGGACTGACTTCCTGCTTGTTCCTGGAGAAATACATATGTATGTGTGTGTGTGTGTGCGCATAAATATATATATATGTATATATATATGTATATGTATATGTATATGTATGTGTGTGTGTACCAACTACATTGGCTGCCAGTGTCTCAAAGAATCAAATTCAAAGTGATACTGACCACATTTAAGACAATAAACAACACTGCACCAACATACCTGAATTCACTAATTTAGACACAACAAGAAACAAGAAGTAGGAGAGAAAATATGAAGAATCTACTAGCCACCCCAACGGTTTTAAGAAGTGCAAACCAATCAACCACAAACAGGGCCTTCTTGTTATACTCACCAATTCTATGGAACTCTATACCCAACAACCTACATGAAATAAAGGACCTAACCATATTCAGAAAAACCCTCAAAACTGAACTATTTTCCGAATCCTATCAGTCTATAATGGATAAGCAAACTTCAACGAAATAGAAAATGACCATTCCATCTTGATGTAAAGATAACCTTCAATACCTCACTCTCCATAATGTTACCCCCTAAATAGAAATTACACTTACCTCGTAATTGTCATTCCTTTAGGGACTCCAGTTTAGTCCTCCACCTCTGGGTTGTGCACCTCCTCCTGCAGCATGGAGACTGGGCATGTCAAAGTCGTGACCTCACTAGATGTAGTCTGCTGATCATTCCCCTCAGCCCCCAAAGCAAACTCAAAGGAGCAACAAATAAGTAGCCAATACAATAATATGCAAACTGTCTAACTACTATCTATGTGACAACTAAACGTCCCTCAGAAAGGATAAACGTTTTCTTGTACCTTGATCCTCCGCCTTAATCATATGCAGAGCTAAGAAAGAGGAAGAAGAGAGAGAAAGGAAACAAACAGCCACCAACGAACCGAACAGTAGTAATAACTCTACGTACCTGTAAATTTTCACTGCAAATAACTGAACCTCCACAGTCAACGATACGACCCGGACGGGAATGAGGACTAAATTGGAGTCCCTAAAGGAATGACAATTACCAGGTAAGTGTAATTTCTATTTCCTTATTGGTCCTCCAGTTTAGTCGTCCACCTCTGGGAAGTAACAGAGCAGTAATCAATGGGAGGGGCCTTTCCATCCTGCCCTCAACACAGCCAAGCCGAAACCTGCATCCTCCGCCGATAACACATCAAGGCGGTAGGGTTTACTGAAAGTATGAAGAGACCAAATGGCCGCCCTACAGATGTCCCCTGACGAACCAAGCAGTGCTCCGCCCAGGAAGTCGCTTGCGCTCTGGTCGAATGAGCTCGTAACCCCATTGGGACTGAACGACCCTGCACTAAATATGCTGACGCAATCGCTTCTCTAATCCATCTAGAGATAGACGCCTTCGCCGCTGCCTCCCCTTTGCGAGGGCCTCCGAACAAGACAAACAGACTGTCCGATTTGCGAAAGGACTCCGAGACCTTCAAATACCTTCGCAATACCCATTTGACGTCCAGCCAGCTCAAACTATGATCCAAAGCGTTTCCCTCCCCTGAACCGAGTACCGGAAGGGAAATTGATTGATTCAAATGGAACGGGGAGACTACCTTTGGCAGAAAAGATGGTACCAGCCTCAACACTACCTTTTCTCTAGAAAATGACAAAAATGTCTCTCGACAGGACAATGCCTGCAACTCTGAAATTCGCCTCGCTGAACAGACAGCCACCAAAAATATTGTTTTTAAAGTCAAGTCTTTAACCGACGCCTGCTACAACGGTTCAAATGGTTCACGCACCAGCGCCCCTAAGACCAAATTGAGATCCCATAGCGGGATGACAACTCTACGAGAAGGACGGAGCCTTGATACGGCTTTAAGAAAGCGCAACACATCTGCATGCGCCCCGAGCCAACGCCCTGCACTTTGCCCCTATAGCAAGCCAGGGCTGCTAACTGCACTCACAAAGAGCTGGCTGCCAAGCCTTTATCAAACCCCTCTTGCAAGAAACTGAGGACCAAGGGAATTGATACCATAGTCGCCCGAACTTGCTGCCTTGAGCACCAGTCCTCAAAAATACGCCAAATGTGAACATAAGCTAGAGATGTAGATGTTTTTCTCGATCAGATCACCGCTGTTTTTCTCGCTCAGATCACCGCTGCCGAGTAACCTTTCTTTTTCAACCTCGCCCTTTCAATGGCCAAACCGTAAGCGAGAACCGATTCACCTGAGGCATACAAAGAAGTCCTTAAATCAACAGATCTTCTGAGACCGGCATCCTCCATGGCTCCCCGTCGAGCAAGCGAATGAGATCAGCATACCACGGACGTCTTGGCCAGTTCGGCGCCACCAGCAGAACTCGCCCATAATGAGCTTCGATCCTCTGCACCACCCAACCTATTAGGGCCCATGGCAGGAATACATACAGAAGACCCGACGGCCAAGGTTGCATCAGAGCGTGTCACAGGGCCTACCTTGGCAGCGTAATGGACTGAGGTAGGTTGGACATAAAAACATATGAGGTTGGGTTTGGCTAATGTTTTACAGGGCCCAGGGACTTGCAGCCCTGGTAGTTTCCTTTGTGACCAAAATCCCAAAGAATACAAAGGTCCGAGTGGAGGGAAACAAAGGCATTTATTTCCCTTTCTTGCAAAAAGGTTCATATGCTTTGACAAAAACATCAACACAAGTTCCTTACTTCAGTTTAAAGAAAAAGTAAAACATAACGTTAAAGCAAAGCTGTTATCTTCACAATAAATGGTGTATCAAAACAAACAGTCTCTATTCCCCAAGATAGAGCTTATGTGCTAAGCAAGGACTCCAGGCTTCCTGTCTTACAATAACTACAGTCCATCTCGGTATCTGAAGCAAATTCCACCTGCATCGGTTCCCCTTCTGAAGCCTCTGAAACCAAGTCAGTACTTGCTGGCAAATTGTAATCAGGCTTTTTATATATCCTCCGTACAACCTCCCAATGCTCAGGGCTGAATGTAGGGCGTCGGTCCTGCGCCCTCATATACTGGGAACTGTCTTCCTTTTGCAAGTGTTTTACCTTAGCTTCCTGCAAAGCTTTGTCATTAACAAGTCTCTTATTCGGTACGTGTTTCTTGCACCTTATCTCATAGGCAGTTTCACAAGGACAGTATTCCTCTGCTCCCTGTCCTCCCCATACACCAGCAGTCTGCAACCTGCTTTCAGTTAAACATGGGTTACCTTTTCTCCTTGGCTTTTCTACTCCCGGTGAGGTTTGAGGCCTGCTCCGGCTGGGATCCTGCCTGGCCTGAGCAATAGGCCTCAGGTTCTCCAACCGTCCTTCTGTTGGCTTTAGACCGCAGTCACAGCCACGCCTTTGCCTCTCTGGACGAAAAGCACTCACTCTGGAGGGAGCTATCCCACCTTCTCCACGGTTGCTCCTTTCCTCAAGCCACTGCGGCTGCTGCTGCCTCCTGCGGAACCCTTGTCCAGGGGTTACGGCTTCTTCTGGATATCCTGCCCATTCATTCAGATGTCTTGCCCATCCTGCTGGTTCTGCTGGTTCTCCTGGCTGTTCTCCTTCCCCTGGCCGTCCTGCCTGTTCTGGCCGTCCTGCCTGTTATGGCCTCCAGTCTTCCAGACTTTCTTTAAGAGGTACTCCTCTCTTCCTTGATTGGAAGCTGGCTGGCATTACCTCATGACCTAGGAGGTGTGGTTCCTCAGTTCCTCGGAGGTCCCTCTTGCTCCCCCTATCAGGTTCCTCATAATATTGCAGCTTGTGCTTGACTTTTCCTGCGTTTAAAACATTTTCTTCTCTTCTCAGAGGGTCTGCAGCATCACAAGCGTCAATGCCTTCCGACATCCTCTCTCGCCGTCTGCTGAAAAAGCGACTCGCTTTTGCTGACTGAAAGGTCACCATGAGATCCATGACCGGCGGACCCCATCTGCGTACCAGAAGCGTAAACACGTCTGGATGCAGTTCCCATTCTCCTGCATCCACGTGAACCCTGCTGAGGAAGTCTGCCGTCACATTGTCCTTCCCCGCAATGTGCGCCGCCAAGATTGCTGGTAGCTGACTTTCCACCAAGGTAAACAGCACCTCGGCTTCCTCTTCCATGGCCGTACTTCGCGTGCCACCCTGGCGATTTATGTAGGCCACCATCGCGGAGTTATCCGACAGCACTCTCACCGCCCAACCGGTGACCGTGGCTTCGAACTGCAGCAGCGCTAGATGAACCGCTCTCAGTTTCAGCTGGTTGATGGACCAAGATCTCTCGGGAATGGACCAGACGCCCTGCATGAAGAGAGTTCCACAATGCGCCCCCCACCCCGCAAGACTCGCATCTGTCAACAGAGGGATCTACTCCGGCTGCTCCAGGGGCATCCCTCTCGTCAGGACTCCGGGAAGTAGCCACCACTGCAGGGATTTCTTGACTTGGTGCATACAGGGTAGATGCTTATTCAACGAGTCAGACTGATGCGACCACCGACGCAGAAGTGCTCGCTGCAAGGGCCTCATATGAAACCTGGACCATGGTACTGCTTCCAGGGTTGCCGCCATTGAGACTAGCACTCGCAGGTAATTCCATGCCGAAGGCGCCGGATCGGCCCTGAACTTGCGGATCAGTTGCCGAAGGCTCTGAACTCGTCCATGCGGCAGGAACACTGCACCCTCCTGAGTGTTGAACCGAACCCCCAGGTATTCGAGATCCTGGGAGGGCACTAGACAACTTTTGGACGGGTGGACCACCCAGCCTAGATCCTGTAAAAACTGTACCACCTTGCTGCAACTTGAACACTCTCGGCCTCTGACTTTGCTCGAATTAACCAATCATCAAGATAAGGATGAACCAAAATCCCGTCTTTCCGCAACGCCGCCGCCACTACCACCATGATCTTGGTGAAGGTTCACGGCGCCGTCACCAGCCCGAACGACAACGCTTGGAATTGATAATGTCCCCAAGGGAGAGCGAAGCGTAGGAACTTCTGGTGAGCCGCTCTGATGGGAATATGCAGATACGCCTCCATAAGATCCAGGGAAGTTAAATATTCCCCCTTGCGTACCGTTACAATGACCGATCTTAAGGTCTCCATCCGGAAATGTGGAACTCGAAGACACCGATTCACTCCTTTTAGATCCAAGATAGGCCGGAGCGATCCATCCTTTTTTGGCACTATGAAATAAATTGAGCATCGACCCATACCGCAATCTGCTGCCGGTACCGGCACAATCGCACCCAGTTGCAAAAGCCGATCCAGTATGCTGCGGACTGCCAGTTTTCTGCTGACCCTTGCAGGGAGACAGCACAAAAGAGTCCCGAACCGGACTTGCGAACTCCAGCGCATATCCCTCACAAATGATCTCTAAAACCTACTGGTCAGACGTTATTCGGGTCCAGGCAGGAAGGAACCCCTGAAGCCTCCCGCCTATCGGTTGACTTCCTGCCGAGACCCGCCAGCTTTCATTGGGGCTTGCGAGATGCAGCTGAGGACGTTGTTGCGAATCCCCTGCTTGCACCATGAAATCCCTGGACTCTAGACGGGAACCGCCCTCTCTGGAACCCAGAGAAACGAGCAGAACGAAACCTCCAGAAATCTCAAAACTGACCCCAAAAGGCCGGAGAGGATTAAGATATGCCATACTAGGTCAGACCAAGGTACATCAAGCCCAGAATCCTGTTTCCAACAGTGGCCAATCTAGGTCATACGTACCTGGCAGTTTCCCCAAAAGACACAGGTTCCACAATGCTTGTATTGGGTCAAGCAGTGATATCCCGGGTCCCTTTTTAATAATGGTTTATGGACCTTTCCTCCAGGAACTTGTCCAAACCTTTTTTAAACCCAGCTACACTAACAGCTTTTACTACATCCTCTGGTAACAAATTCCAGAGTTTGATTACACGTCGAGTGAAAAAATATTTTCTCTTATTTGTCTTGAATAGTTTACCCTGTAGCTTCATTGCATGTCCCCCTAGTCTTCCTATATTCTGATGATGTAAACAATTGATCTACGTTTACCCGTTCCACTCCATTCATTAATTTATAGACTTCTATCATATCTCCCCTCAACCGACTCTTTTCCAGGTTAAAGAGCCCTAACCTTTTTAGCCTTTCTTCATAGGGGTATCCTTCCATCCCCTTTACCATTTTGGTGGCTCTTCTCTGAACCTTTTCTAATAACGCTATATCCTTTTTAAGATACGGCGACCAGAATTGCACACAATATTCAAGGTGCGGTCGCACCATGGAATAATACAGAGGCATTATAATATCCTCTATTTTCCATTCCTTTCCTTATGGTACCTAGATTTCTATTTGCTCTCTTGGCCGCCGCTACACAATGGGCAAAGGGTTTTGACATGTTATCCACAATGATGCCTAAATCTTTTTCCTGGGTGGTGGTTCCTAATGTGGAACCTTGCATCGTGTAACCATAGTTTGGGTTGTTCTTCCCTGGGTGCATAACTTTTCACTTGTCCAGATGTTTCCATCCGGGTCAACACAGTCCAAATATCAGCCAAGGAAACTTGAGAAGGCTGAATATCTGAAATATCTGATACCAACAGGACACTTGAGGAACTAACAACCCCAGATGACTGGACAACCTGTGGCAGTGGCAAAACTGCTCTCAGGTCGCCCAAAGACCGAGAAGGGCCCACCTCGGGGGAACCTGGGTCCTGCACAGACCCAGCCAAAATAGGCGAGGATATAACAGAACCCATACTCCCCTGCCGAGACTTATCCTCAGGAAGCCGCCCACCCTTGGACTCCCCTAGATCTTTAACCAACTTGTCAAGATCCTCTCCAAACAACAACCGCCCTTTGAACGGCAGCTTGCTGAGACGCGACTTGGACGAACCATCGGCCGGCCAGTTCCTTAACCATAGGGATCTGCGTGTGGCAACTAGCGAAGCCATACTATTAGCTAGAGCCCGAAGCAAGTCGTAATGTACATCTGCCAAATATGCAGTACCAGACTCTAAGTGATCGATCTCTCGAAGACTCTTCTGATCCAGCTGGATAGACTGACGTAAACTCTGAGACCACCTGAGACACGCTCTTGCCACCCAAGTGCCACAAATGGACGCCTGTAAGGACAACGCATCCGCCTCAAACGACTGTTTTAACAAACCATCCACCTTCCTATCTTGAATGTCCTTCAATGCCGCGCTACCTTCAACCGGAATAGTGGTCTTCTTGGCAACGGCTGACACCGCCGCATCCACGCGCGGAGAGCGAAACCGTTCCTTGTCCTTATCTGCTAAGGGATAAAGTCTGTTCATAGTCCTGACTCCTCTCAGACCAGACTCAGGTTGATCCCATTCATCCTGGATCATCCGGTCCACCACGCGGTGCACGGGAAACACAACCTGAGCCTGCTGTACCACTTGGATTATAGGATCTTCCCCACTCTCTTCCTCACTCGGTGGCGCTGGGGCCAGCTTCAACGTCTGTAGGGATTCCGTAATGAGCGCCATCAACTCGTCCCTCCGGAACACTCAAATGATTTTCGCCTGATCCCCAGGTTCCTGAATCTCGCCTTCTTCCAAGTCTTCCATTTTGGCCTCCAGGTCCATCTCCGCCTCCACGGTTTCATGCCACTCCACCTCCGAGGGGGAGGGCTCCGGAGGTCTTGATCGCTTTGGAGGTCTAATAACAATACTACTCCCGACTACCAACCCGGGTTGAGGTGCCGCACTAGGCCCAGCCACAGGCTCCGGTAATTTACCTTGACACCGCAAACAGAAGGCTTGATGCATCAATAGGACAAAATCTGGACAGAAATCTTCGAGCTGCGACCCCGCGTCCAAGGTCGCTTGTGAAATAGCCAGACCAATGGTCTCCTCCTGACTATCCCCTAAGGCCAGTTGTCCGGGAAGCTCTCGGACAGCTCCGGACCCGCCCCCCCAGGGCTCTTGAGCAACCTTAATATCCATCTGCTTCTCAACGCTGGTGGAAACTGTGGTGCAGGCCCTGCAGATACCTGAATCCGCTACTGTCCCTCAGCGGGTGCCGCAGACCATGCAGAGAGGTCGGGATGCCATACATCAGGTACTCTTACAATCTCCTTCTTAGACTTTGTCTTTTTTTTTTTTTTTTTTTAGACCAGCCCCACCAGGGAAAACAAACTTCCAAACCAAACTCCCTCTTGCAGCAATCAACCCCCCCAAAGGATGCCCCGATGAAGCACAAGGGAAGGGAACCCCTAAGGGGATGCTCACAGCCCGTCAAAAAAAACCAAAGGACAATTAACTCTGAGAAATTAAAAAGGAACTGCAGCTAATCTGCCCCCCTCACGGCACTGCAGCAGTAGCATTACCCAAGGGGAAAATTAAAGCATCGGGGAAGTGCCTGCCACGTGACGAACACGCCACAAAATGGCCACCGCTATATTCTAGAGGAGGGAAAAAAGGCGCCAAAAGGCACCGCGAGGGCAGACGGCCCTGCCGCGACCGTTCCCGCGCTCGCTAGAGCGATTATATTCCCTGCAACAGGTCCTCTGTCTTCAGCACCCGATCTGCGTCTGCAGAGCTCAAGCCGGCTCGCCCCCGCTCCACCTTGCCGCAAGCTGAGGGCTGCCCGGCGAGCAGCTTGTCCCAGTGCTGTCAGGCTGAGGATGATCGCGGCTTTCAGAATCACCGATACACCTCTGTTGCCTGCCACAGCGCTCTCCCCCGTGTCGTCCAGGGGGAGAGATCTGCTAGAAATTGAGCCCAAAACCAGAAGCACACAGAGAAACAGCAGGAACCGGCACAAGAAATATGTTCCCCTAATTCCTTTTTTTTTTTTTTAAAGAAATAGTACCCAAATTGTGAAAGTGAACTTTAAAGGAGAAACTTAGGGAAAGGGAGAACCCCCCAAACTAATCTACGCTACTCTCCTTATGTGTTCCTCGAGTGAGCCCAGCACCTAGGCTCACTAAGTCCTCCTGCTGCATGGAGACTGGACACACTGGGGCTGAGGGGCGTGATCAGCAGACTACATCCAGTGAAGTCACGACTTTGACATGCCCAGTCTCCATGCTGCAGGAGGAGGTGCACAACCCAGAGGTGGAGGAGTAAACTGGAGTACCGATAAGAAACTGTACATAGTTGGCTGTATGTATCATCCTATAGGCCGGAGTATGTTGTAACAAAATTTAATTATGATGTTATTGTTCTTGTTCAATATGTTTCTTGTTCACTGTAAACTGCATAGCACAGTGTGAGTTGTGTTCTCTGTAAACCACCTTGATTATGTGATAAAGCGGTATATAAAACCAATAAATAAATTATATATATAGACTGAGTTGTCCTCATTTTCCATCTTGCATGCTATGGTTGGTCGACTGTAAGATTTGCAGACAGTGCACATGTTATCAGCTGGGCAACTGCTAATGCAGCACTATCTGCACTTTTAGGGCACGTTAGCTGCAAAAGCCTAACACAGTTTAGTAAACTGATCCCTAAGTGCAAGTTATTTCTAAGTTATCTTCTTTAGGATTAAGGCTAAATCTATTTCCCAAAGAGTTGATGAGAGTACTTGGTAGATTAAGCACCATTAAAAATAGAAGTAGTGACAGAGTCTCCCTGAAATATTCCTCTCTCAATCTTGATGCTAGGAATAATGAACTGACTGTCTTCATACTGGAATGTGGCGTGATGGAGTGTGGCTTGCCACATTTTCATGGTAAACTTGATGTACTCAATTAGTTTGGGGTTTATTGTGTACATTTCAAGGCAACGTATTATCCACGAGTGCGGGATACTATCAAAAGCTTTCTTATAGTCAATCCATGTACACTGAGGTTTCTGGCCATGATGGCTTTATTTAGCATTAACTGGTCTTTAGTCCCATAAGCTCCTTTCTTATTTCTCTTCTGCTCTATTGCCATGATATTACTGAAATCCATATGCTTGTATATTCTGTCAGCATCTAGTGCAGTAAACAAATATAGATTGTAGGCAGACAAGTTATTGAGCTGTAATTTTTAGGGCTGTTACTTGGAGCTCCCTTTGGAAGGGGAAGTGATCTTCCTGTTATTAGCCATTACCGTGTTAAATCGGATTTTTATAAATTTACTAACTGATTTTTACAATTTAGTAGGTCTTAGTTTAATGATGTTAACTGTTTTAGCCAAAAATCGGGCACTCCATCTGGGCCATGGCTTTTCCAGTTTGGAGCTCTTTTTAACCTTGTTTCCAACTCTTTAGCTGTTACTTCAGGCCAATCCATTGGTTTGAATGTTTGTCTTTTCCAAATTCTCCAATATGCAGGGTAACTATTCTCTCTACAGGGCCCTCATATAAGTCTCTCCAGAATGTTTGTTTCGGCTTTCATTGGTGATATTTTCACCATACTAACAAACACTTTTCCACTGCCCTTTAGCACTGTTTTGGGTTCTCTCTAAATAGTTTATTTTGATATATCACTTTTCTGTTTTCTTCATACCTCTGATTTTCATGCATCTGCTGTTATTTTCAATTTATTATTAGAACATATAGAAACAATCATGATGGCAGAAAAAGAGTGTCCTCTCTCTGTGTGCCTGCTGATATTTTTCCAAACACAAAATGAGCATTGATTACTGGTTAATCTGGTTTACATTTAATTTGCCACATTAACTCTGAGTAGGCTTGAGTTGCATAGTATGTTTTTCTAACAATATAGCCATGATTAGGAGCGTGCTGTTTTTTTTTAACTATGCGCCTGCCTTCCGAACGGGTATTCACTAAGGCAGCTACACTTCCCCTTTTTATATGAACATTTGTGATATGGTTGGTTCTTGGTAAAAGTGATAATCCCTCTAACGTTCTGTGAGACAAAGTAGCCATTTACACAAATCCAGAGCGACATAATATATCATACATACTCATACATGTGTTATACAGCGTTATCGGGATATAGGAGGTTTTGTATTCTTCTTGTCCCCAGTTTTTCTATTCCTCCCTTGGGGCACACTATCATGGATTTGCTGTTACATAAGAGCCTATTGTTTTATTTTGGGGTGTTTTAACTATCCAAGGGGCTGCAGTCTATGTATTGGCGGCTCACTTTTATCTTTTCAATGTTTTGATTTTCACATATCTGTCGCATTGTCCTTCTGCTATGTATATACGTTTATAGTATCAGTGGTGGTCTCCAGTGATCTTTATGTTTCAATTCTTATTTCTATATTTTATTATTGCTTTTTTATTTATATGTAATTATTAGTATAATTTTATTCCAATCTGGACTCAGGTTTGTGTGTTTCCCATTTTTCATTTCAAAACAGATTGGTTATTTTGTTTTTATGGTCTCCTAAACCATTTTATATAATAGAGTAGTGCTCATGCTTTCATTATCCAAAAATTGCCAACAATTTTATTGTCCTGTAACTTATAAGTAAGTTCTCTGGTTCTTTTACCCTCCCTCCCACAGCACCCGTGGAGTTATTTTATAGTGGGTGCAATGTGTAACATATATTTTGAATTTTATCCATCACAACTGGCTGTGAGGTTATCTGTCCTGATGCCTGTCCGATATCAAAGTAGTAATTAATTTATGTATGATATGACTTTTTTATCTTCTTTTGGTTTATTTTTATTTTGTTTAATAACATTTAATTAATTTTTCTTTTTATTGTCTCAGGATTAAGTTCAGACACGCATGGTTTTAAATTTTAACATATGGTTTCTAAGTTTTTATTGTTTATTATTATTTTTATACTTTATGATTTGTACATTATACATTTGTAACTGTGCAATTGTTCTCTTTGGGGTTCCTCTTGATGAAGGCTTAGCCGAAACCCGGCCATGTCAGGGTCTTAATAAAGGACCGTGGTTTTACTTCTCATAGGCCTGACTTTCAGCCAGAGCAGCCAGTGTTTAAGTGTATTCAAATGACACTATCCAGTTAATGACTGTGCCGGACATACCTACAGGTGGTGACGGCACTGGCGACTTTCCAGCAATTCCACAGATTTACATTAAACAGATAACTTATTATTCAGTGCTAAACAGATAAAGCGTAGTTACTCAACTGTAATAGGTGATCTCCGGAAGCAGCAGGAATTTATTCTTCACATATGGGTGACGTCGGTAGCGACGGAGCCCGCGCAACAACGCAGCGTAGTTTCTCACCTGTAACAGGTGTTCTCCAGGGACAGCAGGAATCAGTCCTCACTTATGGGACTCCCCAGCTACAGGCTACTGAACCTGTAAGCCAAAAACACCTCCGTGAGGCTGTGAGCAGAAGCCAATGTCCGAAGGAAGCCAGAGTCCTCGGGCCTTCAGGGCAAGCTCTCGGTAGCCGCAGAAGAAGAGTCGGAGGGCAGGAGTTGCTTATACCCCGAACAGACTACAGTCTGGCCGAAGGCGCTGTCCCGGCAGGACTCCCTCTCCAGGCAGTAGTGAAAAGTGAAGGTATTCACTGAAAGCAGATGTCCGTCAGCAGTACCAAGCGCAGTGAATCCACTGACGCCGCCTTGGCACGGATGCCATGCGTAGTGACCAGATGATCCAGTGGGGTGCCCACCTTTGCCTGAGCAAAGACGATACAGTCCGCCACCCAGATGGAGAGGGTGCACTAGGTGACTGCCAGCCCCATGCGGTTGGGATCATAGGCAATGAAGAGCTGGTCGGACTTGCGATGACCCTGAATGCGCTGGAGATAGAAGGCAAAAGCCCTCTTGCAGTCAAGTGTATGCAGGACCTCCGATGCCCAGTCGGCATGGGGTCTTGGGAAGAAAGTCAGCAAAACCACCTCCTGATTGAGGTGGAAATCCAAGACCACCTTCAGTAGGAACTTGGGGTGGGTGCGAAAGACCACCCTGTTCCTGTAAAACCTGGTGTAGGGGGCCTCGGCCATGAAGGCCTGAAGTTTGCTGATTCACTGCGCAGGGGTCAGTGCCCCTAGGAAGACCACCTTCCAGGAGAGGTGCTGGAGCGAGCACATCACCATCGGCTCGAAGGGCGGTCGCATCAGCTGCATGAGCATGATGTTGAGGTCCCATTCCACTGGTGGAGGCCAGATGGTGGGTTTGGAAAGCAAAAGGCCACGCATGAAGCTGGAGACCAGAGGCTGGCCCGAGAGGGGTTTACCCTCAATAGGCAAGTGGTTGGCCGAGATGGCGGCTCAGTTAAACCCTGACCGAGTTGGACTTCAGCCCCCCCTGCAAGAGGTGGAGAAGGTACTGGAGAACCCAACGGGTGGAGCAGGAGAATGGGTCAATCTGGAGCTTGGAGCACCAGACCGAGAACCACCGCCATTTCAGGGCATAGGTCCGCCTCATTGAGTCCTTCCTCGGCGTGAGGAGGACATCCTCGATCTCCACTGGGAGATGCAGAGGGGCTAAAAAGACCCATTCAGCCACCAGGCTGTCAGGGATAGTGAGGCCAAGTTTGGGTAAAGTATGCGTCCCTCCTCCTGCATTAGCAGACCTGGGGCACTGCCCAGGGGGACGGGAGGCTCCGACAAGAGCCGGAATAGAAGCGGAAACCAGGGTTGTCGAAGCCATGAAGGAGCCACGAGAATCACAGAGGCTCGGTCGTGCTGGATCTTCTGTAGGATCCTCACAAGGAGGGGAGTCGGAGGAAATGCATACAGAAGCCCCGAGATCCAGTTCAGGAGGAACGCATCCGGGGCCACCCTGCTTGGATGTGGCATCAGCCTGCAGAAGTGGGGAAGCTGCGCATTCACCAGGCTGGCGAACAGGTCAATGGACGGAGTCCCCCAGTGGCGGAACAGGTGGAGAACCACCTCCAGACTCAGGCGCCACTCATGTGGGTGAAGGAGCCTGCCAAGTCTGTGCGCGAGGAGGTTGTCCTGGCCCAGGTGGTAGACTGCCCTCAGCGTCATGTCTCTGCGTACGGCAAAGGAGCAAAGGAGTACTGCCTCCCGACAGAGGAGGCGGGAGCCAGTGCCCCCTCCTTATTTATGTAGAACATCATGACCCCGTTGGTCTACATGAGCACCAACTTGCCCCTCAGGTGGTACTTGAAGACCTTCAGGGCCAGCTGGACCACTCAAAGCTCGAACAGGTTGATCTGCTGCCAAGATTCCTCAGGTGACCACCGCCCCTGGGTGTAGAGATGGTCGCAGTGGGCTCCCCAGCCTAACAGCGAGGCATCAGTTGTCAAGACGAGCTCGTGCTGACGAGTCTGGAAGGGCATTTCCCGAAGGAGGTTCTGGAGGTTCTGCCACCAGACTAGGGACTCAAATAGGCTGCGAGACACCCGGACAGGGTCCCGAAGGTGGCCTGAAGCTTGGGTCAATTGTGTTCTGAGGCACCACTGAGCCTCTCGCATGTGCATGTGAGCGTGGGGAACAATGTGGACGGTCGAGGCAATGTGCCCCAGGAAGCACAGCATGGCCCACACCGAGACCTTGTGATAGCCTTGGATCTCGGCGGCCAGAGCGTGGAGCCGATCCGCGCGTGCTCGAGGGAGAAAGGCGGTCGCACATTCTGTGTCGAGAAAAGCGCCAATGAACTCCACGATCTGCACCGGTTTGAGGTGGGACTTGGAGTAGTTCATCAGGAAACCGAGGCGCTCGAGGAGGACGACCATGCGCGATGCCGCAAGGCGAGCCTCCTCCACTTATGTGCCCGAGACAAGTCAGTCATCTAGGTAAGGGCAGACGGGTATGCCCTGCAGTCGGAGGTGGGCCGCGGCTGCTGACAGGCACTTGGTGAAGACTCACGGGGCAGATGCGAGCCCGAAGGAGAGCACTCTGTACTGGAAGTGCTCTCCCTGCACCCTGAAATGCAAATACTTCCTGTGCTTGGGGTGGACAGGAATGTGGGCGTAAGCATCTCTGAGATCCAAGGAGCATAGCCAATCGCCCTGCCGGAGGAAGGGCAGCAGGACGCCAAGCGATAGCATTTTGAACTTCTCCCACACCAGAAACTTGTTCAGATTCCTGAAATCAAGGATGGGGCGCAGGCCCCCCGTCCTCTTCAGAACGAAAAAGTACCAGGAGTAAAACCCCCGACCTTGGAGGTGCGGTGGAACTCTTAATCGACCATTGACTGAGGAGGTTGTTCAGCTCTTGCTGCAAGCAAGCCTGGTGCAAGGGAAACTGAATAGGCTCCGCTGGGGAGAAGGGATGCGGGAGTCTGTCTAGACAAAGACGATACCCATCCCGAATCACCTGCAAGACCCAGGTATCCGATGTAATGGCCGCCCTCTCGGGGGTGAAAAGAGACAGGTGTCATCCCACGGGCAGAAGCGCCCCCAGGGGTTGAGAGGCTATGCTTTCGGCGTCAAAACCCCAGGGACGGCTGGGGTGGCGCCGGTGGTTGGATCTTGGGCCCCTTGGTAGTTCCGGTGACCCTGAGCGCCCCCTTTGCCGTGAGCGCTGGTTGCTGGTGCAGGGGTAGGCGGGTATCCCTGGTAGGGGAGCCCTTTCCTCTGGAAGGCTTTTTTGCTGTGCTGCTTCTTCCGCAGAAGAGAGGAGGTTTTGCGCGAGAGACGGGTGTGAGTGACGAACTCCATCTCGATCTCGACCACCTTGTCCTCCATGGGCTTGCCAAACAGCTGCTCACCCAGGCAGTGAACATCCAGGAGCTTCTCCTGGACCCACTGTTCCAGGTCTGAAGACTGGAGCACGCCTGGCATTGGGCTCCGATACCAGCCGCTGCCACATGGGCAGAAGACTCAAACCCGTCAAATGCAGCACGGGAAAGGTATTTCGAGCAGTCTGCAACCGACCTCAGGAGGTTCTGGAACCTGAGGAGGTGCTTCCCACCAAGGCCCGCGGAAAAGCTGCCGAGCTCTTTGGCGAGGTCGCGAAGAAACATACCCATCTACTGTTGGTACGCTTGGATGCAGCACGCCAGCATGGATCCCTGGTAAGCCTTGAGCCTGAGGGCGTCGAGGGCACAGGATTCCCTACCAGGCAGGAACAAAGAGTGCGACTTCGGGTTCTTCTGTTTCCACATTGCAGATTCGACTACCATGGACGTATGGGGATGTTGGGTCTTCCGAAACCCCGGGCCGCGCTGGACCCAATACATGACATCAAGTCTTTTACTGACAATAGGGACCGAGGTGGGTAGTTCCCACATGCGGAGGAGCAGCCAGGATAGGATGGACAGTACCGGCACCATAAGAGACTCCCTGGGTGGAGACTCGAACTGCAAATGTCAAGTTCCTCTGCCTTCGGCTCCTCCTCTGTCTGCGTAGGCAGATTGAGGGCCTGAGCCATATCCCACACAAACACTAGGAAGGAGGTGTCCTCGGGAGGCAACCGCCTTTGCGAGGTGGGCGGGGATGGGTCAGAGGGGAGATCCCTATGGGCGCAGGTCTCCAGGGAAGTGTCCCCGTCCAATTCCCAGCCCGAGAAGGACTCTGAGTCGAGCTGATCCCCGCATCTAGTGGTCGAGGCCCGCTTGGAGCCGGAGGCACTGGCTCTGGAAGACCTCACCCCGAGGAACGGAACGGCAAGTGAGATCGGTGCCGAGGACCCTCACGAGGCCTGCAGCTCTCGGGGGTTTCTAAGGCAATTTTCAGGACCCCAGTTGGGTGACCCTTGGTCTCAGAGTGCGAGCCAGCTGTGCTGGGCAAGAGCGCCTGCTGGGCAGCTAGGAAGACAGAAATGCTGCGCTCCAGTGCCAGCATACGGGACTCCCACTCGGGAGTGGGTCCCTGTGACACCGACGTTACCGGGTCTGGTGTGGAGGAGGAGAGGGGGTCCTTGCCAGGACGACCCTCAGGAGACCATGCACCATCACCAGAGGCCTCCGTGTCCGTACAAGGTACCTTTCGAGGCCACTCCTTGTCTGACCCTTGGAAATACCAGGGAGGGCTAAGGGAACAGGCACAAGACCGCTCGCGCTTGTCCGGAGCCCCGACAGCGACTTCGAGGTCTTCTTCTTTCGCTGCTCCACCTTGGGTGAACTCTGATCAGAGTGACACCTGGGCGTGCGGGGTCACTGCGAAGGACCCCACAAGCGGTGATCAGCAGGGCGAGGTGCCACTGGAGACCCCGGGGCTGCCTTGCGAAAAATGTCATCAAACGTCTGCTTGCAGCTTAGCAAGGCTTCAGCGGACATTTTCTTACAAAGCGAGCAGAGCTCCGGGTTGTGGTCAGCCCCCCAGAAACCGTAGACAGCAGTCGTGGGTGTCCGTGAGTGACATATTTTTGGAGCATCTGTCATACTTTTTGAAGCCGGTGGCCATAGGGGCAAAAAGGGCCACTGCGAGGTCGAAAACCCTCGAGGCCAGCGTTTGAAGAAAAAAGGGCGCAAAAAGGCCTGAAAAGAAAAAACACTAAAATGAGAAAGAAAGGAATCCCCTGGCAAACAGCTGAAGCAGGGGCAAAGGGGAGGACGGAAGAGGACCGGTGCTACTGGATAAAAGGACAGAAGGCCGAAGACACAAAAACGTTTTCCAAAGGACGAGGACGTGCGTCCGAAGGGCTCTGCGGAAAAAGGGAGACTGAGCAAGATGGCACCCTGGGGCAGGAAGAGGGCCACGCATTCGTGGTAGCAATCCCAAAGGCTTTTGTTGAAAACTGGGGGAATTGCTCCATGCGGGCTCCGTCGGTGCCGTCGTCACCCATAAGTGAGGACTGATTTCCTGCTTGTTCCTGGAGAATCACCAGCATCCAATAGGAGAGCTTTTGGGAGCATCCCACTGTGCGACTGCTTTCCCTCCTTCCCAACTCTCTCTCTTCAATTGAGTTTGTAACTGAGAAAGGAGAGTAAATGAAAACCTACAACTTTTAGGGGAGGAGGGTGGGTTGTAAAGACTAAATTCCTACTCTTCCCAGAGATCACCTTTTACAGGTGAGTAACTATGCTATCTCCAGGAACAAGCAGGAATGTAGTCTTCACATATGGGACTCCCCAGCTCTAAGATTGCAGATGAAGTGACCTCAGAACCGGTGGAGATTTGCCTCAGAGTAGGCTCGAATGGTCATGGATCCTACATGGATTTATGGTATCGTCAAAATCCAGGACCAAGGGTAGGAGTTGCATGTAAGTCTGAAAGAGGTGCTAGAGTACAGCTTGACCAAACATGGCATCCCAGCGAGAGTCCTTATCCAGACAATAATGGGCAGTGAAGGTATGGACGGAAGATCAAGTGGCTGCCTTGCAAATTTTGTCAATGGCTACCGAGCATAGGTTTGCCAACAAGGTGGCCATGGTGCAAACGTTGTGAGCAGTGACATGCCCTTCCAGGGTGAGTTCTCCTTTGTCATAGACAAATGAAATGAGTCTGCTATCCATCTGGAGAACATACATTTAGATACAGGTAGACCCAGATGACTAGGGTTAAAGGAAATGAACAATTGCAAGGCTTTACAATCACCCTGAGTTCTCTGAAGATAAAAAGCCAACGTATGCTTGCAGTCAAGAATATGCAGAGTTGCTTCTGCTCGAGACGTATGCGGTCTAGGAAAGAAGACTGAAAGTTAAATCGACTGATTTAAATGGAAAGGAGACACCACTTTTGGCATAAAGTGTGGGTGAGTCCGAAGGATGACCTTGTCATGGTGGAACCAGGTATAGGGGGCGGTCTGCCACCAGAGCCTGAAGCTCACTAATGTTGCTAGCTGAAGTGAGGGCAATGAATAAGAGTACCTTCCAAGATTGGCCATGACCTCCCTGAAGTTCCTAAGGTTCAACGGGTGACTTGAGAAGCTGTGCTAGAACAACATTGAGGTCCCAAGCCACTGGAGGTGGCTTGACGGGCAGCTTGGACAGCAGGAGACCTCTCATGGAACACGCTACTAGTGGATGTGAGGAGATGGGCTGTCCATCTAATAGGTGGTGAGAGGCCGCAATGGCACTGAGATGGATTCTCCCTGAGTTGGACTTTAGACCTGTCGAGGACAGGTGGAGGAGATACTGTTGGAGTAACTCCACTGGAGTACTGTTGGAGTAACTCCACTGGAGTAGAAAAAGGATCAAGATCTTTCTGGAAACAGACAGAGTATCTACTCCACTTGAAAGCATATGAACATCTGGTGGAGGACTTTCTGGAAACAAGTAGGATTTCCTTAACTTCTTGTGGAAGGTCAATGCCCTGCAATGCTATGCTCTCAGCAGCCAAGCTGTGAGGTGGAGAGACTGTGGATTGGGATGGAGCAGTGAGCCATTGTCCTGGGAGCTGAGATCGGGCATAGATCCCAATCGGAGAGGCTGAATCTGAGTCAGACGTAGTAGCAGTGGAAACCACGGTTGCCGCGGCCAGTGTAGGGCTATGAGAATCATGGAGCCCTTGTTGGATTGAAGCTTGAAAAGCATCTTGGGAATGAGGGGTATGGGAGGAAAAGCATAGAGCAGACCCTGACCCCAGTGTAGGTGAAAGGCATCCACCTGTTGGTTGTTGGATGTTGGAGTCCTTGTGCAGAAGCGAGGAAGCTTGGCATTCTGCAGAGTAGCAAACAGATCTATGTCTGGAGTTCCCCAGATCTGGAAGATGTAGGACACTGTGTCCAGATGGAGAGACCATTTGTGGGGAAGGAGGATCCGACAGTTTGTCTGCCAAGATATTGAGCTTCCCCAGGGAGGTACATCGCTCGGAGGTGTGCAGTATTTGATGGGAGATGGCAAAGGACCAGAGATGAAGGGTCTCCTCGCAGAGAAGACATGAGCCTGTTCCTCTCTGTTTGTTCACAGAGAACATGGCTACCTGATTGTCTGTCTGTCCTGACTAGGACCTGTTGTGTCTTGAGGTGGTGTTGAAACACTCAGAGGGCATGCGAGATAGTACGAAGTTCCAGAAGATTGATTTGGAGGTGTGACTCATGCGTTGTCCAGAGCCCCTGTATGGACAGGTCCATCCAAGTGTGTTCCCCAACCCAGTTTGGAGGCATCCATTGTCAGAGTGCATTGAAGTGGAGGCATCTGAAAAGGTGACCCTATGAGCAGATTTTCTGGAGACCATCACCACTGAACGGATGTGGTTAGAGGGGCAGTGACCTGGATCCTGTCCCAGAGACGGCCCAAGGCCTGTGTCCATTGGGAGGCAAGAGTCCAATGGGCTGTGCGCATATGTAATCAGGCATAAGGAACAACATGTAGTGTAGAGGCCATGTGCCTGAGGAGATGCAGCATTTCATGGGAAGTCAGATGGTCCCGTTGGAGCATCTGGGACGCTAGTTTGATTAGAAGGGCACAGCGGAGCTGGGGCAGAAACACCCTGGACTGTTGGGTGTCCAGAAGGGCTCCGATGAACTCTAGATTTTGAGTTGGAGCGAGCTGGGATTTCGGGAAGTTTAAGACAAATCCCAAGTGTTGTAGTACCGTGATGGTATGATGCAAGGAAAGCTGTACTTCTTGTGAGGTGTCTGCTTTTATGACCCAGTAATCTAAGTAAAGGAAGACGAATATCCCCAGAGACCTTAGATAGGCGGCTATGACCACCATGCACTTTGTGAAGACTCTTTGGGCAGAGGCGAGTCCGAAGGGAAGTACTCTGTATTGATAATGTGTTCCCTGAAAAGTGAAGCATAGATATTTCCTGTGTCTTGGATGGATGAGGATATGAGTATACAATTCTTTTAGATCTAGAGAACAGAGCCAGTCCTGATTCTGGAGGTAGGGAAGAAGAGTCCCGAAGGAGATCATCTTTTTTTTTTTTTTTTTTGTAATTTTATTTTTATTTTCTTACAGTAACCAAAATACATCCAATAATTACATTCCACATCTTTTTCTTATTTCCCTTACCCTCTCCCCCCCAAGCCAAACCCCCCCTCACTTACATCAATACAGATTCCACTTACCCAACCATCATATACCATTGATCCTTTATCCTACCCCCTCCTTCAACACACACTTTTCCCTTCTAATTCCTAACCCTCCTCCCATCTCCACTCCCATCCCTGCCGTCCTTCCCCTTCCCCCTTCCCCTTATCACTCTCCTTCAACTCTACTCCCTTAATCCTTATCTCTCTCTTTCCCCTTCCCTCACCCTTATCCTCTCCATTCTTTATACCATCTCCAAGTATTATGTTTATGTTTATTTAAATTTGATATACCGCTCAGGCCAAAAAGGCATTAGAGCGGTTTACAATACTATATCATTCAAGGAAATAAGAAAAGAACGCCAATATAATATACTTTTTTGTAGGTCTCGATTTCACACATAACCCACATTCCCTCAAGCCTCCGCATTATCTCTTGTTGCTTAGGTACCTCAGGGTCTTTCCATTTAACCAATAACTCCATGCGCCCCGCATTAATACACTACCCAAAGAACTGCTCTAGATATTTGTCACTTTCTTCTCGTAATTCTGTTAGAAAGAGAAATTAGACTTACCTGCTAATTGTTGTTCCTTGAGGAACTCCAGTCCAGTCCCGCACCTCTGGGTAGTGTACCTCTTCCAGTAGCTTGGAGGCTGAGCCTGTCATCTTTTTGATGACACTAATGTACATATGCAGCTGGCACCGCTCACCAGCCCCAGTACCTATTGACAAAGCAGACTCAGAGGAGTAAAAAAGAAGTAGTTAAACATGCAACAAACACTTCTATGTCTAAATAAACTAGTACCCCCTCCATCCCCTGGGAAGGATACCCCGTCCCCCACTCCAGGATGAAGAGGCCTACCCGTTGAGCGCCTGAGCAACTCCAACCAGCAGGATGCGAGCAACCGACAGCTCTTATGGTCCGCCCCCCCCCAAACACTGATTACACATCCCTCCCCGGCTCTTCCTGGCCACCTCCTCAACCCAAGGGAACCAGCTTCAGGAACGGGGTGTGCACAGATCACCACAAGAAGCACTCAGGGAGGGTTCCGGACTGGACTGGAGTTCCTCAAGGAACAACAATTAGCAGGTAAGTCTAATTTCTCTTTCCTTATCATCCCTCCAGTCCAGTCCTGCACCTCTGAGATGTATCAGAGCAGTTAAACTAACGGGAGGGACCTGCACAACCGGCCTGAATCACTGCCGATCCGAAACAAGCATCCCCCGCCTCCTGGACATCCAGGCAAAAATGTTCAGAGAAGTATGCCACCCTATAGATTTCCACCGGCGGAACTAAAGTATACTCTGCCCATGAGGCTGCCTGAGCCCTCATGGAATACGTCTGCAACCCCGTCGGCACTATTCTACCCTTCAAGATGTATGCCAACGTGATTGCCTCACTGATCCATCTGGAAATGGAGGCTTAGCTGCCGCCTCACTTTTGCACAACCTGCCAAACAGAACCAACAGACTGTCCAATCTCTGAAAGGACAATGCCCTTTTCACATACCTTCGCAGGACTCTCCTACCATCCAGGTGGCACAGCTGTGGAGTGGCACGGCCCATACCCGCTCTCTCCCACATCCGCGCTCGCCACAGCCAGTAAGGAAACGGCCTGATCCACATGAAATGCCGACACCACCTTGGCAAAAATGAAGGTACTGGGCGCCGGACCACTTGCTCCTTGGAGAAGGAAAGGAATGGCTCCTGGCATGACAGGGTCCGAAGCTCCGAAATCCTGTGTGCCGAGCAACTCGCCACCAGGAATGCCATTTTCAGAGCTAAATCCTGCAGGAAAGCTCGACTCAATGGCTCAACGGATTCCCCAGACAGCACCAGATTGAGATTCCAAGCCGGTACCACTGCCCTCTTTGGCAGATGGAGGTGGGTCACCACCCCTAGAAAGCTCAGCACATCTGGGTGTGTACCCAATGGCATCCCGTGGACTTTCCTGTGATAACCGGAAAATCGCCGCCAGTTGCATCCTCAAGGAACTGGCAGCTAGACCCTTATCAAAACCGGATTGCAAGAATGCCAAGATGTCCAGGACGGAGGCGTGGAAGGGCTTGGCTGCCTCTCTCTGCACCATGATTCAAAGATGCGTCCTATGCAGATGCACGACAGGGTTCGTAGACCACCTCTGGGCCTGTAGCAAGGTCGCTATCCCCGAGCCTGATTATCCTTTCTTCAACCTCGCCCTTTCACGAGCCATGCCATAAGCGAGAACTGATCCACCTGGGGCATGTGAAGCAGTTCCTGCATCAAGAGGTCCATCGGAACCAGAAGCCACTACAGTCAATCCGCCAGTATCCGAATCAGGTCAGCATACCACGGGGACCTCGGACAGTCTGGTGCCACCAGAATCACAAATCTCTGGTGTGCCTCTAGCCATTGCACTAACCCGCCTATGAGTGTCCACGGGGAAAAACAGAGAAGACCCTCTTCAAGCCACTGCTGAATTAGAGCATCCAGGCCCTTGGTCTTTTCTACTGAAAAACCAGCAGGCCTTGACCGACTCGAGCATTGCCATTAGGTCCATGACCAGTGTGCCCCATTGGCGGACCACCTGCTCGAACACCTCCTGATTGAGCTGCCGCTCTCTGGGGTCCATGCGCACTCGGCTGAGGTAGTCTGCCATCACACTGTCCTGCTACGTGCACTGCTGATAATGCCTGGAGATGAATCGCTGCCCATCCGAACATACCTTCGGCCTCCTCCTCCAGGGCTGCACTGCCCATGCCTCCTTGCCAGTTGATGTAAGCCATCGTGGTCACATTGTCTGAGAGGACTTGGACCACCTTCCCCTGCAACCATGGCTCGAAACTTTCTAGCGCCAAGGTCACCGCTCACATCTCGAACCCGTTGATTGACCACAGAGCCTCCTGCAGACTCTCGTCCCTGAACAAAGCGTCCTTCGCAATGGGCTTTCCAACCTGACAGGCTGGTCATATGAGGAACCCACACCAGGGACTCCTTCCACATGTAGCCACCAATTGAAGACTCTCCTGGCGCTCCATGGGCAGGAGAGTACTTGAGACAGGGGTTGACTCTGATGGGACCATCGACGGAGCAGAGCCCTCTACAGCAATTGCATATGTGCCCTTGCCCATGGGACTAGCTCGAGAGTGGCCACCATGGTCCCCAGAACCTGCAGATAATGCCACGCTAATGGCCCTCTTCAGGACCTGCTGTATCAACTGTCGTAGCTGCTGCGCCCGGCGAACCAGCAGGAAATTCCTGCCCACACAGGTATCAAAGCATGCTTTCAAATACTCTAGCTCCTGGGCCGGCCGTAACTGGCTCTTGGCCAGGTTGACCTCAACCAAGACTTTGAAGGAACTCTCCCACCCGCACTGTTGCTCTTTTCGCTATCGTCCCTGGACTTCGCCTGGATCAGCCAATCGTCTAGATACGGGTAGATGAGAACCCCTTCCTTGTGGAGAGCTGCCGCCATCACCACCATGACCTTGGTGAAGGTACGGGGGGTGGTCGCCAGACCGAAGGGCAACGCTCAAAACTGGAAATGGCCCCTGGCCCCGCAAAGCCGAGAAACTGCTGATGTTCTGGATGGAAGGAAACATGCAGATACGCCTCTGTGAGATCGAGAGTCACCAAAAATCTCTGTTTCCTACCGCCATTACTACTGTGAAAATGCAGTATCTGGAGACCGTAGTTCATGCCCTCAAAGTTGAGAATTAGGTGAAAGAAACCTTCCTTTTGGACAAAACAAAATACATGAAGCGTCAACCGCAGACATACTGGTCTCACGGAACCAGTTCCACAGCTCTCAGCTGCAGGAGACAAGTCAAGGTCTCTTCTATTGCTTCCAAAACTGCTGCGCCCACTTTGGGCAATCAAAGGAGCTCATTCTTGCTCCGGCAGTGGGTATAGGGGCGTCATGGATTGCACCCCTTTAAGGCCAACCTCTGGCAGATCTCACACATCCTGGATCATCTGTCCTACTACTCCATGTACTGGTAAGTATTTCTACGATTTCCGTATCACCTGGAACAGCGGATCCTATAGCGCCTCTTCCTCTGCCGGGAGGTTAGCAGGCATATTCAGGGCCTAGAGGGTTGCCAAGGTACACACAGAATGTGAGCCCTTTGGGAATGAGGAATTGTATCAGTACCTGCTTGTAGTGATTGTAAAACGCACTGTTAGCCTTCAGCCTGGGTGGTATATCAAGAAATTGCATAAACATAAGCATAAAGATGAGCGCTGGTAGCTCCTCCCGGTGGAAAACCCGAACAATTCGGCCCTGATCCTCCTGTTCTGGGCTCACTCCTTCTTCCAACTCCTCCTGCAGATTTAACTCCGTGTCAAGGTCTTCCCCATCCAGCCCCCCGACAGCGGCGATTGCGGCCATTCCTCTTAAGCCTCTAGCTCGCTTAGATGTCACTGCTCCTGACTTGTGCTCTTTTGCAGCTGACATCCTCTTAGCCCTGCGTTCCGGGGCCAAGGAGCCACTTGGTAGGCAAAACGCCTTATACAAAAGTAAGACAAACTCCGGTGAGAACTCCCCCGGGAGCCCTATCACTCCCTGGGCTTGATGAGTGGATGGTCCGGGCATCGTGCAGGGACCGGGGGCTGGAACCGTTGAAGGTAACATGGCGCCCCCCCCACCCCCAAAGTGTCTTGCAACTGGGAGGGACTCTCCTGCCTCATCTCATCCTGCAGGTCCTGCTCCCATGACCTCCTCTTGCGTGCAGTTTAGGAAGACACCTGCCTCTGAGATCACACCACATCGGGGACTGCACATCTTGAGGATTTTTAGATTGCACTGCAGTGTTGTATCAAAGATATGAAATGGACCTTGCCCTGATCCAATAAAGTTTACATTTTTATTCTAATACGCCGAGTAAAGTTTACGTTTTTATTCTAATACTACTAATGGCTATAAGGGAGTACAGCTTCCTTTACAAGCAATATTACAGATTTAATAGGTACATAATCTGGGCTAAGAGACAAGAAATGATCATGTCAGGTTACTCACTGACCATTTATTTATTTATTTATTTATTTAACAGTTATTTATATACCGCTCTTTCCCTTGTTTCAAGTGCGGTTTACATGTAACAGTAGGTTAATTGGTATGAGATATACCAGGACATTTTACATAGAACAGATAATTATAAATTACAAGGAAAATTGTAACATTACAAGTATAACATATTAGAACATATATACATTGCTAGTTAAATTATTAATCATCATGTAAATGAGTGTGTAGTATGGTTAAATTAGTGTATTAGTGTCGTTTATTTTTGAAAATAGGGTATATAATATTAAAAATAAATGTTAGCCTGTATCCCTTTGAGAATTCTGTTTTGGGAGTGTATTATAGTGTGATGTAAATAAGTGAGTTTTTAATTTTTTTTTAAATTCTTTTATGTCAGACAGTAGGCGAATGTTGTCAGGTAAATTGTTCCAGAGTATTGGAGCAGAGTGTGAGAAAGCTCTCTTATTGGTTTGTTTTCTGGCTTTTGTAAAATCTTTTGGTATTGTTAAAGTATTTATGTTTCTGCTCCTTTGAGATCGTTTATCAATGTCAATGTTAATCAGTGTATTTAGTGCAGATGGTGCAAGTTTATTTATAAGTTTAAATGTAGTGACAAGAATTTTATATTTGATTCGGGAGTAAATTGGTAGCCAATGAAGTTCAGCTAAAATTGGTGTAATATGTTCAAGTGGGCTTATATTCATAATCGTTCTAGCAGCTAAGTTCTGAGTTATTTGTATCTTTTTAATATTTTGTTTCGAAATACCATTAAGTATTGTATTTGCAAAATCGAAATGTGGGGTAATAATAGCATGAATTATGTTAATAAAATCTTGTAGAAGAATCAAAGGTCTTAGTTGTTTTAGTGTTTTGAGTTTGTAATGTATATTTTTAGTTAAATATTTTATATGTGAATCCATATTTAGATTATTGTCAAGTATCACACCTAAATATTTTACTTCTTTTTTATATTAATTTCATGAGTATCTAGTGTAATCGTGTTTGGGGGTATATATGTTTGATTTTTAGTGATAAATAAAATATCTGTTTTAGTAAAGTTGATAAGTAGATTTTGTTCTTTGAGCCACTCAGTTAGTTCATTAAAACATTCTGTTATTTTTTGGAGAGGTGGGTGTGGGATTTCAAATGGGAGGTAGAACATTATCATCGGCGTAAATATGATAAAAGACATTGTGGCGTTTAAAGATGTTACAAACTGGTTGTAAGTAAATGTTAAATAATAGTGCAGATAAAGCAGATCCCTGCGGAAGACCTTGAGTTTGTTTGAAGGTGTTAGATATTTGGGTGTGGATTCTTACATTTTGGGTTCTGTTTGATAGATAGGATTTGAACCAATTATAAACAGTAGATGTTATACCAATTTTTTGAAGTCTGTTTAACATTGTTAAGTGATCAACACTGTCAAAGGCAGCTGATATGTCAAGGAAAACAAGAATAAAGGCTTGTTTAGTATTATCAATACCTCTTAATATTGTGTCATAAAGGATCGTTAGTAAGGTTTCTACTCCATGGAAGGGTCTAAAGCCATATTGATGTTCATCAAGAATGTTTAATGTGTCAATAAAATCTTGTAGTTGAATTTGTACAATTTTTTCAATAAGTTTAGCCATAAAAGGAATACTTGAAATAGGTCTGTAAGATTTTGGGGATAGTTTATCTAATGTGTTATTTTTAAGTATAGGACGTATTTGAACATGTTTGAGGGATGGTGGTAAATAGCCTTTTTGCAAGGATAGATTCACTAAAGGTAGAATGAAAGAAGAGAGTATTGGGAAAGTCTTCTTTATCCAATCAACTGGGCATGGATCAAGGTATGAAGTTGTTGTATTAATGTTAGTTATTGTAGTTTTGAGAGTAGTTTTTGATATTAAGTTGAAGTTGGTCCAGTTATCAACTGTAGTTTGCTTTAATTGTGTTTTAATTTGTGGTTGAGTAATATTTGATGGTGTTATTTGTAGGTTTGTTTTGTTGCTATAGTATTGAGCTAATTCTTGTGGGGAGATATCTATTGATATTTCATAGACAGATAGAAGGATTTCATTTGCTTCCTATCCACTATCTTTCAAATTACATACATTTCTTGTATGCAGGTACTTTCTGTTTTCCACAGAGCTGTAGCTGCTACAAACCTATATGCAGTATTTTTTTTTTAAACACATCTTTATTCCTGTCCCTGACTTTCTATCAGACCCTTCTCAGGAGAAAGGCAGTTGGTTGATACATTGTTTCTTTTAGATCACCTGACCAGGCACACAGCCCTCTCAAATTTGCCCAGCAACAACCATGGCCTATCTCAGTGATGGCTAACCTTTTTGAGCCCGAGTGCCCAAACTGCCGCACAAAACCAAAGAATTTCCTCAAAGTGCCAGCACGTCCATTAAAGCCTCATTTGCATAAGGTGCCTCATTTGCATAAATATTTGCATAATGTTACCATACACTAACTTTTAGTAAACATGCCTCTTAATGAGTATATGGATAAAGAAAGACTAAAAGGTTTCTACATTACTATAATCCAGTACCAACCGCCAGGCACATTAGGAACTACTACAAACGCTGCCCATTTAGAACCCATAGCAAACCCGCCGTATCCTAACAGTACTACCAGGACTCACAAAGCACCATACCCTAACTATCAAAAGGAAACACTGCAAATATTAAACCAATACATTTCAGAGAACAACAATACATGACCTAATGGGGAAAGAACAAGTGGCAATGTCAAATAGGAATTATATAAACAGAATACCTCAGCTCAGTTACACATGCAGAACAGACCATCACCAAACAAGGAATCACAATTTAAAAACAGGAAGACAATAATTAAACTGGGAACCCCAAAAGCCAAACTTGGAATATACAACAACACTGTAGAAATAAAACTATAAATTAATTTCCTCTTGTACTAAATAAAGCGCAAAAATTAATGATGCACATTTCCCAGAGCTGACATATTCCAGTTAATAAATTCAAAATAAAGAGATATTTTTCTACCTTTTGTGCATTTTTTTTTCAGTTGCAATTGCCTCCAGCCACTTTCTTCTGGTTTCTTCGTGTCTTCTCCTAACTTCCATCTGCTGTCCTTTTGTCCTTTATTATGTCTTATTGTTTTTTTTTTCCATTCTCTATCTACATCTGCTTTAACATACTAATCTTTCTCATTTTGCTCTTTCATCATTACTATTTCATCTACTCAAAATTTACCCCTCCATCCTATATCCACACTTACTCTCCCAATACACGGCCAATTGTAGATTTTTTTATCCCTCCCTGACAATATATTTTTCCACTCTCCATTTTACTCTCCCAGCCCCATCCCATTCTAATCTCCCCCAACACCAGCTCCTTCTAGTTCCAGCCTCACCCAGCATCCATTCCCCTTCTAGTCCCTGCATCAGGCCCATTTCCAGTCCTAGCAGCCCCCCAACCCTTTTCCAGTCCTAGCAACCTCCCAACCCCAATACCAGTCCTAGCCCCCCCTCATCAACCCACTTCCAGTCCTAACCCCCCATAAGCCCATTTCCAGTCCTAGCTCCCCCATCTATTTGCAGTCCCATCCGAGTCCCTCCATCAGCTCATTTCCAAACCCAGCCCCCCATGAGCCCATTTCTAGTCCTTTCCTAGCCCCACCATCAGCCATGTCAAATCCTAGCTCCCCTCCACTCAGCCCATTTCCAATCCCAAGCCCCCCATGAGCCTACTTCCAGTTCTAGCCCCTTCATGAGTCCATTTCAATCCAAAACCCCCACCACAGCCCATTTCCAATCTTAGCACCCCCCCAACAGCCAATTTCCAGTTCCTATTCTAGCCCCACCATCAGCCCATTTCCTGTCCTAGCTCCCTCCCCCTCACAACCCATTTCCATTCCAAGCCCCAATCCCCATCAGCTATTTGCAGTTCAAGCCCTCCTTCCACTCAGCCCATTCCAGTCTTAGCCCCCCCATAGCCCATTACCAGTCTAACCCCCCCCATCAGCCCATTACCAGTCCTAACCCCCCATCAGCCCATTTCCAGTCTTAGCCCCCCCCCATAGCCCATTACTACTCCCCCCCCCCCCCCAAATCACCAACACCATCACCATCACCTGCCCACTTCCTGCATTTGCAACCCCCCTGGCCCATTACTATTCCTAACCCCCCCCCCCCATCAGCCCATTTCCAGTCTTAGCCCCCCCCATGGCCAATTACCAGTCCTAACCCCGGCCAATTACCAGTCCTAACCCCCCCCCCCCCCTGGCCAATTACCAGTCCTCCCCCCCCCCCGGCCAATACAGTCCTAAACCCCCCCCATCAGCCCCTTTCCAGTCCTAGCCCCCCCCATGGCCCCAATTACCAGTCCTAACCCCCCCCCCTGGCCAATTACCAGTCCTTGCCCCCCCCGTTGCAAATTACCCGTCCTTACCCCCCCATCAGCCCCTTTCCAGTCTTAGCCCCCCCCCCCATGGCCAATTACCAGTCCTAACCCCCCCCCCCATCAGCCCCTTTCCAGTCTTAGCCCCCCCCCCCATGGCCAATTACCAGTCCTAACCCCCCCCCCCAATCATCAGCCCATTTCCAGTCTTAGCCTCCCCACCATAGCCCATTACCAGTCCTAAACCCCCTTCCCCCCTATCATCCCAAATTAAAAAAAAAAAACCCAAACAAAGCGGCTGCTTCTGCCGCGGCAGCCTCAAGAGCTCTGCCGCGGCAGCCTCAAGGCTCTGCGCGGGCAGCCTCAAGAGCTCTGCCGCGGGCCCCCCCCTGCCCGGCAGAGCCTCCCTGCATCATCTACCTTCAAGTCGCAAAACGCGGGCTTCTTTCAGAGCCGCGAGAGTTTCCTTTCTCGCGGGAGAGCCGCGAGAAAGGAAACTCTCGCGTCTCTGAAAGAATCACGCGTTTTGCGACTTGAAGGTAGATGATGCAGGGAGGCTCTGCCGGGCAGGGGGGGGGCCCGCGGCAGAGCTCTTGAGGCTGCCGCGGCAGAGCTCTTGAGGCTGCCGCGGCAGAGCTCTTGAGGCTGCCGCGGCAGAAGCAGCCGGTTTGTTTGGTTTTTTTTTTTTTTTAATTTGGGACCTTTTAAATGCGGACCTTCCCGCGTGCCAGCTGCAAGGCCTTCGCGTGCCACAGCTGGCACGCGTGCCATAGGTTCGCCATCGCTGGCCTATCTGATTAGGCCTTTCCCACATGTCTGCATCAAGTCATTGTGCACTGAGTACGTTTTGAGCTGTATAACACAAGGAATGCTTAAGGATTAAGTGGGGTTCACACCCCTTGATACCATCCTATACCAGGCACTGTGATCTGGCCGGCATGGTGGGAAGGGCTGGGGGCACTTCCCAGGAACTCCCTCAATCTGTACCCAGGTATGTAACAGGATCCCCAGCACAGCGCACCTCCACAGGCTCAGGAACTAGAGTACTTGAACTAAAATCAAATAAAATCCAATTAACTGAAACTGAAATGAAAAATAAACTGCAAATGGCCCCCTAGGAAGAGGCTGCTCTGTTCCTGCTTTATTCTCCGGTGGTTGCCTCTCCCAGGCACCCAAAACACAGCAGGGGGTTAAACACATGCGGGCCTGAATAAGAAGAAATCACACCTAAATGCAGCTGGGGGAGTTTCCCACACTGCTGCAGACTCCCAAACATGCGGCTGCAGGCCGCTCTCTGTCTCCTCATGTTCTGGCGGTTGCTAGAGGTTTCTTCTGTCTTCCCCCTGCCCCCCCCCCCCGCCACTCTTACCTTGGAGCCTCTTTGCCGCATGGCTTTTCTACCCCTCGCGTTCAGCCTTCCTTCCTGGCTTCGGCGCTGAGGGGGGGAGACTTGGGGCTGCCAGCTTTCACTCCTGTCAAGCAATTTCAGCCCCTGCAGCGGCTCCTCACCTGTTAATTGGTTCTGGAGTAGCCAGAAGTCTCAGACTGAGGAAGGCCCCCACAGAACCCTCCCCCTGAAATCCTAGGGGGGGGGGAGAGGAGGGAAGAAGGAATATCCTCCCCTCAGCCCTGTTGTCTCTCTGTTCTATCTGGGTTTTTTTTGTTTTTTTTTACTTCTGCCTTTAAAACAAAGAAACCTGCACCTTAGCAGGGGAAATAAAAGCAAACTCTAACTAAACCTATCTCCTTAGTTGTCCTTTCTGTGAGTCCAGCACCCTGGCTCACAACCTCCTCCAGCTGCTTGGAGGCTGAGCATACTGGGGCTGGTGGGCGGTGCCAGCTCCATATGTACACTGGTGTCATCAAAAGATGACAGGCTCAGCCTCCAAGCTGCTGGAAGAGGTACACTACCCAGAGGTGTGGGACTGGACTGGAGGGACGATAAGGAATGGCCATATTTTGATTAATCTTGACTCCTACCTTAGTGATTTCATAATATAGGTCCTCCACCCTTTCTGTACCTTTTGGCATCCCCACAATAAATGCAGAAAATCTCCCAGTCTTCCACACCCCTTCCAGCATAGATTGCTTTGTTGTAAGTGCATACTCTTCATCTTCACTGGGGTCCAGTACATGAGCAACCGCACCTTGATACTACTTTCTAAATAATTTGCTCCCGGGGCTAACCTCCTCCCTCTCCCCACAATTTCTCGCCACCTCTTCTGGTCCCATTCTCCCAGCAACTCTTGTTCCCATTGCCTATGACTCCTAATCTCAATTCCTTCTGCCTTCATCAACTCCCTATATAACCTAGAGATCAACCGTTTAGGCACCTCCCCTCCAACATCAACTTCTCCACTTCTACCTCCAACTGCATCAACTCCTTTCTCAATCTGAGTTTTTGCAAAAAATAAAATACCTGTGCATATTGATAATAATCCTTATCCTCCACCTTATATCTTCTGCATAATGTCTCAAAATTCAACACCCTGTTATCGTCTCCTACCAACTGCCCCAATTTTGTTAGCTCCTTTCCCCCCAATCCTGAAATACTCCCCCCTTCAATCCTGGCAGAAATTCCAGCAGTCCCATTATGTACGTACCCCTAAAATATTTCTTATTGCCCATCAGTTTAGTCCTTACCCCCCTCCACGTATCCTTCATTGCCTCTTTAAATTAATTCCCATCCTCCCCTCTCTCTTTACCTAATTGGGGTTTCCATATCCACTCTTCCATCCTTTCCCTATCTTCCCTCTCCATTTGCACCCATTGAGGCACTTCCCCTACACTACTGCTCACTGCCAGTGCTCTCAATTGTGCTGCCCTATAGTCATTTACTATATGGGGTACCCCCAAACCCCCCTCTTCCTTAGCCTCCCTAGAGATTTTGGGCTTTCTTCCTTCCCAAATAAATTGAAAAATCAGGAGGAGTCACGTGACGTGGTGAGACCGGGCGGTTGGGAACTGCTCGAGCTCCGTGTCCCCCCTTTTCCCGCCACTAACTTGCACCATATTTAAGCCTTAAGGCTTCACAAAATTCTCCGGCGGAGCAGCGGAAGGTCTGATTAGCGACATGTGGTGGGCGCGCGGCATGGCGGCAGCGGTGAAATCTGGCCGGAGAGAAAAAGAACTGCTGACGGGACCACCAAAAATGGCGGACTCACCTCCAGCGCCCTCCTTGCCTGTCTCACTGGCAGTGATTGCGGAGATATCGGCAGCGGTATCGCAGGCGCTATCGGGCCAATTTGACGCGCTACATGGCCAAATAGATGCTTTGCACACCACGATGGATTCCTTGGGCAATCGGATGCAGGAAGCAGAGGCCCGGACTGGGACAGCAGAGGAGCAGGTGGAAACTTTAACGCATGATGTGCAGAGCCTGCAGCTACAGGAGGCCAAGATGGACTATTTAGAAAACCACTCCCACCGTAATAACCTCAGATTTTGGGGTATCCCGAACAGTGTAGAAGACAAAGACTTAAAACCCTATCTGGAGGCCCTGATCAGGCAGGTGCTGGGTAGTGGAGAAAAGCATGGACCGATTATGTTGGAGAGAGTGCACAGGGTGGGGCCCAAGCGGCCTGCGGAGAACAGGCCTCGTGTGGTGTTGGCCAAGTTCCTATATTTTCCTCAGAAGGAAGCAGTGTTGATCAGGGCTCGAAAATCTGGAGGAGTTATAAAGGGCAACATTAAAATGAGAATTGCACAGGATTACCCGGCAGCCCTGAGCCAGAGGCGGAGGGCATACGCGCCCTTATGCCAAAAGCTAGTGGAAGCTAACATCAGATTCTCGGTGCAATATCCCTCTCGACTCCACATCATGCATGGTGGAACGCAACGGAGTTTCACCAGTGTGGCGGATGCGGCCAAGTATGTAGAGGGACTGACCCGGAAAACACCATCTCGCGCCGGGGAGACAGAGGAGGAACTTTAAACAGCTCTTGTGATCTTGGAAGATCTCTGGACCGAAGAGGGTGAGCAATAGACTGGTAGCTCAAGACTGTCTTGGGGACTTGCGATTTGCTACACTTGCAATGCATGTTAAATTGGTTGACACCTAACTTGGTCAACACTACCCCTATGTCTGTCAGAGGGGATAATACAAGGATAATATTACTGGACCATCGGAATGGCGGAAAGCGAGATATTTGCAGTCTATTGCATGGTTTGGTATGTGGGTAATAGCCCTTTGTACATTGATGGCCTTGTATATATTGTGTTGCTGATTATGGGGAGGGAAAATACTTGCTTTTAACTTACCTATGCGCAGGGGAAATAATGTTATTACTTATTTTTTTTGGGGGGAGAGTTATAATTGTACACAGTGGGTATGGGTGGGGGAGGGGGGTATGCACACATCTAAGTGACTAAGTAGGAGAGGAGGGGGAGAGTCAATGAGGGACATGACAGGAGATAAGTGTAGGGATTGGGATAGAGAAGGGGGGACTGGAGGTGGGGAAGGGTCATGGGCACTGTTCCCTCTAAGCTGTGCGCGTGTGCGCGCGCACACACCTTGCCAAGCGAGCGCACATACTTTACAACAGAGCGCACAAAAATTATGGTTCTGATTCTGATAGAAAATAACACAGACATCTTAAAATTTAAAAGTTGTTGTGTATTTACGGTTTTCACAAGTTCTACAATATTTTCTAGTGCAATCAATGTGGTGTACATACTGTATTCTGACGTGTAGTGAAATTTTAAAGTATATAACTCCGAGTGTCATTATGTGGCGCACAAAAATGTAACCTTTTATTAGAGGGAACATTGGTCATGGGGAGGGGGGAAGGAGGGAGGGGGGGGGAGGAGGGGGGAAGGGGGAGTGGGGGGGGGAGGGGGGAAGGAGGGAGTGGGGGGGGAGGGGGGAAGGAGGGAGTGGGGGGGGGGAGGGGGAAGGAGGGAGTGGGGGGGGGGAGGGGGACGGAGGGAGTGGGGAGGGGAGGGGGGAAGGAGGGAGTGGGGGGGGGAGGGGGAAGGAGGGAGTGGGGGGGGGAGGGGGGAAGGAGGGAGTGGGGGGGGGGGAGGGGGGAAGGAGGGAGTGGGGGGGGGAGGGGGCGAGAGGGGAAGGGAATACACATCCACCTATGGACCAGATAGATGGGAACTAGGATTAGGATAGGCGCACGGGGGGAGCCCCAGGCTGTGGGGGATCTTCCCTGGAGACATTTAGGTATCGAGAATCATGGCCCAACTCGATATGAGGTATTCTGAAGATTATTTCTTGGAATGTATGTGGGATTGGGAACCCAATTAAGAGATCCAAGATATTACAAGCCTTAGCCAGACAAAAATGTGACATAGCATTTTTGCAGGAAACTCACTAATCTGTTGCAGAACATTTGAAAATGCAGAGAGTGGGTAGGTCAGGGCTGGGGGTCTCCGGCAGTGGGAAGGAAGGGTGGTGTGGTCACTTTGATTCATAAGCGTGTAAGATTTGTCCTGGAAAAGGAATGTTCAGATCCCAATGGAAGATATGTGTTATTATCTGGCACATTGGAAGGTAAGCCTATAGTGATGGGTAATATTTATAGCCCCAATGTATTGGATCATGCGTTATATGCGCGATTGGCCTCCCAAATTGAACAGCTGCCTGATGTCCCTTTGATATTAGGGGTAGATTTTAATGGGGTGCTAGACCTGGAGCTTGACACTTCAAGGGGGGGAGCTGACCGAACACGCCTGTCTGCAGCCAAGGTTTTGCAGGAACTTAAAAGCCGATTGGGAGTGGTCGATGCCTGCTGCCTACTTCATCCAATGGAAATTTTACCCATCAATCGCGGGCGCACGGTTCGAGCGCCCAGATTGACTATCTATTTGTGTCAAGGGAAAGTTTTGCACAAGTGGTAGATGCACAGATTGGCCTGTCGGCGGTATCGGATCATGCCCTGATTTGGGTGGAGTTGGAGTGGGCTAAAGCTGATCCGCGGTCTAGAATTTGGCACTTCCCGTTAGATCTGTATAGGGACACAGATTCTCACCTTTACCTTAAACAATGCTGGCAGGAATTTGAGTGTAACAATCAGCAGCACAAGGATGATCTGGAACTTTTTTGGGAAACGGCTAAGGTTGTTTTGCGTGGAGATATTATTGCTTACTTGGCATGGAAAAAAAGACTGTTAATGGAACAGATATTTCGCCTAGAGAAACAAATGGTCAGGGACCGGCGTAGATATGCGAGCTGCCCTAACGCAGCGAACAAGAAGTCGTTATGGGAAACTCGGACAACCCTCAACGAGCTACTTCATAGGAGAGCAAAAAAATTGTATATGTACTACAGATACCAGCTGTATCGGTTTGGCGATAAACCGGGGAGAGTCCTGGCGCATTGCCTGCAGGGTAGTAGAGGGTCTAGGACTGTTGCGGCAATGAGGGATGCTCAGGGAAGATTGCAGAAGGGGAAATCGAGAGATCGTTCAGGTGTTTCGTTCCTTCTATGAAAAATTGTATCAGAGAGAGAGAGAGACTCTGGAAACCCCCTAGAGGATTATTTGAGAGGCTTAGGGGTGCCGAGTCTGGGGGCGGAGCAGCAGGCCCATTTGAAACAACCGATCACACAAACAGAAGTACACCAGGTTATACAAGGAGCCAAGTGTCATAAGGCACCGGGACCTGATGGACTAGGAGCTGAATTTTATAAGTTGTTGGGGGATTTGGTGCCCCCCTCGTTTTAGTGGCGGTATACCATCAAAGAGTGGGACAGGGTATGTTCAGGTGGGGGGAGAACCATGCGCACATTATATTAATACCCAAACCGGGTAAAGATCATGCGCAGGCCTCCTCTTATCAACCAATATCGTTGTTGAACTTTGACCTCAAGGTAATGGCAAAGGTATTAGCAGATCGCCTGGCCCCGATGCTGGAAGATCTGATACATGAGTCACAGGTAGGCTTTGTGAAAGGCCGCCATGCAGTACGCAATTTGCGTAAGATTTTGGCATCTTTGGAGTGGGCTCAGGAACGGGAGTGGCAATCCATGTTAATTAGTTTTGATGGGGAAAACGCATTCGATCGTGTAGCCTGGGGGTACCTACAAGCTCTCTTGCCTCACTATGGGTTTGGAAATGCCTTTTGTAATATGATCCGCCTTCTCTACACGGGACCGACCGCAAGTGTGTTATGCAATGGGTTGTTCTCCAATACGTTTCTATTGGAGAGGGGTACAAGACAAGGGTGCCCGCTTTCGCCTTTGTTATTTGTATTGTCTCTCGATCCCTTCATACGAAAAATAGAACTGTCCAAAGAAATACAAGGGGTACGCATGGGAAGGTATGGGTTTAAGATTGCGACGTTTTCAGACGATATTCTCGTGCATTTACACCTGCCAGAACAATCGCTGCCTAGGCTATTAGAGGAATTTTCACTTTGGGGAAATGGTGGGATTGCGCATAAATATGGATAACTCAGAGGGCCTAGACGTGCTGGGTGGTATTAGCGGAAGCTGGGGAGGTGCATTTCCACTTAGATGGGCAGGGGACTCCTTTCTTTATTTGGGAATCCTTTTAACCAGAGACCCAAAAGAGATATACAAGCGGAATTTTGAGAGGGTTTCCACCGGGCTCCGAGCATAGCTGCGGGCCTGGCGCCCACTTCCCTTGTCATTGGGGGGGGAGAGTGGCAGCGGTGGGTATGGTGGTATTGCCTCGAGTGCTATATTGTTTGCAGATGCTTCCTATGTGGTTATTGCAATGCGATGTCGGAGCGAGAGATACGGGGATTCCTATGGAGAGGGGCGAGGGTGCGGATCCCGATGAACCAATTGCGTGGCTTTTGGCGGGATGAGCATCCCGGATCTGCATCTTTATGCCCTCGCATGTCAAGCACGGCATTTAGGAAACTGGCTGGGGGATACGGAGATCTATACCCTTAGGGCCCTTGAAGAAGCCTTGGTGGCCCCTCAGACCTTATTGGCAGCCTTGCACTTAGAAAGCTCAGAGCTACCCGAACACGTAACCTGCAGTATGTTAGTGAATCCGGTGAGACGCACATGGACGCAATTGTGTCGGTACTGGGGAAGGTCTCCGGCTGTTTCAAGTTGGCTGCCTCTGCAGGGCAATATCAAGTTTACTCTGGGTTCCACAACGAAAGCTTTTCAGGAATGGAGGGTAGCGGGTCTTCGCTATATTGGGCATTTGGTGGATCTCAACAGGAAGTGTAAGCCGTTTGGGGTTCTTTGGAGAGACTATGAGTTGAGGGGGTCGCCATTACTTTGCTTATCTACAGATTTCCCATTATATAACTTCTCTCCCAGAGCAAGAACTAACCTTGGAGTGCTCGGCGCGAATCCTGGAATTTTTTGCCTTAGGTGCAGAGTCTCCACCCACAATATCGGGTTTGAAGAATAGATTGAGGCCATATCTTCAGCGGCCGGATTACTCCAGAGAGAGGAGGCGTGGTGGGCAGAGGAGCTGAGTCAGGGGGTGCCACCGGGTTCAGTTCTTCAGGCCCTCGGCAGGATCGTGGGAGTGGTGGAGGGGACTAAATGGAGAGAGGTGCAATTTAAAAGTATCACTAGGGTGCATTTCTCCCCAAGACAGGCACTGCGGAGTGGCCTTGCGTGTGATGGGAGCTGCCCTAGGTGCTTGACTCCTCTCACAAACCTAGGTCATATGTGGTGGGGCTGTCCAAAAATTCACCATTACTGGATGAGGATTAGTACCTACATGAGTAACTTGCTCCATCAACAAATTGAGTGGACGGGGGCTTTCGTAGCGCTTGATCGGCTTGGACCTCGCCACCCAAAGGGGAGATGGGAACAACTGTTGGTGAGGAAGGCATGTCTGGTGGGGAAAGGACCTATCCTTCACAGGTGGAGAGAGCACTCGCTTCCGACCTTTTGGGAATGGCGCAATAGCTTTCACCAACTGATGCTTTTTGAAAGGAGGGGGGCACAGGGTAATGTTAAACGTTGGGCTTCCTTCCTACTGATTTGAGAACCCTATATTCAACAGCTGGGGCCCTATGCCCATAATGAAGTCCTCCACCTAGGATAGGTAGGTACAGAATGGGTGATTAGAAGGGACACTACAGGGTGGGATGGGAGAAAGGTTCATAGGTGGGTCATTGGGTGGGTAGGGTACAGGGGGAGCAGTGTTGGGGGGGGAGAAGAGGGGGAGAGGCAGGGGGAAAACAAAAAAAAAAAAGAAAGGGGGGGAGCATAATTAAAATGTTATACCACAGTTATGTTAAAGAGGAGCTACTGGAGTGGTGGATAAGAGTCGACCCCACCCAGTGGTGCATATTTGTATGTTAACAATTGTTTGTAGTTCTGATAGTGGTTCAATAAACAAAGTTTAAAAAAAAAATTGAAAAAATCAGGTTCTGTATCTTCTTTAATATCCCCTTTGGGACCTTACCCGGTAAGGAGGCCAATAAAAATAACACCCTAGGCAGGACATTCATCTTCATTGTTGCTATATGCCCCACCCATGTTAAATTTAGCCCTTTCCAATTTTGTAGGGCCTGACCAAGCGCCTTAATTAATGGTGCATAATTCCACTCCACTAACCGTTCTACTGTTCCTCCCAATTGTATGCCCAAGTAACAAAATTTTTGTTGCACCCACTTAAAGGGAAACGCTGCTCTCAAACTCCCTTCCAACTCCTCTGGAAGATTCACCCCCATTATTTCTGATTTACTGAGATTAATCTTATACCCCGATGCTTCGCTATACTGTTTTATCTCTTTCATAAGTACTGGCAAAGATGTCAAGGGTTCTGTGACTGTAAAAATGACATCGTCAGCAAATAGCGCCACCTTAGATTCCGTCTCCCCCATCCATACCCCTCTGATATCTCCTTGCATCCGAATCACTTTGGCCAAAGGCTCTATTACCAATGCAAATAGCAGAGGCGACAAAGGGCATCCCTGCCTTGTGCCCCTCTGTAGCGCTATAACTTCCGAGTAACTCCCATTCACTCTGATAAGCGCTTTTGGTTGTGTATATAGCGCCTTAACCCATTGTCTAAAATTTGGTCTAATCCCCATGACCTCTAATACCTTATGCATAAAAGGCCATTCAACCCTATCAAATGCTTTTTCGGCGTCTACCGTAACCATTACCTGCTCTCTCTCTCTGTGTATGCCAAATAAGGTTAACAATTTTCCTAATATTATCGCCACCTAACCGTCCCTTCACAAACTCAGTTTGATCCCTGTGGATCAATTTTGGCAACACCTCCTGCAATGTTTGCCAGTATTTTTGCTTTTACATTACTCAGAGAGATCTACTACTACTACAACTACTGAGCATTTGTATAGCGCTACAAGTCATACCCAGCGCTGCACAAACATGTAAGAGACAGTCCCTGCTCATCAGAGCTTACAATCTAGTCAAGACAGACAACACAGAAGGTGCAGACAGGGATAAACAAGGGGGACAGAAAAAGAAAATCAGGTGAGTCAAGATCCACAAGCAGCAGCGACGAGGTGAGTTTTCAGCCTGGATATGAAGAGGGTTAGAGAAGGTGCCTGACGTACAGACTCAGGTAGTTTGTTCCAGGCGTAAGGTGCAGCAAGGTGAAAGGAGCGAAGTCTGGAGTTAGCAGTAGCAGAGAAGGGCACAGATCAGCCTATATGACCCACACACTGTAATATCTTTCCCTGGCTTTGGCAGTATAGTAATCCCCGCTTCTTCCATAGTGCTTGATACCCTTTTCCCTATTAATATGTCATTAAATACCTCCACCAATAAGGGTTGCAGCTGGGCCTGAAATACCTTATAAAATTTAGCAGTTAACCCGTCCAACCCTGGAGCTTTCCCCACTTTCATCCCCCGGATCACTGTGACAATCTCTGCCCCATCTAACAGTTTATGCAACCTTCCCCCCTCCTCCTTGCTTATGTCCTTCAATCTGCACTTCTTTAAGTACTGCACACTTTTTTTCTCCCCCTCACTCACCTCACCTCACCTCACTACTATAAAGGGACTTATAATATTATCTAAAGATTTCTTTTATCTTTACCTCGTCATACTCTAGCTCCCCTTTTTTATTCCTTATACAACTTATCATCCCTTGCTGTTTCCTTGCCTTTAACCTACTTGCCAGCACTTTCCCAGCTTTGCTTCCTCCTTCCATATATGTCTGCTTCAACACATTCATTACTAGCCCGCAATCTCCCCAACTCCACCCTCAATTTAGCCAAGGCCTCCAACACTACCGGATTCCTATCACTCTGATGACTCCGTTCCAAATTTTGTATTTTCTTTAATAAGTTCTGCTCTGCCCTTTCCCTCCCCCTTTTTGCCTTCATGGCCAATCCTATCAAGTGTCCTCTCATTGCTGCTTTGAATCCATCCCATACATATCCTGTATCCACTTCCCCTCCACTATTAAATTCAATATATTCCTTTGTTCCCTCTAATACTTTCAACATTCTATAGCGAGTCATTAAGCCGCCAAACTTAATACCTTCCTCTTTCACCCCCAGCCCAAAAACTACTGACACCGGAGCGTGGTCAGTCCAAGTTATGGATCCATGCTCCACTTTCACCTTCCCTATCCATCCCCCACTCACCCAAACCATATCTATCCTACTGTACGTCCCATGTGGGTTCAAGAAAAAAATACCCCCTCCGCCCTGGGTTCCTGCACCTCCAATCATCAATAAATCCCCCCTTTCCTTCATCCTCACTGACTGTCCCCCCATTCGCCCCCTCCTATAGAATCTAAGCGTGGATTTACCATGAGATTATAGTCCCGTCCCATCCTCCTCCCCCCCCCCCATTATTACAGGGGCGCTCCCCAGTTTTTCCAACTCGCTCATCAAAGTTTCATAAAATTCTTTTTGCTCTTCATTGGGTCCATATGCACTTATTACCCCGATCTCCTCCTTCCCCACCTGCAGACGCACTCCTACCCATTTCCCTTTGTTATCCCTACTGATTTCCACCACCTGCTCTTTAACCCTTTCTCCCAGCACAATGCCTACTCCTCCCTTCCTGGGCTGCGCTCTATTCCCTGCCAGAACAACATATGGATAATTCTTTGTAATAATTGTTCTTGTCCCACTCTCAAGTGTGTCTCCTTTATGCATGAAATGTCTGCCTGCTGCCTCATACCCTCTTTCTCCAATAACCTCCTCTTGTGCCACATGCAAAGCCCCTCCACAATTATTGAAGTTAGTTTGAGGGTTTGCTCCTGTTGCACTACTTGTTTCCCCCCTTCCACCCCTCCCTTCCTCCCCCACTTCCCCCTCCACCCAGGGTCTTCCTCAGAGTAGTGATCCCCCTCCCGAACCAGACTGCACCGCAGGTCCGCCCCACTCCTTCCTCTCCCCATCCCCCTTCCCCAACCTTTAACTTTCCGACCTTATACGGCCTTAACCCCTTCCCCTCCTCTTCACCCCATTCCTTCCTGCCTCCCCCTCCTCCCAACATACCCATTCCTCCTAATAATCACAGCATACTTATTTATCATTAGCAAACTCAAACCAATTTGTACAAATTTGAACATACCCCACATATTCCCATTATCTTTTAAACATAATAACAGCTCTTAAAACCTTAAGTCAACCCCCACTTTCCCTATTCATAGTCCAGCAGCACTCTTCTCCCATACCAACAATTAGCGAATATGACACACCAGCATGTCTATAGTTTATTTTATTTCAACTTGTTTGGACTTATGATGTTCTGAAAATTCCCATGTTCCCCAAGTTCTATTACCTGTTTTAATGTAAACCCAATTGGTCTCCGCTGATCTGAGTATTCTTTGTTATTTGTAAACCGCGCTGATAAAAATAGTGCGGTATATAAGAGCAGTTAAATAAATAAATAAAATAAAATTCCTTATCGTCACTCCAGTCCAGTCCCTTTACTTCAGGGTTACGCAACCCTTCCAGCAGCTTGGAGGCTGAGCCCAACCTTTTTGGGGAGGAGCGGTATATATACCACTGGTACCACCCACTCACTCCAGTATTCTCAGCCTCCAAGCAGCTGGAGGGTTCCGTAAGCCTAGGGCTTACTGGAGTCCTAACTTCCCTTAAATCTGGTTTTATTTCTTTTAATTTCATTTATTTTCATCTAATTTACTCCATTTAGTTTCCTAAAGCTTCATAGTCTTATTGATTTCATAGGTTTACTTGCTTCTTCCTGCCTTCTCCTCCCCCCCCCCTTCAACCCGCGGCGTCCCGGGGGCCGGAGGAGATCTGTCTGGCAGTCCCTGCAGCAGCGAGGAGGAGCGGACAGAGCTCCTCTCGCGGCCGGTGCAGTCGGTTTCTCTGCCTGCCTACCTGAAATCCGTCCTCGCGCCGAAGCCCCGCCGGCGGCTGAGCGCTTGAGGACGCACCTCACACGGAGGAGTTCGTGCAATTCAGCCCCCCTCCCTCGGGCAGTTCGCGACGCGGTAGGGGGCGGCGACGAGCAGAGAGGCTCTGGGGTAACACAAGACCCAGGATCGTGCGGGTCGCAGTTCCCAGCCTTCACACACCGTCGGAGGACGTGCGGGTCAGCGCAAAGACAATTGTTTGCAGCTCCCCTGCTAAGGGCTCCAGGTGGTCGCGGCCTACCACGTGTGGAGCCCTCTACGGAAGTTCGCGGCCTCGGGCCTCAGAGAAGCTCCAGAAACGCAAGTACTCTGCATTTACAGGAAAGAGATTTTAAGAAGGGCTTCGCCTGAATTTTTGTTTTCCTATTGTACTGTTTCTTTGGGGAAAGTAATCTTATCCTAAAATATTTATCGTGAGCCTGTTCCCGGCCAGCATTTGTAGAGCCTGCATTCCTAATTGGGGGTTTATTGGTTTGTTTATTGGCGTGTTTATTGGAGTTAGGTATTATTTATTATTTTATTGATTTATTTTATTTAATTTATTTTAATTCATTTTAATTCTTTTGGCTCCCTTTGATTAACTTTGTATTTTATCCTGGGAGTGAGGCTCAATTCGGGGTACATCTACGGAACTACCTCAGAGGAGCATGGCGGCCAAACCCAGGTGTCCTTCCTGCGGCACTCGGAGAGGCACTACATCGGAGGCAGGGGGCTGCGCTGCAGTTGCTTCCTCTGTAGAGCAAGAACTCAGCCTAGCCATGTCCCAGGTCTCACAGGGGTCCTCGGATCCCTCTGAAGGGGAAGTAGTATCCCAGTTATCCCTGCCCTCTCGCTCAGAGAGCCCCCCTCCCCCTGTTCCTCCCTCCTCTCTGCCCGCAGAAGTAGGGGGAGCCGGGGATTTCTTCTCCCCAGAATTTGTGCTCCTACTGCACCAAGCCTACTGTTTGCGTAAAAAGGGTCTTGGTCCGGGAGAAGCGGGCCCTGCGGCTGAAGGCAAGCTGGTCAAACCCTTGAGGCCTAACTCTCAGGACCCTGGGATACCCCCAAAACGCCCCAGGTTGGTAATGGAGGAGACCCTCCCTTCCTTTTCCCAGGACATCCCTGAAGAGGAGACCTCGGAAAAGGAGGAGGAGCTAGAGGAGGGGGAGATCCCTGAGGAGGACCGCTCGCGCATAGTCAGAGTCTTCCGGCGGGAGGAGTTGCCCGCGTTAATAAATGACTCCCTGAAAGCTCTCAATGTGGCCTCGGACGCCTCCGCAGAGGAGGAAACTTTGGAAGATCCCTTGATTCAGGCCATCAGAAGGTCCCAGAAGGTTTTTCCCGTCCACAGAGTGGTGCGTCAGATGATTCAGGAGGAATGGGATCAACCAGAGTCAGCGTTGAGGGGGGTCAGGGCCATGTCTCGGCTCTACCCTCTCCCAGAAGCAGACAAAGAGCTCCTGAAGTCCCCCAGGGTGGATGCGGCGGTTTCGGCAGTGACGAAGAAAACCACCATCCCGGTGGAGGGCAGCGCGGCTTTGAGGGATGCACAGGACAGAAGGTTGGACACGCTCCTTAAGCAAGCCTTCGACGTGAGCACTCTCGCCTTACAGGCCTCAGTTTCTGGGGCATGGGTGGCTCGAGCCTGTTTGAGGTGGTCTCAACAACTCCAGGCAGAGGAGAGCTCCTCCGAGGGGTCCCTAGCCAGCGCGGCGAGGTTGGAGTCAGGTACGGCCTTCTTGGCGGATAGCCAATATGACCTCATCCGGAGCTTAGCTAAGAAACATGGCCTCGGTGGTGGCAGCCAGACGCTATTTATGGCTCCGGAATTGGGCTGCGGACGCCTCCTCCAAAGCTCGCCTGAGTTGCCTTCCCTTTAAGGGGAAACTCTTATTCGGAGAGGACCTGGGTGAGTCCAAGGGCGGCAGGCTTCCCGAGGACAGGCCCAAGCAAGCTCGGTCTTCTGCCCCAGCTCGGAACCAGCCTAGAGAACCTCGGAGGTTTCGCTCATCTAGACCCAACCCTTTCCTCCGGGGTCGTTTTAACGCTAGGGGCCAAGGATCCCGGGGGTTTCGGGGCAGAGGGTTCTCATCCTCTTCCTCCTCCTTTTCTTCGGGCCCCAGAAAGCAACAATGAGATACCGGGGGCCCAGGAGGGCGGAGGGCCGATAGGCGGTCGCCTGAGGCAGTTTCTTCCCGCCTGGTCCCGAGTCACATCCGATCAGTGGGTGCTGGAAGTGATTCGAGAAGGATACTCCCTCGAATTTGCAAAGCAAATACTCCCAGCCTTTATTCAGTCTCCCTGCGGGTCCGCAGCAAAAAGAGAAGCCATAGAGTCAACGCTTTCTCGCCTCATAGATCTCGGGGCCGTAGTTCCGGTGCCTCCAGACCAATGCGGTACGGGTCGATACTCGATTTACTTTGTCGTCCCAAAAAAGGAGGACTCCTTTCGGCCGATCGTGGACCTAAAGCAGGTAAACCGCTGCCTCAAGGTCCCTCACTTCCGGATGGAAACCCTGAGATCAGTGATAGCGGCCGTGAGAGCCGGAGAGTTTTTAACTTCCTTGGATCTGACAGAGGCGTACCTGCATATCCCGGTCAGAAGGGTACATCGGCAGTTCCTCAGATTCGCTGTCCCTCGAGGTCATTTTCAATTTCAGGCGCTACCCTTTGGGCTAGCGACAGCGCCGCGAACCTTTACCAAAGTGATGGTGGTGGTGGCGGCCGCCCTACGAAAGAAGGGAATCTTAGTGCACCCCTACCTGGACAACTGGCTGATCAGGGCGAAATCAGAAGAGGAAAGTCTCCGAGCTACAGCCAAAGTGGTTCAACTCCTGGAGGAGCTAGGATGGGTCATCAATCGAGCAAAGAGCAGCTTGCTGCCATCACAGGAGCTCGAATATCTCGGAGCAAAGTTCCACACAGGCAGAGGCAGGGTCTTCCTGTCCAGCTCAAGGATGAAGGACCTGAGAACCCTAGTCTCGCAGTTCTTGGGCAGGCGGCTCCCTTCAGCGTGGCATTACCTACAATTGCTGGGAACCATGGCGCGGCAGCAATAGAGGTGGTTCCGTGGGCCAGAGCACACATGCGCCCGTTGCAGCGGTCCCTGTTGCGGCGGTGGTCTCCCCAACAGCACGCCTTGTCCCGGCAGCTTCCCTGCGCCCCTCGGACCAAGCACTCTCTCCTCTGGTGGAGGTGCCCAAGGAACTTGTGTCGCGGAATGCCCCTCGAGCCTCCTCAGTGGGTGCTGTTGACGACAGACGCCAGCCTGGCAGGATGGGGAGCACATCTCGAGGGGCGGTGGTCGGCAGTGGAAGCCTCTTGGCCCATCAACCTTCTGGAATTGAGAGCCGTCGCCCGGGCACTCAGGGATCTCCAGCCCTCGGTACTGGGGAAAGCGATTCGCGTTCTCTCCGACAACGTCACGGCCGTGGCGTACATCAATCACCAGGGTGGCACCAGCAGTCCGGCATTGGAAAAGGAGGCGGACTCCCTGTTCAAATGGGCGGAAGTTCACCTGGAAGCGCTTTCTTCTGCGCAGCACGTGGCCGGTACGGACAACATCATGGCCGATTACCTCAGCAGGTACAGGATAGACCACGGCGAGTGGGAGCTGCATCAGGAGATCTTCGACCAGATAGTAGCCCTGTGGGGTCCCCCAGTCATGGACCTCATGGCTCGGTTCGCATCCGCCAAAGCAAGCCGATTCTTCAGCCGGCGGAAGGAAAGGATGTCCGAGGGCCTGGACGCCCTATCTCAAAGGTGGCCCTCGGAGGGTCTTCTTTATGTCTTCAAGCTCACCGGGGCCTAATAGTCCTCATCGCCCCGGATTGGCCTTGTCGTCCTTGGTATGCGGACCTGGTAAGGATGATCGCCGACCGTCCCTGGCGCCTTCCCGTCAGGAAGGACCTACTCAAACAAGGACCGGTTCTGATGCCGCACGTGGATCGATTCTTGCTTACGGCTTGGCTATTGAAAGGGCGAGGCTCTTGAAGCGCGGCTATTCGCCGGCAGTAATCGCGACCATGTTAAGCGCAAGGAAACGCTCCACCTGTCTTTCCTATGTAAGAGTTTGGCGTATCTTTGAGGCATGGTGTGCGGAGCGCCGGAAGAATCCTCTGTTAGCCTCGGTCCCGGAGGTGCTGGAATTTTTGCAAGCGGGTCTCGACAAGGGTCTAGCCCACAGCTCCTTGAGGGTACAGTTGGCGGCCATCGCTTGCTATAGGGGCAAAGTGGGCGGAAAAGCTTTGGGAGCCAATGCGGACGTGGTCAGGTTCTTGAAAGCGGTCAGGCGGCTCAGACCGCAACGAAGATCGGTCATCCCCCCTTGGGACCTCAACCTGGTACTAAATACCCTAGCCGCGGCACCCTTTGAGCCTTTGAAGAAGGCCTCCTTGAAGGACCTGACGCTGAAGACAGTGTTCCTGGTGGCCATTTGCTCAGCTAGACGAGTCTCCGAGTTACAAGCCCTGTCTGCTCGGCCTCCCTTTCTGTCCTTCCTCAGAGATAAGGTAGTCCTTCGGACGGTCCCTTCATTTTTGCCTAAGGTGATCTCTCCCTTTCACGTTAACCAGTCCATCTCTCTCCCAACTCTCTCTCCGGAGGGACCGGGAGGAGGAGATAGTAAGCTTTCAATGCTCGACGTCCCCAGAGCCTTGAAGCGTTACCTCTCTCGCACGGCGCCCTTCCGGAAATCAGAACGACTCTTTGGGCAGTTCGGAGGGCCTCACAAGGGAGAGGCGGCGGCCAAGGCCTCAATTTCCAGATGGATCAGGGAGGCGATCGCCTCCGCCTATATCCTCAAGGGGAAACAGGTCCCAGGGGGCCTGCGCGCTCACTCAACGCGAGCACAGGCTACCTCTTGGGCGGAGTTCAGCCTGGTTCCTCCTTTGGATATCTGCAGGGCAGCAACTTGGTCCTCGCTGCACTCCTTCACCAAGCACTACAGGCTGGACGTGCAGAGCTCGGCGGACTCCAGGTTTGCGCAGGCAGTGCTACGGTCCGGAATGGCGAATCCCACCCGGGCGGGTACTGCTCTGGTACTTCCCTGAAGTAAAGGGACTGGACTGGAGTGACGATAAGGAAGAGGTAATTAGACCTTACCTGCTAATTATTGTTCCTGAAGGAACGACAGTCCAGTCCCTATTCCCCTCCCTAGCTCTTTAGCCATTCCGGACGTTCTTAGAGGCGGGTCTACGGCCCGAGGACGGATTCAGGCTGCGCTGGCGGGTCAAGCGGGAGGAAAGGCCCGCGCTGTAGCAGTTCTCCTTCCTCCCTCCCTTGGCCTCAGCTCCTACTACCTATTCCTGTTTAAAAAAAAAAAGATGAATAGTTATTTTATAGGGTGTTTCGCTTGAGTTGGTTCATTTCCATTTTCACAGTTATATAGGTTTGTTAAGTCTGCTTTTACAGTAGTCTACTGGAGTGAGTGGGTGGTACCAGTGGTATATATACCGCTCCTCCCCAAAAAGGTTGGGCTCAGCCTCCAAGCTGCTGGAAGGGTTGCGTAACCCTGAAGTAAAGGGACTGGACTGTCGTTCCTTCAGGAACAATAATTAGCAGGTAAGGTCTAATTACCTCATCTGGTCTCGCTCTTGTACAGGCTTCTACAGCCCTTCAATCACAGCTTTCCACATCTGATTGTGTTCTAATTTCTTCACTATCCTTGCTTCTTCCTGGGCCACCACTCCCGCTCTGTCCATTTCCCGCTGTTTCCTTTCTTCTCCATTGCGTCAGACCCAGTGCCTCCTTCGCTTCTTCCAGTGTCCTTACTTGCCAGGTTTAGCATCTTTCTGGAATAGCAGCCCAAATGGGAACAACCATCTATACTGTATTCCACTGTCTCTTAGCAATCTTGTTATGGGCTGTATCTCTCTCCGTCTCTGCAGAGTCCCAGCCGCCAAGTCTGCAAAGATTGCTATCTTATAGCCGTGCCATTCAAACAGTCCCAAATTTCTCATTCGCTCCGCAATTCTGGTTTTAATCCCATAGTCTGTGACACAAATTACTATATCCCATGGCCTGTTCTTGACTGCGGAGCCCAACGCTCGATGAGCCCTGTCCAGAGCTATTGTCCTTGGTATGTTGGGATCTCCCCCCTGCCGCAACGCTTCGATGCACACCGCCTCTGCCACTTTCCTGCAGTCTTTAAACTCTGAATCCTCTGGTATGCCTCTAATTCTGAGGTTGTGTCTCCTTGAGCTGTTTTCCAGATCCTCCATCTTGTATTTCACATGCTCCTTCCACTTCTTCAGACTCTTAAGCTGGTTCTCCAGCACTTGCAGTACATTGTGCTCTTCTTCCTCCACTCGCTGCACCAAATCACTTAACTCCTCCTTTATCTCGCCCAGCATACTTTCCACTTCAATCTTTACAGTCAGTATTTCCGATTTTATTTCGGCAAACCAGCTCTTTAACTCACTTTTTTAGATCTGCTGGATTTGTATATCGCTTCCTTCCTCTGCTCCTGTATTCTGGCTGCTCTTACTTTTCGCCGTGCTTTCCACGCTCTCCGCTCCCTCCGCCGCCATTTTCTTTCCTCCACACTTCACCCCTGTTGCTCCTCGATATGCAAACTCCTTTAAATCCGCCGCTTTTCTTTTCATTGTCATCCTCTTGTGTCGCCCGCCAGCCTGCTTCGTCGCTCCACTTACTCTCCTCTCCTTTCGTCCCTCCAGGAGGCTTTATTTAACATATTTAGTGGGGCGCAGACTGGAGCCCGCGATCTACCCAGCAATTCGGGATGGTGACGTCACTTCCTCCCGAAGGAGATCTTGAACTTTTTCTCGGACTAGAAACTTGTTGGGGTTTCTGAGGTCCAGAACGGACCTGTATCCTCCGATTTTCTTTGGAATGAGAGAGTACAGAGAGTAGAAGCCTATTCCTGTTGGGAGGGTGGGACCATCTCTATGGCACCCTGGGTCAGAAGAGAAGATACCTTGCCCTGTAGGAGAGCAGTGGGAGAGGGCTGTGTTTGAAATTCCCCTGTGAAGTGGAAGGAGGGGCAGAGTTTGCAGATGAAGTCTGTACTCTTCCTGGACTATGTTTAGTTTTCCACTGCTCTGAGGTGCCATCTGGTGGCATAGAGACACAGTCTGCCTTTTAGGTGGATGGGGTGGGGGACCTCCAGTTGCAGGGTTGCAATGTTCTCTAGAAAAGAATCAAAAACCAGGCGCTGACTGTGGCTGTGCAGCTGGATAGGGTTTAGCCCCCTGTGGCTTCTGCAGCTTAGGAATATGTTGCCTCTTCTGTGGTGCTTGAGTCTGCAACTGAGAAGCAGGAGGATAAGAAGAGTAGAATTTCTTATTGTAGAAAGACTTCCTTGCAGTTGCTTTTTTTCTAACAGGGTCAGTTGTTTCTAGACAGTCTCTTTAGAGTAGTGTTTTCTGACTCCAATTGAGAGGCCTTATCTTGCCAGTCTTTGCCAAAAATGTTTTTACTTGTGCAAGGTATGCTGCCCAGCTTATCTTGAACCCACTGTTCAAGATCTGAGACTTGAAGCCATGCAATTTTGCGTGCACCAATGCATATTGCTGAGGCCCTTCTTGTGCATTCAAAAGCATCTTGAAGGACTACAAAAAGGGACTGCTACTTCTGGAGAGAGATCTGCAATTGTAAGTATTTACTTCTGGGAATCTTTCTAAATCTTGAGGAAAAAGGTAGATTAAAGCTGATTAATCTGTGTAAATTAGAAGCCAGTGTATTTGTTAAATCAGTCAGGGCCTAGATTTAGCAAAGAGCTTTTAGTTACATTAAAAACTCAACAGGTAGCTTTCAGTTTCAGTTTAAAGCCCAGCAGAGAGCTTTCAGTTTAAATTCAGAACCCAGCAGAGAGTGTCATGACGTAGACAGCACTGAGCCTGGAATAATAAAGGGAAATGGAAAAGAAGAGCTTACCTCACAGCCACATGTGCAGTTAATACATTCAGGTTGCAGAGAAGCAAGGAATGGAGGAACAAACTTTCCTCATAGCATTAGTGACGCAGTAGAAACTCAGAGTCCTAATCACGCTCACCTGAAGAAAGAATCACGTACAACGTACAACAGTCAGGGAGATAAAACCAGGTGGAAATCCCACAGAAGGGGAGTCAGAGAAGGAGTCAGATCCAGAAGGGGATTGAGACTCAGGAGGGGAGTCAGCTCCAGAAGGAGTTTGAGACTCAGGAGAGGAGTCAGACTCAGAAGGAGTTTCAGGTTCAGAAGCAGACACAGAGAGATATGCTGTCACGGAGAGAGAGGGCAGAGTGGAAGCAAGCTGTTGAACCAGAGAGTGCTGGGAGAAGCAGTGCAAGAGACTTCCAAGCCAGAGGGGTCCTCGTGCCGGGGAAGGCAACCAAGCAGGTAGAGAGCAAACGTCACACCCAGGAAGGCTCACTGAAGCCAGGAAGTGATTACAGCTCAGCTAAGCTTAATGCTTGGAACTCCCGGAGAAAGGCAGCTTACACTCCAGAGAAGAAGCCCTGGTTAACAGAGGAAGGGCTGGAAACTCTCTATACCAAAAAGAAAGATAAGTACCCTGTTTTCTCCAGAGGGAAGGAAGTGGGTCCTTTTATAAAGAGCCAAGCTTACAGTGGGTCAGAAAACCCTTATTGGAATGGGTATTGGAAAGAAACCCCAAGCACAGCTCCTCATGTCCATGTCTGCACAGAACAGTCTCCACCCATAGAAGCTGAGGTCTCCCCAGGGCAAGGGTGTGAAACCAGCAATACTGAAGCATGGTGCCCATTTACAGGACCAGGTCCTGATTTAATGCAGTGGGAAAGTTCAAACCCAGAGATTGGTCCAGAACCCATGGATTGTGCTCTTTGTTTTTCTGATGAGATAGACTCTCTATGTTAAAAGGCAAGAAGAAGCATTGTTATAGTTTGAAAAGCTTTTTATTTCTTCTGTGAAGCAACAGTTTATTTTTGTTATCATTACCTACTGTATCTTGAAGGCAATCCTTAAGGGAAAGGGAATAAAGCCCAGCCTTAATTACACTTGGACACACGACTACAGATTATTCTTTTAAGAAATAGAGCTATACCCCATACCTAGGCGGGTGCCTAAAGAGGATATAGTCTCACAAGAACCACTAGTTTAAATTTAATACTCACTTAGAACCTAGTATCAGCAAAGAGCTTTAATTTAAATCAAATCAGAGTACAACAGCATAAAAGGAAATAGAGGGTCAGTATTCTTTGAGCAATAAATTGTTTCGAGAGACCTTTACAAAGAGGCCTTCTAGATAGGGGGCAAGAGACCTGTGAAATTGTTTTAAATATGTGTTAAAGCCAAGGGACAGATCAAAGGGGCATTTTGAAAGACTCCATCAAGCCAAGCAAGGGCTGTGTGAATCACCCAGGAAATTGGTCACAGATTACCTTAGAAGCACAGGACAAGGTACTTTGTAGCACCCAGCTTTTAATAAGTCTTTCCCTCCCCCAACTCCCACCCACCCCTGGGATAATCGTAGCTTTATAGGTGCTTAAACCTCTTAAAGGAAAGGAGATGCCATATTCACACTCAGGTGCAGCTGTTTATCCTCATCAGGCATACATTAAGGACCTGAGTTTAATTAAGCTTGAGCTGAACAAAGTCCATTAAACATATTGGGGGTCATTCCATCCTGGATGTACAGGCCCTCTGTGCGCCTGGTCGGAAACGGATGCACAGGAGGGAGTTGCGATTCTGATCCCGCGGGGCACGTCTAGCCCCACGGGATCAGAATCACGAACAGGCCTCTACATGCAGGCCGGGACCGCAATTCAGCCCACACTGCATGTATAGGCCTTGCCCAGCTAACTCAGTCAGGACTTTTAAATGAAACTGCGTCGCCATGGCGTCTGGTTGCCATGGCACCATGGCTCCACTTAAAAGCCGCAATCCCCAGCCGCTGGCACCCAAAGTGCTTCCCCTGCAGCCCGACCCCGATCTGGCATCCCAGGGCCAGGGTCGGGCTGTGGGGAATGCACTCTGCCCTCTGCTGCCCCTTCCCAGCCCCAGTCCTGCCATTTCCTCCGCATCGGGGAAGTTATTCCACCTCAGAGGTGGAATAACTTCCCCGTTCAAGTCGCCAGCCCCACTGCCTGCCCTAACACCGCCCTCGATCTGCCCCTTTCCCACTCCCATCATGGGACGTGAATCCCCACTATTCGTGGCTCAGAATGACCCCCATTAGGTATAGTTTTGTTAGTATAAGTATCCCCAGCAAACCTTAGTATGTAAAGTTAAATACCTAAACACAACCTTAAAACTAAGATGCAGACAGCAGTCCAGCAGCAAGATGGGGTCTTTCCAGTCTGCTGCATTGAGTGTCACATGTATGATTTTTTTTTTTTATTTAAAGTTTTTTATTGAACCCATATGTCCACAGTACAAACCTGTACATATATCATGCATGCAAATAGGTGAACATAGTGCAATGGATGCCAACTTATATGGTGATAACAGCACTCAAAGATATACTTTACCTCTTATCTAATTAGTATGCTTTGACTTAATCCCAACCTTGGATGCCGTTATTGCAATAAAAAATATTAACCATTTTTCAACTGTGTACAGCTTATTATTTGGTAATCTTAATTTACTTAACTACTAATCTTAAATATTTGAACACCCATATAGCATAATAAAGAACTACATCCTTCCCGTAATTTTTTTTATTTATTTATTTATTTACAGTCTCTTATATACCGCACTATTCATCATCAGCGCGGTTCACATGGAACAAAATGCTCAGTACATTTAACACGTATGAGTTTACAGGTAACAGGGCATAAATAACTTGGATAACCGGGGTAACTATTTACAAAACTTACTACATGGAATCATATGCACAGAGGTTTCATAGGAAAACACCAGCCCACTATAGGATTGAATATCAAACTTGGTGTGTTGTTGAAATACCATAAATTTATCTGGGACTGGTATCAGTGGGTGTCATTGAGCTCTAGGTGATGCCATTGGGTTCTATAAGGTACTTGTTGAAGAGGTGGCATTTGAGGGCTTTCCTAAACTGTGTTAGGCTCTTAATAGCCCGGATATCAGGGGGTAGTGCATTCCAGCATTTTGGGGCACTGAGCCTGAAGGCTCTGTTGGCTGTCGATTTAGTGCAAACAGTAAGTTCCTTCGGGATTTTTAGGGAGTTTATAGCCGTGGATCTTCTTGCTCTATTTGGAGATGTGATATGGATGAGGGAGGATAAGGATGCAGATGAGAGATTATTAACAGCTTTAAAAGTGATTATCAGGGTCTTGAAAACTATTCTAGCTTGAATGGGTAGCCAATGCCAACTGTATCAGCAGAGGCGTCAAGTGGTCGTTTCTGGAGGCTCCGTGGATGACTCTCGCTGCCGCGTTCATGGCTAGCTGAAGCGGGTTTAATGTAGATTGGGGAAGACCTTGTAATATGACGTTGGCATAGTCGAAATGCGGTATAACCAACGCCTGGAAAATTGTCCGGAAATCAGTTGGATCAAGCATGGAACGTAAATGTCTAAGTGAGCGGATCTTGTAGTAAACTGATCTGACTATGTTTCCTATGTGGGCCTTCATGTCCAGGCGTTGATCTAGGGTGACTCCCAAATATCGTATTGAGGATTTAGATTGCAACTCCGCTTCTTTTACTTTAAGATATTGTGGGGGGGTAAAATTGGGATTCCTTGTAATGAAGAGTACTTCTGTTTTCTTATGTTGTATTCTGAGGTTTTGAGACAGGAGCCAGTCAGATATTGCATTGAAGCAACTCGTCAGTGGGGAGAGGTCCAGATGCTCGGTAGAGAAGGGAATGTAAAGCAGGACATCGTCTGCGTATAACATGCAATCAACATTGAAAGATCGGATGATATTACAAATTGGCTGCATGTAAATATTGAACAGGAGCGCAGAAAGGGAGGATCCTTGAGGGACTCCTTGGCTTTGGTGGAAAGGTTCAGACTTTATCCCTCCAGAACGAACATGCTGCCATCTTTCGGACAGGTAGGATCTGCACCATTCAAGCGCTCTTCCATTAATGCCTTTGTCAATCAGTCGTCTTAGTAGAAGCTCATGATTTACTGAATCAAAAGCTGCAGCGATGTCCAGAAAGATGAGTGCAAATCCTTGACGGATGTCGTCAATGCCAGTGATTATTTTGCAGAAGAGAGTGGTAAGGAGGGTTTCCACTCCATGGAATTCCCTAAAACCATGTTGGCAGGGGTCTAACAGTGCAGCGGAGTCGATGTGATCCTGCAATTGCCTTTGGGCCTCCTTTTCAATGATCTTCGCGAGTAGTGGAATGCTAGATATGGGTCTGTAGGATTCCACCTGTTGGGAGTCAAGCTTGCAGTTTTTTAGCAGAGGTCTGATAGAGGTGTGTTTAAGGGCTGAAGGGAAGGAGCCAGTTGAGAAGGAGAGATTCATTATTTTGGACAGTACTGAGCTGAAGTGACTGCGAAGCTCCTTGATCCAGAAGGCTGGGCATGGATCAGTCTGAGCAGTAGTGGTGTTAAGGGCTGCAATAGTGTCTTCAATTCCTCTCTTGGAGGGGGTAGAAAACATGGTTAGGGTTGTTTGGCAGTTTTGCTCTGTGGTAGAGGTTGTAGTAGAGGTTTTGTTGGTCTGGCATTTTAAGTACAATATAAACCTATAACCTATCCCCTCCCCCATTACGTCTAACTTCACATACCCTCCCTCCCCCCCTCCCCCCTTCTTCTCCCTCTCCCTCTCTCCTCATCCCCCCTCCCCTAAGACATGCCATAGCTCTCCCAAATCCACTTCAAACTTATCCACCCTCTGCTGTCTGGCAGCTGTTAGCTTTTCCATTAGGACGATATGCCTAAGCCGCCTTCAAAGTTCACCACTGTAGGTACTTCTCTCTGTTTCCATGCAGCGGCTAGCTCACATCTAGCAGCACTTAAACAAGCCATTATCATCCGCCCCCTCCCTTTTGGCCATCCTCCCCCCACCATGATAGCAATGCCACCCCCGGTTTCAACTCCACTACCACCCTTAATTTCTCCTGTATCAATTTTTGAATCCTTTTCCAATAAACTTGAATCTTTCCACACCCCCACCAAATGTGCCAAAATGTACCCACCTCCCCACATTCTCTCCAACACAAAGGCGTTGCCCCGGGTATATCCGATGTAACCTCTCTGGTGTATAATACCATCTAAATAGTATTTTATAACAATTTTCTCTGATGCTACTTGACCATGCTGCTCTTTTCACCTGATCCCACACCTTCCACCATTCTTTGAGTGCCCTCGTACCCTCAAGCTCTGCCTCCCACTCTACCCTATATCTAAATGTTCCCCTCTTTTGCCCTCTTATCCCTTTATATAATGCTGATGTCAACCCTTTCGGACCCTTTTTCCCAAACCATATGGCCTCTAACTCTGATGATTCCCTCTCTAACACCTCACTACCCAAGATTTTCATCAAGAAATGCCCTGCCTGCATATATGCAAATCTATCCTTCCCCTCCAACCCATACTCTTCCCTAACCCCCTCAAATTTTTGAATTTCTCCCCCTCCAATAATTGATAATAATTGATAAAAACACTTCGGTCCCTTACCCCGCCACTCATCAAACCTTCCCCCTTCCCAAACTGGCATGAATGCTTTCCACCCTCCCCATGGTGTCATCAGGGAAAATCCACTACCCCACTTTAATATTCTGTGCTCTCACCCCATCCCACACCCCTACCACCTGGCGCATCACCGGTGTGCCCATCCCTAGGTCCTTCCTATCTTTCCTAGTAGCCCATAACCACTCCTCCAACCTTCCTCCCTTTACCCTCGTTTTTTCCAATGCCACTCCGGGTTTCACCCCTGGCCTGACCCGCCAATCCATTACATGACTCACTTGAGCAGCTCTGTAATAATCCTTAAAATTGGGAACCCCCAGACCCCCTTCGTCTTTAGCTGAATACATTACCTCCCTCGCTACCCTCGGTGATTTCTTTTTCCATATATATTGAAACACTTTTCTCTGTAAGGCCCGCAGCGCTCCATCCGGCACCCCCACCGGCAAAACCTGAAATACATACTGTAACCGAGGTAAAATATTAATTTTAACTCCCGCAATCCGGCCTAGCCATGATACTTCATATCTCATCCACCCCTCTAAATCCCTATTAACCTCACCAAATACTCTCGGGTAGTTGACCTTATATAAATCCTCATATCTTGCTGCTATTTGGACCCCCAAGTAGCTCACAGATTTATTTACCCATCTCAACGGATAATCCCTTTTGAGATGCTCCTCTAATTCCACCGGTATCTTCACCTTCAATACCTCTGTTTTATCAGTATTCGTTTTAAACCCCGATACCCACCCATACCCCCCCTACTTCCCCCATTATTTCAGGTAATGGTATCTGTGGTTGACAAATATATAATAAAATATCATCCGCATATAGCAAAATTTAATGACTAAACCCCCCTCTGTCCAGGCCCTGTATCCTATCATTTATCCTAATCCTCTCCGCTAGTGGCCCGACCACCATAGCAAATAGCAGAGGTGACAATGGGCACCCCTGCCTAGTCCTGTTCCCTAGTCCAAAGTCCCATGAATAACTCCCATTGATTTGAACCCGTGCCCTCGGCCCTGCATACAACCCCCATATCCATTTTTCCAAATTTGGCCCACATCCCATTGTCTTCAAAATTTCCATCAAGAAATCCCAATGTACTCTGTCAAATGCCTTTTCCGCATCAATTGACATTAATATCAGATCCACCTTACCCTGTCCCGCCTCCCATACAATGCCAATAGCCCTCTTGATATTATCCGCTGCATGTCTGCCCATGATAAACCCTGTTTGGTCTTCCTTTATTATTCCTGGAAGCCACTGTGCCAGCCTCCCCGCCAGGAGTTTTGCTAAGATTTTAACATCAACGCTCAATAAGGAGATTGGTCTATAAGAGCTGCAATTTAGCAGGTCCTTCTCCAGCTTTGGCAAAATTGTAATTCCTGCTGTCAACATATCAGAAGTCAACACCCCCCCCCCCCTCCTCCAACATCCCGTTGAAAACCCAGCCCATCACTTCTTTAATCTCTCCAACAAAAAGTTTATAAAAGCTGCCTGGTAGCCCATCTAAGCCTGGCGCCTTCCCCCCCCCCCCCCCCAACCCTTTAACCACCTGTTCTACTTCCTCTCCCATAATTCGTGCCTCTAGCCCTTCATGAACCTCCTCTGGGAGACCTGGCAATTTTATCTTCTCGAAGTACTGTTGAATTTGCTCCTCCCCAATCCCTTCCTCCCGCTTATAGAGTTCCTGGTAATACTGCATAAATCGGTCTCTAATGTCTTTTTCTTCCCTATATACCTCCCCTTTATTCCCCTTTATTTGATGTATCATCGATGCCACTTTCCTCTGCCTCAACCTTCTGGCCAACAATCGCCCCAGTCTATTACTAAACTCATAATACATCTGCTTTACTTGCCGCATTTCAAAGGCTACTTCCTCCACCTTTAGAGCTTGCAACTCCCCCCTCACCTTCTCCATCTCTCCCCTAGCCCTCTTCGACCCCGTCCACCGATACTCCCCCTCCACCTCCTTGAGCAGTCGCTTCATCTCCTCTTCCTTCTGAACTCTAACCTTTTTTCTCTTCGCCCCCCACATAACAAACCTCCCACGGATATAGGCCTTCAATCCCTCGCATAATATTACATCCCCCACCTCCCCATTATCATTTAATGTTAAATAATCTTTTATTGCATGTCTGATATCAACCACCACCTCCTTACACTTGAGCAGACTCTCATTCAATCTCCAGAATTTTACCCCCATTTGCCTCCTTCCACCTAAGACTACCTCTACCGCCCCGTGATCAGACCACACTATTGGTTCTATACTCCCTTCTTTAACTTCCAACATCCATTCCTTATCCACTAATATCATATCTAATCTACTCCAATTATTATGTGGTGTGGAAAAAAATGTGTATTCCCTCTTCCTTGGGTGCAACTCCCTCCACGTATGTACCAAATCATATTGTCTCATCAACTGTTTCAACCCCCTTCTATTCCTCCCCCCTCCCCCCATCTCTGACCCACCTGAATCCCTATCAACCTCTGGATTTAAAACTACATTAAAATCTTTCCCCCCCCCCCCCCATAATCAGCTTCCCCTGAACTTCCCCATCTAGCAATTTTCTAATTTCCCGCCAAAATACCACCTGATTCCCATTCAGCCCATAAACTGACACTATTGTAATTTCCTCTGTCCCCATGGTCCCTTTTATACCCACAAGCCTCCCTTCTAAATCCTTAAAACTACCCTTCACTTGAACCCCGCTGCCTTTGCTCACCCTCCCTTCTTGACTCTCTCCTTATTAAAGGAATAAAATTGATCGGGAACATCCATTCTTCATCCTTCCCATATGCTGCCTTCTCAGATGCGTTTCTTGCACTAACGCCACATCCCACTGGTTCCTCCGAGCCTCCCGGAGTAACAGTCTACGTTTATTGGGGGAATTAAGACCTTTAACATTCATTGATCCTATCCGCAGCATACCCCTGTTCCCCTCCACCTACTCCTCCTTTCTCCCACCTTAGCGTGTCTCCTCCCTCCCCCTCCCCTCTTCCCTCCCTCCTTCCCTCCCCCCTCCATCCCCCTTCCCTCTATGGAACTGTCCCCTTCCCCCTCCCCCTCATTACCCTTCTCCCTTCCCCCTCCTCCTTCCTTCCGTGGGTGTCATGTCTTATCCCATTACCATTACCTGCCCCATCCGAATACCACATCTCCAAAGAGATCGGACCCCCTCCCCCATCACATCACATCATAACATACATAACGAGGTACATGATCATATACTCATATAATCCCCCCTCCATCATTATCATCATTCCCCCCTGCTGCCTTATGAGTCCAGTGTCCAGGGGGCCCTACCGCCCTGCGCCATTTGGCCTCCATTGAGCTCCTTATCTCCTACAGACACTTCTCGTGTGTCCTCCTCATTTTGCGCAGATTTCTTCTCCTGGGACAATCTCTTTAGTCTCGTCCCTTTCTCTCTAACTCACTGCCATTGGGATGAAACTTGCATTCTGCTCCCAGTACCTTTTGTTTGGCATACCCTTGTCCCTTCCCGTACCTCTCGGGATGTTCTCACACCCAAACTCCTGTAATACAGCCCATGCTTCATCCGCCGTCTTCACTTTTCGGGACACGCCATTGACAGTCACTAATAGTCCAAAAGGGAACATCTATCAATACCTTATCCCTTTTCCTCACAGATATGCTGTTACGTCCTTCAAATTCCTCCACTGCTCCAACGTGCCCCGAGATAGGTCATTAAATATTTCCACTTCACAGCTTTCCCAGGCAATCCTTCCATACTTCCTGGCCACATTCAGGATCTTTTCTTTGGTAAGGAAGCTGCTCATACAAACTATGATATCCTGCACCTGTTTCTCTCTCCGAGGGCCCAGACTCCGATGCGCTCTTTCCACCCCCACCGGGGCCACCTGACCTCCTTCACCTTCTTCCATGCTCAATATATGCACATAAAGTCGCTAAATAACCTGCTCGCAGTTTTTATACTCTTCTGTCTCTGGTATCCCTCGCACCCTGAGAATGCACCGTCTCGCTCTATCTTTAATCTAATCCAACTTCTCTTTCATCTCCTCCTGCTGAGCTTTGACTATACGCTGCTCCGCCGCTAGCTCCTGCAATTCGCCATCCTGACCCTCCACGTACTCTTCCATTTCCACCACCCATTGTCCTAAACTAGCCATCTCCTTTTGTATATTTAATAAAGTCTCTTTTAAGGCCTTGCGCATTTCTTTCAGCTCATTAGACATTTCCCTCTTAAAGGTTTGCAACCACACTTGGATACTCACCCCATTGCATTGCCACATGTTCGCGCCTTCCTCCTCCTCCGAGCTCTCCATTTCGTCGGCATCCTCCAGGCTGCCAGAGCTCGGCCCTGTTGCCACTTCTTATTGCGCATATGCGGACTGAAAACCGGCCAATTTTTTCGGGCCGACATGGCGTATGCAAGTGCCTGACTCCCTTCCACCTTGCTTCACGGGGGTAGGAAATTTTTAATCTTTGCTGCGGGAATCGGACGGAGTGCGGCTACTCTGCTGCCATCCTCTCCGTGACGTCACCGGAAGTCCACATGTATGATTTTCTCCAAGTTGGTGAGGGGTCATATGTGTGCACTAAGTGCAAGGAGCTCTTTGCTCTCAGGGAACGAGTCCGATCTCTGGAGGCTAGAGTAGCAGACTTGGAGAACATAAGGAAGACAGAGAGCTACATAGATGAGACCTACAGGGATGTAGTACTGAAGTCCCACCTCCAGTCTGTCAGCATCCCTATTGCCATGGAGGACAGAGGTCATGTGACAGGAGAGCATCACCCTGGTGTGGCAGGAAGTGATCCTGGAGTTAGGACCTGTCATCCATGTGATGTAAAACCCTCTTACACCAAAGAAGTTTCTCCAGGGCCATCTGCCTACAAGGGAAAGGTTAGGAAGGATAATTAGACTTACCTGCTATTTGTTGTTCCTTGAGGAACTCTAGTCCAGTCCCTCACTGCTGGGTAGTGCGCCTCCTCCCACAGTAGAGAGACTGAGCATGTCAGAATTCTGACCCCTGTGGCACATATACCTGTGGCACGTCCCACCAGCTTCCAATGACCTATTGACAAAGCAGACTCCAAAGAGCAACACATAAGTAGCTATATCAAGTATTAAATAAAACACTACATCCTTACCTTAAGTTAACTAATCCCCTGAAACAAGAGGACAACTTCTCCACTTCCCCTTATAGGAAGAAGAATGAGAAAAGAAACAGCGCAACAGAGCAATCAGAATAGATAAGAATCTCTAATAACTAGTGAAAAGAGGAATACTCACTGTGATCTGTGTCTTCGTCTGGGCTTTCATTAAAAAAGCGCAAAACGCCGACCAAAAAACCAACCCGGGTGGGAATCGGGACTGGACTGGAGTTCCTCAAGGAACAACAATTAGCAGGTAAGTCTAATTTCTCTTTCCTTTTCATCCCTCCAGTCCAGTCCCTCACCGCTGGCATGTAACAGAGCAGTTTACTAATGGGAGGGACCTGCCCAACCGGACTGCAAAACCGCCGAACCGAAACAGGCATCCCCTGCCACTTGAACATCTAGCCGGTAATGTCTATTGAAGGTGTTGCAAGGAAGACCACATGGCAGCTTTGCAAATCTCAGTCAGCGGAACCAAACCCTGCTCAGCCCACGACGCCGCCTCAGCCCTTGTGGAGTGTGCCCGCAAGCCTAAAGGCACCTGCCATCCTTGCAAAATATAAGCTGACGCTATCGCCTCTCTGATCCACCTGGAAATAGACTCCTTGGCTGCCACCTCCCCCTTATGCGGACTACCAAAAAGCATGAACAAACGCTCAGATTTGCGAAATTACTCCGAAGCCTTCAAAGAATGACAGAGAACTCTCTTTACGTCCAACAAACGCAAACTACGGTCAGCTACCCTGTCACCTACTGATCTCAACACTGGTAAAGACACTGACTGATTCACATGAAACGACGAAACCACTTTCGATATAAAGGAAGGTACTGGACGCAACACCACCTTCTTCTGAAAAAAAGTCAAAAAAGGCTCTCTACAGGACAGCAATTCGGAAACTCTTCGGGCAGAACAGATGGCCACCAAGAAGACTGTCTTCAAAGTCAGATCCTTAATGGAGGCCTGTTGCAAAGGTTCAAAGGGCTGCCTCGTCAATGCCCCCAAAACCAAATTGAGATCCCATGGAGGGATCATCACTCTGCGGAGATCGCAACCGAGAATACCGCCTTTAAAAATCGCAAAACATCCGGATGAGACCCTAAGGGGATCCCTGAATTTTTCCCGGATAACAAAAAATAGCCACCAGCTGTACCCTCAATGAGCTGGCTGCCAGTCCCTTATCGAAACCGTCCTGAAGAAAATTCAACACCACCAGAATTGACACCATAGAAGGCCGCACCTGCTTTACTACACACTACTCTTCAAAAATACACCAAACACGAACATAAGCTAACACAAACAACATGGCCAATCTGGGGCAATTAAAATTACGCATCCCTGATGTGCTTTGATGCGCTGAATCAGCCGGCCTATGAGTGCCCACGGAGGGAAAACATAAAGGAGACCCTGCAACGGCCACTGTTACAACAAGGCATCCAGGCCCTCTGACATCCTCTCTCTCCTGCTGTAGAAATGGCTGACCATGGCTATCTGAAAAGTCGCCATGAGGTCCATTATGGGCATCCCCCACCTGACGACCAACTGTGCAAATACCTCCGGGTGCAGTTCCCACTCTCCGGGATCCACCCAAACTCGGCTGAGATAATCTGCCATTATGTCGTCCATTCCTGCTATGTGTGCTGCTGACAGAGCTTGAAGACGAAGCTCCACCCATTCAAACAGAGGCTCCGCTTCTTTCTCTAGAGCCATATTGCCCGTGCCCCACTGTTCCCTCTAAACTGTGCGCGTGTGCGCGCGCACACACCTCATCGAGCGAGCGCACGCACATACTTTACAACAGAGCGCACAAAAATTACAGTTCTGATTCTGATAGAAAACAACACAGATGTCTTAAAATTTAAAAGTTGTGATTGTAATTACTAGAAATTTTCCGCTTCATTTAGTAATCGTCTATTTTCATTTAATTTGATTAAAATCAATGTGGTGTACAAACTGTATTCTGACGTGTAGTCAAATTTTAAAGTATATAACTCCGAGTGTCGTTATGTGGCGCACAAAAATGTAACCTTCCTTCAAAAGCTGCACAGCTGATATTTTATGCGCACACGGTCTACAGAAAATTAGAGGGAACATTGCCGTGCCCCCTTGACCATTGAGGTATGCCACCGTGGCAGCGTTGTCTGACAATACTCGAACTGCGTGACCTCGCAATACGGATTTGAACGCCCGCAGAGCTAGAGCAACTGCCCGTAATTCCAGGTGATTGATTGACCACTGAGCTTCCTGCACGTTCCATTCTTTTTGCGTAAAGAGACCCTCGCAATGAGCTCCCCAGCCCGCTAGACTGGCGTCTGTCAACACGGGAACCCACTGCGGCTGTTCGAGAGGCATGCCTGCCGTCAACTTCTCTGGACGTAGCCACCATTGAAGAGACGTCCGTACTTCCTCTGGACAAGGCAAATGCTTGTTCAAGGAATCTCTTTGAGACCAATGATGGAGCAGAGATCTCTGCAAGGGCTGCCTGTGTGCTCTGGCCCAAAGCACGACCTCTAACGTGGCCGCCATCATCCCCAGTATTCGAAGATACTGCCATGCCGATGGCGCCTGGCGCTTCAGAAAGGCGCACACCAAGAATTAGAGTCTTTGAACCTGAGTCTCCGGTCGAAACACCACTCCAACCCGGGTGTCGAACTGCACTCTGAGATATTCCAGGCTTTGAGACAGTATCAACCGGCTCTTGGCGGCATTGACCACCCAACCGACACTCTTCAAGAACCATACCGCCCTGGCCATGGTCCTTACACTCTCGGCACGGGACTCTGCTCGAATCAACCAGTCATCGAGATAAGGGTGAACTAGAATACCCTCTCTGTGAAGAGACGCCACCACCACCACCATTACTTTGGTGAAAGTCCGTGCAGCCATTGCCAACCCGAATGGCAAGGCTTGGAATTGAAAATTACCCCACGGCACTGCAAATCGCAAAAACCTTTGATGATCGGCCAGATTGGAATGTGCAGATAAGCTTCGGTGAGGTCAAGTGACATCAGGAACTCCCCCGGACGAACTGCCACTATCACCGACTGCAACGTTTCCATGCGGAAATGCGGCACTCGCAGACAGCAGTTCACACCCTTGAGGTTGAGAATCGGGCGAAAAGCACCGTCTTTCTCTGGAACCACGAAATAAATCGAGTATTGACCACAACCGCACTGATCTAGGGGTACCAGAACAATGGCCCCCAGCTGCCACAGACGCGACAGTGTCACCCAAACTGCCAATTCCTTGTTCTGTCCCCTGCAAGGGGAGAGAACAAAAGAGTCGCGAACCTACCGGGCCAACTCGAGAGCATAGCCCTCTCGAATGATCTCTAAGAGCCACTGGTCGGATGTTATCTGGACCCAGGCAGGTAGAAACTCCCGAAGTCGTCCTCCCACGGGTTGAACCCCTGCCTGAGCCCTCCTCGCTTCATTGCAGTTTCTTGAAACCAGTGGGAGAAGGACTGGCGAATCCTCTGCCCGCTCCGCAGAAACCCCTAAAACCTTGCCCTTGAAAGGGATATCTTCCTCTCTGAAAAGATCCCAAACGAGAGGTCCGAAAACATCTAAAATCTTGAGGCTTGCCACCGCTCCAGCTCGACCCGGCCTTGGCTTGTCTTCCAGTAAACTACCTCCTTTAGACTTCCCCAAATCCTTGACCAGCTTGTCAAGATCCTCCCCGAACAACAGTTTTCCTTTAAAAGGGAGTTTGCTGAGCCTCGACTTGGAGGAACTATCCGCTGACCAATTTCTCAGCCAAATGTATCACCGTGCAGCAACCAAGGAAGACATGCTATTGGCCAAACTTCTGATCAGATCATAATGGACATCCGTTAAGTAAGCAGCTCCAGACTCCAACCTTGTCATATCCGCCACCTGCTCTTGCGAATGCTCTCCAGCGTGCTGCAAACGCTGAGACCAGCGAAGACACCCACACCCTACAAATAGAGGCCTGTAAGGAGAGCGCATTGACTTCAAAGGCTTGCTTCACTAGAGAATCCACTTTTCTATCTTGACCATCCTTCAAAGCAGCACTACCTTCCACCGGAATGGTAGTCTTCTTCGTGACTGCCGACACTGCTGCATCCACTCGAGGAGAACAAAAAATCTCTCGCTCTTGGTCAGATAAGGGATAGAGATGAGTCATGGACCTTACGCCCCTAAGACCTGCCTCTGGCAAATCCCATTCATCCTGAATCATCTGCTTAACCACTTTGTGAACAGGAAAAACCACTTGGGATTTCCGTACCGCCTGAATGAGAGGATCCTCTACACTTTCCTCCTCTGCCGACGCGACAACGGAAAGGTTAAGGGCCTGAAGGGACTCTGTGATAAGAGCTGTCAGCTTTTCCCTCTGAAAAACTCGAATAATTCTGGCCTGGTCCTCAGGCTCTTGAATTTCGCCTTCCTCCAGCTCCTCTATAGGGCCTTCCGTTTCCATGTCACACTCATCACTTTCTAACCACTCTGACTCCAGGGGATGCTCGTCTATAGCCCAGGCTCTCTTAGCTGGTCTAGCATCTGTGCCTACAGATTTCTCTGCCGCTGAGCAGACCCCCCCCCCCCCCCGAGCCCAAACCTGAGAGATCTGAGAGAGCCCCCTGCTGACGCAGACAATAAGCCTGATGTAAAAGCAGCACAAAGTCCGGAGAAAAATCACCCATAGCCGATGTACTCGCTCCCTGCGGAACCAGAGGACTCAGCCGCGACGAGCTCAATGCCTGAGGAGAGGCTGCAGGTTCCAGCAGAGCCGTCCCCTCCATAGCCCCTCCTGCCCCTTGTGGTACAGCGAGGGGCAGTTCTTTGATCTTGTCCTGAAGCTCCTGCTCCATATTAAGTGCTTCAGTCGCACAGCCGCGACACACTCCATCATCTGAGACTGTTCCCCGATGGGTACCGCACACCAGACACTGCAGCCGCACAGGCATTAGACCCCGCTACCCCGAAAAAGTACCGAGATCACCGAACAACAATGCTAGCACCACAAGAGTCCAGAAGCAGAGTTTCCCCAAACTGTTTTTCCTTTTTTTTTTTTAACTCTTTGTCTGACCAATAACAGACTTAAAGAGGTCCCAAATAGAACAAAAAATTATAAGGGAACCCTTTACAGCTCAAAAACATAACCCCACGTTCCCCTGCAAGAGAAACGAGTTAAGGAAAAACCGCGGGAAAAAACCGCCCCCGTTGAGACTGACGTGCTGAAAACAGAACAGCAGGGCTCCGCACGAGGGAACAGGCCACCGACAGCCAGAAACCGCGATCTGGAACTCACCTTGCAGAAAATCAGCACCCTTCAGTGATTCGGAGCCTTCTTACCCCAGAAAGACTGCATCGCTGAGAGAAACGGCCCTTCCAACAGCCTGAGGAAGCTGTGAGGGATCCAAAACCATGCCGACGGCTGCTCACCCGATCAGGAGCTGATCGGCCGGCAGAGCAGACACACAGAAGCAACTCCCCTCCGTACAGACAAGGAGGGGGGTGCAGCAGGGCAGAAAGGAAATAAAGATGAAAGCGAAGATAGAGCAGGAATCCTCTCCAACTGCCCTCTTCAATAGCCCTTAATTAAATCAACCAAACCAAATAAAGGTATAGGAACAAAACAAACCCAAAACTCACTAAAAACACCTTACTAAAGCCACTTATATGCTCCTCTGGTGAGCTCAGTACCTAGGCTCACTATCTCCTCCTGCTGCATGGAGACTGAGCACAATGGAAGCTGGTGGGAGGTGCCACTGGTATATGTGCCACAGGGATCAGAATTCTGACATGCTCAGTCTCATGCTGTGAGATTAGGTCCACTACCCAGTGGTGAGGGACTGGACTGGAGGGACGAAAAGGAACAGCCATTATAGTTAGTGATTCAATCATTAGGCATGTAGATAGCTGGGTGGCTGGTGGATGTGAGCATCGCCTGGTAACATGCCTACCTGGGGCAAAGGTAGCAGAGTTCATGCCCACATCGACAGGGTCTTAGATGGTGCTGGGGAGAAATCTGCTGTCTTGGTACATGTTGGTACCAATGACATAGGAAAGTGTGGTAGGGAGGGTCTGGAGGCCAAATTTATGCTTTTAGGAAGGAAGTTGAAATCCCGAACTTCCAGGATAGCATTCTCCGAATGCTTCCTGTTCCACGCACAGGACCCAAAAGGCAGGCAGAGCTCCGGAGTCTCAATGCGTGGATGAGACGATGGTGCAAGGAAGAGGGTTTTGGATTTGTTGGGAACATTCTGGGGAAAGGAGGGGCTTTTCTGAAAGTATGGGCTCCACCTTAACCGGGATGGAACCAGGCTGCTGGCATTAACCTTTAAAAAGGAGATATGTTTGTTTATTTATTTGATATACCGCCCTACTTTAGCAATCAGAGCAGTTCACAATTTACAACAATTCAAAAGTGGGCACAAGGCCAGAAAGATAAAAGGAAATTACAATCATTGATAGGACAGTAATAGTGAGTAGACGCTGTGATAAGGAAGCTTATCATAGCTCAGGAAGGAGCTATAGAAAAGGTGAAGTGACTCTGAACAAGCAACCTGTCAGTTCTGGTAGAAATAAGAAAACAGAATTTTCCCATAAAAGACTACCAGTCCCAGAGTGCACCAGGTTTCCAACAGCCATTAGAGGAGCTGAAGTGGGGAAACGTGTGTTCAATCAGGAGGGCTATGAGGTAATCCCTAAGCACTCATCTCAAAGGGCAGGGCCTGATTCAGCACAGCTGCGCTGTGTTAGGGAGGAGCACTCATCAAGGCAGAATAAGAGTAGAGTTTATTCTACAGATGACCATCTTCATGATCACCTTGGATATCCAGAGAATTCTCCTCAGTATCCTGAGAATCAGCTTGAGTTTGATCATCAGTTTCATCTGAAGGATCATCAGAAGCAGAAGCCAAACCGGACGGACAGAGAGGGAAAGAGACCCTTTGGAAGAAGGAAGAGAAAAGCCTTTGAGAGGTCTAGAAGAGTCCAAAGCAGTACGTATACTGGGAGGTATTCCAAGGGCCAGCATACACCATTGGACTGGAGAAAGCCAGAGGAATGGTGCTGCAGAGCTAGGAATCACCAGACGCTACCTGTGAGGGAGACGGCTGCACGTGGAAGGGACCCTAGGACCCGTGCCAGAAGGTATGTGAAGAGAGATCCAGTGTCCAGGGATCTGGATTGGAAGGCTGGACATAAGAACTGGACTACATACTGGCCAGGCTATATAGAGAGGAACTCTAGCAGCAATGGAAGCTCAGGTATGAACACTGATCTATGCCCTAGCTATAACCTTGAAAGACAGCAGGGAAACAAGTATTCTCCTGAAAATGCTCCATTGAGAGATTCATCTGTGCTAATCCATGATATTGAACCCATGCTTGTTGAACAAGGGGGAATAATAGCAGATGAGGATCCTGTTTATATGGACTGCTCTCTCTCTAAACTCCGTTGGTAACTTTCTGTTATAAAGTACAGCAACCATCACAAAGAAATACAAATGTGTTCTTTAATCTACTCAGAAAAGCTCCTGAAGCAGGATTTGACCCACACAGTGGAAGGCAAGCCAGCTAAGGGGTTTCAGCTGGTAACTGCTAGCAATTAAGCCTTACCTAATTGCTTGTGAGCTAGGAGAGAATCACTTCTGTATCTATGTGGGAAGTAATCAGAAGTTAACCTGAAAAGAACAGTTTTTCTTGTTTTGTGGCTTTTCATTTGTTGTTTTCCTGATTTTGACTTTGTTTTTCCAAGTTAACACTGAAAGCAAGTTACCTAATTTATGTGCTACCAAGCATATCTGTGTTGGGAGAAATAACCCCATAAATAAATATCTTATTGGCTTTACCCAAGAGCACAACTAAATTATTGTCAGCAGCTGTGTCTGGTGTGAATGAACTACATTGCCCACAATACCTTGCAAATCATCTTTAACATCCCCACAGAACAACTATCCAACAACAACAACAAATCAGATCGCCCACCAAGTGCACTTGAAACACGATTCCGTCCTTTCAATAAGATTGAAATCTTGGAGAAAATCTTACCTGACCTACACAAAAACTTACCCTCTCCAGACGACTTGGTAACCAACTGGGACAACACACTGAAAGCCGCTGCCCGCATCCCTTCTACCGTCAGGACCAAGATCAAGGGTAAACACAAACCATGGTTCTCACCAGAACTTCAAGAATCTATCCTACACCTACGCAGACTTGAAAGACGCTGGCGCTCCTCCCGATCTCCTGATGCACTAATAGCATACAACTCATACTTACAATCTCACCGGAAGATGTCATTGGAGAAAAGAAAGAAATACCACTCTGATACATTAATGAGGTCCTTAAACAAGCCACACGACCTCTTTAATATCGTCAAATCCTTATCAGGTGATCCAACAACAACCCAACCTCCTATGCCACACCCCCAAGATTATGCTGAATATCTACAATCAAAAATGATACAGACTAGTTCGCCCCCCATAGCATTTCCAACTCCCACCTCACAGATTGTGCCCAGGCTAACCTTGCTTGATACTTTCTCCCCAGTATCCAATAAAGAGATCGAAGAAATAATTGCAGCAATTAATCTAACTACGGCACCTAACGACCCCTGCCCAGCTAAATGGATTAAAGAACTACGACATGAACTCAGTCCATTTATAAGCATGATCGTAAACTATTCCTTCTCAACTGGATCCTTCCCTCAGAGCCTGAAGCACTCATCCATCCGCCCTCTCCTCAAGAACAGCAAGCTAGACCCAGCAAAAGTCGAATCATTTAGACCTATCTCTAGCATCCCCTTATTAGCTAAAATCATGGAAAAAGTAGTCCAGAGACAAATACAACAACATGTCGACTCAGAAGCACCCCTGGACCCCGCACAACACGGCTTTAGAGAAGATCATGGTGTCGACACCCTTCTCACAACCCTATTCAATAACCTAATCATAGGTATCGACAATATCTATCAAGGGTTCATTCTCATCTTTCTCGATATAGCTGCTGCGTTCGACTCAGTAAACCATAATACTCTCCTACAGCGCCTCAAAGACAAGGGTATTCAAGGTTTAGCCCTTAACTGGTGCAAATCATACTTAACCGATAGACAGCAGCAAGTCAGAACAGGAGGAGTAACATCTGATTCATTCCCACTTAAACAAGGCGTCCCACAGGGATCCTCATTGTCTTCACTAATGTTCAATATATATGCAGCCGATCTGTGATCTGATACGTACCTTCAACATTCAATGTCTAGCATATGCAGATGACATCCTGTTATATGCCCCTTTTAATGTAAAACAACCAGATTTTACACCAATAGTGCGTTGCTTCGAAGAGGTTTCAAACTGGCTTCTCAAACAGAACCTACGTATAAATCATAACAAAACAGACGTCCTATTCATAACACGGAACCCAACTTTCACACCACCAGTATCATTGCAAGTAAACAACATCGAACTGAAAGCACAACCCACGATCCGATACTTAGGGATTACTTTGGATCAGCGGCTTGATATGTCAGCACACATTAAGAAAACAACAAACTTAACCTACCAAAAGATTCGCTCCTTACGTAATCTCCGACCTCTCCTTGACTACTCTGACTTCCGCACTATTTTTCAAGCCCTAGTACTACCTCACTTGGATATTGCTAATATCATACTACACGGTCTCCCACAATCTACCCTAAATCCCCTCCGGTTAGCCATGAATTCAGCTGCTAGAATCCTCGTAGGTGCTCCACGTTCAGAACACATAACTCCAATACTGAAGAGTTTACACTGGCTACCCCTCCAGGCCAGGACCCTATATAAAACCTTAGTCATGACTTTCAAAGCTGTCAAGAGCCCAGCCCTATCACCAATCAGCAATATGATTCAAGTCACCGTAACGAACAGAGCTAGGAGACCTGCTGCTCTGAACTCCATCAACCTACCAAAAATCCTTACCAAATGCTCTAAAACCACAGCCTCCAGAGCCTTCTCACTGTTTGCACCTAGGGCCTGGAATGCCCTCCCACCTGAACTCAGATCCATCACTAGCCTCACTACATTCAGAAAGGCCTTAAAATACCACCTGTTTCTAGCATACTACTCTGAAACAACCGCAAATGAACACAGCTCACATACTGATCTTTCCCAGTTATCCCCGGTAGAAAATGGCTAATTCTGCTGATCCTTTCAGTCACACTCTAATAATATTCTATTTATATTTATACTGTACTATAATATTCTATGTCACTGCTACCATGTATTTACCTAAAAATTGCCATTTCATAGTTAACCCTATTCACATTTTGTATATAGTTAACCCTATACCTTGTATACAGTTAACACTTTATTTTGTAGATAGTTAACCCTGTTTACCTCCTAGTTTTTGCACCCTGTTAAATGTAAAAAAAAACCAATGCTGATTGTACCATTGTGTTTAACTTGTTCATTTGTAAACCGCACTGATTAAAAGAGCGCGGTATATAAGAAATAAAAATAAATAAATAAATAAATATAGATATATGCACTTGACAAGACTGTGAAGATTCTCACCCAGGCAGCCATCTGACAACGCACAGCACTGTACTTGAGGGGACAGGGTCAGACAAAAGAGGAAGAAAGGTCAAAGGCCAAGGAGAAAAGGTGGGTTTTTAGGTTCTGTTTGAAAGTGATGTGATGGGGTTCTAGCCTAAGGGAAGTGGGCAGTGAGTTCCAGAGAGTGGGGCCAATGAAAAAGAATGCAGAGGGACGAGTGGATTGGAGGTGAGCGAGAGAGGGAGAGGGGAGATGTAGGCGATTCAGATGGAACGAACGGGGAGTGTGGGAGTGTGGAATGTGATGAGATCTGCCAAATATTGCGGGGTGCTAGTGTGGAGAGCTCTGTGGACCAGAGTAAGTAATTTAAACTGAGTGCGAAAGGAGATGGGTAACCAGTGTAGACGAAAGAGGAGAGGTGTTACGTGGTCCCGTTGGGAGAAGTGAGTAATGAGGCAGGCAGCGGTGTTCTAAATTCGTTGCAATCTACCTGATTGTGATTTTGAGAGGCCGATGAAAACAGAGTTAGAGAAGTCGACACGTGACATAACCAATGACAATAAAAGAGTGGTGAGAGCAGGTGGAGTGAGGAAGGGGCGAATTGCACAAATCTGATGAAGGAAAAAGCAGGAGGTTTTGGTGATATGTGAAATAGATAGAGCAGTTTTTAAACTAGATAACAGGGGAAAGCCGACAGTTGCCCAAGAACACATGACTCAGAACAATGTATCCTTGAAGGATACTAGCAAAAGATTGATGTTAGGGCAGAATGACAGAGGTTCCAATAAAGACAAAAGTAACGCAAATGCCCTCAAGTACAGAGCTGACAGAGCTTAAAGATTCCAAATTACCCCTGCCTACCGACAGCCAGATTAATATGAATAAAATACAGCCTCTAAAATGCTTGTATGCAAATGCTATTAGTCTAATAAATAAGATGGGAGAGTTAGAATATATAGCACTAAATGGGAAGTTAGATATGATTGATATCCCAGAAACATGGTGGAAGGAGGGTAACCAGTGGGACACTGCGATACCAGGGCACAAACTATATTGTAATGATAGATTGCAACCCTTCCACTAATCTGGTCTGCTGTATGTTAGAGAGGGCATTGAGTCAAAAGGATTAAAGTTTTTCAGGAAACAAAATTCACTGTAGAATCTCTATGGATTGAAATTCCATGTAAAAAAGGGAAAAGGGAAGGGGAAGGAGATGGTAGTGGGGGTGTACTATCGACCACCTGGCAAAAATGAACAAATTGATGATGAGATGCTCAAAGAAATCAGGGAAACTAACAAAAGTTACAGCACAGTAATAATAATAAGTGACTTCAAATACCCCGGTATTGACTGGGTCAGTGTCATAGCTGGACATGCTAGAGAGATAAAGTTTCTAGATGAAATAAATGACTGCTTCTTGGAGCAGTTGGTTCATGAACAGACCATAGGGGAAGCCATTTTGGACCTAGTCTTTAGTGGAACACAAGATTTGGTGCAAGAGTTAAGGGTTTTAGGGGCACTTGGCAATAGTGATCATTGGATTATCTTGTTTGATTTAATAAATCAAGTAAGGACAGTAAGGAAATCCACAGCACTACCTTTTAACGTTCAAAAGGGATAGTATGACAAAATGAGGAAAATAGTTTTAAAAAAACTAAAAGGAGCAGTTGCAAAGGTTAAAGATTTTCATCAAGCATGGGTGGTGTTTAAAAATGCTATCTTGGAAACTCAGACCAGCTGTATTCCCTACTTTAAGAAAAGTAGACGGATGTCCAAAAAACTGCCAGCATGGTTTGAAGGTGAGGTCAGAGAGGCTGAGCCAAAAAAGCATCTTTCAGGAAATGGAAAAAAGGAGCCAAATGACAAAACTGGAAACAACACAAGCACTGGCAAGTTAGATGCAAGGCAGGAAAAGAGAATGTGAGAAGAAGCTTGCTGTGGAAACAAAAACACGTAATAAAGACTTTTTCAAGTACATTTGTGACAGGTACTTGACCTTTTTTTTTTCCATTTAATTTTTTATTAATAATTTCCGTAAATATAACAAACATCTTCTGCCACCTCATTATGCATTTTTCGCAACAATCTTACAAGCCCACTTATTATATTCCCCACTTGCTATTACAACTTTCATTATTGCCTATTCTTCTGCCTTCCCTCCCCTCCCATCTCTATTTCCCCCTTCATTTGTTTTTTTACTTCGATGTCACATCATAACTATCATATTCATCACAGATATATACAATCTTTCACCATTTATCTCATTAACAGTGCTTCATGTTAATAGCAGTCTTTGTGGTGATCCATCCCTCCCTTACTCCCTGCTCACCATTTCTCCTCCTTGCCAGGTTTCCAGCCATTTCCATACCCTCTTCCATTGTTCCACACTCCTCTCTCCTTTCCGCTGCCTCAGCTTCGTCAGTCGATGCATCAAACACAATTCTGTCATTCTTCTGACGAAGCCTTCACAATGTGGTGTAGACGACCCTGTCCAATATTTTGCTATCTCACTCCCTGCTGCTACTATACAATGGTGCAATACCCCCTTTTCCCTCTCTGAGATATCCTCCTCTAGCTGATGCAATAAGCAAACCTCTGGCTTTCTTTGCAATCTATGTCCTGTCATCTCATAAATTATATCCAACACTCTTTCCCAGTATATTTGGATCTGCCCACACTTCCACCACATATGTAGCATGTCTCCTATCTCTTGACATCCCCTCCAGCACAGATCAGATTGTCCCAATCCTGCTCGCCTTTTTACGTGTCAGCGTCCAGTACCACCAATATAACACTTTATAGGCGTTTTCTTTTATTTGAGTGGCTATAGATAAGCCCACCACTGTCTGTATTACCTTATCCCACACATCTTCATTCCAGTGCACTTCTAGGTCTTCCTCCCATTTCTTCATGAATTCTAGTTTACCCTCTCCTCCCTCCATTAACCCTTTATATATCTTGGACAAAGCTCCTTTTTGGCCTAGCTGTCCTGAGCATAGGGCCTCGAACCACCCCCTATTTTCCCATAAATCTTTCCATACCTTCTGCTGTCGCAAAAAGTGACTTACCTGGATATAGCTATAGTAATCATTTTTGATAACCCGTATAAATCCTTAATACCCTCAAAATCTCTAACCCCCTCTTTAGCCACTATTTGGGAAACGTGTAAGCCCCAATTTTGCCCATCTTCTCAATATACTCACCCCTGGCCCCTCTCAAAGCATGTCTCTAATGTCATCCCTTGTGTACATTCTTTGTCTTGTATTAATAATTTCCTATTCTGTTTCCAAACATTCAGAATATGTACTATTATGGGGTTTAAGGGGGTCACTTCCAGTGCTTTACTTCCCTTGCACACTATCCTCTCCAATCCCTCTCCCCTGACGGAGTCATCTTCCATTTGGACCCAGTGCTTGTTTCTCTCTTTGCCGTTCGTAGATTGTTTTCAGTTGTGCTGCCGCATAGTATTTTCTAAAATTAGGAACCCCAAGCCCCCCTCCCCCTTTGCTCTCTGTATGATTGAGGCACCTGCCCTGGGACTCCGATTTTGCCATATACATTGATTAATGATTTAGCTTTCTATGCAGCACCAGTATCGGCAATGTTTGAAACAGGAACAAAAATCTAGGCAATAGCATCATCTTTATAACTGCAATACGTCCAAACCAGGATAAGTAGCCTTGCCCCCACTCATTCAGCAAACTTTCAACGTGCCCAAATAACTTTAGATAATTTAAATCATATAATGATTCCAACCTATTACTTATTTGGATCCCTAAGTTCCGAATAGGCCCCCGAGCCCTCCTAAATGGGTATTTCTTTTGTAATATTCCCTGCACTTCCTTTTTTAGTGACAAATTCAATATTTCAGATTTTGCCCAGTTTATAGTGAATCCCGACAGCCTTCCATATTCTTCTAATTCCCACATTAATATTGGTATAGATAAGCCCGGGCTAGTCACGCTCATAATTATATCGTCCGCAAACAGAGATATTCTATATTCTTTCTTTCCTACTACTTTGCCCTTCAGATCTGCCCATTCTCTCACCCTCTCTGCAAACGGCTCCACTGAAAGAGCAAATAAGAGAGGCGACAGAGGACACCCTTGCCTCGTCCCTCTCCCCTGCTCAAAAAAATTGGAATAAGCTCCATTCACCCAAACACAAGCTTTCGGGTTGTGATATAGCGCTCGTACCCAACCCATGAATTCTACTCCCAACCCCATTCTTTCCATTACCTGAAATAGAAAAGGCCAAGACACCTGGTCAAAAGCCTTTTCTGCATCTAGAGATAACAGTAGTGCCTCCTCCTTACTTTGTGCAATCGACCAGATTGTGTTTAGTATCTTTCAAATATTATCTGCTACCTGCCTACCTGGGATAAATCCCACTTGGTCTTGACGGATCAATTTCTCTATTACCCTATTTAAACGCGTAGCCAATATTTTAGCCAATAATTTAGCATCTAAATTTAACAATGAAATTGGTCTGTACGATGAGCATTCTTGCAGGTCTTTTCCTGCTTTATGTATTACTGTTATTCCTGCCCACCCCGTAGTATCTGCTAACAATCCTCCCTCCCTTGGTAGATTAAACAACCGCACTAATGGTGTAGTTAATATCTCTCCGAACCTTCTATAAAACCTCTCTGTTAGCCCATCTAGTCCCGACACCTTATCTACTTTCAACAGTTTTATAGCTTTCAGGACTTCTTCATCTTTTATGGCTCTATTTAACTCCTTTTGTTCCTCCTCTTCCAATTTCGGGAGCTGTATGGAGTCTAAGTAACTCTGTACCCTCTCCAGCTTTGGGGAGTTCTTGCGTCACACAGCGACTGATAAAATCTCATAAAGGCCTCACTGATATCCCCATCTTTATAAACTAATTTCCCTCTAGAGTCTCTAACTTGCAATATATGTGATCTTAATTTCCGTTGTTTCAATTTCTGCACCATATATCTCCCAGCTTTATTGCCCCCCTCGAAAAATTCTTGTCTCAATAGCTATGACCTACGTATGACCTAGATTGGCCACTGTTGGAAACAGAATACTGGGCTTGATGGACCTTGGTCTGACCCAGTATGGCATATCTTATGTTCTTATGCATGTGATACCGTATAGTATCTGCCTGCATTGCATTTATTTGTGCTCTTACTGCCAACACTTGTCCTATATATGTTCCTTTTCTATCCTGTGCATCTAATTCTTCCAATTTCATTAATTTCTCTCAATTTCCTATCTCTTCCCTCCCTTTCCTTCCTTTTGCGTGCCCCCCATTTAACACCCCTCACTACTGCCTTATCACCACCTCCCCATTATCATTCCATCTAAAATATTCCCTTGCTTCCCGCTCAATATCTTCTCTTACCCTCTCTTCTTCTAGTAGAGATTCGTTTAATCTCCAGAATTGTACGCCCCTCCCCTCCCCCTCTATTGTCATTCTAACTTCCACTAAAGCGTGGTCTGACCACGTTATTGAATCCATCTTCGCCCCTTTAATCCTACCCACCACCTCCTTAGTTATCCAAATGGCGTCTATTCTGGAGTAAGAACCATGTACTGGGGAGAAGTATGAGAATTGTCTTTTCCGAGGGTGCTGAAATCTCCATGCATCTATCAAGCAGTGTTGTGTTACAAAGTGACGGTATTTACTTCTATCTGCTCTCTTGCCCTCTTTTTTCCCCGTGGCATCTCTGGCCGGATTCCAAGTTAAATTAAAGTCACCCCCACAGATGAGAATACCCTCTCCTAGTTTCCCCACCTCTTCATTGACCAAAATTCTCCTTGCACCCCTGTAGGCGCATATACATTCATTATACAATACAATATGGAGTGGAGGAGTGGCCTAGTGGTTGGGGCAAGGTACTTCAGGCCGGAAGGTCGGGGGTTCAAATCCCACTAGAGGAGAGCAACCTTGGGCCGGAAGGACTGGGGTTTCTAGTCCCACAGGTGCTCCTTGTGGTCTTGGGCAAGCCACTTAACCCTCCATAGCCCATGTTCCCTGTAAAATAGTTATTTCCAAGTTATAATGCCCTGTTCAATGTAATTTCAGTTTGTTCAATGTAAACCGCACTGATGCAGAATAGCGCGGTATATAAGAGAATGTAAATTTAAAAAAAATAAAAATAAAAAAAAATACCTCTCATTCCCTATTGTTAAGCGCAATAGTACATATCTCCCCACTTTATCTCTAACTACTTTCTGTAACTCCATCTTTAATTTTGAATCTATTAAGATTGCAACTCCTCCCTTCTCTTTTTCTACTGTGTTTGATGCATGGACACAAACCCCATACCCCAAGTATTCTGTCGCCCGAGTAAGATGTGTTTCCTTTATGAGCACCACCGATGCCTTTTGGCGTGTTATTTCTTTATATAATTTCTGCCGTTTAAATGGTAAATTAAGCCCTTTTACATTTATTGTTACTATTTGTAGCTCACCTTTGAAATTTGTTGCCACCACCCTCCCCCATCTCCCTCCCCCCTTCCTTTCCCCCTATCGCCCTTTCCCTTCCCCTGTGCCCTCCAGGGAGACTAGCCTTCCATATATAGTGACTATCTATCAGACCTCAGCCCAGCCTTGCCCTTCTATTCCCCCTCCCCCCTTTCTCATTCCCTATCCCCACCTCCAGTCCCGGCCTACCCCTCCCATTGTCACCACCCCCCAGCTAATTTCACCCACCCTTCCTTACCCCGCTGCTCTATACGGTCTTAACCACCCCCTTAACCTATACCTCCCACTGCCCCACCCCCAGCATCTCTTCCCAATATTTATATTCACTGTATTTGCAAACCGTTATTATAACCAGAGCCCTCCTCCCCCCTCTCCTCCCCTCTCTTCCGCCTCCCTCCTTCACCAAATACACCTTCTCCCCCCACCCTCCTCCCATGCACATCAAACAACATCCCTTACAAGTCTCTTATCAATGTCCTACGTCTCAGTTCAATTATTATTAATTCTTCTTGTGCCTGGAGTCCTGTCCTGGGATCCTCCTCCTCAGCCGATATCCTTCGCCATCGCTTTTGCTCCTTGGCTGCCTCTGGTCAGTCTCGCTAACCTCCGACCATTGGCTGGTGCTCTGTGCCATCTCAAGCTGACCGCCCTAGCCACGGAGGTCGTGGCGTTCTTTGTTTATGCTTGGCTCTCGTTGCCCCCTGGGAGATTAGTTAGTCCCATGTCTCCGAGCACACCCCAAGCTTCCTCGCTGGTCTTCACCCTTCAACATACCTTTCACTGTTATTAGTAGGCCAAAAGGGTACAGCCATTTATATCGCACTTCCTCCCTCCTCAGATAGGCCGTCACCTCCTTCATCTCTCTCCGACGCTGCAGTGTGCCCAGAGACGGATCCTGAAACAGTTCCACCACATGTCCTTCCCAATGAAAATGTCCCAATTTCCGTGCCGCCTTCAAGAGGTTTTCTTTAATTTTAAAGGATCTCAGGCACACCACAATGTCCCTTGGTTGATTGTCTCTTATTGGCCCCAGCCCCCTATGCGCCCTCTCAATTTGCAGAGACTCACCCTCCCCACTCTCTTCTAGGGCTGCTGCTTGTAACAATGCTCCAAACACTTTTACATAAGAACATATAAGAACATAAGATATGCCATACTGGGTCAGACCAAGGTCCATCAAGCCCAGTATTCTGTTTCCAACAGTGGCCAATCTAGGTCATACGTACCTAGCAGTTTCCCCAAGGGACACAGGTTCCACAATGCTTGTATTGGTTCAAGCATTGATATCCTGGGTCCCTTCTTAATAATGGTTTATGGACCTTTCCTCCAGAACTTGTCCCAAACCTTTTTTAAACCCAGCTACACTAACAGCCTTTACTACATCCTCCGGTAACAAATTCCAGAGTTGGATTACACGTTGAGTGAAAAAATATTTTCTTTTATAGTCTTAAATAGTTTTACCCTGTAGCTTCATTGCATGTCCCCTAGTCTTTCTATATTCTGATAAGGTAAACAATCGATCTACGTTTACCCCGTTCCACTCCGTTCATTAATTTATAGACTTCTATCATATCTCCCCTCAGCCGTCTCTTTTCCAGGTTAAAGAGCCCCAACCTTTTTAGCCTTTCTTCATAGGAGTAGCCTTCCATCCCCTTTAACCATTTTGGTGGCTCTTCTCTGAACCTTTTCTAAAATTGCTATATCCTTTTTAAGATATGGCGACCAGAATTGCACACAATATTCAAGGTGCGGTCTCACCATGGAACGATATAGAGGCATTATAATATCTTTTGTTTTATTTTCCATTCCTTTCCTTATCATACCTAGCATTCTATTTGATCTCTTGTCCGCCGCTGCACACTGGGCCGAGGGTTTTAACATGGTATCCACAAGGACGCCTAAATCTTTTTCTTGGGTGGTGGTTCCTAATGTGGAACCTTGCATCGTGTAACCATAGTTTGGGTTGCTCTTCCCTAGTGCATAACCTTGCACTTCTCCACATTAAATTTCATCTGCCATTTTGATGCCCAGTCTTCCAATTTATCAAGATCCTCTTGCAATTTTCCACAATCCTCCTGGGTTTTAACAACTTTAAATAGTTTTGTGTCATCAGCAAATTTGATAACCTCACTCGTTATTCCACTTTCCAGGTCATTTATGAATATGTCAAAAAGCAGCGGACCCAGCACAGATCCCTGGGGTACACCACTATTCACCTTTCTCCATTGGGAAAATTGGCCATTTAGCCCTACCCTCTGCTTTCTATCTTTTAACCAGTTCCTGATCCACAGTAGTACACTGCCTCCTATCCCATGACTCTTTAGTTTTGCCAAAAGTCTCTCATGAGGGACCTTGTCAAAGGCTTTCTGAAAGTCCAGATACACAATATCAACCGACTCACCTTTGTCCACCTGTTTATTCACTCCTTCAAAAAAACATAACAGATTAGTAAGACAAGATCTTCCTTGTCTAAAGCCATGTTGGCTGTCTCCCATTAGGTCATGACTATCTATATGCTGAGTAATTTTATTCTTTATGATGGTTTCTACCATTTTGTCCCGGTACTGATGTCAGGCTCACCGGTCTGTAGTTTCCCGGATCACCCCTCGAACCCTTTTTAAAAATTGGTGTTACATTGGCGATCCTCCAATCCTCAGGTATTAGAGATGATTTTAATGATAGTTCACAGATTACTGATAGCAGGTCTGCAATCTCAAATTTCAGTTCTTTCAACACCCTTGGATGTATACCATCCGGCCCAGGTGATTTGCTATTCTTCAGTTTATCTAATAGTTGTAGGACATCTTCCCGATGTATCGATATTTCCTTCAATTCTTCCACACCTTTAAATACCACTTCAGTCGTGGGTAACATCCCTACATCTTCCTCAGTAAAGACCGAAGCAAAGAATTCATTCAGTCTCTCCGCTATCGCCTTGTCGCCTCTTAGTGCTCCTTTAACCCCTTTATCATCTAATGGACCAACTGACTCTCTCACGGGTTTTTTGTAATAACTTCTTCACAATGTTTATATTGGGGGTCCTCTGGAATGCCTCTCACTCTTATATTACTTCTCCTGGATCGATCTTCCAGATCCTCCCGCTTCTCTTTCAATTCTTCATGGGCTTGCTTTAATGCCTCCCATCCTTTTTGTAGATCTTCCAATGCATCCCCTTGTTGTTCCAACTAATTTAGTGTTTCCTCTACCCGGGATCCTAGGTCCACTATATCCTGTCTTAAAGACTCCAATGTCTCTTTTTAGTTCATTTTTTACTCCGCTGATTTCCACTTTAAGTTCTTCTTTCAGCTCATTCAGCCAAATCATAATCATGTCGGCTACACCCGGACCCCAGGGACCCTCCATCTCCTCCGCTGACTCAGCCTCATGCTCTGTCACCATTTTGCCCTCCTACTCCCCTTCTTTCCCTCCTCTTGAGGGGGCATAGGAGGATCTGAATTCCGCCAACTTTTTCTTTGCTGAGAGCCCTTTTTTGGACTTATCCATCTTCCCCCCTTGTGCCTCTGGTAGCGCACCCAGGACTTCTGGAATATTCGGTCTCCCGGACCAGCAGCCTGCTTCTCCCTGTTGGCTTTCCTGCTATTGTGGGGCCCTGTATCCCACAACAACTGTTTTTCTAGATATCACCAATTACCAATTAGCAACAAATCACTCAGAACTGCAAATTGCTCGAATACAATGCTCTTTATTCGGGTACCAGAACAAACAAACAGCAACTGCTTTGAGCAAAAGTCTTTGTCTGAGAAAGGTGTTGGACAGTCCACTTCCCTCACCGGAATTGGGGAGCAGACTGCCCACTGAGTTATGGAGCCGTCCCCTTATATAGATATTCTCTGTCACAAAAACTTCTAGAAGTCTGATGTCATTCTGTAAAAGTCAGAGTTACTTGCAAAGAAAGAAAACTTTGCTAGAACTCCTTCTCTGAGGCCCCCTCCCATGAATAATGCCAATTATGCCTTAGGGCTACCCTCCCTTGCAGCTGGTGCTCTCAGGGTCTCTTGGTCTTTGCTTAATTGTGCTCCTTATCTGTGCTGTAGAGCAAATCTTTCCAGCATTCCTTGGCCTGTTTTATGGTCTTCTCATATCCTGGTGCTCAAGGCTGAAAGTATGTTTTCTGCTAATTAATTCTCTGAGCAGGCCTGACTTTATGCACTTCTACTCAAAGCAAGGCCTCCAGACTACAGCAGGCCGCAAGGCTGTATTGTAGCATATACTTTCTTAGCCCACAGGACATTTTTCCTTTCTTCATCGTGCAAACTGCAGGCAGGCCATGATTACAGTCACAGATAGCAGCTGAAGGAGCAGAACTATCCCTAAGCCAAAAATATCCCAACATTCGCCAATTATTATTATTTTTTTTTTTTTTTTGCTGAGGTGAGGGGGCAAAGGCAGGAAACCCAAATTTAGGGACTATGAACAAGAACCATTTGTGACAGGAAAGGATCATCCACGAGGCAGCAGCTCACACTGGTCCCTAGACAGAATATACAGGGTTTTAGCAAAAGACTAAATCAATGTACATCCAAATGCAATCAGGAGAGAGAGTGCACAACACATAATAAGAATTACAAGCAATAAACATCAGCATCAAAATTAAAATTCCCCGTAACCCACCCAAAAAAGGAGAAAAAATCATAATGACTGCGGTACAGGGGGGTTTGGCCCACAGTGTGACCAGAGCAGGGAAGCGACAATACATTGTGAGCAGGGAGCGGTCCCAATCATATAAAATAAACATCATACTTATCTGACTAGAAAGGACAAAATCTAAACAGCACAAAAGAATAATAGCAATGGAGAACACAAGGGAATCAAAAGTTCAGTAGAATGTTCTGATAAAAGTTCAGTTCAAGGCAGGTGTTTGATTGAAAACCTCTTTGGAGATGTGGGTAGTATTGTGAACACGCAGAAGTAAAGCTAGTTGTCCATCAGGATGAAGGAACTCAATAAGTAGCACAAACATGATGGAGACAGCAAGGAGGAAACAAATGGTGCCCCAAGGAGCAGGTTTGGCAGCAATCATCTTGGTCAACAACAGTTCATACACGAAGGAAGTAGATAGAACAGAGGTGACAATTGGAGAAACGTTCAAATGACTGACATGAGTCCAAGTGTTGGCATCATTCAAGCAGGCAGCAGAATGGGGAAGCAGGAGTCCTGAAAAGGTAGAGCAGTCCCAGGATGCACAAACACAGTTTTCTTGCTATAAACAGTAGTCCCTATGAAAACAAGTTGACAATAATAAGCTGGGTACAAACTATGTAGTCAGCACACGATCAGCAAGCTCCTGGAACAGGATCCGAAGCCCTGCAAAGTAAATCAGAGAGGCTCTGGTCTAACCTCTCTAGTGTAATTAGCCATATCAAATAGACAATGTGGGAATCACTTATTCAAAACAGCCTTAAAGAGGTAAGCCTTAAGCATGGCTTAGAACAAAAACAGAAATAGAGGCTGTTGCACTAGCTTCCAGGCATGAAAACAAAATGTATGGAGTTGGAAGGAAGGAAAACAAGAGATAAAAAATGTCTAACATCAAAGATAAGGATTAAGTACAACAGTAGTGAAACAGTGATATTCAACAATACATGATTACATTAAAATATAATACAGCAGACACTTGTCACATCCCAGAGAGAGAGCAGAAGGAGAGAACACACAATACTGTTTATACTATTCTACATAAATTGCAAACAAGCTTGAACCAGTTCAAAAAGTCATACAACAGTCCACATGATGCTGTTTCAGTAGGGGTCGCTGTTGTCCACAGGCACAGCCAACAGCACTGAAGAGCCAGTTCAATTTCTTGTACTGCATCAGATCTGAAGTAACTTCTTATCAGACTGTTTTTTCTTCACTCACTCCACCACTCCAGCTGCCCGAAGTCTACAAGCACACAAACAAAAGAATGTTGTACTCCCCCCTCCCCTTTCGTCTTGGAGTACTATCAATCCCACGGAACTCAACCAGGCAGCATCTTTATTTGGCAGGGCTGCTAAGAACATTAGACAATTATTAAAACTTAGTATCTTTTCTTTTAATATACCACTTCACCCCTCACAACATGTTTTCCCCCGTTTTTTTTTTTATTCTTATGGTTAGGCAGAAAATACAAATTTAGATTCTTATAACAATATGAGGAAACACTGACACATAAAATTCAAATACAGAAAAACAGGTGTATTTACTGAACTGGCCTGTTCACCAGCCCCCAGCACAGAGCTCAACAATGCAAAGTAATTAATTTGAATCTTACAGTTCGGGAAACATGCATTCAAATGACATTTTTCTCACTTAAATTAAAACCTTACCAGTGACTGGTGTTAAGCTGATTTGAAACCAAAGAAGTTAATTTTATTATCATTATTTGTTATGTGGTAGGCGAAGGCCTATGCTCCATGCTAATTGAACTAAACAGACAGGCCTAAACAGCTTGACCTGTAAATGAAGCCTGTAGTTAGGCCCAGAGGAATGAAAACCCCCCTGAATGATGACACCGTAGAATTGAAACTTAACTGAACACAATTTAGTATAGCTAAGCAGAATCGAAACTTAGAAAATATAGAAAAACAAGTCTAATTGGTACTGATAAGAGAGCACAGCTTCTATGGAATTAATTAACTCTGCAGAAAGCAAGGTTACAGTGCCCCGCTCTCACTCATATTCTAGCAAGCCAGTGACCTTGGAGGGAGGGAAGTATCAAAAGTCTAAGAACTGTCCATTGTAATGAGGACTGAAAGGGGGGGGCAAGAGCCCAGATCAAGGTCCTCATTGGATAGCTACGTAGTGGTACCGGGACCAATAGATGGGTGAGAGGGGTTACCGGGACCAATGAAAAGTTTGCCTATGTCTAGAATGGAGAAGAACCGCACAAAAGCTGTTGTTCTGCTAGAAACCATTGCTCAGCCATTTTGAATTTGATTCTGCTTGAGTCCTGTGCACAAATGATTTGCACCTTCTGAACTGACTCCTGGTATCATTGAATTGTCTGCATTCTGCTGCTACAGTTAAGACAAACTACTCAGCGCTTGGAAGCCAGCCTTGGAGTTATCTTAGGCAAATAATCCTAACTTTCAAAGCAGCCGTAAATTACCATGCAGCTGAAGGAAAAACAGAGCAGTCATAAACACTAAAGGTTAAAATAAAACAAAACGTTGTTTGAGAATATTAAATCCTAAATAAGCATAGTTGCAGCTCTGTTTTGTTGTTACTGTAATTTATGAACAATAATTATGTCCTCCATGAGGTGCACAATATATCCCCTCTTTAGTTAAAATTTTTTTTTTTCTTTCAATAGCACACGCAGTGAGAACCAAATATATATCAAAGATAAAATCCAAACACGATTATTGTCTTATTCACTCAGGAGTTAAATCACTCTCAGGTTGCAATCTGGTAACAATCAATTCAGAATGCCACATTGTCCTTCAAGATTCTTAACCTCTACTTTGAAGGTTAAAGTTCAAAACAAAAGCAGTTCCCTTAATTTTCCATCTTCCTGGTCTGATTTTCTCAGATTTAGTAAAGAACTTCTAGGCAGGTCAATTCCAGGGACCATAAAAACCAATTAAGAAAACATAAATTGTGCGAGTGTTATGCAGAGCTAAACCAGGCACTTTCAGAAGGGGAAACGGCAGTACTGGTAGATACTGCTTTTTAAAAAAAAAACAAAGGAACTTTTGAATCACTGCAGTTATCACAGCTGTTAATGGTCAGCGATTTCTAATAATTATAAAATACAAATCTTGAGATATTGTTTTTAATTACATAATTCACTTGTTTGAATGTAGTTGTATCATTTACTTTCTTCCAAAACTTACTGGAGTTAACATGGCATGCAATTCAATTTGGTTTTGTTTCGTTTTTCTCCAGTTAGGTTACTAACTTCCATCCTTCCTATAAAACACTCAATGTTTCTTAACCTTTGTCACGGCACACACAAACGACACTGTTTAGCTAAAGACATCAAAGCATGGAAGATCTTCCCATTCATTCATATTGCATTGCATTGCAATCAGTTAAAAAGATACTTAGAAAGCTAATTACAGAGGAATTATGCTTCACCGAAAAAAAAAGTTCTGTACTTCATCTCCTGTAGAGGCAGTTATTCATTCAACACAGCTAGTCATTGGCCAGGTGACCCGCAATGTTCAAGGAACAAACCTTGAAGTTCAGAACTCCATAATTACAATTGATGTGTACAGTGTTATGTAACTAGACTAGTTCTTTTCAATTGATCTAATTGTTGCCGTCTCTGGTCTGTGAGCATCCCAGATAAGGAATTTTCCTCTCTCTTTTTTTTATTTTTTTTTTTATTTATAACAATCTGGTAGTCTCCTGCACTGTCCCTCTTCCTATATTTTTTGTAGACCTGGTGTTTTCACTGTTTGGGGACACTTTAATTACAGGCAAGATCCTGTTAATAACTTCACTTTTTTACCGATATATATATAAAAATCGAACCTCTTTATCTGCAGAGGAAACGAAGTTACAAAATCCAGGACTCAAACACACACACAGAGTTCTTATGCTTCATTCAAACCCAGCCGTTCCCCTCGCGGAGATACGGAAACGTGGATAAGGACACACAGGCGCTTCGCTCCAATTTCTTGGGGCGTACAGTCTCAGATATACACCAAGCAATCCTGGGACTTTCAAGATCTAAAGTCTGGGCAACAAAAAAAAAAACTTACTTTCCCTCATATTTACAGAACACCCTAATCAGTTACATAGCAGCACAATAGCAGAACAATGATCACATAAAAGCATAAAGTCACTACTCACGCACCGGCAAGTCTTCTGTCATTGATGGGGTAGACAGGAAACAAATACTCAAAAGCAGAGTCTTCCTAGGGGATCCAGATGTCACTGCGTCACACAGGGACCGCATGCACTTCTCCTGAACTGGCAGGAGGGAATCACGTCTTCTAGGCCAGCAGAAGGAAACCTCTTCCCCTGTTCTATTTTTTTGTTTTGTTTTGTTTTGTTTTGTTTTTTGTTTAGGTTAAGAACAGGAGGTAGCCTCTTCTCCTAATGAGAAGGAATTCACATCCCCTGTTGTTGCCTTTTAAAACAGGAGGGAGCCTTTCGGACAAGAACACAGCCAAAAGCGTAGTCCGAAGAATCCTTGGGCAATTTAGAAAAAGGTTAGGAGTGACTACACTCAATTTAGAAGTGATAGGTTGCGGCACCATTTGTGGGGCCCTGTATCCCACAACAACTGTTTTTCTAGATATCACCAATTACCAATTAGCAACAAATCACTCAGAACTGCAAATTGCTCGAATACAATGCTCTTTATTCGGGTACCAGAACAAACAAACAGCAACTGCTTTGAGCAAAAGTCTTTGTCTGAGAAAGGTGTTGGACAGTCCACTTCCCTCACCGGAATTGGGGAGCAGACTGCCCACTGAGTTATGGAGCCGTCCCCTTATATAGATATTCTCTGTCACAAAAACTTCTAGAAGTCTGATGTCATTCTGTAAAAGTCAGAGTTACTTGCAAAGAAAGAAAACTTTGCTAGAACTCCTTCTCTGAGGCCCCCTCCCATGAATAATGCCAATTATGCCTTAGGGCTACCCTCCCTTGCAGCTGGTGCTCTCAAGGTCTCTTGGTCTTTGCTTAATTGTGCTCCTTATCTGTGCTGTAGAGCAAATCTTTCCAGCATTCCTTGGCCTGTTTTATGGTCTTCTCATATCCTGGTGCTCAAGGCTGAAAGTATGTTTTCTGCTAATTAATTCTCTGAGCAGGCCTGACTTTATGCACTTCTACTCAAAGCAAGGCCTCCAGACTACAGCAGGCCGCAAGGCTGTATTGTAGCATATACTTTCTTAGCCCACAGGACATTTTTCCTTTCTTCATCGTGCAAACTGCAGGCAGGCCATGATTACAGTCACAGATAGCAGCTGAAGGAGCAGAACTATCCCTAAGCCAAAAATATCCCAACACTATGCAGTCTGCGGGTGTACTTTCTCCCTTTATATCCTTTCAATAAATTTATCAGTTTTTTGTAGTGTAATTGATTTGGCCTGGTTTTATTTTGTGTAGCTTTATTTTGTTGGGTTTTGTTATATTTCTTTAAGAGCTGTAATCCCACCTCCATGTCTTGCCTGTTATAGCTTCTTCCATCTAGCTGCACCATTTTCTCCACCGTCTCTCTGTTTCTGCCTCCCCTCTGGTGCCTCTCCACTCCTGCACCGCTTTCCTTCACTGGCGTCCTTGCCGGGATCGCTCGCGCCTCAGTGCCCAGGCCACCTCTTCCTTCCACCAGGTGCTCCCCTGTATGGCCGCACAGCTTCACTTGCAGCCTGCGGTGCTTGTGGGCGCTGCAACTCTCTCTTCCTCCTCTTCTCTGCCAGGTGGCTCCTCCGCTACTGCCCCTTCATTTCGCCGCGATTAGCCTCCGTTTTTGGGGATTTCGCCCCGTTGATGCAAGCTTTGGCGGCGGAGCTCCGTCTTCACAGCGCCATTCAGCCCAATGATGTCACCGGAAGTCATCAGGTACTTGACCTTTTGAAGTACCTGTGACAGAGTCAGTTGGACCATTAGTTGATAGAGGAATAAAACATAAGAACATATAAGAACATAAGATATGCCATACTGGGTCAGACCAAGGTCCATCAAGCCCAGTGTTCTGTTTCCAACAGTGGCCAATCTAGGTAATATGTACCTAGCAGTTTCCCCAAGGGACACAGGTTCCACAATGCTTTTATTGGTTCAAGCATTGATCTCCTGGGTCCCTTCTTAATAATGGTTTATGGACCTTTCCTCCAGGAACTTGTCCAAACCTTTTTTAAACCCAGCTACACTAACAGCCTTTACTACATCCTCTGGTAATAAATTCCAGAGTTTGATTACACGTTGAGTGAAAAAATATTTTCTTTTATTAGTCTTAAATAGTTTACCCTATAGCTTCATTGCATGTCCCCTAATCTTTCTATATTCTGATAAGGTAAACAATCGGTCTACGTTTACCCGTTCCACTCCGTTCATTAATTTATAGACTTCTATCATATCTCCCCTCAGCCGTCTCTTTTCCAGGTTAAAGAGCCCTAACCTTTTTAGCCTTTCTTCATAGGAGTATCCTTCCATCCCCTTTATCATTTTGGTGGCTCTTCTCTGAACCACTGTTCCTCTAAGCTGTGCGCGTGTGCGCGCGCACACACATCGCCGAGCGAGCGCACATACTTTACAACAGAGCGCACAAAAATTACGGCTCTGATTCTGATAGAAAACAACACAGACGTCTTAAAATACAAAAGTTATGATTGTAATTACTAGAAATTTCCCACTTCATTTAGTAATCATCTATTTTCATTTAATTTGATTAAAATCAATGTGGTGTACATACTGTATTCTGACGTGTAATCAAATTTTAAAGTATATAACTCCGAGTGTCGTTATGTGGCGCACAAAAATTTAACCTTCCTTCAAAAGCTGCACACAGCTGATATTTTATGCGCACACAGCCTACAGAAAATTAGAGGGAACATTGCTCTGAACCTTTTCTAAAATCGCTATATCCTTTTTAAGATACAGCGACCAGAATTGCACACAAATATTCAAGGTGCGGTCTCACCAGGGGCACTAAGATGGGACAAGGCAATAACAGAGAGACTGAATGAATTCTTTACTTCAGTCTTTACTGACGAAGACGTAGGGATGTTACCCATGACTGAAATGATATTTAAAGTTGATGCCGCAGAAGAATTGTAAGAAATATTGATACACCAGGAAGATGTATTACAATTATTTGATAAACTGAAGAGTAGCTAATCACCTGGACCGGAAGGTATACATCCAAGTGTGTTGAAAGAACTGAAATATGAGATTGCAGACCTACTAGTAGTAATCTGTAAACTATCATTAAAATCATCTGTAATACCTGAAGATTGAAGGATGGCCAATATAACGCCAATTTTTAAAAAGGGTTCCAGAGGTGATCCGGGTAACTAAAGACCGGTGAGCTTGACGTCAGTACCAGAAAAAATGGTGGAAACCATCATGAAGAACAAAATTACTGAACATGTTGATAGTCATGGCTTAATGGGAGATAGCCAATATGGCTTTAGACAAGGAAAGTCTTGTCTTACTAATCTGGTATGTTTTTTTTTAAGGCGTAAATAAACAGGTAGACATAGGCGAGTCAGTTGATATAGTGTATCTGGATTTTCAGAAAGCCTTTGACAAGGTCCCTCATGAGAGACTCTTGGCGAAATTAAAAAGTCATGGTATAGGAGGCAGTGTACTATTGTGGATCAGGAACTGATTAAAAGATAGAAAGCAGAGGGTAGGACTAAGTGGCCAATTTTCCCAATGGAGAAAGATGAATAATGAAGTACCCCAAGAATCTGTGCTAGGTCCGCTACTTTTTAACATATTCATAAATGACCTGGAAATGGGAATAATGAGTAAGGTAATCAAATCTGCAGATGACACAAAATTATTCAAAGTTGTTAAAACCCATGAGGATTGTGGAAAATTGCAAGAGGATCTTGATAAATTGGAAGACTGGGCATCCAAATGGCTGATGAAATTTAAATGTAGACAAGTGCAAAGTTATGCACCTAGGAAAGAACAACCCTATGGATACATGATGTAAGGTTCCACATTAGGAACCACCACCCAGCAAAAAGATTTAAGCATCATTGTAGATAACATGTTGAAACCCTCCACCCAATGTGCAGCAGTGGCCAAGAAAGCAAATAGAATGCTAGGAATCACAAGAAAGGAATGGAGAATAAAACAAAGGATATTATAATGCCTCTGTATCGTTCCATGGTGCGACCGCACCTTGAATATTGTGTGCAATTCTGGTCGCCGTGTCTTAAAAAGGATATAGTGTTATTAGAAAAGGTACAGAAAAGAGCCACCAAAGTGGTAAAGGGGATGGAAGGATACCCCCTATGAAGAGAGGCTACCCCCACCACCATCTACAGCTCTCCCCTGCACGGGGATAGAGCCTCCGGCAGAGAGGGCAGCAGCCGACCATCTTCCGCCCAATCCGGGCGCACCGAGGACTATTTAAAGATCGCGCCATCGGGCGCATGCTCCTTCCTGCCCCCACCACCATCTACAGCTCTCCCCTGCACGGGGATAGAGCCTCCGGCAGAGAGGGCAGCAGCCGACCATCTTCCGCCCAATCCGGGCGCACCGAGGACTATTTAAAGATCGCGCCATCGGGCGCGTGCTCCTTCCTGCCCCCACCACCATCTACAGCTTTCCCCTGCACGGGGATAGAGCCTCCGGCAGAGAGGGCAGCAGCCCTGCACGGGGATAGAGCCTCCGGCAGAGAGGGCAGCAGCCGACCATCTTCCGCCCAATCCGGGCGCACCAAGGACTATTTAAAGATCACGCCATCAGGCGCGCCCGCGCCTTACGGGCCCGCGCCTGAGGGCCTCGCCAGAGGGCCCTTTGGCGTGGCCCTTAGGCGGGGACCTGGTGGAGGCCTAGGAACAAGGGATCGAGCAGGCCGCACCGAAGCACCACCTCCAACAAGCCAACAGCCCAATCGGGGCCTTTACAACGCCAGAAAACAGCGATACCAGCGGGCCCGCGCAAGTCGACCCACATTCCAATCGAACAGAAAGCTAAGTCTATCTCTCAACCAACCAATAGCTAGAGCTCCCCTGAGGTTGAGCTCGCTTAACAACAGCTCTGTACAGATCTGTCAGCTCTACTGTGCTTCCCTTATCTTGACCCCCTCTATTTTACCCTTGGAACCGAGAACGACCTTCAACTGAACCAACCACAGCAAGTATATAATTAAATGAACTAATCTCTCACTACCTACTGTACTACCCACTCTTCATGGACTGTTACCATAACTAGTTTATACTGTTGTCAGTACTCACTCATGGACTGTTACCATAACTAGTCTATACTGTTGTCAGTACCCACTCATATTGCCCCTATATATACTGCTGTCAGTAATCCCTATTCCCCCCCCCCCCTCAGGAAACGTAGATATCAGCTATCTATACTATTGCCTGTATCTATACTGTTGCCAGTGTCTATACGGTCACTAGTGTCTGTATTTATACTGTTGCCAGTAATTATATCTATACTGTTGCCAGTAATACTGTCCCTAGGAGATAGATATATTGTTGCCAGTGGATAAATAGATCTATCACTAGTAGATAGATATACTGTTGCCAGTAATATTGTCACTAGGAGATAAATATACTGTTGTTAAGAACCAATTATACTGTTGTCAGTAGATAAAAACACTGTTGCCAGTAATCATACACTCTGTTGCCATAGCTATACAAACTATCACCAATAGATAAATATACTGCGATCAGCTAATCCTGCAGAACTCCCTCCACTCAACCCCCCCAACCCAACACCACCACACAACAGTCCTCTCGCAAAGCCACCAATAAAACCCTCCATAACTCAAAAACATAATGGCAGACCTAAAAACAAAAACATTGCAAACCTCTTTCCTACTAACAACTCTCCTACTCCAACAAATCTACACATACAAATTCAACAATCCCCCTTGCAACAGCATCCCCATAATTTATAACCCAAACCGCAATTTAGCACACCCCCCAATACACAATAACCCATTCAACCTGCCACCACACAACAATACCCACAAACATTCCCCTAGACTAATACAGATAAACTGCAAAAACTACGCAAACAATAAAACCTCCCCCAATGAAGACAATAAATTAAAGCTGATCCTAATAAACATTCGCTCAATTCGAAATAAAATACCAATTGTAAATGACATAATAAAAGACGAACAGCCTGACTTCCTTTTCATCACGGAAACATGGCTAACATCCACAGACACAATATTATTAAACCAACTCAACATATCACAATATGATATTTTCAACTGCCACCGTGACATAAAAAGAGGAGGTGGCACACTTATACTCACCAAGAAAGACTTACAATACACCCTAACAAACTCAAACAATGTTGAAGGCATGGACATAATAAACATCGAAAACAGAACACTAGCATTCTCCCTAATCTATAGACCACCATCAGCAGATCACAAAAATCTTTCTCCTATCCTTGAACTAGCATGCACAGCATCCCAGAGAAAACCTCTTATAATACTAGGTGACCTTAACCTCCCATTCTTAAACCAATCACAAAAAAACAACTTCATAGACTCAATGACCCAAATGGGATATAACCAGATAATCAATACCCCCACACATAATAAAGGAAACTCACTAGACCTCATTTTCCTCCCTTCCCCCTTCAACCTACATCAACTACAATCTCCCCCAACAACTACAGAGGTACCTTGGTCTGACCACCATCTGATAACCTTTCACCTACTAACACAAGTACCATCACAGTCCCCAAACGCAACAGCTCACCGCTCACGTTTTACCCGCTTTGACAATGACACATTCCTTGACAAGGTACTACCTAAGCTCACTACAAGCCTATCTGACATCGACCTAACGATAGAGAACTGGAACCAAACAATCCAAGAAGCAGCTACCTCCACTCAAACATCCCAGAAGAAAAAGAAAGAATCACAAAAATGGTTCACGAAAAACATTGCCCTACTAAAAAGACAACTACGTAAACAAGAAAAAACCTGGAGAAACACCAAATCACATGATAACAAAACCAAATATATAAACTTACTTAATAAATACAAAGAAACAATCAACAACTCAAAAAGAGATTACTATTCCAATCTAATAAATCTTGCTCTCAACCGACCAAGAGAACTCTTCTTAATCGTCAAAACACTAACAAAAACACATAACCCAGAACCAAACCAGGACATTATAAACGTCCAAACCTTAGCATCACATTTTGCTGAAAAGCTAAAGGTAAAATCTTGCTCCCCAACCATCACGATAGAATATACACAGACCAGTAACTATGAATGGACAACATTCCACAAAGTTGATCGTAAACACATCCTCAACATCATAACAATGATCAACACTACAACTTCCCCGCTTGACCCATGCCCGGTGTCATGGATCAAGTATACTAAGGAATCCCTTGCAGAAAACATCCAATACATAGTAAACCAATCTCTCACACAAGGAACCATGCCCAACACCCTAAAGCTCTCCTCGATCCGTCCCATAATAAAAAACAATAAACTTGACCCAAAGGACCCCAACTCCTACAGACCAATTGCCAGCATACCGCTAATCGCTAAAATAATAGAAAAAACTATACAACTCCAACTACAGGAATACATAGATGAGCAAAAACTTCTTGATGCGCATCAATTCGGACTCCGCCCCTTCCATGGAGTGGAAACCCTCCTAATCGCCTTGACAGACCTCCTCATCAGTGGTACTAATGAAAATAGCAAAGGTTTCCTCCTCCTCTTCATAGACCTATCTGCTGCATTTGACAGCATTAATCACAAAACACTCATCAACAGACTTGAAAACCTAAAAATAGGAGGAACCGTCCTTGAATGGTTCAAATCATTCATTTCAAACAGACTCATACAGATACAATTAGGCAAAGAAACATCAGAAACCTTCCCTCAAGGCCAGGGTATCCCTCAGGGATCGGCACTCTCTGCCCTCCTCTTCAATTTATACCTCCAACCAATTACAGACATATTCAAGAAGTATGAAATTAACCATTTCATATACGCAGATGATATCATGCTCGCCATCCCCATAAACACCAACAACCCCAAATACGATAGACTACTCCAATGCATGAATGAGACCACCATATGGCTTGAGAACAACCACCTAAGCATCAATCTCAAAAAAACTGAAGCAATGTTCATAACGAGAAAACCTGACATGGACCACAACTACCCTACCACAATCACAATAAATAACACACCAATACCTATTAAAAAGGAGGTAAAATACCTTGGAATAATTCTGGACCATTCACTCACCATGATCCCACACATAAAACATACAGTAAAAACGATATTCTATAAACTCAAGACAATACAACACCTGAGACCCCTACTCAACACACATGACTTTAGATCAGTGGTCAACTCCCTCATCACCCCCCACTTTGACTACTGCAATAGCATTCTAAATGGCCTACCACTAAAAAGCATATACCTCCTCCAAAGAGCACAAAACATATGTGCCAAGATGGTCACAAAAGCTAAGCTAACAGACCACGTGACCCCAATACTACTAGATCTTCATTGGCTCCCCATAAGCAGCCGAATAAAATATAAAATCCTCCTGACTACCTTTAAACTCCTCAATAACATCTCTCCCTCCCAACTATCTACCCTATTACAAACCCCATCAGAAACTAGAACACGAAGACAGAACGCAACCCACTCCCTCAACATAAAAACTAATTTCAGAAGGACCAGAGCAACGACAAGTGATAGAGCCTTCTCCTTTGCTGCCCCTACCCTCTGGAACGAAATCCCATTAACCCTCCGCAAAATAAAAGACCTTCACCAATTCAAAAAAGAACTAAAAACATACCTTTTCACAAAACACTTTGAGATCCCCTACCAACAAAAAACCTCTCAGATACAATCACAGAAACACATTCTCACAGTTCTCAAGACAGAACAAATGATTAAACATAAGAAAGACACTTACTCTACTCTGCCTTACCCTACAGACAAAGATTTACACAAACAAATGGCTATATCTCTATTGTAAATAATACCGGTAACTCAATTATGTTGTGATGACCTGTACATAGTTTGAATAGTGTTATTCTAGTTAATGTTCAAAACATGTTCAATGTAACTAAACGTGTACATAGTTAACACAAGTTCCATGTAAAATATACAGAAGTATATTGATTTTTGTTCGATGTGAACCGCCCCTGATCTCTGGAAGGGGCGGTATATAAGAAACTGTTAAATAAATAAAATAAATAAATAAGGTTAGGACTCTTCAACCTGGAAAAGAGACGGCTGAGTTGAGATAGGATAGACGTCTATAAATTAATGAATGGAGTGGAATGGGTAAACATAGATTGATTGTTTACACCATCAAAATATAGAAAGACTAGGGGACTAGGGGACATGCAATGAAGCTATTTAAGACTAGTAAGAGAAAATATTTTTTCACTTAACGTGTAATCAAACTCTGGAATTCGTTACCAAAGGATGTAGTAAAAGCTGTTAGTGTAGACGGGTTTAAAAAAGGTTTGGACATGTTCCTGGAGGAAAGATCCATAAACCATTATTAAAGGGAACCCGGGAAATCCACTGCTTGCCCCAATAAAAACATTGAGGAACCTGTGTCTTTTGGGGAAACTGCTAGGTACTTGTGACCTGGATTGGCCACGTTTGGAAACAGGCTACTGGGTTTGATGGACTTTGGTCTGACCCAGTATGGCATATCTTATGTTCATCGAAGGTGGCCCTATTAGCAAATTTCGATACATTCTGGCTATGCTTGACTAGGGTAAGGTAGTCTGCTCTCTTATATGGAAGAAGAGGGGCAAAGGCTTCAAAATTCCTGGATACCTCTTTGAGGAACATCCCCATATAGAGGATATACAAGTTAATCCTAGTAGAGAACATGGAAGCCTGGAAGAATCGATGCCCAAAGGCATCGAGGGTTCTCGATTCTTTACCTGGAGGGTTAGAGGAGTGGGTCTTAGAGCTTCTGATTCTGTGCATCGCAGATTCAACCACCATGGAATGGTAGGGGAGCTGCGGTTTTTGGAAGCCCAGGCACTCCGGTACCCGATATATGGAATCAAGGCATTAACTGTAAGGGGAGACCATTAAGGGAGTCTCCCACATACAGAGCATAAGATCATGAAAGATGCGGTGCACTGGCAGAGTGGCTGCCTCCGGTGCTGTTGGGTACTGGAGGTTCTCCAACTCCTCTACCCTTGACTTCTTCTCTGATGTTACTGTGATGGAGAGACCCCTGGCTAGGTCTCGAATGATCTCCTGAAAGGACATATCCTCCAGAGGCAACATGGTACTCTGTTGAGGTGGAAAAGGCTCCAAAGGAAGGTCCCAGGGCCCACAGGAATCGAGCAATTCTCCATTCGAAACGCTGGAATTGGAGGACTCGAAGTACCGATGAGTGTTCACCTGCAGCTCGATGTCGGTACTGGTGTTCCAAGGTATTGGCCTCGGTGAGCCGTTTGGGTTGGGAATCGATAATTGGTCATGGTTTCCAGGGAGGGAATGGGTGGCAGCGATGTCGACGCCATGTGCATCAGCCCTGATGTTGTGCCAGCAACTGGTGTCGATGTCTTTACTGGTACCAACGGGCCAGTGCCTGGAACCAAGAGCTTGATAGGTACTGAGGCTGCCAGGAGAGCTGCTAAACTCTGCTTAATGGCCAGTATGCACTGGTCCATCAAGGTTGCCGATGCTTGGGTATCAGTCATGGGTACTTGCGCTACCATCCCGGAGCATGGCACCAGTAGCTCTCCAGAGGTCGAGGCATCAGGAGCATCCTGGAGCCCCTCTGCAGCTTTGGAGGACAGGGCCTCCCACCGGGGCAATTTGGCAGGCCGATCTGCCTCTGATGCAACGCCTGAGGGATCTAGACGCCTCAAGCGAGATCTACCCCTAGAGGTTTTGTCTTGATTCGATGCAGACTTGGGCTTTCACTCTGAGGATACCTGGGATCTGTGAGAGGAGGATGAAGCCCTCAACGAAGTGGATGCCAACATTACCTTGTCCGAGGTGAAGAGTGTCCCAAATTTAGAGGCCCAGTTCTGTAGGCCTCTCTAAGTCATCTTTTGACAGAGGGCAAAGTCTTTTGACTGGTGATCTGGGCGAAGGCATTTTTGACATTAGTCATGTGTGTCAGTCACTAAAATGTGCTGGCACACTTGGAACATTTCTTGAAACCACTAGCTGGTTTCCCCGTGCCTTCAACAATGGGAAGGCCATGGTAGACTTAAGGCCTAAAAGGGTAGTGAGACACACAGGGGTTTTTTGTTAGGAAAAAATAAAATAAGAAAAGAAAGAATGCCTGTAAAATAGTTATCTCCAAGTTATAATGCCCTGTTCAATGTAATTTCAGTTTGTTCAATGTAAACCGCCTTGATATCATGAAAGGCGGTATATAAGAAATGTTAAATAAATAAAATAAAATAAATAAATAAATAAATGAGTGATCCAGCGATGTTTTCGATGGTGACGATGGGAAGGCAGAGGCATTGTCCACAAGAAGAGTTTGTCTGCGGTGACAGGATTTGCTTCCTGCTGGCTCTGCGGAAAATGAAGAACTGAAGAGATGGAGTTGGGAAGATGGGAAGGCAGTCACGCAGGCACAGTGGGATGCTCCCAAAAGCTTTCCTGTTGAATGCTGGGGAACGTTCCCGTGCAAGCTCCATCAGTACCGACGTCACCCATATGTGAAGACAACATTCCTGCTTGCTCCTGGAGATATGCCAGCTCCGCTTTCACTCATCCCTAAAGCTGGCCCTTATATACAGTTGGGAGATAATTTATAAACTCCCATGTATTTACGCACATTTCCATGTCTGGTTTTGGGGCCTATTTTAGAATATGACATACCCATGTATTTTACTTTATAAAATTGAGGCACATCTTTACGCCTCTATCTATATGTGGCAGTTACACCAGCTCCAGAACAGGAGTAAATGCCTGCACCTACACTGAAAGTACGCACAATCAGACTTACAAGTGCGCTTGCAAATAGCGACCACCTAAAATGCACATGCATAAGTCCTTTAAAATAGAGCATAAGTAACGCAGAACTTTCTATACATGCCATATAAAAACTCAGCTCCTTTCCATCTTCAAAAGTTACAGGTGAAAGTTTGTAGGGGAAGATTTTGTGAGAAAGGGGAAAATGCCTGCGTAGTCTCTGTATCCAAATAGATAAAGTAGTGTGATAACCCTGTTAGTCCACTTTAATGGTAGTTAAATTTTTTTAAAAAAAGAGAAATTAGACTTACCTGCTAATTGTTGTTCCTTGAGGAACTCCAGTTCAGTCCCTCACCTCTGGGTTGTGCACCTCTTCTCTCAGCATGGAGACTGGGCATGTCAGAACTGTGACATCACTGTAGATATCCTGCTGGCACATCCCACCAGCTCCCAGAGATCTAATGACAAAGTAGACTCAAAGGAGCAACAAATAAGTAGCTATAATATTAAATACAATTTAACTCCACCACTGAACTAAAACCCCATAAATGAGAGGATAATTCTCCTCCCATTTGCAGAAATAGGACAGAAAGGAGAGAGAAGAAAGAATACAAGATATACTTGGCCTGAATACAGACCACATTTGCTGAACTTCTCCTACTGGATTGTAGTCACCGCACATCACAAAACAGGCTTTGTGGAAGCTGACCAAAAAACCCCCGGGCGTGAATCGGGACGGAACTGGAGTTCCTCAAGGAACAACAATTAGCAGGTAAGTCTAATTTCTCTTTCCTTATCGTCCATCCAGTTCAGTCCCTCACCTCTGGGATGTAATAGAGCAGTAAACTATTGGGAGGGACCTGTCCACCCGGACCACAAAACTGCCGACCTGAAACAGGCATCTCCTGCCGCTTGAACAACCAGGCGGTAATATTTACTAAAAGTATGCAAGGAAGACCAAGTGGCTGCTCTGCAAATCTCAACCAGCGGAACTAAGCTATGCTCCGCTCACGAAGCCACTTGCGCTCTAGTAGAATGAGCCCGCAACCCCAAGGGCACCTGACGACCTTGCAAGATATAAGCTAACGCTATTACTTCACGAACCCATTTGGAAATTGAAGCTTTGGCTTCACCTTTACACGGCCCACCAAAGAGAACGAACAAACGGTCAGACTTGCAGAAGGACTCTGAGACCTTCAAGTATCGCCGAAGTACCCTCTTAATGTCTAACAAATGCAAACTACGGTCCGACGCGGTCTCCCCTGAAACACCCAAAAGGGGCAAAGAGACCGACTGATTCACATGAAATGCTGAAACTACCTTTGGTAGGAAAGATGGTATGGGATGCAGCACCACTTTTTCCCTAGAAAAAGTCAGACATGGTTCCCGACAGGACAAAGCCTGCAACTCGGAGATTTGACGTGCAGAGCAAATGGCTACCAAAAATACCGTCTTCAAAGTCAAATCCTTTAGGAAAGTCTGATGCAAAGGCTCAAAAGGCTCCCTTGTCAAGGCTCCTAAAAAACAGGTTGAGATACCACGGAGGAGAAGCTACCCTGCGCGAAGGACGTAGACGGGATACCGCTCTCAAGAAACATACAACAGCAGCATGGACCCCCAAAGGAACTCCTTGCACCTTTCCTCGGTAACAAGAAATAGCTGCCAACTGCACCCTTAACGAACTGGCAGTCAATCCCTTATCGAACCTGTCTTTCAAGAAAACCCAACACTGTCAGTACAGATACTGAGGCCGGACGAAACTGACGTTGAGCACACCAGTCCACAAAAAACATGCCAGACACGCACATATGCTAAGGAAGTGGACCTCTTTCTGGCCAGAAGCAAGGTGTCAATCACCGCCTTGGAATAACCCTTCTTCCTTATCCAAGCCCTTTCAATGGCCAAGCCGTAAGCAACAACCAATGTACCTGAGGCATTCGTAGAGGATCCTGAAGCAGCAGATCCTCCCTTAGCGGCATCTGCCATGATTCCCCATTGAGCAGACGCACCAGATCGGCATGCCATGGATGACGAGGCCAATCTGGAGCTACTAGAAGCACTCTTCCCCGATGAGCCTCAATGCGCTGCACCACTTGTCCTATGAGTGCCCAAGGAGGAAAAACGTAGAGGAGACCGTGAGTGGGCCATTGTTGGAGTAAGGCATCCAGACCTTCCGACATTCGTTATCGTCGTCTGCTGTAAAAGCGACTGGCTTTGGCCGACCAAAAGGTCGCCATGAGATCCATAACTGGAGATCCCCACTTGAGGACAATCTGAGCAAACACCTCCGGATGAAACTCCCATTCTCCGGGATCCACTTGAACCCGGCTGAGAAAGTCCGCCATCACATTGTCCGTCCCACAATGTGCGCCGCCAACAGATCCTGAAGCCAAGGCTCTACCCATCTGAAGAGACTTTCCGCCTCCATTTCCAGAGCCGCGCTTCCCGTGCCCCCTTGACGATTGAGGTACGCAACCGTCGTGGCATTGTCCAAAAGCACTCGAACAGCTCGACCCCGTAAGGTGGATTCGAAAGCCCGAAGCCCTAGAGCTACCACTCGCAACTCCAGCCAATTGATGGACCATTTGGCTTCCTGCTCGGTCCAGCAGCCTTGTGCGAAGAGCTCTCTGCAATGAGCTCCCCATCCTGCAAGACTGGCATCCGTTAATTCTGGCATCCACTGCGGTTGTTCAAGAGGCATGCCTGCTGCGAGATTCTGCTTACGAAGCCACCATTGAAGAGACTTCCTGACCCGCAATGGACAGGGAAGGCGCTTGCGTGAGATAAGTGGAAAGACAGAGTCCTTTATTACCAAACGGCTGCCCGACACAGGCCGTGTTTCGAACCCTTCATCAGGGGCTAGCCAGACGAGAAACTAAAAACAAACATATACATTTTAAAAACAATAAAGGAACAGACAAGCCATCCTGTAGTAAGACATGCACTAATAAATTAAACCATGAAACAATAAATATATAAAAACTATACATCTATATAAAAAAATGTATAAAAATATATTTGTTGATAAAGACAAGCATAAGAATAAACAAATGGTCATAAATACAAATGCTGGAATCAAATTAAGTGCTGGTGGGCCAAACAAGAAAAAGTGCTACATAAAATAAGATAAAATACCGACCTCTGTTGCAGTACGTAAAGAGAATTTAAACTTCACACTATTGTGCTAGTGTCTAAATGGTATGCTAATGCTAAAAAACAAATAAATACAATTAAGAAAACATATATACAAATTGTAACTAGTAACTATAAACCAACTAAGAGGGAGAGCACAGGAACAGGACATAAAACAAAGTATATCGATCAAATACCAAAAAGGACACAGTGAGAGCAATAGAAACTTATGGCAACAAATAACTAACAATATATCACTGAGCCAATAAGGAGAAAACCAGGAGGAGGACATAGGGCAGGACATGTGCAAACATCAGAAGTAAATACAACCATAGTATTACATGGAGAAAAAGGAAAAAATATATATTTGTTTAAAATACTATAGGAGTGAGTCAATAAACCTCCGATGCAGGAACTTACTCCCGTGAGTTGTAATGCTGACCTTGCCATATTGGTAAAAACAACAGTGATGACAGTCTATGAGTGTAACATAAAAAGGCAGTACAGGAATTATCAGCGTGTGTGAACTAACCCTGCATGCAAAGAATATGAAGTACCACACCCAAAGGTGGCGGATGATGGTAATGCACTAATAATTGCTAACTGAAATAAAAAGTCGCTATAAATACCAATGCTAAAAAGTAGAAAGAAATTGTTTATTTAGAATACTAAAGGGGTGAATTAATAAACCATCCGATGCAGAGGAATACTATCATGAATTATACTTCCGACCCTGTCATATCCATAAAAGCGGCAATAATGCCAGTCTGTGGCTAGAAAAGAGTAACACAGGAGATATCAGCGTATATAAACTAAACCTTGCATTCAAAGAATGTAAAATAAAACACCCGAAGGAGGCTAATAATAGTGCACTAATAATTGCAATCCATAATAAAAAATAACCAAAAATGCCCTTTGCTAAGAAAATATGAAATCGGCACAAACAGAATGAGAAAAATAAGAACGGAAGGCATAGAAGAAAATAGAAAAACAGCCAAACCTCCGAGCAACTGCTGTCAATGCACAGTCAACGAGCAGCGGGAGGGAAGGACGCCCACACATGCGCATTAAAGGACAACAAAGGGGGCGGAGCCTTCGATGCCGGGATAAAAAATGAATAATAGTGAAAATCACGAAAAACAAGACCAGGCATTGTGGAATAGCATATAGATGTGGTACGTTATAATGCCTAAGGCAGACAGTTATAATAAAAAAACGGTGTGACGTATAAAGTACCATTTGATGCTACCGGAACCAATTAAAAAGTGCACAATGAAAACAGTGTAGTCTTCAAAACACATAGAAGGGGTACATCAAAACTAATATAAAAAATATATAAATATATAAAAGAGAGTAATAAATAATGAATGGTATAACAGTATACCTATAATAAACAACCATACATGTTATATGATAAAAAACGAATTGGAAACCCATTGAAACTGAATAAGCGCAAACCATACCATTAAAAGCAGCAACTGTACCAAAGAGTGACATGCACTCATGATAACCACCATAAGACCATAAGTAAAAAGTTAAATACGATACTTCAAATAAATAATTTAAAAAATTAAAAGACATGACTACCAAAGCGGGTAAACACCTTACCCAAAGATAAATAAACACTATAAAACCATTATAAACTAAGGACCTACCACCCCATAGCAACTGTATCAAATTATAAAATACCATAAAACCATAAATAGTAAAAATAGACAATACCAATAAATAGTAACCGCATGAGAAATGACAAGACACACCCGCACTAATACAAACCACTAAAAAGGAGTAAAGGACTGCTACAAGGTCCATATGTCAGTGTATCAATGCTATCTTAAAAAAGGAATGATAAAATAAAGTAAAACAACCACGCAAGAATCTAAGAAGCAAGGAGACCTCATAGATAATTTGATTCAGTTGCTATGGGGTGGTAGGTCCGATCCCACACGAGTGTTGAAGCAAATTCTCAAATACTCTAGAACTTGAGTCGGAACCAATCAGCTCTTGGCTGTATTGACCACCCAACCGAGACTCTGTAGGAACTCTACCACTCTGTTTGTCACTCACACACTCTCAGCCCTGGACTTTGCCCGAATCAACCAGTCGTCGAGATAGGGATGAACTAATACTCCCTCCTTCCGAAGAGCCGCTGCCACCACCACCATAACCTTGGTGAAGGTGCATAGAGCCGTCGCCAGACCGAAGGGCAATGCCTGAAAGTGAAAATACCCCCATGGTAGCGCAAATCTTAGAAACCTCTGATGATCTGACCTGATCGGAATGTGTAAATATGCTTCAGTGAGATCGAGAGACGTCAAGAACTCCCCTTGACGAACAGCGACTATAACTGAACGTAAGGTCTCCATTCGGAAATGAGGTACCCACAAACAGCGGTATACCCCCTTGAGATCCAGAATCAGGTGGAAGGCTCCATCTTTCTTTGGCACCATGAAATAAATTGAGTATCGACCAATACCATAGTGCTCACGCAGCCGGTTTGTTGTTGTTGTTTTTTTTTAACTTGGGAATGTTTTTTGCGCGGGCCGGCCCTGCTCACGCGGAACCGGAACCACTGCTTCCAGCTGCAAAAGACGAGCCAGAGTCTCCCGTACCGCAATCGTCCTCTCGCCCCCTACACGGCGACATGATAAAAGAGTCGACCACCTGACGGGCAAACTCGAGAGAATAACCTTCGCGAACGACCTCCAACACCCACTAATCGGATGTTATCTGGACCCAGGCAGGAAGAAACTCCCGAAGTCAACCCCCTACTGAATTCCTGCCTGGCTTTAGACAAGGAAGATCTTGTCTTACTAATCTGTTATGTTTTTTTGAAGGTGTGAATAAACAGGTGGACAAAGGTGAGTCAGTTGATATAGTATATCTGGACTTTCAGAAAGCCTTTGACAAGGTCCCTCATCAGAGACTTTTGGCAAAACTAAAGAGTCATGGGATAGGAGGCAGTGTACTACTGTGGATCAGGAACTGGTTAAAAGATAGAAAGCAGAGGGTAAGGATAAATGGCCAATTTTCCCAATGGAGAAAGGTGAATAGTGATGTATCCCAGGGATCTGTGCTGGGTCCGCTGCTTTTTGACATATTAATAAACGACCTGGAAAGTGAAATAACGAGTGAGGTTATCAAATTTGCAGATGACCCAGTACAAACACTGTAGAACCTGTATCTTTTTGGGAAACTGCTAAGTACGTATGACCTAGATTGGCCACTGTTGGAAACAGGATACTGGGCTTGATGGACCTTGGTCTGACCCAGTATGGCATATCTTATGTTCTTATGTATGTTCTTATTTAAAGTTGTTAAAACCCAAGAGGATTGTGGAAAATTGCAAGAGGATCTTGATAAATTGGAAGACTGGGCATCAAAATGGCAGATGAAATTTAATGTGGACAAGTGCAAAGTTATGCACCTAGGGAAGAACAACCCAAACTATGGTTACACGATGCAAGGTTCCACATTAGGAACCCCACCCAGGAAAAAGATTTAGGCATCATTGTGGATACCATGTTAAAACCCTCGGCCCAGTGTGCAGCGGCGGCCAAGAGAGCAAATAGAATGCTAGGTATCATAAGGAAAGGAATGGAAAATAAAACAAAAGATATTATAATGCCTCTATATTGTTCCATGGTGAGACCACACCTTGAATATTGTGTGCAATTCTGGTCACTGTATCTTAAAAAGAATATAGCGATATTAGAAAAGGTTCAGAGAAGAGCCACCAAAATGGTAAAGGGGATGGAAGGATACTCCCATGAAGAAAGGCTAAAAAGGTTAGGGCTCTTTAACCTGGAAAAGAGACGGCTGAGGGGAGATATGATAGAAGTCTATAAATTAATGAACGGAGTGGAACGGGTAAACGCAGATCTGTTGTTTACGTTATCAGAATATATTAAGACTAGGGGACATGCAATGAAGCTACAGGGTAAACTATTTACGACTAATAAAAGAAAATATTTTTTCACTCAACTCTGGAATTTGTTACCGGAGGATGTAGTAAAGGCTGTTAGTGTAGCTGGGTTTAAAAAAGGTTTGGACAAGTTCCTGGAGGAAAGGTCCATAAACCATTATTAAGAAGGGACCCAGGATATCAATGCTTGACCCAGTACAAGCATTGTGGAACCTGTGTCTTTTGGGGAAACTGCTAGATACATATGACCTAGATTGGCCACTGTTGGAAACAGGATACTAGGCTTGATGGACCTTGGTCTGACCCAGTATGGCATATCTTATGTTCTTATGCCTGGGTCCACCTCACTTCATTGTGCTTTCTGAAAACCCGAGGAAGAGGGACTAGCAATCCTCTGCCCGCTCCCCGGAATCCTTTAAAACTTTGACCTCGAGAGGAAAACCGTCCTCTTTGAAAATCTCCCAAACGGGAGGTACGAAAATGCCTGAAATCCCGAGGTTCCCACGGAACAGTAACGGGGCTTGGCTCTTCTTCGGTTTATTCTCTGGCAAGCGACTTCCTTTTGAATCCCCGAAATCCTTGACCAACTTATCAAGATCTTCTCCAAACAGCAACTTCCCCTTAAAAGGAAGCTTGCTAAGACGAGACTTGGAGGAACTGTCCACCGCCCAGTTCCTGAGCAAAAGATAGCGGCGTGTGGATACCAAGGAAGCCATGCTATTCGCCAAACCTCTAATAAGATTATATTGGACATCGGCCAAATATGCGGAACCTGACTCAAGTCTTGTCACATCAGCTAGCTGCTCCTGCGTTTGCTGAACTGGCTGCTGAAAATGCTGTGACCAGCGAAGGCATGCTCTCGCAACCCAAGCTCCACAAATAGAGGCCTGCAGAACCAGAGCATTAACCTCAAAAGCTTGCTTCAACAAGGCGTCCACCTTCCGATCCTGTATGTCCTTCAAAGCCGCACTGCCTTCAACTGGAATGGTAGTCTTTTTTTGTGACTGCTGAAACTGCTGCATCTATATGCAGAGAACGAAACACTTCCCGTTCTTGATCTGCCAAGGGATAGAGACGATTCATGGACCTCACACCACGCAAGCCTGCCTACAGCACGTCCCATTCAGCCTGAATCATCTGCTTAACCACACGGTGAACAGGAAAAACCACCTGGGACTTTCGTACCACCTGAATGAGAGGATCCTCCAAACCCTCATCCTCCACTGGTACCACCAACGAAAGGTTGAGAGCCTGAATCTCACCTTCCTCTAAATCCTCCATCCCAGCTTCTGGCTCCAGCTCAAGGTCTTCTGCATCCGGCCAGTTCGAACCAAGAGGCTGATCTTCCACTGACCAGGACCTCTTAACCGGTCTACTATCACTACCACTGAACCTTTCGGTGGCCGCTTAGCCTCCAGCCACCCCAATAAGCGAGGCATCCGCGACTGCCCCCTGCTGCCGCAAACAGTAAGCCTGATGAAGCAGCAGCACAAAATCTGGGGAGAAACCTTTGAAAACTGCCCCAGACACCATCGGAGTGGCAGAATTACCAGGCAAAGCCAAATTTGAAGTAGGAAGAGCGGACGGAGACTCCCGCAGAGACTCCCCTTCCGCAGAAGCAGCAGCACCCTGCGCCACCAGAGCAGTGCCTTCTTTAGACCGATCCTGCATTTCTTGCTCCATAGTAAGCGCCTCAGATGCGCAGCCACGACAAACCCCCTACAGGTGCCACAAACCAGGCATTGTGGCTGAGTAGGCATTAGTGCTACAGGATCCGAGACACTGGATAGTAAAGGAAATGGATCCCATACCAGACCACCAAAAAGGGCAACAAAACAAAAACGTGTAGAATCTTCTCTTATTTATTTATTTATTTTTCTTGCTTTTCTGTACTGGCCCTTTAAGAGCTCCAAAACATTGAAAATTAAAAGTAATCAAAATTAATTTCAAGTAACCAAAAAACTACAAGGATTAATTAAAAGAAAGCTATCAGCAAAGAGAAAGAGCACTGTGAAGAAAAAAACCGAGAAAAAGGCCCGCCAAGATTCTGAGCTCTGCTAACCCACAGAACATGCTTCACACTCGGCAGCAGGCCTCAAAAACGCTCACAGGACACTAGCAGCAAAGATTTAAACTCTCACCTCTTCCTCCGAGACCTTCAGATCCTCTCTGCACCCCGTTAAAAATAACGGGCTTCCTGTGAGCAGCACAGCTGAGAAAGGCTGTCAGACGGCAGCAGCAGCAGAGAAATAAGGCCCGACGACAGTTTATGACTGGAAATCTACAGCACAGAAAACTGAGCCGGTAAGGAGATGAAAAGCCTGCTAAAGAACTCCCCACTGTGCCAACAAGGTGGGGAGAGCAGGCAAAGGGGACAGGAATAAACAGGAGGGAGAAAAGAGACTCCTCTAAATCCCTTCCGATCCCCTCTCAGCCCTTGTTTTTTTTTTTTCTTTTTTTAAGCTTTAATGAGCTTTAAAGCTACAGATCAAAAGAAAAAACGTTATAGGGAGAAAAGAAAAACTAAAAACCCTAGCTAAGCTGCCTAAAGCTCCTTATCTGCTCCTCTAGTGAGCCCAGCACCTAGGCTCACTACCTCCAGCTGCATGGAGACTGGACACACTGGGAGCTGGTGGGAGGTGCCAGCAGGATATCTACAGTGATGTCACAGTTCTGACATGCTCAGTCTCCATGCTGCAAGAAGAGGTGCACAACCCAGAGCTGAGGGACTGAACTGGAGGGACGATAAGGAAAAGGGAGAATAAAGTGATACAGTCTTATTGGATTAGTCATTTTTGGACTTCCTTTCAAGGGTTCAAACCTTTCCAATACCAAGAATGCTAGGGAGACATGTTCAGCAGAGAAACAAGCAACTAAAACTGAACCGAAGTGCCAGGCAGCAAAGTCTGTAGAGCTCCGAGGCCGAGCTTTTTGCTCAGAGTTCAAGTTAGTGATCGGTTCTGCTGAGGGGGATGGATAGAAATTACACTTACTTGGTAATTGTTGTTCCTTTAGGAACTCCAGGTTAGTCCTCCACCTCTGGGTTGTGCACCTCCTCCTGCAGCATGGAGACTGGACAAGTCAAACTTGTGACATCACTGGATATACACTGCTGGTCTTCTCCCATCATCCTCCAGTGAACTATTGACAAAGCAGACTCAAAGGAGCAACAAATAAGTAGCTTAAGTATTCATTACAACTCTAAACTTAACCTTTAACCTTAAAGTCCCCTAAAATAAGAGGAAAGCAACCACCTCCTTCTTGCCTCTGTCCTCTTCCCCCCAGATCAGAGTAAGACAGCTAGAAAGAAGGAAAGAAAACCCAAAGAAAGAAAGAATACGACCGTGACCTCTGACATATCAACATAGAACACTCTTAACGACCAAAATCCCTCTACGCACTGAAAACAACTACCTCTGAATATCTCATCCCCGTGCGGGAATGAGGACTAAACTGGAATTCCTAAAGGAACAACAATTACCAGGTAAGTGTAATTTCTATTTCCTTATCGGTCCTCCAGTTTAGTCCTCCACCTCTGGGATGTAACAGAGCAGTAATCTTTGGAGGGACCCTTTCAGCCATATCGAAACACCGGCGACCCGAAACAGTCGACACTCGTCACCTGAACCGTCAGCCAATAGCGCTTACTGAAGGTATAGAGAGACAACCATACCGCCGCGCTACAACTCTGCACAGTCAAAACCAAGCTATGCTCCATCCAGGAAGTCACCTGCCCCTAGAAAAGGAAGCCCGCAGCCCCATGGATGCCTGACGCCCAGGCAAGAGACATGCAAATGGCATTGCCTCCTGGATCCAACTGAACATGGAAACTTTGACTGCCGTTACACTTTTTCGCAGACCTCTGAAAGAACAAATCAATGATCCAACATCTGGAAGACCTCCGGAACCTAACTGTATGGCCGCGGAGCTGTTTTTCTTTTTCTTTTTTGCATGTCAAAGCGACACAATCATCAGCTAAAGCATCCTCCTCCAAGACTCTCAGAACGAGACCGACTGTGCCTGGAGAAAGGAGAATTACTGTGGATAAAAGCACAAAAAAGACTGCAAAACCATCTTGCCCGAAGCAAAGGTGAAGAACGGTCCTAGACAAGACCAGGCCTGCAAACTCGAAACTCAGCGAGTCACGCAGGTAGCCCCTAAGAACAGTGCTTCCACAAACCCTAGACCGAATCCTGAAGCCAGAGCTCGAAGGTTCTCTAGTTACCACCCCCCCCCCCCCCCACCAGGACAAAATTAAGATCCCACCAAGGAGCTACCATTTCGTGGTCAGGCTGTAGCCTGCAACAAAAGACCCGAGAATCATAGAAACTGAACCCGCGGAAGGCTGAACTTACCGCAGATCGTACCAGTCCTCGAATACCCGCCATACGCGCCCCTACCATAGGGAACGGTACCTCTTTCTGGCTTAACGTAAGGTCTGTCAGACGGCTGCCTAGGGTGAGAACTTACACAATCTTGACGATGCATATATTCATATGATTCTTGCAAGGTATTGTGGGTATTGTAGTTCATTCACTCCCAAACACAGCTGATGACAATAATTTGAGTTGTGAAACCAAGTGGTAAGATCAATAAAATACTTCTTTTATTGATGGGGTTTAATTCACCCAGCACATGTATGCTTGATAGCACTATAAATGAGGTTACTTGCTTGCAGTGTTTAAAATGGATAACAAAAAGTCACAAAGTAAACCAGAAAACAACCTTCAGCTTGTCAGGCAATTAGCTAATGTTTTCTTAGCAAATAATTACCAAATACAAAGGCACAAAGTAAAGAATAAACTTTGCTGGTTAGGTTAACTTCTGCTTATTTTCCACGCAGATCTCAGCAGTGATTCTCCCTTGCTCTCACACACAATCAGGTGCAGCCCTAATTACTATCAATGGACCAGCTGAAAGCCTTTAGCTGGCTGGCTGCTACTGTGTGAACCCAAATCCTGCTTTAAGAGCTGTTTGCAGTGGAAATAAAGAACAAAGTTAGGTTTCTTTGTGATGGCTGATGTGTTTGCTCATAGAAAACTAGCGATAGCATTTAGATAGAGAACAGTCCATATAAACTGTATTTTCATCTGCTGTATCAATTATCATAGGGTCAATATCATACATTGGCACAGATGAGTCTTTCATTAAGGCACTATCATGAGAATGCTCATTCCCTTGCTGCCATTCTCTATTATAGATAGGGTCTGGATCAGTGTTCATACCTGAGCCTCTCTTGCCATCATAATTCCTCTCTGTAAAGCCTGGCCAATATGTAATCCAATTCTGATGTCCAGCCTTCCAATCTTGATCCCTGGACACTGGATCTCCTCTCACATACCTTCTGGCCTTGGTCTGCAAGTCCCTTCCACATGCAGTCTTCTCTCTTCCAGGTAGCCACTGGTGATTCCTATCTCTGCCACTCCATTCCTCTGGCTGAATCCAGTCCAATGGACTCTGCTGGCTTTTGGAATACCTCCCAGTATGAGTACTGCCTTGGAATCTCCCAGACCTTCCAATGGCCTTTCTTCTCTTCCTTCCAGAGAGTTTCCTTCTCTCTCTATCTGCTTGGCTTGGCTTCTGTTTCTCCAGGTGATACTGGTGCTTGTAGCCGTTGCTGAAGCTCTCCCCTCTGTATCTCTTCCTGAAGCTCTTCTTGAAACTGGTATCTGAAGAATAAGCTCTATTCTTATTCTGTCCTAATGTGTGCTGCTCCCTAACACAGCGCAGCTGTGTTGAATCAGGCCCTGCCCTTTGAGATGAGTGCTTAGGGATTACCTCATAGCTCTCTTGATTGCACACACATTCTCTCACTTCAGCCCCTCTCATGGCTGCTGGAAACCTGGTGCATTCTGGGACTGGTAGTCTTTTATGTGAAAACTCTGTTTTCTTGCTTCTACCAGAACTGACAGGTTGCTTGTTCAGAGTCACATCATCTTTTCTATAGCTCCTACCTGAGCTATGATAAGCTTCCTTATCACAGGTCGCAACCATCGTGCCAGAATAGCCTTACTTTTTTAACCTCGTAATCGAGAATCGACCCACCTGAGACCTACGAATAGGACTCCAGGACACCAGATTCATCATTGCTGGCAACCGCCATGGTTCCCTGTCCATTAGCCTGACCAGTTCAGTGAACCCTGGATGCCCCTGGCAAACTAGTGCCACCAACACCCCTCTTCCCCGATACACTTTGATGCACTGAATCACTTGCCCTATGAGCGCCTCGGTGGGGGACAAACCTCGAGAATGTGCTCAATGGCCATGGTTGCATCCGAACAACGACGCCCTCTGACATCCTTTCTTGTCTACTGTGGTAAACAAAGGATTCGCCTTGGCCGAATAGCGATCGCCATGGGATGCCATGGTCGGAGGACTCCACCTTATGACTATCTGTAGGAACCCTTCTGGACGAACCTGCTACTCTCCGTCATACCTCCGGACTCCAGTGAGAAATCCGCCATAACCTTGTCTGTTCCTACAAGGTGCGCCGCCACAGTGCCTGCAGACGAGGCTCCACCCACGCGAACAGAGCCTCTGATTCCTCTTTCATGGCCACACTGCTTGTGCCCCCCTGCCGAGTTAGGGAAGCCACTGATGTGGACTTGTCGGACAGCCCTGCCCCTTCCTGATCCTTCACTCCGGATTCGAATGCTTGAAAGGCCAGAGCTACCGTCCTCGGCTCCAAAAGGTTAAGCAAGCAATGAGCCACCTGCTCGCACCGCCAACCTATGTGAAGAGATCTCTGCCATGAGCCCCCTAGCATGCGCGGTTCGCCGCCGTCAACATTGGGGCACACTGCAGGTGTCCCAGCAGCATGCCTGTCTGCCTGATCTCTCGGAACTAGTTCCACCGAAACGGGATCCCCTGACCTGCGGGAGACATGGACAATGCTTGTTAAGAGGATCATTCTGGTACGACCATCGCCGTAACAAGCACCTTTGCATGGGATGCGTGCGAGCTCTGGCCCCCGAAACATCCTCCAGAGTCGCCGCCCCTGTCCCGAGTAGGCAAACACGGCTCTACGCCGACGGTGCAGGCTTCGCCAGAAACCTGCAAACTAGCAGCTGAAAGACCTAATTTTATTTTTTTTTTTTTACACTCTTCGGCAGGAACCCTGTTCCCCATTGATAGTCACACCGTACCTTCAAGAACTGTAGGACATGAGACAGACTAAGTGACCTTTGACCGCCTTGACTACTGCGATGCTTCCGCTTGGGCCCAAGAGCTTACAAGCAGGAAACAGCCTTATGTTGTCCACTTTTGAATAAAGCTTCCCTTGTTGTCACCAGAGGTATTCTGGGACTTGTAGTTAGTTTATTCTTTAAGGACAAATTGTAGTTGTGAGTCGGTGGTTCAAGGCAGCAAGAAAATTTATTTTGTGGGGATTTCCAGGGCATTTAAGCTCAATACACAAACAAGGCAAAAAGGATGCTTCTCCAACATAAAGGATAAATCAGGTAACAGAGAATGACGTAACAAAAACCTCTTTTCATTGTTCAGCTGTTCTTATTCCCACAAGCTTACACACCGAGGACTGCCTCGTGTGGTCATTCAACAAAAATACAGATAAACTTGCAACAGCTGTGATTTTCTTTTCTCAAAGCAAACTTCTTCTAAGCACTGCTTCTTAGCTTCAGAAGGCAATTAAGCTTAGTAAAACACAGTATTAGCTTTCCTTAATTCTAAGCAGATACTGTACTTATTCTCTATATTGTTTCCCAGTCTCTCAGCTCAGTTCAATAATGCAGACTCTTCTTTTAAACACAATGAGCAATCCATTGGTACAGGTTCAGACTCAGAGCTTGGCAAACAGGAATCTATTTGCATTCCTTCTATGGCATCAGGATATATGGTATCTCTATCAAAGTTACAAACTCTCCCAGTCTTTCTCTCCTTTAGAAATTCCTGGAACTGATTCCACAGCAATTCAGCTTGTAAAGGCACAGTTGTATTAGGGGAGTGAACTTTTCCCTCAGCAAACAACTCTCTCAGTGCTTCTAGCTTTGAAGACTCAGCTGCTCTGCTTTTATCAGGGCTATGACTCTTCCCATACGTAAAACTTTCCACCCACCTCTTAGCAGTAGACGGTGAGGGCTCTGCTTCCTGGACCTTAGCAATAGCAAACTGTTTCTCTGTTGATTTCCCAGCTCTGAAACTGCTGGCTTTACCTTGGGGATGGTTCCTCAGACAAGCGCTGATTTCTTTCTCCCTGGGATCTTCCAGGCTCTGAAATTCAGCCTCCTTATGTCCTTCTCCAGTCCCTCTTAGGTAGCTGCTTTCCTGGGAGTTTTCTTCTTCTTTCTTTCTCCTCCAGCTATGCTCAGCCTTGCTCTCTCTGTTGTCCTTTGCCTTCCTCCTTCCCTCCTTCTGCTCTGCTCGTGGTTTTAAGAACCGTTGGCTGCTAGGCACTCCCTGTTCTCTGCACCTGTGTGACCAATCATCAGGCAAGCTCGTCTCCACCCCTGAGCTAGGGCGTGGCCTGACCTTAGCAGGGAGCTGGGTTTTTTTCTGATCTGGCTTGCAAGTCTTATGCACACGTGAACTGTCATTTATTTCAAAGGGGAAACTAGGATTTTCTTCCACTTCCATGTCTTCCTGGGAGCTTTCATCACTACACTACTCAGCCAAGAGCCTGAAAAAATTTTTTTGCTATTCTGGTCGAACACTGTACCCTCTCGGCCCTGGACTGTGGACTACTCACCCAATTGCCGAGGCAAGGGGAAAGAATAAATTAGACCTTACATGCTAATTGTCTTTCCTTGAGTATTCTCCGGGCCAGTCCAGGAACAGTAGGGTAGTCAACCTCTTTCAGCAGCTGAGGACTGAAATCTTCAAAGACTTGCTGACAGCCTACCTAGCTCCCCCTGATGTCAGAGAGCCAGTCTACCAATGTCCAAGCAGCATCCAAACCACTACACGCTGTAACTATAAACCTTAACGTAACCAAACTGTCATTAAACTCCCAAATAAACCAACAACCAGTAACTCCGCTGCTACACTCTGTTACAACCTGTGGTTTTCTTTTCTTTTTTTTTTTCTCTTTTTTTTCTTGCCCCCGAATCGGGGTACTGGTCATTACGGGAGCCCCCTAACCAGTTCCACACTGGAAGAGCCTGAGCCCATTCAAGGCTCCAAAATTTCCTTTTCGCTACCGCAAACAGCACCCCTTACGGCTCTCCCTTGACGAGCTCCCCTGAGCATTAAATAGCGAAAGTACTGAAACCAGCTCCTCAACTGATATGTTCTGGGTGAGTCCTGGACTGGCCCGGAGAATGCTCAAGGAAAGACAATTAGCAGGTAAGGTCTAATTTATTCTTCCTTTTCGTCTCTCCGGGCCAGTCCAGGAACAGTAGGGTAGTACCAAAGCAGTACCTACTCTCAGAAGGGTCCTAACAGCCCCGCCAGAATGGCAGAAGCTCCGACCTTTGCATCTCCTGCTGCCTGAACGTCCAAGCAATAATGTTTCACAAACGTATGCAAAGACGACCAGGTCGCCGCCCGACAAATATCCACCGGCGGAATCAAAGCCCTCTCGGCCCAGGACGTCACCTGTCCCCGAGTTGAATGAGCCCGCAGCCCCTCTGGTGGCATCTTCCCGCTCACCTGATACGAGGCTGCTATCACCTGCTTCACCCAGCGCGCAATGGAGGCCTTAGAAGCTGCACCCCCTTTTCGCGCTCCTCCAAATAGAACAAACAACCTATCGGACTTCCAAAAGGACTTTGTCCTCCTGAGGTATCTGTGGAGTACTCTTTCGAGGTCCAAACTACGAAGTGAGAGGTCACTACTAATCTCCTCCCCGGACCTAAAGGTAGGCAATGAAATTGGTTGATTTATATGAAACACCGACACTACCTTCGGTAGAAACGAGGGAACCGGGCGCAATACCACTTTCTCTTTCGAAAATTGAATATATGGTTCCCTACAGGAAAGCACTTGTAAATCCAAAATCCTTCTAGCCGAGCACAATGTTACTAAAAAGGCGGTCTTCCAAGAGAGCTCCCTCAGCGCTACCATTTTCCCGGGTTCAAATGGAGCTTGCGTCAACGCCTGCAGGACCAAATTTAAATCCCAAGGTGGCACTATCGGCCTCATAGGCGGCCTCATGTTCTTGACCGCTCAGAGAAATCTGAGAACATCCGGATGTAAAGACAAACTACGGCCCTGTACCTTGCCCTGATAGCAAGAAAGAGCAGCTAGGTGTACCTTTAGAGTGCTGAACGCTAGTCCCTTATCCGGCCCATCTTGTAGGAACGACAAAACATCCAATACTGTCGCCCTCCCCAGCTGAACCCTGCCCTCTTACACATGCCTTCAAAAATATGCCAGATACGAATATAAGCCAACGAGGTTGACCTTCTTTTTGCTTGCAACATGGTAGTCACTACCGCCGCGGAATAGCCTCTATGCCTCAAGCACTCCCTTTCAAGAGCCAAGCCGTAAGCAAGAAGTGATCCATTTGTGGCATGAGAATAGGCCCCTGGTATAACAGATTTATCTGACTTGGCAGTCTCCAAGGACGGTCTACCAGCAGCTGCACGAGGTCCGCATACCACGCTCTCTTCGGCGAGTCTGGTGCAATGAGAATCACCTTCCCCTGGTGACATGCTATTCTGCGAATGACTCGACCGATCATCGGCCATGGAGGAAACACATACAGAAGCTCTACCGATGGCCAAGGCTGAACCAAGCCATCGAGGCCCTCCGACATGCGTTCCCTGCCCCTGCTGAAAAAACGCAACGTCTTGGCATTGTCGAACGTGGCCATCAGATCCAAAACTGGCTGACCCCCAACGCCTCGTAATGTCGTGAAAGACTGCGTTGTTCAGCTGCCATTCGCCTGGATCCAATACATGATGACTGAGAAAATCGGCCTGCACGTTGTCCTTTTCTGCAGCATGAGCCACCGATAGGGCTAACAGGTGCCCCTCTGCCCACTGCAACAGTGCCTCTAACAAGATCATACTGCCTGTGCCTCCCTGCCGATTGATATAGGACACCGTTACCACATTGTCTGAGAAAACTCTCACCGCTCTTCCATTCAGAAGAGACTCGAACTTCTGGAATGCCAGCCGTACTGCTCTCATTTCCAACTGATTGATGGAGCAGTTGGTCATATCTACTGACCAGTGTCCCTGAGCTACCTGGGCCATACAGTGCGCTCCCCAACCATTGATACTGGCATCCGCGGTGACCAATACCCAATCCGGCGTCTCCAGCGGCACTCCTGCCCGAAGATGTGTGGGATCTAGCCACCACCGTAGACTGTCGGAGACCTTTGAGGGACAAACCAACCACTGACTCAGCAGATGCTTCTGTGGAGATCAACGAGATGGCAACAATTGTTGGAGAGGTCGCATATGTGCCCTGGCCCAGGGCACCAAGTCCAAGGTCGCTGCCATGGAGCCCAGGAGCTGTATGTATCTCCACGCTGTCAGGGCCTTGATGCGCAAAAATGCTGTCACCTGTCTCAAGATCTTTTGTACCCTGTCTTCCAGGAGAAATACCGCCCCAACTCTCGTGTCGAACAGGGCCCCTAAATATACTAGGCTCTGGTTCGATTGACCACCCAACCTAGGCTTTCCAGAAATTCTACCACCCTTGTGGTGGCATCCCTTGACTCCTGTACTGACCGAGCTCGAATGAGCCAATCGTCCAGATAGGGATGTACCAGAATACCCTCCTTTTGCAACGCTGCCGCCGCCGCCACCATCACCTTTGTGAATGTGCGTGGCGTCATAGCCAGTCCGAACGGTAACGCCCAGAACTGAAAATGCCCCATGGGCATTGCAGAGCGTAAGAACTTTTGATGCTCTGGTCTGATGGGTATGTGTAGATCGCTTCTGTTAAATCTATAGATGAAAAAACTTTGCCCGGCCTTACGGACCGGACCATGGACTGTAGAGTCTCCATCCGAAAATGTGGCACCTGTAAACAGCGGTTCACATCTTTGAGATCGATAATTGGTCAAAAAGAGCCCTCTTTTTTGGGGACCACAAAATAAATTGAGTATCAACCTAAGCCATACTGGTCTGGAGGCACCGGAATGACCGCCTGAAGCTGTAGCAATCATTGAAGCGTCTCATTCACCGCCTTTGTTTTTGCTGGGGAACTGCACGGTGACACCACAAACGCTCCCGATAGTGGTTGCTCAAACTCCAAGGCATAACCTTCGCGAATGATCTCCAAAACCCAGCGGTCCATAGTCATTGTGGTCCAGACAGAGTGGAAAAGCTGCAACCGACCTCCTACTGGGATCTCTGTCTGGACCTTCCTCATTTCATTGAGGTTTCTTAGAGGTGCTTGGCAGAGGCCTGCTATACCCCCATCCAAAACCCTGAGCTCCCCGAAAGGACTGTCCTCTGGGTACAAACTGGCCTCTCTGATAGGGAGCAAACCGATTCCCTCTGAATCTTTGAAATTCTCTGCCTTGACCTTTCTGCGAAGAACCAGGTTTCGGACCCTTCGGACAGTCCTTTGGTAGTCTTCCGCCTTTGGAGTCTTCCAAATCCTTCACAATCTTTTCCAAAGCCTCCCCAAATAATAGCCTGCCCTTATAAGGGAGCTTACTAAGACGTGCCTTGGAAGATGTGTCTGCAGCCCAATTCCTCAGCCAGAGGAATCTCCGAGCGGTTACCACCAATGCCATTGACTTAGCTGAAATTCTTACCAAATCATAGAAGGCAACGGCAAGATACGCCGCCGCCGACTCTAATTTTGCCCCTTCCGGAGCCGAAGACCCTTCCGACTCTGGAGAAGACTCAGCTTGAAGCCACCTAATCAAAGCTCTGGAAACATATGCTCCACAGATGGAAGCCTACAATGCTACCACACTGGTGTCAAAAACCTGCTTGAGTATGGACTCCAGCTTCCTATCCTGCAGATCCTTAAGGGCTCCTCCACCCTTTACTGGGATAGTAGTCTTCTTTGTCACTGCTGATACTAACTATATGGTCTTTTTTTATGAACGCGTACTGAAGTTTCTTCTATAGAGGTTACGTTCAATTACAAATGCGCGGTGTCTTTTGGTGCCTGGAGCTACCATTGAATGAGAGAGGACGTGGGCAGCATCTCTGGAACATGGGGAAGGATCTCCTGAAGAAAGCCTTTTTGAAACGCTGTAATGGCGCCTGACTAGAGCGTCGGGATCCGTTTCACCGGTCAACACATCGGGTGATGCCCTTTAAGTTAAGTTAAAGCACCATATAAAGTTAAATCTCAATAGAAAAGCACACTGGGGTCATTGATGTTAATCACGGCACAAAAATATCGGACGACAGTCCAGAGACAAGTGCTACGTGAATCTGAGACCTGTTAACAGTGGAGTGAAAGTAATAAAAGAGAGTCATTTATTTATTCTAATTTGCTTTTGAGTTGTAATTGAACATAACCTCTATAGAAGAAACTGCTGATACTAACGCATCCACTTTGGGCATACACATCAATTCTCTCTCCTCCTGAGGAACTGGATACAGGCGGCCTAATGCCCAACCACCCCTCAAGGTGGCCTCCGGACATTCCCATTCCGACTCAACCATCTGTTTATTTATTTATTTTATTTTATTTATTTCTTTAAAGGGTATTTCTATCCCGCCTTATCCTTCAATCAAGGCGGTGTGCACATCAAACAATCAGTGGTAATGGAGTGTGTGTGAGTTAGTTTATGTACAGTGAGGGTGCATGGGTGCAAGTGTGTTGATTAGCATGAGCTATTTACAACATGTGCTTTTCACAGTTATATACAAGAGTTTGCTGTTTCTGCAGCTTGCTGTGGTTGATCTTCAATCGAGTCTGAGGTTCTGATCTGTGGTTGGTCTGAGTCTGTATGGTCTGGTTACTTGCTTGGGCCATAGTATTCGGTGAAGAGCAATGTCTTTAGGTGTTTTCGTAAGTCCTTTGGATCTTCAGTTGACCGTAGCTCATCTGGGAGTGTGTTCCATATTGTTGGCGCCGCCAGTGTTTAATCACCCTATGGACCGGGAAACACTTTTGTTCCGCTCTAAACCCTTGCAGCAAACGGTCCTCCAAGGGCTCCGCCTGCACTGCTGGCAAAGAAATATTCAGAGCCGCTAGCGAATGGGTAATCAGCACTCCTAATTCTTCCTTACGAATCACTCTGAAAATATTAGGATCCTCTCCTGCCCCCAGCTCACCTTCTTCCAGGTCTCCTGGTCACAGATCCATACCACACTCTGATGGATTTCTCCCTCCTCCAGCCCCTGAGAGTCAAGGTTATGTTGCCCTGGACCCTCCACCATCGCCCCGGTCGTCAGACCCCCTTTTGAAGGCTCTTCTCCCAGGTCCCCTGCCGTGTCCTGTATCTGAGCCAAATCAGCCATGTTAGGTAAAGCATCCTTGTTCTTCACCTGCTCCAGCTTTAAACAGTAAGCCTTATGGAGGGAAAGAATAAAATCCGGAGAGAATAAGGATTGGACACTACCTGGAGCCTCCAAAACTGATGCGGGGTCCACAACTACTGCTGGGGCCGACTTCCTAGACTTTGTTTTCTTTTTCAGCGTTTTCTGCTGCAGTGCGGGAGAAATGGCTGTGTTTTCTAAAATGGCAGCCGTTCCCACCTTTTCCACCGTGGCCTGAAGCTTCACTGAAGCATTCTGTGCCGCTGATCTCTCCTCCATATCGCCGCCGAATTTTTATTTATTTATTTAACATTTTTTATATACCGCACTATTCATCATCAGTGCGGTTTACATTGAAACAACAATATACCTGCCAATACATGACTGATCTAGGTTTACAGAGAACAGGGAAGATAAACTGGGTGTGAACTGGGGATAACTATCTACATAATTATGCATAATTATATATACATTGAATATGTTACATCAAGATTCGAATTTGACAAGAATACAGAATACAAGAATACAGTGTTTTCACATTTTGATCCTTTGTTCTGGATTGCTGTTATGTGTAGGAGTTATCCGAGTGGGCGATAGCCGGTTCTATTGTGTGTATGGTAGCCTGAAGTGCAAAGTGAATAAATGGTGCTTGATGGACTTTCTAAATTGGGTGATATCCCTGATTGATCTGATGTTTGGAGGTAGATTGTTCCAGCACTTGGGAGCATAGGACACAAAAGCTCTGTTAGTAGTTTGTTGTGTCCATTTTGTGGAGATACTAGGAGTAACTAGTGTGTTTTCTGCTACTAGTCTCCTGGGTCTGTTGTTTGGTGTCAGGGTAATTAATAAGCTCTCTAAATAAGCTCTCTAAAGCATTGCCCCACAGAATCGCAAAAAAACCCCCGTACCAGACAAATCGCGACAGCTCCCGCACTGTGCACCCACCGCCGAGTCCGGCAGAGTGTGCCCAGCCTCAGCACCGCTCCCCCCGGCTCCCTGACGATCGCAGCCTACCAGAGCAAGAAAGTTAAATGCACCTGACAGAGCAGATTCTCACACCAGAACTTCCAGTTACCGCTGCTCGCGGCCGAGTAAGTTGGGTCTCCGGAGGCAGAGGACTGGACTCTGGGGCTCCCAGTATCTCCCTCTGTACCCCTTGACGGCTCTGGTCCCCGAGGCAGGCTCTGCCTCTGCTGCCCCCGTAGACTGATAACCGGGCAGCTGACCACCGTCTCTTTTTTTTTTTTTTTTTTAATACCTTTAATTTGAAACCAGCCCTCCTAAAACTAACCCTGCTAGGGCCAGTTAGGAGAACCTCCTGCAATTATAATTCTTTTTCCTTCTCTCGGAGCCTGTCAGCAACACGTCCTTACAGCTGCTGAGGACTGAAAAGACTGGCTCTCTGACACCCGAGGGAGCTAGGTAGGCTGTCAGCAAATCTTTGAAGATTTCAGTCCTCAGCTGCTGAAGGATGTTGACTACCCTACTGTTTCTGGACTGGCCCGGAGAGACGAAAAGGAACTAAGACTTCTCCTTTCCGTATGGCCACCGCGACCACCACCATAACGTTGGTGAAGGTGTGTGGAGCCGTTGTCAAACCGAAGGGCTAGTCTGCCACTGAAATGTACCCACGGACAGGCCACTCTAGACACTTCTGATGTGCTGCCCTATCAAAATGTATACCTATGCTACTGTAAGTACAAGGGATGGGACCAACTCCCCTTGCGGAACCATCCCCTCTACCAGTCGCAACGGTTTCAGTCAAAGGAACGCACAAAGCCACCAATTTCCTTCCTGGAGAACAATCAAGGACGGATAGGCCCATCCGTCCGTCGGATTTATGCCACAAGCAGAGCATCGCCTGACGCCGAGAATTTCCTACAGGCCCTGCAGCACCGCTCCTAAGAGCAAGATATGATCTGAAGTTCGCCGCATTGCAGACGTACGCAGAATGGCTATAAGGGAGTACAGCTTCCCTTACAAGCAATAGTACAGCTTTAATAGACACATAATCTGGGCAAAGATACAACAGCCGATCATATCAGACTACTCCGACAGAGCCAGAAGGAAGAATTTCAATTGCTTCCTATACACCATCTTGCAAATTATCAACATTTCTTGTATGTAGTTCCTGTTGTTTCCCCGAACTGTAGCTGCTACCAACCTATGTGCAGCATTTTATCTAATTATTCCTGCTAAAAATACCTCTTTATGCCTGTCTCTATCAGACCTTCTCATGAAAAAGTAACAAAGTATACACCTGCTGCTTTCCCCCCCCCCCCCCCTCGCTCACTCACGCAGCACTCTGAAGTCTGCTCAGCAACCATAACGGCCTAACAGAGTAGGCCTTTTTCACATGTCTGCATCAAGGCTGTATGCCCTGACTACGTTTTGTATCTGAAAGATATGAACTGACCTTGCCCTGAACCAATCAAACTGACATGTTCTTTGAATATGTTTACGTTGCATTCTACAACTACTAGCCAAGTACCGACCTCTCCAATCACCTGACGAGGTCCACAGACCTCTGAAATTTGCACAACCACAACTACAATGGCGTATCCGATGTAGCCTTTTTTCACATGACTGCAACAAGTTATTGCGCACTGAGTCAGTCCTGAACTGTATAACACCAGGAATGCTGAAGAATTAAGAAGTCTCACCCTTCGATACCACCCCTTACCAGGCCCTGTGGCCTGACCAGCATGGTGGAAAGGGATGAAAACATTTCTGAGAGACTCCCTCAAACTGAAAGGGGTATTGCAACAGAATCACCAGCCCTGTGCCTTTCCACAGCCTCAGGCACCAGTCGAAGAATAAAATAAAACACATTAAATACAGCTGGCCTCCCCTAGGAAGAAGGCTTCTGCTCGAGTTATTCTCCGGTGGCGGCCTCTCCCCGGCATGCAAAACACCACAGGGGAGCCACTACTTGAGCACTGGAATAATAAGCCAACACGCCTAAATGGCGCTGGCTGCCATGAGTCAGAGGGCTCTGGCCTTCAATTGCGAGGGAGTGGAGAAACCAGGATTGCCAGAGACTCTGCCGAGCCTGCCTGTATGTTAAAAGGGGGAAAATAAATTTGAACTCCTAGAGTCAAACAGGGCTGTAGACTTGAGCTAGCGACCATACCGTCCCTGGCAGCAGTAAATAGTCTTAGTTAGAAATGAAAAGGGTGAATCCTTCAATATGTGTCTGCAGTGAAAAATGCCCTTCTAAAAGGACAGCTTTTTTTTTTTTTGCCAAACCAAGCCCTGGAGACCAAAGTTTTCAAAGTCAGCAACTTAACCTGTACCCCTTCTATTCAGCAAGGAGTAACCCAAGCAATCTAATGCCAGCAAATAAACAAATTTCTTACCTAAGTGACCAAAAGAAATAAAAGCGCTGCCGCCAGATGCAGTCTACCCGCATCATGGCAAAACACGTAGGAAAAAGAACCACACACTTCAACTGCCGTGCCTGACCGACGCCGCTCAGGAACATCACTTTACTAATGTACTAAAGTCCTAAACATGCCGGGTCTGTCATCGAATCCAGCGCTGCTTACCCATGTCTCTTTTTATTTTTTTTTTATACGCCACCATAACTTGCAGTGACTCCAAATCAAAGGTAGGCGATCACATCAATTATGTAAACAAAGTTCCTACCTTGCCCGCTTATCCGACCCCCTGACAGTGTGACACCAAGCGCTGCTGCTGCCATGAGGCCGCGGAGCGCGGGAATCCCAGCACCTTAAATTAAAGTAAAAGAAAATAAAAATTAATTTCAAAGGAGTTATTTCTACCTGAAACTGCTACCTTCGACGGCTGTGAGACGCACCAAACTGCCGCTGCCTCCCGCCTCAGAAATGAGCATGAGAACACGGCACAGGAAACCAGCAGGGCCTGCTTGCCGCCACGGTCCCCGGTGCAAAATCCCCGAAGCTTCTCCACCTCTGTTGAACTCCGCCATCACTTACCCTCACCGACGGCCAAAAAATGTCCTGAAGGCACTTAAGCGTTCCGGCGCTCCGACCGCCAGCCCTACAATCCGCCGCACTGCTCACAGCAAAATGCAAGCAGCTTCCACGGAGAGGGCTTCTCGGCTCCCAGTGTGCTTCCCCGAAGCACAGTGTGACAACAGGGCTCTGCGGCCGGTCTCTTTAGAGGCTACACAACTCCCCTCCATACCAACTAGGAGGGGAGAATAGCTCCAACACCTGGGCAAAGGGTGACCAGAGAGAGTGAGAACCTCACCATCGCAGGTTCGAGTCCTCTCAAATAAACACTTTTTTTTTCCAAGTAACAGAACTCAAACCAAAGAAATGATAGAAAATAAAATTAAAATTAAACCTCTATTCTAACTATTCTAAAACAGAGCTCCTTGTCTGTTCCCTAGTGAGCCCAGCACCTAGGCTCACTACATTCTCCTGCTGCATGGAGACTGGACACAATGGGGGATGATGGGAGAAGACCAGCAGTGTATATCCAGTGATGTCACAAGTTTGACTTGTCCAGTCTCCATGCTGCAGGAGGAGGTGCACTACCCAGAGGTGGAGGACTAAATTGGAGGACTGATAAGGGATCAGTGATTATCTTAACAGCAAAGTTAAACCAAACCAAAAGTATTAATTGACTTTTCACTTTCCCACTCCCAGTCAAGCTGATGGTACGCCAACATTTCATCACTTGCAAGAAAAGGATAATTCAGAGACAAACAGAAAACAAAAGGTAGCTTTATAACAAAGGCGTGCTCTTCAATGCTATTTCCTTCTCTCTAAAACCTGAAGTAATTTGTTTCTGACTACCAGATCCCACAACACTGTACAGATGCAGCCCACTTATCTTCATGTCGCCTCCCTTCCTCTGCTATCAGCTTCTGAATAAAATTAAGCAAATACTCTGTTTTGAAAATATATAAGATGTGAACTTGTTGAAAGAAAAACCTCCTAATGCTTTTCCCTCTCAGTCACATTATTTTTTCAGTTAATACCTTAAGTATCCTATTATTGAAATTACAGCCTTCTTGTGACACAATAAATTTACAACAAAATTCATTCCATAAATTATTCAATTCAATGACTATAGCCAAAGAGAGGAATATCAGGAGAAGCAGGTGATTAGCATCTGAAAGAAACCCCATTTCCTTCCCCAACAATCACCGTCATCAGGAGCTGCTGCTGCCTGCTAGTTCTCTACAAAAATTACCATCAAGAATACATGTTTAGGGCTTTCTAGTTTCTGTAAAAACGTCAAGGGCTCAATATACCTCAGTGGTATTGCTCTTTCTTCCATGGTTTCTTTCTCTGGCAAACTGTAACTGCTCAATCAAACCTGCATTAAAACAAAAGAATTTAAGCTCAATAAAAGAGACAAATCAAAAAAGACATAAGTTTAACTTTTGCTTCCCCTCCCCGGTTTTTATTTGACTTGTACAAAAATAGAAATTTGTTACCATGGCTGAGAAATGTGTATTAACACAGCTACCCTTCAGAGGTTCACAAAGAGCGGTAGTAGAGGCTGTGGAAATAGCTGAGTTGAGCCATCCAAAAGACCTGGAGAGAATGGAAATGGCCCACTTGTCCTGCCCTCAGTACCTTGAATCTCAGCTTCCGCTCCATGGTTTTTGCTGTGTAGTCCCGATTTACACTCTAACATCACAGATACAGGGGAAGGAGGCATGTGTATTTATGCACCTAGGCTCAGGACCAGCTCAAGGGTATCTGACACCATGGCAATCCTTCAACCATGTGCTCCCCTCCCTCCCAATAGCCCAGCATCTCTCCGTCCCTCTGTCCCCCCCCCCCCCCCCCCGGCATGTCCATCACTCACTCACCTCTTCCTACTTTCACCACTGCTTTCATTAACTCCATCCTGTCACCAGACCGAGGCTTCTTCAAAAAAGGAAACTCAGTGTGGAAGCAGGTCTACACACTCAAAGCCGGCTACGTCATTTCCTATCAGAGGGAGCAGGGCAGAGCAGATACAGAGTGCACACAGGTGTTGCAAAGCCTTCTATCATACTGAGGGTCTTTTTAGAAGCCTCCTCAGCCCAGTGGCAGGATGGTGTTAAGGTGTGGCAGCGGCAGGAGAAAGAGATCTCGAAGGACTACCAAAGGGGACTGCTACTTCTGGAGAGAGATCTGCACTTGTAAGTATTTACTTCTGGGAAATTTTCTAAATCTTGGGGTAAAAGGAATTTTTTAATTAAAGCCAATTAATGTGAGTAAATTAGAATCCAGTGTATTTGTTAACTAAGTCAGGGCCTAATATCAGCAGAGAGCTTTAATTTAAATCAAATCAGAGTATAACAGCATAAAAGGAAAAATAGGGTCAGTATTATTTGAGCAGAAAGGAATGAATTGTTTCTAGATACCTTTACATAGAAGCCTTGTAGATAGGTGGCAAGAGACCTATGAAATTGTTTTAAATAGGTATTAAAGCCAAGTGACAGATCAAAGGGTCAATTTGAAAGGCTCCCTCTATCAAAGTGGCTGTGTGAATCATCCAGGAAACTGTTCACAGATTACCTTAGAAACGTGGGTCTGGGACCTGTGTAGCAAGCCATCTGGAAAGCAGTGTGTATAAATGCCTGTAGCATGGGAAATAAGATCCCAGATGTTGAAGTTTTACTGGAAGATGCTGACTTGAATATAGTGGCGGTTACGGAAACATGGTTCATGGACAACCATGACTCGGATGTAATTGTATCGGGTTATATCTTATTCAGGAAGGACAGGGTAGGATAGAAGGAGAGATGGAGTGGCACTATATGTAAAAAAAAATAATATTAAAGCTATAGAATTGCAGGGCTTAAAAGGAAGAGAGCAGGCACTGTGGGTTAAAATAGAAAGAGGGAAAGGGAAATCCATTTGCATTGGAGTTGCATTTTGCTGCTATTTCAGGCAGTCTAACCTAAGTACAATATTCATTCTATGTTATACAATACTATTGATTTATCAAATGTAATGCTGATACTTTTAACTATCTACTCTGTTACCAACAATCTACTCTGTTGTTATCTATACTGAATCATTTTCAAACATCTACTGTCCAAAGAGGTTACCTTGTTTATTGGACTATCCACAAACCAGTCTAAATCTGTGTCCATTTGGCTACAACTATGATACAGTATAAAGAGAAATTAGACTTACCTGCTAATTGTTGTTCCTTGAGGAACTCCAGTCCAGTCCCACACCTCTGGGTAGTGTACCTCTTCCAGCAGCTTGGAAGCTGAGCCTGTCATCTTTTTGATAAAACTAGTGTACATATGCAGCTGGCACCGCCCACTAGCCTCAGTACCTATTGACAAAGCAGACTCAGAGGAGCAACAAATAAGTAGTTAAACATGCAACAAATGCTTCTACGTCTAAATAAACTAGTACCCCCCTCCATCCCCTGGGAAGGATACCCCATCCCCCACTCCAGGATGAAGATGCCTACCTGTTGAGCGCCTGAGCAACTCCAACCAGCAGGAAGCGAGCAACCGACAGCTCTTCTGGTCCACTCCTCCCCCAAACACTGATTACACACCCCTCCCCGGCGCCTCCTGGCCACTTCCTTCACCAAGGGAACCAGCTTCAGGACCGGGATATGCACAGATCACCACAAGAAGCACTCAGGGAGGGTTCCGGGACTGGACTGGAGTTCCTCAAGGAATAACAATTAGCAGGTAAGTCTAATTTCTCTTTCCATATCGTCTCTCCAGTCCAGTCCCGCACCTCTGGGATGTATCAGAGCAGTTAAACTAATGGTAGGGACCCGTACAACCGGCCTGAAGCACTGCCGATCCTAAACAAGCATCCCCCGCCGCCTGGACATCCAGGCGAAAATGTTCAGAGAAGTATGCCACCCTACAGATCTCCACCGGCGGAACTAAAGTATACTCTGCCCATGAGGCTGCCTGAGCCCTCCTGGAATGCATCTGCAACCCCACCAACACTGTTCTACGCTTCAAGATGTATGCCGATGTGATTGCCTCACTGATCCATCTGGAAATGGAGGCTTAGCTGCCGCCTCACTTTTGCGTGACGTGCCAAACAAAACCAACAGACGGTCTGATCTTCAAAAGGACAGTGCCCTTTTCACATACCTTCACAGGACTCTCTTACCATCGAGGTGGCACAGCTGTGGAGTGGCATGGCCCATACCCGCTCTCGCCCACATCCGCGTTCGCCAGAGCCGGTAAGGAAACGGCCTGATCTACATGAAATGCTGACCCCATCTTAACAAAAATGAAGGTACTAGGCGCCGGACCACTTTCTCCTTGGAGAAGGAAAGGAATGGCTCCTGGCATGACAGGGTCCAAAGCTCCGAAATCCTGCGTGCCAAGCAACTCGCCACCAGTAATACTATTTTCAGAGCCAAATCCTGCAGGAAAGCTCGACTCAGTGGCTCAACAAGTTCCCTAGACAGCACCAGATTGAGATTCCAAGGCGGTACCACTGCCCTCTTTGGCAGACGGAGGTGGGTCACCACCCCTAGAAAGCTCAGCACGTCTGGGTGAGTACCCAACGGCACCATGTGGACTTTCCCGCGATAACCGGAAAATCGCCGCCAGTTGCATCCTCAAGGAACTGGCAGCTAGACCCTTATCAAAACCGGAGTGCAAGAACGCCAAGATGTCCGGGACAGAGGCAGTGGAAGGGCGTGGCTACCTCTCTCTGCACCATGATTCAAAGATGCGTCCTATGCAGATGCACGACAGGTTCGTAGACCACATCTGGTCCTGTAGCAAGGTCGCTATCAACGAGCCCGATTATCCTTTCTTCTTCAACCTCGCCCTTTCACGAGCCATGCCGTAAGCGAGAATTGATCCACCTCGGGCATGTGAAGCGGCTCCTGCATCAAGAGGTCCTTCCTAACTGGAAGCCACCACAGTCAATCCACCAGTATCCGAATCAGGTCAGCATACCACGGGCACCTCGGCCAGTCTGGTGACACCAGAATCACACATCCCCGGTGCGCCTCTAGCCATTGCACTAACCGGCCTATGAGTGTCCACGGGGAAAAACAGAGAAGACCCTCTTCGAGCCACTGCTGAATTAATCCAGGCCCTTGGAACTCTTCTCTTCTACTGAAAAACTGGCAGGCCTTGGCCGACTCGAACATTGCCATTACGTCCATGACCAGTGTGCCCCATCGGCGGACCATCTGCTCAAACTCCTCCTGATTGAGCTGCCACTCTCCGTGGTCCATGCGCACTCAGCTTAGGTGGTCTGCCATCATGCTGTCAACTCCTGCTACGTGTGCTGCTGATAATGCCTGGAGATGAATCGCCACCCATCCGAACTGACCCTCAGCCTCCTCCTCCAGGGCTGCACTGCCCATGCCTCCTTGCCGGCTGATGTAATTTATCGTGGTCACATTGTCTGTCTGAGAGGACTTGGACCACCTTCCCCTGCAACCATGGCTCAGAACTTTCTACTCCAAGGTCACCACTTGCATCTCGAGCCTGTTGATCAACCATAGAGCCTCCTGCAGACTCTCGTCCCTGAACAAAATATCCTTCGCAATGGGCTTTCCAACCTAACGGGCTGGTCATCCGAAGAACCCACACCAGGGACTCCTTCCACATGCAACCACCAACTGAGGGCTCTCCTGGCGCTCTGTGGGCAGGGAAGTACTTGGGGCAGGGGGTTGACTCTGATGGGACCATCGACGGAGCAGAGCCCTCTACAGCAATTGCATATGTGCCCTTGCCCATGGGACTAGCTTCCATGGTCCCCAGAACAAGCAGATAATGCCACGCTGATGGTCTTGCCCTCTTCAGGACCTGCTGTATCAACTGTCGTAGCTCCTGCGCCCGGCGAACCGGCAGGAAATTCCTACCCACACAGGTATCAAAGCATGCTTTCAAATACTCTAGCTCCTGGCCAGCCGTAACTGGCTCTTGTCCGGGTTGACCTCAACTGAGACTTTCAAGGAACTCTCCCACCCGCGCTGTTGCTCTTTTCGCTATCGTCCTTGGACTTCTCCTGGATCTGCCAATCGTCTAGGTATGGGTGGACGAGAATGCCTTCCTTATGGAGAGCTGCCGCCATCACCACCCTGAACTTGGTGAAGGTACGGGGGTGGTTGCCAGACCGAAGGGCAATGCTCGAAACTGGAAATGGCCCCTTGACACCGCAAAGCGGAGAAACTGCTGATGTTCTGGATGGAAGGAAACATGCAGATAAGCCTCTGTGAGATCGAGAGTATCAAAAATCTCTGTTTTCTACCGCCATTACTACTGTGAAAATGCGGTATCTGGAGACCATAGTTCAAGCCCTCAAATTTGAGAATTGGGCGAAAGGAACCTTCCTTTTGGACAAAACAATATCCATGAAGCATCAACCGCAGATGTACTGGTCTTACGGAACTAGTTCATAGCTCTCAGCTGCAGGAGACAAGTCAAGGTCTCTTCTACTGCTGCCAACACCGCTGCGCCCATTTTGGGCAATCAAAGGAGCTCATTCTTGTTCCGGCAGTGGGTATAGGTGCATCATGGATTGAACCCCTTTAAGGCCAACCTCTGGCAGATCCCACACATCCGGGATCATCTGTCCTACTACTCCATGTACTGGTAAGAATTTATGCGATTTCCGTACCACCTGGAACTGCGTATCCTACAGCGCTTCTTCTTCTGCCGGGAGGTTAGCAGGCATATTCAGGGCCTTGAGGGTCGCCAAGGCACATACAGAATGTGGGCCCTTTGGGAATGAGAAGTTGTATCAGTACCCGCTTGTAGTGTTTGTAAACCGCCCTGATGGCCTTCGGCCTGGGCAGTATATTGAGAAATTGCATAAACATAAGCATAAAGATGAGCGCTGGTAGCTCTTCCAGGCGGAAAACCCGAACAATTCGGCCCCAATCCTCCTGTTCTGGGCTCTCTCCTTCTTCCAACTCCTCCTGCAGATCTAACTCCATGTCAAGGTCTTCCCCATCCAGCCCCCCCTGACAGCAGCGATTGCTGCCACTCCTCTAAGCCTCTAGCCCGCTTAGACGCCACTGCTCCTGACTCGTGCTCTTTTGCGTCTGACATAGAAACATAGAAACATGATGACAGAAAAAGACCACATGGCCTATCTAGTCTGTCCTTCCATAACAACAACTACAACAGTCCACTTTTTACCTTTAGAGATCCTCTGTGTTGGTCCCATGCGTTTTTGAATTCAGTTACTGTCCTCATCTCTACCATCTTCACTGGGAGACTATTCCATGGATCCACTACTCTTTCCGTAAAGAAATATTTCCGCATATCACTCCAGAATCTATCTCCCTTCACCCTCATCCCATGTCCCCTCGTAGCAGAACTTGCTTTCAATTGAAAGAGGCTCTCTCCCTGAACATTTATTCCACGGAGGTATTTAAACATCTCAATCATATCACCTCTATCCTGCCTCTCCTCTAAGGTGTACATATTGAGATCCTTAAGTCTGTCCTCATATGCTTTATAATGAAGCCCACTAATCATTTTAGTAGCCACCCTCTGCACCGACTCCATCTTGTTCACATCCTTTTGAAGGTGCGGTCTCCAGAATTGCACACTATACTCCAAATGAGGTTGCACCAAAGACTTATACAGAGGCATTATCACCTCCTTTTTTCTGCTAGCCATTCCTCTCTGTATGCACCCAAGCATCCTTCTAGTTTTTGCCGTCGCCTTTTCTACCTGTTTAGCTACTTTAAGATCATCAGACACAACCACGCCTAGGTCCCGCTCTTCTTTAGTATACTGTATTGCTCCCTTGGATTGCTGCAGCCCAAATGCATGACCTTACATTTTTTAACATTAAATCCCAGCTGCCAAATTCTAGACCATTCTTCAAGCTTAGCTAGATCCCTCCTCATGTTATCTATTCCTTCCTGGGTGTCTACTCTATTGCAGATTTTGGTATCATCTGCAAAGAGGCAAACCTTACCCGACAGCCCTTCCACTATATCACTAACAAAGATATTAAAAAGAATCGGACCAAGGACAGATCCCTGGGGCACACCACTGGTAACATCCTTCTCCTCAGAGTGAGCATCCTCTTAGCCCTGTGTTCCCGGGCTGAGGAGCCACTTGGTAGGCAAAACGCCTTATGCAAAAGTAAGACAAACTCCGGTGAGAACTCCCCCAGGAGCCCTATCGCTCCCTGGCTTTAGGGGTGGATGATCTGAGCATCATGCAGGGACCGGGGACCGGATCTGTTGAAGGTAACATGGCACCCCCCGCCCAAAGGGTCTCTTGCAACTGGGAGGGACTCTCCTGCCTCATCTCATCCTGCAGGTCCTGCTCCCATGACCTCCTCTTGCGTGCAGTTTAGGAAGACACCTGCCTCCGAGATCACACCACATCGGGGACTGCACATCTTGAGGATTTTTAGATTGCACTGCAGTGTTGTATCTTAAAGATATGAAATGGACCTTGCCCTGATCCAATAAAACTGACACATTCTCCGAGTAAAGTTTACGTTTTTATTCTAATACTACTAATGGCTATAAGGGAGTACAGCTTCCCTTACAAGCAATATTACAGATTTAATAGGTACATAATCTGGGTTAAGAGACAAGAAATGATCATGTCAGGTTACTCACTGACCATAGACAGATGGAAGGATTTAATTTGCTTCCTATCCACTATCTTTCAAATTACATACATTTCTTGTATGCAGGTATTTCCTGTTTTCCACAGAGCTAAAGCTGCTACAAACCTATATGCATATATTTTTAAACACATCTTTATTCCTGTCTCTGACTTTCTATCAGACCCTTCTCAGGAGAAAGAAACAATGTATCAACCAACTGCCTTTTAGATCACCTGACCAGGCACACAGCCCTCTGAAATTTGCCCAGCAACAAACAATGGCCTATCTGATTAGGCGTTTCCCACATGCCTGCATCAAGTCATTGTGCACTGAATATGTTGTGAGCTGTATAACACAAGGAATGCTTAAGGATTAAGTGGGGTTCACACACCTTGATACCATCCTATACCAGGCACTGCGGTCTGGCCGGCATGGTGGGAAGGGCTGGGGGCACTCCCCAGGAACTCCCTCAATCTGTACCGAGGTATGTAACAGGATCCCCAGCACAGCGCACCTCCACAGGCTCAGGCACAGAGCACTAGAGTACCTGAGCTAAAATCAAATAAAATCTAATTAACTGAAACTGAAATGAAAAAGAAACTGCAAATGGCCCCCTAGGAAGAGGCTGCTCTGTCCTGCTTTATTCTCCAGTGGCTGCCTCTCCCAGGCACCCAAAACACAACAGGGAGTTAAACACATGCAGGCCTGAATAAGAAATCACATCTAAATGCAGCGGGGGAGTTTCCCATACTGCTGCAGGCTCCCAAACATGCAGCTGCCGGCCGCTCTCTGTCTCCTCATGTTCTTGCGGTTGCTAGAGGTTTCTTCTGTCTTCCCCCCGCCCCCGCCACTCTTACCTTGGAGCCTCTTTGCCACATGGCTTTTCTACCCCTCGCGCTCAGCCTTCCTTCCTGTCTTCGGCGCTGAGGGAGGGGGGGGGTGACTCGAGGCTGCCAGCTTTCACTCCTGTCAAGGAACTGCAGCCCCTGCAGCAGCTCCTCACCCGATAACGGGTTTGGGAGCAGCCAGAAGTCTCGGACTGAGGAAGGCCCCCCACAGAACCCTCCCCCCGAAATCCTGGGGGGAGAGGGGAAAAAAGGAATATTCTCCCCTCAGCCCTGTTGTCTCTCTGTTCCTTCTGGTTCTTTTTTTTTTTTTTTTACTTCTTCCTTTAAAAACAAAGAAACCTGCACCTTAACAGGGGAAATAAAAGCAAACTCTAACTAAACCTCCTTAGTTGTCCTTTCTGTGAGTCCAGCACCCTGGCTCACAACCTCCTCCAGCTGCTTGGAGGCTGAGCATACTGGGGCTGGTGGGCGGTGCCAGCTGCATATGTACACTGGTGTCATCAAAAAGATGACAGGCTCAGCCTCCAAGCTGCTGGAAGAGGTAAACTACCCAGAGGTGCAGGACTGGACTGGAGGGACGATAAGGAACCTTACAATCTGGCAAAATTAACTCAGCCTTAACAAGAACATATCTGGTTCAAAGTGGGTATTAGAATAACAATAACATATGCCCTACTCATCCTGCTCACAGCTATACGTATACTCAAAGCCTTCTTCACCCTAGATGAGACTCAATCCTTCCCCATCCCCATCCACTATCACCACATCAGACAGGTCAGATTCCCTCTGCTACATAGAAATACCCCCTTCAAAGGATTCCCATCCATCCAGAGAAGACACCTACTTAGATTAATTCACGTAAACACAGCCGTAAGTCCACCACAAATCAGCACACACTCACCAATCCTCCTAAGAATAATATTAATTAATACGAGATCCATTAGAAACAAAATTCCAATCATACAGGACCTCATCATCGACGAGAGACCAGACATCCTGTGCATCACAGAAACCTGGCTTTCTGAAACCGACAATATCCTCCTGAACCAACTAAAGGTTTAAGGCTATAATCTTTTCAATTAATCCAGGGACCACAAAAGAGGTGGGGGAGTGCTTGCAATCACCAAAGAAGAACCAAAAATATTACTAAGCATTTGCAACAATAATGATGAAATAGACATCCTTAAGATAGAAAACAGAAACCTTGCAATTTGCCTGTTATACAGACCTACCACACCATATAATCAAATCCTGCCAACAATCCTAGAATCAGCTTGCGCGTCCAACATTCGGAAGCCTCTTATCATACTAGAAGATTTTAACCTCCCATCACTATCTTGCACACAGGCAGACGCCTTCATTGAATCGATGGAAGAGATGGGCTTCCAACAAATAATACAATGCCCCACCCATAGTAAAGATAAGACCCTCAACATGGTGTTCATCCCAAAACACTCAATCGATCTCCCCACCCCAAACTATGCAAATCCCATGGTCAGACCATTTCCTAATCCGCTTTGCCTATCCAGTATCATTACTGCCCCTTACCACCATATCATCGTCAGACCTCACCCAAAAGTCACAATTCAAGCTTTTTGACAGAGAAACCTTTATAAAATCCACTATACCTCAGCTTGATTTAATTTCAAATGACTTTGATGAGCTGCTTACAAATTGGAATTCCTCAATTGCGATAACAGCCAAACTTTCACTCAGACTACCGAAATTCCAGTACAGACCGACCGAAAAATGGTACACTCCAGACTTACAATGCAATTTGCCGAGAGCAGGAGAGGGTAACCACAATATTGAAAAAACTGCTCCTAATAATAAACACAAATATTACACAATCACAACCTATACCAAAAATTCATTTCCAGGCATAAATGACCTCAGACAGCACAACCCCACACTTAGTGAAAAATCACCATAGGGTGTTGATAGACGCTCACATCACCGGTCACAGCCTCCCTAAACCTCCTCAACCAAATATACCAAAAACCTTTAATAGTATCAAATACAAACACTATTTTCACTCTGGGAAAAATCTTTAGAGACTTATAAACATATAGCCAATAATATATATCTCTATCGCAAACATACACCCAACACAATCAATCGCCGCAGGGTCTCTCCACCCCCCTCGGTGCTCCTGCCCAATCGGGGCAGTGGCAGACAAAAAATCATCCACCGGGCTCCATAAAAGCGGCGTCCCTCGCCTCCAGAGGGAGCCGCTACCGCCGCAGGGTCTCTCCACCCCCATCGGTGCTCCTGCCCAATCGGGACAGTGGGAGACAAAAAATCATCCACCGGGCTCCATAAAAGCAGCGTCCCTCGCCTCCGGAGGGAGCCGCTACCACCGCAGGGACTCTCCACCCCCCTCGGTGCTCCTGCCCAATCGGGGCAGTGGGAGACAAAAAATCATCCACCGGGCTCCATAAAAGCAGCATCCCTCACCTCCGGAGGGAGCCGCTACCGCCGCAGGGACTTTCCACCCCCCTAGGTGCTCCTGCCAAATTGGGGCAGTGGGAGACAAAAAATCATCCACCGGGCTCCATAAAAGCGGCGTCCCTCGCAGGCGCGCACGCGCCTGAGGGTCTTGCCAGAGGGCCCTTTGGCGTGGCCCTTAGGCGCGGCACAGAGGCGCGCAAAAAGAAGCGGCAAACGACAGACCCAACGCAAAAGAAGCCACATTACATTCAGCAGCGGAAATACCTCAACCACTGAACCAAAGAACAACGACAACAACATCGCAGAGAACAAGACCTCACCACCCCAAGAACCCAGGTACTCCCACACACCATGCCACCCTTCCTAACCCCCATCTATCTCCTAACCCCCCTCCTGACCCTCTACCCCCACTCAACCAAATCCAATAACCCCCTCTACCCAAGCACCACAACAGCTCAACCCACAAACATCCACAACCACACACACAACCATACACACACCTACTCACTCACACAGTGCACACCAGCCTGTACCACCGACCCCACAAACTACCACCACCTCTCCATCTCACTCATAAACGCTCGCTCAGTCAGGAACAAATACCACATGCTCCAAGACCTGATCACAACTGAGAAGATTGACATCCTCTGTGTAACAGAAACCTGGCTAACAGACCACGACACAGTAATAATGAACCAGCTAACACCAAAGGGATACAGCCTTCAACGCTGCTCCCGGACACATGCAAAAGGCGTAGGCGTAGCCATCATTGCCAAAGACAACCTCCACCTGCGGACCCACACCTCGGAAACCTCCAACGAAGCAGACATCCTTACCCTTACCAACAAACACCTCTCGATATGCCTGATCTACCGTGCACCCACCACAACCACCGACCTACCACAGATACTACACCTCATCTCCGAAAGCACCAGCCCTTCGAAGGAACAAATTATCCTAGGAGACTTCAACCTCCCATCACTCCAGGGAAAACAAGCGGAAACCTTCCTCAACGCCATGACAGCAATGGACCTGACACAGATCATACAAGAACCAACACATGAAAAAGAAAACACACTTGACCTCATATTTCTAAACTCCCAAACCGCCTCCTCATACAGAAGACCGACAATCTCACCAATACCGTGGTCAGACCATTACATCATCAACATATCCCACACCTATCAACTCAAAAATAACAGAGAAAACAAACACCACGCAAGGAGATTCAAAGCATTTAGCAAAGAAGACTTCCTAACGCAAACCCTGCCTAACCTACACACAAACTCCAACAACCTTGATGACCTGCTCCACAACTGGAATACCACAATCTCCTCAGCCGCCAGCACAACTAGAAACAAAACTAATACCAGACCCATCTCCTCAAAAGCCCGATGGTTCACCCCCACCCTCCGAAAACTGAAAACCAAACTTAGAAGAACCAAAAGGAAATGGAGAAAAACCAAAAGCGACAAAGACAAAGCAAAATACCTCCACGAACTCAATGCATACCACTCAGAAACTGACAACGCCAAAAAAACCTACCACACCAAAATCATCACAACAGCCATAAACAAACCTCGAGAACTCTTCCAAATTGTCAAAAAACTAACAAGGGCACCCAGTAACTCTGACCAGCTGCCAGATATCCCCCCTGATCTTCTAGCCCGACAATACAAACAGCTTCAGCAACCACAAAGCTTACATCACTATGCTGAAACAACCAACACAAATTCATACTCCACCCTGAACAGAGACTGGAATACATTCGACACAACCTCGAAAGAAGAAATATCTTCCACCATCTCCTGCTTGAACACCACCACCTCCCCGCTGGACCCCTGTCCTGCCGACTGGATAAAGAAAACCAAAGAAGACCTGAGTACACCATTAACCCATATCGTAAACGAATCCTTTACCCAAGGACACATGCCAGATGCCCTTAAGACCACAATCATTCGACGAACCCTAAAAAAGCACAACCTAGATCCCCTAGACCCCGCCTCTTACAGACCAGTAGCGAGCCTCCCACTCACCGCAAAGATAATCGAGAAGATAGTCCAACGTCAGCTTCAAGAACACCTGGACGTCAACAACATACTGGACCTGCAGCAACACGGATTCCGACCATTACATGGGGTCGAGACACTCATGACCACACTGATGAACACCCTCATCATAGGAACCCAAGAGAAACACTCCGGATACATCCTAATTTTCCTGGATATATCAGCGGCCTTTGACACCATCTCCCATAACACCCTTCTCCACAGACTTCAAGCAATTGGGATCAAAGATACTGTACTCCGATGGTTCAGGTCCTATCTAACCAACCGACAGCAACTGATCCGCACCAAAACCTCAACCTCACCCCCATTCTAGCAACATCAAGGTGTACCTCAAGGATCCACATTATCAGCCATGCTTTTCAACATCTACCTCCGTCCACTCTGTTTAGTCATACGCACACACAACATCAACTTCCACATATACGCCGACGACATAATGCTCTACGCCTCAATTACAACCACAGACCCAAAAAACGACCAGCTATCAGCCTACTTCACCGACGTATCCAACTGGCTACAAGAGAACAACTTATCCATTAACATAAAGAAGACCGAAGCTCTTATAGTGACAAAAGACCCAGACTTCAAACCACCCACTCACCTCACCATGGGAACCACGCAAATTCAAATACAACCACACATAAGATATCTCGGAATTATCATTGACCAAGCCCTAACCCTTAAACAGCAAATCAACAAGACCACTGGAACTGTATTCCACAAGGCAAAAACGGTACAACGTGTCCGACCTCTCCTCGAACTGCAGGACTTCAGGACAGTAATGCAGGCTCTGACACTCCCTCATCTGGACTACTGCAACATAATCTACCATGGCCTACCTGCCACACAAACCAATCCCCTCCGAACTGCCTTAAACACCACGGCAAGAATAATTCACAATGCAAAGAAACGGGACCACATCACCCCAATTCTGAGAGACCTTCACATTCTCCCCATCGAAGCAAGAATCAAGTACAAAGCTCTTCTACTCACCCACAAAACCATCCACCAAACACAAGGCACCCCACTCCACACCCTACTACCTCGCCCAACCCACAGCAGAACAACCAGACAAACCTCCAACAGCTCCATTGCCGTCCCCCACAAAAGAACCAAAGCAACACAACGGACCTGCAGCAGAGCCTTTGAACTCTATGCCCCATCCCTCTGGAACTCTCTACCAAACCACATCAAGAACAAGGTGATCTCCCTTCATTCAAAAAGCAGCTAAAAACCATCCTATGCCAAGAACATCTCTGAATAGGAACCCCTATTCTCTTCAAGATCCTCAGACCAGTAACTGTCTACCTTGTCAGTCTCTATGTCCATCCTAAATCATTAATGTTGAGCCCCTGGTGATGGCCCCCCCCACACTTTTGATTCCCCCCCCCCCACCCCGTTATGTGTCCCACCGCTTTGACCCGGTGAAAAGCGGGATATAAATACAGATAGATAAATAAATAAATAAATACAGTCACATTCATTCCATCCTAAAAATAGCGTCAATGAAATAAATAACGATGTAATAACATCGGGGCTGAACGCAGCCGGAGCAGTTCCCAAGATGACACCTGCAAATACAATAACAAAAGGTGAAGAATCAAACTCAATGGCACCAGCCTAAAAGTTCAAAAAACGTATCTCTTAGCAGTAGTTTTGTAACCAGCCGGGTCCGCAGCCCTCAAAATAGACAGGAAGTTAACATATCAACGCGGGAAGTGAAGATATCAACAATCAGTGTAACAACTGAAGCTCGACAAAAGCTTTTGTTTCGCCATGAACCGGCTTCATCAGGAGCAACGTCATACAGAGATCAGCTTTCAATAATGGCTACTCAAAGCCTCCCGCCATCCCGACAGAGCGTGTGACGCACCTAATAACAAACCAACCACCAATCAAAAACGATACACAACAATGACATCATCTTAAAGCTACAAACACATACATCAGCCTCACCTAAACTATAGAACTGCACAGTGTCACTACCTTACAGCCGAATAAAGTCGCAAAGTACCAGAAAATCAAAAACAAAATCCAATACTCAACAAAAGCAGTATAAAAAATCAAAAAATCAATCAGAAAAATAATGTCCATTCTAAACGGTCATTCAAACCGTCAGGTTGTAAAGTCCGTAAATTAAAAATCCAACGCTGTTCCTTCTGTAGAAGTACCTTCTTGCGATCTCCCCTCCGAATATCAGGAGGCACATATTCTATAACTGTGCAACGAAGATCTTCAAATGGCTTAATTCAACACAATGCTGTACTAACGGAGTATCAGTCCGTACCTTCCTGAGACTGTATTTGTGTTCGGCCAGCCTTGTCTTCAAAGGCCTTGTGGTTTTTCCTATATATAGTAACTGACACTCACACCAAATACCATAAACTACACATGCAGTATTGCAGGTCGTAGCTACAGACAGGCTCCGTACTTGCCGATGGTATTTTGCACAAATATGCATACTCATAATACCACAGTATGAGCAACACTGACAGGCTGAATGACCTTGTACAGATGATGAAAGAGCAGTTTCACGTCATATAACCGCTGGGCATAAACGGTCTTTAAGATTGCGTCCACGACTATAAGCCATCCGTAACTCACAATTCGAAAGCTTAGGGTGCCGGTTGATGAGACTCCAATGTTTACGTATCATTGATGATATCCGATGAGACAAGCTAGAAAATGGAAAAACGCACGTTACAATAGGCGCTGAATGCTCAGTAGACGGTAAACGAATAGGATGGAGCAGCCAATCCCGATGATTATATTTCGCCCTCTTATAAGCCTTAGTCAAAACAGCAATAGGATAACCTCTATCCATAAATTTACTCATCATACGTGTAGCTTGAAATTTAAATTCTTCATCTGTAGAACAAATGCGCCGACACCTTAAAAGCTGCGAATACGGCAGGCTGCGCTTTAAATGAGGAGGATGAAAGCTGGAAAAATGTAACAAAGTATTTCGATCTGTAGGTTTAGAATACAGTGTAGTAACAAAATTACCCTGTTGTTTCAATATCTTCACGTTTATTTATTTTATTTATTTATATTCTCTTATATACCGCGCTATTCAGCATCAGTGCGGTTTACATTGAACAAACTGAAATTACATTGAACAGGGCATTATAACTTGGAGATAACTATTTTACAGGGAACATGGGCTATGGAGGGTTAAGTGGCTTGCCCAAGACCACAAGGAGCACCTGTGGGACTAGAAACCCCAGTCCTTCCGGCCAAGGTTGCTGTCCTCTAGTGGGATTTGAACCCCCGACCTTCCGGCCTGAAGTACCTTGCCCCAACCACTAGGCCACTCCTCCACTCCATCTAAAAAATGTATTTCACACACCTGAATATTGATATCAAATTTAATGGCATAGTGGCAAGCATTCAAATAGGCAAAAAAATCTTCTAAATGTGCTTTAGTACCTCGCCACAAAAGAAAAATGTCGTCAATATACCGGTACCACCGTAAAATGTACTGATTGTATGGAGAGGCATACACATACCAATCTTCATAGTCACTCATAAATAAATTGGCCAGTGACGGTGCAAACGTAGCACCCATCGCTGTGCCTGAAATCTGCTGAATAAAGGTATCTTGATAAAGAAAATAATTCTCTCTCAGCGCTATGGTGGCCAATGTTAATAACAAGGAAGTAGGCAGTCTCAGGAAGGTACGGACTGATACTCCGTTAGTACAGCATTGTGTTGAATTAAGCCATTTGTTTGAAGATCTTCGTTGCACAGTTATAGAATATGTGCCTCCTGATATTCGGAGGGGAGATCGCAAGAAGGTACTTCTACAGAAGGAACAGCGTTGGATTTTAAATTTAGGGACTTACAACCTGACGGTTTGAATGACCGTTTAGAATGGACATTATTTTTCTGATTGATTTTTTGATTTTTTATACTGCTTTTGTTGAGTATTGGATTTTGTTTTTGATTTTCTGGTACTTTGCGACTTTATTCGGTTGTAAGGTAGTGACACTGTGCAGTTCTATAGTTTAGGTGAGACTGATGTATGTGTTTGTAGCTTTAAGATGATGTCATTGTTGTGTATCATTTTTGATTGGTGGTTGGTTTGTGTTATTAGGCGCATCACACGCTCTGTCGGGATGGCGGGAGGCTTTGAGTAGCCATTATTGAAAGCTGATCTCTGTATGACGTTGCTCCTGATGAAGCCGGTTCACGGCGAAACAAAAGCTTTTGTCGAGCTTCGGTTGTTACACTGATTGTTGATATCTTCACTTCCCGCGTTGATATGTTAACTTCCTGTGTTGGAGGTCAGGTTTGGCCTTGAAGAGCGTCTATTTTGAGGGCTGCGGACCCGGCTGGTTACAAAACTACTGCTAAGAGATACGTTTTTTGAACTTTTAGGCTGGTGCCATTGAGTTTGATTCTTCACCTTTTGTTATTGTATTTGCAGGTGTCATCTTGGGAACTGCTCCGGCTGCGTTCAGCCCCGATGTTATTACATCGTTATTTATTTCATTGACGCTATTTTTAGGATGGAATGAATGTGACTGTATTGATTGATTGTGTTGGGTGTATGTTTGCGATAGAGATATATATTATTGGCTATATGTTTATTGTAATGGGTCTGCTTATTGTTGGTCACTCCAGGCCAGGAAATCCCGAACCCTCATCTGCGGTGTGCTGCTTCGGCTGGCTGGAATCCAGGGGAATAAACACACACAGACCACACAGAAGGATAGTATGCAAGTTTATTCCAAAGGGTGGAGGGCTTGTCCGTATTTTATACATTCTTAGAAACATAGTCATATGTCATCCACCCATCTTCTGGGGGCCCACTATAGTTTATCAGTAACTAATGCAAAAACAAATCATCCTTGAGTAGAACAATCAGTTTAGCTTACACAGCACATTCCTTTTTCCATACCCACACCAGAATGTACAAAGGGCACACACATAGGATTCTGATTTCTATAGGATTCTAATTTCTCTTGTGCAGGCCTCTTGTATATGCACTTAAACTAAGCATTATTATTACAAAGGACACATATATAGGATTCTGATTTCCCTAACAATCCCCCCTTTGGGCCTGCATAGGCCCACTATAAGAACAGCCTAACAATCTACTACAAAATAACTAAACAGACATTATTAATGGAACATCTGTATGCGGCAGCTTAGGTACATCAGCCACCATAAAAGCAGGAGTATAGGAATACATAAGTGGTAGAGCTTTGTAGGGCCTTTCAACAACAGTCAAGAACAAATGAATATACAACAAAAAAGAACAAGAATTATAAAACCGCTCAATAGGGCAATAAGCAGCCCTTTGAGACCACCCAAAAAAAAAATACATCAGAGAGTAATCATGAGACTCTTCCCTGTAGTTGAAGAACAGTATAGAGCAGTATTAGACAGGCTAAAAACATTGATGCTAATTAGCATACTCTCCCTCTCTTTTTGGCATTTCAGCCGTTGGGACAGTTGCTGCTGTAAGTCTGAGACCTCCCGGGGGCATGGATAATAATGATGTAACGGGACACTATTAGCATTAACTTTTGTTGAAAGAACGGCAATATTATCTTACTTTTGTTCTATTAAACGCTCAAGTTATTTAGTAGGGATCTCTAGCGTTTTATAATAGACCATTTGAGACGTGTATACACGAAGGCTAAAAACAGAAACAATAAAACAATCCGTAGCATTAAAACTAGAGACAGTTTACAATGAGCAAGGGACCTAGTCATATCCCAAAGAGGGGCGAGTAACACCAATGTTATACAAGAAAGTAGAAAAAGAAACATGGGGCTGGGTGCAGTTTAAATTGTCAAGTACAGTAAACTTCTGCACTTCACACAGATTAGAAGGTACAGTAATGAGACATGTTGAGAGAAAAGCTCCAGTTTGTAGCGATCTGCGCACACAAAAAGTAAGGCAGTTTGGGCAAGTAGTATTGCCGTATTAACAGTTCCCGAAATGGACTGAAGGAGGCACCACATGAGTGGTAGGAGGAGTCAACACAGTCTTGTGCGTGATGGTCAGGAGGCTGGAACCGAAGATGTCAGTGGAGACGATACACGCTTGATTCTTGACGCATGGATCCACGAAGGGGAGGAGTCACACAGGATGGCTGACCATGTGATAGCGATCACTGTAGTTTGGAGGTCCGTAGAGCGGGTCTAAGGTACCGTGCTTTTGAGGTGCTCTGACCTGTCACCAACCTTGAAGGGATATATTGGTTCGGTACCTCTAGGCCGAAAGCTGCTTTTCTTCAGGAGTCTTCTCCTCTCCTCTCCAGTTGCTAGGGCCTTGGCTGCCCCGTCGTCAGCTACTTCTCATCCTGGTCCTGAAGCCTGATCTGTATATGGAGAATGTTTCCAGCGAGGGCAATAGCTTCAGGATCTTTTAGCCGCCACCTTCACTGTAATCGATGTTATCAGAAGAACTTGGAACTTGGACAGACTAGATAGGCCATGTGGTCTTTTTCTGTCGTCATATTTCTATGTTTCTATGTTGTAGTTGTTGTTATGGAAGGACAGACTAGATAGGCCATGTGGTCTTTTTCTGTCGTCATATTTCTATGTTTCTATGTTGTAGTTGTTGTTATGGAAGGACAGACTAGATAGGCCATGTGGTCTTTTTCTGTCGTCATATTTCTATGTTTCTATGTTTCATACTGGAAAAGGGGCTTGTACTATGTGCTGATGGTATGTCTTTACCAAAATCCAGTCTCCGGATTGAAAGAAAAGAGCTGAGTCATCCCGTAGAAAGGACTGGACCTGCTGAGCATATCTGTGGAGGGAAGAGAGTTGCCTCTGCTGCTAGGAAATACAAGAGATCAAATGTGAGGCTGAGGAGTATAAAAGGTAAGCAGTCTTCCATATAACAGTTCAAAGGGAGAAAAAGTTCAATCTACTCCCTTAGGGCAATTTGTTTGGTTGTTTGTTTATTGAACAGAGTCAAAGGCAAGACAGTTTAGTGTCTTTACAAAGTTTTTTTTTTAAAGATTTCGGAGGTTCCCCCCTTCGTGGGTTGCTGTTTGCACACAACAGCCAATCCTAAGCAACTCAATTTAACTACTACATTTTTGACAAGATGCCCACTGTAACACCGAAGATATGCCCTATACCTTTAAGACACAAAAAGCTGAGGAGTTCGGCACAGATTCTGACAGGAAGGGAGATAAAAAGCTTCACAGTTGCTATAGGCAACCAGAGCAGGCTGAGACACGAGGCCTGAAGGCACGCCCAGCCAACAAACACTCCCCAAACAATGAAGGGAATAGTTTGCACATGTGCAGGAAAACGCCCCTAACTCTGTATAAGAAACGTGGTAGGCAAGCAGAGTTAGACCTAGTCCGAGAGAGAGACCGAGAGAGAGACACAGACACAGAAACAGGCAGGGATCGGGAGGATCCAGGAAGAGAGGCTGAGTTTGACTCCTGTATGAATTCTGACGGTGGTTTTGAAGATTCAGAATTGGAAAGTGATTTGGAAACTTGGCAGGTCAGAGAAAACCTGAAGCCCTCCAATAGAAGGTCAGCATACTCTCAGCCTAACCCTGTTTCCCGTGAGGTCTGGAATAGAAAGCCAAGCAGGGCTTGGAAGAAGAAAGAAAGAAAGCCATTTATCAGCCGAAGGGTTAACTATAGAAAACCCTCTCCTGTGACGCAGGAGGAATTTCCCAGAGACAGAAGTCAGTGGGGAGAACGTAGAGCAGCTGGTAAGAGACTCTTTGTTAATGAAAGCCAGAACGGTTTAAAGTATTCACACCCTTGGGGAAAGGACAGTGAAGTAATTGAGGATGTATGCATGAATGAAGAAAATGATTGTTTGCATTTAAAACCTGGCAGAAAGCTGCCAAGAGAAAAACCCAGTAAAAGCAGAACAAAGCAGTTGTATCAAGTACCTGATATTTACTTACCTTACTGTGGAGAGAGTGGTGAGGAGAAGCCAGTAACTGGCTGGAGAAAGTTCCAGACTCTCTGCCATAAAGAAGACGAAGTATTTGAGGAGCCTATGTGCACGGATAAAAGTGAGTGTTTGTCTTATGGGGAAGACGTGGACTGCTCCTTATTAACCACTGATGAGACTTCCCTACGCTAATAGCAGATAAGTCTGCCTTAGAAGATAAGCGTGCACAGAGGGAACTGCCCAGGTTATTACCTGATTTTCTGTTCTGTTTTGTTATTTGGTTTTGTTCAAGCAAGAAGCTGTATTTTTCATTTCACCATTTGTTTATGCCAGAAGCATGGCTGCCTTTTAGTTTGGAGTTTTGTATTACTTTGAGAATCCAGCAAACCCCGGGAGGGGAATAAATCCTTGTTTAAACCTGACCACTCCGTCTCAACTACACTTTCTTTCATAGAAGGGTCAGGGCCAGCGGTGTGCCTAGCTAACCAACACTAGTTTAGCCACTGCTGGTGACATTAAATGGCGTAGCACGTTGGATTTTTGAAAAAAATACTACTACCCAAAGTTTTCCTAAGAGGATACAAATTGGCTGAAGAAGGAAAAAAAAAAACAGCAGCAAAGAGAATCCTGAAAAGAAGAAAATCCTGATACTGTGTGGACATCCACAAGCTGATCTGACGGAGGCGTGCAGAGAACCTTTCTCAAAATAAGATCCTACACCGTGCTGAGGTACAAGTGGCTGGGCACGGGTGGTGAGGATTGTGGAGAAAGGGGGACAGTGAGATACCTGGATAAAGGCAGATAGGGAGGAAAAATTATATTGTGTGCCGCACTTGGTGGGCCCTGTGTTTTTTCTCGCCCATACAGGTATACCTCAAGCGCCGAGATGGACCCACAGGACATGCTTCACTGGATGGAAGAACAGTGGAAAGCACAAAGTGAGCTTGCACGACAGGCCCAGGACAGGACTATGGCAGCACTGGCTGCGCAACAAAAGCCCCTCTTGGACTTGTTGACTACGCTACTGCAGCGGACATCTACTACTGAGGAGGAAGGTGTACCGGTACCAGCGGCGGTAGGAGTACAACATTATGGTGCATTGGCACTAGGACCTTTACAAAAAAATGATAACTTTGAAGACTACTCTGATGCATTTGAGAGAATCGCTGAGGCGGCTAAATGGCCACTAGACCAGTGGGCAGTTAGATTCGCCATGTCATTAACTGGAGAGGCATTGGCGGCCTACAAGGCGATGCCCGCGGGCCTAGCGTCCAATTACCCGGACGTAAAATTAGCAGTACAAGATAGGTTAGGTTTAACACCTACACATTATCGCCGTCTGTTTAGGGAGGCAAGGCTCTTGCCTAAGGAGACACCTAAAGCCTTAATGCAACAACTGAAAGGTTTGGCAGCAAAGTGGTTGGCTCCAGAGAAGGCCACAGTAGAATCCTTAATGGATGCTGTGCTTCTTGAGTAGTACTTTGAAGCTGTACCCCCGGAAGTAAAAGCTTTCTTGCTGTTACAAAAATGCAAGTCTACTAAGGAAGCAGCAGAAATGACTGAATGCTATTTTGAAGCTGAATTGGCCGGAGCTTCTAGGGATAGTATGTTGAGAGTAACCAGCATGGAAAGGATGCCTGGTGTAAAGAAAGCTTATACTTCTAAAGTCCCGAGAGAAAATGTAAACAGTTATAATAATGTGATAAAATGTTTTTACTGTGGGAAAAACGGTCATGTACGTAGGGACTGTAAAGAACATGTTGCCCTAATCTCAGGGGGAGAGAAAGACCCTGGGGGAGGATTTCTTATAGACGTCCGAGTGGAGGGTGTAAAGGCAGTCGCACTCCTTGATACAGGAGCCGACCAAAGTATGGTCTCCTCCAAGATGTGGCAGGCTATGTTGACTAATAATCCTTTGGTCTTATGCCAGATACCCCCTTCAGTGCGTGTGAAAGGTATGGATGGAACCTCATCTTATTATTCCTTGTATGATGTGATGGTAGAGGGACTAGGTAGAAAAGAAAAGGTACCTGTAGTGGTAATCCCGAACCTTCCCCGAGAGGTGGTGTTAGGCAGGGATTGGCCCTCCTTTCAAAAAGCCCTCAAGGAGAGGTTAGATGAAAGGGTAGGTCTAGTTTCCACCAGGTCCCGAAGTAAGGTCTCAGAGGCAGGGACAAGTCCAATATCAGAGCCAGATGAAGTGCCCCAGGATAAGGATATAAACCCAGAGCCAGAGCCCGACCAAGATGAGGAACCCCAGAATATACTTCCCTCTAATGACGAGTTAATAGACCTTCCCAAAAAGGTTAGGAAGGATAGGGCAAGGCGACGTCAGGAGAGAAGACAAAGGTCGCAGGGAAGAGCAGACCTGGAGGCCGGGGAGGGTTTACCTTGGGTGCCAGCAGAGCTGGTAAGGAAATTCCCTTCCTTCCCTAAAGAACAGCAGGGGGATCCCGCATTGAAAAGGGCATTCGAATATGCTCGGGAGGCCAGGACAATTTTGCCCAGGTTCTTTTTAGAAGGCGAACTATTATACAGGGAAAGCGCAGATCCCCGGACGGGTACTGTGCGCAAGCAGTTGGTGGTGCCAACTACTTTTAAGTCAGTAGTGTTGAGATTGGCGCACGACCACCCCGTCGGCAGCCATAAAGGTGTCCAAGGGACATTGGACCAGGTGCTGGCTCGCTTTTATTGGCCGGGGGTGTTTAAGGAAACAACCCGGTATTGTGAGTCATGTCCAGCATGCCAACGAGTTACAGCTGTCAGGCCAAAGCCAGTACCAATGGTTACACCACCCACCATTACAACCCCAGTGAGAAAGTTAGCCATGGATATTGTAGGCCCATTAATACGAACCCCAAGGGGCTTCCAATATATCCTGGTGATCATGGATCACGCGACCAGGTTTCCATGGGCAATACCCCTGCGCAATATTTCAGCAAGGACAATCTCAATAGAGCTCATAAAGCTGTTTTGTGAGATTGGGTTTCCTCAGGAGATCCTAACGGATCAAGGAACCAATTTCACGTCGAAACACTTGGCCATGCTTTGGGACGCCTTTGGGATAAAACATATCCGCACTTCAGCGTACCACCCCCAGTCCAACGGGCTGGTGGAACGCATGAATCAGTCCCTAAAGCAGATGTTAAGGCGGAGCTTAGGAGGTAATATGGTAGAATGGGAAAATGTCCTCCCATTCGTCTTATACGCCTGTAGGGAACGCGTACAGACATCGTTGGGGGCATCACCCTACGAACTGTTATTTGGTAGGACCCCGAGGGGGATTTTAGATATCCTTCGGGAGCAGTGGGTTGCACCAGATGAGACAGAAGTAGGGGTACCCCAATTCTTGAAAGACCTCAGGAACCGTTTAGAACGGACTTTTCGAGTGTCTATGGATAATCTGCAGGCCAGCCAACGCCGGCAGAAAAGATACTATGACCGGGGAACTAGAACCAGGAAGTTATCCATAGGGGATAGAGTTGTAATACAGGTAGCGAACGCTGGTCCAAAGTTCGAGGCCAGATGGAAAGGCCCGACCACCATAGTTGATCAGGTAGGTCCTGTGTCCTACAGGGTGGAACACGAAAATGGGCGCCACCAGATATACCATTTAAACCTGCTGAAGCCTTGGCGGGACAGATCAGCAGAAGTAAGATTAGTACAGGTAGTGAGCGAAAGGTTCCGCTCAGATAGAATTACGCGCTGTCCGACGAGGACGTCAGCAGCTCGTAATGTCTTAAGAAGGGGGATGTGTAACACCGAAGATATGCTCTATACCTTTAAGACACAAAAAGCTGAGGAGTTCGGCACAGATTCTGACAGGAAGGGAGATAAAAAGCTTCACAGTTGCTATAGGCAACCAGAGCAGGCTGAGACACGAGGCCTGAAGGCACGCCCAGCCAACAAACACTCCCCAAACAATGAAGGGAATAGTTTGCACATGTGCAGGAAAACGCCCCTAACTCTGTATAAGAAACGTGGTAGGCAAGCAGAGTTAGACCTAGTTCGAGAGAGAGACAGAGAGAGAGACACAGACACAGAAACAGGCAGGGATCGGGAGGATCCAGAAAGAGAGGCTGAGTTTGACTCCTGTATGAATTCTGACGGTGGTTTTGAAGATTCAGAATTGGAAAGTGATTTGGAAACTTGGCAGGTCAGAGAAAACCTGAAGCCCTCCAATAGAAGGTCAGCATACTCTCAGCCTAACCCTGTTTCCCGTGAGGTCTGGAATAGAAAGCCAAGCAGGGCTTGGAAGAAAGAAAGAAAGCCATTTATCAGCCGAAGGGTTAACTATAGAAAACCCTCTCCTGTGACGCAGGAGGAATTTCCCAGAGACAGAAGTCAGTGGGGAGAACGTAGAGCAGCTGGTAAGAGACTCTTTGTTAATGAAAGCCAGAACGGTTTAAAGTATTCACACCCTTGGGGAAAGGACAGTGAAGTAATTGAGGATGCATGCATGAATGAAGAAAATGATTGTTTGCATTTAAAACCTGGCAGAAAGCTGCCAAGAGAAAAACCAAGTAAAAGCAGAACAAAGCAGTTGTATCAAGTACCTGATATTTACTTACCTTACTGTGGAGAGAGTGGTGAGGAGAAGCCAGTAACTGGCTGGAGAAAGTTCCAGACTCTCTGCCATAAAGAAGACGAGGTATTTGAGGAGCCTATGTGCACGGATCAAAGTGAGTGTTTGTCTTATGGGGAAGACATGGACTGCTCCTTATTAACCACTGATGAGACTTCCCTACGCTAATAGCAGATAAGTCTGCCTTAGAAGATAAGCGTGCACAGAGGGAACTGCCCAGGTTATTACCTGATTTTCTGTTCTGTTTTGTTATTTGGTTTTGTTCAAGCAAGAAGCTGTATTTTTCATTTCACCATTTGTTTATGCCAGAAGCATGGCTGCCTTTTAGTTTGGAGTTTTGTATTACTTTGAGAATCCAGCAAACCCCGGGAGGGGAATAAATCCTTGTTTAAACCTGACCACTCCGTCTCAACTACACTTTCTTTCATAGAAGGGTCAGGGCCAGCAGTGTGCCTAGCTAACCAACACTAGTTTAGCCACTGCTGGTGACACCACACTTCCTCAAATTTTTTTCACAATTTTAGAATTATACCAATTTGTAAAAATTTGTGTAAGTAACTTTCCTCCTTTAGCTTCATGTGTCGGGCCAGGACACATAGAGGCAAAAAGGGATAAAAGCATCTGAAAAGCACCACGTGGCCAGTGTGGGTCTCCCAAAAGCTCATTAGGATGAAAAGTGCACTCAGCCTATCTCCAAGTATCTATTTCCAATTATTGGGTATATCTCTGGGCTAGATAACTTTCAAAATTGGAGTTAATGGGGATGGCATAATCAAATATTGTAAAGTATTCATTGTCAGTTTTCTTTCTAGGTGGATACATCGGATACATCATTTCACACTTCAATTTACCCTCACCATTTTATAATGTTAATCTGAGTTCTCTTTTCCAACATGAATATTCCATCACACTCCTCTCAACACCACTTTTTTCCACTTACATCATTCCATCAAACTACATGCATAGGTCCTTCTGTCTTTTTTATACCATACTAGTGTATCCTTATTTGGCAAGGCTGCTAAGAACATCAAACAATTGTTAGAAACTTAGTATTTTTGTAAACAAAAGGTATATATAAAATATAAATGTAGATCCTTTTAACAATATGAGCAAATAGTGCTCATTCTAATTAGCAACTGCCTAAACAAAATATAGGTAAAGTCCTTACAATATAGACTAGTGCTTCACGGCATTTTATAACATCAATCCCAATAGGAAGGAGTATGGCTTCTAACAGAACAGCCACATAATCTCTCAGGTGTGACTAAAGTCTATCTTATACCTGGTTCTCAGTGAGAGTGCTGTGGAAACTTAAAAATATTTGAGGACTGATCTTATAATCGCAGTGCCCACAAGGATCTGTGGAGGTTACTCACTAATCATGGTGTTTAAGAGATCCTTTTGATATGAGAGGCCTAAGAAGGTTCAAGGCATTTGTGGTTGGGCCGCAGGGCGATGTTTCCTCGGGTTCTTCTTGGCCTATTCCCCCCTGCCTAGTCATGTCTCTTCAGAGGCATAAATATGCAAGGTTCATGTTCTTCAGGCCTTGTGGGTCCTCGAGAAGTCTTAAAGCAGTCAGAATTCCGGTGGCCCAGATCATCACACTCGGAGCAGCACGTTTATTGCCTTTTCCAAGGCTGTAGCCTCACCTTCTGTCTCTCTCTCTCTCGGTTATCTTTTTTATTATTTTTTTTTTCAAACCTCTCCTAGATCGTTGCTAACAATTAAAATTTTGTTTATCCAATCAACTCAAGTTAATGTTATTGTTTTATTTGTCTACTAACTTTACAAATATTCTCATATTTCCTGGGAACTAAGTTTCATCTTTCCACTAAATAAGATCTATATGCTTGGGAACAGAGCAATTTCAGATCAGCCTCTTTCCAAAATTCTATAATTTCGGTGTATACTGAACCTCTACATAATGTACTGCTAGAAATATTTTTGGTAACATAAAATGCAAATGTGTAAACTAAAGAAAAATTAATATCTCACAGTGCTGCAACATATATCTGTTTTCTCTGCAACATATATCTATTTTTTCTCAGGAACTGTACTAAACTGAAATAAAAACTTAGAACAAGGTACACTTTTTCGCTGGACACTAACACATAAAATTCAAATACAGAAAAACAGATAAATTTATCCTAAAATCCAATATTGTAATAAGTCAAATCAGAAAGATCAATATAGCCAGCACCCAGGGTGCTACTCTCCTGTTCGTCAGCCATCCACACCAAGCTTAACAATGCAAAGTAATTAACTTAAAATCTTACAGTTCAGGAAACAGACATTCAAATAACATGAAACTGCAAAGAGGTGAATTCAAAATCATGCTTTGTCACATTTAAATTAAAACCTTATACATAATACTTGAGACTGGTATCAAACTGATCTGAAACAATGAAATTATGTTAAAGCAATCTACTTAGAGTAACAGTTCAACCTTGATGTTATCTCAAACACAACAAAGTAAACAGCAAGTCTGTCTTGAGTCCAAATTCCTTCAGGCAAATGCAGATAGCTGAACAAGAGAGAAAAAAGTCCTAAATACTGAGTTTAAAAAGAAAAAAGTTGCTTGAGAATTGTCACTAATTGTGATTGCTATTAAATTCCTATAGTTACAACTCTATGTGTTTCTATAATATATGAACAATAATTATGACCTCTGAGGTGCTTGCCACAAAATATAAAAATCATTGTATATAAAAATCATTGTTTGTTTTTTTTACTCTTTAAGTTTACTCAATAGCATACACAAACAAAGACCAAACACATAACATAACCTTATTCACTCAGGATTCAAATCATTTTTTCAAGTTGCAGTTTTTTAATTACTGGCTCAGGATGCCCCATTGTCCTGACAGGGTTCCCAACCCCTACTTTGAAGGTTAAAGAAAAACAATCCAAAACCATTTGTGCCTTCTGTAGCCCACGGGAGGGGCTGCCCCCTTTCCCTCTCTCTTCTTCGTTCTCTTTTCATGTTTTTTTAGTTTCTGGTTTCCCTGTAGGGGGAAAGGATAGCCCCAACCTAAATTTTTTCTCTTCAGGACACCCTAAATCCTTTCATTCCCAAGAAATGCAGCAGATTATGAATGGCTTCTATCACAACTGGTTTCTCCTGCCCCAACTTTGAAGATCATCTACATAGTGCCTAGAGAGCAGACTCAAACATATACCTCAAATCTACAATACTAAACCATTTGTGTTCATGCAAAATTTAGCTCAATATTTTTAACCAAAAGCATAAATATACAAATCAGGGGGTTTCTTTTTGAAATAAGGTTTTCAAAGGAAAGTATCCGTTGCTAGATCTGGACAATCTTATTCAGATTCCTTAAATCCTGCACCAAACAGCAATAAAGAAAAAACAATATTTACTGGAAACAAAACATATTTTTTTTTCAGCTTGTTGGGAAGGACACTAAGGAGTTACTTATTTGGGAAACTTCTGTTTCAGTTCTTATTTAAACAAGAGACAAATCAAAGCTTACAAGTGCTTTCTTAAGAAATTTCACCCTGCATAATGAACTAGACCCTCGGGGTATTTGGAGCGCACCCCACTCCCCGAATTCCTCCACTATTTACATTATACATCTCACTCACACACAATCAGTCTCAGTTCCCAATAGAATATAGAAACCACCAAGGTAGATACCAAAGTCCCACTTTTCCTTACCTCGGTCTGTGCACAAAATTTACTTAGTTGCTGCAGTGCCTGTCACAATCCGATTCACAATACCTCTAGTCACCTAGGATCATTACCAGCTAGCAAAGAGACCTCTCCGCAGAAAAGGAGGTGAGACTGTTGAAATCAACAGGACGCGTCTTCGCACCTCCACTCAGCAGGAGTCACTCCACCGTGGGAAAATCCCAGCGAGCCCCAGCTGTTATTTACACCTTTACCTGTGGCCAATTCACCTTTAGCCAAGCTGGCCAATGAGACTCTGAGAGGGATATTGTGAAGGAGATTAAGAGCTCTTTTAGTATTTCATTATTCAGTACATTGCTATAGCAATGGGTGTCTAAATACAGACACACCCTTTTACATATCTCAGTGACAGTTATACCGTTGTTGAGTACAAAAGTAATTTTCTTTCTATTTAGCTTGTCTTGGCAATAAATAGACACTCTGCAAACAAATAATAATTTACGTTTTAGTATGCTGTTTAACTGTAAGTTTCTGTTCTGTCTGCCTGTCCGTAACCTTTGAACACAAAGAACAGAAAGGGAGGGGGAGGGAAAAGCAAAGCAGTGGAAGAATAAACAAACAGCACTTGTCACTTACATTCCAGGGACACGGAGTCATCAGTTCTAGAGAAGGGGGGGTGGGTGGGTGTCGTATAGGCACAGAGATAAGCATGCTAACAGACTTATTCAGCAGAATCCTGTAACTTACACTGACAATTTATGTAGAATGGCTGTTTTTTAGCTGCAGTTTTAAAACTTATCACAACATATAGCAGAACATACATTCACGCGGATTCTGGAGTGGTCCCCTCACCTTGGGACCCCCCCATCCTCTAATTAATTCACAACAAACGCACGGCTGGCCAGACACACAAGCACACAGCCTTCACAGCAGCCGCAGATGAGAAAGAAAAGAAATATAGCTTTCCCACCGATTCCCACCCAGGGAACAGGAAAGTCTTAATTACTATTTAACCATTTAACCATGCTACCAAAGCAATAGGGACACTCCCAACCAAAGGGAGAATACCAGTTCTAATTTAAACCGTGCTACCAAAGCACAGGGATCCCTGGCCAGCGGGAGAATCCCACTTCTGACACCAAATGTAATGGGTCTGCTTATTGTTGGTCACTCCAGGCCAGGAAATCCTGAACCCTCATCTGCGGTGTGCTGCTTCAGCTGGCTGGAATCCAGGGGAATAAACACACACAGACCACACAGAAGGACAGTATGCAAGTTTATTCCAAAGGGTGGAGGGCTTGTCCGTATTTTATACATTCTTAGAAACATAGTCATACGTCATCCACCCATCTTCTGGGGGCCCACTATAGTTTATCAGTAACTAATGCAAAAACAAGTCATCCTTGAGTAGAACAATCAGTTTAGCTTACACAGCACATTCCTTTTTCCATGCCCACCAGAATGTACAAAGGGCACACACATAGGATTCTGATTTCTATAGGATTCTAATTTCTCTTGTGCAGGCCTCTTGTATATGCACTTAAACTAAGCATTATTATTACAAAGGACACATATATAGGATTCTGATTTCCCTAACATTTATAAGTCTTTAAAGATTTTTCCCAGAGTGAAAATTGTGTTTGTATTTGATACTGTTAAAGGTTTTTGGTATATTTGGTTGAGGAGGTTTAGGGAGGCTGTGACCGGTGATGTGAGCGTCTATCAACACCCTATGGTGATTTTTCACTAAGTGTGGGGTTGTGCTGTCTGAGGTCATTTATGCCTGGAAATGAATTTTTGGTATAGGTTGTGATTGTGTAATATTTGTGTTTATTATTAGGAGCAGTTTTTTCAATATTGTGGTTACACTCCAGACTTAGCCAAAATAAAAAAAGAGCTCAGAAAAATAGAAAGCAAATGGAGATTGGAGGTCTGAGGTCTTTTTCAAACACTTTACATGTCCAAACTTAGCACCTATAAAGATGCAATAAATAATGCTAAGAGAAACTACCACACAAAAGTCCTAAATAAAGCAATCAACCGCCTGAGAACTGTTCGAAATCGTTAAATCAATAACTAAAATCCCATATGATAACTCAAATAAAATATTGATACAACCTCAAATCCTAGCAGACTACTACGCTAACAAGCTAAATCCCAAGAACAATGTAGACCCACCCTGCTTAACAATATTCACAGACAATACCTTTGAATGGCAGTCTTTCAGCACCATTTACACAAGACAAATTATAGACATAATCTCAAAACTCAACACTACCACCTCCCTTCTAGATCCTTGCACTGTCGCATGGATCAGAGCAATGAAAAATGAAATAGCCCCATACCTACTCAACATTGTCAACCAATCCCTACAACAGGGAACAATGCCAAATGCGCTCAAGCTCTCCACTATTCACCCCATCCTAAAGAATAAAAACCTCAACAAAGATGAACCATCTTTTTATAGACCTATTGCCAGCATCCCCTTTGTGGCCAAAATCACTGAAAAAGCACTTCAACTACAGCTCCAAGATTTTATCAACTTACATGCCCCATTAGACGATCAAAAGTACGGATTCCGACCATTCCATGGCATCAAAAACACTTCTCCTTGCATTACTAGACAACCTAATAAAGGGAATGGATAACACTAAACAGGTTCTGGACATCACAGCAGCTTTTGACAACATAAATCATAAATCCCTCCTCTCTAGACTCGACTACATTGGCGTAAAAGTTCAAATTCTAATGTGGAACCTTGCATCGTGGAACCATAGTTTGGGTTGTTCTTTCCTAGGTGCATAACTTTGCACTTGTCCACATTAAATTTCATCTGCCATTTGGATGCCCAGTATTCCAATTTATCAAGATCCTCTTGCAATTTTCCACAATCCTCATGAGTTTTAATAACTTTAAATAGTTTTGTGTCATCTGCAAATCTGATAACCTCACTCGTTATTCCCTTTTCCAGGTCATTTATGAATATGTCAAAAAGCAGCGGACCCAGCACAGATCCCTGGTGTACACCACTATTCACCTTTCTCCACTGGGAAAATTGGCCATTTAGCCCTACCCTCTGCTTTCTAACTTTTTCTTTTTAATATCTTTATTTAATTTTCAAACAATACACGCACACAAACAAAAATATAGCACACCACAACAAAATACAGAACCCCCGTCCCCTACCCTCCAAAGCTCACCGGGAACAACCGATCTATTCCAGAAATCCCTACAACCTACAGCCACTCCCTCAACATTTGAGAGCGCAGCGAGAGAAATGCACACACCTTATACATAAAGTTAATTATACAATGCTAGACCCCATTACAAAATCATTCAAATCCTCCCATTTAAGTGTGCTGGAGCCTCCAGGGGTATACCCCTTTCTGGGCAGTCACTCGTATTTACTATATAGGCAAACCTGGTTCCACCAAGCCTGCGGACTAACATCATATGTATGTTTCCAATTGGTCACAATTAAATATATCGCAATGCCTAACATAAAATCTAACAAGAAGAAACATTCTTTACGCAAAGACGGAATATCTGCCATTGAAAGAAAGCTAAGAATCTTCCAAGTAAGAGGGGTCCTAAACCCCAGGATTCTTTGTATCTGCTCCCATATCGCAGCCCAGAAGGCTTTTATGCATGAACAATCCAGCACCATGTGAGCGAGAGTCCCCCTCTCTCTTTGGCGAGACCAACATAGACTACTCATAGACTTATCCCACCTGCTAAGCCTTACTGGGGTGTAATAGGCCCTATGAGCAAAAAAATATAGGGTTTGCGTAATTGATGCAGCTTTGGCTACCCATACTTGTCTCGTCCAGAATTTATTCCATCTCAGTGGAGGAAGGGCAGCCCCAGCTTCCAGTTCCCACATCTGATATACACCCAACCTCTTGGGTTTCAGGCCCTGACCCAATAAGTTGTAAAAATAAGAGGCCCCCTCCCCCCCCCCCACCATTTTCTTGGCCATCTGGATAATACCAATGATTCCTCTGTCCCTTTTCAATGATTTAATGTCTATCTTTTTCTGTCGGATGCAGTGTATAAGCTGCACCCATTGAAAATACAATGTCCCCGGGAGACCATATTCTTGTTGCAGTCTGTCAAACTGCTTCCAACTGCCCTTTTCTACCAATTGACCAAGCGACCATACTCCCATGGAGTACCACTGACTCCAAGCAAATGCTTTTTTTTCTATCTTGAAAAGAGGATTATACCACAAAGGGAGAAGATCAGAAACTGCTGTATCCTCCTCGTCTTTTCCATTAGCCAATGTGCCAAAGGCCCTTTGCGTATCAGTTATTATTTTAGGGCACCCCCTACTTTCCGAAATTAACATGCTCAGGAGGAACTTCATTGGAAAAGGCGCCAACAAGGCCTCTTCTATTTCCAGCCAGACCGGTCTCTGCTCTGAACTATGCTCTAGCCAACTCGAACCCTGTTTGAGAAGGAACGCTGTATGATATATTTGAAAATCTGGAAATTTCACCCTCCCCCCCCCCCTCCCCAGCTCCTTATGCAATTTCAGCTTTCTGAGAGCTATTCTAGGTACTTTGTTATTCCACAAAAATTGTGCAAGCAACCTCTCTATGTGGTGATATATATGCCTCGGCAAATAGCAAGGCAACATTTCTAAAACATAGTTAATCCTTGGAACTATCATCATTTTTATAAATGCAAAGCTACGGGATCCTCAAAAGTTCTAGTCTGATTGTGGAGCGTGACACGCATTCTAGCCGGATACATCAGTCCAAAATTGCCTGCAGTTGCTGCAACCGAGGTCGCAGTGCCAGAAAACTTCTCCTTCGATCAACCGTGCTCTTTGCGAAATCAGGAAAGAAAAACAACCTGTGGCTCTCAAACTCCACCGGAGACCGGGAACATGCCACATCCATGATTGACGCCACCTGCTGATAATGAAGGATTCTCAGGATGATCAGCCTTGGCCTCTTACTGTTGGGTTGCAACTGTGAGGATACTCTGTGCACCCTATCAATCTCGAAGAGCATTTCAAAATTGAGTTTAAGAACCGCTGAGATCATCTTGTACAGAAAGACAACCATATCTTTCCCCTCTGCACCCTCTGGAACCCCAAAAATTCTAATGTTATTCCTGTGGGCCTGGTTATTCCCATCCTCCAACTCCTTCTGTAACATGCGTATTTGTCTGGCATGCTTGTCCACCTCAGGCAGCCGCTCTTCGTGCACCTTCGTGGTTTGTTCTAGCTTCTCCTGCCGGACAGAAAGCCTTTCCATGCTGCCCCTCAACGCCACTATCTCATCGTGCATCGATGCCAGGGACTCACCATTAGCTCTCACCATCTCCTTAGTCCCTTTAATCTTGTCCAGGATTTCTTGTAAGGCCTCCGGCTGATCACGAGCGGCCGCCATTTTGTGCGAGGAAAGGGGCTCAGTTTTGGAGCGTTTAGCGCTACAGTTTTCTGCCACGACGAATTCCAATCACTTGGGTTTAGGCCCAGACATTTCCCCCTTTCACGCCTCCAAGATCCGCCAACCTTTGTGGGAGTTAGCAGCATCAATCTTCCAGGATTCGCAATCAGCTCCTCCGGAGCTCCGCTCTAACCGTCCGTCCCGCTCGGCATCAGGCTCCGCCCCTGCTTTCTATCTTTTAACCAGTTTCTGATCCACAATAGTACACTGCCTCCTATCCTATGACTCTTTATTTTATTATTTATTTATTTATTTAACAATTCTTTTATACCGCGCTATTATAATCAGTGCGGTGTACATAGAACAAGAACATACTACAATGCATACAAGTAACATTGAGTTTTACATTGAACAGGGAACTTCAACAATAGGACAACCGGGGGAACTATGTACAGATTAACTTAATGGTATATACAGTAATATCAAACTCGATTGGATGTTACAATGTGGTTCACTAATAAGACTAGAGAGAAAGGTTGACCAACTAGCCCTTTTCAGGTTGTATTGAGGTGGTAGATTTGTTAGTGACTAGGTTGACTTCTGGGTAGCATTTTGTGAACAGGTGGTATTTCAATGCTTTTCTGAATAGGATTAGGTTATTTGATAGCACGGATTTCGTGAGGTAGTGCATTCCAGTTTAGAGGAGCAAATAAGGAGAAGGCCCTGTTGGAGGTGGCCTTAGTACACTTCGTTATTATCTTCGGGACAATTAAGGTGTTCATTGATGTGGTTCTCCTTTTTCTGTTTTCCAGGGTGCCATGGATGAGCTTGCTGATTGGCGTAGGGGGGTAGTTATTTAGTGCCTTGAAAGTAAGGACTAAAGACTTATACTGGATTCTGGCATGTAATGGTAACCAATGCAGTTCTTTCATGATGGGTGTTATATGGTCAGATCTTGATGAGCCGGAGAGGACTCTGGCGGCTGTATTCATGGCTAGGCGGAGCGGGTTTAAAGTTGATTGAGGGAGGCCATGTAGGATGATGTTGGCAAAATCCAGGTGTGGGAGGACTAATGCTTGGAAGGTTGTTCGGAAGTCTGTGGGATCTAGTAGGGAGCGGAGGTGACGTAGCGATTTGATCTTATAATATACATTTTTTGTGATGTTCTTGACATGAGTTGTCATATCTAAGTGCTGATCCAATGTGATGCCGAGGTAACGGATGGTAGCTTTTGATTTCAACTCTATGTTGTTGACGAGTAGTGATGGAGGCGGTAGTTTTGCCAAAAGTCTCTGATGAGGGACCTTGTCAAAGGCTTTCTGAAAGTCCAAATACACTATATCAACCGACTCACCTTTGTCTACCTGTTTATTCACACCTTCAAAAAAACTTAACAGATTAGTAAGACAAGATCTTCCTTAGCTAAAGCCATGTTGGCTGTCTCCCATTAAGCCATGACTATCTACATGTTCAGCAATTTTGTTCTTTATGATGGTTTCTACCATTTTTCCCGGTACTGATGTCAGGCTCACCGGTCTGTAGTTTCCCGGATCACCCCTTGAACCCTTTTTAAAAATTGGCGTTACGTTTGCCATCTTCCAATCTTCAGGTATTACAGATGATTTTAATGATAGTTCACAGATTACTAATAGCAGGTCTGCAATTCACATTTCAGTTCTTTCAACACCCTTGGATGTATATCATCCGGCCCAGGTGATTTGCTACTCTTCAGTTTATCCAATAGTTGTAATACATCTTCCTGATGTATCGATATTTCCTTCAATTCTTCCGCACCTTTAAATACCACTTCAGTCATGGGTAACATCCCTACATCTCACTCAGTAAAGACCGAAGCAAAGAATTCATTCAGTCTCTCTGCTATCGCCTTGTCGCCTCTTAGTGCCCCTTTAGCCCCTCTATCATCTAATGGACCAACTGACTCTCTCATAGGTTTTTTGCTACGAATGTACTTGAAAAAGTCTTTATTACGCGTTTTTGCTTCCGCAGCAAGCTTCTTCTCAAATTCTCCTTTTGCCTGCCTTATCAATGCCTTGCATTTAACTTGCCAGTGCTTGTGCTGTTTCCAGGTTTCGTCTTTTGGCTCTTTTTTCCATTTCCTGAAAGATGCTTTTTTGGCAACAGCCTCTCTGACCTCACCTTTAAACCATGCTGGCAGTTTTTTGGACTTCTTTCCACTTTTCTTAAAGTGTGGAATACAGCTGGTCTAGGCTTCTGAGATCGTATTTTTCAACAACACCCAAGCTTGATGTAAGTCTTTAACCTTTGCAACTGCTCCTTTTAGTTTTTTTCTTAACTGTTTTCCTCATTTTATCATAGTATCCCTTTCAAAAGTTAAAAGATAGTACTGTGGATTTCCTTGCTATCCCTCCTCTCATTTGGTTTGCAGCTTCTCGTGCTGTGAGGGCTTGCGTGCATCAGTGATGCTGAGAGCTAAACTATCGGTAGTTTAACTACTGGCAGGGTCTCCCAAGATGGACAGGTCTCAGCTGAGGTGCCAGACCAAGACAAACCACCCATCTGGGCAGCAGCAGAATGGGATAGTGTTGACGGCAGAGGATCACATTTTTGTGACAACGGCAACAACACCAAACTTAAACTGCGCGGAAGAAAGGCCCGGCAATCTACTTCTGTATCTTGCCATGAAAACCCAATGGATAGTTACAACAAAACAAATTGTGCTATGGTGCTGGAAGATGAGACCCCCAGGTTGGAAGGCACTCAACTAGCTACTGGGGAAGAGCTGAAGACTTTCCAGAGTAAAGCCAGCATTTATGATGTGGTTGGATCAAAGCCCTAGGGACGTCTGACTGCTGATGTAGCTGCGCATGAAATGAGAGTCAGAAGCTGTAAAGATGTCTTACACACTGGAACATACGAAGCATGAACCAAGGGAAGTTGGAGGTGGTCAAGAATGAAATGGAACGTGTACAACTTGATCTGTTGGGTGTCAACGAACTGAAATGGACTGGCATCGGGCACTTTGCATCAGATGATCACATGGTCTACTATGCTGGAAATGAAAGACAAAGAAGAAATGGTGTTGCATTTATAATAAAGAAGAAACTTGCAAGAACTGTAATGAAATACAATGCAGTCAGCGAACGCTTAATCTCTATTCGTCTACGAGGATTGCCTATCAACACAACTATAATTCAAGTATATGCCCCAACAACAGCTGCAGAAGAGAATGAAACTGAAGAGTTCTATGAACAAGTACAAGCTGAAATTGACAGAACATGCAAACAGGATAGCCTGATAGTCATGGATGACTGGAACCAAAAGTTGGCAACAAAGAAGAAGGCAAAGTAGTTGGAAAATATGGACTTGGCAACAGAAATGAAGCTGGAGAAAGACTGATAGAATTCTGCAAGACCAATGATATATTCATCTCAAACACCTTCTTCCAGCAACACAAGCGGCGACTGTACACATGGACTTCACCCAATGGATTGTATAAAAATCAAATTGACTACATCTGGAGTGGAGGAGTGGCCTAATGGTTGGGGCAAGCTACTTCAGGCCGGAAGGTTGGGGGTTCAAATCCCACTAGAGGTCAGCAACCTTGGGCCGGAAGGACTGGGGATTCTAGTCTCACAGGTGCTCCTTGTGGTCTTGGGCAAGCCACTTAACCCTCCATAGCCCATGTTCCCTGTAAAATAGTTATCTCCAAGTTATAATGCCCTGTTCAATGTAATTTCAGTTTGTTCAATGTAAACCGCACTGATGCAGAATAGCGCGGTATATAAGAGAATATAAATAAATAAAATAAATCTGTGGAAGTCAACAATGGAAAAGTTCTATAACATCAACAAAGAGAAAACCTCGATCTGACTGTGATACAGATCATCAACTACTAGTATGCAAACTCAAGCTAAAGTTGAAAAAAGAGCAAACCACTCATGAATGCAGCAAAATATGACCTTGAGAATATACCACTGGAATTTAAAGACTGCCTGCAAAATCGATTTGCTGCTTTAGATACAAATGACAGAGCTCCGGAAGAGTTATGGAATGACATCAAGAAGGTTGTGTTGGAAGAAAGCGAGAAGTCTCTACAAAAGGTGAAAAAGCAAAAATGGCCAAAATGGATGACGGAAGAAACTCTGAAAATTGCCCAGAAACGCAGAGAAGCTAAAGCCAGAGGAGAAAGAAAGACAATCGCAGAACTAAACAGAGATTTCCAACGTGCAGCAAGACAGGACAAGGAAAAGTACTACAATGACACTTGCAAGGAAATAGAAGCAGAAACTATTAGAGGAAGAACAAGATCAGCTTTCCTAAAGCTACGAGAGTTAAAGAAAAGGTTCCAGCCTCGAATTGGAATGTTACAAGATGCTCAAGGTTCTATGTTGAATGATGCTGAGAAGATCAAGAAAAGGTGGAAGGAATATACAGAGTTTTTATATGATAAAGATCAAGTGGACCAACAGCCGTTTCAACCTGTACCTTATGATCGGGAACCATTGGTGATGAAAGAAGAAGTTGAAGCAGCATTGAAAGCCTTATCAAAGAACAAAGCACCAGGCATTGATAACATTCCTATAGAAGTATTGCAGCAATCTGATGCAGCTGTTACCATACTTACAAGGCTCTGCCAAGAAATATGGAAGACAACATTATGGCCAACTGACTGGAAAAGATCTGTGTTCATACCAATACTAAAGAAAGGTGATCCAAATGACTGTGGAAATTATCGAACAATCGCTCTGATCCCACATGCCAGCAAGATTATTCAAAAGAGACTACAACCATACCTGGAACAAGAACTACCTGAAGTGCAAGCAGGGTTCAGGAAAGGGCGAGGAATGAGAGACATCATTGCGGATGTGAGATGGACCATTGAAAAGACTAAAGAATACCAAAAAGATATCTATTTGTGCTTTATCGACTATAGCAAGGCTTTTGACTGTGTAAACCATGAGAAACTCTGGGCCACACATTTGGGACCAACACAGAGGATCTCTAAAAAGAAGAGTAACACACATTAGGGCTACTTTATTCTTTTTTGGAACCTCTCTGCTTTTGGTAGTATCCTTCAAGGATACATTCTTCCGAACCATGCACTCTTGTGTGACTGTCTGCTTTCCCCTATTATCTAGTTTATAAGCTGCTCTATCTCCTTTTTAAAGGTTAATGCCAGCAGCCTGGTTCCATCCCGGTTAAGGTGAAGCCCATCCCTTCGGAAGAGCCCCTCCTTTCCCCAGAATGTTCCCCAGTTCCTAACAAATCCAAAACCCTCATCCTTGCACCATCGTCTCATCCATGCATTGAGACTCCAGAGCTCTGCCTGCCTTTTGGGTCCTGTTCGTGGAACGGGAAGCATTTTGGAGAACGCTACCCTGGAAGTTCTGGATTTCAACTTCCTACCTAAAAGCCTAAATTTAGCCTCCAGAACCTCCCTACCACATTTTCCTATGTCATTGGTACCAACATGTACCAAGACTGCAGACTTCTCCCCAGCACTATCTTAGACCTTATCTAGGTGGTGCATGAGGTCCGCTACCTTCGCACCAGGCAGGCATGTTACCAGGCCATCCTCACGTCCACCAGCCACCAAGCTATCTACATGCCTAATGATCGAATCACGAACTATAATGGCTGTCCTAACCCTTCCCTCATGGGCACATGGCCCTGGAGAAACCTCCTAGGTGTGAGAGGGTTTTACATCACCTGGAGGACTGGTCCTAGTTACAGGATCACTTCCTGCCACACCAGGGTGATGCTCTCCTGTCACGTGACTTTTCTCCTCCGTGGCAACAGGGATGCTGCCAGACTGGAGGTGGGACTTGACTATATCCCTGTAGGTCTCGTCTATGTACCTCTCTGTCTTTCTTATGACTTCCAAGTCTGCTACTCTAGCCTCCAGAGATCAGACTCGTTCCCTGAGAGCAAAGAGTTCCTTGCACTTAGTGCACATGTAAGACCTCTCACCAACTGGGAGAAAATCATACATGTGACACTCAATGCAATGGACTGGAAAGCCCCCATCTTGCTGCTGGACTGCTGTCTGCATCTTAGTTTTAAGCTTGTGTTTAGATCTTTAAGTTCTTTACTTACTAAGGGTTCTTATGGATACTTATACTAATAAACTTGTACCTAATATGTTTACTATACCTTGTTCACCTGAAGCTTAATTAATCTCAGGTCCTTAGTGTATGATTGATTTGGATAACTAGCTGCACCTGAGAGCACCTCCTTTCCTTTAAGATGTGTAAGTACCTATAAAGCTACGATTATCCCAAGGGTGGGTGGGTTTTGGGGAGGGAGGGAGGGAGGGAGGGAAATAACACTTATTAAACGAGGGCTGCAACACAGTACCTGTCATGTGCTTCTGGGGTAAGCTGTGACCAACTTCCTGGGTGATTAACAGTCCTTGCTTGGATAGAAGGAGTCTTTCAAAATGGCCTTTTGACCTGCCACCTAGCGTTAACACCTATTGAAAACGTTTCACGGGTCTCTTGCCCCCCTGGGTAGAAGGGTTCTTTATAAAGGTCTCTAGAAGACTTTATTTTTTACTTAAAGAATACTGACCCTGTTTTGCCTTTTATGCTAAGTTATATTCTGATTTCATTTAAATTTAAGCTCTTTGCTGCTGCTAGGCTCTGACTTATTATGAAATTTAAACTAGAAGCTCTCTGCTGGGTTCTAAATTTAACCAGAAAGCTCTCTTCTGTGTTTTAAATTTAAACTAAAAGTACTTTGCTGATACTAGGCCCTGAGTGGGTATTAAATTTAAACTACAAGCTCTCTGCTAGGTACGAAATCTAACCAGAAAGCTCTCTTCTGTGTGTTAAATTTAAACTTAAACTGCTGCTACTAGGACCTGACTGATTTAACAAATACACTGTGTTCACAGATTAATCAGCTTTAATCCAAAGAAGTCCCTTCAGAAAAATTCCCAGAAGTATATACTCACAATTGCAGATCTCTCTCCAGAAGTAGCAGTCCCCTTTTCTAGTCCTTCAAAACTCAAAAACATTAAACAGGTCCATCTAGTCTGCCCAGTAAGATGGCAAGAGTAGGTGCACCTGCCGCTCCGTGCAGGCCACCCCTCCCCATGCCTTTGTTTAGGGGTGAACCCACCGCTCTGTGTAGGACACCCCTTTTTGTTGAGAAATTAGATAGTTGTTTATTTTGATTTTATCCTGTTGCTGTAAAGAGATCCACTGTGTCTCTCCCATGCCATTTTGAATTCCGTCACTGTGTTTGCCCCCACCACTTCCATCGGGAGGGCATTCCAAGCATCTACCACCCTTTCAGTGAAGAAGTATTTCCTGACACTGCCTTTCAATTTACCCCCTTGCAGCTTCATGTCATGCCCTCTAGTTTTACAGCTTCCCCGTCTTTGGAAGAGGCTTGTTTGTTCATTAATTCTCTTTAAGTATTTAAAGGTCTGAATCATATCTCCCCTATCCCTCCTCTCCTCCAGAGTGTACATATTTAGGTCTTCAAGTTTCTTCTCATAAGGCTTCTGACGCAGGTTCCAAATCATTTTGGTTGCCTTGCTCTGAACAGTTTCCAGTCTTTTTACATCCTTTGCAAGATATGGTCACCAAAACTGAACACAGTATTCCAAGTGAGGCCTCACCAGTGACCTATACAGTGGCATTAGTACCTCTTCCTTTCTACTGGTAATTCCTCCTTGTATGCAACCCAACATCCTCCTGGCTTTTGCCACTGCCTTGTCGCACTATTTTGCCACCTTGAGATCCTCAGAAATAATGACACAAAGGTCCTTCTCATGGTCCGTGCACACCAACCTCTCACCCCCTATCGCATACATTTCCCTTGGATTTCTGCTTCCCAAGTGCATGACACTGCACATCTTCGCATTAAATCTTAACTGCCAAGCATTAGACCATTCTTCCAGCTTTTGTAGATGTTTCCTCATGTTATCCACTGCCTCAGGGGAGTCCACTCTGTTGCAAATTTTTCTGTCATCTGCAAATAGACAGGCTTTTCCATTCAGTCCTTCAGCAATATCACTCACAAATACATTGAACAGTGCCGGGCCCAGGACCGAACCCTGGGGCACCCCGCTAATCACCCTCCTTTCATCCGAGTGAGCTCCATTTACCATCACCTTCTGTCGTCTGTCAGTCAACCAATTTCTGATCCAGTTTGCCACCTTGGGACCCATCCCCAAACTACTGAGTTTATTGATAAGCCTCCTATGAGGAACAGTACCAAAGGCTTTGCTGAAATCCAGGTAGATGACATCCATCGCATGCCCCTGATCTAGTTCTCTGGTCACCCAGTCAAAGAACTCAATCAGATTTGTTTGGCAAGATCATCCTTTGGTAAAACCATGTTGCCTCGGATCATGCAATCTGTTGGTTTTAAGAAAGTCCACTATTCGCTCTTTCAGGAGCGCCTCCATTACTTTTCTCGCCACCGAAATAATGCTCACATGCCTTTAGTTTGTCACTTCTTCCCTGTCACCACTTTTGTGAAGAGGTACCACATCAGCCCTTCTCCAGTCCTGAGGAACTTCTCCTGTTTCCAAGGATCTGTTGAAAACATCCTTTAACGGCCCTGCAAGAACCTCTCTGAGCTCTTTCAGTATCCTGGGATGTATCCCATCCGGTCTCATCGCCTTGTCCACTTTCAGTTTTGCAAGTTGTTCTAACACATCATCTTCTGTGAATGGTGTGGTATCTACTTCATTCCCATTTTTATATTTGGGAGTCACAGATGGTCCGTCTCCGGGATTATCTTTAGTAAAAACAGAGCAGAAGTATTTGTTTAGCAATTTTGCTTTTTCAATGTCACTTTCCACGAGTCCATTCACAGCACTTCTGAGTCACATACTCTGTTTCATTCTCCACTGCCTTATCCTCCATGGGCTTGCTGAATAGTTGCTCCCTGAGGCAGGGAACATCCAGCAACATTTCTTGCACCTACTGCTCCAGGTCCAAGGAGTTGAGCCAAACTTGCTGGTGGGCTCCGATGCCAGCCGCCGCCATCTGGGCGGAAGACTCAAAACCATTGTATGCCGCTCATGAGAGGTACTTTGAACACTCTCTGACGGACTTTGAGAGGGCCTGAAAATGTCGGAGATGGTTTCAGTCAAGGCCCGCTGTAAAGCCTCCGAGCTCTCTAGCGAGGTCATGGAGAAACATCCCAATTTATAATTGGTAAACTTGGATGCGGCATGACAGCATGGAGCCCTGATAAGCCTTGCACCCAAGGGCATTGAGGGTATGAGAATCTCTGCCCGGCGGGACCAAAGAATGAGTCTTCTGGCTCTTTAGCTTCCATATGGCCGATTCGACCACCATCGAGGTGTGAGGAACCTGGGCTTTCTGAAACCCCTCGCCCTGCTGATACATAGCATCCAGGCGCTTGCTCATGATAGGGACAGAGACCGGGGTCTCCTACATGAGGAGGAGGAGTCAGTTCAGAATGGGAGGAACAGGCACCGAGAGAGTTTCCTTCGGAGGAGATTCATATTGAAGAATATCGAGCTCCTCCACATGAGGCTCCTCCTCTGACTTGGTGGCAAGTGCTAGGGCCCGTGCCATGACCCGGATGAACTTGAGAAAGGTGTCCTCGGGCGGTGACCACCGGCTCTGGGTCGGTGGAGAGGGGTCCGAGCGGTGGTCTCGGTGGGACCGAATCTCTGGGGAGGTTTCCCTGTTGGACTCCCACTCTGAGTAGTCCGTGGAGGACTCGAGGTCAGGCGGCTCGAGATGGGTCAGTGACCTGTGGTGGGCTCCCGAGGCCGAAGCCTGCCCGGAGCCGGAGGTGCTCGTCCAAGAAGATCTCGCGCCCAAGGACCGGGATGGAGATCGAGACCCATGCCAAGGACCCTCATGAGGCTTCTGGCTCTCGGGGTCACTGTGGTGGCCCGAGGAGTCCTCGAGGTCGAGGTCCCTGTGGTCTTGAGGCGCGTGCTGGCGGAACCAGGCACCAGTGCCTGCTGGGCAGTGAGGAACGCAGAAACGCTACACTCCAAGGGCAGCAATCGGGCCTCCCACTTGGGAGTGGGGCCCTAATACACTAACATCAGGGTGACCGGGTCGGATGTCGAGGAGGATAGGGGGGCCCTCGCCGTGACAACCCGCGGGAGACCAGGCACTTTTGCCGGAGGCCTCCGTATCGGTTTGAGGTACCTTATTGGGCTGCTCCCTCTCTGACTCTAAAGTCTGCCAAGGGAGGCTGAGAGACTTAGTGCGTGACCTCTCATGCTTGTCTGGCGCCCCTGACAGAGTCCTCATGGCCTCCTTCTTCTTCTTCCGCTCACGTTTGGGCAACCCCTGGTCAGGTCCGCCGGCCCCAGTGAGGTGCCTTGGGAGACTCCAGAGGTTGCGGGGCTGAAGACTGGGAGGCTACTAGGGATACCGGGGCTGCCTTACGGAATAGATCATCCAGCTTCTGCTTACGACTCTGGATGGCCTTGGAGGACATCTTCTTACAGAGGGAGCATAGCTCCAGGTCATGGTCAGTTCCTAGGCATCTGAGACAACAGTCATGGGTGTCCGTGAGCGACATGTTTTTTGAACATCTATCACATTTCTTAAAACCAGAGGACTTTGGGGGCAAAAGGACCCCTGCAAGGTCGAAAACCCTCGACACAGCCAGCGGTTAAAAAGATTGCAAAAGCGCAGTAAAACACAAAAAAGGCAAAAAGGGAAAAACCCAAGACCAAGGCCGAAGCAGAGGTGCTCAAGAGGCGGGAAGAGGATCAGCGAAGGCCGGATAGCAAAAACCGGTTTGATATAGAAAAAAAAGATGTTTTTCCGTGGACGAAACACACGTCCGAAGGGCTCCATGGAAAAAGGGAGACTGAGTAAGATGGCACCCTTGGACGGGAAGGGGACTACAATGTGTGGTGGCATTTCCAAAAGCTTTCTTTGAAAGCTGGGGAAATGCTCCGCGTGGGCTTCGTCGGTGCCGACGTCACCCATATGTGAGGACTGACTTCCTGCTTGTTCCTGGAGAAGCTTACACGCATTTGCTGATACACCCTCACCACAGACAATATCTGCCCTTCTGGGTTCAGCAAATCCATTACCAGTATCGGGTGCTTCCCTTCGAGCTAGCTTCCGCACCCAGAGTATTCACAAAATGTATGGCAGCTGTCGCAGAATGCCTGCGTGCTTTGGGGATCTCTGTTTTCCCCTACTTAGATGATGATAGGCTGATAAAGGGAGAATCCTCAGAAATCGGAAAACAATCGCTTTCTCGCACCATCACAGTATTCCAAAGTCTAGGTTTTGTGTTGAACCTTCCAAAATCCCACCTGCTTCCCTCACAGCAACTCAAGTTCATTGGAGCACTTCTTGATACTCATCAGGGCCGAGCTTTCCTTTCTCAGGATCGCTCTGTTCATCTCATCGAGTTGACCCTCACTATGCAAGGTCAAAATGCCGTGACAATCAAGACATGCTACATCTTCTGGGACAAGTCCAGTGTAGGTCCTGCCTGCACTGCACAAGTTGTTAACTGTAATCCGCACTGATTTACAACCTGTAAATATGTAAACTATGTTAAACCTGTAAATAGTTCTTATCTGTTATAATATATACAAAGTTGCTTAAAGTTGCATATAGTTTGTTGATAGTTACCTACTGTTTCTCTGTATTTCACATTTGTTCTCTGTATTTCGACTTATGTTCAATGTAAACCGCCACTGATCTTAGGAAGTGGCGGTATATAAAAATGTTGCAAATAAATAAATAAATAAAATAAAATTCTAAAGAGCGCGGTATTAAAAAAAAAAAGACATTAAATAAATAAATAAATAAACATGGCCTCCATGGTCCACTTCGTCACATATGCCCGTCTACACATGAGACAAGCCCAATGGACACTTTCATCCCAATGGAGTCAGGCAACCGGACGTCTCTCAGACAAGATTTGCATCACTCCTCCTCTTGACAATACCCTTCAGTGGTGGTGCTCCCCCAACATCTTCTCAGAGGGTCACTTTGTTAGATGCCTCCACTCCAATGCACCCTAATGACAGATGCTTCCAAACTCGGGTGGGGAGCACATCTGAACAATCTCACTACACAGGGGAGGTGGACAAATCAGTCTCCTTGAGCTATGTGCTCTCACGAATGCTCTTTGAGTTTTTCAACACCAACTCTCGGGCAAATGCATCTTAATCCAGACGGACAACCAAGTAGCAATGTTCTATGTGAACAAGCAGGGAGGAACTGGTTCCTATCCTGCCAGGAGGCCCTTCGACTCTGGTTCTTTGCCATTGCACACTGCATTCATCTTCAGGCAGTGTATCTCCCAGGTGAGCTCAATGTCCTAGTGGACAGACTCAGCCACATCCTCTGTCCACATGAGAAGACTCTAAAACAAGAGACTGCATCTTGGATCTTCCACATGTGGGGGACCCCCAGAATAGATCTGTTTGCCACTCAGGAGAATGTGCAGCTACTGCTCTTTTGCTCCAGACTTCCCTCCCGACACAGTCAGGCAGTGGATGTCTTTCTTCTGCATTGGGGCTCGGGCCTGCATTATGCATTCCCTGATAACCAAAATTCTGTTCAAACTGCAGGCCGACAAGGGCTGCATGATTCTAATAGCTCCTTACTGGCCTCATCAGCTGTGGTTTCCTCTGCTGCTTCATCTAGCGCAAACTCCACCCCTCAGTTTGGGTCATGTGCCCAATCTCCTCTCTCAGGATCAGGGGCTACTCCTCCATCCCAATCCACAAGCCCTCTGTTTCACGGCATAGCTGCTAAAAGTATGACCTTTGATGTCCTAGATCTCCCTCAACCGATCAAGGACATCTTGCATCACACAAGCCATCTACCAGGCATTCTTATGCCTTCATATGGTGACAGGTCACCCTCAGGTGCACCCCAAAGCAGATTGATCCTTCTGACTGCCCAGTGGAACAACTTTTGCAATATCCTCTTCACTTCTCCTCCACAGGGCTTAAGAATAACTCTATCAGAGCTCACCTCAGCGCCATTGCAGCTATCACAGGCCACTGGTAGGCATCTCAGTGCCATTGCAGCCTATCACAGGCCACTGGTAGGCATCTCAGCGCCATTGCAGCCTATCACAGGCCACTGGTAGGCATCCCATTTCCTCGCACCCCTTGGTGTAATGATTCATGTGGAGTCTTCTGCTTTCCAAGCCACCAATCAATCCATCATCAGTGGCTTGGGACCTCAATGTGATCCTAGCAGAGCTTCTAAAAGTCCCATTTGAGCCTTTGTTACCACTTCTTCAAAATTCCTGTCTTCGAAGGTCATCTTCCTCATTGCCCTTACCTCAGCTTGATGCATCAGCAAATTACAAGCTTTAGTAGCAGATCCTCCCTACACTCGGTTCCACCTTGACAATGTGGTTCTCCATTCCCATCCACATTTCCTTCCAAAAGTGGTCTCACCTTTTCATATCAACCAGTCTGACATGCTACCGGTCTTCTTTCCCAACTACTACTACTACTATTGAGCATTTATATAGCGCTACCAGTCGTGCGCAGTGTTGTACAGACATGTAAGAGACAGTCCCTGCTCGTCAGAGCTTACAATGTAGTTAAGACAAACACAGACATGACAATCTAGACAAGACAAAAACACGGCACTTACCATCTAGTCATACTTTGGATTGCAAGCGTGCCCTTGCCTTCTACTAGGACAGGACCAAAGATTTTAGGAAATCCTCTCAATTATTTCTTTCCTTTGACCCCAGCCACTTGGGTCTTCTGGTGTCAAAACGCATCCTACCCAACTGGATTGCAGACTGCATTTCTTTTGCCTATGCTCAGACAGGACTCTCTCTCAAGGGTCACATTACTGCTCACAGCATTAGGTCTATGGCAGTCTCAGTTGCCAACCTCTGTTCTGTCTTCATAGTAGATATCTGTCGGGCAGCTATCTGGTCCTCTGTTCACTCCTTCACTGCTCACTACTGCCTTCACAAGGACTCCTGTCGGGATGCTGTTTTTGGCCAGGCTCTTCTTCAGCATCTCTTTGGGACTTAATCACAACTCCTACCATTTATAATTCTCTGGCACCCACACCGAGGAGGTTTCTCCAGGGCCATGTGCCCACGAGGGAAGGGTTAGGATAGCTGTTATAGATGGAGATTCAATCATTAGGCATGTAGATAGCTGGGTGGCTGATGGACGTGAGGATCGCCTGGTAACATTCCTGCCTGATGCAAAGGTAGCAGATCTCACGTGCAACCTAGACAAGTCTTAGATAGTGCTGGGGAGGAGTCTGCTGTCTTGGTACATGTCAGTACCATGACATAGGAAAGTGTGGTAGGAAGGTTCTGAAGGCCAAATTTAGGCTTTTAGGTAGGAAGATGAAATCCAGAACTTCCAGGGTAGCATTCTCTGAAATGCTTCCCGTTCCACGCGCAGAACCCAAAAGGCAGGCAGAGCTCTGGAGTCTCAATGCATGGATGAGACCATGGTGCAAGGAAGAGGATTTTGGATTTGTTAGAAACTGGAGAACATTTTGGGGAAAGGAGGGGCTCTTCCGAAGGGATGGGCTCCACCTTAACCGGAACGGAACCAGGCTGCTGGCATTTACCTTTAAAAAGGAGATAGACCAGCTTTTAAACTAGATAACAGGGGAATGCAGACAGTTGCCCAAGAGCGCATGGTTCAGAACAATGTATCCTTGAAGGATACTAGAAAAAGACTGAAGTTAGGGCATATCAGTAGAGAGGTTCCAATAAAGACAAAAGTAGCCCAAATGCCCTTGAAGACAGAGCAGACAGAGCTTAAAGATTTCAAATTACCCTTGCCCACTGATAACCAGATTAATATGAATAAAATACAGCCTCTAAAATGCTTGTATGCAAAAGCTAGAAGTCTAAAAAATAAGATGGGAGCGTTAAACTATATAGCAATAAATGAGAGGTTAGATATGATTGGAATCTCAGAGACATGGTGGAAGGAGGACAACCAGTGGGATACTGTGATACCTGGATGCAAACTATATCGTAATAATGGAGAAGATCAATTTGGTGGAGGGGATGTGCTCTATGTTAGAGAGGGCATTGAGTCACAAAGGATTAAAGTTTTGCAGGAAACAAATTTCACTGTAGAATCTCTGTGGATTGAAATTCCATGTAAAAAGGGGAAAGAGAAGGCGATGGCAGTAGGGATATACTATCGACCACATAGCCAGAATGAACAAAAGGATGATGAAATGCTCAAAGAAATCAGAGAAGCTAACAAGAGTTACAGCACAGTAATAATGATGGGTGATTTCAATTACCCCGGTATCGACTGGGTCAATGTCACGGCAGGACATGCTAGGGAGATAAAGTTTCTAGATGAAATAAATGACTGCTTCTTGGAGCAGCTGGTTCATGAAGTGACCAGAGGGGAAGCCATTTTGGACCTAGTCCTTAGTGGAACACAAGATCTGGTGCAAGAGATAAGGGTGTTGTGGCCACTCGGCGATAATGATCATAGCTTGATCACGTTTGATTTAATAAGGAAATCCACAGTACCACCTTTTAACTTTCAAAAGCGAGACTATTATAAAAAAATAGCTAAGAAAAAACTAAAAGGAGCAGTTGCAAAGGTTAAAGATTTAAATCAAGCTTGGGTGTTGTTTAAAAATGCTATTTTGGAAACCCAGACCAACTGTATTGCACGCTTTAAGAAAAGTGGAAGGAAGTCCAAAAAATTGCCAGAATCATTTAAAGGTGAGGTCAGAGAGACTGTTGTAGCCAAAAAAGCATCTTTCAGGAAATGGAAAAAGGAGCCAAATGACAAAAACTGGAAACAACACAAGCACTGGGAAGTTAGATGCAAAACTTTGATAAGGCAGGCAAAGAGAGAATTTGAGAAGAAGCTTGCCGTGGAAGCAAAAATGCATCATAAAGACTTTTTCAAGTACATTCATAACAAAAAACCTGTGAGAGAGTCAGTTGGCCCATTAGATGATAGAGGGGTAAAGGCACTAAGAGGGGACAAGGCCATAGCGGGGAGAGTGAATGCTTTGCTTCGGTTTTTACTGAGGAAGATGTAGGAATGTTACCCATGACTGAAATGGTATTTAAAGGAGATGCTGCGGAAGAATTGAAAGAAATATCAATACACCGGGAAGATGTATTACAAATATTTGATAAACTGAAGAGTAGGAAATCACCTGGACCGGATGGTATACATTCAAGGGTGTTGAAAGAACTGAAATATGCAGACCTGCTATTAGTAATGAGATTGCAGGCCTGCTATTAGTAATCTGTGAACGATCATTAAAATCATCTGTAATACCTGAAGATTGGAGGATAGCCAATGTAACACTAATTTTTAAAAAGGATTTCAGTGGGTGATCTGGGAAACTACAGACCGGTGAGCCTGACATCAGTACTGGGAAAAATAGTGGAAACCATCATAAAGGACAAAATTACTGAACTGGTAGATAGTCATGGCTTAATGGGAGACAGCCAACATGGCTTTAGCCAAGGAAGGTCTTGTCTTACTAATCTGTTGTTTTTTTGAAGGTGTGAATAAACAGGTAGACAAAGGAAAGTTGGTTGATACAGGGTATGTGGACTTTCAGAAAGCCTTTGACAAGGTCCCTCATCAGAGATTTTTGGCAAAATTAAAAAGTCATGGGATAGGAGGCAATGTACTATTGTGGATCAGGAATTGGTTAAAATATAGAAAGCAGAGGGTTGGGCTAAATGGCCAATTTTCCCAATGGAGAAAGGTGAATAGTGGTGTACCCCAGGGATCTGTGCTGGGTCCACTGCTTTTTAACATATTCATAAATGACCTGGAATGGGGAATAACAAGTGAGATTATCAAATTTGCAGATGGCACAAAACTATTCAAAGCTGTTAAAACCCAAGAGGATTGTGGAAAATTGCAAGAGAATCTTGATAAATTGGAAGACTGGGCTTCCAAATGGCAGATGAAATTTAATGTGGACAAATTTTATTTTATTTATTTATTTAGCAAACATTTATATACCGCTACTTCCAGCGATCAGCAGCGGTCTGATTACATAAGGGGAACTGTCAAATCAAATGCAAAGTTATGCACCTAGGAAAGAAAAACCCAAACTATGATCACACGATGCAAGGTTCCACATTAGCAACCACCACCCAGGAAAAAGATTTAGGCATCATCGTGGATAAAATGTTAAAACTTTCCGCCCAGTGTGCAGCTTTGGAGAAGACAGCTAATAGAATGCTAGGTATCATAAGGAAAAGAAAGGAGCATAAAACAAAGGATATTATAATGCCTCTGTATCATTCCTTGGTGCGACCGAACCTTGAATATTGTGTGCAGTTCTGGTCACCATATCTTAACAAGGATATAGCGTTATTAGAAAAGACACAGAGAAGAATGACAAAAATGGTAAAGGGGATGGAAGGATACCCCTATGAAGAAAGGCTAAAAAGGTTAGGGCTCTTTAACCTGGAAAAGAGACGGCTGAGGGGAGATATGATAGAAGTCTATAAATTAATGAACGGAGTGGAATGGGTTAATGTAGATCGATTGTTTACGCCATCAAAATATAGAAAGACTAGGGGACATGCAATGAAGCTACATGGTAACCTATTTAAGATTAATAAGAGAAAATATTTTTTCACTCAACGTGTAATCAAACTCTGGGATTTGTTACCGTAGGATGTAGTAAAAGCTGTTAGTGTAGCCGGGTTTAAAAAAGGTTTGGATAAGTTCCTGGAAGAAAGGTCCATAAACCATTATTAAAGTGGACCCAGAATATCCACTGCTTGCTCCAATACAACCTATGTCTTTGGGGAAAACTGCTAGGTACGTATGACCTAGATTGGCCACTGTTGGAAACAGGATACTGGGCTTGATGGACCTTGGTCTTACCCAGTATGGCATGTCTTATGTTCTTATGTTCCTTGTTCCATGCTCTTGCCTACTGCACTCAAATCTGCTGGGGCCACTTTGTGTCCATGCCCTCTTGGCTCCATTCATTAGCCTCAAGGATGTCTCTTCAGTCTGGTGCCCAGGAGCTAGTGAGTCCCATATGTGAAGACTGCATTCCTGCTTGTTCCTGGAGATAGCGTAGTTATTCACCTGTAACAGGTGATCTCCAGGAACAGCAGGGATCAGTCTTCACAACCCACCCTCCTTCCTAGGAGTTGTTGGGTATACTTTTTCCTCTACCTCTCAGCTACAAACTCAACTGAGGAAAGGAGTTTGGAAGGCGGGAAGGCAGATGCACAGGCGCAGTAGAGTGCTCCCAAAGGCTTTCCTATTGGACACTAGGGAGTGTTCCCGCACGGGCTCTGTCAGTGCTGACGATACCAATATGTGAAAACTGATACCTGCTGTTCCTGGAGATCACCTGTTACAGGTGAGTAACTACGCTTTCCCGGATTACCCCTGGAACCCTTTTTAAAAATTGACATTACATTGGCCATGCTCCAATCTTCAGGTACTATAGATGATTTTAATAATAGTTCACAGATTACTAATAGTAGGTCTGCAATCTCATATTTCAGTTCTTTCAGTATCCTCAGATGTATACCATCCAGTCTAGGCGATTTGCTACTCTTTCGTTTATCAAATAGTTGTAATACATCTTCCTGGTTTATCAAAACTGACTCTCTCACAGGTTTTTTGCTACAAATGTACTTGAAAAAGGTTTTATTATGCATTTTTGCTTCCACAGCGAGCTTTTTTTCAAGTTCTCTCTTTGCCTGTCTTATCAATGCCTTGCATCTAACTTGCGAGTGCTTATGATGTTTCCTGTTTTCATCATTTCGCTCCTTTTTCCATTTCCTGAAAGATGCTTTTTTTTTTTTTTTTTTTTGCTACAACAGCTTCTCTGATCTCACCTTTAAACCATGCTGGAAGTTTTTTGGTCTTCCTTCCATCTTTCTTAAAGCTGAAATATATGTGGCCTGGGCTTCCAAGATAGTATTTTTAAACAACACCCATGCTTAATGTAGATCTTTACTCTTTGCAGCTGCTCCTTTTAGTTTTTTCCTCGTTTTTTTATAGTCTCCCTTTTTGAAAGTTAAAAGGTAGTACTGTAGATTTCCTTGCCATCCTCCCTCCATTTATTAAATCAAATGCAATCATACTATGATCACTATTTCCAAGTGGCCCTAACACCAGTATCTCTTGCACCAGATCCTGTGTTCCACTACAGTAAGGACTAGGTCCAAAACAGCTTTCCCTCTTGTCGGTTAATGAACCAGCTGCTTCAAGAAGTCATTTATTTCATCTAGAAACTTTATCTCCCTAGCTTGTCCTGCTGAGACATTGACCCAGTCAATACCAGGGCAATTGAAATCACTCATTATTATTGTGTTGCAACATTTGTTAGCTTCCCTGATTTCTTTCAGCATTTCATCATCCATCTGTTCATTCTGGCCAGGAGGTCGATAGTACACCCCCACTGCCATCGCCTTCCCCTTTTAACATGGAATTTCGATCCATAGAGATTCTACAGTACAGTGTATTTTGTTTCCTGCAAAACGTTTATCCTATTTGACGCTAACAAATAGCACAGTCCTTCTACCTATTTGATGTATGCTATCATTGCAGTATAATTTGTACCCAGGTATCACAGTGTCTCATTGCTTGTCTTCTTTCCACCAGGTCTCTGAGATGCCCATTATATCTAAGCTCTCATTTAGTGCTATACACTCTAGCTCTCCCGTCTTATTTTTCAGACTTCTAGCATTGACATAACACATTTTAGAGTTTTCTTTTATTCATATTAACAATCTGGTTATCAGTTGACAAGGGTAATTTGGAATCTTTCAGCTCTGGCTGCTGTATACTTAAAGGCATCTAGGTTACTTTTCTCTGTATTGGAACGTCCCTATCAGGATGCCCTAACTTCCCTCTTTTGCTAGTATCCTTCAAGGATACATCCTTCCGAACCATGCTCTCTTGGGGAACCGTCGGCTTTCCCCTATTATCTAGTTTAAAAGCTGCTCTTTACATTGCAGACTTTTACCAGATTTGCATCAGTTGTCCTCGCAGTGGTTCCCAACCCAGTCCTCAGGAAACTCCAGGCCAGTCAGGTTTTCAGAGTACCCACAATGAATATGCATGAGATAGATCTGCATGCACTGCTTCCATTGTATGCAGATCTAGCTCATGTATATTCATTGTGGGTACTCTGAAAACCTGGCCTGGGGTTCCCCGAGGACCGACGTTGGGAACCTCTGCGCTAAGGTATAACTTCAGCATAATGTTGTAGTACAATCTGAAGAAAGAATTCAGCACTGTGAGGCAACTGTTGTAAAGGCCAAGGGAAGAAGATCTTCTCTGGAATCTACTGTAGCTTTTGTTCTGAAATCTGAAGGAGTAGTTGCACGTAAAATGGAGAATATGAGGCGTGTGCTGAAGAGGGATAACCTTAGATTGCCTAATTTTCCTAAAGTCTCAAATATAGCTGCGCAGGATCTGTTCAGGACGTATATGAAGGAGGTTTGGGAAATTGCTGCTTTTCCACCTTTTGTTACAGCATATTATTTGCCAATTCATGTAAGATCTGAAGTAGTGCATGAATATGAGAACTAAGAAACTTGAGAGTGTGGACCTTGAAAGTACTAATTTCAACATTTCTTCAAGTTTATTGCCTCAAAATACGGAACATACTACTTTTATCCTTGCTTTGTTATTGGACTCAGATTGGATATTTAAGATGTTCTTTCCAAGACAAGATAAAAACATTTCCTGGCAAAGCAAATACAGAATTATAGAAGGAGGTTTTGTCTTTGAAATCTAAAGTACTGTCTACAGGGGCCTTTATTGTCTCCATTATCCTTGAAAAAGTGATTTATCAACAGAAACATGTGTTTTTTCAGCCAGAGCAAATTTTTGTCTACTCATCTTCAGGAATCAGTATTAGAAAAATCAGGTTATCAATTCTCCTGAGGCTCACAGTATGTTAAATAGATCTGGCTTGATATGGTTTTAATGTTTAATTCAGTTTGATCAAGTGCCTTTCCATATTAGGAACAGCAAGGTAGCTTACAGTTTTAAGAGGGGGGCACCATAACATGGCCATGCCACACTGAGCATTTGGTGGGTAGTGTGCAGTCCAGGCAAGCTGGGCAGTGTTGGGAAGGTGGACAGGCAAGAGAGGAGGGGGTGGAAGTGCAGCGAGAGCGAGAGAGTAAGTGAGCTAGTGCTTTGGCAGCATTTTAGGCTTGGGTGAGGTGGTGGGGAGAAGGAAGCACAGTCTCCTGTCCTGCCTACCCTATGTTGGGCATTGGAGGGGTGAATGAGAGGAGGAGTTTGGTCACAGCTAGCAGGGTTGAAGGTTCAAATTACTCCCAGGATCAGTCGGCGTATGGGGGATTATTAGGCATGTGAAAGGGATGGAAAAGATACGCAAGCTTCAGGAGCACAGCCAGGCATCACTGCAGGCGGTGTGTGGTAGGGGAAAAGGGGGTGAGAATGCTGCAGGGTTCAGTGCATCACGGCCACATTATCGCCGATTAGCTGGGTGGCAGAGTGCGACTGTGGAGTTGGGGAAGGGGGAGGGGATTAAAGTGTTAAATGATGAGTAAGAAACTAATCTGGGAGATGACATATTTGTATACTGTTACAAAGTTTAAGTGTTGTGCCACATAGTGTGACTGTTATACAGACTATTGATTGGAACAGGTGAAGCGAGGATGGAAACACGGGTGCCTGTGATATCGGCAAGAGGAAGAAAGAAGGACTCGGTTGCAAGCAAGGTAATACTGTGTGGCTTTTAACTACAATCTCTCTGCCTGAAAGCTCTTGAAGGAGTTTTGATTTTCAGTTGTAAAAGCTAATTCTTTTTTTCCCCCTAAACTGCAAAGGGGGAATTTTTTGTGGTATTGGGCAAAGCTCTGTCAGTTAGACTTCATTGTTTTTTGTTCCACCTTGCTAGCTCTGACCTCATCAAGTGTTAGGTCCCTCCCTAGCCTACCCAGCTCCCACCCACCCCATGTGAGCATTCTTGCTTTATAGAGCAACTCCCCAATTAGCTACACACAGGGACTTAGAAAGCCCTGTTAGAGCAGACTTAAAAGAGGTTAACTGATTTTTCTCTTAGAGGACAGCTGAGAAACAGACAGAGACTTTGGTAAGTCTCTCTCTTTTACTAAACAGGTACCGAAGCTCCTCCAACTGAACAATGGCTAGGAAAAATTGTATTGCCAAAGCTGTTACCCCTGTTACAGCTTCTACCTTTGTCCAGACTGAGATCCCAATGTCAGTTGAAGCTACAGTTCCATATAAAGGATGCCTACATGCTGAAGCTCTCAGAAAACAAGTGGAGGAGCTCAGAGAAGAGGTGTTGAGGCTGAGGAGCATTTAAGACAGTGAGAAGTACATTGATGAGATGCTTCATGAAACATCCAAGCTCTCCAGCAGAGGTGAAGATGGGAGCCTATAAAATGACGAAAGTTAGACATGAGTCACCAGGGTCTGCAGAATCACCAGTCCAACTCCTCCAGCCCTTGAATTGAAGAACCAATATGCAGCCCTGGAAGTGGAAGAGGTGAAAGCATCCCAGGAAAGGTAGGAACCACACCTCAAACACCCCAAAGATACAGAATCAGTCACCACAAGGAAACAAAGCGTAGTGGTGGTTGGTGACTCTCTTCTGAGGAGCACTGAGGCATCCATCTACAGACCAGATTTAATGTCCAGAGAGGTCTGCTGTATGCCAGGTTCCAAAATCTGAGATGGTATGGAGACTTTGCCAAGAATCGTCAAGCCTACTGATTATTATCCAATGTTGCTCATCCATGTTGGCACAAATGATACTGCCAGGTATCCCTCTGAGCATTTCAAAAGTGACTTCATGGCTCTAGGACAGAGGATGAAGCAGACAGGTGTGCAGGTGGTGTTCTCCTCAATCCTCCCTGTTGTGGGCAAAGGCCAAGTCAGAGAAGCTTGCATTCTGGAGATAAATGCATGGCTGCGTGGATGGTGAGTGTTTTGGTTTCCTGGACCATGGGATGATGTTCCAAGGGCTGCAGAGCAGAGATGGCATCCATCTGTCCAAGAAGGGTTGACGTGTCTTCAGTAGTAGACTAGCTAATCTATTGAAGAGGGCTTTAAACTAGATTTGTTGTAGATGGGTGACGAAAGCCCCCAGGCAAGTAAAACATTAAATACTTCTATAGCAAAGGGTAAAAGAGGCAACATCTGGAAAGCAGTGTGTATAAATGCCCGTAGCATGGGAAATAAGATCCCAGATGTTAAGGCTTTAATGGAAGAGGCTGACTTGGATTTAGTGGCAGTTACAGAGACGTGGTTCATGGACAACCATGTCTGGGATACAGTTATACCAGGCTATTCTTTACTCAGAAAGGATAGGATAGGAAGAAGGGGAGGAGGAGTGGCCCTATTGTAGCGCCCACTACGGGCTAGGCGGTTGCCTAGGAGCAGTGGACGTACCTCTTAATGTCCCTTTTGTCAGCTTAGGTCTAGAGCCGCAGCATCTGGATAGTGTAGTTGTGCGATAAAGAATAGCCGACGGGTTTCAAAAGGCAAACAGGAAATTTATTATAATTTTCTTTTCCTAGCCAATGAACTTCTTTTTAAGGAGTTCAAATATACAGCAAAGCAAAGTCGGATACTTCTCCATTGAAAAACAAAAGGCAACAAAACTTCATAGCAAACTTTCAGAACAGTCAATGCAGCATTGTTTCAGACAGCTTGTTTTAATCCAGCAATAAAGTCTTTTCCTTCAGCAGAGATTAGAGCTCCAGGTTCCCAGCTGGGTCTAGCACAAACCCAGGCTTTCACAGCGCTCTAGACTGCACCTTAACTTCTTCAATTCAAGCTATTAAACATTTGCATTCTTCACATTAAGCTGCTATCATTTGTATTCTTTACTTTCAAGCTGCTAACATTTATATTCTTTACTTTCAAGCTGCTAACATTTGCATTTTTTTTCTTCAAGCTGCTAACATTTGCATTTTGGGTTCAAGGCTCCACATGACCCCTTTTGAACCTCTCTGTTCAGCTCAAAACATTAGCACTTCGTTTAACCCAATTCTCCAGCAGGTCATGCAGTTAGGAAAGCCTCCAGGTTTTTTACAACTTTAAAACCCTATAGCCTTGTCACTTCTGGCTTACACAGAATGAGCAATCCATTTCAGAATCAGAGGAAACGTTATCTGAAACACACTCATCTATTTGCATGCTTTCCTCATCTAGGTCAATTGGCACCTGGCTGGGCTGAGCGTGTGAAACAGCAGGTTTTAGTTTCTCTAGTAACTTTAAAACCTTTCCCCACTGGGATTCTTCTCCCCGCTGAGTAACAGTGGGAGGACAGAGGAGTTCATTATTCTTTAGCAGGTTCTTTAAGGCTTCTAATGTGCTCACCTTTTTCCCAGCAATTAGTCTTTTCCCAGGCTTTGCTGAAGATGAAACACTTCCCCCAAGCTCTCTTAAAGACAGTCCCGTACCTTGCTCAGAAACAGCATCTCCCACAGAATGAACTTTCCTGTCTTCCAGGCCAGCTGTAATTCCCCTACCAGCTGGGCTCTCTTCAGGGCTAGAGTTTTCTGTATACTGAGTGCAATAGGGATTTCTCTTGAGATAGCTCCTGGAGTACCTTCCTCTCTCAGGTCTTCTCCTGGTCTCCTCATTCCCTGCTTCCTCACCAGACTCTCTGGAAGTCTCTACTCTCCTGGTAGACTCTCCCTTCTTGGTGGAAACCTCCTCCCCGGTGGATGCACACCCCTTCCTTCCTGCTTCCCTGAGCTTATATGAGTGAGACTGTCCTATGGCATCCAACTCCACCCCCAAGCATTCCTCGTCACCTCCCCTGGTTACCTTGGAGCTGGGGCGTGGCTCACTCTCACTAGCTCTGTGAATGCAGTTTTTTTTCTTAACCGGAGTTTTAACCCTAAAACTCCCTGAACCATTTCTCTGCTCAGAAGTGAATGGCTGTTTTTTTCCCACTTTCTTGGGCTCTATTACCGTCTCGTCACCACACTATATGTAAAAGATAATATTAAAGCTATAGAATTACAGGGATTAAAAGGGAGAGAGGAGGCACTGTGAGTTAAACTAGAAAGAGGGAAAGAGAAATACATTTTCATTGGCGTGATATACGGACCCCCGTCATAGGGAGAGGAAGTGGACAGAGATTTAATAGAAAACATATGCAGCATTGCCAGGAAAGGGGAAGTGGTACTGATAGGTGATTTCAATATGCCAGATGTTGATTGGCAAATCCCTGCTGTGGTCCCCCTATGCACCCAAGCATCCTTCTAGTTTTTGCTATCGCCTTTTCTACCTGTTTAGCTACTTTAAGATGGTCAGACACAATCACGCCCAGGTCCCTGCCTTCTTTTGTGAACAGAAGTACTTTATCCTCTACACTGTACCGCTCCCTTGGCTTATTGCAGCCCAAATGCATGACCATAAATCTCAGCTGCCAAATTCTCAACCATTCTTCAAGCTTAGCTAGATCCCTCCTCATGTTATCTACTCCTTCCTGGGAGTCTACTCTATTGCAGATTTTGGTATCATCCGCAAAGAGGCAAACCTTGCCTGACAGTCCTTCCCGCAATATCACTAACAAAGATGTTTAAAAAATCAGACCAAGGACAGATCCCTGGGGCACACCACTGGTAACATCCTTCTCCTCAGAGTGAGCTCCATTTACTTGTACTCTTTGTTATCTCCCACTCAACCAATTTCTAACCCAATCAGTAACTTTAGGGTCCATCCCTAGGGTGCTAAGTTTGTTTATAAGTTACCTGTGAGGAATGGTGTTAAAGGCTTTACTGAAATCTAAGTACACCACATCTAGGACTCTCCGTCGGTCCAACTCCCTGGTTACCCAGTCAAAGAAATTAATCAGATTTGTCTGACCAGACCTGCCTCTGGTGAATCCATGCTGCCACCGATCCTGTAATCCATTGGACGCCAGAAACCTCACTGTTTTTTCTTTCAGCAGCGTTTCCAATAATTTACTCAACACAGAGGTTAGACTAACCGGCCTGTAGTTTTCAACCACATCCTTACTTCCGCTTTTGTGTAAAGGGACCACATGTGCCTCTCTCCAGTCCTCTGGCACCACTCCCGTCTCCAAAGAGGCATTGAAAAGGTCAGTCAGTGGAGCTGCTAGAACGTCCCCAAGTTCCTTCAGTATTCTCAGATGTATCCCATCCGGTCCCATTGCTTTGTCTATTTTTAGTTTAGCTAGTTCCTCGCAAACACAGTCTTCTGAAAATCGTTCAAGATCCCCGTTGCTTCTGTTCCTATTTGTGGGTGTTTTCTGAGGTCCTGCTGCTGACCCTTCATCTGTGAACATAGAACAGAAATACTTGTTAAGCAATTCCGCTTTATCCTCATCAGCTTCTACATATTCCTCCCCTGCACCCTTGAATCTGACAATACCACTTTTGCCCTTCCTCCTCTCACTAATATATCTGAAAAATGTCTTATCCCCCCATTTTATTGCATTGGCTATTTCTTCTTCTTTTTGTATCTTTGCTTTCCTGACTACTTTGCTAGCTTCTCTTAACTTTTTCCAAATATTGATGCTTGTCTTCCTCTCTCTGTGATCTCTTGTATTTTATGAAGCCCCCCCCCCCTCTTTTTCTTCACCTTTTCAGCTTCTTCTTTTGAGAATCATAGTGGCCTCCTTTTCCTTTTACATTTATTTACCTAACAAAAAGGTTTGTTGCCCTTAAAATATTCCCTTTCAGTTTTGCTCATTGCTTTTCTAAATCCCCCAGCTGTTCCTATCCCATTAAAGACTCCTTGAAGTATTGCCCCATCTTGGCAAAGTTAGTTTTCCTAAAGTCTAAAACCCTCGCTTTTGAGTGGATTTTATCAGTCCTAGTCCTAATACTGAACCACACCATCCGGTGATCACTGGATGCAAAATGATCTCCCACTATAACATCAGAAACACTTTCCCCATTGGTAAGCACCAAGTCCAGTATGGCCCCTTCACGTGTGGGGTCTGTTACCAGTTGCCGGAATAGTTCTCCCTGTAGAGAATCCAGGATCTCCTTACTTCTAGATGACACTGCAGCAGGGATGTGCCAATCAACATCTGGCATATTTAGATCACCTATCATTAGCACTTCCCCTTTCATGGCAATACGGCGTATGTCTTCTATTAAATCCCTGCCCACTTCTTCTCCCTGTGAATGAGATCTGTATATCACACCACTGCAAATGGATTTCCCATTCCCTCTTTCTAGTTTAACTCACAATGTCTCCTCGCTCCCTTTTAAGTCCTGTATTTCTATAGCTTTGATATTATTTTTTTACATATAGTGCCACTCCTCCTCCCTTTCTTCCTACCCTGTCCTTCCTGAATAAAGTATAGCCCAGTCCTGGTTGTCCATAAACCATGTCCCCATGATCGCCACTAAATCCAAGTCAGCATCTTCCATCGAAAGCCTCAATATTTGGAATCTTCTTTCCCATGCTATGGGCATTTATACACACCACTTTCCAAATGTTGCCCCTTTTACCGTTTTCTACAGAGGTATTTAATATTTCACTTACACTGGGGGCTTTCTCTTACCTGGAGGCTTTCTTTACTCATCCCCAACAAATCGAGTTTAAAGTCTTCTTTAGTAGGTTAGTCAGACTGCTGCAGAAGACACTTTGACCCTTCTTGAACAGATGGGCATCATGAATGCACTTGTATGTCAGTAGAAGAAGTTTGACCTGGATGCAGAAACTGATAGTGAGCCAGTGAAGTGACCAGAGAAGAGGGGTTACATGAGCATAGCGACATTGGCAGGAAGATAAGCCATGCAGCTGAGTTTTGAACAGATTAAAGTGGAGAGAGATGATTCAGAGGGAAACCAAGAAGTAGATTGCAAAAGTCTAGATGAGAAAGTGGATAAGGGTCTTTCTCCGGGAACAAGCAGGAAGTCAGTCCTCACATATGGGTGACATCAGCGCCGATGGAGCCCGCACAGTAGTTTCTCCCCAGCTATCAAAGAAAACCTTTGGGAGATACACCACACGTGCATAGTCCCCTTCCCGCCCAAGGGTGCTATCTTGCCTCAGTCTCCTTTTCTCCATGGAACCCAATGGATGTGTGTCTGTTTTCCCTAGAAAAAGTGTCAGTTTTTTCTTTTGATTTTTTTCTTTCTCCGGTTGCATACTGATTCCTTTCCTGCCCTTGAGCCTGCTTGCCTTAGCATTGCGTCTTGGGTTCGTTCTTTTTCTTTTTTTCCATCGAGAGCTTCTCAACTGGCTTCACTCCTTTCCTTGTCTCTGGCTGGGCCAAAGGTTTTTGACCTCGCAGGGACCATTTTCCCCACTATGGCCTTGGCCAGTGACTTTAAAATTTGTGATTGATGCACCAAAGCCATATTGTGCACTGACCCACATGACTGCTGCCTCCGATGCTTAGGGCTGGACCATGACCCCTTGGACTGTGATCTCTGCAAAAAGATGACCTCCAAAGCCATCAAGAGCCATCAGCATCAGTGGAAGTCCTTCTTCCATAAGACGGACTCTGCACCGGAGTCTCCGTTGACACTGTGCTCCAGGGCTCCCTCCAGAACCTCGGGGAGACCGGGCTGCCTCAGAACTCCGAGGTCGCGGGTCCTCCAGTCGAACCCCAGAGGAGGAACCCAGGAAGAGCCAGAAACCCTTGAAGACTGCGTTGGATGATGCGCCTGGAAAAGTGGGCAAGTCCAACGGATCCCGGACCTGCCATCCTCGCTGTAAGTCTGAGGGGAAGGAGTGGGAGCAGTCAACCAAAATACCCCGTTGGGAATCATCAGCATTGGGCAACAGGCCTCGGACCTCTGAGACCATCCTGGTTGGACTCCTCCTTGATGGAGCCGGCGTGGGGTCTGAGCCTGTCAGTGCCCATGCCAAAGGCTGCAGAGCCATCTGGCCTCAAGTCCAGGATGGCGGCCTTGGAGCGCAGTCTATCTGCCTTCATGGCCCAGCAATGGGCTCTGATGAGTGGCTCCACCGCGTCATCACTCACAACTACCAGGCTCTCAACCTCAAGGAAGTTCCCGGACATTGAGCCGATCCTCAAGTGCCACCAGTCTTAAGATATCCCTTGGCATCGGTCCCGATCTCAGTCCCCATCCTCGGACCCGAGGTCATCCCCGATGAGTGCCCATGGCTCGGACCACAGGGCCTCTGGGGACCAGGGGCCATTGGGCTCAGGGCGTGACACTGGAGCCCAGGTTTTCCTCGGCACCTCCACCGACAAACGAGTTGGACTGGGAGACTGAGGATGATGAGTCCCCGGATACCCGTCAGCACCGAGACATGCCTCTGACCAGTCTTCCCCCGAGACCAAGCCTCGGTTCCCACCTGAGAACAAGGCTTTCCTTGACTTTGTGCAGGATATGACCAAGGCACTGGCCTTCGAGACCTCTCCGAAGGAGGCACTCACAGTGCCCATTCCCCAATCCTGGAACGGCTGCTCCTGCACATGTGGGAGACCCACGCATCAGTGCCTATAGTGAGCAGATGACTGGACTCAATGTACCAGGTTCATCAGAGCCCCGACTTCCAGAAAACATAGCTGCCATACAACTCCATGGTGGTGGATTCAGCCTTGAGTCGCCATAAGAGCTAAAAGATGCACTCCTCGGTGCCTCCTGATAAGGAGGCCTGTGCCTTAGATGCCTTGGGCAGAAAGTGCTACCGGGGCTCAATGTTCATTGGCCAGATCCAGACATACCAGCTGTACATGGGTATGAACCTCGGAGACCTGGGGAAGGAACTTGCCAGGTTCTGGGATGGTCTCTCTGAGGAAACTCGGGCAGCCTACGATGGCTTCGAGTCAGCGGCTAGAGTAGCTGCGGCAGGCATTAAGAACATAAGATATGTCATACTTGGTAAGACCAAGGTCAATCAAGCCCAGTATCCTGTTTCCAACAGTGGCCAATCTAGGTCATAAGTACCTAGCAGTTTCCCCAAAAGACACAGGTTCCACAATGCTTGTATTGGGTCAAGCAGTGATATCCCGGGTACCTTTTAATAATGGTTTATGGAACTTTCCTCCAGGAACTTGTCCAAACCTTTTTTAAGCCCAACTACACTAACAGCTTTTACTACATCCTCCGGTAACAAATTCCAGAGTTTGATTTTACGTTGAGTGAAAAAATATTTTCTCTTATTAGTCTTAAATAGGTTACGCTGTAGCTTCATTGCATGTCTCCTAGACTTTCTATATTCTGATGATGTAAACAATCAATCTATGTTTACCCGTTCCTCACCATTCATTAATTTATAGACCTCTATCCTATCTCCCCTCAGCCGTCTCTTTTCCAGGTTGGTAGCTCTTCATAGGGGTATCCTTCCATCCCTTTTACCATTTTGGTGGCTCTCCTCTGAACCTTTTCTAATATCGCTATATCCTTTTTAAGATACGGCGACAAGAATTCACACAATATTCAAATGCGGTCGCACCATGGAACGCTATAGAGGCATTATAATATCCTTTGTTTTATTTTCCATTCCTTTCCTTATGATACCTAGCATTCTATTTGCTCTCTTGGCCACCGCTGCACACTGGGTGGAGGGTTTTAACATGTTATCCACGATGATGCCTAAATCTTTTTCCTGGGTGGTGGTTCCTAATGTGGAACCTTGCATCGTGTAACCATAGTTTGGGTTGTTCTTTCCTAGGTGCATAATATTATATTTCATCTGCCATTTGGATGCCCAGTCTTCCAATTTATCAAGATCCTCTTGCAATTTTCCACAATCCTCATGGGTTTTAACAACTTTGAATAGTTTTGTGTCATCTGCAAATTTGATAACCTCACCCGTTATTCCCATTTCCAGGTCATTTACGAATATGTTAAAAAGAAGCGGACCCAGCACAGATCCCTGGGGTACTCCACTATTCACTTTTCTCCATTGGGAAAATTGGCCATTTAGCCCAACCCTCTGCTTTCTATATTTTAACCAGCTCCTGATCCACAATAGTACACTGCCTTCTACCTCATGACTTTTTAGTTTTGCCAAAAGTCTCTGATGAGGGACCTTGTCAAAGGCTTTCTGAAAGTCCAGATACACTATATCAACTGACTCACCTTTGTCTATCTGTTTATTCACATGTTCAAAAAAACATAACAGATTAGTAAGACAAGATCTTCTTTGTCTAAAGCCATGTTGGCTGTCTCCCATTAAGCCATGACTATCTACATGTTCAGTAATTTCGTTCTTTATGATGGTTTCTACCATTTTTCCCGGTACTGACGTCAGGCTCAGCGGTCTGTAGTTTCCCGGATCACCCCTGGAACCCTTTTTAAAAACTGGCATTACATTTATTTATTTATTTATTTACAGTTCTTATATACCGCACTCTTTGGTATCAGCGCGGTTTACAGATAACAAATTTTCGCATTGGAACAATCCTTTGCTTACATTATAACAGGGTAAGTAACTTGGAGATAACATTGGTCATCCTCCAATCTTCAGATATTAAAGATGATTTTAATGATAGTTCACCGATTACTAATAGCAGGTCTGCAATCTCATATTTCAGTTCTTTCAACACCCTTAGAAGTATACCATCCGGTCCAGGTGGTTTGCTACTCTTCAGTTTATCAAATAGTTGTAATACATCTTCCCGGTGTATCAATATTTCTTTCAATTCTTCTGCAGTATCACCTTTAAATACCACTTCAGTCATGGATAACATCCCTACATCTTCCTAAGTAAAGACCAAAGCAAAGAATTCATTCAGTCTCTCTGCTATGGCCTTGTCCCCTCTTAGTGCCACTTTTACCCCTCTATCATCTAATGGGCCAACTGACTCTCTCACAGGTTTTTTGCTACGAATGTACTTGAAAAAGTCTTTATTATGGATTTTTTGCTTCCACAGCAAGCTTCTTGTCAAATTCTCTCTTTGCCTGCCTTATCAATACCGTGTATCTAACTTGCCAGTGCTTGTACTGTTTCCAGTTTTCGTCATTTGGCTTTTTTTCCATTTCCTGAAATATGCGTTTTTGGCAGCAACAGTCTCTCTGACCTCACCTTTAAACCATGCTATCAGTTTTTTGGACTTCCTTCCACTTTTCTTAAAGCATGGAATACAGCTGGTCTGGGCTTCCAAGATAGTATTTTCAAACAACACCCCAGCTTGATGTAAGTCTTTAACCTTTGCAACTGCTCCTTTTAGTTTTTTCTTAACTATTTTCCTCATTTTATCAGTCTCCCTTTCAAAAGTTAAAAGGTAGTACTGTGGATTTCTTTACCATCCCTCCTCCATTAATTAAATCAAATGCGATCATGCTATGATCACTATTGCCAAGTGGCCCCAACACCCTATCTCTTGTACCAGATCTGGTGTTCCACTAAGGACTAGGTCCAAAATGGCTTCCCCTCTGGTCAGTTCATGAAACAGCTGCTCCAAGAAGGAGTCATTTATTTCATCTACTACTACTACTACTACTACTACTGAGCATTTATATAACGCTACAAGTTGTACGCAGCGCTGCACAGACATGTAAGAGACAGTCCCTGCTCATCAGAGCTTACAGTCTAGTCAAGACAAACACAGAAGGTGTAGGCAGGGATAAAGCAAGGGGAAAGAAAAAGGAGATCAGGTGGGTCAAGATGCAAAAGCAGCAGCGAAGAGGTGAGTTTTTAGCCTGGATTTGAAGAGGGCCAGAGAAGGTGCCTGGCGTACAGACACAGGTAGTTTGTTCCAGGTGTAAGGTGCAGCAAGGTGAAAGGAGTGAAGTCTGGAGTTAGCAGTAGAAGAGAAGGGCACAGATAGAAGCAGTTTGCTAAAAGAGCAGAGTTCCCGAGGGGGGTTGTAAGGAGAGATAAGAGAAGACAGGTAGTGAGGAGCCGCAGAGTGAATGCATTTATATGTCAGCAGGAGAAGTTTGAACTAGATGTGGAAACAGATAGGGAGCCAATGAAGTGACTTGAGAAGAGGGGTAATATGGGCATGACGAGGCTGGTGGAAGATTAGCCATGCAGAAGAGTGTTGAACAGATTGAAGGGGAGAGAGATGATTCAAAGGGAGACCAATAAGGAGTAGGTTACAGTAGTCAAGACTGGAGGTGATTAAGGAGTGGATAAGTGTGTTAGTAGTGTGTTCAGAAAGGAAAGGGCTGATTTTGCTGATGTTATAGAGAAAGAAACGTGTAAAAACCCTCAAAATCTAAATCTTAGGCTATGAGTTTCTTCAATGATAGTAACCTAGGTTATTATTAATAATTTAAGAATTTTAAGAAAACAGGTCTCAGACTCTAAATAAGCTCACTCCTGCAGACTATGTCAGAGGATGTGTGCTACAGTTGCATCAACAACCTGTAGTATTAATTCAGGCAGATTGATCAATAGACAGGTTGATATCTCATAATAAAAGATAGCAGAACACTTTTTTTGCTTATCTTATGTTTCCCCGACGCCTCCGTTCGGCTGCCGTTCCGCGTTTCACATAGCAGGCTAGTTTCATCAGGGGGGAATTTCAAAATATCTATTGGAACTCGGCAATCCTGCCATAAAATGGTTGTGAATGTCTCAGAACTGGCACTCACTGTTGATGTTCTGACGCTCAATGTTTGGCGTGTTAACTTTGAACTTATCAGTTTCTCCAAAAAAACGCCGCGCATGGAGAAACTGATAAGTTCAAAGTTAACACGCCAAACATTGAGCGTCAGAACATCAACAGTGAGTGCCAGTTCTGAGACATTCACAACCATTTTCTGGCAGGATTGCCGAGTTCCAATAGATATTTTGAAATTCCCCCCTGATGAAACTAGCCCGCTATGTGAAACGCGGAACGGCAGCCGAACGGAGGCATCGGGGAAACATAAGATAAGCAAAAAAAGTGTTCTGCTATCTTTTATTATGAGATATCAACCTGTCTATTGATCAATCTGCCTGAATTAATACTACAGGTCGTTGATGCAACTGTAGCACACATCCTCTGACATAGTCTGCAGGAGTGAGCTTATTTAGAGTCTGAGACCTGTTTTCTTAAAATTCTTAAATTATTAATAATAACCTAGGTTACTATCATTGAAGAAACTCATAGCCTAAGATTTAGATTTTGAGGGTTTTTACACATTTGTTTTTCGCATATGATTGGACCCTCTATAACATGACCACGTTTTGAGTGTATAGAGAAAGAAACGGCAGGTCTTAGCTATCAGATGGATATGTGTGGAGAAAGAGAGAGAGGAGTCAAAGACAACCCCCAGATTGCGGGCTGAGGAAACAGGAAGGAGTACAGAGCTACCCACAGAGACTGAGAAAGGAGGAAGAGGAGGGGAGGTTTTAGGGGGAAAGATAAGAAGTTCAGTCTTGGCCATGTTCAGTTTCAAGCGGCGGTGAGACATCCAGGCAGCAATGTCAGAAAGGCAGGCAGAGATCCGGGTCTGGATTTCCGGAGAGATTTCAGGCATAGAGAGGTAGATCTGGGAGTCATCAGCATACAGATGGTACTGAAAGCCATGGGAAAAGATAAGCACACCAAGGGACTGGGTGTAGAGAGAGAAAAGCAGCGGACCCAAGACAGATCCTTGGGGTACACCAACTGGGAGCGGGGTAGCAGAGAAGGAGGAGCCACCAGAACACTCACTGAAAAAGTGATGGGAGAGATAGGAGGAGAACCAGGATAGTACAGAGCCCCTAAGACCAAGCGAAGAGAGGGTATCGAGGAGAAGGTTGTGGTCAACAGTGTCAAAAGCAGCAGAGAGGTTGAGAAGGATGAGGACAGAGTAAAGGCCCTTGGAGTTTGCCAGGAACAAATCACTGGAGGCTTTGGCAAGAGCCGTTTCAGTAGAGTGTAAAGGATGAAAGCCAGACTGTAAGGGATCCAGGAGGAAATGAGAGGAAAGGAAGCCGAGACAGCAGCGGTGAACCACACGTTCAAGTAGTTTAGAAATGAAGGGAAGGAGAGAGATGGGTTGATAATTAAGGACAGGTGGGATCAAGTGAGAGTTGCTTGAGGAGAGGTGTGAACACAGCTTGCTTGAAGTCTGCAGGGATTGTTGCAGTGGAGAGTAATAGGTTGAGAATATGAGAGATGGAAGGGACAGCAGTGGAGGAGATGGGGCTTGGGAGATGGGTGGGGATAGGATCAGAGGAGCAGGTGGTGAGTTTGGAGGAAGAAAGAAGGTGTGCAGTTTCCTCTTCAGAGATCACAGGAAAGGAGGAGAGGGTACAAGAAGTAGGGGGGGAGAGAGTTGGGAGTGAAAAGGAGGAGGAGGGGAAGCAGCTGACTTTGTGGGGAATTGTAGGGTGATTTTATGGATTTTGTCGTGGAAATAGTCAGCCAGGGTTTGGGCAGAAAGGGTGGGAGGGATCAGAGGCAGAGGCACTTTGAGGAGAGAGCTGAGAGTAGTAAAGAGACGGCAAGGATCAGAGGCAAGAGAGTTAGTCAGATGGACATAGTAGTCTTGTTTGGCAAGAGCTATGACTGACTGGAAAGAGACAAGCATGAATTTGAAGTGTAGAAAGTCTGCAGGAGAGCGGTATTTGAGCCAAGTACGCTCAGCAGAACGGGCATAGGAACGTAGATAGCGGGTAGTGGGTGAAAGTCAGGGCTGGGGTGCAGAACGTCTCACAGGATGTGGGATGGGCGGAGCAAGGGCATCCAGAGCCGAGGAGAGTTCAGCATTATAGGAAGTTACTGCCTCGTCGACAGACTTAGATGACATAGTGGAAGAAAGAGATGAAGAAATGGTGGAAGAGAGAGCCATAGCATGAAGATTTCTAAATAGGTTGGAGGAGACAGGACGAGGCTGAGGCAGCGGGTGATGAAGATTAAAGCTTAAAAGGTGATGGTCAGATAAGGGAAGAACTGAGCTACAAAAGTTCGAGGGTGAGCAACTAGAGAAAAATATCAGGTCAAGGCAGTGGCCATGCTGGTGAGTGGGGGCAGTGGAACAAAGTTGGAGGACAAATGAGGAGATAAGGGAGAGGAGCTTTAAAGCAGAAGGATCAGAGGGGTTATCGAAATGAATATTAAAATACCCAAGAATAAGAGTGGGGGAAGAGGAATCCAGAAAGAAGGAAAGCTACGAGTCAAAGTCAGTGAGAAAGGTAGAAGCAGACTTGTCAGGAGGTCGATAAATAACAGCTACCCGGAGATGAAGTGGAGTGAAAAGGCAGATGGAGTGGACTTCAAAAGAGAGAAAAGAGTGAGATTGAGGCAGCTGGAGGGGTTGGAATTAGCAAGAGGGAGAAAGTAGAAGCCCAACACCACCACCACGGCCAGTGGAATGAGGCGTGTGGGAGAACTGATAGCCCCCATGCCATCTAGAAACTTTATCTCCCTAGCATATCCTGCCGTGACACTGACCCAGTCGATACTGGGGTAATTGAAATCACCCATTACTATTACTGTGCTGTAACTTTTGTTAGCTTCCCTGATTTCTTTGAGCATTTCATCATCAATTTGTTCATTCTGGCAGGTGGTCCATAGTACATCCCCACTGCCATTGCCTTCCCCTTTTTTCATGGAATTTCAATCCATAAAGATTCTACAGCAAATTTTGTTTCCTGCAAAACTTTAATCCTTTGTAACTCAATGCCCTCTCTAACATAGAGCGCAACCCCTCCACCAATTTAATGAGCTCTATCATTACGATATAGTTTGTACCCAGGTGCTTGTGCACAGTATCCCACTGGTTGTCCTCCTTCCACCATGTCTCTGAGATTCCAATCATATTTTAACCTCTCATTTAGTGCTTTATATTCTAACTCTCCCATCTTATTTTTTAAACTTCTAGCATTTGCATACAAGCTTTTTAGAGACTGTATTTTATTCATAATAATCTGGCTATCGGTAGGCAGAGGTAATTTGGAATCTTTAAGCTTTGTCTGCTCCATACTCAAGGGCATTTGGGCTACTTTTGTCTTTATTGGAACCTCTCTGCTGGTATGCCCTAACTTCATTCTTTTGGTAGTATCCTTCAAGGATACATTGTTCTAAACATGCGCTCTTGGGCAACTGTCGGCTCTTCCCTATTATCTACTTTAAAAGCTGCTCTATCTCCTTTTTAAAAGATAATGCCAGCAGCTTGGTTCCATTCCAGTTAAGGTGAAGCCCACCCCTTCAGAAGAGCCCCTCCTTTCCCCAGAATGTTCCCCAGTTCCTAACAAATCCAAAACCCTCATCCTTACACCATCGTCTCATCCACGCATTGAGACTCCAGAGCTCTGCCTGCCTTTTGGGTCATGCGCGTGGAAGGGGAAACATTTTGGAGAATGCTACCCTGGAAGTTCTGGATTTCAACTTCCTACCTAAAAGCCTAAATTTAGCCTCCAGAACCTCCCTTCCACATTTTCCTAAGTCATTGGTACCGACATGTACCAAGACAGCAGACTCCTCCCCAGCACTATCTAAGACCATGTCTATGTGGCGCATGTAGTCTGCTACCTTCGTACCAGGCAGGCATGTTACCAGGCAATTCTCACGTCCACCAGCCACCCAGCTATCTACATGCCTAACGATCGAATCACCAGCTATAACGGCTGTCCTAACCCTTCGCTCATAGACACATGGCCCTGGAGAAACCTCCTCCGTGCGAGCGGGTTTTACATCGTCACCTGGAGGACAGGTTCTAGTTATAGGATCACTTCCTGCCACACTAGGGTGATGCTCTCCTGTCACGTGCTCTTTCTCCTCCATGGCAACAGGCATTTTGCCAGACTGGAGGTAGGACTTCAGTACTATATCCCTGTAGGTCTCGTCTATGTACCTCTCTCTCTTCCTTATGTCCTCCAATAATGCTACTCTAGGCTCCAGAGATCGGACTCGTTCCCTGAGAGTAAACAGCTCCATGCACCTAGTGCACTTGTAAGACCCCTCACCAACTGGAAGAAAATCATACAAGTGACACCCAATGCAGAAGACTGGAAAACTCCCATCTCTCTGCTGGACTGCTGTCTGCATCTTAGTTTTAAGGTTTTGTTTAGGTATTTAAGTACTTTACCTACTAAGGGTTGGTGAGGATACTTATACTACTAAAATATTTCCCACTTAAACTCATGAATACTCATATTCATTAATTCACAACTTACTTTTTCCTTTTTCTTACTCTATCTTACAATACCCAATTCTCCACATTATCACATTTACTCTGTACACTAATAATTCTAGTGAACTACAATACATTTTTCCTTGCTCAGATAAGATGATAAGATTTTTGAAATTTGTAAATATTTAAATCTGTATATATGTTTAAACTATCTATATACCTAATCAGCATTTACTCAGCATTGTAACCCTCAAATTACCATTTTTATTATATACAATTTAATGTTCACTGTAATTTCAATTGTTTGAATAAGTTTTAATGTAATGTTCAAGTTTTGTTCTATGTAAACCGCTTTGATTTTTCTGAAAGGCGGTATATAAAACCGTTCAATAAATAAATAAAACTACAACTAATATGTTTAATGTACTTTGTTCACCTGAAGCTTAATTAATCTCAGGTTCTTAATGTATGCCTGATGAGGACAAACAGCTGCACCTGAGAGTGAATATGGCACCTGCTTTCCTTTAAGAGGTTTATGCACCTATAAAGCTACAATTATCCCAGGGGTGGATGGGTATTCTGGAGGGAGGGAGGGAAAATGACTTATTAAAAGCTGGCTGCTACACGGTACTCAGTCCTGTGCTTCTAAGGTAATCTGTGACCAATTTCCAGGGGGAGTCCCACAGTTCTTGCTTGGATAGAGGGAGTCTTGGGGTCTAAATTTAACCAGAAAGCTCTCTGCTGTGTTTTAAATTTAAACTGAAAGATCTCTGCTGCTACTAAGCCCTGACTGATTTAACAAACACACTGGGTTCACAGATTAATCAGCTTAAATCTAAATAATTCCTTTTCCCCCAAGATTTAGAAAACTTCCCAGAAGTAAATACTTAAAATTGCATATCTCTCTCCAGAAGTAGCAGTCCCCTTTTGTGGTCCTTCAAGACTCTAAACTTAGATTGTAAGTCCAACAGGAAACTACCCATAGTACCTGAAAGTGCTTACTGGAAAGGTGTGGGCTTCATACCTAATTTACTTTCATTGATGGTGCACAACTTTACAAGGCTGGTTATAAGTATTGGTGCCTGATGCCAGGTTTGGCTACAGTCCTCCAACCTGGAGCAAAGGATTCGGGACAAACTAGTCAATGCCCTTGTCAGGGAGAGAATCTCTTTGGCAAACCCATAACAGATAAGGCTGCAGAGTTAGAGTCTGAGTTCCTGATGAGGACCAGGCTCTCTAAGAAGACCGCTGACTCTTCCCGACAGACGTCTTCGGCTAAAAAGTCCTTCTACCCAAAGAAGAGCAAATCTTATGGAAACTACCCTCAGTACCAGGTACACAAGGTGTATTAGGGGTATTAGATGCACTTTTTATTGGTATAAGCATCTACACCAATCCTTATTATATACAGAATTTAAAAGACCTAAACACAAGCTTTAAACTAAGATGCAGACAGAAGTCCAGCAACGAGATGGGGGTTCTCCGGTCTTTTGCATTGAGTGTCACATGTATAATTTTCTCCCAGTTGGTGAGAGGTCTTACGTATGCACTAAGTGCAAGGAGCTCTTTGCTCTCAGGGAACGAGTCCGTTCTCTAGAGGCTAGAGTAGCAGACCTGGAAGACATAAGAAAGACAGAGAAGTACATGGACGAGACCTACAGGGATATAGTCCTGAAGTCCCACCTCCAGTCTGGCAGCATCCCTGTTGCCATGGAGGAGAGAGGTCACGTGACAGGAGAGCATCACCCTGGTGTGGCAGGAAGTGATCCTGTAACTAGGACCTGTCCTCCAGGTGATGTAAAACCCTCTCGCACTGAGGACGTTTCTCCAGGGCCATGTCCCCATGAGGGGAGGGTCAGGACAGCTGTTATAGTTGGTGATTTAATCATTAGGAATGTAGATAGCTGGGTGGCTGGTGGACGTGAGGATCGCCTGGTAACATGCCTGCCTGGTACAAAGGTAGCAGACCTCACGCACCACCTAGATAAGATCATAGATAGTGCTGGGGAGGAGTCTGCTGTCTTGGTACATGTTGGTACCAATGACATAGGAAAATGTGGTAGGGAAGTTCTGGAGGCTAAATTTAAGCTTTTAGGTAGGAAGTTGAAATCCAGAACTTCCAGGATAGCATTCTCCGAAATGCTTCCTGTTCCACGTGCAGGACCCAAAAGACAGGCAGAGCTCCAGAGTTTCAATGCGTGGATGAGACAATGGTGCAAGGATGAGGGTTTTGGATTTGTTAGGAACTGGGGAACATTCTGGGGAAAGGGGGGGCTCTTCCGAAGGGATGGGCTTCACCTTAATCAGGATGGGACCAGACTGTAGGCATTAACCTTTAAAAAAGAGATAGAGAAGCTTTTAAACTAGAAAATAGGGGAAAGCCGACAGTCACCCAGGAGTGCATGGTTCGGATGAAGGTATCCTTGAAGGATACTACCAAAAGCAGTGAGGTTCCAAAAGGGAGTATAGTAGCCCAAATGCCCTTGAGTAAGGAGCTGACAGAGCATAAAGATTCCAAATTACCCCTACCTACCAATAGCCAGATTAATATGAATAAAATGCAGTCTCTAAAATGCTTGTATGCCAATGCTAGAAGTCTAAACAATAAGATGGGAGAGTTAGAATATATAGCACTAAATGAGAGGTTAGATATGATTGCACTCTCAGAGACATGGTGGAAGGAGGATAACCAGTGGGACACTGTGATACCTGGATACAAACTATATCGTAATGATAGAGCTAATCAAATTGGTGGAGGGGTTGCGCTCTATGTTAGAGAGGGCATTGAGTCAGAAAGGATTAAAGTTTTGCAGGGAACAAAATTTGCTGTAGAATCTCTATGGATTGAAATTCCATTTATGAAGGGGAAGGTGATGGCAGTGGGAGTATACTATCGACCGCCTGGCCAGAATGAACAAATGGATGATGAAATGCTCAAAGAAATCAAGGAAGCTAACAAAAGTCACAACAGAGTAGTAATAATGGGTGATTTCAATTACCCCGGTATCGACTGGGTCAGTGTCACAGCAGGACAAGCTAAAGAGATAAAGTTTCTAGATGGAATAAATGACTGCTTCTCGGAGCAGCTGGTTCATGAACCGACCAGAGGGGAAGCCATACTGGACCTAGTCCTTAGTGGAACGCCAGATCTGGTACAAGAAATAAGGGTGTTGGGACCACTTGGCAATAGTGATCATAGTATGATCATGTTTGATTTAATTAGTGGAGGACAGATAGTAAAGGCATCCACAGTACTACCTTTTAACTTTCAAAAGGGAGACTATGATAGGATGAGGAATATAGTTAGGAAAAAACTAAAAGGAGCGGTTCCAAAGGTTAAAGACTTACAGCAAGCTTGGGTGTTATTTAAAAATGCTATCCTCGAAGCCCAGACCAGCTGTATTCCACGCATTAAGAAAAGTGGAAGAAAGTCCAAAAAACTGCCAGCATGGTTTAAAGGTGAGGTCAGAGAGGCTGTTGCTGCCAAAAAAGCAACCTTCAGAAAATGGAAAAAAGAGCCAAACGATGAAAACTGGAAACAGCACAAGCACTGGCAAGTTAAATGCAAAGCATTGATAAGGCAGGCAAAGCGGGAATTTGAGAAGAAACTTGCTACGGAAGCAAAAACACGAAATAAAGACTTTTTCAAGTACATTCGTAGCAAAAGGCCTGTGAGAGAGTCAATTGGACCATTAGATGATAGAGGGGTAAAAGGGGCAGTAAGAGGAAACAAGGCTATAGCAGAGAGACTGAATGAATTCTTTGCTTCGGTCTTTACTGAGGAAGATGTAGGGATGTTACCCAAGACTGAAGTGGTATTTAAAGGTGATACTGCAGAGGAATTGAGAGAAATATCGCTACACCGGGAAGATATATTACAACTATTTGATAAACTGAATAGTAGCAAATCACCTGGACCGGATGGTATACATCCCAGAGTGTTGAAAGAACTGAAATATGAGATTGCAGACATGCTATTGGTAATCTGTGAGCTTTCATTAAAATCATCTGTAATACCTGAAGATTGGAGGGTCGCCAATGTAACACCAATTTTTAAAAAGGGTTCCAGGGGTGACCCAGGAAATTACAGACCGGTGAGCCTGACGTCAGTACCAGGGAAAATGGTAGAAACCATCATAAAGAACAAAATTACACAGCATGTAGATAGTCATGGCCTAATGGGAGACAGCCAACATGGCTTTAGACAAGGAAGATCTTGTCTTACTAATCTGATCTGTTTTTTTGAAGGTGTGCATAAACAGGTAGACAAAGGTGAGTCGGTTGATATAGTGTATCTGGACTTTCAGAAAGCTTTTGACAAGGTCCCCCATCAGAGACTTTTGGCAAAGCTAAAAAGTCATGGGATAGGAGGCAGTGTACTATTGTGGATCGGGAACTGGTTAAAAGATAGAAAGCAGAGGGTAGGGCTAAATGGCCAATATTCCCAATGGAAAAAGGTGAATAGTGGAGTACCCCAGGGATCTGTACTGGGTCCGCTGCTTTTTGACATATTCATAAATGACCTGGAAAAGGGAATAACTAGTGAGATTATCAAATTTGCAGATGACACAAAACTGTTTAAAGTTGTTAAAACCCAAGAGGATTGTGGAAAACTGCAGGAGGATCTGGATAAATTGGAAGACTGGGCATCCAAATGGCAGATGAAATTTAATGTGGACAAGTGCAAATTTGTGCACCTAGGAAAGAACAACCCACACTATAGTTACACGATGCAAGACTCCACATTAGAAACCACCACCCAGGAGAAAGATTTAGGAGTCATTGTGGATAACATGTTAAAACCCTCCGCCCAGTGTGCAGCAGCGGCCAAAAAAGCAAATAGAATGCTAGGTATCATAAGGAAAGGGATGGAGAACAAAACAAAGGATATTATAATGCCTCTGTATCGCTCCATGGTACAACCGCACCTCGAATATTGTGTGCAATTCTGGTCACCGTATCTTAAAAAGGACATAGCGTTATTAGAAAAAGTAGAGAGAAGAGCCACCAAATTGGTGAAGGGGATGGAAGGCTACTCCTATGAAGAGAGGCTAAGAAGGTTAGGGCTTTTTAGCCTGGAGAAGAGAAGGCTAAGGGGAGATATGATAGAGGTCTATAAATTAATGAATGGAGTGGAACGGATAAACGTGGATCAATTGTTTACGCTATCAGAGTATAGAAAGACTAGGGGACATGTAATGAAGCTACAGGGTAAACTATTTAAGACAAATAAGAGAAAATATTTTTTCACTCAACGTGTAATCAAACTCTGGAATCTGTTACCGGAGGATGTAGTAAGGGCTGTTAGTATAGCTGGGTTTAAAAAAGGTTTGGACAAGTTCCTGGAGGAAAGGTCCATAAACCACTATTAAAAAGGGACCCAGGATATCAATGGTTGACCCAGTACAAGCATTGTGGAACCTGTGTCTTTGGGGATATTGCTAGGTACTTATAACCTAGATTGGCCACTGTTGGAAACAGGATACTGGGCTTGATGGACCTCGGTCTGACCCAGTATGGCATGTCTTATGTTCTTATGTTCTTACCAGGCCTTCCCAGCTCCCCAACAGGGGCAGCGGGACAAGGGCATGGCCCTTGTAAACCTAAGGCTCCCAAACTCCAGGCACTGCCTCCAGCCCAGCCTGGCGGGAGGTTTTGACTCCTTGGGCATAGCTTCTCTTCTCCCAGGAGGCCCAGCCCAGCAGCCCATAGGGAGTGGAGGAGTGGCCTAGTGGTTGGGGCAAGGTACTTCAGGCCGGAAGGTCGGGGGTTCAAATCCCACTAGAGGACAGCAACCTTGGGCCGGAAGGACTGGGGTTTCTAGTCCTACAGGTGCTCTTTGTGGTCTTGGGCAAGCCACTTAACCCTCCATAGCCCATGTTCCCTGTAAAATAGTTATCTCCAAGTTATAATGCCCTGTTCAATGTAATTTCAGTTTGTTCAATGTAAACCGCACTGATGCAGAATAGCGCGGTATATAAGAGAATGTAAATAAAATAAATAAAAAATAGGGGGGCATCTTCTTCTCTATGTGCACTAGTGGCCATCCATCACAACCGACTCCTCGGCCTGCAGGTGGTGAAGGAGGGTTACCTCCTCCACCTGACACAGGCACCCCCTTGGTTCTTTCTGGAAGAGCCACCCCCCAGGACTCCCCTCCACCAGGCCTTACTGCAAGAGCTCGCAGGCCTTCTCAAAGATACCTCAAGGGCAAGGGATTCTACTTCCAGTACTTCCTCGTACCCAAGAGGACTGGAGGCTTCCAGCCCATTCTGCACCTGTGGGATCTAAACAGGTTCTGGTGAAGGAGAAGATCAAAATACTCTCCCATGGAGCACTGCTGCCATATCTCCAGCCGAGAGACTGGATATGCTCCTTGGACCTAAAGGATGCATACACGCACATCCTCATCCATCCCAACCACAGGAAATACTTCAGCTTCGTGGTGGGAGGTGGCCATTACCAGTACAGGGTGCTACCCTTTGGTTTGGCCTCCACACCCAGAGTGTTCACCAAGTGCCTAATGGTGGTCAAGACCTACATTCGTCTCCAGAGAGTCTTCGTCTTCCCCTACATGAATGACTGGGTCATAAGAGGCCACACAGCTGCAGAAATGCAACATGCAACAGTGCTCACCATCCTCATCCTGCAGCACTTGAGATTCGTAATAAACCACCCAAAGTCACATCTCTTTCCAACACAGTATCTGAAGTTCATAGGGGCAAGTCTGGACACCATTCAGGCCAAGACCTTTCTCTCTCGGGACTGGGCCGATCACCTCAGGGCACTGCCCGTGGCTGTGCAGCGCCGACACTCAGTGCCCACCCAACCTCTTGCTCCGCTTGTTGGGTCACATGGTGTCCACAGTTCATGTTACCCCGGATGCCCGACTTCAGATGAGGGCAGCTCAATGGGGCCTCCTTTCCCAGTGGAGCCAGGCCACAGTCCGGCTGAGGGACAGGGTGGTGATGACCCACCAACTGGCCAGCTCTCTCAAGTTGTGGCAAGCCCCCCAGCACCTCCTGGCTGGGATACTCTTCCAGGCCCCCACCCCCCCAAAGGCTCCCGACCATGGATGCATCCATCTTAGGCTGCGGAGCCCACTGCGATGGCCTCTGCACTCAAGGCAGGTGGTCACAGGTGGACAGCCTGCAGAAGATCAACCTCTTGGAGCTTTGGGCCATATCCTTAGCCCTCTGAGCCTTCCGTCACCACCTGTAACACCATTCAGTGCTGGTCCAGACGAACAATCAAGTGGCGATGTTCTAAGTCAACAATCAGTGGGGCACAAGGTCATACACTCTCTGCAGAGAGGCAGTAGCTCTCTGCTGATATGCGAACTGCTATGGGATGCTTCTGCGAGCAATATATCTTCTGGACCAGGACAACACTCCTGGTGTACAGGTTGAACAGGGTCCTCCAGCTGCATGAGTGGTGGCTAGACCCAGAGTGGCCGGTCAGCTCTTCCAGCTCTGGGGGACTCTGGATGGACCTTTTTGCCAGTCTGGCCAACACCCAGCTGCTCCGCTTATGCTCCAGGCAGCCACATCCATCCTGGGTGGCAGCAGATGCCTTCCTCATCCCATGGACAGAGGGCCTCTATGCCTTCCTCCTCATGCCGCTTATTGCCAAGACCTTGTTCAAGGTTCAACATGACGGGGCATCCCTGATACTAGTAAACCCCTGGTGGCCCAGGCAACCATGGTTCCCACTGCTCCTTCGCTTATCCTCGGTGCCCTCCAGTCCCCTTGGGGAGTGCCCTGGAGCCGCTATCGCAGGAGGAGGGCTCCCTCCTGCACCCCAACTTTGGATCTCTTATGCTTATGGCCTGTCTGTTGAAAGGGTAGCCTTGGCCCCTTTCAACCTTTCAGGGGAGATAGAGGAGGTCCTCCTGGCTTCCTGTAGGACCTCCACAAGATAGGTGTATGCCTTCAAATGACGAAGATTCTCAGTGTGGTGTGCGGAGCAACGGGTCAACCCATTCTCATGCTCTGTGCAGCTTGTGCTGCAGTATTTGCTTCAGCTGTCTCAGGCAGGCCTGAATTCCAACTCTGTCAGGGTCCACCAGAGTGCACCACCTTATCGAGGGTAAGCCCCTCTCTGCCCAACCTCTCGTGACACACTTCTTGCGGGGTCTCCTGTTGTCCCAACCTCCGGTCTGCCTGCCAGCGGTGGAGTGGGACCTCAACATGATGCTGTTGCAACTCACTGGCGCATCATTTGTGCCCCTGGCTACCTGCCACCTGTGGTATCTTTCCTGGAAGGTCGTCTTCTTGTTGGCACTCACATCAGCTTGCAGCATCAGCGAGCTCAAAGCATTTGTGGCAGATCCATCCTACAGGAGGTTCTATAAGAAGAGGGTCATGGTCCGCACGCACCCCATGTTCCTTGCATGCTTTGTCTCCTTGTTCTGTTATCAAGTGTCTTGTTCATAATGGATAAGAGAGAGTTTGAAGATAAATTATGTATTATTTAAAATAACATCAGTAGTACTTTGTATTTTATGGGACTAGCTATTGGTAGCCAATGCAAGTGCCTTAGTATTGGTACATTATGTGTTTACCTTGAAGTTCTATGTAGGGCAGGAGCATCAGTGTTTTGTGACATCTGTACTGGTTTCAGGGCATATTTTGGTAAGCCCTGATAGATAATGTTGCAATTATCAAAATGTAGGAAAATCATGGCTTGGAAATCTGCGTGGCAATTGTGGACATCGAGGAGTGGACCTAACTGGTGGAGCATCCTTATCTTGTGGTATACTAGCTTAGTAGTTTTGTTGATGTGTGATAGCATGTTTAGACGTTGGTCAAGGGTGATTCTGAGATAGCAAACTTTCAAGTTTCTTCTCTAGTTCTGCTTTTCTTACTTTGAGCTGTTGGGGGGGCGAGAGTTGGACTCTTCCTCACACTGGGGATGGTGCAGTTTGTGCATAAATTAATGCTGATGGAGTGCCTGTCCATCAAGTCGTTCTGCTGTGAGGAAGGCCATATTTTGGCTGTTTGAGGAGACTATATTGCATTATTGGCACCCAGGGTGTGGAATGAGATGGGAGAAGATGAGGTTCATGTAGGGCCCTGAGGGGGGAGGGAATGTTGTGTTGTGGATTTAGGAGGGCATCCCCACTGCAGGGGTTCAGATTTAGGATCTGGGATTCTTCATACTGGTGGAGGGGGGACATGGGGGGGTCAGAGGGGTGTTGGGTGGGAGGGTAAGTTATGAGGGGAAAGGCATTGGAAATAGCTGGGAGTCCTTGTAGTTTCTTTGTATGTGGTTTGGGCTGTGTTTTGGTCTTGGGGATGAGTTCATATTGTATGACGCTATGGACAGATTTTCCTACCAGTTTCATGAATTTGAAATGTTTGGGGGGGGTGAAGATTGGGTGGGGGGGCTGAAAATGTTAAAATGTATAAGATGGTTCTCCAGGAACAAGCAAGAAGTCAGTCCTCACATATGGGTGGCGGCGGCGCCAACAGAGCCCGCGTAGAGCATTTCCCCAGCTTTCACAGAAAGCCTTTGGGAATGCTACCGCACATGCGTGGTCCCCTTCCCGCCCAAAGGTGCCATCTTGCTCAGTCTCCTGTTTCCCCAGAAAAAGCCTTTAAAAATTATCCTCAAAAGTTGTTTTTTTCCTGCTTTGCATACCGGTTCCTCTTCCCACCTCGAGCCGGTGCCATCCCCGACGCTATCCTCAGCTCTTCCCTTCTTTTTTGACGAGGCTTGCCTCGACTGGCATTCGTGCCTTTTTTCACATAGGGGTCGTCGACCCCGACCGGGTGTCTCCCACATGTCACCCGGTGGGTTCAAGAAGTGCAACCGCTGTCAGACCATGTCTATTACAGACACCCATGATTGCTGCTTGCACTGCCTCGGCCCAGACCATGACAGTACCACCTGCGACCTGTGCCAGGCCATGACTCCGAGAACCAACAGGAAACGGTTGGAGTTGCAGGAGAAGTTGTTCCTGTGCACTGACTCAGCACTGGCTTCCCCGATGCTGAGCCCTAAGCCGAGCACACCCCGTGAGGCCCAGGCATCTTTGGAGTCCCGCGGCGGCAGCTCCTCCATAAAGACGCCGGATCCTTCTAAGAAAAAGAAAAACTCCCCAAAGCCAGTCGAGGTTCCACCGGTGAAACCCGGTAAGGTCCCGTGAGGGGACTCAGGTGACTCCGAGCAGCACCCCTTTAAGGTCTGTAAAAGGGAGTCTTCGGCTGGCGGCAACTGTGCAAGTCCAGGATGGCGGCCCTGGAACAGAATATCTCTGCCATCCTGGCCTTGCAGCAGGTGATGATGTCAGGTTCGCCAGCATCATCTACCCCGACAACCAGGCCCCCGACTGCAGGGGAGTCCCCAGGTGTCGAGCCAGACCCAGAGCGCCAGCAGCCTCAGATGAGCCCCCGGCACTGATCGAGGTCCCAGTCCTGATCCCTGATCTTCGGGTGTCCGGTCCTCCCCAGCCAGTTTCCAAGAGTCTGACCCGAGACCCATCAGGGAACCCCGGTTCCTTGGGGCCAGCCTCGAGACATGAGAGTCCTGAGCCTCGGCATCCTCAATGCCCTCGGGCTCTGACTGGGAGACCGACGTGAAGGCCTACCCTGAGACCTCTCGACACAGAGACATCCCCTTCGGAACCCCGGCACCACTCCCCATCTGAGGACATGGCTTTCCACGACATCATTCAGGACATGGCCCGGGCCCTTTTGGTCCCAACCGAGTCAGAGGAGGACCCGCACACCAAAGAACTGGAGATTCTCCAGTATGAGTCCCTGCCAAAGGAGACTCTCACAGTGCCAGTGCAGCCCATCCTCGAGCGCCTGCTCCTGCAGATGTGGGAGACCCCGGCCTCGGTGCCGGTGGTCAGCTGGTGCCTCAACGCCATTCACCGTGTCAAGAAGGGCCCAGAATTCCAAAAGTCTCAACTCCCGCATAACTCCATGGTCATGGAGTCCTCGATGCAAAATCTCAAAAGCCTGAAGAACTACTCTTCTGTCCCCCTGGGCAGGAAAGCCAGAGCCCTCAATGCCCTCAAGCACAAGTAACATAGTAACATAGTATCTGACAGCAGGTAAAGACTGGCATGGTCCATCTAGGCTGCCCAGCAAGGCGGCAAGAGTAGGTGCACCTGCCGCTCCTTGCAGGTCACCCCTCCCCAGCCTTTGTTTAGGGGTGTATCCACTGCTCCATGTAGGTCACCCCTATTTACTGAGATATAAGAGATAGTTATGTTTGTTTTGATTTTATCCTTTTGCTATCCCACGCCACTTTGAATTCCGTCACTGTATTTGCCCCCACCACCTCCATCGGGAGGGCATTCCAAACATCCATCACCCTTTCAGTGAAAGAGTACTTTCTGGCATTGCCTTTCAGTTTACCCCCTTGCAGCTTCATGTTATGCCCTCTAGTTTTACAGCTTCCCCGTCTTTGGAAAAGGTTTGTTTGTTCATTAATACTCTTTAAGTATTTAAAGGTCTGAATCATATCTCTCCTATCCCTCCTCTCCTCCAGAGTGTACATATTTAGGTCTTCAAGTCTCTTCTCATAAGTCTTCTGACACAGGCTCCAAATTATTTTGGTTGCCTTCTTCTGAACTGTTTCCAGCCTTTTTATGTTCTTTGAGAGATATGGTCTCCAAAACTGAACACAATATTCCAAGTGAGGCCTCACCAGTGACTTGTACAGTGGCATTAGTACTTTTTTCCTTTCTGCTGGTAATTCCACTCTGTATGCAACCCAACATCCTTCTGGCTTTTGCCACCACCTTGTCACACTGTTTTGCCACCTTGTGATCCTCAGAAACAATCACGCCGAGGTCCTTCTGGTCCGTGCACACCAACCTCTCGCCCCCTATGGCATACAATTCCCTTGGATTTCTGCATCCCAAGTGCATGACACTGCACCTCTTCACATTAAATCTTAACTGCCAAGCATTAGACCATTCTTCCAGCTTTTGTAGATCTTTCCTCATGTTATCCACTCCCTCAGGGGAGTCCACTCTGTTGCAAATTTTCGTGTCATCTGCAAAAAGACAGACTTTTTCATTCAGTCTTTCAGCAATATCACTCACAAATATATTGAACAATACCAGCCCCAGGACTGATCCTTGGGGTACGCCACCAATCACCTTCCTTTTATCCGAGTGAGTTCCGTTACCGTCACCATCTATCATCTGTCAGTCAACCAATTTCTGATCCAGTTCACCACCCTGGGACCCATCCCCAAGCTGTTGAGTTTATTGATAAGCCTCCTATGAGGAACAGTATCAAAGGCTTTGCTGAAATCTAGGTAGATCACATCCATCGCATGCCCTTGATCTAGTTCTCTGGTCACTCAGTCAAAGAACTCAATCAGATTTGTTTGGCCAGATCATCCTTTGGTAAAACTATGTTGCCTCGGATCATGCAACCTGTTGGTTTCAAGGAAGTCCACTATTCGCTCTTTCAGGAGCTCCTCCATTACTTTTCCTGCCACCGAGGTAAGGCTTACTGGCCTGTAGTTTGTCACTTCTTCCCTACTGCCACTTTTGTGAAGAGGTACCACATCAGCCATTCTCCAGTCCTGAGGAACCTCTCCTGTCTCCAAGTATCTATTAAAAACATCCTTTAAAGGCCCTGCAAGAACCTCTCTGAGCTCTTTCAGCATCCTGTTATGTATCCCATCCAGTCCCATGGCCTTGGCCACTTTCAGTTTTGCAAGCTGCTCTAACATGTCATCATCTGTGAATGGTGTGGTATCTACTCTATTCCCATTTGTATATTTGTCTATCACAGGTGCTCCTTCTTCTGGATTTTCTCTAGTAAAAACAGAGCAGAAGTATTTGTTTAGCATTTTTGCTTTTCAATGTCACTTTCCACAAATCCATTCTCAGCACTTTTGAGTCCTGCAATTCCACCTCTGATTTTCCTCCTCTCCAGAATATACCTGAAAAACGTTTTGTTGCCACACGTCACATCTTTAGCCACCTTTTCTTCTGCCTTTGATTTTGCTATGCTTATTTCTTTTATTGTCTCTTTTAGTTTGATTCTGTATTCTTTTCTGTGTTCTGCTGTTTGCAAACTTTTGAATTTTGTAAAAGCTGTGGTTTTTGCCTTTATTCGTGCAGCCACTTCTTTGGAGAACCAAATAGGTTTCCTTTTCCTCTTGTTTTATTTATTTTCCTTACGTACGTATCTGTTGCCCCTTTTATTGTCTCCTTTAGTTTAGCCCATTGCAATTCTACTTCCCTTATCCCCTCCCACCCTGCCAACTCCTCCTTCAGGTATTTGGTTATTTTGCTGAAGTCAGTGTTTTTGAAGTCTAAGACCTTGAGCTTGCTGTGATTGAAATCTACCTTGGCTTTTATCTCAAACCAAACCGTGTGATGATCGCTGCTGCTCACATGGGCACCCACCTGGATATTTGACATGCTTTCTCCATTGGTGAGTACTGAATCCAGTACCGAGCACTCTCTAGTTGGTTCCATCACCATTTGTCTAAGTAATGCATCTTGGAAGGCATCCCAAATTTTTTTACTTCTTTCCAGATTTGCAGAAGGAATAGTCCAATCCACATCGGGTAGATTAAAGTCACCCAATATGACCACTTCCCCCTTCATGGCTATCTTTACAATATCAGCAATGAATATGCTATCCTTTTCTTCGGTTTGAGTTGGAGGCCTGTAGACTACACCAGTATGGATGAAGGTGCCATCTCCTCTTTCCAACACAATCCACAGTGCTTCTTCAGTTCCCCACATCCCCCTGCATTAGAGGGAGGAGTGGCCTAGTGGTTTGGGCAAGTTATTTCAAGCCAGAAGGTCAGGGGTTCAAATCCCACTAGAGGACAGCAACCTTGGGCCAGAAGGACTGGGGTTTCTAGTCCCACAGGTGCTCCTTGTGGTCTTGGGCAAGCCACTTAACCCTCCATTGCCCATGTTCCCTGTAAGTATTACTGTGTATGTGTCTCATATCCCCTCATGTTAGATGTATTCCCCAATTGTGTTGTGATCACTTTGATTGAAGGATAAGGTGGTATACAAAACTGTCTAAATTTCAGCAGTTTTAATATTGTTTTTGACATATAGGGCTCCTCCTTCTCCTTTTCTACCCTCTCTGTCTCTTCTAAATAGATTGTAGCCAGCTATGGCTATATCCCATTCATGCGACTCATTAAACCATGTTTCTGTAATGGCCACAATGTCCAAGTCCATTTCCACCATTAGGGCTTCCAGGTCAGGAATTTTGTTGGCTAAGCCTTGAGCATTTGTGCTCATTGCTTTCCAGCATTTGTTGACTGGCTTGCCTGTGTTTTGCATGGATTTTGCTCTACATGCCTCTTCCCCTTGTCACTGATGTGTGGGTTAATAGTGTGGCTGTTTCCAATGTCATTTTGCTTCTGCTGGGAGTGATGTCCTGAACTTGTCCTTCTCCATCCGTCACCCCTTTCCCTAGTTTAAATGCCTGTCCACATACTACCTGAGGTTTTCACTTAGGATCCTTTTCCCTCTGACAGAGAGATGCAGTCCATCAGCATAGTATAGTCTCTTATTGATCCGTTTCCCCATTCACCAATGTATCTAAATCTTTCTTGTTTGCACCAGGTCTGGAGCCATGTATTAAAGTTGTTTATGCGATGCACCCTTTCTGCCCCCTTTACCATGAAGAGGTAGAACTTCTCAGAATGCTATAGTGTTAACAATGGGCTTGAGATTTTTTCCCAGAGTCTGGAAGTCCCTTTGAACTGCAGAGGAACTATTTCTAGGCAGGTCATAGGTCATTTATGCCCAAGTGAATGACAACATCAGTTTTGCAGTGCTCACTTTCTGCACTAATTATACCAACAATTTGGTTTGTATTCCTGCTGGCTGAAGAGCCTGGGAGGCATTTGACCATCTTCTCTCCTTTGAACTGTGTTCCCAAATTGATGCCTCTGATGATGGAATCTCCAAGAAGTAGTAGTTTTCTGGGGGGTTTTCATATTTGGTGCATTATCAGTAGATTGAACATTGACTCTCTCATTTAAGGGTGCTTTAGTTTCCATGGATTAGGCACCCTTATTATCCAAGGCAGAGAAGGCATTATGCAGGGATATCGCTTGATGTATAGGGTCTCTGCGTTACAGGTCACAATCTACCAGAACCCACTGTGATCCATTTGTTCCTGGGCTGTTTGATTCTTTGTGGCAGCGGTGGTGGAGTTTGTTCCGTTTGTACCCTAGACGAGGTGTGTTTCATTGCAGCTAGTTCTTCCCTTAGTAGAGTCAATTCTTTATGCATAGCAGCTAACTTAGCAGTACCTCCTTACACAGAACCAAACACAAATATCCTCCTGTATATGGTCAATATGTTTATAGTTCGTTGTTTACATGTTCTTCTGTTAAGAATGCTAAAATTATGTAAAATGTTGAAATATCTGTTAAATGTAGCACATAACGTTCTTCTGTTAAGTATGCCAAATTTATCATGTAAAACGTTCAGTTTACCTGTTAAATGTAACATGTTTGGTTATCTGTAAACCGCCTCTGATCTCTGGAAGGTATAGAATAATCTAATAAATAAATAAAAATACAATTTGAGGCATATTGGGCAAGTTCTTAGGTTCCAAATGATTCTTCTCAGAATGAAAGCACCACAGTTATTACATTGAATACCCGACATGCTGATTAAGTGGTCCTAGGAATACACGACATGCTGGGCTGCCAGATACAAGCCTATGAGTTATACATAGGTATGTACCTCAAGGGCCTTATCCAAGAGTTGGCAGGCTTTTCTGCGGGCCTCACCGGGAAACTCCTTCAGAGGTTCCAAGCCCTGACCACCAGGATCCGGGAGTGCTCAAAGTTCCTCTCCCACACCGCCTACGACGGCTTTGAATCTGCAGCAAGAGTAGCAGCAGTGGACATCGGGGTCCGGCGCCAAGCCTGGTTACAAACCTCCGACCTCTAGCAATGGCTGCAAGAAAAATTGGCGGATGTCCCCTGCACCAGGGAAATCTTGTTTAGCAAGCCCACGGCTGACAAAGCAGCCGAGATAGAGGCCGAGGTCATAACCAGGCAAAGGCTCTCAAGGAAAACCTCGACCCTTCCCTGGAAGAAGCCATCGGGAAAGAGACCATCCTTCCTGAGGAAGAAGGGACCTTTCCACTAGGGCCACTACCAGCCCTTCTCAGGGCAACAGCAACAGGGTCCCCAGCCCAAGAACTAGGGCCATGGGCCGAGGAAGCCAAAGGCCCAGAAGCCCCAGGCACCAGCTCCCACTCAGCCTGGTGGGAGCATTTGACTCTCTGGGTAGGGCTTCCTCTCCCCCAGGAGACCCTCCCCAGCCACAGGGGGCCGCCTGGCACTTTTTGCCCTCGGGTGGGCTGGGGTGACCATGGACCAGTGGGTCCTACAAGTAGTAAAAGAGGGCTATCTCCGCAGGTTCCAACAAACACCTCCAGGGTTCTTCCCAAGAGAGCTGGTGCAGCCTCTCCTTCACCAGAACTTGCTCATGTCAGAGCTCAAGGATTGGCTCAGGGACAAGGTGGTAGAACCTGTACCCAGACAACTGTGGGGAAAGGTTTTCTACTCAAGGTATTTCCTTGTCCCCAAAAGAACTGGAGGTCTCAGGCCCATACTAGACCTGTGAAACTTGAACAAGTTTCTGGTGAGGGAGAAGTTCAAGATGCTCTCCCTTGGAACTCTGCTGCCCTTCCTCCACCAGGGAGATTGACTGTGCTCCTTGGACCTAAAGGATGCATATACCCACATCCTGATCCACCCCTCCAACAGACAGTACCTAAGGTTCGTGGTCGATGAGTGCACTACCAGCACAGGGTACTTCCATTCAGTTTGGCCTCCTCACCCAGAGTCTTTACAAAGTGCCTGGCAGTTGTGGCCACCTACATGTACTTACAAGGGGCCTTCGTCTTCCCCTATCTGGATGACTGGCTCATCAGAGGCAGCACGGCCCTCGAGGCCAGCCATGCCGCAGGGCGAACAATATGCCTCCTGCAGCACCTGGGGTTCGTTATCAACTACCCCTAATCCCACCTCTCTCCAGCCCAAAACCTGGAGTTCATAGGTACCCAGCTGGACATGTTACAGGTCAAGGCCTCCCTCCCAAAGGAGAGGGCACTTCATCTTGTGCAGCTAGTGAGAGAGGTACAGACTCGCCGGTCGGTACCATCTCGCCTCCTCCTCCAGTTGCTGAGCCACATGACCTCAACAGTTTACATCATGTCCCTAGCCCACTTGCACATGTGAACGGCCCAGTGGTACCTCTGCTCCCAGTGGACCCAAGCCACGGGCAGATTATGCGACAGCATCAGAGTCACCAGCCAACTGGCAGACTCCCTCAACTAGTGGCAGTCCCTACGCCACCTCCTGGAGGGGATGCCATTCCAGGCACTTGCACCGCAGATGGTCCTAGCCATGGACGCCTCCCTTCTGGGTTGGGGAGCACACTGCGGAGACCTCCGCACTCAAGGCAGCTGGTTGCAAGAGGAGTTGCTCCTGCAGATCAACCTCTTGGAACTCAGGACTAATTTTCTGGCCCTGCAAGAGTTCCACCATCTCCTGTGCAACTGCCCTGTGCTGATCCAGACAGACAACCAAGTCGCCATGTTCTATGTGAACAAGCAAGGGGGCACAGGTTCGTACTCCCTTTTCTAGGAAGCGATGGCTCTCCTCGCTTTTGCGGTACACCACAGAATGCATACGCCTTCCAGGCGAGAACAACTGCTTGGCAGACAAGCTCTGCAGTGTCCTCCACCCACACAAATTGCATCTGCATCCTAGGGTGGTGCAGCGACTCTTCCACCTCTGGGGCAGACCCAAGATGGACCTGTTCACCTCCCCACACAGCTGCCCCACTTCTTCTCATGCCAGCCACACCCAGAGAGAGTAGCAGCAGATGCCTTTCTGATCCCGTGGTCCGAGGGCCTCCTGAATACCTTCCCACCAACTCCTCTGATGACCAAGACTCTCTTCAAGATCCAGAGCAAGCAGGAATCAGTGATTCTGACCCCTCCAGATGAGACTGACATCCCTGGTTCTCTCTGCTGCTCTCCTTGTCGGTGGAACTCCCAGTCCCGCTGGGTTGGGATCCGGACCGTCTGTCCCAGGAAGAGGGCTCTCTCCTGCACCTCAACTTAGGCTCACTAGTGTTGATGGCGTGGCTGCTGAAAGGGTAGCCTTGGCTCCCTTCAATCTCTTAGGAGAAGTCGAAGAGATCCTGTTGGCCCCCCGAAAACCCTCCACCAGACAGGCATACGCCTTCAAATGGAGGAGATTCTTCATCTAGTGTGCAGAGAGGAGAACCCTTTCTCCTGCCACGTGCAACTAGTGCTACAATACTTGCTGTACCTCTTGCACACCGGCCTAAAGTCTAATTCAGTGAGGGTACACCTGAGCGCCATAGTCGCTCCCCATCACCCTGTAGAGAGGAAATCCTCTCAAACCAGCCCCTGGTCTCCAGGTTCCTCTGGAGCCTCCTTCTATCGAAGCCCCCTCTCTGCCCTGCGGCGGCAGAATGGGACCTTAATGTGGTGCTCTCCCAACTCACCAAGTTGCCGTTTGAGCCCCTGGCCACCTGCCATCTGAGATACCTGTCCTGGAAAGTGTTTTTTTCTGATGGCCATCACGTCCGCTCAGAGAGTGAGCGAACTCCAGGCCTTGGTGGCAGATCCGTCATATACATGGTTCTGTAAGAACAGGATAGTGCTCCACATACATCCCAAATCCCTCCCCAAGGTGGTATCCCCCTTCCGCCTCAACCAGGAGGTGGTCCTTCCCACCTTCTTCTCATGCTGGCAGGGAGGAACTCATCTTGCATACTCTAGACTGCAAGTGGGCCCTGTCCTTCTACCTGCAGAGGATCCAGGCCCATCGCAAAGTTCCTCAATTCTTTGTATCATACGACCCCAGTAGACTGGAACTCCCAGTAATGAAGCGGACTCTGTCCACGTGGGTGGCAAACTGCATTGCTCTCGCCTATGAGCACCAGATCACTGCACATCGCGTGTGGGCCATGGCTACATTGGTGGCCATCTTCTGTTCAGTGCCGGTGCTGAAAATCTGCAGAGCTGCCACATGGTCTGCGATTCATACGTCTGTAGCTCAATACTGCCTGGAGAGCAAGTCCCATAGGGACAGTGCCTTCGGGCAGGCAGTACTCCATAATATCTTCGGGGTGTAGGCAACTCCTGCCCTCTGACCCTTCTGTGTTCAGGCTACCAGAGTGATAGTATCACTAGATGCTAGGGTCTTGCAGAGTCTCTCAGTGGGGACTCATCGTCTGCAACTCAAGATATCCAATGGGTCACCGGTGGTACTGTCATGGCACGGTCCTCGGCAGCCTGGAGTAGGGAGTCCCATATGTGAGGACTGACTTCCTGCTTGTTCCTGGAGAAAGCATAGTTACTCACCTGTAACAGATGTTCTCCAGGGACAGCAGGAATCAGTCCTCAAAACCCTCCCTCCTCCCCTTGGAGTTGCCTCTCTACATTTTTTAAGTCCTTTTTTGCTATGTCATCTGACTAAGCAAGATGGTACCCTTGGGCGGGAAGGGGACCACACATGCATGGTAGCATTCCCAAACGTTTTCTGTGAAAGCTGGGGAAATGCTCCACGCGGGCTCTGTTGGCGCCTACGTCACCCATATGTGAGGACTGATTCCTGTTGTCCCTGAAGAACACCTGTCACAGGTGAGTAACTACGCTTTCTATGTTCTAACTGAATTGCTCCCAATGATGTGTAAGAATACCCACATGCTGGGATTTTTCTTTGCATAGTTGCATTGCTATAGGCGGTATATCAAATTCAATAAACTATAAATGTAATAAAAAAGATTTGAACATAGAGTTGTCGGGGGAGTAGACATCACATCTCTAGTTATGTATAGGACTTCAGTCTTCTTATAGTTATCTATAAGGAAGTGTTCAAAGAGCAAGGGTGAGACTGCATTGAAGCTATCTGTTGTATGTGTGCAGAGAAGAAAAGAGAAGCATCAAAGATGACCCTAAGGATGTGAGCTGAGGAAGCAGGGAGTGTCATCCACTGAAACAGAGAAGGGAGGAAGGAGGGAAGTGGGTTAGGGGAAAAGATAAGGAGCTCACTTTTGGTCATGTTCAGTTTCAAATGGCAGTGGAACATCTAGACCTCTAGAGCAAATCTATCATACCATAACAGCAACAACTTTTAAAACTCACCCTGCAAAGAGCTTACCCAGAAAAAAGGAGCACCGTAAGCATTGCAGCATGCCCTAGAACTCCATACACCTATTCAGAAAACTGAACAAGTCTGATTACTACAGTACAGATCCCTACGTAGAAACTCCATGCTAACAGAACCCCTGGCCTTGGTACAAACTCAGAACACAGATAGACCCTCACCAAGTACATAATAAGTGACCACAAACTAAAAATATAAATATGTAGCCACAAATTAAACTGAAGCCCCAAGAAATCAGACTCTCCAAGCAATGCAACATCAGAAAAACAGAAAGAGACGCATTTAACTTGTAATGAGAAAAATATCAAGATAGCCAGTGTTTTCTTTCTAAACAATCAAAATCAACAACCCCAAACGTGATAAAAATCAATGCGTCCAAAATATAAATCATCCTACAAAAATGCAGTATTCCCAAAATAACAATATTTTTGTTGGACAAGCTGGCAAGAGGAGCAGATTGACGCCCAACTCACAGTCCAGCCAAGTCCATTTTACTCAACAGGTTCTAAAATCAAAACTGTTAAAGACGTATCTGAAAAGTGCAAATGTGGCAACCGCACTACCACTGGCCTCCAGCCCAAAATGCATAGAGCCGCACGACGCGCACGTTTCGAGTCGCCACAGAACTCTGTGTCAAGTGCAACCAAGCTCCATCCCCAATAACACTGGACTCATTGCCAACCGCTGAAAAATGCCACAACACACTGCGCTTATGAGAGAAACCACATTTCCAACAATTGGTCAGCCACAAATGTGATGGACAGATAGAACCGCCAATGGGAGAAGGAAACCCCTCATCGTCATCGGAGGGTCCCTAATCACCACTGGCCAATGTCAAATCAGGCTGAACCAGTCAATATCCCGATTCAGACCATGGAGCTGCACAGAGTTCAACATGTAAATCCAACGTTGTTCCAACCACTGTAGACGAGATACCCGATCACCTCCTCCAGGGTCCTCTGGAACATAGTCAGCAGAGATACTACAGGAACTCATCGGAACCAAAACAAGCAATAGACCAGACAGAAACAGCACCAAGAACAACATACCAACACCCAGCCTATTCACAAGAACCAACAAATCCACATCCATGTGAGCTTTCTCTCTTGCTGCCTCTGCTATCTGGAATGTCCTCCCAGATAAACGGAAAGCAACAAGACATAAAAGAATTCCAGAAGCTACTCAAAACCACCCTATTCATCGAACAATTCAACGAAGATCACCAACCCCCAACCACCCAAATCACCCCACAAGCAAACCTCACCCAAACGAGCAAAACCCAAACAAGCAAAACCCACTCACCGACAACCTGAGAGAAACAAATGACCTCAATGACGTCCAGAAGATGCTAAAGACAATACTCTTCACAGAACGCTACAATGACATCACATGAACTGCCCAAACAAAATGTAAAAATGCAAATGTAAATATAAATTTAAAAACGTAAATAGTTCCCGTACAGAGCTCATAATGTATACAACTCACCATGCAATCAACCTCCTCACACCACTCACACACACACGCCCTGAATTTCACTGCATGCACACACCCCCGCACCCAACCACTTGATTTGTTTGCTGTGAAATTGAATTGATTTGATTTGTTTGCTGTGTAATTTGATTTGTTTACTGTGTAATCTGCTTTGATTTCAGGATAAAGCGGTCTATAAATTCTTTTAAATAAATAAAATAAATAAATAAATAGTCTATAATTCTCCATTTCAAATCATTGAATTGATGTTGCAAAGTCAGGCAATGATCCACTATGGGAGCAGATCGAACTGATTGTCTTAAGCGGGAGGTGTGCTCATTTAATCTGATCTTGACAGGGAGAGTGGTACGGCCCACTATAACAAATCACAAGGAATTGTAGAAGTTACACAACATATGTAGATACACAAGAAGGAGACCACCAAAATTCATATGTATGTCCCAATCCCGGATCAATCCACCAAGCAAAAACAGCAACACTGCCACACAAAGGAGCAGAGAAAAACCAATCTAGAAAAAGCGGGCAGAGAGTTCACACAAAGCTTTTATTAATCGTTGAAAAAAGTGTCCAAAACCCAACACAGGCCGTGTTTCGTGTTGTACTTCGTCAGGGGTTATATGGGCACAATAAAAACATATAAAAACATCAATACATAAATGAATAATAAATAAAAAAGTATAAATTGTAACATCTTAGATTAAAAACACAAAACATATTAATAAATAATGTAAAACATGAGCTATAAAAATACAAATCTTAAAACAGCATCTCAAAAAACAAAATGAACAATACCAATAATAAATAATTAAAATGTGATAAAGATTGTCCAAAAAAGTATAAATATAAATAAACATTTTAAATAGGAAGGCAGTATTAAATAAAAGTGCAATAGACATACAAGATAAAAATACAAACCCAAATAAGAAGGTACATAGAAAAACTATGATTATGCAAGGGAGAAGAGAGCTGAGGAGGAGCAAACTGTAGAGTATCAAAGAGCAGGAGTGATTAAAGATTCATGGAGCAGGAGTGAATCGGGAAAAAATATATATACCTCAATGATGTGTGATCGCCCCACAGGATACACCACGATGGGATGTTTTAAAAGATTGCTAAAAGGCTATACGTTAATAGACAGCCATGGTGTGCTGTATAAAAATATATAAAAGTCAATCTTATACAAAAAACGTATATTATCCCAAAACATGTTTGTTTGTAATAATGAACAACAAATGTAATACTGCGATAGGAACAAGAAAAGTGTATCCTTATCGCATACATCAAATATAAAAATACTGTAAAAATGCTACATTGAAACCTTAGTTGTATCATAAAAGTTCTAGTGATCTAAAAAATATGCGTATATAGAACTATCGCGACAATAAAAACTCATATGAAATAAAAACCGGCGTTCTACTCTAAGTGCAACAAAAACATCATTTAAAATTCCTTACCATGCCAAGGAATTCCGAGCAAATAATATGAAAATGTACGAGATAATGAAAACAATAGTTGTGTGTGTGCATAAAATCTTCAAAACTTAAAAAACTGTATAGTTTAAAAACGGCTTACCATCCTTATCGCAGAGAAATCACAGTCAATCCTGCAATGAAAACCATTCAAAAATGAAGGGCGTGATAAAGTGCAAGGGACAAACGAGGACAAAACCCAATTAAAAATCAAGAAATTAAACGTACCTGATAGCTTATACAGGCAAAATGAGGAGCAGCGTATAGGTATACAAAATGTATTGTAAACCGAGGACGCCGATGCATGCGCTATTTATAGAACCGCACAGAAACGAGGAGAAATTAAAACAGCACAAACGGGCTGCAAGTGACCAACGTGACTTTCTAGAATCCCAATATATGCACCAAATTAAGGATTATCTCCTGGGTATTACCATATCAAAAAACTGAAACCAGCATGCACTGAGTAAATAAAGCCAGTGTAACTTTCTGAAATCCTAATGTATACACCGAAATAAAAAATTGTCCACAGAACACTGAAGATGTGATTAGAAAAATGTAAACTGGTCATAAGATATAATATTGAACCAAGGTGACTAGAGCCAAAGAGGGGAATACCTACAGGAAAACAGACAGATCTCTTTCCAAATTTAAACAATGAGGAGACATAGAATCCAACTGGTAGATGTATCTCTGTTCCAACCGCAACAGAATTTTATCAATGTCCCCACCCCTCCAATTTAATTTTACTTTTTTAATAACAAAAAATTTTAAATCAGACAATGTGTGGCCCATATCCAGCCAGTGTTGGACTAAAGGTTTATCGACTAGTTTCCTTCTTATGCAACTTCTATGTTCTACTATACGTACACGTACACTGCGCATAGTCTTACCAATGTATAACTTATTACATGGGCATGAGATAACATAAATGACGTGTGTTGTATCGCAATTCGAGAAGTCATCAATAGAAAATTTTTTGTGTGAGGAAGGATGAACAAAAAGACAATAATTAAACTGGGAACCCCAAAAGCCAAACTTGGAATGTACAACAACACTGTAGAAATAAAACCATAAATTAATTTCCTCTTGTACTAAACAAAGCGCAGACATTAATGATGCACATTTCCCAGAGCTGACATATTCCAGTTAATAAATTCAAAATAAAGAGATATTTTTCTACCTTTTGTGCATTTTTTTTCAGTTGCAATTGCTTCAGCCACTTTCTTCTGGTTTCTTCGTGTCTTCTGCTAACTCTCCATAGTCTGCTGTCCATTTGCCCTTTCTTCTCTCTTCTAGTTTTTTTCCATTTTCTCTCTACATCTGCTTTAACGTACTAATCTTTCTCCTTTTGCTCTTTCCTCATTCCTATTTCATCCACTCAAATTTTACCCCTCCATCCTCAATCCCCACTTACTCTCCCAATATCCAGCCAATTGTAGATTTGTCTTCCCTCCCACACAAAATATTTTTCCACTCTCCCAGCTCTATCCCATTCTAATCCTCCCCCAACATCAGCTCCCTTCTAGTTCCAGCCCCACCCAGCATCCGCTCCCTTCTAGTCCCTGCATCAGCCCATTTCCAGTCCTAGCCCCCCATCAGCCCATTTCCAATCCTATCCTAGACCCACCATCAGCCCATTTCCAGTCCTAGCTCCCCCATCCATTCCCAGTCCTATCCAAGTCCCTCCATCAGCTCATTTCCAATCCCAGCCCCCCATCAGCTCATTTCTAGTCCTTTCCTAGCCCCACCATCAGCCCATGTCAAATCCTAGCTCCCCTCCACTCAGCCCATTTCCAATCCAAGCCCCCCATGAGTCTACTTCCAGTTCTAGCCCCTCCATGAGTCCATTTCAATTCAAGCCCCCACCACAGCCCATTTCCAATCTTAGCACCCCCCAACAGCCCATTTCCAGTCCTATCCTAGCCCCTCCATCAGCCCATTTCCTGTCCTAGCCCCCCCCCCCACTCAGCCCATTTTCAGTCCTAGCTCCCTCCCCTCACAGCCCATTTCCATTCCAAGCCCCCTTCCCCATCAGCTATTTGCAGTTCCACTCAGCCCATTTCCAGTCCTAGCAACCCCCCCCAGCCTATTACCAATCCTAACCCCCCATAGCCCATTACCAGTCCTAAGCCCTCCATCAGCCCACTTCCAGTCTTAGCCCCCCCAATAGCCCATTAATAGTCCCAACCCCCCCATCAGCCCATTTTCAGTCTTACCCCCCCACAGCCCATTACCAGTCCTAACCCCCCATCAGCCCACTTCCAGTCTTAGCCCCCCCCATAACCCATTACCAGTCCTAAGCCCCCCATCAGCCCCACAGTGGGATTATCAGAACCGCGAGAGGAGAAGCTCTCTCTTCGCGCAGCTCTGACAGCCGACACTGAGGCCGCACGGAGGACTCTGCAGAGCGGGGGGGCCCCACGGGATGGTCGATTCTGCTGCTGCCACGGTGGCGGTGGCAGCAGCAGCAGCAGCAGCAGCAGCAGCAGGTATGTGTTTTTTTAACTTAGCTGGGCTGATGCAAGATGTTTTTTGTGCGGGGCCCCCTGAAACGCGGGGCCCTGTGCAAAAAACATTCTTGCTCAATGTGTATGGAACTCCCTTCCACCAGCACAGAGAGAAATTACAGACTTATTGGAATTCAGAAAGAGGCTTAAATCATACCTCTTTCTGAATGAATACAGCACAGACATGCACTCAGAAACCCAGCGACGTAAAAATGCACTAAGGACACGATAGACAAATACTCCTTTATCTGTACCGAGTTAACCAATCCAACCAGCAGAACCATAACTGTAAATAGTTGATGTTAAATTATTAAACTATGTCGTATAGTCTTTCACTGTTCCTGTTTCATGTAAAACAGTGCGCTGAACAGGCCCCCCCCCCCCCCGTTTCACATTTGTTAATTGTGAACCGCTTTGAATTGTAGAAAGGCAGTATAGAAAGAAAGAAAAAAGAAAAACATTTTTAGGGGTGCTTTAAACCCCTCGCTTCCCATTGAAGTGGCATCATCAGCTCTCTGCCAGATCATTCTTAAGGTCCTGAGGAAAAGCGTTGGCCATTCAAATGTTCACACGAATTTTCATCATGCAGAGTCCATAAATTATCCTGAGGTCTCACTTGTAGTGTTTCTCTTTTAACAGACAGCCTGATTATCCAGGTTTTTTTCTTCTGTTCTGTGCTGTAGGGGACACCCTGAATGAATCAAGCCCTCTGAGCATTTGGTAATATTACCTAGCATATAAATGACACATTCTAAACTCATTACCACAAATCTAACCTCATCCATAACTTATGGAGGAGTGTCCTAATATGGAGGAGTGGCCCAGTGGTTAGAGCAGCAGACTGGGAACCAGTAAAGCCAGGATTCAAACGTTCTTCTTCCACTGGCATTGCTTGTGGCCTTGGGCAAGTCATGTCGTCTGCCAGTACCTCCAGTACCAGATTATAAGTCCTCTGGAGTCCAGACCAAGCTCCCTACCTACTGCACCTGTTTGGGAACTTGTCTCACGTGCAGGGATTTGGAGGGGAAACAATGCAAAATCCAAATCCATGACTGGGCCTTTGACCTCTGGCTACTGCCTGGGCAGTGGCAGAAACAATATTCCCCTTCCAAGAGCAATACTCCTCTTTTGGCATTAGGAGTATGACCCAAATATGTATTTTTACTGGCTCAGATCTTTCTAAATCTTACTCTTGCGGTTTTCTGCTCATTCACTGCACCTCCAGACAGCCTCCAATGTGCCATAGCAGGTTACGCCAGGCAGCATCTCTCCCTGCTTTTACAGCAGCCTCGTTATTCAAAGCGCTCAGCCTCAGATTGTGTGGGGTCCTGAGCCATCCACTTCTGAGGCCACCATCCATGGACAGTCCTAAATCCTCCACTTTTCAAGCACCTGCTCCATTTAGCCACCCGGTCATCTCTGAAGCCCTATTTCTCTTAGTTGTCAATCATCTTCCCCTTTCTTCTGCTAGTAATAGATCTGTCTGTAAGATCATATAAAATGAAAACAATGTTTGATACAGGGGTTTCTCTCTAGCTGGTTAGAAGGATATTCTTTACCTCAGAGACAGCTCTCTTTTTTTATATTTTATGGTAAGCTGTAGAAAAACAGCAGCTCTGGTTAGAATATGCTGCTATTTTACCTATCACAAAATCAAATGCAGCACCGGGAAACATGACTCTTTCCTGATATCAGACTCTGTCCTCGCTGCACAGAAAGCAGAGGTGGATTCCACTAAATGTCTCTCTCAATTTATGGGCAAATGTCATCACATTGGTTTTCCAGCTCTGCTGGCTGTCCTTTTAATTTTCCTCCTTTTATTAGGTTTCGGGAAAGGTTCATTTGTTATCTGCGGAGCTTGGGGGAAGTGTATTTTTCAAAATGTAATATTAAATGTTCTATGGAAGGTAACACCACAAGGGGCTACTATAACTTTCACAAACTTGCCCTGATAAGTTGCTTTATTAAGGTGAAGTGATTACAGCCTGCCGAGTTAATTTTAATATGTTAATACATCACAGCAAGTTGGGGACTTAACTAAAATGATACAATTAATTTCAATTTACAGGCTATAGGGAAGTTTAGTAAGCTGTTTGTAGATTACATTAACAGAGCTTTATCAAGTTTAAAATTCAATTTTCTTAGAAATGAGACGCATGTTCTTTCATGACCTTGGAATGAGGTGGGAATAAAGAGTTCAGTGATTCTTCCCTTGGGGTTCTATTCAAAGAAAACTAAAACCAGACTTTCTTTCTTAAAATGAATTCTTTACATGTTTAAATAGTATCTCTTGACGGTCTCTGGTAAGAGTAAAGTCATGGTGCTATTTGAGAGCATCTTCAGGTGCTTCCTTTGATAAAAGCGAATCAGACGGCACATTTTCCCATCTCCAGCACAGGTAGCGGCGTCACATACCGCAGAGCTGCAAAGGCTGTTTCCGACTGCACCTTGCACATCAGCTGGGAAGTCAGCGCTGCAAGTCCTAAAGACCATTAAGAAGACAAAGCAGCTCCAAAGCGAGAAGGCACACAGGAAAGGAGAGGCGACACCTTCCAGGGCAGAAGGATAAAAGCATACCAGCTTCCTCCAGGGTTCATGTATAAAATCTGAAATCATGCCAGAAGTTTACACTAAACCACAGCAACAATGTCCTTCCACAGGGGCATCAAAAGAATGAAATATTCACACATTAGACAGACTGTGTGAAATAAACATGTTCTCCTATATGAGCAGAGATGTGAGAGACATGCCCATCTGTTAGTGCTCTCTTCCCATCTAGGTGGGCTGGACTCAGTAGAAGAAGATCAGGAACCGCAGAAGCTAGATCACAGGTACTTCAGAAGCCAGAGCAGCGTGTTGGTGCATACTGAGTGTTCTTTGCAGTCCTGGCCAGGAAGATAGTTGCTGGGTATAGCTTCCTGTGTCTGGTTTTTCCCTAAATATATTCTTTCAGTTGTCACTGTCTGGCACACGCTCCTGTTAGCTTCCCAGCTTACAGTGCTATCCGATGGCTTCAGTCCAAACCCTTCCGGGGTCATATGTCGAGAGCTAAGTTTCATAAACACAGTCAAATGAAAATGACTTTCCCAGACACGGGCTATCAAATAACCTACTGTTTTAGAAAATTGATAACATATCAAATGATCTCATTTAGATGATAAGAATCTTAAGGCAGAATAAGCATCATGGAAGGCCAAGCCTTGTCAGATTCAAAGTGTATCCATCCAGTTCTCAGGAAGTACCTGGCCAGCCAGGTTTTTAGGATATCCACACTGAATATTGTCACACCCTCACCACTCGCCTCTAGCATAGAGGGGCGTGGTTGTATGAGGAACTTTCCCCTTTCAGCCTTAACTGAGTAATTCTCCGCAATGTTTTCTGGGAAATGTAGTTTAATTGCACTATATATGGGCTTCAGGTAGAAAGCTGTAGTCGGGCTCCTTGGGTAAGGCAATGACAGAAATTTATTGAGCACAAAAACGGTTCATAAATACCACATTCAGGCATACTTCTCCAGGCTTCTTCAAAGTACAACAGGTTATAAGCAAAACAAAACCCAAATCCAAAGTGACAGCTTAAAGTATTCTTCAGCTCAGAAAAACATAGCCTTTTAACAGCAAGGCTACCAGCTTCCTTTAGCCTTGCTGGTTAAAGCATAAAACAAAAAAACAGGCTTTCTTCTGTGGCAGTTTGCCTTCTTTTCCAGTCTAAAACCTTTCCAGGCTTTTTTCTAATTTACAAGCAAAAACAAACTCCAAACAGGAGCAAACTTTCAACGTGCAAGCAAAGTTCTATTCAGGTTTCTCAGGACAATTCAAGAGCAAAAAGAAAGCTTTTTCCTCACAGTTAATTTGGCTTCTTGCCGTCTCACTTCACAGGTAGCAGGTGGTTAACAAGCATAATTCACAACTCCAGCTTGTTCTTACGTCTTAGTAAAACTTCCCCTCTTTACCATGTGGGAATTTACAACCCATCTGCCTGCTTCTTATGGTTACCTTTCTCTGGAGGGCTTTCTCTCAGGGCTGGCTTTCCTTCAACCCTTCTGTGGCTAAGGCTTGGCACAAAGAGCAATCCATTAGGGTGTCTTCCTCATTCAGCTCAGCATCAGGCTCTCCTAGCTGCATAGACTCTTCCTTCTGGCTCACCGGGCTCGGCTGACAGCCTCTCGTTAGAGCTGAGAGTGTCTCCTGCACCTCTGCACTGCCCAGCATTAGTCAGGCTTCTCCTGCTCTGCTCAGCATGAATCAGGCTTCTGAGGCTCGTACCTGTGCCTCGGCTTGTATCAGCTTCTCTCTCTCTTTCTCCTCTTCTTGCCTTTGCCTCTGCCCTTGCTTCTGGCATTCCTTCCACCCTCTCTCTTTCTCCTCTACTATAATCTAGCATAGGCTTATATTTCCAGGGTTCTAGCCCCATCTCCTCTCTTCCCAGGTGATGGAGATCACTCTGCCTTCTGGCACCTGAGTAATCAGGGAGCTTACTGACGTAAGGGTCTTGGACCTTAGGTCTGTATTCACTCTCCCTTATTTCACTAGGGAAACATGAAACCTGTTCCAGCTGGGGGTTTTCTGGTTCCTAGGTGAGGTTGTGGCTTTGTTACCCTGACCTTGCAAAAGGGGCCCTTTTACTAGGGTGAACTCTTTGCCTTTTTCCCTTTCCCCTAAGTCAGGATAGGCTTCCTTACCACATAATGCATGAGATGGCTTTGTATGAACCGTGCCAAGCTAGAAATGTGCCCTGTGCAACTAACAGAGTCTGGTGCCCCTTCGTCCACCAGCCACGTTCAGTAACTCACTCTTTTTGAACTTCCTGGAAGCCCAGTGATGATATCTGTGCCCGCTCTGTGCACAGCCCTGACTGTGGGTATTATGGGAGTAATTTTATCAAGTCTTTTCTGCATGAGAAGGTTCTTTTACATGTGAGAAAGGCCTTTTATAAAATTATCGCCCAGTATATGGATATAGAAGGAAGAACACCTAGTGGCCAGACAACACATGTTATGCATTCATTGCATGTAGGCATTCCTGGGAGTGTAGTTTAGGTGAAAAGTGGAAATTGCCATGTACATGCCTACTTTATAAAATACATGGGTAACGCAGCCCGCATACACACTTCAAAGCAGGTTTAAATGAGTGTGTCAGTATTTATGTGCTACAAGGGATGGTTCTGGGAGCCTGTTTGATAGATTACTGTAATACTATCTTTGCAGGCCTCCCCCAATATCAGCTTTGCCGTCTTCAATTGATTCTCTCCCACACCACTCGCTACAGCCACATCACACCTCCTCATTAATCTACACTGGCTACCTGTCTCCCACCGCATTACCTATAAACCCATAAGCACTTTACACACACACACACACCACAGTATCTAGCTGATACCTTGCAGTTCCGCTCAGTGCCCCGCAGTGTCCGTTCTGTATATGTAAACCGACTACACCTCCCTCCCCAGCACGTGCACACCTGGAACAGACCCATCATTCAGCTTTCTTCTTTCTGGGATCTTCCCTGTGGAATTCTCTCCCCTCTGACCTCCGTCAAGAACAGTCGTTTCCTAAATTCAAGGCTCTCCTCAAGACACATCTTTTCTGTTCAGCCTGTGACTTTCCTTCCCCTGACTCCTGATCTCTAAGGATACTATCTTCTGTCCCCAACTTGTTCCTCCTCTTCTTTTTCCTTCTCTCTCCTGGTATGACTGTGTGCTTTCCTGTCAATAAATTGTACTTCCTTTCTGTTTCTGGCCACGACCCTGGGCATTTTGCCATGCTGTAAACCGCTCTGAAGGTTTAAAGATGCGGTCATAAGAACATAAGATATGCCATACTGGGTCAGTCCAAGGTCCATCAAGCCCAGTATCCTGTTTCCAGCAGTGGCTAATCTAGGTCATAACAACCTAGCAGTTTCCCCAGAAGACACAGACTCCACAATGCCTGTATTGGGTCAAGCAGTGCATATTCTGGGTCCCCTTTAAAAATGGTTTCAAGGACCTTAATAAAGATAAAAGATAAAGATCCTCTTAGAAAAGGTGCCTTATAGGGCTTCTCACATAAGTGTTACACTGTACAATCAGGCCCTATATGCAAAGTATCTCATGATCATGTCAAGAGAGCACTCTTTGAAGGAGGCCGTGTGGCGTAATAATGTCACCTGCAGCAGTTTAAAAAGCAAGATGCTGCAGAGTCTGCACTTTGAGTACATTGAACTTTACCTGGGCTTCCCTGCCAGAGCTGTCAACGAGCCTTGCCGAGAGGAGAGCACTTTGTGAAGGTGGCATCATGGGGGGTGACATCACCTGAGGCAATTTATGAGAGATGTTCTGGAGGCATCCTGCTGAAGGGGCATGGCAAAGGTGCAATCTTTATCTTTATTAAAACATTTGATAAACCGCTACTGCCGAAGCATAGAGCGGTGTACAATAAAAAGGTCTACACTGCAAATCATAGAAAAGAACGCCATAAAATGAAAGGAAAGTAAAGCACAGCACACAGCAATAAAAGCAAATAGCTAAATAATTAAATTTAAAATAAAGAAAGCTAAATCTAAAAACAAAAGGAAGCAAAACACCAACAAACAAACAGCACAACATGGGGAGACAACTCTATGGTCAGGGGGGGGAACTGGCAGGAAGGTCAAAAGCCTGTGTGAACAGATGTGTTTTGAGTAGTGACTTGAATTGAGGATAAGAGGATTCTAATCTGAGGGAAGGTGGTAGAGAATTCCAGAGAAATGGACCAAGAAAGAAAAAGGCGGAATGTCGAGTCTGCTCTAAATGGGTAGTGATAAACGATTGACGTGAAAAGACCGAAGTTGACGGTAAGGAGTGTGAAGAAAAACCAGATCCGCAAGATACAAAGGATGACCAGTATGAATAGCACGGTGAATCAGAATCAGAAACTTATATTGATAGCGAAAACGGAGTGGTAGCCAGTGCAAATGGAGAAAGAGGGGAGTGACATGATCAAATGGCCGGGAAAAAGTGATAAGGCGAGCTGCAGTGTTTTGAATGGATTGTAATCGTTGAAGCTGATATTTAGGGAGGTTGGCTAGGAAAACATTACAATAGTCAAGTCTACTAACCACCAGAGCCAGAGCCAAAGTGACCAAAGAATCAGGGGAAAAGAGAGAACGAGTAGCCCGAATCTGCCGAAGGGTCACAAAGGATCGCCGAGTGAGTGAAGAAATGTGCTCATGAAAGGAAAATCACGCCCCTTTATTGTGTATTGGGGTTGGGACTGAAAGGAAGTGGTTTTTGGAGGTGGTTTTGGTTGGTTTGGTTACTGGGAATTGTTGGAGGATTGGGGGAAGGGAAAATGATCCCAAAGGGGTATATGGAGAAAATGGATACTATTGAGATGGCCCACCCCACTCTACCTTGCCCCACTCATAGTTCAGCATCTCCCTTTCCCTTCTCAACCTTAACCCCAGGTCTCCGGCATCTCCCCTTTTCTACCCCAACAAGTGTCCAATATCCGTCTCCTTCCCTTCCCCCCCCCCCTCTCCCAAGGTTTTCAACATCTCCCTTCCTCTTCCCTTCCCCTTGCTACCACTGTTGCTGCCCCCACAGCCCAGCCTCCACAGGAGACCAAAGTACAGGCTTTGGTGAAGCACCAGCAAATATAACCACACAGAGGCTGTCAGTGGCAGGCCTATGAGCACACTCAAGGTCTGCTGTATCCTTGTCACATGTCCCACAGGCAAATACTCAAAGGCCCACCACAGACAGTGGCTTTAAAAGGCTTCCCTACCACCCTCTGAAGCTCCACTCTAGGCATTTCGTGGTCCTGCTCATGTCACCAGTACTGCTTGATGCAATGCCTACTCTTTCTCCCCTGCCGCACCCCCAGCTTATTCCTCCTGTGTTGCACTGAAGGGTAATACAGCGTGGCTAGCATCCTCCTTAGTGAGACGTTTCAGCCTGTTTTGCAAAACCTCTACTGCTGAAAATCCTCTACACAACACAGACCAGTCCTTGACAACAAAAATCTTTATTTCAAAGAAGCCCGACTTAGCTAAGTCTTCAATTGGGGTTAGACTCTCAAACTATAGATACAAACACATATAAAGGAATCTTTAAAAACAGCAGTGAAGGTCTCAGGTCATGGAACTGGCACCCAAACATCTAAAGTTAGGACAGCCCTTTTTCTATCCTAACTTTAAGCATTTTAGTTAGCCAGTTAGCTGCTCAATATCACCACAGGCTAGCTAAGGTTGCAGCCCTCACTCTACCCCCAGAATGCCTCGATGCTAACCAGCATTTAACCTGGTTAGGAGGGTATATTCAATGACACTGATCATGTTAATGCCTTTGAATATCCTGCTGACCACATTTTAGCAGGTTTGTTGGCTAAAACGTTTTGAATATACTCCCCGATGTTTTCAACCATCTGTACATGCTGGTCATTTCCCTGATGCACTGGGTCACCATCTTCGATGGCACCTGCCCCAGGATGGGGATGCTGTACACCACCTCATCTCTTTTGTCTTGCTTTGATAGATATCAGGGCTGCTGGCATGCCACCTCACTGGAGGAAAAGGCTGGGGGCTCAGTTTGGGAAATATACACATATGGCTGATGGCCCTGACAGAGCCCGCACCGAAGATTCTCCCCAGCTTTCAAAGAAAGCCTTTGGGAGATGCACCATGCATGTGTGGTCCCCTTCACGCCCAAGGGTGCCATCTTGCCTCACCTTTTTTCTGTGGAGCCCATTGGACATCTGTCTACTTTCCCCAGAAAAAGTGCTATTTTTTTATCTCACTTTTTCTCTTAAATTTCTTTCTCTGATCATGTACCCGTTCCCTTTCCCGCCCCCGAGCCGCCTGACTTGGTGTCGCGTCTCAGGTTCTTCATTTCTCTCTTTTTTTTTAGTCTCTTGACTGGCGCATCTTTGTGCCCCGTTTTTCCTCCAGCTAGGCCTAAGGTCTTTGACCTTGCTGGGGTCCCTTTCCCCATAGCCTCCGCCAGTGGCTTTAAACGGTGTGATCGGTGCGTTCATACCATGTCCCTCACCGACCCTCATGACAACTGCCTCCATTGCCTCAGACTGTATCACAACCCCTTAGATTGTGGCCTCTATAAAAGGATGTCTTCCAAGGGCATCAAGAGTTGTCAGCAGCAGCAGCAGCAGGAAAAGATTTTCTACAAGTCCAACTTTGCCCCAGAGTCACCAGTGATACTGTGCTCCAAGGCCCCCTCTGCAACCCCAGGGTGACCTCGACACCTTGGGATCCTGAGGCCGCAGGTCCTCCGAAAGGAGCACCCCAGAGATACATCCTTTGCAAGATATGGTCTCCAAAACTGAACACAGTATTCCAAGTGAGGCCTCACCAGTGACTTATACAGTGGCATTAGTACCTCTTCCTTTCTGCTGGTAATTCCTCATTGTATGCGACCCAACATCCTCCTGGCTTTTGCCACCTTGAGATCCTCAGATATAATCACACCAAGGTCCTTCTCCTGGTCTGTGCACACCAACCTCTCGCCCCCTATCCAGGAGTGGATAACATGAGGAAAGATCTACAAAAGCTGGAAGAATGGTCTAATGCTTCACAATTAAGATTTAATGCGAAGAAGAGCAGTGTCATGCACTTGGGAAGCAGAAATCCAAGGGAAATGTACGCGATAGGCGGCGAGAGGTTGGTGTGCACGGACCAGGAGAAGAACCTTGTTGTGATTATTTCTGAGGATCTCAAGGTGGCAAAACAGTGCAACAAGTACCAGGCCTTCCCAGCTCCCCAACAGGATCAGCAGGCCAAGGGGCAAGGGTATGGCCCTCGTAGGCCCAAGGCTCCCAAAACCCAAGCACCGGTTCCAGTCCAGCTTAGTGGGAGCTTTTGACTCCTTGAGCATAGCCTTTCCACCCCAGCAGCCCACAGGGAATCATCTAGTCTTGTTTGCCCACAGGTGGCCATCCATCACCACTGACACCTGGGTACTGAAGGTGGTCAGGGAGGGTTACCTTCTCCACTTGCTGCAGATGCCCCCTCCATTCTTCCCAGGAGAGCCCCCCAGGACTCCCCTCCACCATACTTTGCTACTGCAGGAACTCACATGTCTTTAGAGGATAGGGCAGTGGAACCAGTGCCTCCACATCTTTGGGGCAAAGGGTTCTACTACCGGTACTTCCTCATACCCAAAAGGAAGGGGGGGCCTATGGCCCATCCTAGACCCCCGGGACCTAAACAGGTTCCTGGTGAGGGAGAAGTTCAAGATGCTCTCCCTTGGAATACTGCTGCCATACCTCCATCAGGGAGGCTGGCTATACTCCTTGAACGTAAAGGATGCGTACATTCACATCCTGATCCATCCCAGCCACAGGCAGTACCTCAGGTTCATGGTGGGGGGTGGCCACTACCAGTACAGGGTACTACCCTTTGACCTAGAGTCTGCCCCCAGAATCTTCACCAAGTGCCTAGTGGTGGTCACGGCCCACCTGCGCCTCCAAGAGACCTTTGTCTTCCACTACCTGGATGACTGGCTCATAAGAGGGGGATCGGCCATTGAGGTGCAGTAGGCCACGGCTTGCACCATCCACATCCTCCAGTATCTGGGGTTCATCATAAGCCACCCCAAATCCCATTTCCTCCCAACACAGTCTGGAGTTCATAGGGGCACAGCTGGACACCATTCAGGTCAGAACCTTCCTGCCTCTGGACAGAGCCGACCGCCTCAGGGCATTGGCCACAGATGTGCAGCACTGATGCTCATTGTCGGCTTCTAATCTGACTGCTGGGCCATATGGCATCTGCGGCCATGATTCCCCAGATGCCCGTCTTCACGAGGGCAGCCCAGTGGTGCCTCCACTCCCAGTAGACCCAGGACACAGGCCAGCTATGAGACAGGGTGATGTTGACCTGCCAGCTGGCGGACTCCCTCAGCTGGTGGCAAGTGCCTCAGCATCTTCAGGCTGGGATGCATTTTCAGGTCCCTGTCCCCTAGAGAGTCCTCACCACCTCCCTTCTGGGCTGGGGGGCTCATTGCAAGGTTCTGTCCCCCCTTCTCTTTAATGCTTTTGTGGCCCCACTTTCTCTCCTAATTCAGCAATCCGGCATTTCAGCGTACTATTACACAGATGATATCATCCTTTTACACCACACCAACTCTTCTGCCTCCCATCTTACTTTGCTAAATTCCTGTCTGGCTCTTATTCATGCATGGATGACTAACTTCCTCCATCTGAACCCGTCCAAATCATCTGCTACTTGGATTGCTTTCGGGACCCTCTCCCCTTCTTTGTCCTCAGTACTTGGGTCCACCCCCATCCCAGTGGTGTCCTTCTTTAGATATTTTGGGATCATCTTCGACTCTTCTCTCTCTCTTTCACTGATCATATCTCATCCGTCACTCGTCATTCATTCTACCATCTTTGTCAGTTACGTGCAGTCCGCCCTTTCCTCTCCTCCGCTGCTCTGTCTACACTGCTTCTTAGCCTTATCATCGCTAGAATCAACTATTGCAATGTTGTTTTAGCTGGCCTTCTGCAATACCAGCTCCATAGATTACAGTTGCTCCAGAACATGGCCGCTTGCATTCTCAAACATTCCTCTTGTTATGACCATGTTTCACCACTTCTCGCTTGTCTTCATTGGTTACCGGTCTGCTTTTGAATTCAGTATAAAATACTCATATTTGTCCATAGGGTTTTTCATACCTCTATGCCTCAGTATCTGGCTGATCTCCTTCACTTTCATAATCCATGCCGCCTCCTCCGCTCGGTTTATGTACACCACTTAGCTCTTCCCTCTGTCTTCCGAGCCCACCTCGAACGCACAAGAGGTGCTGCTTTCTTCTCTCTGGATCCTGTGCTTTGGAACTCTCTCCCACACACTCTCAGCTCTGAGCTATCCTTCCTTAGGTTTGCAGCTGAGTGGAGGAGTAGCCTCATGGTTAAGACCACTGGCTTGGAAACCCAGAGACCAGTGTTCAATTCCCACTAGCACTCCTTGTGGCCTTGGGCAAGTCACTTAACCCTCCATTGCCTCATAAAATTCCAAATTATCAATGTCCCTGTTTAATGTAATCCAAATTTAAGTTTCAATGTAAGCCACTTTGATTGAAATGATAAAGCAGTATATAAAACCTGTTAAATAAATATATTTTAGTTAGCTTTTGACATCACTATCCATTCATCCTAACATGCCTATAACATGAGTTCTCTTCACCCGCTGTCTTCAATTCCCCTTTCTCTGCCCCCTGTACTCCTACCCCCTCTTTTCTTGCCTTTGCTGTTCTGTCAGATAAGTGGCGTTCCTTTCTTGTTCTTTCTCGGCAGTTCTTTGTGCTGTAAACCACTTTTATGCTTCGGCCCTAGCGGTATAACCAAACTTTGAATAAAGATAAAGAATACTCAAGACCCTTGAGGTAAATGGGACAAGGCTGCTGATCTTTCAGGACTTCTCAATGCAGGTGGCTGCCAGACAAATGGAGATTACCCCATATTGTTCCTGCCTTTTCAATAAAGGGATAAAGTTTTATTGCAGTATCTGGCCAAGTTTGAAAATATTCCATGGAGGGACTGTAAAGACATTGGAGTCTCCAGAGGAGATAAAGAGATATGTGGAAGAGTTGGAGGCAGCTGAGGAACCCTGTGGTTGGTTACCAGCTGAGTCTGAAGACATGCAATGGTTTTTCAAAGATTAAATGAAAAAGAAAAAAATGGACTAAAAGTCTGAAACTGAATGTGAAAGGGTGTGGCATGCACTTTAAGAGCTGTTGCATCAATATGAAGACTCACATAGTGAGGAACTTTGGTTATGAGATACTGGCTCTTACATGAAGGATGGGGAGGAAAGATAGTGATGGAAGACCTCCCAATAAGGGGGCAAGAAGGAAATTTTGGTATAAGAACAGTGGCAAGAGGGATTGATGCTTGCTAAATATCTCTCTGTGATCGCGTCAACATCTGGAGAGCAACATGAGAGAGGGGGCTCCACCTGCCAAACCTCAGTTCAGCATCACCCAACCTTGATTCGATGATATCCACTTGGAACAACAGCCTTAGCTCCTTTGCACTTCTACCTGCCTCAAAGAAGCTACCAAGAAGAAGAAAAACAGCATGATGGTACTCTTCAGAATTACAGACTTCACTACTCCTCCTCAGGATGCTCGAAAGACGATGGTGCCGCTCACGGTCTTCGGGCAACCATACAGCCTACCTCTCCCACCTAAAAGTACACCGCGAAGCAGTGTACAAGAAAATGAAGGAATATCACTCTGAACTCCTGCTACGCTCCCTAAACAAACCTCATGACCTCTTCAACATCGTCAAGACCCTGACTAAAGAGCCTTCTCCCACCCAACCAAGCTTGCTACACCCTCGGGAATTCGCTGACTACCTGTGTGCCAAAACCAGCCTAACCAACACCTCCACTAACCCCACTCCAAGTCACACACCATGCCAACTAATGCTGCTGACCTCCTTCACACCCCCTTCTGAGAGATTAATCGAGGACATCATCATATCCATCAACACCACCACAGCTCTCAATGACCCTTGCCCAGCATTCTGGATAAGATTGCTGCGAGCAGAACTCAGTCCAATCCTAGCTAAGATCATGGAGCTGTCCTTTTCAACAGGAGCATTCCCACTGATTCTAAAACAAACATCCATCCGGCCCCTTCTAAAGAACAGCAAGCTGAACCCCCAGAAGGCTGAATCCTATCAACCAATCTCCAGCATCCCTCTGTTGGCCAAGATAATCGAGAAGGTCATTCAACACCAAATCCAGCACCACATTGAAACCACCGCTCCTCTCGACCCATGTCAGCACGACTTTAGAGAATTATATGGTGTTGAGACACTCCTCACCACTCTACTCAGCACCTTAATCACAGGGATTGATAACATCAGACAAGGCTATGCACTAATTTTCATGGACATTGCTTCCGCGTTCGACTCAGTCAACCACAAGCTGCTCCTTGCACGTCTCCAAGAGAAGGGAATCCATGGTTCAGCCTTGAGTTGGTGCAAGTCTTACCTATCAGACAGATGGCAACAGGTACGAACTGACTCCATGACCTCTGAGCCTTTTCAACAAAAGCAAGGCGTCCCCCAAGGCTCCTTACTCTCGGCCCTCCTTTTCAACATCTATATGCAGCCCATCTGTTCAATCATCCGCTCCTTTAATATCTCCTGCCTTGTGTATGCTGATGATGTACTGCTTTTCACACCATTCTCTATTGACCAGCCTGACTTCTCGACACTAACGAACTGCTTCGATGCTGTCACTGACTGGCTCCACAAGCAAAGCCTGTGATGCAGCAAGGGGTACACAGCCTATGCAAATTCAGGTAAAAGAAAGACTTACCTCAGAGTCAGCTTTAGAAAGCAGCACTAGGCACTCTGATTCACCGGAGCAAGGGAAATTCTTGCTACGTAGCAAACAAAAGTCCCATCAGGAACACCTGAGTGAAAATCCCCAGGCCACGTGCAGAGCTAGGGATTACTTAAGGCAAGGTTCCAGTCAGTGGAGTAGATGGGGAGTGGCAAGAGGAGGAGCAAGAACACGAACACCAAAGGGAACTGCAGAGAGTAGGACTGCAGGTCGGGTTGCAGAGAATAGCAGGAGGTGTGGCTCTCATCAGCTGAGCAGAAACCCCAGGGGATTGCTGGGAGGAAACTCTTCTCACGGAGAACCAGGAAGTGAGTCTGACTCCAGCTCTCGAGAAGAGAGGTTCAAGGCAAGCTGTTCCAAGAGTAAACCTGCTACCAGAAATAACCTGAAAGAGAAGCTAGGAGGATCCCACTACACTAGAGACCGGTATGTGCCAGCTCAAGGCAGAGGTCACTGTGAGAGGAAAGTGTTGGGGGATGGGAACTCCAAGCACGTCTGCAGCCTAAGAAGTAGGTGTAAAACTAAGTCTAATTATACTCCTGCACAACCCACCTGGAAGGCAAAAGCCATAAGGTATAGGGAGCCAAGTATTAAGGCAGTCCCTGCAGAGAGAAGGAATCCTCCATATGATTATAGGGAGAAGTTTAAAACCCCTAAGTGCCAAGGGCGTGGTCCTGAATATAACTACAAGCAGCAAGGTGGTTCAGAACTGTTATTCTGGGAGGAGAGCCCAGGCAGAAGATACCACAGGCCAGAGAGGTATAGCCCTGAAGGGAGAAGAGCCTCTTTTGATTATTACAGTGATTTATCACAGGACACTGTGTCTGAGCGCCATTTGTATGAGGAGTCTGACACAGGGAGTTTGGGCACTGCTGAGGAGAATATGATATGGGAAGACGCTAGCAATCTTCCGGAGCCCATTCCCATGGAATGCAGCATGTGTTACAAACGCAGCCTTGCTATGTGAATGATTGCAAAGAGAACTTTGTACAGGAAATAAGGATTATTTGTTTGCCATTAATTTGTTGCTCTGTTCATCTTTAAGTTTCTGTTTTCTTGACAAGTCCGAGCGGGACGGGGAATAAAACCCACTTTAAGTTCATTCAAAAGTTGCTCTGAAAGACTCTTTTATTTAACAAGCCAGAGCAATTACTTGTTCATAGGCCCTAGGCAACCGCCTATACAGGGCAATAAGGGCTCTAACCACGGGCCCCATCACAAGCCTCAGAATCAACTTCAATAAGACGGATGTCCTATTCATCACAAGAAATCAATCCATTACTCCTTCCACTTCGATTAAGGTGAGAGACGCAGAGCTCCCGAGCAGGCCCACCATCCGCTTCATAGGTATCACCCTAGACCAACAGCTCGTCATGAAAGCACATATAAGCAACACCATAAAGGCAATCTATCACAAGATACATACAATTCGCCACTTAAGACCCCTACTGGAGCCTGACGATTTCCGGATGATCTTTCAAACACTTGTAACCCCCCACTTCGACTACGCCAACGCCATTCTGCATGATCTCCCTAAGAGCACACTGAATCCACTACAACTAGCAATGAATGCCGCTGCCCGCATCCTGCATGGAGCCTCCAGAAGAGACCACATAACTCCTATCTTGAAACACCTCCACTGGCTTCCCATCCACTGCAGGCTCACATTCAAAGTACTATTGCTGACCTTCAAAGCCCTTAACAAACTGTAATCCACCTCTCTCATGGACCTTGTCCACCCCACTCCTCAGAATAGATCCAGAAGATTGTTTGCTGCTAACACACTCGCAATCCCCAATGCAATAACAAAATGCTCCCTTGCGACAAAGAACAGAGCCTTTGTGTTCTATGCACCTACACTCTGGAATGCCCTTCCAACCACTATCCAAGCTATCACTGACCTTGCGTAATTTAGGAAGGCTCTAAAGCACCATCCTTTCCTCCAACATTACGCCCACACCGATGACATGACACAACACAGCATACCCTCCCACCCATCAGGATGACACCACCCAGCACACACACGTCATGTTGACGTAACCATATCCACCAATTTAATTACTCAACCTGTAAATAGTTGTCAGATCATATCATGTTGACATAAACATACCCATGACACAATTGCTCAGTTTGTATATAGTTGTATATAGTTATCCCTGTTGAAACCCAAGTTGTAATACCTGTTCTTTGTAAAGTTCAATATATGTTTCAGCCTGCATTGTACAAATTTAATGTTACTTGTAAATCGCACTGATTCCAAAGGGCGCGGTATAAAAAAGATTTAAATTAAATAAATATAAAGGGTTTGAGAGGGAGGTTCTGTGCATGGGAGAGTGAGTAGGAAGGGGATAGCCAGGGTAGATACACCGTGCTGTTGGATGAAAGCTTATGGATGATCGAAATCGCTGCTGTGATGACTTCAACAGGTAAAATGGAATGAGACTTCAGATGGAAGAGTCTCATAGATGGCAGAAAAAGTGAATGGTAAAAACACTAGATATGTTTGAGTGACTATGGCTGAAATGACATTGGTATCACTGAATATAGATAGTATACACTCCGCCATTAAAAGGACAAAAATATTTATTTTATTTATTTATTTATTTAGTAAACACTTATGTACCGCTACTTCCAGCGATCAGAAGCGGTTTGATTACATCTTCGGGATTTGTCAATAATCAAGACAGAAAAGTTGGGGCATATATATATAGTTCAGAGGTAAAACACAGCACACAGAATAGGGTCTAAAGATTGGCCTTAACATATTTACATAATTTTACAAAAGAGATTGTACTTTACATATTTACATTTTTACATATAACTAATCACTTCATCTTTTATCCCTCTGGGATTCACATCTGGTTGTAGTGACATTGGAACAGATGTGTTTTTAATTTCTTCCTGAAATCAACTATGTCTTTAATTGCTCGCAGTTCATGTGGTAGGTGGTTCCATAAGGTTGGGGAAGAGAATGAGAATGCTCTGCGGCTAGTATTGAACTACTTGTGGAAGGAGAGAGCTGATATTATTTATTGCAAGAAACACATCTCACTGCATTAGAGCATTGGAAAACTTAGGAGGCTGTGAGAGGAAGAAGCCTACTACTCGGCATTTAATGGGAGACACAGGGCCAGCGAGACCCAATAGGAATTCTCCAGGAACAAGTAGGAAGTCAGTCAACACATATGGGTGACATCAGTGCCAATGGAGCCCACGCGGAGCATTTCCCCCAGCTTTCACAGAAAGCATTTGGGAATTCTACCATGCATGTATGGTCCCCTTCCTGCCCAAGGGTGCCATCTTGCTCAGTCTCCTTTTTTCCATGGAGCCCAGCGGACGCTTGCCCTTTTTCCCTGGAAATATCCTCTAGAAATTATCCTTAAAAATTGTTTTTTCCCAGTTTTGTACTGCTTCCTCTTCCCACCTTGAGCCGGCGCCGGCCCCAGTGTCGTTCTCGGCTCTTCCTTTCTTTTTTGACGAGGCTTACTTCGACTGGTATTTGTGCCCTTTTTTCACCTGGGGGTCGTTGACCCTGGCCGGGTGCCTCCCACCATGTCTCCCGGTGGGTTCAAAAAGTGTGACCACTGCGGCCCAGGCATCTTCAGAGTCCCGCGGCAGCAGCTCCACCTTAAAGACCCTGGACTCTGAGAAGAAAAAGAAAAAATCCTCGAGACCAGTTGAAGTTCCACTGGTAAAACCTGATAAGGTCCCGCAGTGGGACTCGGGCGACACCGAGCAGTGCCCCCTTAAGGTCTCTAAGAAGGAGTCCTCGGCTAGCTGTGACCATGTGTGGTTCCTCGAGGCCATGGTCCTAATTGAGGATGCACTCGCAAGAGTGCTGGCATCGGGCTCTCGGCCCTCGGTGCCCACACCAACAACTGCAGAGCCTTCTGGCATTGAATACAGAATGGCGGCCCTGGAGAGGAATATCTCTGCCATCCTGGCCTTGCAGCAGGCAATGATGTCTGGTTCATTATCAGCTCTGACAACGGGGCCCCCGACTGCAGGGGAGTCCCCAGGCATCGAGCCAGGCACTGAGTGCCACCAGCCTCGGGCGAACCCTCGGCATTGATCGAGGTCCCGGTCCCAATCCTTGGGTGTCCAGTCCTCCCCAGCCAGTTTCTGGGAGTCTGACCTGAGATCCACCGGGGGACCCTGGTTCCTTGGGGCCAGCCTTGAGGCATGGGAGTCCTGAGCCTCGGAGTCCTCGATGCCCTCCAGCTCTGACTGGGAAAACGATGTCGAGGCCTCCCCTGAGACCTCTCGACACCGCGATGTCCCTTCGGAGCTGTCTCCCCCGGTGCCCCGGCGCCATTCCCCTCCTGAGGACGTGGCCTTCCATGACTTCATCCAGGACATGGCCCATGCCCTCTCGGTCCCAACCGAATCAGATGAGGACCAGTGCACCGAAGAAATGGAGATCCTCTAGTATGAGTCCCCGCCAAAGGAGATTCTTACGGTGCCGGTGCAGCCCATCCTCGAGCAGCTGCTCCTGCGGATGTAGGAGACCCTGGCCTAAATGCTGGTTGTCATTCGATGCAGAAGCACGTCCCCTCTCCGTTAGTTATAGGAACTCCGAATCACCTAGTGAGTCAGAATACCCCACGTAGTAAGGTTCCAATGACCATTAATTATAAGGTTCCAATGACCATTAATTACGTTTCATTTGTGCTATAATTTAAAGATGTCAATAGTTTTCCTTGCAATCCAAGTTTACTGTCCTGTTATTTGTAATTACCTTGTTATCCAAGTTTTATGACCTTGTTTACTGTAACTCAGACACATGTTTTTGTGCTGAATTTTGTGTTCGATGTAAACCGCGCTGATGTCAAATAGTGCAGTATATAAGAAATGTAAATAAATAAATAAAGATGCCTCGACACCATCTACCGCATCAAGAAGGGCCTGGGTTTCCAAAAGTCCCAACTTTCGTTTAACTCCATGGTCATGGAGTCATCTATGCAAAAGCTTAAAAGACAGAAGAATTGCTCTTCTGTTCTCCCAGGCAGAGAGGCCCAAGCTGTCAATGTCCTCAGGCGCAATTGCTTCCAGGGATCCATTCTGGACTGTTGGATACAGGCCTATGAGTTGTACATAGGCATGTACCTCAAGGGCCTCATCCAGGAACTGGCAGGCTTCTCCACAGGCCTCGCCGGGAAACCCCTCCAGAGGTTCCAAGTCCTGACAGTCGGGATCCAGGACTGTTCAAAGATCATCTCCTGCGCTGCCTGCGATGGCTTTGAATCAGCAGCCCAGATAGCAGCAGCGGGCATCGAGGCCTAGTGCCAGGACTGGTTGCAGACCTCCAACCTTGAGCAATGAGTACAAGTGAAATTGTTCGACGTCCCCTGCACTGGGGAAAACTTGTTTGGCAAGTCCATGGCTGATAAGGCGGCCAAGATAGAGGCCGAGGTCGTGACCAGGCAGAGGCTCTCGAGGAAGACCTCAACCCTTCCCCGGAAGACGCCGTCAGGAAAAAGACCACCAGGGCCATTACCAACCCTTCTCAGGGCAACAGGACCCCCAGCCCAAGAACCAGGGCCATGAGCAGAGGAAGCCAAAGGCTCAGAAGCCTCAGCCACCAGCTTCCACCCAGCCTGGGGGGAGCTTTTGACTCCCCAGGCAGAACCTCCTCTCCCCCGGAAGACCCTCCCCAGCCCACAGTGGGCCACCTGGCGCTCTTCGCACACAGGTGGGCTGGGGTCACCACAGACCAGGGGGTCCTACAAGTGGTAAAGGAGGGTTATCTCCTCAGGTTCCAGCAAACACATTCAGGGTTCTTCCCAGGAGAGCCGATGAAGCCTCTCCTTCACCAGATGTTGCTCCTCTCAGAACTCGCAGGCCTGTTCAGTGACAAGGCGGTAGAACCTGTACCTAGGCATTTGTGAGTAAAGGATTTCTACTCCAGGTATTTCCTTGTCCCTAAAAGAACTGGGGGCCTCAGGCCCATTCTAGACTTGCGAAACCTGAACAAACGTCTGGTGTGGGAGAAGTTCAAGATGCTCTCCCTTGAATCTCTGCTGCCCTATCTCCATTGGGGAGATTGGCAGTGCTCCTTAGACCTAAAGGATGCATATACTCACATCCTGATCCACCCCTCCCACAGACAGTACCTAAGGTTCCTGGTGGGAGGAGAGCACTACCAGTACAGGGTACTTCCATTCGGCCTGGCCTCCTTGCTAAGAGTCTTTACAAAGTACCTGGTGGTCGTGGCCGCCTATGTGCACCTACAAGGGCCCTTCGTCTTCCCCTAGCTGGACAACTGGCTCATCAGAGGCAGCACGGCCCTCGAGGCCAGCCAGGCCGCAGGGTGAACAATCTGCCTCCTGCAGCACTTAGGGTTCATCATCAACTACCTCAAATCCCACCTCTCTCCAGCCCAAAACCTGGAGTTTATAGGTGCCCAGCTGGACATTCTGCAGGTCAAGGCCTTCCTCCCAAAGGGCACATTATCTCGTGCAGCTGGCGGGAGAGGTGCAGAGGCACCGGTCGGTACTGGCTTGCCTCCTCCTCTGCCTACTAGGCCATATGGCCTCAACGTCCACGTCACACCCCTAGCCCGCTTGCACATGCGGGCAGCCCAGTGGTGCCTCCGCACCCAGTGGATGTAGGCCAAGGGCAGGTTGCAGGACAGGGTCAGGGTCACCCGCCAATTGGTGGACTCCCTCAAATGGGGTGGCAGTCTCTATGCCACCTCCAAGCAGGTATGCCATTCCAGACGCCTATGCCAAAAGGGGTCCTGACCATGGATGTCTCCCTCTTGGATTGGGGGGCAAACTGTGGGGACCTCCGCACTCAAGGCAGCTGGTCGCAGAAGGAATCGCTCTTACAGATCAACTTCCTGGAACCCAGAACCATCTTCCTGGCCTTGCGAGCATTCCGCCATCTCCTGTGCAACCGTCCTGTGCTGATCCAGATGGACAACCAGGTCTCCATGTTTTATATAAACAAGCAGGGTAGCATGGGTTCATACTTCCTCTGCCAGGAGGCGGTGGCTCTCCTCTCCTTCGCAGTGTGCCACAGAATGTTCCTATGAGCAATATACCTTCCAGGTAAGGACAATTACTTAGTGGACACACTCAGCAGTCCTACCCCCACATGAATGGCATCTGAACCCCAGAGTGGTGGAAAGACTCTTCCACCTCTGGAGCAGACCCATAATGGACCTGTTTGCCTCCCGGACAACATGCAGCAGCCCCACTTCTGCTCACACCAACCATACCTGAGAAGAGTGGCAGTGGATGCCTTCCTGATCCCGTGGTCCGAGGGCCTCCTCTATGCCTTCCCACTGACTACTCTAGTGGCCAAGACCCTCTTCAAGGTCCAGAGTGAGCAGGCATCAGTGATTCTGATCTCCCCCAGATGGGCCTGGCAACCCTGGTTCCCTCTGCTGCTCTCCTTGTTGGTGGCACTCCCAGTCCCACTGGGGCAGGATCCGGATCTCCTGTCCCAGGAGAAGGGTTCCCTCCTGCACCCCAACCTGTGGTTACTAGCGTTGACGGCATTGCTGCTGAAAGAATAGCATTGGCTCCTTTCAATTTCCTGGGGGAAGTTGAGGATATCCTGCTGGCCTTCCGAAAACCCTCCACCAGATGAACATGCACCTTCAAATGGAGAAGATTCTCTCTCTGGTGTGCAGAAAGAGCAGAGAATCCTTTCTCCTGCCACATGCAACTAGTGCGACAGTATGTACTGCACCTCTCGCATACTGGCCTGAAGTCTAATTCAGTGAAGGTACACCTAAGTGCCATAGGTGCTCATCTTCACCCTATAGAGGGGAAATCCCTTTCAAACCAGGCCCTGGTCTTCAGGTTCCTAGGGGGCCTTCTGCTATTGAAGCCCTCTCTCCGTCCTTTTGCAGCAGAATAGGACCTTAATGTGGTGCTCTCCCAACTCACCAGACTGCCATTTGAGCCCCTGGCCACCTGCCATTTGCGATACCTATCCTGGAAAGTGTTTTTTCTGGTGGCCCTCACGTCTGTTTGGAGAGTGAGCAAACTCCAGGCCTTGGTGGCGGATCCGCCATATTCAAGGTTCTACAAGAAGAGGGTAGTACTCCGCACACACTCCAAATTCCTCCCCAAGGTGGTATCTCCCTTTCACCTCAACCAGGAGGTGGTCCTTCCCACCTTTTTCCCACGGCCCTACACCAGCAAGGAGGAACTTACATTGCACACGCTAGATTGTAAATGGGCCCAGTCTTTTCTACCTGCAGCAGACCCAGATCCATTGCAAAGCTCCTCAGCTCTTTGTTGCATATGACCCTAGTAGACTGGGATTTCCGATTGCGAAGTGAACACTGTCCACTTGGGTGGCGGACTGCATTGCCCTTGCCTATGAATGAGCGGGTCTCTCCCTTGAGCACCGGATCACTGCACATTGCGTGCGGGATATGGCCATGTCGGTGGCCAACCTCTGCTCAGTGCCAGTGATGGAAATCTGCAGGACCACCAAATGGTCTTCCATTCATACGTCTGTAACTCATTACTGCCTGGAGAGTGAGTCCTGCAGGAACAGTGCCTTCGGGCAGGCAGTACTCCATAATATTTTTGGGGTGTAGACAACTCCTGCATTCCGATCCTTCTGTGTTCAGGCTACCAGAATGATGTTTTGCTGAATGCGTGGTTCTTGCATAGTCTCTCTGTCGGGACTCACTTTCTGCAACTTATGTCTATCTGATGGGTTACCGGTAGTGCTATCGTGGTTTGGTCCTCAGTAGCCTGGAGCTAGGGAGTCCCATATGTGAAGATTGACTTCCTGCTTGTTCCTGGAGAAAGCATAGTTACTCACCTGTAACAGGTGTTCTCTAGGGACAGCAGGAATCAGTCCTCACAACCCTCCCTCCTCCGCTAGGAGTTGCCTCCCTATATTGTTAAGTCCTTTTTGCTATGTCATCTGACTGAGCAAGATGGCACCCTTAGGCGAGAAGGGGATCACACATTCATGGTAGCATTCCCAAAGGCTTTCCGTGAAAGCTGAGCGAAATGCTCCACACGGGTTCCATCGGCACTGACATCACCCATATGTGAGGACTGATTCCTGCTGTCCCTGGAGAACACCTGTTGCACCTGTGCTAACTAGTTGGTTGCGCCAATGTTCCCAGGGCACCCACTGCCATTGCTGTTGCACTTCTCCAGGACCTGCAGTGGCGGCAATGCAGTGTTAACCTGAACTTGCCAGCACGGCATTGTCATTCCTTCTCTTTCTCTCTGACCTGCTGCTTCCACTCCCTCTGATGCAGGAAGTCTACATCGGAGGGAGCAGAAGAAGCAGGTCATAGAGAAAGAAGAAATGGTGTTGGGGTTTTTCTGGGCTTCCCCTAAGATTATTTGGGGATTTTCTATTTTTTTGTTTTGGCTGTTTGTGTTCAACCCCAACATACATATACAGGACTTTAAATAATTTGCTCATGCCACCATAAAAGCATAGAAATTGTTTTATTTAAATGTGCCAGGCCTGCAGCAACAAGCTTTGCTTTTAATAAAGTATAAATTTTAATATCAATCCATAGCATAGCATGCAAAGCACCTAGCTTAAGTATAGACAGTCCTGGAGACAGAAGACAGCCTCCCTCACTCCAATGAGATCAGCTATGTCTGTCTGTCTATCAAAATTTCTTCTCCATATTTATATCCAATTTTAGGCTAAAATTGCTGATAAATAGATTTCTTTTCTTTTCTCATTCTTTAGTATTTCATAGACAATCTGCTTTCTGATCCCTTCCCCTCTGTAGCATCCTGTCTTCTCCAGTCCCACTGGCTCTGTATCCTGTTCTCACTCGCTGTGTGCTGGCCTGCGAGTCATGTTTCCTGCAGATAAACTGTAGATGCTGATGTTCGTCTTCTTTGTTTACATTTTCCTTTGTGCATTCGAGAGGCCCATGTAGACCCATATGACAGTCTTTCATGAGCTCATTTTACAGTTCAATCTTGCTGAATTTGCAGAGTCAGAGCAAGTTGTTTCTTAGGCCTGAGCTATAGAAGTTAGCACAAGATGGATTCAACCTGTAATAAAGGTACCTGAAGGGGATTCATCTTTTCCCCACATTCCCCTCTTGAATCTCATTCAGGTCCCTCCTGTTGCTCCCATAGTGTGCCCTTCTACACTCAGCTATCCGGAACCTCCAGTGAGGCTCACTGAAGAGATGGAGACATGATGAGACCAAGTTGCTACATGAGATCTGAATCCATACCTAACATAGGGAACTTGAAAAGAGAGGAAATCCATATAGGGTTACTTGTTACCTGAATATTGGACCGCTACCAAGTGGAACCTCTCTGGAATAAGAGGATGGGCATCAGATAGGTTACCATTTATATTAGTAACTCTAGGTCTACGAGCTTGAGAAATATATTCATTGGCCTGATTTTGGGAAGTAAGAATTAGAGTTGTGGTAGACACCTTAGTCAAACACCTTCTACAGAAAGCTAGAATAAATGAAAAAACACAGCAGCTAACTGATAAAGCAATGAGCAGACCAAACAAGGCTACAAGTAAGCCACGTAGGCCAGAGCCTAGGCCTGAAAACCAAGAAGCAGCAACATTCCACCACGCTCCAACCTGAATCCCAACCTTGAAATCATCCAGATGTAATTCTGACAAGTGTCTAATTCTGTCCATTGCATTAAGTACAAAAGTTGTATGGTTTGCTATGACTGTGCAACAATTTGTTTCATTAAAGAATTTCCATGCCCAGCCCTTGGCTGCTAACAATAGATCTAAAGCTCGTCTATTTTGCAGAGTCATTTCATTGTTTTGCTCAAGGGATTTGGCTAGGAGAGTAATGGATTCAGTGACAGAACGCATTTGGACATGAAGCAAACATTGCAACCTACGTACAGCCATACCTAGTTCAGCAGTAATTGCAGGGGTCTGAAATATAGGAATCCAAGAGGTATAACGTAGGGCATCAAGTCGTGTTTTTGTCAGTGGATATGTGGAATTAATATATTCATAAGAGGCCATGAGAGCAGCATCTTCAGATTTATCATACCAGGGGGAGGTGTTTCTTTTGTGTCTATGAGTGTTTGTGTGATAGTGACTGACATTGAGAGGGATTAACACTGAATAGGCCTCAGCCCTAACCAGAGCACAAGGAAGATGATTCAGAGCTATAGCCTGATACAGGAAACCCTGACAATACCAATAGTGGCCTGCAAGGGCCGAGAATCGGGTATTTTTGGTCCAGATCCAGTTCATTTTGTGTCCCCATGCAATTGAAGTTTGCCTTATGGTTGATTGATCATTATGGGGAAAATAACAGGAGGAATAAGGGGTACCAGTTTTGTATCCAGATGTCTGGACTGCTGAACCATCTTTATAAATAGGACCCACCGTGTATGTTTTGCCAGTAAGCAGAGGTAACATTCAAAGATGCATTAGTGGTTACAGACCAATTGTCCCGGCTATAAGGAGCTGAAAAGTTATAAGGAATTATAGACCTGGGGGAAACAGTAAATCGCTGTTGTGCAGGATGGTAGGTGATATTACACTTCAGTGAAGGGTGTGTGTCTGAATGGACTGGCCCTCCATTACCAATACAATATGGATATATCAAATAAGGAGGGGCACAGACTTGGACTGGGACCGGGTCAGATAAATTGAAATGTTCCCAAGTATGGGAGCAGTTAGAGGGGGCCCAGCATGGAGTAGTGTAGTATTCGGTAGGATCCTGGCAAGCCAAGTTCCCCGAGTACTCCACTGGTTGTACTGGTACTATATTGACTGGTGCATACTCAACTCCCTTTGGCAGTGGGGTGCATATGATACAGTCCGAGATATTCATTAATTGGACAACCTCAAGAACTGTGGATTTCCATAGATTAGGTCCTGGAGTAGACCTTCGGGATTGTAAGGGACTACCCTGGGAAATATTAAAGGAACTATTGAAAGAACTATTCAGTTTCTGTGTAGAGAGATTCAGAGGAGCAGGTTGCGGAATATATAAGTGTGGAAGGAAAAGAACTAGAAGTGATCCTACCAATGCTCCACAAAGAATTGCCCATACCATGAAAGGGGAGGGATTCAATGGGGATTGGTGGGCCTTATGCATTATATAAGCAATCTAAAAAGCAGCAATACCAAGCAAAGTACAACAAATATGATTACTAACAGAATGAAAATTACAGGAGATGGATCTAACACAGAGGGACTAACAGGAGATAAATAGGCTTCAGATAGTATACACATTAATCAGTTATACTAATATCTTAAACAGGCACTAGGTAAGTGTCTTTATAGTGGGTCCAAGTGGAGCTTCTCTTTTTCCAGATCTCTCGGAGAAGTCTCCGTCACGAATGATATCACTGTCCTGTACCCACCGTTTGTTGAAGACTACTGGTGGTAGGGGCTGGAAAAATATCTTTGCTGTCTATCCACGAAGTGCCGTTATCAAGCTGAACAGCAGTTGGAGTTACAGCTGTAACAGTGTATGGTCCAGAGTAGATAGGATGGTACCACTTGTCCCTCACCTGGATCCGGCGGTAGACAGGATCACACAATTCAAAAGCATATGGGACTAACGCTGTTGGTGGTATGCGGGAAGCCAACTTCTGTTGAATCAAGGATACACTAGTCTGAAGTCCTGTAAGATAAGCAGAAAACAAGTCGGGCAAATTTTGGGTATCTGACTTCATAACTGGGCACATGCTTCTTCTTCCAGTTATGATTTCATGAGGAGTTAGACCTAACCGCTTCATAGGATTTTTTCTCAATAGATACAGACAAAGAGGTAATGCTTGCAGCCAGGTCTGGCCACTCCCAATCATTAGCTTTCTTAACTGTGTTTTAATAAGACCATTGCACCTTTCTACCAGGCCATTTGAGGTTGGAGAATAGACAGCAACATAGCGCCATCTAATGGGCAATTTTTCAGAAACTTCTTTGACTAATTGATTTTTAAAATGGGACCCATTATCTAATAAGATTTGAGCAGGGATCCCATACCGGGGAATTATATGTTCCATTAATACTTTTAGGACTTCAGCCGCAGTCTCTTTCTTACATGGAAATGCTTCAACCCATTGTGAATAGGGACAAACCAGAACCAATAGATATCATCTACCCTGACATTTCACCTGCATATCAGTGAAATCAATGTGCCAATGCAGAAAAGGTCCTTGTGGTCTTGGTATTGCACCCCCACTTGGTTTAAGACGTGCATGGGGAGTGCTAGTGATACAGGTGTGGCAGCCACTAACTACTGCCTGAACCAACTTACGCATATCAGGACACCACAATGTATCCCCAAGATGAGAGACCAGGGCTGTCACACTGCAATGATCTGCATAGTGCAGCATAGTTGACAGATTTATCAAAGCAGCAGAGGAAACACACATCTTCCCTGAAGGGTGCATCCATATGTTGTGGATCTTTTTACATCCAGCATTCACCCATCGCTGTAATTCATTCTGTAACACATTTTCCTGTAAATCCTCCAGTTTGCAAAAGTCATGCTGACTACTCTGCTGACGGGTTACTACCATAGTCTCAGGGACTTCAGGACAGGTGGTTTCTTGTGCTAGGCTGTCAGCTATCGAGTTTCCGTACTGCTCCCATGTCTTAACTTCCTGATGTGCTGCAATCCACTCACATGCTGTCAAATAGCCTTGCTCTGCCCTTTCTCTGAGCATTTCAAACACTTCCAGTAGGATCTCAGCTTGTTGGAGAGGCTGGTCTTTAGCTGACAAATATCCTCTCTTGGCCCAAATGGTACTATATATGTGTACTGAGCTTCTTACAAACTGAGAATCGGTGTAAATTACTAGATGTTTATTTTCATTTTCTCTCAGGACTTGTGCTAGTGCTGCAATTTCTGCAGTCTGTGCGCTGTATCCTAGAGGCATCTCATACTGTGCTGTGGAAGTAACTGCTCCCTGTGGGGTTACTCTACAGATAGCAAAACCTGCTCTGCCTTCTCTCTGGGATCCATCTATGAACCAACATTCAGCCTCTTGAGGCACATCTGAATGTGGCACTATCCCTAACGTGGGTCTGACATCTTCTCCTACTTGCTGCAGGCAGTCGTGTGTGACAGTAGATACCTGGAGGAGGTCCTGTAAATCCCTAAAAGGATTCTGCTTTGGTACCAATTGGTGTCTAATATGGCTGCGTAGCAGTGCAGCTACACACTTACCTACTCTGGCGGGTAAGAAATGAATGGTACTGGACTTTAGAAGCGCATGCAGTGTATGATCAATATATAAGTTTACCTGTAAGGGAGTCATATAACCATACAATTTTTCAATTGCTGCACTGGCGGCCACTAATCCCTGTTCACAATTTGTGAATCCTTGCTCTACTAGAGAAAAGATCCTGACAAATGTCCCACTATTTTACCACCTCCTTGCGTAGCAACTGCTACCCAGGCAGTGGGGCTGTGAAACACATAGACGTCCACTGGGAGGCTGTGATCAGGTAAATAGAGTGATGGCAAATCATTCAGATCCTTCAATAAGGTTTGCAAACATAGCCTTTCTTCCTCACTGAGAGTTATAGGCTGGGACCCTTTCGGGTTCCCTTTCAAATGTCTCCTGAATGTCTGAATCCTCACACTATATCCTGGCACCCAGAGACGGCTATAGTTTAACAGTCCCAAGAGTGCCCGTAACTCTTTCACAGTGTGAGGTTCAGTGACCTTGAGCACAGCTACCTGAAATATGGGTCCTAATAGTTTTTCCTTTTCACTGAGTGTCATTCCAAAGAATGTCACCTGTAATTGACAGTACTGAAGTTTCTCCCTGTTCACTCTGTAATCACCCCTAGCCAATAACACTAACAATTCTCTGGTATATTGTTTTCACAATTCCTCAGTGTCTGCTCTCAAAAGTAAATCATCTCCATACTGGACAAGTGAAACTGAGCCAGGCAGCTGGCGTTTGAAAGGAGCTAGATCTTTGTCTAAACATCGAGTGAAAACTGAGGGACTACCTGTGTATCCCTGAGGTAATCTAGTCCACTGAAAATGTTGTCCATTATATTGAAATGCCAGCAATGGTCTACTATCAGGATGGACCGGGACCCCAAAAAAGGCATTTGATAAATCTAAGACAGTACTATATTTCCTTAGTGGGTTTTGCTGTAACAATGTAGCTGGGTTTGCTACAAGAGGGAATTCTGCCTCCACCACTGAATTAAGACCTCTCAAATCATGGACTACTCTCCACTTACCACTGGGCTTTTTAATAGGGAACAGGGGTGTATTAAATTGAGACGTGCTGGGTTCTATAATACCATTTTGCAATAACATACCAATCTCCTCACTTGTTCCTACTACAGCTTCTAGTTATAGTGAATATTGAGCAATTTTTGGACCCTACAATTTTCTTTTAATGTAATTCGGACAGGTGATGCTGACCTTATTAGGCCAAAAGGGTTTTCTGGGGTAGCCCAAACTTCAGGTGGGATATTAGCAAAATTTGGCTGACTCTCTGTCTGCAGGAGCAAAACAGATGGTGTGCTGATAAAGGTCATCTGTACCTCAAAGGTGGATAGTAGATCCCGTCCCATCAAATTTATTTATTTATTTATTTAAAGGCTTTTCTATACCGCGCTCTTCATTATCAGTGCGGTTTACATTTAACAATTTGACACCAGGGCAAAAACAGATCTGATCTGTGTTTACATATAACAGGGAAGTTAACATGGAATTAAACAGGTGGAACTAAGTACATTGTAAGCAGTGAAAGAAGAGAATAGGTGGGCTATTTACAATAAAGCACATCGTCGTACCAGATTACAGACCGATTGTTCTTTTACCATACAATTCGGATATAAATACTGTAGCGACCACACCCCTACCAGGCGGTTGCCTAGTAGGGACGGGAGACCATCTTGTATTCCTTTTCCAAAGGGTTGTAGTTGTGTAGTCAGAAATGAACCAAGTGGATGTTTCAAAGCGCACAGGAATTTTTATTAGCTTCCTTTGGGTAAGATGGTAACAATCTTCAAAGCAACTTTACACTCAGGACAAAGAAACAAAGGATAATCTTCTCCAATTAAAGCAAATATCAAAACAGTGTTTCCGTGGAGTTATTTACAATGGCTTTCCCTTTCTTTCCCTTTAAGATGCTTCTTACTTCAGCAATCATAAAGGCACATGTATTTACAACTTACAATCAAAGCCAGTAGGGCTGCTAGCTCCTTCTTTGCTGTTTTTAGTTAAACAGCTCTCAGCTGTCTAGCCCCGCCTTGGTTGCACTAGCCACTTCTTTAGGAAAGAACCTTAGTGCTTCAATATAAAACTCATTCTCTCCTTTACTTCAGGCTTTCAGCTATAACAAAGTTGTAACAGCTTTCTTAATTTCTTTCTGCTATTTGGCTTCCATTAATTAGCATCAATACAAACAGCACAGTCCATCTCAGAACAAGAAGAACCCATGTCAGTTCCTCTACCATCTACCTCCATACTTTCTTCTGAGCTGCATGTAGGTAAAGCTTGGAAACGTTCAGGCACTTTTTCCTTTAAGTCATTTAAAAGCTCAAATAGCCTATTCCACTGCACTGCCCCTCCTTCTCTTGGCAGAACTTCAACAGGCTTCTCCTGTTCAACTTTTCTTGAAAACCCCTTCTTTCTAATCTGGGTTTTCCCAGGTACAAATCCCTCTTCAGAATCAGAGCAAGAGATATAAGCCTTAGGCTTCACTGCTTTCTTTCTCCTACCTTGGAGTTTTACTGCAGGACTTCCATATCTGGGGCTTCTGTTGGCTGTAGCTATCTCTGCCTCAGAGCCAGTCAGGGAATCAAGGTAAGATTTCCTCTCCACTTCCTGGGGCTTCTTCTGTCTGAAGACACACCCTTCACCCGAGGAGTCTAGGCTCTCTTGCCTTAGCTTTTCCAATGCCAGCCTTCTCTCTCTCTCTCTCTCTTGCCAGTATACTTGGTCCTCTCTCTGGAACCTTCTCTGTAGCTCTCTTGGCTGCAGTCCTGGCTGCTCTTGCTCTCCTTGCCCTTGTCCTTGTTCCTGTTCCTGTTTCTCCTTCCGTCTCTCTCTCTGTTTGTTTGCTCAAACTTAAACGTGGAGCAGGGCACCTCCCCTTCTGACTCCACCCCCCCCCCCCGTACCTCCTACTCTTACTTAGGGTTGCCATGGAGTCTGGGTGTGGCTTTAGCCTAGCTCTACCCTCGTGGTTTCTCTCACTGCTTAATTTACTAGGGTGTATGTGTTCTGGTGCACCCATCCCCCACAAAGAAGAAAAAGTTCTTTTTCCCTTTATTTCTTCATGCTGGACTGCACTCTCCTTACCACAATACAGACCGATTGTTCGCTTACAATTACAATTCGGGTGTATATTCCTAAATTTCTGTTAATGCATATTTGGGGTTGAGGTGGCTTAGGATCTAAGGCTATACTGGATACATTGTTGTATTAACTGGACAGTGTGGGGCATACAATAGGGGTTTACAGATATGTTGCCCCATGAGTTCTACCTCAATGGGTACTGTCATTTTGGTAGCAATTGGGTCTTCATTAAACCCTGTTGTCACAGTAGTTTGGTGAGAGAGGCTTATGCCTGGGGGTAGGGAATTCAGTACTGATGTTGTTGCTCTGGAATCCAACAACATTTGCACTTTATACCCATTTAGAAGGACTTCAATTATCGGCTCACGCTCATTGAGCATGGCCCGCATCACCATAGACAGTCATTGTGGTCCCCCTTGAGGAGGCTGCCACTGGGGAAACCTGCTCTGAGGACCCTGATAGGCATTGGGTGACTCTTGTGGTTTTGCTGATCCTCGGGCTGGGGGGCTTCGGCATTCACGCTGAAGATGTCCTCTTCTGCCACAGTTCCAGCAACTAAGGGTGCTTCTTTGAAAACGCTGTGCCTGAGGTGGTCCTGACCGTCCCCCTTTTCCAAGTACCCCTACTGTTTGGTCCTGTCTGGTTCCAAGCCTGAGCATATAAACCAAAATTCTCCCAGGGTCTTCTTCAATATCATACTGTTCCAAATCTCTAATAATTTCATTTTTCTGTTTTATAATGGCCCTAAGTTTTTGCTTTTCTGTCTCATGCTGCTTTTCTGTTTTATTTAAACCTTCTCTTTCTTTTTCCTTCTCATCGTTTTCCTTGTCCTTCTCTTTGATCTTACTTTTATCAAAATCCTCCTGCAACTCTCTCAGTTGTAAAGCCATTACTTTTGTCTGCAAACTTTTCATATCTTTCTCAGGTTTTATCTGTTCTTCTTCAGCTAATTTAACAAAATGGTGTAGATGTGACTGCTGTCTTGCCCAGGACTCATCTTCTAACCCCACAATCGTGTCAAGTCTTGATTGAACTGATTTAGGTAAGGTATTGCTAAGTGTTTGGAAAAATAGGGGCAGGAAACCTGGGTCAGAATAAATCATCCCAGTCTGGGTTTCCCACAAATCTTGAAATCGGGCAATATATGCACTAATATTTTCTCCTATCTTAAAACGCATTTTCAGTAGTGGCCCTTAAATTCTTTTGGGTGGGGTATAGTTCTTTTATAGAATTCCAAACTCTGGGTCAGTGCTTATTAAACTCAGACCCATCATATTATGTTTCTGCTACAGTAACTTGGGGTAAATTAGCTCTGGCAAAAACTTGATTTGTTGCATGAGTTCACAGGAGTTTTGCTAACAGTGCTTTAAAATCCCCTAGCCCTAAAGTACACCCTGCCGTAACCCGCTCAAACTTTTGAATCCAGGAAGCCCCCCCTCTACTAAGAGGAGGTAAGGCACTAGCTATATCATCCATATCAGTAAAATTCCAAGGGACATATCAAATAGTTCCTCCTCGTGAATGCAAGAGGGGCAAGCACAGTTTGTCTTCATATTTCTAATCCCGTCTTCATGTAATCTAAATCCCATTGTGGGTCTCCCGCTCCCCCATGAATGCAAAGTCTAGCAGTATTCAAATGTGCAGTGTCAAGTGCTCCCTCGGGAGGCCATTGCAACATTTGCGGCTGATTCTTTAACGTCCAGCCATACATATTGTCACTCCATCGGTCGATGAAGTAACGATTTCCCTCACCCTCAGCTACTGTTTCCTTAGGCATTAGTGAGGCTCCAGCCTGACTGTTATTTCTTGCAATCCCAATGTGCTCTATATTACTTTCCTTGTTTTCACAGCTGGATCTCAAAGAGTTCAGTCTTTCCTGAGCTGCGTTTAAGTTATTCCATTCCTTTTTCATTCTATCTTCCTCCTGTCTGTTATGCTTTTCCCACTTCTCCAGTGCTAACTTCCGCTCCTCCCATTCTTTAATTCGTGACTCTTCTAATTTCTTTTGTTCTTGTTCATTATATTTATCCTGTTCTTCCTTCTCCTTAACTTTCTCTTCCCACTCAGCCTACTGATTTTCTGAGTATCCTAAATTGTTCCTCTTCTTCCTGACGAGCGTTTTTCCATTTCTCAGTACTTTCTTCTAAATCTGCTTTCCACTGTGCTAATTCGTTCTCACAAATTGGCTGCTTACAATATTCTAATTTAACAGTCCCTGATATTTCTGCCTATTCATTTTTTCCTTCTTTCCCTATATCCTCACACGCTGCCCTTGTCTCAAGATCTTCTATCGCTCCTGGGAGCATTTGGTTATAAAATCTCCTTTCAGGTGAGGTCTCTTTCAAGTTACGGTGGAGGGTCCCCTTGGATTGTTTAGGTTCCTGATCTATAGGAATAGGGTCTTGGTATCCTATAGCTGCAACTGCAATTAAGGTAGGATATAGTTCTGTTTCTTCCAGATTATGTGTAGGATTATAAGGAGGGGGCTCCTCACCACATTCTTTTGCTACCTCTATCCATAATGTAACATGTTGTAAGTGTTGCACTAATTTCTGTCCTGTTTTGTCCTTTTCTATCTTAGTTTGCAAGTCATGTAGCGAACGTGGGTCTAGAGTACCGCTTGCTGGCCAGGCAAAAGCGGAGTCTCGTAGTGCCCAGTTACGCCACTTCTTGAAGAACTGTTCTAACGTTTTAGCAGCAAGTGGATATCTCTTACTAACTTTCTGTAATGCAGTCTGCTCTTGTACATCCACTTTTCTAGTGTCAGAATCAGTTTCTTTTGTCTTTTTCTTAAAAATCCTAACTAGTATACAATATCCTACTTATGACAACAATGTGTGTGTGTATATATATATATATATATATAAGAAAAACGTCTCTTACCCGCTTGACGTTTCTTCTGCAGGAATTCAAAATCACGCTTACCTCCTTCTCGACCTGTGCTTCGTCCAGCGAACACGGGAGAACACTTCCCGGTGACGTCACTGCGCTGTGAGTCACCAAAATCACGTCGGGGTCACCAGATGTTGGGGTTTTTCTGGGCTTCCCCTAAGCTTATTTGGGGATTTTCTATTTTTTTGTTTTGGCTGTTTGTGTTCGACCCCAACATACATATACAGGACTTTAAATAATTTGCTCATGCCACCATAAAAGCATAGAAATTGTTTTATTTAAATTTGCCAGGCCTGTAACAACAAGCTTTGCTTTTAATAAAGTATAAATTTTAATATCAATCCATAGCATAACAAGCAAAGCACCTAGCTTAAGTATAGACAGTCCTGGAGACAGAAGACAGCCTCACTCCAATGAGATCAGCTATGTCTGTCTGTCTGTCTATCAAAATTTCTTCTCCATATTTATATCCAATTTTAGGCTAAAATTGCTGATAAATAGATTTCTTTTCTTTTCTCATTCTCTATTATTTCATAGACAATCTGCTTTCCGATCCCTTCCCCTCTGTAGCATCCTGTCTCCTCCAGTCTCACTGGCTCTGTATCCTGTTCTCACTCGCTGTGTGCTGGCCTGCGAGTCATGTTTCCTGCAAATAAACTGTAGATGCTGATGTTCGTCTTCTTTGTTTACGTTTTCCTTTGTGCATTCGAGAGGCCCATGCAGGCCCATGTGACAGTCTTTCATGAGCTCATTTTACAGTTCACTCTTGCTGAATTTGCAGAGTCAGAGCAAGTTGTTTCTTAGGCCTGAGCTATAGACGTTAGCACAAGATGGATTCAACCTATAATTAAGGTACCTGAAGGGGATTCATTTTATCCCTACAATGGCAACGCAGCACTGCGGAACTCAGGTTAGTACTGCATTGATGTTTAAATGGAGAGGGGAAGCAGCAGCAGTGATGGAGGCAGGGGTGAAAGCAGGGGGACGGCAGGATTGAGGACTTGCTTAGAGTGCCTCATATCCTTGCACCAGCGCTGGAGAGTCAATAATGGGAAGCCATACTGATTCAGAAGGGTCTTCTATTTCAAACCCATAGGATAGTTCAGGATCCTGAGGGAAGGTTCATAATAGTAATAGGGACTTTTGGAGAGCAGAAGGTTATCTCCAGGAACAAGCAGGAATGTAGTCTTCACATATGGGTATCGTTGGTACCGACAGAGCCTGCGCGTGCACACTCCCCAGCGTCCAATAGGAACGCTTTTGGGAGCATCCCTCAGCACATGCGCGCTGCCTTCCTGTCTTTACAACTGTCCCTCTTCAGTTCTTCGTTTTCCGCAGAGCCGACAGGACACATACCCTGTCATGGCAGAAAAATTCTTCTTTAAACTTGATTTCTTATAGTCGCGCCTGCCTTCGCATGACACCCACTGGTACCGCCGTTTCTTTTTTCTTCTTCTTTTCTATAAAAATATATATATATATATATATATACTTCTGAACTGTTTCTCTTCAGAAACATTTTCTTTTGGTGCTAGGCACCATTTTGGGCATTAGGCCCCATTTTTCCTAAAAGATGGAAAAACCAGCTAGTGGTTTTAAAAAATTTACTAAATGTGGCGGTACCATCTCCTTCACTGACACCCATGACTGGTGTCTAAAATGCTTAGACCCTGACCATTCTCCATCTCAGTGTTCCTCCTGTATGGGGATGACTAAAAGAGGAAGACAAAAACGAGCTGCAAAGCTCAGTACCCTCTTTTCTTCAGATACCAGGTCCATTGCATCAACGTCTTCAAGAGCCTCGTCTTCCTCCCCTGGATCTCAGGTAACTAAACATAAGAGCCAGTCCTCAAAGGGTTGCTCTCCTTCAAAGCATTGAGAGGCCATTGGCATTGCCCTTGAGGAAACTACACCGGCAAAACAACCCTGGCGGGAGGCTTTGGCCTCCAAAGCATCAACGGGGTTCCAGGATGTTCTCGAGGCTTCGACCTCGGCAGAACTACTGGTCCATGCTCAGGGATTCCGGCCGCTTTTACCTTGTGATAAAGAAGCTTATCATAGCTCAGGAAGGAGCTATAGAAAAGGTGAAGTGACTCTGAACAAGCAACCTGTCAGTTCTGGTAGAAATATGAAAACAGAATTTTGCCATAAAAGACTACCAGTCCCAGAATGCACCAGGTTTCCAACAGCCATTAGAGGAGCTGAAGTGAGGAAACGTGTGTTCAATCAGGAGGGCTATGAGGTAATCCCTAAGCACTCATCTCAAAGGGCAGGGCCTGATTCAGCACAGCTGCGCTGTGTTAGGGAGGATCACTCATCTAAGCAGAATAAGAGTAGAGTTTATTCTACAGATGACCATCTTCATGATCACCTTGGATATCCAGAGAATTGTCCTCAGTATCCTGAGAATCAGCTTGAGTTTGATCATCAGTTTCATCTGAAGGATCATCAGAAGCAGAAGCCAAACCGGACGGACAGAGAGGGAAAGAGACCCTTTGGAAGAAGGAAGAGAAAAGCCTTTGAGAGGTCTAGAAGAGTCCAAAGCAGTACGTATACTGGGAGGTATTCCAAGGGCCAGCATACACCATTGGACTGGGGAAAGCCAGAGGAATGGTGCTGCAGAGCTAGGAATCACCAGATGCTACCTGTGAGGGAGACGGCTGCACGTGGAAGGGACCCTAAGACCTGTGCCAGAAGGTATGTGAAGTGAGATCCAGTGTCCAGGGATCTGGATTGGAAGGCTGGACATAAGAACTGGACTACATACTGGCCAGGCTATATAGAGAGGAACTCTAGCAGCAATGGAAGCTCAGGTATGAACACTGATCTATGCCCTAGCTATAACCTTGAAAGACAGCAGGGAAACAAGTATTCTCCTGAAAATGCTCCATTGAGAGATTCATCTGTGCCAATCCATGATATTGAACCCATGCTTGTTGAACAAGGGGGAATAATAGCAGATGAGGATCCTGTTTATATGGACTGCTCTCTATCTAAACTCCGTTGGTAACTTTCTGTTATAAAGTATAGCAACCATCACAAAGAAATACAAATTTGTTCTTTAATCTACTCAGAAAAGCTCCTGAAGCAGGATTTGACCCACACAGTGGAAGGCAAGCCAACTAAGGGGTTTCAGATGGTGACTGCTAGCAATTAAGCCTTATCTAATTGCTTGTGAGCTAGGAGAGAATCACTTCTGTATCTATGTGGGAAGTAATCAGAAGTTAACCTGAAAAGAACAGTTTGTTTCTTGCTTTGTGGCTTTTCATTTGTTGTTTTCCTGATTTTGACTTTGTTTTTCCAAGTTAACACTGAAAGCAAGTTACCTAATTTATGTGCTACCAAGCATATCTGTGTTGGGAGAAATAACCCCATAAATAAATATCTTATTGGCTTTACCCAAGAGCACAACTAAATTATTGTCAGCAGCTGTGTCTGGTGTGAATGAATTACATTGCCCACAATACCTTGCAAATCATATAGATATATGCACTTGCCAAGAGTGTGAGGATTCTCACCCAGGCAGCCGTCTGACAACCTTTACAAAAAGGCCTTCTACCTAGGGGGCAAGAGACCTGTGAAACTTTTTCAATAGGTGTTAACACCAGGTGGCAGGTCAAAAGGCCATTTTGAAAGACTCCTTCTATCCAAGCAAGGACTGTTAATCATCCAGGAAGTTGGTCACAGCTTACCTCAGCAGCACAGGCATAAATAGCTCAACCAGAGCTCTGTGATCCTCAGTCTTGAAGGACTAGAAAAGGGGACTGTTAATTCTGGAGAGAGATCTGCAATTGTGAGTATATACTTCTGGGAATTTTCAAAAAGGAATTCTTTCTATTAAAGCTAATTAATCTGTGAACTCACTATTTTTTGTTAAATCAGTCAGGGCCTGGTAGCAGCAGTTTAAGTTTAAAAGAGAGCTTTCTGATTACATTTCATACCCAGCAGAGAGCTGTAGTTTAAATTATATATTCACTCAGGGCCTAGCATCAGCAAAGTACTTTTAGTTTAAATTTAAAACACAGAAGAGAGCTTTCTGGTTAAATTTAGAACCCAGCAGTGAGCTTGTAGTCTAAATTTCATAAGTTAGAGCCTAGCAGCAGCAAAGAGCTATAATTTAAATCAAATCAGAATATAGCTTACCTCAGCAGCACAGGACAGGGTACTGTGTAGCAGCCATCTTTTAATAAGTGTGATTTCCCTCCCTCCCCATACCCACCCACCCCTGGGATAATCGTAGCTTTATAGGTACTTACACATCGTAAAAGGCAGGAGGTGCTCTCAGGTGAAGCTCATTACCCAAATCAGTCATACACTAAGGACCTGAGATTAATTAAGCTTCAGGTGAACAAGGTATATTAAACGTATTAGGTACAGTTTTATTGGTATAAATATCCACAGCAACCCTTAGTAAGTAAAGAACTTAAAGATCTAAACACATACTTTAAACTAATATGCAGACAGCAGTCCAGCAGTGAGATGGGGGCTTTCCAGTCTTTTGCATTGAGTGTCACATGTATGATTTTCTCCCAGTTGGTGAGAGGTCTTACATGTGCACTAGGTGCAAGGAGCTCTTTGCTCTCAGGGAACGAATCCGTTCTCTAGAGGCTAGAGTAGCAGACTTGGAAAACATAAGACAGACAGAGAGGTACGTAGACGAGACCTCCAGTTTGGCAGCATCCCTGTTGCCATGGAGGAGAGAGGTCACGTGACAGGAGAGCATCACCCTGGGGTGGCAGGAAGTGATCCTGTAACTAGGACCTGTCCTCCAGGTGATGTAAAACCCTCTCACACTGAGGAAGTTTCTCCAGGGCCATGTGCCCATGAGGGAAGTGTTAGGACAGCCGTTATAGTTGGTGATTCGATCATTAGGCATGTAGATAGCTGGGTGGCTGGTGGACGTGAGGATCGCCTGGTAACATGCCTGCCTGGTGCGAAGGTAGCGGACCTCACGCACTACCTAGATAAGGTCTTAGATAGTGCTGGGGAGGAGTCTGCTGTCTTGGTACATGTCGGTACCAATGACATAGGAAAATGTGGTAGGGAGGTTCTGGAGGCTAAATTTAGGCTTTTAGGTAGGAAGTTGAAATCCAGAAATTCCAGGGTAGCGTTCTCCGAAATGCTTCCCGTTCCACGCGCAGGACCCAAAAGGCAGGCAGAGCTCCAGAGTCTCAATGCGTGGATGAGACAATGGTGCAGAGATGAGGGTTTTGGATTTGTTAGGAACTGGGGAACATTCTGGGGAAAGGAGGGGCTCTTCCGAAGGGATGGGCTTCACCTTAACCGGGATGGAACCAGGCTGCTGGCATTAACCTTTAAAAAGGAGATAGAGCAGCTTTTAAACTAGATAATAGGGGAAAGCAGACAGTCGCCCAAGAGCGGATGGTTCGGAAGAATGTATCTTTGAAGGATACTACCAAAAGCAGAGAGGTTCCAAAAAAGAGTAAAGTAGCCCAAATCCCCTCGAGTATGGAGCAGACAGAGCTTAAAGATCCCAAAATACCCATGTCTACCAATAGCCAAATTAATATGAATAAAATACAGTCTCTAAAATGCTTGTATGCAAATGCTAGAAGTCAAAAAAATAAGATGGGAGAGTTAGAATATATAGCACTAAATGAGAGGTTAGATATGATTGGAATATCAGAGACATGGTGGAAGGAGGACAACCAGTGGGACACTGTGATACCTGGGTACAAACTATATCGTAATGACAGAGCTGATCAAATTGGTGGAGGGGTTGCGCTCTATGTTAAAGAGGGCATTGAGTCAGAAAGAATTAAAGTATTGCAGGAAACAAAATTTGCTGTAGAATCTCTATGGATTGAAATTCTATGTAAAAAGGGGAAAGCGATGGCAGTAGGCCATAAATAAAACAAAAGATATTATAATGCCTCTATATTGTTCCATGGTGAGACTGCACCTTGAATATTGTGTGCAATTCTGGTCGCCGTATCTTAAAAAGGAGGGAGGAGTGGCCTAGTGGTTAGGGCAAGGTACCTCAGGCTGGAGGGCCAGGGGTTCAATTCCCACCTGGGGACAGCAATCTCAGGCCGGAGGGACTGGGGTTTCTAGTCCTATAGGCACTCCTTGTGGCCTTGGGCAAGCCACTTAACCTTCCATTACCTCAGGTACACATAGATTGTGAGCCCTTTGGGGACGAGGGAATTTATCCAGTACCTGCTTATAGTGATTGTAAACCACTCTGATGCTCTTCAGCCTGGGCGGTATATCAAGAAATTGCATAAACATAAAGATATAGCGTTATTAGAAAAGGTCCAGAGAAGGGCCACCAAAATGGTAAAGGGGATGGAAGGATACTCCTATGAAGAAAGGCTAAAAAGGTTAGGGCTCTTTAACCTGGAAAAGAGATGACTGAGGGGAGATATGATAGAAGTCTATAAATTAATGAACGGAGTGGAACGGGTAAACGTAGATCGATTGTTTACCTTATCAGAATATAGAAAGACTAGGGGACATGCAATGAAGCTACAGGGTAAACTATTTAAGACTAATAAAAGAAAATATTTTTTCACTCAACGTGTAATCAAACTCTGGAATTTGTTACTGGAGGATGTAGTAAAGGCTGTTAGTGTAGCTGGGTTTAAAAAAGGTTTGGACAGGTTCCTGGAGGAAAGGTCCATAAACCATTATTAAGAAGGGACCCAGGATATCAATGCTTGACCCAGTACAAGCATTGTGGAACCTGTGTCTTTTGGGGAAACTGCTAGGTACGTATGACCTAGATTGGCCACTGCTGGAAACAGGATACTGGGCTTGATGGACCTTGGTCTGACCCAGTATGGCATATCTTATGTTCTTATGTTCTTATGCGGTGAGCCAGGACATTATCTTCAGAGCCGTCTATCTCCCGGGCCAAGACAATGCCTTGGTGGACCAACTGAGCAGAGTCCTCCAGCCGCATGAGTGGTATCTGAGCCCTGTGACAGCACAGCGGCTATTCCAGCTGTGGGGTACCCCAGACCTGGATCTCTTTGCCAGTCCAGCCAACACTTAGCTTCTCCAGTTTTATGGTCCCTATCCGCATATCTTATGTTCTTATGTACCGATACCCAGGCAGCTGCAGCATCGATAAACCAGAGATTCCTCGCTATCAAGCGCAGTCTTGCAGCTCTCCTTACAGCTGCGGTACCATTGACACCGGCAGTTCAATGGGCACCGGTACCGATGCCGATACTGATGCCGGTACCAGCACCAGTACAAATACCGGTACCAGCACCGACGGTACCAGCCCCGGTGGGAATCCTTCCCATGCCGACTTTTTCTGGCATCGACAGATCGGTACCGGACCAATTCAGTACCGACCGATCGATTCAGAGACCGTGCTTTGCATGAACATCGGGAACAGAGATACTTTGAATCCTCCGATTCCGATGACTCTGATAGTTCTGCCGGTACCAGAGTGTTTCTCACGGAAGACTCCTCTTCTCCTCAACGCAGAATGTCTCCTCTGGAAGGCATGTCTTTTCAGGATTTTATTTGTGATGTGGCCCGAGGCCTTTCAATTACGGTAGCTCCTGAAAAAGAACCTAGAGCAAAGGAATTGGAAATTCTCCAATACCCTAAGGCTCCCAAGGAGGCAGCCACTCTGCCCATTCATGAAATCCTTCATGACTTGATGCTCAGAATGTGGGAGACACCTTTGACTACATCTTCTCATTCTAGGAGACTTGATACCATGTATCAAGTTCCGCCATGTCCTGGATTTCAAAAGACTCAGCTGCCACACCATTCAATGGTAGTGGAGTCAGCCATGCGTAGGATGAAAAGTGCAAAAAAACATGCATCCAATCCTCCAGGTCGTGAATGCAGGACTCTTGACGCTTTTGGGCGTCAAACTTTTCAGGCTTCCATGCTTTCAGCTAGGATCAGCTCATATATTTTATATATAGGAATGTTCCTCAAAGAAGTCACAGGAGATTTGGAGCTTATGAGCCCCCTTCTCCCTGAGGACAAATGACAGGACTTTCTTACTCTTGTCAAGCATGTTCAAGATGTCTCCAAGTTTGTAAACTGTGCAGCCTTTGACTGCTTTGAATGCATCAGCAGAATTTCTGCTATTGCCATTGGTGCACGTCGGATTGCCTGGCTTCAGGCATTAGACTTGGAGATTTGGGTACAGGATAAATTGGGAAAGATCCCTTGCACAGGAGAAAACCTCTTTGGCAAGAATTGGCAGGAGAAGGCTAATGAGATAGATGCTAACAATATCACTTTAGATAGATTGTCAAAATCAACAGCCACTCCAGCCAAAAAAAACCCTATAAAAAACCCTTTTTCAGCAAAAAGAGGAAGTTTTATCCATCCTATACCCAGCAAGGGCAAGCTCAGGGTCAAGTTGCCCAGAAGGGTCAACAACAACAATCCAGACGAAAGAAGCCAAAAGGCCTTAGAGCTCAACCAGCTCCACAGGCCCAGCCCCCTCAAGGGCTTTGACTCCTTCATAAAGAACTTAGCCTTCCTGCCTCTGAAAGGTCCAGAACCCCTAAACATTCCAGGCAGGTTGTGTCATTTTGCCAACAGATGGCACCAAATAACAACAGAAAACTGGACTTTGTCCATTGTGGGAGAGGGGTATAAGCTTCATTTTCACAGTATGCCCCCTCCTACAATCGTAAGACAGTTCAATTCCCAAACATCTATAGGCAATCTACTGGATCAAGAGGTCTTAACACTCCTTGCTCAAGGAGCAATAGAGGAGGTGCCCATTCTTCAGCAGGGTGCAGGGTTCTACTCCCCCTATTTTCTTATTCCAAAGAAAACAGGAGGACACAGACCCATTCTAGACTTCAGAGAATTGAACAAATATCTGTTTCGATTAAAGTTCAAAATGATTTCTCTGGGAACTCTTTTGCCATACCTTCAAAGTCAGGATTGGCTTTGTTCTCTAGATCTAAAGGATACATATACTCACATTCTGATCCATCCAGATCACAGGAAATTCTTATGATTCCTTTTCAGGGGAAAACATTTCCAATACAGGGTTCTTCCCTTTGGTCTGGCTTCGGCACCAAGAGTATTCACGAAATGCATGGCAGTAGTAGCTGCATTTCTGCGAACCCTGGGGATATTCGTCTTCCCTCATTCGAGCCCCCACGGTTCCAGAAGCCAGCTCTGCACTGTCTCTCACAATGCGAATCCTTCAATACTTGGGATTGGTCATAAACCTCCCAAAATCCCAACTTGCTCCGTCTCAGTCCCTAGAGTTCATAGGAGCTCGTCTAGATACCAGACAGTCAAGGGCTTTTCTTCCACAACCCCACTGTCTTCGTATAATGCAGCTAGATTCTCAAGCAGCGGTGAAGTTTTCCCTAACTGCTCGAGAACTACTACAACTATTGGGACATATGGCATCCACAGTTCATGTGGTTCCCTATGCTCGCCTTCATATGCAAGCAGCCCAGTGGACCCTATCCACACAGTGGACACAGGCCAGAGGACATCTGTCGGACAAGATATCAAACTCACAATGACGGATTTTGTCCCTCCAATGGTAGCAATCACTAGAAAATCTTCTAGTGGGGTCTCCTTTCCAGCAACCCCTATTCCAGGCCACCCCAACAACAGATGCATCGCAGGTGGGAAGGGGAGCACACCTGCATCATCTCTCTACCCAGGGTACCTGGACTCCACAGGAGGCTTGTCCACATAAACCTCCTGGAAATCAGAGCAATCTATCTACCTCTTCAAGTATTCCATGCCCAGCTCAGCTACAAGACAGTCCTAGTCCAGACGGACAATCAAGTAGCCATGTTCTACGTGAACAAGCAGGGCAGAACAGGCTCTCTGTCGTTATGCAACGAAGCTTTACGACTATGGGCCCTCGCCAGAGAGCATCAAATTCACCTTCTCGTGGTATATCTTCCAGGCATTCAAAACCTTTGGGCAGACAAACTCAGCCGAGTACTGTTGCCTCACGAATGGTCTCTCCACCTAGACCAGGTGGCCAAGATATTTCAGACTTGGGGAACCCCAGACATAGACCTATTTGCAAGTCCACTGAATGCCAAACTTCCCCGGTTCTGTTCCAGAATTCCAGTTCAAAATTGCCAGGCAAGGGACGCCTTCCTCTTTCACTGGAGTCACGACTTCCTCTATGCCTTCCCACCCATTCCCCACATCCCCAAAACACTCTTCAAGCTTCAGAGAGACAGAGGTCGTATGATCCTCATAGCGCCATGGTGGCCACGTCAAACGTGGTATCCCCTGCTTCTACATCTCTCTCAAGCTGCACCTCTGGAGTTAGGCTATACTCCAGATCTCCTCTCCCAGGATAACGGGATGCTATGGCACCCGACTCCCCAGTCCCTGTATCTCAGGGCCTGATTGCTGAAAGCTTAGACCTTCAGGATCTCAACCTTTCCCAACAGGTAAAGGATATCCTTCAGGCTTCTAGAAAACCTTCCACAAGATGCTCTTATGCCTTCAAGTGGAAACGTTTTGCTATATGGTATTCGCAAAAGGGGTTAAACCCCCTTGTGATACCTTTGGAATCGATACTAGAGTATCTACTTCATTTATCAAATTCTGGTCTAAAGACCAATTCAGTAAGAGTCCTTCTTAGTGCAATTGCAGCTTCCTATAAGCCTCTAAATGAACAACCAATTTCCTCTCATCCACTCATAACAAGATTTATGAGAGGTCTTCTATTAACAAAGCCTCCCATCAGGACACCACCGGTGGCATGGGATTTAAACCTAGTTCTCGAGCAGCTCATGAAACCGCCTTTTGAACCTTTAGCCACTACATCCCTAAAGCTTTTGTCCTGGAAGGTCATCTTCCTAGTTGCAATCACCCCTGCAAGTCGCATTAGTGAATTGCAAGCTTTAGTGACTGATCCTCCTTATACTAGGTTTCACCATCATAAGGTTGTTCTTAGAACTCATCGGCACTTTATGCCAAAGATGGTTTCGCCTTTTCATTTAAATCAATCAATTTATCTTCCTGTATTCTTTCCGAGGCCTCGTGCCTCTAATGCAGAAAGGAACCTTCATACTTTGGATTGTAAAAGAGCCTTGGCTTTTTACCTACAAAGAACACAGCAACATAGAAAGTCTTCTCAAATTTTATTGCTTTTGATTCTAGTCATTTGGGACTTCCAGTCTCCAAGAGAACTTTATCCAAATGGATTGCACAATGCATATCTTTTGCTTATGAGAGTAAGAGTCTTCCTCTTCAAGGCCATGTCACAGCTCATTATGTGAGAGCCCTGGCAGCCTCTATGGCTAACCTTCACTCTGTGTCTATTGATGACATTTGTCGAGCAGCCACCTGAGCTTCGGTACACACCTTTACAGCCCACTACTGCCTAGATAAAGCCTCCCGTTGGGATGCCTTCTTTGGCCAAGCTGTTCTTCAAAATCTCTTTCAGACCTAATTCAACTCCTACCCACCAACCCTGGTGGGATGTCAGAGATCCATGGGAGGAAGCATGGCCCACTTTACTAAGGTGGCAGCTTCCTGGGGCTATCTCCCTGGTATCTTCAGCTAGGGAGTCCCCATATGTGAAGACTACATTCCTGCTTGTTCCTGGAGATAGCGTAGTTACTCACCTGTAACAGGTGATCTCGGGGAACAGCAGGAATTTAGTCTTCACAACCCAACCACTTCCCCTAGGAGTTGTCTCTCTATCTCTCTGTCTCTTTCCTCTCTCCCTCTATCCTTTTACTCAGCTACAAACTTAACTGAAGAGGGACAGTTGGAAATGCGGGAAGGCAGCGCGCATGTGCTAAGGGATGCTCCCAAAAGCATTCCTATTGGACGCTGGGGAGCGTTCCCGCGCAGGCTCCATCGGTACCGACGATACCCATATGTGAAGACTAAATTCCTGCTGTTCCTGGAGAACACAATAACCGACTGGCTTCTCAATCAGAACATGAGAATAAACTTCAAGAAAACCGAAGTACTCATAGCCACAAGAAACAAGCAATTTTCTCCGCCAACCACCCTCACAGTAAGAGATGCAGAACTCCCAATCAAGACCTCCATAAAGTACCTCGGTGTGACACTCGACCAAAAACTCAATCTTAAAGAGCACATAAAGAACACAGTAAGGTCAATTTACTACAAACTAAAAACACTGCGCCACCTGAAACCAATGATGGAGACAAAGGACTTCCGTACAGTCTTCCAAGCAATAGTCACACCACATTTTGACTATGCTAATATCATCCTCCATGGCCTCCCCAAGAATACATTAAATCCGCTTCAACTGGCGATGAACGCGGCAGCCCGCATCTTATCTGGAGCTTCTATAAGAGATCATATAACACCAATACTGATAGATCTGCACTGGCTTCCGATAAACTGCAGAATAACATACAAAACCCTCCTCATCACATTCAAGGCTATTAATAAATTATCTCCTGCATCAATCTCAAATCTCATCACCCTTACACCAAACAACAGACCCAGGAGACTAGTAGCAGAAAACACACTAGTTACTCCTAGTATCTCCACAAAATGGACACAACAAACTACTAACAGAGCTTTTATGTCCTATGCTCCCAAGTGCTGGAACAATCTACCTCCAAACATCAGAGCAATCAGGGATATCACCCAATTCAGAAAGTCCATCAAGCACTATTTATTCACATTACACTTCAGGCTACCATACACACAATAGAACCGGATCTTACCCACTCAGATAACTCCTACACATAACAGCAATCCAGAACAAAGGATCAAAATGTGAAATCACTGTATTTCTGTCAAATATCGAACCTTGATGTAACCTACTCAATGTATATATATTTATTTATATATAATTATGTAGATAGTTCTCCCCAGTTCACACCCAGTTTATCTTCCCTGTTATCTGTAAACCTAGATCAGTCATGTACTGACAGGTATATCGTTGTTCAATGTAAACCGCACTGATGATGAATAGTGCGGTATATAAAAAATGTTAAATAAATAAATAAATAAAAAATCACCTGTTACAGGTGAGTAACTACGCTTTATTGTGTAACTCATAAGCACCCATCTATAGTCACAAATCTCTCTCACAAATTACAAGTTTTAACATCACTGCAAGCCCCAAATTGATTGAAACCTAGCAGGGGCAGCAGGAAGGCAGGAGCTGATCAGGGTGTAAATTTTGTAATGAAACAGCTGGATATGATAGACACCTGGCATATGCAACATCCTTGAGAAACTGGGTTCACATTCTATTTTAACCTCCTCAAGCTGTATGCAAGGTTGTACTATATTTTGCTGGATACTAGACTTTTTGCCTGCTTGAGGAGGACAGAAATTAAAGTCCCAGTGGTGTCTGATTATTCTCTGTAGGGCTAGCTTAAACTGGCTTAAGATGCACAACCTTTATGAGTGCCCGAAGCCAGCCTCATTGACTCACCCCTACACAGCCACCAGAGCGTTTTTCTTTGCTCCTGCAGCTGTACTATCTTACAAGCTGCCTGCACAATGACATTTCTAATGGCAGAAACAAGCACTTCCTGTTTCTTGTGAAAAACAGGAAATGCTTGTGTTTGACTTTAAAAATGCCACATTCCCAGCGGCTTGCAAGGCAGCTCAACTATGGATGCAAAGGAAAACACTCCCACAGCTGTGTAAATCAGCTGGAGAAAAGGAGAGGAGAGGCGATTACTGACATGGAGGGTGGGAGTAGAGACTGATGCTGGGGGGGAGCATTATTGAGACCAACAGAGTGCTCATTTTGAAGCTGGGACTGAACATAGGCTGAAGCTGGGCTCCTGAGACTGAAAGGAGACTTATACTGGGAGGGGGGGACTGGAACTGGAAGAAGGCTGGACAAGGGGAACTGGAAAGGAGCTGACATTGGGGGGGGCTTGGACGGGAAAGGAGCTGACACTGGAAGGTAAAGGGATTGGGGGAGGGGTAAGACAGAGAGGTACTAGGACTAAAGGAGACTGACACTGAGGGGTTTACAGGGACCAAAAGCAAGCTGACATTGAGATGGTTCTGGGACTGGAAGGGGGCTGATGCTGGGGATGGGAGACTGATGCTGGTAGATGCTGGGGCCAGGGTGGGAAAAAGAGGCAGAAAGCTGGGGGAATGAAAAGAGAAAGGGGAAGATATTGTGTGCTTGGGGGAGGAGAAGAAACAAGGTCATATATGGAGAAAGATTGAGAGGGAGGGGTATATGAATGGATGCTGAAATACAGAGGAGGAAAGACAGAATTAATGTATATTGGAGAATAAAGCAGATGGGTGGGTGCTGGGAAAGGGGATTAGGAGGCAGGATGGCAAGTATTGGGGACATGGGAATGCAAGAGAGCAGGGACTTGGATTAGGTGGAGACTCTTTAAAATTGGGTTGGAGAACAGAAGAAGACAGACTCCAAGATTAGCTGGGTATGGGAGTGTAAGTGGGGACTGAGGGACTGTGTGAGGTGCTAGAATGGGGACTTGAGGATAGCTAGGGAGAAAATGGGGGCTAAAACTGATCAGTGATTAGGAAGCCAATGGGGACTAGGTGTTGGGTATGAGTAAAGTTGTGAGACAGAGTGCGGAAATAAGAGGAGGGGAGAGGGTTTGAAGGACCTGGAGGGTTTGAGAGGCAGTTGTAAAGGACAGGTCTGTAAACTGTGTAAATGCCTTTGACTATCTCCCCCCACTTAGTGTCCAGGTTGAGTAGGTATATTTGGATCTGCTATATCTGGACCAAATGGGCTTTGTGAAAAACGGACATGGGATGATGAATTTATTAAGAGATCTGGTAGCAATGCAGGTACTGCAAAAAACAAAAAGAGAAAGTTGCCAGACTGAGCCTGGGTGCCGAGAAGGCTTCTGATGAAGTGGCGTGAGAGTACTTGTTCTGCATACTAGGTCCATTTGGGATTAGAAGAGGGTTCGCTAGATAGATTAGTATTTTCTGTGACAAACCAGTGATGAGGTTGATGATAAATGGGCAGCTAAACGTCACCACTTTCCATCCAGCATGGAACCAAGCAAGATGTCTCCTCTCCCCTCTTCTTTTATTCTCTCTGGAACCTCCGGGTTACAAGGAGACTGAAGGGCCGAGGGCAGGAAAGCTGAGACGTAAGTTAATATCTTTGCATATGATATGCTTTTATTCCTGGGCAATTTTGAACAGGAGGGTAAAAGACTTATAGAGCTTATAGAGGAGTTTGGGGTGTTTGCAAATTTAAAAATCAGTTTCAATAAATCAAAGGCTTGGTCCTGGGGGAAGGGGAGAGAAGACAATGAGGGAAAGGTTTCCTTTTAAATAGGCCGATGGGAAGTTGAAGTATTTAGGAATATATATATTAAGTAATGTATATGTTGAATATAGTATATAAGTTAGGAGAAATTAGGCAACTGTGTAACAAATGGAAGGATTTGCCTCTTTCAATATATGAGACATGCACATTAGTAAAGATGGTAATATTTCCCAAGTTATTGAATGTATACAAGATGGTAACGCTATGGGTATAAGGTCAAGAGGAAAAAATGTTCAAGGAAATCATTAGGACATTTATTTGAACATAAGATATGCCATACTGAGTCAGACCAAGGTCCATCAAGCCCAGTATCCTGTTTCCAAGAGTGGCCAATCCAAGTGACGATTACCTGTCAGATTGCTAAAAGGCACAACAGGAGCAAGGAAACCAGCACGCCCTCTCAATGTGGAATAGACTTTATTGAGTACATCCCAACATTAGCAGTGTGTTTCAGCTCCTAATGCCTTCATCAGGGGGTAGATAAGTGCAAACCTCTGTCTATCCACTTGGGAGCAATATTGTATACAAAGCTGGTTACTCTACTTACATATAAATGTCACACATCTAGCGTCATTCAACACCTGAAGTGTGCGGCAGCAAGCCTGTTGCCATTTGTACTTTTCACCCTTGGCAATCAGCAGCAAAAGCTTCCTACTCACTTCAGATGTGTGTCACTCACACTGTTTCACATGTGCATTCATCTTAATTTATTACTCTTTTTGTACACTCCTGATGAAAGCTAAATGCCAAAACATGGCCGTGTAGGGTGAATTTGAAAGTGCTTCCTAAATGTCCATGCCTGCTATTCACCTCGTGAGTGACTTTTTCACCTCGCTTAGTTGTGCAAGGAACTGTGCTTTTCTCTCCTGCTAGGAGAGAGGAGAAATGATGCAGACCTTCAAAGATTTGACAGGTATTACAGAACAAACGAGCCTGTTTCCAAATGAAAAGAAGCTCTAGCACCAGAGGACATTCTATGAGGCTACGAAGAGGTAGAATGAAAAGTAACACCTTTTGTGGGGGACAACTTTATCAGAAAGGACTCCTACATGGAATGCCAAATAAAGCAACATCGGATTCCATGAGCACCAAGAACAGACTCCACATACGTGCCGTGCATGTATTTTATCCAGGTCCTTGCACATTTTATAAAATACCTGCATACATCGCAACTCCACCTCCACTCTGCCCAAACCACGTGGCACAGTCGTTTCCTGCATAACAGAATTCTTCCTGCTTGGAAAATGACTCCATGTGTCTGTGTACAATTTTATTAGAGCCTAAAACACTGGTCTGCACGATGAGGTGCCTTATGTGTCTCTGTACAGAGCTGTGTACAGCTGGGATGTTCTATAGAAATGATTAATGAGGATAATAAAGGTTTCAACAGAGGCAAATACATAAAACATGAAAAAAAAACATCAATGCAGAGAATTTCTGTCATGTCTGTTGCTGATGCTTCTCAGGGCCTATTCAAGAAAGTGCACTGGCCTCCCCACATACTGCTTCATCCTTTCTGTAATGTCCTTTTTACTATACGTTCATCTATTTTAGACTGCATCTGAGTATGGTTTACTGCTCTCCAGTAACTTGCTCCCAAAAAAGGAAGAAAGGAAACTCTGGGAGCTATGAAAGAATCTAGGAAATGTCAGCAAGAGGACCAGTAGAAGCACACTGCAGTTCTGCTGAATTCATACCATACTGAATCAGACCAAAGGTCCATCAAGCCCAGTTTCCTGTTGCCAGCTGTGGCCAATCCAGGTCATAAGTACCTGTCAGGTTCCCAAAAGATAGACACTGGAGAGGTGGGGTATAAAAATACCAGCAGGGATATCACAATCTATTTATCAACAATCACTGAGCTTGAAAAAGAAATGGAAGATTACAAGAATTCATAATCCATTTTCTGTTTGCAGTTTAATTAATATTCTCCAGGAACAAGCAGGAAGTCAGACCTCACAAGACTCCCGCAACCCTCAGAGCTGCCCAAGGCTCCCCCACGGGCCCGCAGGCACTCTGACCAGGGGTCTCCCAAGCATGAACGGAAGAAGAAGAAGAAGAAGATCACAAGGACATCGTCCGGGGGATCGGACAAGTGTGAGAAGTCACACGCTCGGTCCCTCAGCCCTCTACGACGGTCCAAAGAGTCAGAGAGGGAGTGGCAGAGAAAGGTACCTTGAACTGATACAGAGGCCTCTGGCAATGGTGCCTGGTCTCCTGAGGGTCACCCCGGCGAGGACCCCCTCTCCTCCTTGAGGCCTGACCCAGTTGCCCCAGCATCGGTATCGCAGCATCTGTGTCACTCCCGAATGGGAGGCCCGAATACTGGTCTTGGAACGCAATGTTTCTGAGTTCCTCGCTGACCAACAGGAGCAGATGCCTGGCCCTGCCGGCATACACCATGAGATCACAGGGACCTCGACCTCGAGGACTCCCCAGGCCGCCGCAGTGATCCCCAAGAGCCAGATGCCTCGTGAGGATCCTCAGCGAGGGTCTCAATCTCCTTCCCATTCCTCAGGTGCAAGATCATCTTGGGCAAGCGCCTCTGGCTCTGGACAGGCTCCAGCCTCGGGAGCCCGGCGCGGGTCATCAATCCACCTGGAACCACCCGACCTTGAGTCCTCCATGGTCTATTTGGAGTGGGAATCCGATGGGACATTTGACCAGAGACTCACCGAGATCTCCCCTTGCACCCATCCCCGCTGATGCAGAGGCAGCAATCCTCTCCTGAGGACACTTCTTTCCTTGAGTTTGTTCATTATATGACGTAGGCCATCGTGCTTACTACCGAGTGGGAGGAGGAACCTCAAAAGGAGGAACTCGATATCCTCCAATATGAGGCACCGCCGAGGGAAACCCTCACGGTTCTGGTCCCCTCCATCCTTAACCGGCTCCTTCTCCACATGTGGGAAACCCCGACTTCTGTCCCGATTGTCAGCTGATGCCTGGACTCCATGTGCAGGGTCCAGCGAGGATCGGGGTTTCGGAAGGCACAGCTTCCCCACACCTCCATGGTCATCGAGTTGGCCATGCGCAAGCAGAAGAGCCTGAAGACTCACTCTTCAGTCCCTCCGGATAGGGAGTCTCACATCCTCAATGCCCTTGAACGCAAATGTTACCAGGACTCCATGCTAGCATGCCACATCTAGGTCTACCAACTTTACATTGGTATATTCCTCCAAGACCTCACTAAAGAACTCGGGGGATTTGTGGCCAGTCTCGATGGGGACCACCTCCGGTGCTTCCAGACTTTCTCAAAATCAGTTGGCGAGTGCTCCAAATATCTCTCACAAGCTGCCTACGACAGCTTTGAATCCTCCGCATGAGTTGTGGCGGCTAGCATCGGCACCCACCGGCAGGCGTGGCTCCAGTCCTCCTACTTGGAGTAGTGGGTCCTGGAGAAGCTCCTCGACATCCCTTGCCTCAGGGAGCAGCTCTTTGTTAAGCCTATGGATGACAAAGCAGCCAAAATTGAGACCCATACTCAGCTCTCCAGGAAGACCTCCACCCTTCCTAGGAAAAAGCTACAAGGAAAGAAATCCTTCTTCCTCAAGAAGGGTCAGCCCTACAGGGGATGCCCCCTGTACCCAACCCCGCCAACCCCACCACAGGAAAGTCAGGGTAAGGGCTCTGGCCAGCAGTCTCACAAACCTAAAGGACCAAAGAGCACAGCTGGGCTCAGAGTTTTGACGCCCCCTGCATAGCCTCTCAATCGTTGGACAACCAGCTGCCAATGGGGGGGATGCTGGTCCACTTTGCCCACAGGTGGGACTCCATCACCACCAACATGTGGGCTCAGGTTGCCCGAGAGGGCTACCTCCTCCATCTGGGCCAGCTGCCTCCCCCCCCTATTTCCCCGGGGACTTCCGGCAGCTTCCCCTGCACCAGGCCTTACTAACTCAGGAGCTCAGAGGCATCCTCAAGGATGGGGCAGTGGAGCCCATACCATCTCATCTAAGGGGGTTCTACTCCCGATACTTCCTCATCCTGAAAAGAACAGGACATCTCAGGCCCATTCTCAACCTGAGGAACCTGAACAGATTCCTGGTGCAGAAGTTCAAAGTGCTCTCCTTTGGAACACTGCTGCCCTACCTCCAGCAGAGCGATTGGTTATGCTCCTTGGATTTAAAGGATGCTTACACCCACATCCTCATCCATCCCAACCACAGATAGTACCTGTGGTTCATGGTAGAAGACAATCACTACCAGTACAGGGTGCTTCCCTTCGGTCTTGCCTCCCGCCACCGGTCTTCACCGTCTTGCGGTGCTAGCAGCCCAACTCCATCTCCAAGGTGCCTTTGTCTACCCTTATCTAGACGAATGGCTCATAAAAGGAGACACGGCCTCTGAGGCTCTGCAGGCCACAGGCTGCACCATCCAGCTTCTATAGCACTTGGGCTTTGTGGTAAACCACCCAAAATCCCACCTTACTCCAGTACAGTCCCTGGAGTTCATAGGGGCATGCCTGGATACACTCCAGGACAAAGCCTTCCTCCCCCAGGACAAGGCAGACTGCCTCATGTTCCTGGCATCTGACGTGGAGAGTCGCAGCACAGTCTTGGCTCGGTCCATGCTTTGCATCCTCAGCCACATGGCCTCCACGGTCCACGTCATGCCCAATGCCCATCTCAACATGTGGGTAGCGCAGTGGTGCCTCCACACACAATAGACCCAGGTGACAGGCCGACTCCAGGACCCCATCTCGGTCTCACCTCAGTTGGCGGAGTGCTTGGTCTGGTGGCAGAATGCACAACACCTGCTCCGGGGCATGCCCTTCCAGACCCCGACCCCCCAGGCCTGATGACGGATGCCTCCCTCTCAGTTGGGGAGCCCATTGCGAGGACCTGCACAGCCAGGGGTCCTGGTTCCCTGAGGAGAGTCAGCAGCAGATCAACCTGCTGGAACTCCGAGCCATCCTCCTCGCACTGAAGGCATTTCGGCATCGGCTATGGCACCAGGTGGTGCTCATGCAGACAGACAACCAGGTCACCCTGTTCTACTTGAACAAACAGGGGGGTGCAGGCTCTTACAGCCTCTGCCAGGAGGCAGTGACCCTGTGTTCATATGCGGTCTTGGTACATGTCGGTACCAAGTCTGCTGTCTTGGTACATGTCGGTACCAATGACATAGGAAAATGTGGTAGGGAGGTTCTGGAGGCTAAATTTAGGCTTTTAGGTAGGAAGTTGAAATCCAGAACTTCCAGGCTAGCGTTCTCCGAAATGCTTCCTGTTCCACGCGCAGGACCCAAAAGGCAGGCAGAGCTCCGGAGTCTCAATGCGTGGATGAGACAATGGTGCAGAGATGAGGGTTTTGGATTTGTTAGGAACTGGGGAACATTCTGGGGAAAGGAGGGGCTCTTCCGAAGGGATGGGCTTCACCTTAACCGGGATGGAACCAGGCTGCTGGCATTAACCTTTAAAAAGGGGATAGAGCAGCTTTTAAACTAGATATTAGGGGAAAGCCGACAGTCGCCCAAGAGCGGATGGTTCGGAAGAATGTATCTTTGAAGGATACTACCAAAAGCAGAGAGGTTCCACAAAAGAGTAAAGTAGCCCAAATGCCCTCAAGTATGGAGCAGACAGAGCTTAAAGATTCCAAATTACCCATGTCTAACAATAGCCAAATTAATACGAATAAAATACATTCTCTAAAATGCTTGTATGCAAATGCTAGAAGTCTAAAAAATAAGATGGGAGAGTTAGAATATATAGCACTAAATGAAAGGTTAGATATGATTGGAATATCAGAAACATGGTGGAAGGAGGACAACCAGTGGGACACTGTGATACCTGGGTACAAACTATATCGTAATGATAGAGCTGATCAAATTGGGGAGGGGTTGCTCTCTATGTTAGAGAGGGCATTGAGTCAAAAAGGATTAAAGTTTTGCAGGAAACAAAATCTGCTGTAGAATCTATATGGATTGAAATTCCATGTAAAAGGGGGAAAGCAATGGCAGTGGGGGTGTACTATCGAGCGCCTGGCCAGAATGACCAAATGGATGATGAAATGCTCAAAGAAATCAAGGAAGCTAACAAAAGTTACAGCGCAGTAATAATTATGGGTGATTTCAACTACCCCGTTATCAACTAGGTCAGTGTCACGTCAGGACATGCTAGGGAGATAAAGTTCCTAGATGAAATAAATGACTGCTTCTTGGAGCAGCTGGTTCATGAACCTACCAGAGGGGAAGCCATATTAGACCTAGTCATTAGTGGAACACCAGATCTAGTGCAAGAGATAAGGGTGTTGGGGCCACTTAGCAATAGTGATCATAGCATGATCACCTTTGATTTAATTAGTGGAGGAGGGATAGTAAGGAACTCCACAGTACTACCTTTTAATTTTCGAAAGGGAGACTATGATAAAATGAGGAAAACAGTTAAGAAAAAACTAAAAGGAGCAGTTGCAAAGGTTAAAGACGTACATCAGGCTTGGCTGTTGTTGAAAAATACTATCTTGGAAGCCCAGACCAGCTGTATTCCACGCTTTAAGAAAAGTGGAAGGAAGTCCAAAAAACTGCCAGCATGGTTTAAAGGTGAGGTCAGAGAGGCTGTTGTTGCCAAAAAAGCATCTTTCAAGAAATGGAAAAAAGAGCCAAATGACGAAACCTGGAAACAGCACAAGCACTGGCAAGTCAAATGCAAGGCATTAATAAGGCAGGCAAAGGGAGAATTTGAGAAGAAGCTTGCTGCGGAAGCAAAAACGCAAAGTAAAGACCTTTTCAAGTACATTCGTAGCAAAAAACCTGTGAGAGAGTCAGTTGGTCCATTAGATGATAAAGAGGTTAAAGGAGCACTAAGAGGCGACAAGGCGATAGCGGAGAGATTGAATGAATTCTTTGCTTCAGTCTTTACTGAAGAAGATGTAGGGATGTTACTCATGACTGAAGTGGTATTTAAAGGTGCGGAAGAATTGAAGGAAATATCGATACATCGGGAAGATGTATTACAACTATTAGATAAACTGAAGAGTAGCAAATCACCTGGGCCGGATGGTATACATCCAAGGGTGTTGAAAGAACTGAAATATGAGATTGCAGACCTGCTATTAGTAATCGGTGAACTATCATTAAAATCATCTGTAATACCTGAAGATTGGAGGATCGCCAATGTAACACCAATTTTTAAAAAGGGTTCCAGGGTTGATCCAGGAAACTACAGACCGGTGATCCGGACATCAGTACCGGGAAAAATGGTAGAAACCATCATAAAGAATAAAATTACTCAGCATGTAGATAGTCATGACCTAATGGGAGACAGCCAACATGGCTTTAGACAAGGAAGATCTTGTCTTACTAATCTGTTATGTTTCTTTGAAGGTGTGAATAAACAGGTGGACAAAGGTGAGTCGGTTGATATAGTGTATCTGGACTTTCAGTAAGCCTTTGACAAAGTCCCTCATGAGAGACTTTTGGCAAAACTAAAGAGTCATGGGATAGGAGTACAGTGTACTATTGTACAGGAACTGGTTAAAAGATAGAAAGCAGAGGGTAGGGCTAAATGGCCAATTTTCCCAATGGAGAAAGGTGAATAGTGGTGTACCCCAGGGATCTGTGCTGGGTCCGCTGCTTTTTGACATATTCATAAATGACCTGGAAAGTGGAATAATGAGTGAGGTTATCAAATTTGCAGATGACACAAAACTATTTAAAGTTGTTAAAACCCAAGAGGATTGTGGAAAATTGCAAGAGGATCTTGATAAATTGGAAGACTGGGCATCAAAATGGCAGATGAAATTTAATGTGGACAAGTGCAAAGTTATGCACCTAGGGAAGAACAACCCAAACTATGGTTACACGATGCAAGGTTCCACATTAGGAACCACCACCCAGGAAAAAGATTTAGGTGTCATTGTGGATACCATGTTAAAACCTTCGACCCAGTGTGCAGCGGCGGCCAAGAGAGCAAATAGAATGCTAGGTATGATAAGAAAAGGAATGGAAAATAAAACAAAAGATATTATAATGCCTCTATATCGTTCCATGGTGAGACCGCACCTTGAATATTGTGTGCAATTCTGGTCGCCGTATCTTAAAAAGGATATAGCGATTTTAGAAAAGGTTCAGAGAAGAGCCACCAAAATGGTAAAGGGGATGGAAGGATACCCCTAAGAAGAAAGGCTAAAAAGGTTAGGGCCCTTTAACCTGGAAAAGAGATGGCTGAGGGGAGATATGATAGAAGTCTATAAATTAATGAACGTAGTGGAATGGGTAAACGTAGATCGATTGTTTACCTTATCAGAATATAGAAAGACTAGGGGACATGCAATGAAGCTACAGGGTAAACTATTTAGGACTAATAAAAGAAAATATTTTTTCACTCAACGTGTAATCAAACTCTGGAATTTGTTACCGGAGGATGTAGTAAAGGCTGTTAGTGTAGCTGGGTTTAGAAAAGGTTTGGACAAGTTCCTGGAGGAAAGGTCCATAAACCATTATTAAGAAGGGACCCAGGATATCAATGCTTGAACCAATACAAGCATTGTGGAACCTGTGTCCCTTGGGGAAACTGCTAGGTACATATGACCTAGATTGGCCACTGTTGGAAACAGAATACTGGGCTTGATGGACCTTGGTCTGACCCAGTATGGCATATCTTATGTTCTTATGTTCTTATGCGGTGAGCCAGGACATTATCTTCAGAGCCGTCTATCTCCCGGGCCAAGACAATGCCTTGGTGGACCAACTGAGCAGAGTCCTCCAGCCGCATGAGTGGTATCTGAGCCCTGTGACAGCACAGTGGCTATTCCAGCTGTGGGGTACCCCAGACCTGGATCTTTTTGCCAGTCCAGCCAACACTTAGCTTCTCCAGTTTTGTGGTCCCTATCCACACCTGGGCCAGGTGGCTCCGGATGCCTTCCTCCTTTTGTGGGTGATGGGCTTACTATATGCCTTCCTTCCCACACCGCTCATAGCATGGACCCTCCTCTAGGTCCAGCAGGACAGGGCCTCTGTGATCCTCGTGGCCCTGAGGTGGCCCAGATAGCTATGGTTTCCGCTGCTGCTCCATCTCTCGACAGAACCCCCGGTCCCTCTCGGGAGGTCACCGGAGTTCCTAACGCAGGAGGGAGGCTTGCTCCTCCACCCCAACCTGGGGTCCCTGTTCCTTATGGCTTGGCTGCTGAATGGGTTGCCTTAGCTCCCCTTCATCTTACCACAGAGGTCGAAGAGATTCTATTGGAAGGACTTGACAAGAGGGGCATACGCCTTCAAGTGGTGCAGGTTTTTGGTGTGGTGCTTGGAGAACCGAGTAAACCCGTTCTCATGCCCAATACACTCGGGTCCTGCAATATTTGTTCTGTCTCTTGCAGTCTGGGCTAAAGTCTAACTCTGTTTGGATTCACCTGAGTGTGATTTTGGCAAACCATCATCCCACCGAAGGCAAACCCCTCTTGGGGCAACCTCTTGTCTCTCATTTCATGTGCGGCCTGCTCCTCTCCAAGCCCCCTATCTGTCCAGCCCCAGCGGAATGGGACCTCAATGTGGTCCTCACGCAGCTGACCAAGCTGCCTTTTGAGCCCCTGGCTACTTGCTCCTTGTGGCACTCATCCTGGAAGGTGGCCTTCCTGGTGGCACTCACCTCCACCCATAGAGTCAGTGAAATCCAAGCCCTGATGGCCGAGATGCCAAACACCAGGTCTTACAAGAATAGGGTGGTTCTTTGCACCCATCCCAAGTTCCTCCCGAACCATCTGAACCAGGAGGTGGTGTTGCCCACTTTCTTCCCGAGGCCCCATGCTGACCAGGCATCGGCTGTTCTCCATACCCTGGACTGCAAGAGGGCCCTGTTCTTCTACCTATAGCAGACTCAGGGTCACCGCAAAGCTGGGCAGCTCTTTCTCTCCTACAATCCCAGCCACCTGGGACAGGCGGTCACCAAGCAAACCTTGTCCATTTGGATGGCGGACTGCATAGCCTTCACCCAGGCTCAGACTGGGCTGCCACTGGACCGCTGGGTCACAGCACACAATGTCCGAGCAATGGTGATATCTGGATATTCAGCACCAGTATACAGATTCTGCAGTCAGCACCAGTACTATTGGTGCAGCAGTGATATTCAATGGTGCTATGTGGATTATTAAGCAGAAAGCAATTTTGCTGATCTAGGCTATCCACATATCTGTTTAGCATGAGTGAAAGGGCTCTAAGAGTGCAAGAGTGAGACGGCCTTCAAATGAGTGTGGCAAACTGCTAATGAGTGAGAGTCAGAGACACAGGGCTAATAAGAAATGCCATACTGGTAGAAAAGCGGTATATAAGCCTAGTTAAAATAATAATTAAGAAACTGAAGCAGTGAAGAAGAAAAATGATTTTCTTCTATAAAGAATCAGCAGATATGGTAAGAGAGATCATTATGTAGACAAGTTTCACTTTACTGAGCCGGCACACAGAAGTTCAGGAAAAGCTTCCCTCACTGGAATGTACACAGCTAGGACAGGGCCTTGGCATAGAGCCGCTTCCTCTCTACTCTTAAGCCAACATTTGAGGGCTCTAGCAAATTTGGGACTAGTCCATCCTGGGCTATGTCTGGAGAATACTGGAATACATGATGGAACAGTCTGACTGACAGAGTTACAGCGGTCACAACAAACCCTTCAAGCTAGCCAAAGGGAAAGGAGCTAGGCTGCCACCTGCCTGTCTCTTCCAAGAAGGACATTTTACTACACAACCAAAAGATCTGTGTTTCACCATAACTTGTGATAATGTAAAACTGCTCACCCTGAGGAGAAGGATGTTACCAGTGGTGTGCCCCAGGGATCTGTCCTTGGTCCGATTCTTTTTAACATCTTTGTTAGTGATATAGCGGAAGGGCTGTCGGGTAAGGTTTGCCTCTTTGCGCATGATACCAAAATCTGCAATAGAGAAGACACCCAGAAAGGTGTAGATAACATGAGGAGGGATCTAGCTAAGCTTGAAGAATGATCGAGAATTTGGCAGCTGAGATTTAATGTTAAAAAATGCAGGGTCATGTATTTGGGCTGCAAAAATCCAAAGGTGTGGTACAGTATTTATTTATTTAAACTTGTTTTTATACTGCCTTTCTACCATTCAAGGCGGTTTACATTTAACAAGAACATAACAGGGCAGGGTCATGTATTTGGGCTGCAAAAATCCAAAGGTGTGGTACAGTATTTATTTATTTAAACTTGTTTTTATACTGCCTTTCTACCATTCAAGGCGGTTTACATTTAACAAGAACATAACAGGGCTTTGGTGGGCCTCTGCTGTACGGATAACTTAACATTGTATCTTTCTGAACAGCATAACAGTATACATTGTTCAGGATAACACTGAACAGGGTAACAGTATACAGTATAGGGGGTGAAGTACTTCTCTCCATGAAAGAAGAGCAAAACCTGGGCGTGATTGTTTCTAATGATCCTAAAGTAGCTAAACAGGTAGAGAAGGCAATGGAAAACCCAGAAGGATGCTTGGGTTCATAGGGAGAGGAATTACCAGCAGAAAAAATGAGGTGATAGTGCTTCTGTATAAGTCTTTGGTGAGACCTCATTTGGAGTATTGTGTACAATTCTGGAGACCGCATCTTCAAAAGGATATAAAGAAGATGGAGTCTGTGTAGAGGGTGGTTACCAAAATGGTCAGTGCTCTTCGTTATAAACCATATGGGGACAGACTTAAAGAGCTCAATTTGTACACCTTAGAGGAAAGGCAGGATAGAGGAGATATGATAAAGACATTTAAATACCTCCATAGCATAAATGCACAGGAGGAGAGCCTCTTTCGATTGAAAGAAAACTCTGCAATGAGGGGACACAGGATGAGGGTGAAAAGGGGATAGACTCAGGAGTAATATGCAGAAATATTTCTTTATGGAAAGAGTGGTAGATGCATGGAATAGTCTCCCATTAGAGGTAGTAGAGACGAAGACAGTATCTGAATTCAAGAAAGCATGGGACAAACACAAAAGATCTCAAACAAAGAGAGTACTGTAGTTGAATTGGAAGGGCAGACTAGATAGGCCATATGATCTTTTTCTGCCGTCATGTTTCTGTGCTCAATTGTATGGCCCTGCTCTATTTAATGGGCAAAATATGGAGCTCTGTTTTATGTTTTCTGTCAGGTATCTTTTACTGAATAATCCATTTGTCAACAGGTCTATAAAATCCTGATGCAGTGGATGTGTCCATATGTAAAAAGTATGGTTTATTAAACGTTTGATATACCGTCTTTTGTTTTGGCATCAAAGTGGTTTACAAAAAAACATTAAAGTGAGGAAGGAAAAAATAGAGGGACAGCAGGGAAGGGAAAAGGGAATTGAAAAAAACGCAGAACTTGCTCACAGCTTTTATCTCATATATCCTACAAAGACTAGGGGACACACCATGCACACAAGACTAATCAGAGAAAAAGAATTTTTCATTCAATGTGTAATCAAGCTCTGGAATTTGTTGCTGGAGGATGTAGTGAAAGCTGTTAGTGTAGCTGGGTTTAGAAGAGATTTGGATAAGTTCCTGGGGAAAATCCATAAGCCCTTATTAAAGTGGACTGGGGGAATCCACTGCTGAACCCTGGGACAAGCAGCATGGGATCTGTCTAACGTTTGGGATCTTGACAGGTACTTGTGTCCTGGATTGGCCACTGTTGGAAACAGGATTCTGGACTTGATGGACCTTGATCTGACTCAGTATGGCAGATCTTATGTTGTTATGTAAAACATATATTGATATTCCGCTTCGCTTTGAAGATAGCAGGTGATTAACTGCTTTTTAGTGAGCTCCTTTGGTCTATATGAGTACATTTTGCAACCTGTGTCTATTGATATTGCTGGAATGGTTAATTCAACATTATCATTAATAATCTTGAATCATTTAAAGAAGACAGCTCAGAAACTGCAATAAAGTCCTTGTCCCCTTTCCATGCCCTATGTCAAGAGTCCAAGCAAGCCAGCCAATCTATGCAATGAAACATCAAATTAGGGAACGTAGCACAAAGACAGAACAAGTCATTAAAATCTCCATTAATTGTCCCCAGATCACACTCTCCTCTCGCTTTCTAACCTCTCTAGGCTGCTTGCATGTTAATTCTCTCCTCACTGGTACAAGAATCAAGAAGAGCCATCTTGTGTGACTGCCATAGAGCATGGGAGCGTCAAAGGTTAACACGGCTTACTGGTGAGCGCTCCAATATGCCACATTTTATACCTTTTCTGTTCCTCCACTATTGCTTGACATGATTTAACAACTGTAATTCCTTATTTAACAATGTCAAAGGTTTTTAGGAAATTGACTGTATTTCATCAATGTTATATTTCTTCTTGATTACAGAGTAGTTAAAATGATTTTAAACCAAGGCAGCAAAATAAAACAGTAATAAAATCAATAAAATGTGCTTAAAACATTCCTTCTATTAGGTAATGGCATTTAAAATATCCCAAGCTTGTAACGGCACTTAGGATATGCCCAGAAATCAATGTGCTAAATTACTTATTGAACGAGTTAATCTGAACATTGAGCTTTGTATATGGATATGGATAAAATAAGCTTTGAAACACTGAGAGCACAGACATGTCTCCCTCTACTGGAGCAAACCTCAGAGAGAAGAAAAAGGAGGAATCCTAACAAGCATGTGAAGCTTTACAGTTTTGTACAATATGTAGAGTATTTTATGGGTTAAAGGCACAAAAACATCCTCAATATAAGTGCTAAAAGCTTAGTAAAGTGTAAGCTGTAGGATGTGCAGGATCACAAGCTCCTTGGGGAAAGACTAAGAGGAAACTTACCCCCCCCCCCCCCTGTTTTAGCAATGGTCATTATATCATCCTAACTACAGCCACAGCACCCTGAATGAGCCTTATTTTGTGTAGGCTCGGGCCTGGTCAGTACTTGGATGGAAGATCACCTTGGAATAACAGGTGCAGGAGAAAGGCCTGACATTCTACCTCTGGCAGCACCAACTATCCACAGAGTCAGCAGTGATGAACAACATCCCTAAAGGGGGGGGGGGGCGTTCTTCATCTCCATCATAAGGCCAAAAGGTGACCCTCCACATCTCAGCTAACACCCACCACCCATGAAGAAACAGAGAACAATACTCCAATTTATTTCATCTGAAGAGGCTACTGGAGCTAATTAGGCTGTTCAACTTCTACTAACCAAATTGTCAATTCAGTACCAGCTCACTCTCTCTTGTAATACATGAGGTGAACAGAACTAAATTTAGGGGTATGTTTACTAAACCGCGGTAATGTCATTCTCGTTAGGTTCCGCGGTAAAGGTAGAGATGCCCATATAAAGGCGTGGGCGTTGCATCATTACAGCAAGCTGTAGCAGCTAACGAGCGTTACAAGGCGCCTTAGACAAACGAGCATTACAAGGCGCCTTATAAGGTGCCTTGTAAGGTGCCTAGTAAGGTGCCTTATAAGGTGCCTAGTAAGGCGCCTTGTAAGGCGCCCTGTAAGGCGCCTAGTAAGGCACCCTGTAAGGTGCCTCATAAGGTGCCCTATAGAGCCTCTTAGGCTAGGCGCCGTATTAGGCACCCCTGGACAAGGCACCGCAGAAGGCACACTGGGCTATGGAACCATAGGTTAAGGTGGCCTAACAAGGTTATGGTGCCCTATGTTAGTGTGTCCTAGGGGCTGCAAGGTGCCTCAAGATGACATGCATGACCTGTGTGGAATAGAGACAGATGTAGCCCTAACACTAGATAGAGCACTTAGGAACAGCAATGAACAGGTAAGTGAAGGAGGGAGAGCTGGGAGCTGCTGGACCTGACATATCTGCGGGCATCCCATGTGCCTGCCAGTACTGATGATAAACTTGGTGGGGCAGCTGTACCACAGCACAGGATGTTGGCAATGTAAAGTACCAGAAAAACAGTTGGTGGCAGATGATGGGAATACGTGTCCCCCAGTGGAGGCAGAGGTGGCAGGATAGTTACAATGATGGGTGGACAGAGGAGTGGTGGTGCCATGCAGATCAGGCACAGGCGAGGCAAGCATGAAGAGGCGCAATGCAGGAAAGGGTAGCAGTGCAAGACATGGGGTGGCAGCCTGCACAGGCAGACAGGACTCTACATAGCTGACAGACGCAGATAGACGGACCAAGGGAATGTTGGCAGTTGTGGCGAGGTTATTATGGGCTGGTAGCACAGATATGTAAAAATATGACTGTTACAGGCATGCACACTATTTGAGTAGGACAGGCATGAGAGGAGGGAACAATGAGGAATTGAACCCATGAACACTGCCGAGAATGGCAATGTATTAACCAGTAGGCTATACCTCCATGGTGTATGTCACAGCAATGGCTGGGTACAGAAGGACTGCAGATCACCTCACAAACTGTCTGGTCTGAGTGCCATGATAGGATAACCCCACCAGTACCCATGATGCAATGCACATGCTGAATAGCAGGCTACAGCTGATCACCAAATGGGGTCTGCACCTCTCCAGTACCTCAGCTTGGACAGACGAACTGACAGTGCATGATAATGGCACAGAGTAGCTACAGACCATGCCATTGTGCAGGTTCTGTGTTCACCCTGAGGGATGGATGGGTGCCCAGCACTAGGTCCGCAGTACATGTGGTGCTAGAGATAGGTCCTGCTGTACATCCCCATCACTACCAGTGTGTGACAGGTGTTCCTTGCAGTGCAGCTGAAGGTAATTCAGCATCTGTCTGTATCCTGCAGTCACATGTGGCCCTCTGGGACCAGACACCACCCAGATTAGTGTGTACCCCGTGTTAGGGTCTGGCTGGCATGGGAAGCTGTTACCAGGGCAGAGGGGTTTCTAGACTTGCATGAGGTTTGTGTAGCAGTGCCTTTATAGGTCACAGTGGTATACACTACATACCCCAGAGGACCCACATCACCCTTTTTGTAGGTAAAGAGCAAGTGCCCTCGCCCTGGAAAAGAAACCTCCATCCTGCTGGTATGAGACAGCCCTCCAGGATTGGTTTATGTTTATGTTTATTAAAACTTTATATACCGCCCAATACAATTAGCATCTGGGCGGTTCACAATACATAAAAGCAATTAAAAAGAGAGAGGGCCGCGGAAAGAGAAACGGAAAAAGGAACACCATAAAATCATGAGAAAAAGAGATAGAAGCAGATAGCAGTCGGGGGATACAGAAGGCAGACATGAAGGGAGAGAGGGAACACATTGACAATACAGAAAGGTGCGGGAAGGAGGAATTAAGGAACTAACATGATTAATGCTATGGAGAAGAAGTGGTGGGCCACAGCCACTGTTCCCTCTAAGCTGTGCGCGTGTGCGCGCGCACACACCTCGTCGAGCGAGCGCACATACTTTACAACAGAGCGCACAAAAGTTATGGTTCTGATTCTGATAGAAAACAACACAGACGTCTTAAAATTTAAAAGTTGTTGTGTATTTATGGTTTTCAAAAGTTCTACAATTATTTTCTAGTGCAGTCATTGTGGTGTACATACTGTATTCTGACGTGTAGTCAAATTTTAAAGTATATAACTCTGAGTGTCATTATGTGGCACACAAAAATTTAACCTTTCTTCAAAAGCTGCACAGCTGATAATTTATGCGCACACAGCCTACAGAAAATTAGAGGGAACATTGGCCACAGCCATACCTGTGACTGGGGCAGTGGCAGACCAGCAGCAATGCTGGGGCTAGGTCTGGAAACCCCCAACTGCCTCACACCACTGTCTGCCAGTCACCAGCAGACAGCACAGTCAGACTGTACCTTACAGGTGTTCTGACCATGCACAGTCTAACTGCAGACAGTCCACCAGCCAGTACATAGTGCATGCTCACAGAGAACCTATGTGCAGTAAGCAGGCATCTCAGTGATTGGGGCCCCAGCACTGGGAACACACAAGTATCACTGGAGGCAGATAGTGTGGAGCGCTATGTGGGAACCTAGACCTGCCATGGTCACTGCTCGGTCAGAGTGAGTGCCCTCCCAGCATGCCATGCTGTGGCCACCCTGTCCATGCAGGTGGTGGTTGGGTACTACAGTGTCCCAGCCATTGCCCCACACCCTGTGAAGATGCATCCTGGCCAATCTGCCCTGTCCAGGCCATACCCACAATACCTTGCTCCTCATTATGCACATATTCAGGCTAACGCTGGTAACAGTGGGACATTTTGGGCCCAGTGAAGGGTGGGCAGCCACAGAACAATGGATAGACATACACACACACACACACTCCTATTGCAGCATTGTGCAAAGATAGGGGTGGTTGACAACCCTGCCCGCCACACTGGACCTGATCACAGTGCTGACATTGCTAAACTGTGCAGGGGTTAGTAGTAGTGCTCTGGTGATAACTGCAACTCAATGCTGGGTCCAACAGCCTGGCTCTCCATGCATCCTTGGATTGTGGAACCTGTGTGAGTGGGTGTTTGTACCCCTGTTTGCCGCTGCTTTGGGCTTTGCACATGTTGCTGTTCTATCTGCATTGTAGGGTAAAATATAGGGACATGTTCTGCAGGAACCACAGCTGGGACTTGAACCTGTGACCCTCTGCTTCTGGACACACTGGCTGGGTGTACTGCACCACACTGTTGCCACAGATGCATGGTAGTCCCTAGGACTACCTGTACCTTTCCTCAGCCAGACCTTTTATGTTGCACTGCACACCACGTACTGATGCAGGGCATGGCCTAGGTCCACTGCAGGCAGGTGGCACTGCCCCCTCCAGCACGGGCACACACTCCCCCTGCCATGCTGACATGACCATATGCTGTCGGTGCTGGTAGTGCGCAGTCCCAGGCTGTCCACTGTGCAGGTAGGTGCCCACCTGGGGAGCGGGTTCCGGGGTGCAGGGGGCATACATGGACATCCTCACATCTCCCTCATCACTGCCTACCAATATTATGTCCCTTCCACATGGCGGGATGACTGGGGGGATGTCAGGTCAGTGCCCTAGCAACAATTGGCTAGGGTGAACCAGGTACATATAGGTGGATTGTGTTTGGCCTTGGTCAGCTGCTGTCTTGCTGATTTCCAGTTTCTATGTTCCTATGTGCCACCTAGGCGCCCGCCTAGTCCACCCTGTGCCCCAGCTGCCCATGCTACATGTCCCGCCTGCAGCCCCCTATGCCCCATTTGCACCATTGCCATAGTGGCCTTTCATACTTTGGCACTGTGGTGTTGCTGAAAATGGAGCACTACTATCACATTTCTTGGGCTTCCTGCCTAGGCTGTACATTGCTGACAGTGAAATGGTTTCTCTCTCCTGCAAATGTGCATCTAACGGCAGGTTTTCATTTGCGGTGGGATTCAGCCCTTCAGTTCAGCGCGTTAGTGTGAAAGGAGCCTCTCCCCACCCACTCCCCGCCCATTGACCCCTTCTCTCCACCCTCTCTCCACCCTCTGCGGTATTTACCACGGCCGGGGACGTTAACAATCGTTAAGTAACGTTAACACGCGTTAACAGGCGGTATGTAACGTTACCGCAGTTTAGTAAACATCCCCCTTCATTTTTGTTCTGAAAATCTCTCTCACATCTTCCATGCTTCAGAAATATGATTGTGACCACTGCCAAAGAAACGGTAGGAAGAAAGCATGCGAGAGAGCTTTACAGCATTCTGCCCTGACTGAAAAATACAATTTTATTCTTTTAAAAAACTGAGATAGAGAAAGAAATCTATCATTTCCGGTGATATGCACACAGTAGTGTACTCTGTGCAGTACATGTGTAACAGGGAGTCCTATCTGTGTACATGCTTAGAGGCTATATTTGGAACCTGATCCCTTGTTCTCCGTGTGTCTCCTCACCCTTCCCCCCTTTTGTACCCCTTTGTCTGTCTTGTTTAGATTGTAAGTTTCTGATGAGCAGGGACCATCTTTCTAAATGTATATATACAGTGCTAGGTAACCCTTGTAGCACTATATAAATGAAAATAGTAGTAGTAGTAATATACTCTATGCAGTACATGTGTAATGGGGAGTCCTATCTGCCCGCATATAACAGTGTATTCCATGCACACATATGTACTCCTGTCTACATACAGCAGTATACACCCTTCATATCTCTGTAACAGAGACCTATCTGCCCGCATATAGCAGTGTATTCCATGCACACATGTGTACTCCTATCTGTCTGCATACAGCAGTATACGCCATGTATATCTGTGTAACAGAGAGTCCTATCTGCCCGCATATAACAGTGTATTCCATGCACGCATGTGTACTACTATCTGTCTGCATACAGCAGTATACGCCATGTATATCTGTGTAACAGAGAGTCCTATCTGCCCGCATATAACAGTGTATTCCATGCACGCATGTGTACTCCTATCTGTCTGCATACAGCAGTTTACTCCCTGCATATCTGTGTAACAGAGTCCTATCTGCCCGCATATAACAGTGTATTCCATGCACACATGTGTACTCCTATCTGTCTGCATACAGCAGTATACTCCCTGCATATCTGTGTAACAGAGTCCTATCTGCCCGCATATAGCAGTGTATTCCATGCACGCATGTGTACTCCTATCTGTCTGCATACAGCAGTATACGCCATGTATATCTCTGTAACAGAGAGTCCTATCTGCCCGCATATAACAGTGTATTCCATGCACACATGTGTACTCCTATCTGTCTGCATAGAGCAGTATACTCCCTGCATATCTGTGTAACAGAGAGTCCTATCTGCCCGCATCTAACAGTGTATTCCATGCACACTTGTGTACTCCTATCTGTCTGCATACAGCAGTATACTCCCTGCATATCTGTGTAACAGAGAGTCCTATCTGTCCGCATTGTAACACAGCAGATCTGTCCCCTGCCTTAGAGAGACAAAAACATGATAAAAACAGGCTGGGTTTTGACAGGCAGACAGATCAAAAACATCCCTGTTGCCATAAGCAACCTAGGCAGGCACGAGATCTGCAGCCGTGCCTAGTTAAGAAACAGCTCTCACTAGAAAGAGAAAGCAACTTTCACGTGAGGGAAGACACACCCCAAAAGCAGTATAAAAAATGCTTAGGGAAAACAGGAAGTAGAGCTGGAGAGCCTGATAGGTCCGGTGGAACAGGAAACTCTAGAGGAAGTTACACGGGAGACTTCAGAGGAGGTTACAGAGGGAGCTGTAACGTGAGGAGCTGCCATGAGGGAAGAAAGCTGACTGACTCTGAGGCAAGCTCTGATTTCTCAGACACGGAGTTTGAACCACCTAAAGTTCCAGCCAGGAAACCACAAAGGAGTTCTACACCAGGAACTAGAAAAGGTTTCACCTGGGAGGTTAGTCAAAAGAAATACCCAGCTTTGATACAAAGAGAAATTCCCCAGCACCAGGCTGAGTGTGGGAGACGTGAGCCAGTGAGAAAGACGTATGTACCTGAGAGGCAGGCTTGTGAAAAACAGTCTCCAAACTTTGAGAGAGACTGGGTTATTGAAGATGTTTGTATGGATGAGTCTGACAACGGTATGCTAGAGAAGCCAAGGCACAGATTGATGAAAGGGAAATCTGTTTGCTATAAGGATCAGTGCTGTGAGCTACCAGTGAATGGGAGGAGCAGAGAGCTTAAAGCTGACAAAGGGAAACGTTATTCCAGGAAGTGTGTTTCTCTGCCTTGCCAATATAAAACGAATGGTAGTTACTTGCCTGGTTGTGATGAAGACTGTTTGAGAAACTCTGGAGAAGACACAGAGTTAAAATATACACAGACTTTCTATTCACAGGATAATGATGTAGAGCCAATGATTACAGAAGATAGCTGTTTGAATCTAGGCTTGGAGGACATGGAATGCTCTCTAATGATAGCTGATGAGAATCCTTCTTTATTGTGAAACTTTCAAACCAGTGGGTTTATAACTGGGATAGAAGATAAGAAGAGATTATCAGCTGCCTGGGATAACTATTTACTGTGACTGTTATAGTTAAAAGCAAGTCTGCTACCTTTAAGTTTCATCAGTTTTTGTATCCTAAGTTTTCCTCTGTTGCTGATTTGGAAATCCGAAAACCCCGGGAGGGGAAATAAAATCCTTTAAACCTTGACCACTTGGACTCACAACTACACTTATTTCCAATATAAAGGTCAGGTGCCCTAATAGCTCGGCTAGCTGCCTACGCCACAGCCCTGCTGGGACTATAGGGGTTACAAGAAAATGGCGTAGTTGGCAGGATTTTTGGAAAAAAAAACTACAGCACAGAATACTACAAAGCTTCCTGAGTGGGTACAGCTGATTTGAAAAAAAAAAAAAAAAAAAAGGAGGGAAAAATCTGTACCGGAGTGTCGCGGATTGGATTTCTACGTCCTGAGCTGACAGGAGGGAACCAAAGACCTTTTCTCAAAGCGGGATCCTGCACCGTGTTCAGGTATAAGTGACTGGGCACGGGTGGAGAGGATTTTAGTGAGAAAAGGGGAAGTTAAAACCTGGCCAAGAAGTAGAGAGAGGACAGAAAAATTGTTCCGCACTTGGTGGGCCTTGTTTTCTTTTCTTGCAGGTACACGTTGACGCTGCAATGGACCCTCAAGAGATGCGCAGTTGGATGGAGGCCCAATGGCAGGCCCAAGGCGAACTGGCACGGCAAGCACAGGCGCGGACCATGGCTGCAGTAGCGGCACAGCAGCAACCACTCCTCGATTTGATTGCCACTCTGGTGAAGAGGATGCACCCCACAGAGGAGGACAGTGTACCAGTGACCCCTGTGGTAGGACTGCAGAACTATAATGCTTTGACACTAGGACCTTTAGGACACTCTGATGACTTTGATGATTATTCAGAGGCCTTTGAAAGAATAGCCGTGGCAGCAAAGTGGCCGCCAGATCAGTGGGCAGTAAGATTCGCCATGTCTCTAAGGGGAGAGGCTTTAGCGGCATACAAGGCGATGCCTGCTGATCTCGCGTCCCAGTATCCTGAAGTAAAACTAGCAGTCAGGGATAGGCTTGGGTTGACGCATACCCATTATTGCCGTCTTTTTAGGGAGGCTAAGATCCTACCTAAAGAGACGCCGAAGGCCCTGATGCAAAGATTAACAGGCCTAGCATCAAAATGGCTTGCTCCTCAAACAGCCACGATAGAGTCCCTGTTAGACGCTGTAATTTTGGAGCAATATTTTGAGGCTGTGCCGCCAGATGTAAAAGCCTTCCTATTATTGCAAAGGTGCAAATCTACTAAAGAAGCAGTGGAGCTAACAAATGGCTATTTTGAAGCGGAATTAGCTGGAGCTTCTCAAGGTCACCTGTTGAAGGTTACAGGCAGAGAAAGAATGTCAGGGACAGGAAGAGCTTATAATCGGGATGTACCCAGAAAGAATGTAATGAAATATGGGATGTTAAAATGTTTTCAGTGTGGGGAAAAAGGGCACGTGCAAAGGGATTGTAAAGAGTATGTTGTCCTGGTATCTGGGGGAGAGAAACACACTGGGGAAGAGTTTGTGGTAGATGTGCTGGTAGAAGGGGTAAAGGCTACCGCGCTCCTGGATACAGGAGCAGACCAGAGCATGGTCTCCCGTGAAATGTGGGAGGTCATTCAGACACATAATCCTTCCGTATTGAATGGCTTAAATGGACATGTGAAAGTAAGGTGTGTTCATGGAGCCTCCTCCTATTACCCAATGCATGAGATGCAGGTGAGCGGGTTAAACGCCGTAGGGATGGTGCTAATGGCCGTTGTCCCCCGACTTCCCTATGGGGTAGTTTTAGGGCGGGACTGGCCCCCATTTAAAGAAGAAATGGGAAGGGGACTGGAAAAGAAGTTAGGCCTAAGCCAGGCGAAGCCTCTAGGTGAAAATAGGGCACTGCCTAAAGCCCCCAAGATAGAAGCTATTGCCCAAAAGATCCCGAAGCCGTTATTTGGAAAACCCCGAACAGACATGGTATCCCCCGCTAAAAAGAAGTTTGTCTTGAGATTCGCAAAAATATCCCCGCAGGCAAAAAGCCCCCAAAGAGCCACTGAAGCCTCAGCTGGGTATGACCTGTATAACAGCGAGGATACAATAATCCCCAAGGGAGGGAAGGCTCTCGTGAGCACTGGTATACAGATTCAAACCCCCGAGGGGTGCTACGGCCGCATAGCGCCCCGGTCAGGCCTGGCGACCCAACATTTTATTGACGTGGGGGCAGGGGTGATAGACCCTGATTACCGAGGTGAGGTTAAGGTTCTTCTTTTCAATTTCGGAAAGGAAGATTTTGTAGTAAAAAGGGGTGAAAGAATCGCACAACTCATATGTGAGCGCGTGGGGTTCCCTTTATTGGAAGAGGTACCTTCCTTAGATCCCACTAGTCGGGGCTCAGGTGGGTTTGGCTCCACTGGGCTAAAGGATGTAAAAAGCTTAGCAGCTATAGCGGAAGAGAGGAAGGAGGAGGACTTAGGTCCGCAACCCTCGGATTGGAGGGAACAACCGGTGCTGCGAACAGGGGCAGACCTGTCCGAGCACCAACAAGGGGAATTAACCCGGGTACTAAGAAAGTATTCTGATGTCCTCACTGCCGTGCCCGGCAAAACGCGTTTAGTGGCGCATGAGGTCATCACTGCCCCAGGGAAAATAATCCGACAGCGCCCATATCGCTTGCCCGAGGCTAAGAAAAACGAAGTTATCGCCCAAGTCAAGGAGATGATAGAAATGGGTGTCATTGAGGAGTCCCATAGCCCGTGGTCTAGCCCCATAGTCCTAGTGCCCAAACCCGACGGTACGCTTCGTTTTTGTATTGACTTTAGACAAATTAATGCAATATCCCAATTTGACGCATATCCCATGCCAAGGATTGATGATTTATTAGATCGTCTAGGGCAGGCTAAGTTCCTTACGACCCTCGATCTAACGAAAGGATACTGGCAAATCCCGTTGAGGGACTCCAAGCCCAAGACGGCTTTCTCCACCCCAATAGGCTTATACCAGTTCCGGCGTATGCCCTTTGGGCTACATGGTGCGGCTGCTACATGTCAGCGTCTTATCGACCAAGTTCTGAGGCCGCACCAAGAATACGCTCTAGCCTACATGGATGACGTAATCATTCATAGTAGCACATGGCAGGAACATTTGTTCCGAATTGAGGTATTACAAGCCCTGCGAAAGGCAGGCCTCACCCTAAACCCTAAGAAATGCCTTTTTGGGGCCAGGGAGGCCAAGTATTTAGGGCACGTAGTGGGGGGCGGTATAGTAAAGCCACTAGCTGATAAGCTAGAGAGTGTACGGAATTTCCCACAACCAGTAGATAAGAAGCAGGTTCGTAGCTTCTTAGGGCTGATAGGCTACTATCGGAGGTTTATCCCCAGATTTGCAGAGGAAAGTAGCATTTTCACTGGGATGATAAAAAAGAACGCCCCGAATAAAGTACGGTGGACTCCGGAGGCAGAAGAAGCATTTGTCTCCTTGAAGGAGAAGTTAAGTCAGGCCCCTGTATTGAGAGGAGTCGATTTTAAGCTACCTTTCATTGTTCAAACGGACGCCTCTGAGACAGGACTAGGAGCGGTCATGTCTCAGAGATTCGGAGGGGTAGAACACCCGGTTACTTATTTAAGTAGAAAGCTATCCAGTGCAGAACAGAAGTATTCAACCGTGGAGCGGGAATGCTTGGCTATTAAGTGGGCGATAGAGACCTTGAGGTTTTACTTAACCGGCCGAAGGTTTACGTTAGTTACGGACCATGCACCATTAAAAAGGCTTAGCCAAATGCGTAATAATAACGCCCGCCTTACAAGGTGGCACTTGGCCTTGCAAGCCTATCATTTTGAGGTGCAACACCGAGCCGGGAAGTTGCATGGCAACGCTGATGCCCTCAGTAGGATTACACGCTGTCGGACGAGGACGTCAGCAACGTGTAATAACTTAAGGAGGGGGATATGTAACACAGCAGATCTGTCCCCTGCCTTAGAGAGACAAAAACATGATAAAAACAGGCTGGGTTTTGACAGGCAGACAGATCAAAAACATCCCTGTTGCCATAAGCAACCTAGGCAGGCACGAGATCTGCAGCCGTGCCTAGTTAAGAAACAGCTCTCACTAGAAAGAGAAAGCAACTTTCACGTGAGGGAAGACACACCCCAAAAGCAGTATAAAAAATGCTTAGGGAAAACAGGAAGTAGAGCTGGAGAGCCTGATAGGTCCGGTGGAACAGGAAACTCTAGAGGAAGTTACACGGGAGACTTCAGAGGAGGTTACAGAGGGAGCTGTAACGTGAGGAGCTGCCATGAGGGAAGAAAGCTGACTGACTCTGAGGCAAGCTCTGATTTCTCAGACACGGAGTTTGAACCACCTAAAGTTCCAGCCAGGAAACCACAAAGGAGTTCTACACCAGGAACTAGAAAAGGTTTCACCTGGGAGGTTAGTCAAAAGAAATACCCAGCTTTGATACAAAGAGAAATTCCCCAGCACCAGGCTGAGTGTGGGAGACGTGAGCCAGTGAGAAAGACGTATGTACCTGAGAGGCAGGCTTGTGAAAAACAGTCTCCAAACTTTGAGAGAGACTGGGTTATTGAAGATGTTTGTATGGATGAGTCTGACAACGGTATGCTAGAGAAGCCAAGGCACAGATTGATGAAAGGGAAATCTGTTTGCTATAAGGATCAGTGCTGTGAGCTACCAGTGAATGGGAGGAGCAGAGAGCTTAAAGCTGACAAAGGGAAACGTTATTCCAGGAAGTGTGTTTCTCTGCCTTGCCAATATAAAACGAATGGTAGTTACTTGCCTGGTTGTGATGAAGACTGTTTGAGAAACTCTGGAGAAGACACAGAGTTAAAATATACACAGACTTTCTATTCACAGGATAATGATGTAGAGCCAATGATTACAGAAGATAGCTGTTTGAATCTAGGCTTGGAGGACATGGAATGCTCTCTAATGATAGCTGATGAGAATCCTTCTTTATTGTGAAACTTTCAAATCAGTGGGTTTATAACTGGGATAGAAAATAAGAAGAGATTATCAGCTGCCTGGGATAACTATTTACTGTGACTGTTATAGTTAAAAGCAAGTCTGCTACCTTTAAGTTTCATCAGTTTTTGTATCCTAAGTTTTCCTCTGTTGCTGTTTTGGAAATCCGAAAACCCTGGGAGGGGAAATAAAATCCTTTAAACCTTGACCACTTGGACTCACAACTACACTTATTTCCAATATAAAGGTCAGGTGCCCTAATAGCTCGGCTAGCTGCCTACGCCACAGCCCTGCTGGGACTATAGGGGTTACAGCATATAACAGTGTATTCCATGCACACAGGTGTACTCCTATCTGTCTGCATAGAGCAGTATACGCCGTGCAGGTCTGTGTAACAGAGTCCTATCTGTCTGCATATAACAGTGTATTCCATGCACACTTGTGTACTCCTATCTGTCTGCATACAGCAGTATACTCCCTGCATATCTGTGTAACAGAGAGTCCTATCTGTCCGCATATAACAGTGTATTCCATGCACACATGTGTACTCCTATCTGTCTACATACAGCAGTATACTCCCTGCATGTCTGTGTAACAGAGAGTCCTATCTGCCAGCATATAACAGTGTTTTCCATGCACACACGTGTACTCCTATCTGTCTGCATAGAGCAGTATACTCCCTGCATATCTGTGTAACAGAGAGTCCTATCTGCCCGCATATATCACTGTATTCCATGCACACATGTGTACTCCTATCTGTCTACATACAGCAGTATACTCCCTGCATGTCTGTGTAACAGAGTCCTATCTGCCAGCATATAACAGTGTTTTCCATGCACACACGTGTACTCCTATCTGTCTGCATAGAGCAGTATACTCCCTGCATATCTGTGTAACAGAGAGTCCTATCTGCCCGCATATATCACTGTATTCCATGCACGCATGTGTACTACTATCTGTCTGCATACAGCAGTTTACTCCCTGCATATCTGTGTAACAGAGAGTCCTATCTGCCCGCATATATCACTGTATTCCATGCACACATGTGTACTACTATCTGTCTGCATACAGCAGTTTACTCCCTGCATATCTGTGTAACAGAGTCCTATCTGTCCGCATATAACAGTGTATTCCATGCACACATGTGTACTCCTATCTGTCTGCATACAGCAGTTTACTCCCTGCATATCTGTGTAACAGAGTCCTATCTGCCCGCATATAACAGTGTATTCCATGCACGCATGTGTACTCCTATCTGTCTACATACAGCAGTATACGCCATGCATATCTGTGTAACAGAGTCCTATCTGTCCGCATATAACAGTGTATTCCCTGCACACATGTGTACTCCTATCTGTCTGCATAGAGCAGTATACTCCCTGCATATCTGTGTAACAGAGTCCTATCTGTCCGCATATAACAGTGTATTCCATGCACGCATGTGTACTCCTATCTGTCTGCATACAGCAGTATACGCCATGCATATCTGTGTAACAGAGTCCTATCTGCCCGCATATAACAGTGTATTCCATGCACACATGTGTACTCCTATCTGTCTGCATACAGCAGTATACGCCGTGCATGTCTGTGTAACAGAGAGTCCTATCTGTCCGCATATAACAGTGTATTCCATGCACACTTGTGTACTCCTATCTGTCTGCATACAGCAGTTTACTCCCTGCATATCTGTGTAACAGAGTCCTATCTGCCCGCATCTAGCAGTGTATTCTATGCACACATGTGTACTCCTATCTGTCTGCATACAGCAGTTTACTCCCTGCATATCTGTGTAACAGAGAGTCCTATCTGCCCGCATATAACAGTGTATTCCATGCACGCATGTGTACTCCTATCTGTCTGCATACAGCAGTTTACTCCCTGCATATCTGTGTAACAGAGTCGTCCGCATATACCCGCATCTAACAGTGTATTCCATGCACACTTGTGTACTCCTATCTGTCTGCATACAGCAGTTTACTCCCTGCATATCTGTGTAACAGAGTCCTATCTGCCCGCATCTAACAGTGTATTCCATGCACACTTGTGTACTCCTATCTGTCTGCATACAGCAGTATACGCCATGCATATCTGTGTAACAGAGTCCTATCTGTCCGCATATAACAGTGTATTCCATGCACGCATGTGTACTCCTATCTGTCTGCATACAGCAGTTTACTCCCTGCATATCTGTGTAACAGAGAGTCCTATCTGTCCGCATATAACAGTGTATTCCATGCACACATGTGTACTCCTATCTGTCTGCATACAGCAGTATACTCCCTGCATATCTGTGTAACAGAGAGTCCTATCTGCCCGCATATAACAGTGTATTCCATGCACACGTGTACTCCTATCTGTCTGCATAGAGCAGTATACGCCGTGCATGTCTGTGTAACAGAGAGTCCTATCTGCCTGCATATAACAGTGTATTCCATGCACACATGTGTACTCCTATCTGTCTGCATACAGCAGTATACGCCCTGCATATCTGTGTAACAGAGTCCTATCTGTCCGCATATAACAGTGTACTCCATGCACACATGTGTACTCCTATCTGTCTGCATACAGCAGTATACGCCATGCATATCTGTGTAACAGAGAATCCTATCTGTCCGCATATAACAGTGTATTCCATGCACACATGTGTACTCCTATCTGTCTGCATACAGCAGTATACGCCCTGCATATCTGTGTAACAGAGTCCTATCTGCCCGCATATAGCAGTGTATTCCATGCACACATGTGTAGTCCTGTCTGCATACAGCAGTATACATCATGCATATCTGTGTAGCAGAGAGTCCTATTTATCTGTGTATATATCAGTGTACTCTTTGTACACATGTGTAACAGAGAGTCCTATCTGTCTGCATATATATCAGAGTACTCTCTTCATGCACTACAATTATAACAGGAAGTCCTATCCATCTGCATATAGCAGTATACTCCATGTAGTAAATGTGTAACAGAGAGAGTCCTATCTGTCTGAATATATCAGTGTAATCCATGTAGTACATAAGAAATGCCATACTGGGTCAGACCGAGGTCCATCAAGTCCAGTATCCTGTTTCCAACAGTGGCCAACCTAGGTCACAAATACCTGGCAAGTTCCAAAAAGGTACACAGGTTCCACAATGCTCATCTTGGGATAAGCAATGAATTTCCCAGGTCCTCTTAAAAAATGGTTCATGATCCTTTCCTCCAGGAACTTGTCCAAACCTTTTTTAAACCCAGAAACATAGAAATATGATGACAGAAAAAGACCACATGGCCTATCTAGTCTGTCCTTCCATATTGTCGCCACCTGTTGCCACCCTAGGCGGTTGCCTAAGGTAGGGCGAGCACTCTTTCTGTAGTTGTGGGTTTCAAATGAATTGAAAGTCCAAGAGGCTTTAAGGCTAGCACAGGAAATTTATTGATTTTTGCTACTTCTCCATACAGAGCGTTTATAAAGCTCAACGCAAAGGCAAGAAAAGGAAAAAAAGGTAGGATTTCTTCTCCTAACACAATTTGCTTCTGTCACTTCCAGAATTCAGAAATCAGGCTTCATTATTTCTTCTAGCCTTTAAAACATAAGTGCTAGTTTGCCTTCTTGAAACTTCCCAACATTCAAACACTTTCTGGCTTCATTCAAGGAAACATTTCTAAAAGTAAACAGGGCTTTTAAAACACTGTCCAGCCTGTTTCTTTTCCTTTACTGGCAAATGTAGCTGTTTGAGCTTCACCCTCTATAGAGCTCAAACACTTGTCTTGTGACGCAGAGCACATTCCATTGCACATTCAGAATCAATATCAGAAGGATAACTTTCTGTCTCCATTTCCTCAATATCTGACTCGTGTGTATCGTGGCTTAAACCTCTCCGGGTAAACCCAGGCTCTGCCCTTTCTAACAGCTTAAGAATTTCCTTCTAGTCAGAGATTCCTTTGCCTCTATAATTCTTAGCATTTACTGGCAATTCTCTCTCTCTCATTAACTTGCTTATTGTCTGCAGCTTGCTTAACTTGCTGTTGGACACAGGGTTACTCACGGTTCTCCTTGTACCAGATAAGCTTTCACCAAGCCTTTGGCTTGCAGTAAAAATGTCCTCATTTAAGGCTCCCTCAGAAGGAAATCTCCTGCCTCCAGGCTCCAAAGCAACTCTCCTGCATTCTGGATTCCTCCCTGGCTTATGGCTTTTTCCTTTGAGTGTTCCAGCAGTTTCTACAGTGTCCCCTAAGGCTGGGCTTCTCTTAGACGTCTGTCTCAGCAGTTCCTTCTCCTCCCCTGGGCTGTCTTGGGAAATACCTTTCACTCTAGCTGCCCGGGAGCTTCTTCCTCCATCCAGCACGTTAGGACTTCTGCTGTGTTTTGAGTCTCGGGTAGCTCCTCCCCTGGGAACTCCCTTCCTCCTGTGATGCTGCCTCTCAACCTCAGCCCCTGCATCAGCTCCGGATCCTGATCAGTGTGAGTGTTAGGGCTAGCATTCACCTCAGCATTAGCATATGCATCAGGATATGCCTCAGGAAGAAGACGAAGACTTCTCCTGTTACTACCCCCTTCCTTTTGTAATCCCCTAGGGACTCTCCCTGCACATGTCTGAGCAGTAACCACGTGCTGCTTCCCCAGCTGGCCTTCATTAACCCTACAGCTTGTTCGTGAGCTAGGGCGTGGCTTGCAGCTAGGCACTAGATGAGTTTTTTTCTGTTCAAAAACATTTTGTGTTTCACATCCCCGCCTCCTGCTTCTCTCCCTTAAGGTAAAAGTGTGCTCTTTTCCTACTTCTAAGGGCTCGGGAACATTTTGGCCATCACAATATCAACAACTACAACAGTCCCCTTTTTCCCTTAGAGATCCTCTGTGTTTGTCCCATGCTTTTTTGAATTCAGATACTGTCCTCATCTCTACCACCTCCACTGGGAAACTATTCCACGGATCCACCACTCTTTCCGTAAAGAAATATTTCCGCATATCACTCATGAATCTATCCCCCTTCACCCTCATCCCATGTCCCCTCATAGCAGAACTTGCTTTCAATTGAAAGAGGCTCTCTCCCTGAACATTTATGCCATGGAGGTATTTAAACATTTCAATCATATCACCTCTATCCCACCTTTCCTCTAAGGTGTACATATTAAGATCCTAATGTCTGTCCTCATATGCTTTATAATGAAGACCACTAACCATTTTAGTAGCCACCCTCTGTACTGACTCCATCCTGTTTATATCCTTTTGAAGGTGCGGTCTCCAGAATTGCACACTATACTCCAAATGAGATTGCACCAAAGACTTATACCTCCTTTTTTCTGCTAACTATTCCTCTCCGTATGCACCCAAGCATCCTTCTAGCTTTTGCCGTTGCCTTTTCTACCTGTTTAGCTACATTAAGATCATCAGACACAACCACGCCTAGGTCCCGCTCTTCTTTAGTGGACAAAAGTACTTCACCCCCTATACTATATTGCTCCCTTGGATTGCTGCAGCCCAAGTGCATGACCTTACATTTTTTAACATTAAATCCCAGCTGCCAAATTCTCGACCATTCTTCAAGCATAGCTAGATCCCTCCTCATGTTATCTACACCTTCCTGGATGTCTAGTCTATTGCAGATTTTGGTATCATCCGCAAAGAGGCAAACCTTACCCGACAGCCCTTCTGCTATATCACTAACAAAGATGTTAAAAAGAATTGGACCAAGGACAGATCCCTGGGGCACACTACTGGTAACATCCTTCTCCTCAGAGTGAGCTCCATTTACCTGTACTCTTTGTCGCCTCCCACACAACCAATTTCTAACCCAAGCAGTAACTTTAGGTTCCATCCCTAGGGTGCTCAGTTTGTTTATAAGTCGCCTGTGAAGAACGGTGTCAAAGGCTTTACTGAAATCTAAATACACCACATCTAGGGCTCTCTCTCAGTACTACTCCCTGGTCACCCAGTCAAAGAAATCAATCAGATTTGTCTGACAAGACCTGCCTCTGGTGGATCCATGCTGCCTCGGATCCTGTAATCCGCTGGACTCCAGAAAACTCACTATTTTCTCTTTTAGCAGCATTTCCAATAATTTACTCACCACCGAAGTTAAATTAACCAGCCTGTAGCTTTCAACTACATCCTTACTTCCGCTTTTCTGTAAAGGCACCACATGAGCCTCTCTCCAGTCCTTTGGCACCACTCCCAACTCCAATGAGGCATTGAAAAGGTCAGTCAGTGGAGCTGCTAGAACGTCCCCAAGTTCCCTCAGTATTCTAGGATGTATCCCATCCGGTCCCATCGCTTTATCTGCTTTAAGTTGAGCTAATTTCTCACGAACACAGTCTTCTGAAAATTGTTCAAGATGTCCCTCGCTTCTGTTCCTGTTTGTGGGTGTTTTCTGAGGTCCTGTTCCTGGTTCTTCATCTGTGAACACGGAACAGTAATATTTGTTAAGCAATTCTGCTTTATCTTCATCAGCTTCTACATATTCCTCCCCAGCTACACTAATAGCTTTTAGTACATCCTCCGGTAATGAATTCCAGAGTTTGATTATGCCTTGAGTAAAAAAATATTTTCTCTTATTCTCCAGGAACAAGCAGGAAGTCAGTCCTCACATATGTGATGTCAGCGCCGATGGAGTCCGTGCGGAGCATTTCCCCAGCTTTCAAAGAAGGCCTTTGGGAATGCTACCATGCATGCGTGGTCCCCTTCTCGCCCAAGGGTGCCATCTTGCTCAGTCTCCCTTTTTTCCAGTCCAACGGACGCATGTCCTGTGTCCCTGGAAAAATTCCTTTAAAATTATCCTCTTAGTGAGTTTTTCCCAGTTTGTGTACCGACTCCTCTTCCCGCCTCGAGCCGGTGCTGTTCTCAGCTCCTTTCTCTTTTTTCATCGAGGTTCACCTCGACCGACATTCGCGCCCTTTTTTGCCAGGGGGTTGTCGACCCTGTCCGGGTGTGATCCACCATGTTACCCGGTGGCTTTAAAAAGTGTGATCGTTGCAGTCAAATCATGTCTGTCATAGACACCCACGACTGCTGCTTGCACTGCCTTGGCCTGGACCATGACAGTTCCTCCTGTGACCTGTGTCAGGCCATGACCCCTCGGACCAACAAGAAATGGTTGGAACTGCAGGAGAAGATGTTCCCGCAGTCCAGCTCTGCTCCAGCTCCCCTGATGCTGAGCACCTCCCGTGAAGCCCAGGCGTTTTCGGAGTCCCGTGGCAGTGGCTCCTCCGAAAAAGATGCTGGACCCTGGCAAGAAAAAGAAAAAATCCTCAAAGCCAGTTGAAGTTCCACCGGGGAAACCCAGTAAGGTCCCATGGCAGTACTCAGGCAACTCTGAGCAGCGCTCTCCTAATTTCTCTAGAAAGGAGTCCTCAGCTGGCGGTGACCGTGCGAGGCTCCCCGAGGCCACGGTCCTCAAAGAGGATGTGCTCGCAAGAGCGCTGGCGCCAGGCCCAAAACCCTCAGTGCCCACTCTGAAAGCTGTGGAGCCTTCTGGCATCGAGGCCAGAATGGTGGTCCTGGAACAGAGTATCTCTGCCATTCTGACCATGCAGCAGGCGATGATGCCAGGTTCATCCGCATCATCTGCCCTGACACCAGGTCCCCGACTGTGGTGGTGTCCCCGGGTGTCGAACCGGGCCCCGAGTGCTATTGGCCCTGGGCCAGCCCTCGACACCACTCGATCCTTGGGTGTCCGGTCCTCCCAGGCTAGTTTCCGGGAGTCTGACCTGAGACCGGTCAAGGGGGTCTCAATTCCCTGACACAGGCCTTGAGGCAAGGGAGCTCCGAGCCTCAGACTCCTCAATGCCCTCAGAGTCAGACTGGGAGACCAACGTTGAGGCCTCTCCCAAGACCTCTCAACACCGAGATATCCCCACGGAGCCATCTCCCCTGGAGCTCCGACATCATTCCCCACCCGAGGACGTGGCATTCCACGACTTCATCCGGGACATGGCCCAAGCCCTCTCAGTCCCCACCAAGTCCGAGGAGGATCCGCACACCGAAAAGCTGGAGATCCTTCAGTATGAGTCTCCCCCAAATGAGGCTCTATTAGTGCCGGTGCAACCCATCCTCGAACAGCTACTCCTACGGATGTGGGAGACTCCGGCCTCGGTGGCAGTGGTCAGCCAATGCCTCGACACCATCTACCGCATCAAGATGAGTCCACGATGCAAAAGCTCAAGAGCCAGAAGACTTATTCTTCTGTATCCTCGGGTAGAGAGGCCAGGGCTCTCAATGCCCTGGGGCATAAGTTTTTCCAAAGGTCCATGCTGGGCTGCCGGATACAAACCTATGAGTCTCATCCAGGAGCTCACTGGTTTCTCAGCAAAGCTCGCCGGGGAACCCCTGCAATGGTTCCAGACCTTGGTAGCCACCATCTGGGACTGCTCAATGTTCCTGTCTCGGGCTGTCTATGATGGATTCGAGGCTGCAGCCCAGGCAGCAGCCGCAGGCATCAGTGCTCGGTGCCAGGACTGGCTGCAGGCCTCTGACCTCGAGCAATGGGTCCAGGAAGAACTGCTAGATGTCCACTGCATTGGGCAGAAGCTATTTGGAAAACCTATGGCCACCTGCGGCCGAGGTTGAGGCCAAGGTGATGACCAGGCAGAAGCTCTCAAAGAAGACCTCTACCTTTCCCTGTAAGAAAGGAACAGGGAAAAGACCAACTTTCTCAAGGAAGAAGGGTCCTTTCCATCAGAGTCACCACTACCAGGTCTTTCCAAGCCAGCAGCACCAGGGACCCCAGCTGAAGGGCCAGACACATGGACCCAGGAAGCCAAAGGCTCCCAAGCCGCAGACACCAGCTCCGGCTCAACCTGGCAGGAGCTTTTGACTCCCAGGGTGGGGCCTCCCTCCCCCTGGGAGACTCTCACCAGCCCATAGGAGGCCACTTGGCACTCTTTACCCACAGGTGGCCCGAGATTACCTCGGACCAGTGGGCGCTCCTTCACCAGGCCCTCTTTCTCTCAGAGCTAGAAGGTCTATTAAGGGACAGAGCAGTAGAGCCTGTTCCCCAGCACCTCTGGGGCAAGAGTTTCTACTCAAGGTACTTTTGTCCCCAAGAGAACCAGGGGTCTCAGGTCCACCCTGGACCTCCAAGACCTGAACAAGTTCCTGGTGAGGGAGAAGTTCAAAATGCTCTCCCTTGGGACACTGCTGCCCTACCTCCACCAGGGAGAGTGGCTTTGCTCCTTGGACCTAAAGGATGCCTACACGCACATCCTGGTCCACCCATCTCACTGGCAATACCTGAGATTCATGGTAGGGGGAAGCCATTACCAATACAGGGTATTTCCCTTCGGACTGGCCTCCTTGCCAAGAGTGTTCACAAAGTATCTAGCAGTAGTAGCCGCCCAGTTGCGCCTACAAGGGGTGTTCGTCTTCCCCTATTTGGACAACTGGCTTATCAAGGGTGGCACAGCCGCAGAGGCCAGTCAGGGCACAGACCATTCTCCTCCTGCAGCACCTGAGGTTCATCATCAACTACCCCAAGTCACATCTCTCTCCAGTGCAAGACCTAGAGTTCATCGGTGCTCAGCTGGACATGATGTGGGCCAGAGCCCTCCTTCCTAAGGACAGGGCAGAATGCCTCAAACAGCTGTCAGGGGAGGTCAGCACTGCACAATGGTACCGGCTCACCTTCTCCTCCGCCTGCTGGGACACATGGCCTCCACGGTCCATATCACACCCTTAGCCCACCTGCACATGTGGACAGCCCAGTAGTGCTTGTGTTCTCAGGCCACGAGCTGACTCCGGGAGAGGGTCAGAGTCTCCAGCCAGCTGATGAGATCCCTCGACTGGTGGCAGAACCAGGGCCTCCTTCGGGCAGGGATGCCCTTCCAGGCATCACCACTGCAGTGTATCCTGACCACAGATGTCTCTCTCCAGGACTGGGGAGATCACTGCGGAGTTCACCGTAATCAGGTTTGCTGGTCCAGGGAGGAGTCTCTACTACAGATCAACCTCCTGGAACTCCGGGCGATAGCCCTTGCCCTACATGCATTCCGCTCCCTCTTGCGAAACAGACCTGTGCTGGTCCAGACTGACAACCAGGTTGCAATGTTCTATGTAAACAAGTAGAGGGGCACGGGTTCATACTCTCTCTACCAGGAGGCTGCAGCCCTCCTTGGCTTTGCAGTGCACAATGGTATGCTCCTGCGAGTGGTCTACCTCCTGGCCCAGGACAATTACCCAGCAGACAGACTCAGCAGAGTCCTCTGGCTCATGAGTGGTGTCTCGACCCTGCAGTGGTGAAGAGCTCTTCTGCCTTTGGGGCTGGCCCAAGATGGACCTCTTCGCCTCTCCTGACAATGCGCAGCTGGCTTGCTTCTGCTCCAGGCAGATGCACCCACAGAGGGTAGCAGCAGACGCGTTCCTGATCTCATGGTCTGAGGGACTGCTCAATGCATTCCCACCGACTCCCCTAGTCTCCAAGACTCTGTTCAAAATTCAGAACGAGAAGGCATCGATGATACTGATCGCCCCTGGGTGGCCCAAGCAACTACTACTCCCGCTGGCAGCAACATTCCCAGTACTGCTAGGTACGTATGACCTAGATTGGCCACTGTTGGAAACAGGATACTGGGCTTGATGGACCTTGGTCTGACCCAGTATGGCATATCAATGTGGAGGAGTGGCCTAGTGGTTGGGGCAAGGTACTTCGGGCCGGAAGGTCGGGGGTTCAAATCCCACTAGAGGACAGCAACCTTGGGCCGGAAGGACTGGGGTTTCTAGTCCCACAGGTGCTCCTTGTGGTCTTGGGCAAGCCACTTAACCCTCCATAGCCCATGTTCCCTGTAAAATAGTTCTGTGTGCTGTGCTTTCCTGTCTAATCAATGTGTCTATACCTCAAAAAAAAATTTCCTGTCATGATTTGACAATTTCCAATCTGTAATCAAACCGCTGCTGATCGCTGGAAGTAGCGGTATACAAATGTATACTAAATAAAAATAAATAAATAAATATCTTATGTTCTTATGTACCCCTGGGCCAAGCTCCAGAACTCTTGACGCAGGAGGAGGGCTCCCTTTGGCACCCCAATGTGAGGTCATTGACTCTAATGGCCTGGCTGCTGAGAGGGTAGCCTTGGCCCCACTCAACCTACAAGAGGTTGAGGAAATCCTGCTAGCCTCCAGGAAGCTCTCCATGAGGAGGGTATATGCCTTTAAATGGCACAGGTTTGCTCTGTGGTGCACAGATAGGAAGGAGAATCTGTTCTCCTGCCACGTCCAGCTGGTACTCCAGTACCTAGTGCATCTGTCATGCACAGGGCTGAAATCTAACTCGGGGGGGGGGGCAAAAGCCCTTATCTAGCCAGTCCCTGGTTTCCCGTTTTCTAAGGGGTCTTTTGCTTTCCAAGCTATTTGTCTGCCCTCCAGCAGCAGATTGGGACCTCAACGTGGTGCTCCCTCAGCTCACTAGGCCACCGTTCAAGCCACTGGCCACCTGCCACCTCAGATACCTATCCTGGAACGTGGCCTTCCTAGTGGCCCTGACTTCAGCTCCCCATACACCAGGTTCTTCAAGAAAAGGGTAGTACTCCACACTCACCTTAAGTTCCTCCCGAAGGTGGTATCCCCGTTTCACCTCAACCAGGAAGTGATGCTCCCCACTTCTACCCGCAGCCTCATGCCGACAGGAAGGAGCTCATACTCCACACACTGGACAGTGAACAGGCCCTGTCCTTCTATCTGCAGCAGACCCAGGGCCTCTGCAAGGCACCTCAGATTTTCGTGTCCTATGACCCCCAACAGACTGGGGCTCCTTGTAACCCTATCTTCTTGAGTGGCGGACTGCATTGCCTCGCCTATGAGTGGGCGGGCCTCTCCCTGGAGCTCCGGATCACAGCGCATCACATGAGGGCAACGGCCACATTGGTGGCCCACCTCCATTCTGTGCCAGTGACAGAAATTTGCAGAGCCGCCACCTGGTCATCCATTCATACGTTCAAAGAACACTACTGCCTGGAAAGCGAATCCCGTAGGGACAGTGCCTTTGGTCAGGCAGTGCTGCGTAATATTCTTGGAGTGTAGGCAACTCCTACCCTCTGTATTCAAGCTACTGGAGTGAATGTGTTGCTGGATGCTAGGGTCTTGCAGAGTCTCTCAGAGCGGACTCACCTTCTGTAACTCACGGACAGCCGACCAGTCACTGTTGGTACTGTCGTGGTTTGGTCCTCGGCAGCCTGGACCTAGGGCGTCCCACATGTGAGGACTGACTTCCTGCTTGTTCCTGGAGAAAGCGTAGTTACTCACCTGTAACAGGTGTTCTCCGGGAACAGCAGGAATCAGTCCTCACAACCCTTCCTCCTCCCCTTGGAGTTGCCGTCTTTTTGTTTTTGCCTAACTGCCGTCTTAGCTAGGTCATCTGACTGAGAAAGATGGCACACTTGGGCGGGAAGGGGACCACATATGCGTGATAGCATTCCCAGAGGCTTTCTTTGAAAGCTGGGGAAATGCTTTGTGCGGGCTCCGTCGGTGCCGTCACCCATATGTAAGGACTGATTCCTGCTGGTGAGTAACTACGCTTTAATCTTAAATGGGTTACATTGTAGCTTCATTGCGTGTCCTCTAGTCTTTCTACTTTTTGATGATGTAAACAACCAATCTATGTTTACCCATTCCACTCCATTCATTTATTTATAGACCTCTATCATAAGCCCCTCTCAGCTGTCTCTTTTCCAAGTTGAAGAGCCCCAACCTTTTAAGTCTCTCCTCATAGGGGTATCCTTCCATCCCCTTTAGCAATTTTGTCACTTTTCTCTGTGCCTTTTCTAATAACGCTATATCCTTTTTAAAATATGGTGACCAGAATTGCACACAATATTCAAGGTGCAGTCACACCATGGAACGATACAGACACATTATAATATCCTTGGTTTTATTCTCCATACCTTTCCTTATGATTTCTAGCATTCAATTTGCTTTCTTGGCTGCTGCTGCACACTTGACAGAGGGTTTCTATATATTATCCACAATGACGCCTAAATCTTTTTTCTGGGTGGTGGTTTCTAAGGTGGTACCTTGCATGATGTAACCATAGTTAGTGTTGTTCTTTCCTAGGTGCATAACTTTGCACTTGTCCACATTAAATTTCATCTGCCATTTGGATGCCCAGTCTTCCAATTTATCAAGATCCTTTTGCAAATCCACATTCCTCTTGTGTTTTAACTTTGAATAATTTTGTATCATCTGCAAATTTAATCACCTCACTCTTTGCTCCTTTTTCCAGATTATTTGTGAATATGTTAAAAAGCAGCGGGCCTTGCACGGATCCCAGGGGTTCTCCATTGAGAAAATTGGCCATTTAGTCCTACTCTCTGTTTTTTATCTTTTAGCCAGTTCCTGATCCACTTTACTACACTCTCATGAGGGATCTTGTCAAAGGCTTTCTGAAAATCCAGATACACTATATCAACTGACTCACCTATGTCTACCTGTTTATTCACACCTTCAAAAAAACATAACAGATTAGTAAGATAAGATCTTCTTTGTCTAAAGCCATGTTGGCTGTCTCCCATTAAGCCATGACTATTGTCGTGAGCCCTCTCGGTGCACCTACCGGTGAGATCAGGTATTGCACTGGGCCTCAGTGTAACTGGCCTCCTGGTAGTTGTAGTTGCTGCCAGTTACAAAAATTAGTTGTGGACAACCGATGTAAGGTTAAACAGGACTTTATTTCCCTTTCCCAAATAGGATATTTCAATATCTACAAAAACAAAACATAACCCTTCTTGGGTAAAACAGAAAGAAAACTGTAACACAAAAATGGCTTTCTTTCAGCTTCTTAACCACAGAAATATATTTTAAACACAGACCTGTAGCCACCCAGAATAAGGCCTTCTCTTCACCTTGTCAGGCTGCTTATTCTTCTCTATCTTAGGGAGATTATATTATCTGCCAGAGAAAGGCTACAATCCATTTCTTCAATATTCTCTTCAATCACAGAGGCTTCACATTGCATCGGCTCCTCAATAGGAATTAATACCTCTTTACTTTCTCCCTGTGTGGGCTTGGCAAACAGTCCGTCCTGGCTGTGACGTACTTCTTTTTCACTAAGGGAAAACTGTTTGCTGTTACCACAATTACTGGGGTTTTGGTAGTAGGAGCCTCCCCTCTGTTGATATCTGTTTGGCAGGCTAAAGGATTCCCCTGCCCATCTATTAGGAGGAATTACTCCTGCTCTGAGCTCTGCTCTGTTTAGGAACCTGGAACCAGCTGGAACTTCTGACGGCAGCCCTTCTGAAACTCTGTGTCTCACGTACCTCTCAGAGTGTTTTACTTCTGCAGGTAAAAAGCCTTTCCTTTGTTTATTATAAGGGTACTGGAGTTTCTCTGCTCCCCTTAAGCTGGCTTTGGAGGGCTTCTGGACTTCCACAAACTGTCCCTTATCTCCCAGCTCTGAACTCCCCCTTTTTGGACCGGAATAAAACTTCCTGGCTTGTACCTTTTTTCTTCTGTCTCTGCTCCAATCTGGGCTGTTACATTCACTCTCACTTTCTGTGTCAAGCTGTCTGTACCTTTCATTCAAGCATTCCTCGGACTCACTCAGACCTCCGTTCAGGCTTCCAATGTGGTAATTAGACACGCTCTCTTCACAGCTTCTCTTGTCCTCCTCATTCATCCAGTTCCTTCTCTGGGTTTCTCTCCAGCTCCTATCCTGGCTCTTGGTCTGGCTCTTAGGCTGTACCTTGGTCTCGGTCCTGTTCTTAGTCTGCCTAACTGCTTGTGAGCTGAGTTTATCTAGGTATTTCCTAGCTGCACCACTCCCCAGCTGATTAGAGTCAGGTGGGAATCTCCTGGCTTCTCTACTGGCTGGGTGTGTCTCCCTAGCTCGTGACCTCACTTGCTTACGTTGCCCATGGCAACTTTCTACCATGTGCTTTCCCCAAACATTAGTATTTCCTTGCATTGCAATATCATGTCTCCATAGGGGTCACTAATGAGTCTGCTCTGTGACAGATTCCCCCCCTTAAAATATTACGGGCTGCCGCACAACTACACGGACAGCACGTAATTCTGCCCGGGGTGCGCCTATAGTGCTCCCTGTAAACTAAATTAGCCTGGGCCTCTCTCTCTTTCGAAGGCTTTAACACGTTAAGGTGATAAACCTGTCTTCGTCCCCTATCGTTTTCTATTAGATAGGAAACAGGCCCAACTCTTTTTACCACTGTACCCGGTCCCTTCCAGTGGGATTCAAATTTGGGACCCGGATCTGCTACCTGGATGAGGACCTTATCCCCTACTTCTAGGTGTCTGGGTTGTGTGCCCTTATCGTAGTAGCGCTTCTGACGCTGCTGGCTAGCCTTGAGATTGTCTATCGAGGCTTTAGACGTCTTCTCTAAGCGTGTCCTTAAGTTATTTAAAAATTGTGGTACCCCTACCTCCGGTATTTCGGGTTCTACCTGCTCTTCCTGCAGAATGTCTAATATACCTCTTGGGGCCCTGCCGAACAATAATTCGAACGGGGATGCCCCCAAGGACGTTTGAATACGCTCCCTACATGCGTACAATACGAATGGGAGCAAGGTGTCCCACTCTGCCATTTCTCCCTTCCTTAAACCTCTCCTCAATAGATGTTTAATGGATTGGTTCATTCGCTCTACTAATCCATTTGACTGGGGGTGGTATGCCGCAGTCTTAATGTGGCGAATGCCAAATGCTTCCCACACTCTAGCAAGGTATCGCGACACAAAGTTGCTTCCCTGATCTGGTAAGATCTCCTGGGGAAACCCCACCTCGCAAAATAACTTGACTAGTTCCTGCGCTATTACCCTAGCTGAGATGTTCCTAAGGGGAATTGCCCACGGGAACTGCGTGGCGTGGTCTACAATCACTAGCATGTATTGGTAACCCCTAGGTGTTTTTATTAGAGGGCCCACTATATCCATCCCCATGCGTCTAATGGGTGCCGAGATGATAGGCAAAGGCACCATAGGTACGGCCTTTGGTCGTGCTATTGAGACCCTCTGACAGGTAGGGCAGGAGTCACAGTACTGTTTTGTCTCTTTGTATACTCCTGGCCAGTAAAACCTCGCCAGTATCTGATCTAGCGTTCCCTGAACACCTTTGTGACTGCCTATCGGGTGGTCGTGTGCTAGGCGTAAGACAATAGCCTTGAAAGTTACTGGCACTACCAGTTGTTTCCTGACGGCGTCCGTATAAGGATCTATACTTTCTCTGTATAGTATGTCCTTATCTAGTAGGAATCTGGGAAGTATGGGTCGATCCTCTTGCGCCCACTCAAATGCTCTTTTGAGCGCGGGGTCTGCCCTTTGTTCCATTGGGAAAGAAGGGAACTTCTGAACTAGGGCTGCAGGTACCCACGGTAACCCTTCCCCGGCCTCTAGTTCTGCTCTTCCTCGGGTCCTTTGATTTCTCTCTTGGCGTTTCCTAGCCTTGGGTTTTTTCTCCTCTTTATTTGGGACCTGAATGAACTCATCGTGATCGGGGAGTGTGTTAGCCTCAACCTCTTCTATCTTTTCCTTGGGTTTTTCCTTAACTTCCTCCCCCTTAGGTTCCTCTGTTTTTTCAACAGATGGTTCCTGGGTTCCTGAGGTCCCAGCCTGTGACCTGTTCGAAACAAGGCCTGACCTTGTGCCTAAGCTTTGCAGCAATCCTCCTTTAAATGAAGGCCAATCATGCCCTAAGATAAGTTCCTGGGGTAGCCCTGGGACTACTGCCACCTGGATCTCTCTTTCTATCCCCATCCCCTTAACCCGTACCTTATGCAGGGGATATGGAAGACGGGTGCCATATACACATTTTATCTGTACTTGCTCTTTTCTCTGACCTGAGGCCGCAGAGCGAGACTGCTCCAGGGTCTCCCAAAACTTCAGAGAGACCATGCTCTGTTCTGCGCCTGAGTCCATCAAAGCTAAGGCGTCTTCTCCATCCACCAAGACCTGGAGAAAAATGCCTTTCGGGACCTGTTTCTCAGCCCCGGCTATAAAGACCATTTTCACTTTACAATTTCTCTGGTAGTGGCCTGCCTTTCCACATCTATAACATTTTCTATCACCAGCCACATTATCAACAGTATCATCAGGCTTATCTTTTTTATACATTGTAACTCTATCACCCTTCCTCATTTTACCAGGATTTTCATTGCCTTTTATTTTTAACTCGCCAATTCTAGAGGCGTCAGCTCTTCTGGCCTCATAATATACCTCCGCCATATTAGCTGCCTCTTCGGGATCAGGGCAATCCTGTAATGTGAGGAAGGTCCTTAACTCCGGTGATACAGAATGCATAAATTGCTCCATTATGATATCATTCATAAAGGATTCTACAGACCTCCCTTCGGGGTTGAGCCACTTATATGCAAGGCTTTTCAACCTTTGGTATAAGGCTCTGGGAGTCTCCCTATTCTGTATTTTCGCCTCCCTGAATAGGTATTTGTAATGCCTGGGCGTAAGGCCTAGCCTATCCCTAATGGCTTTTTTAATCTCCACATAATTAGTGGCTAAGGTAGCAGGCATTCCCTTAAATGCTGACAGAGCCTCTCCAGTTAAGGTCATAGCAAAACGCATGGCCCACTGCTCTGATGGCCATTTGAGGGTTTCTGCAATTCTCTCAAAAGATTCTATATAATCGTCTAAATCATCATACTGGGTAAGCTGTCTCACAGACAAATTTGAGCAATTGCTCAATGCTACTTGCGGCATTGCTGGCAAGTTTGCTGCTTCATTGTCCTGCGGCTTTCTGACAAGAACCTCCAACGCTTCCATCAAAGGTCGCTGCTGCTCCCTCATAGCGTCCATGTACTGTCCTTGCATCTGCTGCATAAGCACTGCTTGTCTGTCCCACTGCGCTTGCATCCAATTCTGGACGTCCTGTGGATCCATCTCTCTGGAGCTGAACACCTGCAAAAGAAAAGAAAACAAGCACACCAAGTGCGGCACTTCTTTTCGCACACTTCCTGCCTAGGAATAGCGCCCCCTTTCTCACGTTGTCCTTCTACCTTTCCCACCCAGGTCACCGTTACCTGAGTTTTCTGGTAGATTCCAGCGTGTGAGAAAGTTTCTTGGCTTTTCTTTTCTGGCCGACCTGCCAGCGAAATCCTCCTTCAGGTAGTGCTTCTGCGTGGTCACTTGTTCCTCCAGCGATGTCCTCTATCTTTGCTTCTTCTCTTTATCTCCAGAAGAAGTTACGTGGTACTCCAAAAAAATCCTAAAACACTACGCCATTATGTCGTGAGCCCTCTTGGTGCACCTACCGGTGAGATCAGGTATTGCACTGGGCCTCAGTGTAACTGGCCTCCTGGTAGTTGTAGTTGCTGCCAGTTACAAAAATTAGTTGTGGACAACCGATGTAAGGTTAAACAGGGCTTTATTTCCCTTTCCCAAATAGGATATTTCAATATGTACAAAAACAAAACATAACCCTTCTTGGGTAAAACAGAAAGAAAACTGTAACACAAAAATGGCTTTCTTTCAGCTTCTTAACCACAGAAATATATTTTAAACACAGACCTGTAGCCACCCAGAATAAGGCCTTCTCTTCACCTTGTCAGGCTGCTTATTCTTCTCTATCTTAGGGAGATTATATTATCTGCCAGAGAAAGGCTACAATCCATTTCTTCAATATTCTCTTCAATCACAGAGGCTTCACATTGCATCGGCTCCTCAATAGGAATTAATACCTCTTTACTTTCTCCCTGTGTGGGCTTGGCAAACAGTCCGTCCTGGCTGTGACGTACTTCTTTTTCACTAAGGGAAAACTGTTTGCTGTTACCACAATTACTGGGGTTTTGGTAGTAGGAGCCTCCCCTCTGTTGATATCTGTTTGGCAGGCTAAAAGATTCCCCTGCCCATCTATTAGGAGGAATTACTCCTGCTCTGAGCTCTGCTCTGTTTAGGAACCTGGAACCAGCTGGAACTTCTGACGGCAGCCCTTCTGAAACTCTGTGTCTCACGTACCTCTCAGAGTGTTTTACTTCTGCAGGTAAAAAGCCTTTCCTTTGTTTATTATAAGGGTACTGGAGTTTCTCTGCTCCCCTTAAGCTGGCTTTGGAGGGCTTCTGGACTTCCACAAACTGTCCCTTATCTCCAAGCTCTGAACTCCCCCTTTTTGGACCGGAATAAAACTTCCTGGCTTGTACCTTTTTTCTTCTGTCTCTGCTCCAATCTGGGCTGTTACATTCACTCTCACTTTCTGTGTCAAGCTGTCTGTACCTTTCATTCAAGCATTCCTCGGACTCACTCAGACCTCCGTTCAGGCTTCCAATGTGGTAATTAGACACGCTCTCTTCATAGCTTCTCTTGTCCTCCTCATTCATCCAGTTCCTTCTCTGGGTTTCTCTCCAGCTCCTATCCTGGCTCTTGGTCTGGCTCTTAGGCTGTACCTTGGTCTCGGTCCTGTTCTTAGTCTGCCTAACTGCTTGTGAGCTGAGTTTATCTAGGTATTTCCTAGCTGCACCACTCCCCAGCTGATTAGAGTCAGGTGGGAATCTCCTGGCTTCTCTACTGGCTGGGTGTGTCTCCCTAGCTCGTGACCTCACTTGCTTACGTTGCCCATGGCAACTTTCTACCATGTGCTTTCCCCAAACGTTAGTATTTCCTTGCATTGCAATATCATCTGTCTCCATAGGGGTCACTAATGAGTCTGCTCAGTGACACTATCTACATGTTCATTAATTTTGTTCTTTATTATGGTTTCTACCATTTTTCCCAATACTTACTTTAGGCTCACCGGTCTGTAATTTCCCGGATCACCCCTGGAACCCTTTTTAAAAATTGGTGTTGCATTGGCCATCCTCCAATCTTCATGTATTACAGATGATTTTAATGATAGTCCACAGATTACTAATAGTAGGTCTGCAATCTCATATTTCAGTTCTTTCCACACTCTTGGATGTATACCACCTCGTCTAGGTGATTTGTTATTCTTCAGTTTATCAAATAGTTGTAATACATCTTCCCGGTTTATCGATATTTCTTTCAATTATTCCAATACATTACCTTTTATTCTAATACATATCATTTCAGGCAAGGGTAACTTCCCTATATCTTCCTTAGTAAAGACCAAAGCAATGAATTCATTCAGTCTCTCTGCTATGGCCTCGTCCTTACTTAGCACCCTTTTTACCCCTCTATCATCCAATAGTCCAACTAAGTCTTTCACAGGTGTTTGGCTATGAATGTACTTGAAAAAGGTTTTATTATATGTTTTACTTCCATGACAAGCTTCTTTTCAAATTCTCTCTTTGCCTGCCTTATCAATGCCTTGCATATAACTTGCCAATGCTTATGTTGTTTCCTGTGTTCATCATTTGTCTCCTTTTTCCATTTTCTGAAAGATGCTTTTTTGGCAACAAATGTCTCTCTGAATTCGCCTTTAAACCATGCTGGCAGTTTTTTGGCCTTCCTTCCACTTTTCTTAAAGGGTGGAATACATTTGGTCTGGGCTTCCTTTTAAATGACACCCATGCTTGATGTAAATCTTTAACCTTTGCAGCTGCTCCTTTTAGGTTTTTTTTTAACTGTTTTTCTCATTTTATCATAGTCTCCCTTTTGAAAGTTAAGTGGTAGTACTGTGGATTTCCTTGCCATCCTTCTCCCATTTATTAAATCAAATACAATCATGCTATGATCAATATTGCCCAGTGGCCCCAAAACCTTTATCTCTTGCACCAGATCCTGTATTCCACGAGGTCCAAAATAGCTTCCCCTCTTGTTGGTTCATGAACCAGCTTCGGGATTTTGGATTCCATGGGATAGTCTACCAGTGATTTCATTCCTATCTCTCTTCACGCTCTTTTGAAATACACTTCAACTCAACCTCCTCTGATCGCGTCCCTCTGTACTGTGGTGTTCCTCAAGGTTCTGTTCTGGCTCCTCTTCTCTTCAACAACTTTTTAGCAATCTTAGCACTTCTTATACAGCAATTCGGGCTATCTGCATATTATTCTGCAGACGACATTATTTTGCTCTACCACACCACCTCACCTGACCAGAATCTCTCCATATTCTTGCTGGTTTTGCTATCCCCTTAGTCTCCTCTATGCGTTATCTTGGTCTGACTCTTGACCCGGCACTTACCTTTCAGGATCACATTTTGCTTCTCTCGCGTTCCTCCTTCTATCATCTCAGACAGATACGTGCTATCCGTCCCTTTCTTTCCCCACAGGCCTTGACTACACTGCTCTTGTCTCTAGTTATGTCACGTTTAGATTTCTGTAACTTAGCCTTCTCCGGTATTACTAAAACTCAGCTTCATCGCTTGCAAATAATTCAGAATACAGCCGCTCAGATTATAACCCATTCCTCCCGCCATGATCATACTGTATTACACCAATTCTCATTCAATTACACTGGCTTCCCGTTGTCTATCGCTTTCATTACAAAATTTTAACAATAACTCATCGTGTTATCCACACTGGTATTCCACAGTATCTGGTTGACTTATTGCAATTCTATACTCCCTCTCGCAGTCTTCTTTCCATTCATATTAACCATCTGGTGCTCCCACCTCCCTCCCATGCACACCTCCAATTCACTTGGCACTCTGCATTCTTCTTTCTGGGACCCTCACTATGGAACTCTCTTCCCTCCATAATACGCCAAGAAATGGAAATTACACGTACCTGGTAATTGTAGTTCCTGGAGGGTCCAGTTTAGTCCTCCACATCCGGGTAGTGCACCTCTTCCTGCAGCATGGAGACTGGACCAATCAGAGTCTTGAATACCCCAGGGTGTATGCTGCTGGATCTCCCATCAGCCCCCAGTGAACTATTAACAAAGCAGACTCAAAGAAGCAACACATTAAAGAAAAATAGTACAACTAGAAAAACTGACGCCCCCCATAATTACAGTGGCCCCCTCCCCAAACGAGAGAGCCAGAAGAGCGCACCTTGCTTCTTCCCCCTTACCTGAAGCAAAAGGTACTAAGAGCTGATAGCAGAAGAAAGGAAAATCCCCTGCGCACCCAAAAGGACCGAAAGGAAAAACATCCACTACGAGGAACCGAAAATAAAAATTGTTCTCACGCGATTCCCTGCACACCGGTGTTTGCACGCCGTTTAGAAAATACAGAAGGATGAGCCTTGGGAGGGACGGAGGACTAAACTGGACCCTCCAGGAACTACAATTACCAGGTACGTGTAATTTCCATTTCCTGAGCGGTCCTCCAGTTTAGTCCTCCACATCCGGGATGTAACAGAGCAGTAACTAACGGGGGGGACCTTGCCAACCGGCGCGCAACACCGCCGCACCAAAACAAGAATCCCGAGACGCCGCAACATCCAGACGATAATGCTTACTAAAAGCATGAAGAGATGACCAAGTAGCCGCTCTGCAAATTTCCACTGGAGGGACAAGGCTATGCTCCGCCCAAGACGCCGCTTGCGCTCTAGTAGAGTTGGCTCGCAGCCCCAAAGGCACCGAACGGCCATGCAAGATATAAGCCAAAGCAATTCCTTCCTTAATCCATCTAGAAATAGAAGCTTTCGACGCTGCTTCTCCCTTCCGAACTCCGCCGAAAAGCACGAAGAGGCGATCCGATTTACGGAAGGTTTCAGACCCTTTTAGATACTGACGCAACACTCGTCGGACATCCAGACGACGCAAGCCGTCCTCGGGCGAATTCACGGAATCCAAAGGAAATGCTGGCAAAATGACGGACTGATTGACATGAAAAGGAGACACTACCTTAGGCAGAAAGGAAGGAACCGGCCGCAACACGACCTTATCAGGAAAAAAGGAGAGAAAGGGAGGCCTGCAAGTCAAAGCCTGTAGCTCCGAGATTCGCCTCGCTGAACAGATAGCTACGAGAAAAACGGTCTTCAAAGTTAAGTCCTTAATGGAAGCTTGACGAAGAGGCTCAAAGGGTTTCTGTATGAGCGCCTGCAAGACCAGATTCAAATCCCACGGGGGAATAAACACTTTTCGCGCCGGCCACAGCCGAAACACCGCCTTAAGAAAACGCTGCACATCCGCGTGCGCTCCGAGGGGAACATCTTGAATCTTCCCCCTATAACAAGCGATAGCCGCCAGTTGAACCTTCAGGGAACTGGCTGCCAAACCTTTGTCGAAACCGTCCTGCAAGAATCATAGAATAATCGCGACGGAAGCCGTCAAAGCCCGAACCTGATGGCATGAGCACCAATCTTCAAATATCCGCCAGACCCGGACATACATCAGCGAAGTAGAAGGCTTTCGAGCCTGAAGAAGAGTGGCAATGACCGCCGGTGAATAACCCTTCTTCCTCAACCGAGCCCTTTCAATGGCCAAACCGTAAGCGAGAATCGATCCACCTGAGGCATGCGCAGCGGACCCTGAATTAGCAGATCCACCAGGAGAGGAAGCTTCCACGGAATCCCGTCGAGAAGCCGGATCAGATCCACGTACCAAGGCCGCCGAGGCCAGTCGGAAGCCACCAGCAGAACCTTTCCTCGGTGCGCCTCGATACGTTGGACTACTCTGCCGATCAACGCCCAAGGCGGAAAAACATACAGAAGACCGGATTCGGGCCTCGGCTGGATGAGAGCGTCGATCCCCTCCGACATGCGTTCTCTTCTCCTGCTGAAATACCGACCCGTCTTGGCCGACCGAAATGTTGCCATGAGGTCCATTACCGGAGGCCCCCAGCGAAGAACGATTTGCCCAAAGACCTGCGGGTGCAGTTCCCACTCCCAGGAGTCCACCTGCACTCTGCTGAGAAAGTCCGCCATCACATTGTCTTTTCCGGCGATATGCGCCGCCGAAATGGTGAGAAGGCGAACCTCCGCCCAGACGAAGAGCTCCTCCGCCTCCTGCTCCATCGCTACGCTGCCTGTGCCGCCCTGACGGTTGATGTAGGCCACCGTAGCTGAGTTGTCCGACAGGACTCCTACTGCAGTCCCTGTAACGGATGCTTCGAAAGCCTGAAGCGCTAGGCGCACCGCACGGAGCTCGAGACGGTTGATCGACCACAGAGACTCCCTGGCTGACCACGTCCCCTGAGTGAACCGGCCCTGGCAGTGGGCTCCCCAGCCCGTCAGACTCGCATCGGTAATCAATGGAAGCCACACCGGCTGCTCCAACGGCATCCCCGCTTGAAGGGACTTCACGCAGAGCCACCACTGCAACGATAGCTTGACTCGTCTCAGACAGGGCAACCGGCGGCTCAAGGAATCGGACTGGTTCGACCAGTGACGTAACAGGGCTCTCTGAAGCGGACGCATATGAAACCTGGCCCAAGGAACCACCTCCAGAGTGGATGCCATTGTCCCCAGGAGTCGAAGGTACCACCACGCGGATGGGGCTGGAATCCTCAAGAACGTGCGCACCAGACGGCACAATGCTTGGGCGCGGCGAACCGGTAAGAGCACCAAGCCCCGCGCCGTATCGAACACGACTCCAAGGTACTCGAGGGACTGCGAGGGAACCAGGTGACTCTTCTTCGCATTGACCACCCAGCCGAGATTCTGAAGAAGACGAATCACACGGTCCGTGGCCTGGGAACTCTCCGCTGCTGTCTTTGCCCGAATCAACCAGTCGTTGCGATAAGGGTGAACCAAAACACCTTCTTTTCTCAATGCCGCCGCGACCACCACCATGACCTTGGTGAATGTGCGCGGAGTGGTAGCAAGCCCGAACGGCAGAGCCTGAAATTGGTAGTGGCCCCAGGAAAAGGCGAAACGCAGAAACTTCTGATGAACCGGTCTGATCGGGATATACAGATAGGCTTCCGAGAGGTCTAAAGACGTTAAAAACTCCCCTAGGCGAACTGCTACAATGACGGATTTCAGGGTTTCCATGCGGAAATGAGGCACCCGGAGACAACGATTCACGCCTTTGAGATCCAAGAGGACGGAGAGACCCGTCTTTCTTGGGCACCACGAAATAAATGGAGTAACGGCCTTCCCCGCGCTCGGACTCCGGAACGGGAGCTACCGCCCCCAACTCTAGTAGCCGAACTAACGTTGAGCGAATTGCGGTTTCCTTCTGCCGTCCCTTGCTGGGAGACAGAACGAAGGAGTCCCGGAGCGGGGAAGCAAACTCCAGCGCATAACCCTCTCTGATAATCTCGAGCACCCACTGATCCGAGGTAAGGCGGACCCAAGAAGGAAGGAAATCCCGCAGATGACCGCCGATCACTTGGCTTCCCTCCTGGGTCCACCACACTTCATTGCGGCTTGCGACCAAAGGAAGAGCCAGAAGAGGATGACACAGCTGAGAAACCTCTGCCGGCTCCTCGGAACCCCCGAAAGGACAGCGACTTGGAACTGAATCGGCCACGTTGAGACCCCCAAGGGCGGGATGACCGAAATCTCCGAAAGTCCCGCGCGATACCGGCAAGCTTTTGCCCAACTTAGGTTTATCCTCGGGCAGCCTTCCGCCCTTGGATTCACCAAGATCCTTCACCAACTTGTCCAGATCGTCCCCGAACAACAACCTGCCCTTAAAAGGGAGTTTATTGAGCCGAGACTTGGAGGAGCCGTCGGCCACCCAATTACGCAACCAAATGGACCGACGCGCCGCCACCAAGGAAGCCATACTATTAGCCAGCGTTCTGATCATATCATATTGTACGTCAGCCAAATAAGCGGAACCAGACTCTACCCTGATGACCTCGAGAACACCCTGTTGATCCAAGCGGGCATCCTGTCTGAGATGCTGAGCCCACCTCAAGCAGGCTCTAGCCACCCAGGCCCCACAGATAGAGGCCTGCAAAGACAAAGCATTGGTCTCAAAAGCCTGCTTTAACAAACCATCCACCTTCCTGTCTTGAGTATCCTTTAAGGCTGCACCGCCTTCAACCGGAATGGTGGTTTTCTTGGTCACCGCTGAGACAGCCGCATCAACCCGAGGCGACTTGAATTTCTCCTTGTCCTTGTCCGCTAGGGGATAGAGACGGTGCATCGTCCGAATACCTTTCAGCCCCGCCTCCGGCTGATCCCACTCTGCCTGAATCATCTGCTCTACAACTCTATGCACAGGAAACACAATTTGAGAATCCCGAACCGCCTGGATGAGGGGATCCTCCAATCCCTCTTCCTCAGCCGGGCGTGGAGCCGTAAGATTGAGAGTCTGAAGGGCTTCCGTGATGAGAGGAACTAGTTCTTCCCTATGAAAAACCCGAATTATCCTTGCCTGATCCTCGGGTTCAGGAATCTCCCCGTCTTCCAGATCATCAAAAACATCCTCAGAGTCCATCTCATGCCCCACCTCGTGCCACTCCAACTCATCATGGGCAATGTCAGCGACCCGAGGTCGTTTAGCCGGAGCCCTCAACGCCCGACCGGCCCCTTCCGTATTAGGAGACGGCAGAGGGGGCGGCACCGCGAAGGCGTCCGGTAGCTTACCCAAACGTCCCAATTGGAAAGCCTGATGCATAAGGAGGATGAAGTCCGGAGAGAAAGCAGTCAAGGAAGAAGACTCCGTCTCCGCCACCTGCAACACAGCTCCCGGCGCCATAGGAACAGCTTGCACCTGGGGAATGAGAGAGCCAAGCGAAGCTTCCCCGTCCGGAGGCACGGAAGAGGCCAAGGGATCTGCCAAGGACCTGCCTTCCAATGGCTGCTCCATATTCGCAGAGACAGCAGCACAGCTCCTGCAAACCCCCGAATCCGGCACAGCGCCCCTGCGGGAACCGCAGACCACACACTGTGGCCTTGCTGACATTAAAAGAAAAAAACTCCCAGCACCCAAGGAGGAGGGGGGTGGGGGGAGGGCACAGATTATTAAAAGGTGAAATTAAACAAAACCCCGTTGTCCTGTCTTTTCTTTTTTTTTCTTTTTTTTTTTAGATACCCGAAAATGAAGAGAGCAACTAAAAACCCCAAAGGAAGCAAATCGCTAAGCGTTAAAGGTGATAACTTGGAAGCCCCGAGGAAAAAAGAAAAAACCGCGGCAAAAAAGAAGAACCGAAAATGGCCGCCGGACCGGCGAAAAAGGCGCGTAAAACACCAAAGTAACAAAATAAAAAGAAATGGAGTGAAGGGCCCGGGAAATAAAAGAAAAAAGGCTAAATTAACTCACCGCAGCCAAAGAAACAGCTACCAACCGCTCGAATTCAGAGCAGGGTGAGACTGGGAAACCGGGCTGCCTCAGAAAATGGTGTGGAAAGCCGAGCACCCCGCAGCGCTGGTAGCTGCAGTACAACACTCCGGAGTCAGCCCTCTGCACCAGCGAAGGGGCTGCTGCCAGGAGAACAGATCTCTCCCCCGTGCCTTCTTGGGGGAGCGATCTAAGCACCGCCGAAAATTTGCCTCAGGCAAAGGAGAGAGAAGGGCAGTGACGGCTCAGCTCGTTTTTATGTTTTTTTTTAAAGTGACAGAGTTCACTAAATGAAATCAAGTAAAGGGAGAAAAAACAAATTAAAGGGAAAGCAATCCCAAACCAAACAAAAACTAACTAGTGTTGCTAATAAGTCCCTAAGTGAGCCAGGCGGGCTCACACGTCTTCCTGCTGCTGGAGACTGGACACACTGGGGGCTGATGGGAGATCCAGCAGCAAACATAATAAACATAAACATAGACCCTGGGGTATTCAAGACTCTGATTGGTCCAGTCTCCATGCTGCAGGAAGAGGTGCACTACCCGGATGTGGAGGACTAAACTGGAGGACCGCTCAGGAACCTGTTTTCACCAAGTTCAAAACCCTTCTGAAGACCCCCCTTTTTGAAACTGCTTTAGACTTACAGTCCACCCTTACATAATCTCTGCCCCTAGCCTCCTGTAAGTATCTTGTTTCTTCTCTTTCTCTCTGCTTTCTGTTTTCTCTTTCCTGTCATTTAATAGAGTTCTTTTCCTTTTCTAAGGCCTACGGCCATTGTTTTTGTTATTTATTGTAAACCGCCCTGGATTATAAGGTGCAGTATATCAAATATTCCAATAAAAGTAAACAGTCATTTATTTCATCTAGAAACTTTATCTCTCCAGCATGTCCTGCTGTGACTTTGACCCAGTCGATACCAGGATAATTGAAATCACCCATTATTACTATGTTGTAACTTTTGTTAGCTTCCCTGATTTCTTTTACCATTTCATCATCCTGATGGAAGTGGTGGAGGCAAATACAGTTACAGAATTCAAAATGGCATGGGACACACAGTGGATCCCTTTAAAGCAACTTAACTATCTCTTATATCTCAACAAATAGGGGAGCCCTACATGGAGCGGTGGGTACACCCCTAAACAAAGGCATGGGGAGGGGTGACCTGCACGGAGCAGCACGTGCACCTACGCTTGCCACCTTGCTGGGCAGACTAGATGGACCATACTGGTCTTTATCTGCAGTCATATCTAAATGATGTTAAGTACCCTCATGTTAAATGTAACCCTCCAATGGTGATGTGACCACTTTGATTGTAGGATAAGATGGTATACCAATCTGTCTAAATAAATAAATAAATATAATATGTTCATTCTGGCCAGGCAGTCGGTAGTACACCCCCACTGCCATCGCCTTCCCCTTTTTACATGGAATTTCTATCCATAAAGATTCTACATGGTTTTTTGTTTCCTGCAAAACTTTAATCTTATGTGACTCAATGCCCTCTCTAACATAGAGCGCAACCTTCTACCAATTTGATCTACCCTATAATTGCGATATAGTTTGTACCCAGGTATCACAGTGCCCCATTGGTTGTCCTCCTTCCACCATGTCTCTGAGATACCAATCATATCTAACCTTTCATTTACAGCTATATATTCTAGCTCTCCCATCTTATTTTTTAGACTTCTAGCATTTGCATTCAGGCATTTTAGAGATCGTATTTTATTCATATGAATCTGGTTGTCAGTTGATAGAGGTAATTTGGAATCTTTCAGCTCTATACTTAAGGGCATCTGGGCTACTTTTATCTTTAATGGAACCTCTCTGCCCTAACTTCATTCTTTTGGTAGTATCCTTCAAGGATACATCCTTCTGAACCTGGGTCCTGGGTGACTGTTGGCTTCCCCTATTATCTTGTTTAAAAGCTGCTCTATCCCCTTTTTAAAGGTTAATGCCAGCAGCCTGGTTCCATCCCGGTTAAGTTTAAGTCCATCCTTTTGGAAAAGCCTCTCCCTTCCCCAGAATGTTGCCCAGTTCCTAACAAATCCAAAACCCTCTTCTTTGCACCACTGCCTCATACATGCATTGAGATTCCAAAGCTCTGCCTGCCTTTTGAGTCCTGCATGTGGAACAGGAAGCATTTCAGAGAATGCTACCCTGGAAGTTCCAGATTTCAACTTCCTACCTAAAAGCCTAAAACTTGGCCTCCAGAACCTCCCTTTCACACTTTCTTATGCCATTAGTGCCAACTTGTACCAAGACAGCAGACTCTTCCCCAGCACTATCTAAAACCTTGTCTAGGTAGCGCATGAGGTCTGCTATCCTCGCACCAGGCAGGCATGTTACAAGGCGAGCCTCATCAGCCACCCAGCTATCTAGATACCTAATGATCGAATCACCAACTATAATGGCAGTCCTATCTATCTGTATAAGCAGTGTACTCCATGCGGCTATGAGGGAGTCCTATCTGTCTGCAAACAGTGGTATACTTTGTGCATACATGTATAGCAGGGAGTCCTATCTGTTTGTATATCAGTGTACTCCATGCAGTACATGTATAAAGGGGAGCCTATCTGTCTGCATATATCAGTGTATTCCGTGCACACATTTAACAGGGAGTCCTACTGCTACTACTACTATTAAACATTTATAAAAAGCTACAAGGCATACACAATGTCCCTACTCATTAGAGCTTACAATCTAATCAAGATAGACAAATGTTAGGAATAAGGATAGAATAGGGAAGGGTACGGAGACACAAGGAAACAAGGGATCAGGATCCAAAGGCAGCATCAAAGAGGTGAGCCTTTAACATAGATGTGAAAAGGGGCAGAATCCTATCTGTCTGTATACAGCAGTGTACTCTGTGCAGTACGTATGTAACAGAGAATCCTATCTGCATATAGCACTATACTCCATGTAGTACATGTCTAATGGGGAGTCCTATCTGCTGCATATATCAGAGCACTCCATGTAATACATGTGTAATGGGGCGTCCTATCTGTCTGTATACAGCAGTGTACTCTATTCAGTACATGTATAGAAGAGTCATATCTGTATACAGTAGGGCACTACATGATGTACACAAGGAGTCTTATCTGTCTGCATACAGCAGTATAACCCATGTAGTACATGTGTAATGGAGCATCCTATCTGTATTCAGCAGTGTACTCCATGTAGTATATGTGTAACAGGGAATCCTATCTATATACAGCAGTGTAACTCCAGGAGGTAAACAGAGAGTCCTATCTGTCTGCAAACAGTAGTATACTCCATGCATACATGTATAGTAGGGAGTCCTATCTGTTTGCATATCAGTATACTCCATGAAGTACATATGTAATGGGGAGTCCTGTCTGCATAGAGCAGTATATGCCGTGCTTACATGTGTAACAGAGAATCCTATCTGCATATATCAGAGTACTCTCTTCATGCACTACAATTATAACAGGGAGTCCTATCCATCTGCATACAGCAGTATTCTCCATGTAGTAAATGTGTAACAGAGAGAGTCCTATCTGTCTGCATGTATCAGTTTACTCCGTGCACACATGTGAAGCAGGGAGTCCTCTCTGTCTGCATTGATAGAGCATGTTAAGTTCACTATGAAAATGTGGCAATCCACACTCTTTTTGAGATATGAGGATGGTCAGTGCATCATTCCTAACATTAAGATCCAGCGAGGAATATTTTAGGGAGATTCCCTGTCGCCATTTCTGTTTTGTTTGGCGCTTAATTCAATGAGTGCTCTCATCAACTCTTTGGAGTATGGATTTAACCTGAATTCTAAAGACTGTACCAACCCAGAAGCAACTTCCCATCTGCTATTTGTAGATGATCTGAAACTCTACAGTTCCAACGACCAACAATTAGCAGAGCAGTTTCGGGTGGTGAAAAGCTTTTCTGACGACATCAGGATGACTTTTGGCCATAACAAATGTGCTAGGGCAACGTTTTTCAGAGGAAAATTGAGCAAAACCGAAAACATTTCCCTTGCTGAGGGCTGTGACATCAAGGATCTTGAACAGGAAGGTGTATATCTCGGAATAAAGGAACAAATGACACTCGAGCAGAAACTATTGAGAGAGATGATTAGTAAAGAATATTACAGGAGATTAAAACTGTTATTGAAAAATGCTTTAACATCACAAAATAAGACACAAGCCATCAATCAGCTGGCAATTTCTGTACTCTCCTACAGTTTTGGGATTGAGGATTAGCCTCATAAAGAACTTGAAAAACTGGATGTGCAAACAACAAAACTCCTCCATGCTCATGAAGTAATTTACAAGAATCAGTGTATGCCAAGATTGTACATCTCTAGAGCTGCAGGAGGGCTAGGACTTATAGAAATTGACTACATCTACAGAGTTACTATCATAGGCCTCCAAGCCTATCTGACAGCATCATCGAATCTAAATACACAAAAAGTGCTGAAATATGAAAGTAAACGTCCAGAATCTGTCTCCATCATCAAACTTGGACAAGCGTTCCGACGATTAGAAGGAATGAGTGAGAATTTACAGGTGTGCATGAGAAAGAAAGTAACAGAATTTGCAAAACAAGAGAAAAAACTCTTCAAAGAATTAGATCAGCAGACAAGGAAAAACAAGTGGCAAATGCACAAATACAGTGGAAAATTTATTTATTTATTTAATTTTTATTTATTTATCTGCATTTATATCCCGCTTTTCACCGGGTCAAAGCGGTTGGGGGATACATTTAACACGAGGGGATATGAGACACATACACTAATACTTACAGGGAACATGGGCAATGGAGGGTTAAGTGGCTTGCCCAAGACCACAAGGAGCACCTGTGGGACTAGAAACCCCAGTCCTTCCGGCCCAAGGTTGCTGTCCTCTAGTGGGATTTGAACCACCGACCTTCCAGCCTGTAGTACCTTGCCCCAACCACTAGGCCACTCCTCCCTACAGAGTGTTACTCCAAGAACCTTTTGTCGATCAAGAATGGACACATGAATAGTTGAGGAAAGGTAGACTGAAACTAAAGGATGAAAGATTGATAGCTGCAGCCCAGGACAGCGGTTTGCAGACGAGATGATTTATGGCATGTATTGAAAAAACTGGCACAACAGACATATCCCAATTCTGTATGAAAGAGCTGGAAACAGTAACTCACCTAATAGCAGGCTGTGAAGTTCTGATGGTGGAAATTTTCTATACGGAAAGGCAAAACAAAGTAGCAGGCCTCCTCCACTGGAAACTCTATAAACACTATAATATTACTGTCCCTGAAAAGCACTGGGATCATGACCCTAAGAGAATAACAGAGAATGAAGAGGTTATGATCAGCTGGGATATTCCCATTCTGACGGATAAGAAACTGGATGCCAGAAAACCTGACATAGTGGTAAAGGAGAACAACACCAGAAGGGCATTGATAATAGAAGTGTCCATACCGAGTGATTATTCTGTGAATCGCGTGGAGAGGGAGAAGATCATGAAGCATCAAGAAATGCAATCAGAGACCAAGAAAATGTGGCAGAAAGATAAAGAAATATTGAAAAACTAGAAAAGGGGACTGTTACTTCTGGAGAGAGATCTGCAATTGTGAGTATATACTTCTGGGAATTTTCTGAAAGGAATTCTTTTTATTAAAGCTAATTAATCTGTGAACCCACTATTTTTTGTTAAATCAGTCAGGGCCTAGTAGCAGCAGTTTAAGTTTACATTTAAAACACAGAAGAGAGCTTTCTGGTTAAATTTCATACCCAGCAGAGAGCTTGTAGTTTAAATTTAATAGTCATTCAGGGCCTAGCATCAGCAAAGTACTTTTAGTTTAAATTTAAAACACAGAAGAGAGCTTTCTGGTTAAATTTAGAACCCAGCAGAGAGCTTGTAGTTTAAATTTAATAGTCACTCAGGGCCTAGCATCAGCAAAGTACTTTTAGTTTAAATTTAAAACACAGAAGAGAGCTTTCTGGTTAAATATAGAACCCAGCAGAGAGCTTGTAGTTTAAATTTAATAGTCACTCAGGGCCTAGCATCAGCAAAGTACTTTTAGTTTAAATTTAAAACACAGAAGAGAGCTTTCTGGTTAAATTTAGAACCCAGCAGAGAGCTTGTAGTTTAAATTTCATAATAGGTTAGAGCCTAGCAGCAGCAAAGAGCTATAATTTAAATCAAATAAGAATATAGCTTACCTCAGCAGCACAGGACAGGGTACTGTGTAGCAGCCATCTTTTAATAAGTGTTATTTCCCTCCCTCCCCACACCCACCCACCCCTGGGATAATCATAGCTTTATAGGTACTTACACATTTTAACAGTCAGGAGGTGCTCTCAGGTGAAGCTCGTTACCCAAATCAGTCATATACTAAGGACCTGAGATTAATTAAGCTTCAGGTGAACAAGGTATATTAAACATATTAGGTACAGTTTTATTGGCAACCCTTAGTAAGTAAAGAACTTAAAGATCTAAACAAAAACTTAAAACTACGATGCAGACAGCAGTCCAGCAGCGAGATGGGGGCTTTCCAGTCTTTTGCATTGAGTGTCACATGTATGATTTTCTCCCAGTTGGTGAGAGGTCTTACGTGTGCACTAGGTGCAAGGAGCTCTTTGCTCTCAGGGAACGAGTCCGTTCTCTAGAGGCTAGAGTAGCAGACTTGGAAAACATAAGACAGACAGAGAGGTACGTAGACGAGACCTACAGGGATATAGTCCTGAAGTCCCACCTCCAGTCTGGCAGCATCCATGTTGCCATGGAGGAGAGAGGTCACGTGACAGGAGAGCATCACCCTGGTGTGGCAGGAAGTGATCCTGTAACTAGGACCTGTCCTCCAGGTGATGTAAAACCCTCTCACACTGAGGAAGTTTCTCCAGGGCCATGTGCCCATGAGGGAAGTGTTAGGACAGCCGTTATAGTTGGTGATTCGATCATTAGGCATGTAGATAGCTGGGTGGCTGGTGGACGTGAAGATCGCCTGGTAACATGCCTGCCTGGTGCGAAGATAGCGGACTTCATGCGCCACCTAGATAAGGTCTTAGATAATGCTGGGGAGGAGTCTGCTCTCTTGGTACATGTCAGTACCAATGACATAGGAAAATGTGGTAGGGAGGTTCTGGAGGCTAAATTTAGGCTTTTAGGTAGGAAGTTGAAATCCAGAACTTCCAGGGTAGCGTTCTCCGAAATGCTTCCTGTTCCACGCGCAGGACCCAAAAGGCAGGCAGAGCTCCGGAGTCTCAATGCGTGGATGAGACAATGGTGCAGAGATGAGGGTTTTGGATTTATTAGATACAAATGAACCACTAAGAGTTAGGAACTGGGGAACATTCTGGGGAAAGGAGGGGCTCTTCCGAAGGGATGGGCTTCACCTTAACCGGGATGGAACCAGGCTGCTGGCATTAACCTTTAAAAAGGAGATAGAGCAGCTTTTAAACTAGATAACAGGGGAAAGCCGACAGTCACCCAAGAGCGGATGGTTCGGAAGAATGTATCCTTGAAGGATACTACCAAAAGCAGAGAGGTTCCAAAAAAGAGTAAAGTAGCCCAAATGCCCTCGAGTATGGAGCAGACAGAGCTTAAAGATCCCAAATTACCCATGTCTACCAATAGCCAAATTAATATGAATATAATACAGTCTCGCAAATGTTAGAAGTCTAAAAAATAAGATGGGAGAGTTAGAATATATAGCACTAAATGAGAGGTTAGATATGATTGGAATATCAGAGACATGGTGGAAGGAGGACAAACAGTGGGACACTGATACCTGGGTACAAACTATATCGTAATGATAGAGCTGATTAAATTGGTGGAGGGGTTGCGCTCTGTGTTAGAAAGGGCATTGAGTCAGAAAGGATTAAAGTTTTGCAGGAAACAAAATTTGCTGTAGAATCTCTATGGATTGAAATTCCATGTAAAAAGGGGAAGGCGATGGCAGTGGGGGTGTACTATCGACCACCGGGCCAGAATGAACAAATGGATGATGAAATGCTCAAAGAAATCAAGGAAGCTAACAAATGTTACAGCGCATTAATAATAATGGGTGATTTCAATTACCCCGGTATCGACTGGGTCAGTGTCACGGCAGGACATGCTAGAGAGATAAAGATGACATAAATGACTGCTTCTTGGAGCAGCTGGTTCATGAACCGACCAGAGGGGAAGCCATATTAGACCTAGTCCTTAGTGGAACACCAGATCTAGTGCAAGAGATAAGGGTGTTGGGGCCACTTGGCAATAGTGATCATAGCATGATCACCTTTGATTTAATTAGTGGAGGAGGGATAGTACGGAAATCCACAGTACTACCTTTTAACTTTCAAAAGGGAGACTATGATAAACTGAGGAAAATAGTTAAGAAAAAACTAAAAGGAGCAGTTGCAAAGGTTAAAGACGTACATCAGGCTTGGCTGTTGTTGAAAAATACTATCTTGGAAGCCCAGACCAGCTGTATTCCACGCTTTAAGAAAAGTGGAAGGAAGTCCAAAAAACTGCCAGCATGGTTTAAAGGTGAGGTCGGAGAGGCTGTTGTTGCCAAAAAAGCATCTTTCAGGAAATGGAAAAAAGAGCCAAACGACGAAACCTGGAAACAGCACAAGCACTGGCAAGTCAAATGCAAGGCATTGATAAAGCAGGTAAAGGGAGAATTTGAGAAGAAGCTTGCTGTGGAAGCAAAAACGTGAAATAAAGATTTTTTCAAGTACATTCGTAGCAAAAAATCTGTGAGAGAGTCAGTTGGTCCATTAAATGATAGAGGAGTTAAAGGGGCACTAAGAGGCGACAAGGCGATAGCGGAGAGACTGAATGAATTCTTTGCATCGGTCTTTACTGAGAAAGATGTAGGGATGTTACCCATGACTGAAGTGGTATTTAAAGGTGCAGAAGAATTGAAGGAAATATTGATACATCGAGAAGATGTATTACAGCTATTAGATAAACTGAAGAGTAGCAAATCACCTGGTCTGGTTGGTATACATCCAAGGGTGTTGAAAGAACTGAAATATGAGATTGCAGACCTGCTATTCGTAATCTGTGAACTATCATTAAAATCATCTCTAATACCTGAAGATTGGAGGATCACCAATGTAACACCAATTTTTAAAAAGGGTTCTAGGGGTGATCCGGGAAACTACAGACCGGTGAGCCTCACGTCAGTACCGGGAAAAATGGTAGAAACCATTATAAAGAATAAAATTACTCAGCATGTAGATAGATATGGCCTAATGGGAAACAGCCAACATGGCTTTAGACAAGGAAGATCTTGTCTTACTAATCTGTTATGTTTTTTTGAACGTGTGAATAAACAGGTGGACAAAGGTGAGTCGGTTGATATAGTGTATCTGGACTTTCAGAAAGCCTTTGACAACGTCCCTCATCAGAGACCTTTGGCAAAACTAAAGAGTCATGGGATAGGAGGCAGTGTACTACTGCGGATCAAGAACTGGTTAAAAGATAGAAAGCAGAGCGTTGGGCTAAATGGCCAATTTTCCCAATGGAGAAAGGTGAATAGTGGTGTACCCCAGGGATCTGTGCTGGGTCCGCTGCTTTTTGACATATTCATAAATGACCTGGAAAGTGGAATAACGAGTGAGGTTATCAAATTTGCAGATGACACAAAACTATTTAAAGTTGTTAAAACCCAAGAGGATTGTGGAAAATTGCAAGAGGATCTTGATAAATTAGAAGAAATTAGAGTTTGCTTTTCTCTGATCAGAGAAGGGCTGAACTTTTACAGAGCTCTGCTAGTGAGTGGATATTTGCCTCCTGGGACATCTTACTGTGAGTTCTAGCTGTTTATTTAATTATTTACTGTAACTGTTTGTTTGTTTAATTATTTATTGTTTGTCTTAGTGGTGTGCTAGTTCAGCCTTCTCAGCTGTACTTACCTTGCCTCTCTCAACTAACTGGGCTTTGTGTGGTAGCCATTTTGAATTAAATCTCTCTCCCCAGAACCTGCTGTTTGTTGAGCTTTTTTCCTGTCCTTGCCTGCCTGAGTGAATCCTCCCCCTCCCCCCTCCCCCTGAGGTATTATGTAGCCTTCTTCCTGTTCTCTCCACGTGTGCATAGGCTGTTTTAGTTTGCTTTTCTCTGATCAGAGAAGGGCTGAACTTTTACAGAGCTCTGCTAGTGAGTGGATATTTGCCTCCTGGGACATCTTACTGTGAGTTCTAGCTGTTTATTTAATTATTTACTGTTTGTCTACCTGTTTGTTTGTTTAATTATTTTTGTTTGTCTTAGTGGTGTGCTAGTTCAGCCTTCTCAGCTGTACTTACCTTGCCTCTCTCAACTAACTGGGCTTTGTGTGGTAGCCATTTTGAATTAAATCTCTCTCCCCAGAACCTGCTGTTTGTTGAGCTTTTTTCCTGTCCTTGCCTGCCTGAGTGAATCCTCCCCCTCCCCCCCTCCCCCTGAGGTATTGTGTAGCCTTCTTCCTGTTTTCTCCACGTGTGCATAGGCTGTTTTAGTTTGCTTCTCTCTGATCAGAGAAGGGCTGAACTTTTACAGAGCTCTGCTAGTGAGTGGATATTTGCCTCCTGGGACATCTTACTGTGAGTTCTAGCTGTTTATTTAATTATTTACTGTTTGTCTAACTGTTTGTTTGTTTAATTATTTATTGTTTGTCTTAGTGGTGTGCTAGTTCAGCCTTCTCAGCTGTACTTACCTTGCCTCTCTCAACTAACTGGGCTTTGTGTGGTAGCCATTTTGAATTAAATCTCTCTCCCAGAACCTGCTGTTTGTTGAGCTTTTTTCCTGTCCTTGCCTGCCTGAGTGAATCCTCCCCCTCCCCCCTCCCCCTGAGGTATTGTGTAGCCTTCTTCCTGTTTTCTCCACGTGTGCATAGGCTGTTTTAGTTTGCTTTTCTCTGATCAGAGAAGGGCTGAACTTTTACAGAGCTCTGCTAGTGAGTGGATATTTGCCTCCTGGGACATCTTACTGTGAGTTCTAGCTGTTTATTTAATTATTTACTGTTTGTCTAACTGTTTGTTTGTTTAATTATTTATTGTTTGTCTTAGTGGTGTGCTAGTTCAGCCTTCTCAGCTGTACTTACCTTGCCTCTCTCAACTAACTGGGCTTTGTGTGGTACCCCCACCCCCCTGCTGAGGGTTCAGGACAGGGTACCTTGTAACTGCCCTCTTTAATAGGACTTATCTCCCTCCCTCCCTCCCCAGCACCCACCCACCCCTGGGGTAATTGTAGTTTTATAGGTACTTGCACATCTTAGAGGAAAGGGGCTGCTCTCAGGTGCAGCTCTTAATCCAAATCAGTCATACACAGAGGACCTGAGATTAATTAAGCTTCAGGTACACAGGGTGTATTAGGGGTATTAGATACACTTTTATTAGTATAAGCATCTACACCAATCCTTATTATATACCGAATTTAAAAGACCTAAACACAAGCTTTAAACTAAGATGCAGACAGAGGTCCAGCAACGAGATGGGGGTTCTCCAGTCTTTTGCATTGAGTGTCACATGTATGATTTTCTCCCAGTTGGTGAGAGGTCCTACATATGCACTAAGTGCAGGGAGCTCTTTGCTCTCAGGGAACGAGTCCGTTCTCTAGAGGCTAGAGTAGCAGACCTGGAAGACATAAGAAAGACAGAGAAGTACATGGACGAGACCTACAGGGATATAGTCCTGAAGTCCCACCTCCAGTCTGGCAGCATCCCTGTTGCCATGGAGGAGAGAGGTCACGTGACAGGAGAGCATCACCCTGGTGTGGCAGGAAGTGATCCTGTAACTAGGACCTGTCCTCCAGGTGATGTAAAACCCTCTCGCACCGAGGACGTTTCTCCAGGGCCATGTCCCCATGAGGGGAGGGTCAGGACAGCTGTTATAGTTGGTAATTCAATCATTAGGAATGTAGATAGCTGGGTGGCTGGTGGATGTGAGGATCACCTGGTAACATGCCTGCCTGGTGCGAAGGTAGCAGATCTCACGCACCACCTAGATAGGATCATAGATAGTGCTGGGGGGGAGTCTGCTGTCTTGGTACATGTTGGTACCAATGACATAGGAAAATGTGGTAGGGAAGTTCTGGAGGCTAAATTTAAGCTTTTAGGTAGGAAGTTGAAATCCAGAACTTCCAGGATAGCGTTCTCCGAAATGCTTCCTGTTCCATGTGCAGGACCCAAAAGACAGGCAGAGCTCCGGAGTCTCAATGCGTGGATGAGACAATGGTGCAAGGATGAGGGTTTTGGATTTGTTAGGAACTGGGGAACATTCTGGGGACCGGGGGGGGGGCTCTTCCGAAGGGATGGGCTTCACCTTAATCAGGATGGGACCAGACTGCTGGCATTAACCTTTAAAAAAGAGATAGAGAAGCTTTTAAACTAGAAAATAGGGGAAAGCCGACAGTCACCCAGGAGCGCATGGTTCGGACAAAGGTATCCTTGAAGGATACTACCAAAAGCAGTGAGGTTCCAAAAGGGAGTATAGTAGCCCAAATGCCCTTGAGTAAGGAGCAGACAGAGCATAAGGATTCCCAATTACCCATGCCTACCAATAGCCAGATTAATATTAATAAAATACAGTCTCTAAAATGCTTGTATGCCAATGCTAGAAGTCTAAACAATAAGATGGGAGAATTAGAATATATAGCACTAAATGAGAGGTTAGATATGATTGCACTCTCAGAGACATGGTGGAAGGAGGATAACCAGTGGGACACTGTGATACCTGGATACAAACTATATCGTAATGATAGAGCTGAACAAATTGGTGGAGGGGTTGCGCTCTATGTTAGAGAGGGCATTGAGTCAGAAAGGATTAAAGTTTTGCAGGGAACAAAATTTGCTGTAGAATCTCTATGGATTGAAATTCCATTTATGAAGGGGAAGGTGATGGCAGTGGGAGTATACTATCGACCACCTGGCCAGAATGAACAAATGGATGATGAAATGCTCAAAGAAATCAAGGAAGCTAACAAAAGCCACAACAGAGTAGTAATAATGGGTGATTTCAATTACCCCGGTATCGACTGGGACAGTGTCACAGCAGGACAAGCTAAAGAGATAAAGTTTCTAGATGAAATAAATGACTGCTTCTTGGAGCAGCTGATTCATGAACCGACCAGAGGGGAAGCCATACTGGACCTAGTCCTTAGTGGAACGCCAGATCTGGTGCAAGAAATAAGGGTGTTGGGACCACTTGGCAATAGTGATCATAGTATGATCATGTTTGATTTAATCAGTGGAGGACAGATAGTAAAGGAATCCACAGTACTACCTTTTAACTTTCAAAAGGGAGACTATGATAGAATGAGGAATATAGTTCGGAAAAAACTAAAAGGAGCGGTTCCAAAGGTTAAAGACTTACAGCAAGCTTGGGTGTTATTTAAAAATACTATCCTCGAAGCCCAGACCAGCTGTATTCCACGCATTAAGAAAAGTGGAAGAAAGTCCAAAAAACTGCCAGCATGGTTTAAAGGTGAGGTCAGAGAGGCTGTTGCTGCCAAAAGAGCAACCTTCAGGAAATGGAAAAAAGAGCCAAATGATGAAAACTGGAAACAGCACAAGCACTGGCAAGTTAAATGCAAAGCATTGATAAGGCAGGCAAAGCGGGAATTTGAGAAGAAACTTGCTACGGAAGCAAAAACACGAAATAAAGACTTTTTCAAGTACATTCGTAGCAAAAGGCCTGTGAGAGAGTCAATTGGACCATTAGATGATAGAGGGGTAAAAGGGGCAATAAGAGGAGACAAGGCTATAGCAGAGAGACTGAATGAATTCTTTGCTTCGGTCTTTACTGAGGAAGATGTAGGGATGTTACCCAAGACTGAAGTGGTATTTAAAGGTGATACTGCAGAGGAATTGAGAGAAATATCGCTACACCGGGAAGATATATTACAACTATTTGATAAACTGAATAGTAGCAAATCACCTGGACCGGATGGTATACATCCCAGAGTGTTGAAAGAACTGAAATATGAGATTGCAGACCTGTTATTGGTAATCTGTGAACTTTCATTTAAATCATCTGTAATACCTGAAGATTGGAGGGTCGCCAACGTAACACCAATTTTTAAAAAGGGTTCCAGGGGTGACCCGGGAAATTACAGACCGGTGAGCCTGACGTCAGTACCAGGGAAAATGGTAGAAACCATCATAAAGAACAAAATTACACAGCATGTAGATAGTCATGTCCTAATGGGAGACAGCCAACATGGCTTTAGACAAGGAAGATCTTGTCTTACTAATCTGATCTGTTTTTTTGAAGGTGTGCATAAACAGGTAGACAAAGGTGAGTCGGTTGATATAGTGTATCTGGACTTTCAGAAAGCTTTTGACAAGGTCCCCCATCAGAGACTTTTGGCGAAGCTAGAAAGTCATGGGATAGGAGGCAGTGTACTATTGTGGATCGGGAACTGGTTAAAAGATTGAAAGCAGAGGGTAGGGCTAAATGGCCAATATTCCCAATGGAAAAAGGTGAATAGTGGAGTACCCCAGGGATCTGTACTGGGTCCGCTACTTTTTGACATATTCATAAATGACCTGGAAAAGGGAATAACTAGTGAGGTTATCAAATTTGCAGATGACACAAAACTGTTTAAAGTTGTTAAAACCCAAGAGGATTGTGGAAAACTGCAGGAGGATCTGGATAAATTGGAAGACTGGGCATCCAAATGGAAGATGAAATTTAATGTGGACAAGTGCAAAGTTATGCACCTAGGAAAGAACAACCCACACTATAGTTACACGATGCAAGGCTCCACATTAGAAACCACCAACCTGGAAAAAGATTTAGGAGTCATCGTGGATAACATGTTAAAACCCTCCGCCCAGTGTGCAGCGGCGGCCAAGAAAGCAAATAGAATGCTAGGTATCATAAGGAAAGGGATGGAGAATAAAACAAAGGATATTATAATGCCTCTGTATCGCTCCATGGTACGACCGCACCTTGAATATTGTGTGCAATTCTGGTCACCGTATCTTAAAAAGGACATAGAGTTATTAGAAAAAGTACAGAGAAGAGCCACCAAATTGGTGAAGGGGATGGAAGGCTACTCCTATGAAGAGAGGCTAAAAAGGTTAGGGCTCTTTAACCTAGAAAAGAGACGGCTGAGGGGAGATATGATAGAGGTGTATAAATTAATGAATGGAGTGGAACGGATAAACGTGGATCAATTGTTTACGCTATCAGAATATAGAAGGACTAGGGGACATGTAATGAAGCTACAGGGTAAACTATTTAAGACAAATAGGAGAAAATATTTCTTCACTCAACGTGTAATCAAACTCTGGAATCTGTTACCGGAGGATGTAGTAAGGGCTGTTAGTATAGCTGGGTTTAAAAAAGGTTTGGACAAGTTCCTGGAGGAAAGGTCCATAAACCACTATTAAAAAGGGACCCAGGATATCAATGCTTGGCCTAGTACAAGCACTGCAGAACCTGTGTCTTTTGGGGAAACTGCTAGGTACGTATGACCTAGATTGGCCACTGTTGAAAACAGGATACTGGGCTTGATGGACCTCGGTCTGACCCAGTATGGCATTTCTTATGTTCTTATGTTCTTAAGACTGGGCATAAAAATGCAGATGAAATTTAATGTGGACAAGTGCAAAGTTATACACCTAGGGAAGAGCAACCCAAACTATGGTTACACGATGCAAGGTTCCACATTAGGAACCACCACCCAGGAAAAAGATTTAGGCATCATTGTGGATAACATGTTAAAACCCTCGGCCCAGTGTGCAGCGGCGGCCAAGAGAGCAAATAGAATGCTAGGTATCATAAGGAAAGGAATGGAAAATAAAACAAAAGATATTATAATATCATTCCATGGTGAGACCGCACCTTGAATATTGCGTGCAATTCTGATCGCCGTATCTTAAAAAGGATATAGAGTTATTAGAAAAGGTTCAGAGAAGAGCCACCAAAATGGTAAAGGGGATGGAAGGATACTCCTATGAAGAAAGGCTAAAAAGGTTAGGGCTCTTTAACCTGGAAAAGAGACGGCTGAGGGGAGATATGATAGAAGTCTATAAATTAATGAACGGAGTGGAACGGGTAAACGTAGATCGATTGTTTACATTATCAGAATATAGAAAGACTAGGGGACATGCAATGAAGCTACAGGGTAAACTATTTAAGACTAATAAAAGAAAATATTTTTTCACTCAACGTGTAATCAAACTCTGGAATTTGTTACCGGAGGATGTATTAAAGGCTGTTAGTGTAGCTGGGTTTAAAAAGGGTTTGGACAAGTTCCTGGAGGAAAGGTCCATAAACCATTATTAAGAAGGGACCCAGGATATCAATGCTTGACCCAGTACAAGCATTGTGGAACCTGTGTCTTTTGGGGAAACTGCTAGGCACGTATGACCTAGATTGGCCACTGTTGGAAACAGGATACTGGGCTTTTTGGACCTTGGTCTGACCCAGTATGGCATATCTTATGTTCTTATATTCCCATTGTACTGGGAGCCACAGGCCTGATAAAGGAGAATTTCCAAGCACAAGAAGGGACCCAGGATACCAATGCTTGACCCAATACAAGCATTGTGGAACCTGTGTCTTTTGGGGAAACTGCTAGGTACGTATGACCTAGATTGGCCACTGTTGGAAACAGGATACTGGGCTTGATAGACCTTGGTCTGACCCAGTATGGCATATCTTATGTTCACATCTTGATAAACTACCCATACATCTTGTGAACTCCAGCAGGAGACTCTCTTTGGCACGATGCAAGTATTACGCCAAGCATTAGCAGTAAATTTGAGAGATTAAGATCATATTCCACATACCCTGGCTTAGAAGTGAGGTTCACGACTGCCATGGTATGTGCAAAACTAACCCATTAGGAGAAACTACCCCAGTATACTCCATGTAGTACATGTGTAACGGGGAGTCCTATCTGTCTGGATATATCAGTGTACTCCTTGTAGTACATGTGTAAAGGGGAATCCTATCTATCTGTGTACAGCAATGTACTCTGTGCAGTACATGTTTAATAGGTAGTCCTATCTGTATACAGCAGTATACTCCATGTAGTAGATGTGTAATGGGGAGTCCTATCTGTCTATATACAGTAGTGTACTACATGATGTACACAGGGAGAATCTATCTGTCTGCATACAGCAGTACACTCCGTGCGTAGATGTGTAGCAGGGAGTCCTATTTGTCTGCATACAGCATACTCCATGTAGTGCATGTGTAAGAGTCCTGTCTATATGCAGCAGTGTACTACATGATATACACAGGGAGTCCTATCTGTCTGTATAGAGCAGTGTACTCCATGTAGTAGATGTGTAATGGGGAGTCCTATCTGTCTATATGCAGCAGTGTACTACATGATGTACACAGGGAGTCCTATCTGTCTGTATAGAGCAGTGTACTCCATGTAGTAGATGTGTAATGGGGAGTCCTATCTGTCTATATGCAGCAGTGTACTACATGATGTACACAGGGAGTCCTATCTGTCTGTATAGAGCAGTGTACTCCATGTAGTAGATGTGTAATGGGGAGTCCTATCTGTCTATATGCAGCAGTGTACTACATGATGTACACAGGGAGTCCTATCTGTCTGCATAGAGCAGTGTACTCCATGTAGTAGATGTGTAATGGGGAGTCCTATCTGTCTATATGCAGCAGTGTACTACATGATGTACACAGGGAGTCCTATCTGTCTGTATAGAGCAGTGTACTCCATGTAGTAGATGTGTAATGGGGAGTCCTATCTGTCTATATGCAGCAGTGTACTACATGATGTACACAGGGAGTCCTATCTGTCTGTATAGAGCAGTGTACTCCATGTAGTAGATGTGTAATGGGGAGTCCTATCTGTCTATATGCAGCAGTGTACTACATGATGTACACAGGGAGTCCTATCTGTCTGTATAGAGCAGTGTACTCCATGTAGTACACTGTAATAGAGAGTCCTAACTGTACATCTTAGTGCACTATGTGGTCTAGATGCGTAGGGTTTGAGCTCTGACTGGAGAATATGATTCAAATGAAACCTTCATAAATAAATGTGTCACTCAGGTTCCTAAGCTAAAATATAGCAAACTTTTCAGTTATACTTAGGGCCTAAGAGGGCCAGCCCGTCCATTGTGCGAGAATGTTGTTCACACAGGGCCCCATGTGAACTTCATACTCACACAATGGACGGCTTCAGAGGGAGCCAGGGAAGCACGCGCGAGGCCCCAGCTCCCTCTGCACAGCCACCAGCGTGAAGTGTTTTCCCTCATGCTGGCAACTGTTTCAGTGATGCGTGTGAGTGCCGGGAAATGACCTTTAACTTTTCCCAGCATTCAGCACGCTTCACTGAAACAGCCGCCAGCCTGAAAGAAAACACTCTTCACGCTGGCGGCTGTGCAGAGGGAGCAAGGGCCTCGCGCGGGCTTCCCTGGCTCACTCTGAAACCCCTTAGACAGCCGTGGGGCTCTTCCGCAGGTGGGGGGGGGTGGCTAGGACTGGAAATGGCTTGTGATGGGGGGGTGGGCTAAGACTGGAAATGGCCTGTGATGGGGGGTGGCTAGGACTGGAAATGGCCTGTGATTGGGGGGGGGGGGGGAAGCTTGGACAAAATGGCCTGTAATGGGTGGAAAGCTTGGATGAAATGGCCTATAATGAGGAGGGGTGGCTAGGACTGGAAATGGCCTGTGATGGGGGGGGGGCTTGGACTGGAAATGGCCTGTGATTGGGGGGGGGTGGCTAGGACTGGAAATGGCCTGTGATGGGAGGGTAATCTGGGACTGGAAATGGGCTGTGATGGGGGGCTAGGACTGGAAATGAGTTGACGGCAGGGGAAGCTTAGACTGGAAATAGGCTGATGGGGGGGAAGCTTGGACGAAATGACTTATGGGGGGGGCTAGGATTGGAAGGGCTGATGAGGAGCTTGGACTGGAAATGTGCTGATGGGGGCTGGAATAGGGCTGGAAATGGGCTGATGGGAGGGCTAGGATTAAAAATTGGCTGATGGGGGAGTTTGGAGGGAAATGGGCTGATGGGCGGCTGGAATGGGACTGGAAAGGAGCATATGGGGGGCTAGGACTGGAAATGGGCTGATGTGGGGGCATGGGAGAATGGGACTAGAAGGGAGTGTATGCTGGGTGGATCTAGAACTAGAAGGGAGCTGATTTTGGGGGAGGACTAGAAGTGGATGGGGAATGAGGATGGAGAGGGGAAAAGATATTTTGTGTGGGAGGGAAGAAAATCTACGATTGGTCGGGTATTACGAGAGGAAATGGGGATTGAGAATGGAAGGGTGAAATTTGAGTGGATGATAAAGGAATAAAGAAATGGGGGAAAGAGCAAAAGGGGAAAGATCAGTATGTTAAAGCAGATATAAAGAATGGAAAAAATCTAGAAGAGAAAAGAAAGGACAAATGGACAGCTTGCAGAAGACATGAAGAAACCACAAAAAAGTGACTGGAGCAATTGCAACTGAAAAATAAAATGCCCAAACAAAAGGTAGAAAAAACATTTTATTTTGAATTTATTAACTGGAATATGTCTGGTCTGGGAAATGTGTATCGCTAACACCTTTGTGTTTTTGTTTAGTACAAGAGGAAATTAATTTATAGTTTTACTTCTCCAGTGTTGTTGTACATTTAATGTTTGGCTTTTGGGGTTCCCAATTTAATTCTTATCTTCCTATTTCTAAATTGTGATCCCTTGTTCTTTGTGTGGTGATGGTCTATGTTCCGATGGAGTAACCGAGCTGAGGTATTCTATTTACGTAGTTTCTGTTTGACAGTCCCACTTGTTCTCTTTCCCCCAGTGAAATGTATTGGTATTCTCTGAGATGTATTGGTTTAATATCTGCAGTGTTGCCTTTTTGATAGGTAGGGTTGGTGCTTTGTGAGTCCTGGTAGTGCCACATCCGAAGTTTCATCCTGTTCTGTTAAATTTTTGAAGAGTCATTTTGTCCCCAGGCAGATGGAGACAGACATCCTTACCCCTTTTATATCATTTTTTCCAACTTCCATTAGATAGGAAAAATACAAATGGGAGCTTATTCAGACATCAGAACATTAGATGGTATTATTGAAAGCATCCCCAAACAATAACATCTGCAGACCTTTCCTAAATTCAACAAGTCGAGTTCTGTTCATAAAACAAAAAAAAAGGAATTCTACGCTGGAGGCCCAATCACAAAAACAACATGGCTGCACACTACAGTCCTTGATATGTTCCTAAAGAAGGAACCTCTAAGAGAGCTAGCTGAATGAACCATAACAAACACGCTGAAGTGTACTGGACAAACAATGAATTAAGTTCTGAGAGGGCTACATGTCTTAGAGTCTGATTCTCCAGGAACAAACATGAAGTCAGTCCTCACATATGGGTGATGTCAGTGCCAATGCAGCCCATGCGGTTATCTCTCCCCAGCTTTCAAAGAAAGCCTTTGCGATATACACCACACATATGGGGTCCCCTTCCTGCCCCAGGGTGCCATCTTTTTTATTTTATTTATTTATTTACAATTTCTTATATACCGCACTATTCAGCATCAGTGCGGTTTACATGGAACAGAGAAATCAGAATGTGAAACATAGTTCTGAGTTTACATATAACAGGACAGTAAACTTGGATAAACAGGGGAAACTATTTACACACTGGAATCATAGAATAAATATCATGAGAAATTATGGACAGGACACCTGGCTAGGAGTCTTGCCTCAGTCTCCTTTTTTCTGCGGAGTCCATCAGACATGTGTCTGTTCCTCTTGGAAAAGGTTGACAGCTTTTGTCTTAAAATTTGCTTTCTCCGTTCACATACCAGTCCCTTCTCACCCCAAAGTCTGCTTGCCTTGGCATCACGTTTTCTCTGGTTCTTTTCTTTTTTCTAATTTTCATTCGATGTGGGTTCACGCCATTTTTCTGGCCGGGCCAAGTGAGTTTGACCTTGCAGGGGCTGTCTTCACAGCCATGGCCTCGATCAGTGGCTTCAAGCTGTGCGACCGCTGCACACACAACATGTCGCGCACAGACCCACATGACTGCTGCCTTTGATGCCTTGGGCTGGATCATGATCCCTTGGTCTGCAGCCTCTGTAAGCAGATGACGCCCAAGGACCTTAAGAGCCATCAGCAGTAGCATGAGTCCATCTTCCATAAAGCTGACTCAGCCCCGGAGTCGTCCGCAAGACCTCGCTCCAAATCCTCTTCCGGGATCTCGGATCCTCGCGGGCATCAAGTGGCCTCAGAGACCTGAGGCTACAGAGCTTCCAGCCAGAGCTCCACGGATGAGGGTCGGCAGAAGAGCTGGAAACCCTCAAAGACCATTTAGGGAGATGAGTTGGGGGCAGTGGTGAAATCCCATAGGCCAAGGACCCGTAACCCTCGAAGTGAGATCAATGGTGAAGGCCGGGAGAGGCCTTCTAAGTTGCTCCAATGGGAGCCATCAACATCGAGGGATCGGCCTCAGACCCTGAGGCCATCCTCGTCAAGGACTCCCTCTTGATGGAGCCGGTACTAAGCCCAAAGTCCTCGGTGCCCACGCCAAAGGCTGTGGAGCCATCTTGTCTCAAGGCCAGGATGGAAGCCCTGGAGTGCAGTTTGTCTGCCATCTTGGCCCAGCAGCGGGCTCTGATGCCCGGTTCCACCGGGTCATCACTCTGAACCACGGGGCCCTCTATGTCGAGGGACTCCCCGAAAGTCGAGTCAATCCTCAAGCACCACCAGCCTCGAGAGATCCCTCGACGTTGGTCATGATCCCGGTCCTGTTCCTCGGGGTTGCAGTCTTCCCTGCTCAGTGTCTGGGGCGCCAGAGCCATCAGGGCCAAGGCATGACCTGAGACCTGGGGAATCCTTGACTCCTCCACTGCCTCGGAATCAGATTGGGAGACCAAGGACGATGAGTCCCTGGCCATCCTCCACCACTGGGATGTACCCTCGGACCTGTCTCCCCTGGAGACGCAGCACTAATTCCCTCCCGAGGATATGGCCTTCCTAGACTTTGTGAGGGATATGGTGAAGGCCTTCGCCTTCACCACAGAATCGGAGGAGGACCTTCACATGGAGGACCTCGAGATCCTCCAGTACGAGGCTCTGCTGAAGGAGGCATTCACGGTGCCCATTCCCCACCATCCTGGAACAGCTGATTCTCTGCATGTGGGAGACACCATCCCCGGTGCCCATGTAAGCAGACAGCTGGACTCGGTGTACCAGTTCCATTGGAGCCCTTGCTTTCAAAAAGCTCAATTGCCTCATAACTCCATGGTTATAGAGTCAGCTATGTGGAGGCTTAAGAGCCAGAAGACACACTCCTCGGTGACCCAGGTAGGGAGGCCCATGCCATGGATGCTATAAGCAGGAAGTGCTTCCAGGGCTAATAAGACTAATAAGAGAAAATATTTTTTCACTTAATGTGTAATCAAACTCTGGAATTTGTTACCAGAGGATGTAGTAAAAGCTGTTAATATAGCCAGGTTTAATAAAGGTTTGGACAAGTTCCTGGAGGAAAGGTCCATAAACCACTATTAAAGGGGACCCAGGATATCCACTGCTTGACCCAATACAAGCATTTTGGAACCTGTGTCTTTTGGGGGAAACTGCTAGGTACTTGTGACCTAGATTGGCCACTGTTGGAAACAGGATGCTGGGCTTGATGGACCTTGGTCTGACCCAGTATGGCATATCTTATGTTCTTATGACGGTGTTCCACAGGAAAAACAGCCCCTTCTGCAGACTAAGAACAACACAAAGGATCAGGAGAGCCACGCCACTGAAGGAAAGCTTTATTAGGTATCAGGTCCGCCCGACACATGTTTTGGCCAAAGCCTTCTTCAGTGGACTGGGACCATTTAGTAACCAGCTAAACAGCCGAAGATAAACAAAATCTTATGACACTATCCAACATACGGTATAAGGTAAAAAGGAGTATATTTGTCGTCTCGCTCAAAGGGTTTCAGCATGGATCCTTGAGTATCTTGTAGCATTCCATTTTGAGGCTGGAATTTCTTCTTTAACTCTCGTAGCTTTAGGAAAGCTAATCTTGTTCTTCCTCTAATAGTTTGCTTCTATTTCCTTGCATGTGTCATTGTGATACTTCTCCTTGTCTTGTCTTGATATTCTGACTATATATTAATGACACCTAAAACCCCATATAACTCTCCCCCAGCATATATATCTCTCTGCACTCAACACACACTGCAACAATTGTTAAATGTAACTGCTGAACCAATCCATTCTGCAACAATGTAGCTGTATATAATTGAGAAGTTAAATGTATTCTATTTACCCCATGTAATCCTCCAACTCCCTGTTCTATGTAAAGCTTGTTGCTATAACTGTTATATGTAAACCGCTTTGAATTGATGATAAAGTGGTATATAAAACCTGTTAATTAAAATAAATAAATATTAGAAATCTCTGAGTTCTGTGATTGCCTCTCTTTTTCCTCTGGCTTTTGCTTCTCTGCATTTCTGGGCAATTTTCAGAGTGTCTTTGGTCTTCCATTTTGGTTATTTTTGCTTTTTCGCCATTTGTAAAGATTTCTCACTTTTCTTCCAACACCACCTTCTTGATGTCATCCCATAACTCTTATGGAGCTGTGTCTTTTGTATCTAAAGCAGCAAATTGATTTTGCAGGCAGTCTTTAAATTCCAGTGGTATATTCTCAAAGTCATATTTTGCTATATTCATGAGTGGCTTGCTCTTTTTCAACTTTAGCTTGAGTTTGCATACTAGTAATAAGAGCCTGTAATAAATAAATAAATCTGTACCACAGTCAGCTCCAGGTTTTTTCCATAATTGACTTCCACAGATGTAGTCAATTTGATTTTTGTACAATCTATTGGGTGAAGTCAATGTGTACTTTCGCATTCCAGTCACCCATACTATCAGGATAGCCTGTTTGCATGTTCTGTCAATTTCAGCTTGCACTTGTTCGTAGAACTCACCAACTTCATCCTCTTCTGCAGCTGATGTTGGGGCATATACTTGAATTATAGTTGTGTTGATGGGCATTCCTCGTAGACAAATAGAAATTAAGCGTTCACTGATTTTTTTTTTTTATTTATGCAATTTTAAATTATACAGCAAAAGAACATTATTCCCTGCAAAGATTACAGAGTATGTTTATGATAATAACAATAACTGAACAGTAAAGGAACAAATATACTAATCATACACTGTTGTAGTTCGCTACAGTGGGGGGAAAGAAAAGAAATATTCAACCAAAACAGAGCCTTTGGCTAAATCACTAATATATCCAAACAGCAAAAGAAACCAAATGACTGCAGGTAGCCCCGGAACTATATCTAGGAGGATTTAGCTGGTATAATTACCAGTGTTATTCGGGTGGAGAAACAGCAGATAGTCTAGCATTAATAAAAGCATTTAGATCATTAGGATCAGAAAAAAACATATTTCAAATCATTAAAGAACACTAAACATCTGCAAGGAAATCTAAGAATAAAAGTTCCCCCAATTTTTAACACACCAGATTTATATAGCAAAAACTGCTTCCTCCTCTTTTGTGTTTCCTTAACTAAATCTGGAAACATTGATATTCTAAAACCTAGGAAGGTTTCCAATCTTTTCTTAAAAAACATTTTTAAGAGCCAATCTTTGTCCGATACTAACGCACATTGAACTAACAACGTTGAGGAGATAAAAGTTGAACCCTCTCCCCCAGTGTCCTCAAGAAGACCGGTAACGTCCAAAATGTTAAAGTTCACATTAGATACCGACTCTACTGTCTCAGCTTTCTTCTTCTGACACGGTAAATAGTATACCTTACTGAGAGGTGGAATCCAATCAGCAGGAATTTTCAAAACCTCCTTCATATACCGTTTAAACATATCCAGGGCCGTGACTTCAGGAAGACGTGGAAAATTCAACACACGTAAATTTGCTGCTCTGGAGGCATTTTCCAACACTTCCAATTTGTACTTCAGCGAGCCATTTTCCCTAGTCATGGCCGAGGACACATCCGAAAGAGTAGCCAGCTGAGAACTGAAAGCAAGATTTTGTACCTTAATCTGCTCACATGTAGACAAAGCCATATCAATATTTTCAACATTCTTCTGGATGTTAACCGCATTTTCCTGGACCCGGGTCATCAACGTTGCAGTTTGTGCAGTTATAGAACTGGAAAGAGAGGAAATCGCTTCCCAAATAGTCTCTAAGGTAAACACCTGAGGACAAACCAGAGATGGTAATACCAGCAACGGCGTTGAAGCAAACTGCGGGGCAAGATTTTCCTCCGAAGTACACAGCACCAAACGTCCGCCCGATGCCTCCCCGAGACTATCGGGGGTCAGAGAACCCAACCGCTCAGACTGCGTCCTCTCCACAGTCGGCGCCACCACCTCGGGAGACGTCAGCATCGCAGGATCTGAGGAGGGTTCCAACGCAGCAGGGCGTGGTGGTGGGCTCCTCACTACAGGAGAGAGAGATGTTTCAGAATCCAACGGCCACATCTGAGCCTCTGCACTAGACGCGGCCAAGCCGGCTCGTATCTCCTGAATCTTCTCCGAGGGCAGTTTGACAAAACGGTCCATAGGACCAACACTAGGTGGTTGAGGCTCAGAGGGGAAAGCCCTCAACTTCCCCTTTCTCTTAGGCATGAGTAGTCAAAGAAACGACGACACCGCAGCCATCTTGGATAGTCTCCTCCCCCCCGCTAAGCGTTCACTGATTTGATTGTATTTCATTACAGTTCTTTCAAGTTTCTTCTTAATTATAAATGCAACACCATTTCTTCTCTATTTTTCATTTCCAGCATAGTAGACCATGTGATCATTAGATGCAAAGTGCCCGATGCCAATCCATTTCAGTTCGCTGACATCCAGTAGGTCGAGTTGTACACATTCCATTTCATTCTTGACCACCTCCAACTTCCCTTGGTTCATGCTTCATATGTTCCATGTCCCAATATGTAAGATATCTTTGCAGCTTCTGACTCTCATTTCATACGCAGCTACATCAGCAGTCAGACATTCTGGGGGCTTTGAGCCAACCACATCATTAATGCTGCCTTTACTCTGAAAAGTCTTCAGCTCCTCCCCAGTAGTCAGTTGAGTACCTTCCGACCTGGGAATCTCATCTTCCAGCACTATAGTATAATTATTTTTGTTGTGACTGTCCATTGGGTTTTCGTGGCAAGATATGGAAGTAGATTGCCAGGCCTTTCTTCCGCACAGTTTAATTTTAGGGGCTTGTTTACAAAGCCGCGGCTCCGATAACGATCGCGAACCGCTACCGCGGCTTTGTAAACAAGCCCCTTAGTGTTTTTGCCATTGTCACAGAAATGTGATCCTCCGCCACCAACACCGTCTCATTCTGCTGCTGCCTAGATGGGTGGTTTGTCTTGGTCTGGCACCTCAGCTGAGATCTATCCATCTTGACAGACCCTGCCAATAGTCAGGCTATCGATAGCTTAGCCCTCAGAATCACTGATGCACATAAGTCCTCACAGCATGACAAGCTACAAACCAAGTGACTTTTACTGTCGGTAAGCCTGTAACTGGGGTGTCCTATATGTGAGGACTGACCTCCTGCTTGTTCCCAGAAAAAGCATAGTTAGGTGTTCTCTGGGGATAGCAGAAATCAGTTCTCACAACCCTCCCTCCTCCCTGTGGAGTTGCTTCTTGTTGTTTTTTGCCGTCTTGTGCTATGATATTATACTAAGGCAACATGGCATCCTTAGGTGGGAAGAGGACCACGTATGCATGGTATATCTCCCAAAGGCTTTCTTTGAAAGCTGCAAGATTACCATGTGAGCTCCATCGGCACTGTCATATGTGAGCACTGATTCCTGCTGTCCCCGGAGAACACCTGTTACGGGTAACTACACTATACTGATAGTAAATGTTCAAAAGAGAGATGATAACTAACGGATAATGAATAAAGTACACAGAGACTCAGAGAAATATGGTCTAATAGTGTACGGCTAGTAAACAGGTGTGCAGTTGTATTCTGAATTAGTTGTAGTGGATTTAATGGACACATCCAGCAGCAAAAAATAAATGGAATGACAGTAGTCACAGCTTGGACCATTAATAGGAAAGCAAAAAGGACTCGAAAAGCGACTAAAGCCTCCTTAACAGGCTCAATTTGTAGAAAACTGTAGATACTACCCTCTTAATCATTGGGTTCAATGTTAAGTGGTTATCCAATTTAACAATCTCAGAAATAAGGGAAACAGTAAAAGTCTATGAAAATCAACTTTAGTGGAAACTAGCAGAGCCTCTGTCTTATCAAGATTAATAGCCAGACTGTTTGCTCAGAGCCAAGAAGAGACCACTATCAGAACCTTCTAATACCAGGACAGGAAATCTTAGGTGGTGCTTGAATAGCGGAAAAAGCATGGTATCATCTGCATATATTCTATATTCAAGAAGATATAGTGGACATAAATAAATATTAGACAGCAATGAGAAAAGAACTGCCCCCGAGCCCTGGGACACCCGTAAAATGAAGGTGGCCCAGACTGATGCAGCAACATCCACCCTCACAGAAAAGAGGCAAACCATCTGAATATGTCAGGACCTATCCCAATCCTGGCCAGTCAAATCAGTAATATAGTGACTTACAGTATAGATGCTGCTGAAGCAGTATCAGAACTTTAGCCAGCATCAAGGTCCCTTAAAATGAGATCAAGCACAGAGACCAGATGTGACTATGTACTATGGCCTTCATGAAAGCCATGCTGATATGGGTCTAAAACCAGGGCATAATTTGTATACAAAAAGAAGTGGAACTGTGGAGCCGGGGGAGGAGGCAGCCAAGCGAGTCAGGGACAATAGCAACAGAATAGAGACTGGATTAAGGCAGAGAGAGACTGATCTCTGCTTTGGACCAGGTTCAGTCAACCATTAGGCAGACTAGGTGGCTGCTTAGGGCAGCAGCTTCTGGGGGGCAGAAAACAGCAGGTATAGTCAAAGCAATAGATCCTCACAGCCACACAAACTCAAAGACTTATCAGTGCCTACTTTTACTTGCAGGAAGAATAGACAATTTGCTAATAGTCTATTTATTCCTTTAGTCGCTTTTGGAAATGTCCCTCCTGATGTACATATTTACAAAACAAAGTTTATTACTCCAAATATGCATTTGTATATGATGATTTTGAGATGATTATGATAGTGTTTCATTATCACAATCTTGGTGGGGATACTAGAGGTCTAAAAGTTTATTGTAAGGGGGTGCAAAGCTGAAGGTTTGCCTAGAGCAATTAACACCCTAGCAACAGCCCTGGGTACGAAGAGAAGAAAGGAAAGAACGAGCTGAAAGAGAATACCTCTGCTGTTCTGGAGTCTAAGAAAAAATGGCGGAACTGCGTTCCCTGCTGTTCCTCCAGAAATAAAGCCCTGCTAATGTCCCATGATTGGCCATGAAGGCTTGGATTGTATCAGGATCACATACTCAACTAGTTTTCTCAGGAAAGGCAAGCTACAGATGGGAGTAACTACCTATGTCTCCTAGGTCAAGCATGTGCTTCTTAAGGACAGGCCTAATGCTTGGGCATTTCCTTGAATAGCGTGCACAAAAAAGTCTCCCCTAAATCATTACTCATAGCACAAATCATATGATTTGGAAATGGGTAAAGTGCACACTACTGCTTCTCACTGACTGTGGGATCTTTTGTTAACTAGATAGAATAATAAAGAACAAAGATTCCCACAAGATGCCTCCTCCCTAACAGATCTTGTTCGTTTGCTAAACACATTAATCAGGTCAATAGAGGACTGCTCTAAGGGTAGGGAAGGAAGATAACTCTGGTCATGGAAGAGGAAAAGAACTAGAGCTTAATTTCCTGGTGAGCAGTTTTGACTGTTAATGCAGATGGTTGATGGGGGTGGGTGATCAAGTGTAAGCAAGGTCTCTGTACTGATGGCAGGAGTTAAATTCCTCGAGAGAGGTGGTAAGAAACTGCTGATCTATGTAGGCGCCTTTGTTCCCCGCCTAAGAGCCACGCCAAAAGGCAGAGTTTTAAAACTTGTTGCAGCAGCCTGATTGGTCTCACTGGGCAGATCGGGGAGGAGCGATCCTTCCTGCTCTACTCCCCGACGCTGATCAGGCTGCCGGTGCTGGAGTCGGGGTGCTGGCGGTTCTTCTGCGCGCCTCCGGTTTGAGGACTATATAAAGGAACAGATATCCTTTGTTTAACCATTTTGCCCTGAGGAAAGGCACAGTATGGTGGCTGAAACTTCGATTCTAGGTATGAAGATGCAGCCTGATCTAGAAAACTGCAAAGATCATCGTATTAGGAGTGGAAGCCCAAGAGAAAACTTATTTCATCTTTCAGACATTTGCCTTGACCTTTTTCTCGACATCCAGGAAACCTTAGAGATCATCCTAAAAGTTAGCGTATTAGACATAATATGTTGGACCATAAATTCTGCCGGGGTATAAAGTTAGATTGTAAGCTTTGTGGGATCAGGAAAATACCTACTATACCTGATTGTAACTCTACTACTACTGAGCATTTATATAGCGCTACAAGTCGTACGCAACGCTGCACAGACATGTAAGAGACAGTCCCTGCTCATCAGAGCTTACAGTCTAGTCAAAACAAACACAGAAGGTGTAGGCAGGGATAAAGCAAGGGGAAAGAAAAAGGAGATCAGGTGGGTCAAGATCCAAAAGCAGCAGTGAAGAGCTGAGTTTTCAGCCTGGATATGAAGAGGGTTAGAGAAGGTGCCTGGTGTAGACAGGGTAGTTTGTTCCAGGCATAAGGCGCAGCAAGGTGAAAGGAGAGAAGTCTGGAGTTAGCAGTAGAAGAGAAGGACACAGATAGAAGCAGTTTGCTAGAAGAGCAGAGTTCCCGAGGGGGGTTGTAATGAGAGATAAGAGAAGAAAGGTAGTGAGGAGCTGCAGAGTGAATGCATTTATAGGTCAGCAGGAGAAGTTTGAACTGGATGCGGAAACGGATAGGGAGCCAATGAAGTGATTTGAGAAGAGGGGTATATGGGCATGACGAGGCTGGCGGAAGGTTAGCCGCACAGCAGAGTGTAGAACAGATTGAAGGGGAGAGAGATGATTCAAAGGGAGACCAGCAAGGAGGAGGTTACAGTAGTCAAGACGGGAGGTGATCAAGGAGTGGACAAGTGTTTTGGTAGTGTGTTCAGAAAGGAAAGGGTGGATTTTGCTGTTATAGAGAAAGAAACGGCAGGTCTTAGCCGTCAGCTGGATGTGTGTGGAGAAAGAGAGAGAGGAGTTAAAGACAACACTCAGATTGTGGGTCGAGGAAAGAGGAAAGAGTACAGAGCTATCCACAGAGACTGAGAAAGGAGGGGGAGGTTTTAGGGGGAAAGATTTTTTTATTTTTATTTTATTTATTCATATTCTCTTATATACCGCGCTATTCTGCATCAGTGCGGTTTACATTGAACAAACTGAAATTACATTGAACAGGGCATTATAACTTGGAGATAAATATTTTACAGGGAACATGGGCTATGGAGGGTTAAGTGGCTTGCCCAAGACCACAAGGAGCACCTGTGGGACTAGAAACCCCAGTCCTTCTGGCCCAAGGTTGCTGTCCTCTAGTGGGATTTGAACCCCCGACCTTCCGGCCTGAAGTACCTTGCCCCAACCACTAGGCTACTCCTCCACTCCAAGATAAGTTCAGTCTTGGCCATGTTCAGTTTCAAGCGGCAGTGAGACATCCAGGCAGCAATGTCAGAAAGGCAGGCAGAGATCTGGGTCTAGATTGCTGGAGAGAGTTCAGGGGTAGAGAGGTAGATCTGGGAGTCATCAGCATGCAGATGGTACTGAAAGCCATGGGAAGAGATAAGCGCACCAAGGGACTGGGTGTAGAGAGAGAAAAGGAGCAGACCCAAGACAGATCCTTGGTATACACCAACTGGGAGCGGGGTAGCAGAGGAGGAGGAGCCCCCAGAGCACACACTGAAGGAGCGATGGGAGAGATAGGAGGAGAACCAGGATAGTACCGAGGAGAAGGTTGTTGTTGTGGCAGGTGCAGGCCTGTGATCCACGGTGTCTGACATAAGCAGGCCAGCATGGCTAGCTTGACCTGTAAGTGAAGCCTGTGGAGAGGCCCATAGGATTGCACATCCCCCAATATGCTGCTATTGTAAGATAGAACTCAGTAGAAGTATTGAATTAGCTTAGGTAAGCAGAACTGAGAGATGGAAAAATACAGAAAAACATGTTTAAAAGTTACTGATAAGAAAAGTACATCTGCAAGGAATATAATTGGGAGTGCTGACAGATGAGTTGCAGAGCCCTGCTCCTCTGCATGCACAAATTGGCTCTATGGCCTTGAGAGTGTGAAAGTAACAAGTTGATGAACTGACCATTGTAATTGGGACTAGAAGGGGGGTATGCAGGTGTCATGCCCACTGAAGGGACATAATTGGATAAACTTATCAGTACCGGGACCAATGGAAGGGGTACGGGAGGTACGGGAGGTTACCGGGACCAATGAAATGTTTTTCTATACCTAGAATGGAACAGAAGTCTATAAAAGTTGTTGTAATACTTGAAAACTTTGCTCAGCCATTTTGAAATTGACTGGTTCGAGACTTGTGCACAAATAAATGATTTGGACCTTCTGAACAGACTCCTGGTATCATTGGTTTGTCTGCGCTTTGCTGCTACATATTCTTGGTGCGTTGGCCGGGAAGTTGTGGAATCAAAGTGTATATAGGGCAATATACCACGACTTTCCGCCTCTATAGGCTTGGTCCTGCCGGGATCGCGCCCTTCCGAGGGCTGCTCCCTGGCGCCACCGGTCCCTTGTATCGGAGGGAGCTGGTCGGACCTCGGCGGGTGCCGGGCCCGGCTGGAGCCAACGCCTCGAACCCGAGTGAGGGGAGTCCGAGGTCCAACTCATGCGCCTGCTTGGGAAGTTTGAGGACCGGATCCGGTGAGTATAGTTTTGATTTGGTGTCTAGACAGAAATAGAAAGAGCAGTACTGCCATTGGAACTTGGAATTTGGAATCTGTAATCTCGAGATATTGGGAATTGGTAAGAGAGCTTGATCACCTCTCAAGGAAGGGCCGAGTAACCCCGCATGGGAATTCGAAGGGTGAAACCCTCATCCTTATTGTAATTGGGAAAAAGACTAGTCAGAATAGATAGAAACAAATGCATTCTGGGATACGTTGCTAGCATGATTGTGTGAACGAAGTGTGAATGAGAGGTCTGGCAGCACGGACCAAGTGAAGGCGGACCCCTGAGTAGCGCATTTCCTGACCGGGCGACCGCGTTCAGGTCGCGAAAAGGGGGAAGCGATTGTCGTCTTGTCTTGTTATTTGTATTCCTTATACGTTTCTAGGACCGTGAGGACCCCTTACCCACGGTCCGACCTCCTTTTCCCTTCTGTCTGTTGTTGCGCGCACACATCGAAATGGGAGGGGCGGGGTCTACTAGAAACACTCCATTAGAATGTATGATCGCACACTTTAAAGAGGGATATTCTGGAGATTATGGTATTAAAATGACAGCAGCCCGTTTGCAGATTTTGTGTACTAGGGAGTGGCCCGATTTAGACCCCATCTGGCCCCAAGAGGGAACGTTCAATGTAGAGATTATTCAGTCAATACACCGTAGGGTGCGGATAGCGCACCCCGTTCAGTACCCCTATATAGATTCCTGGTTAAGTATTTGTGAAGATCCGCCCCCCTGGGCGCAGCGCTGTTATGAGGAACAGTGCAGAATAATGTTAGCTAAGACAGATTCTAGTCAGAAAACACAACAGCCTAGAACGAAAGAGCAGGATAAGAAATCCAGAAAGAAGCCCATCTTGGTAGATCCTGATTCCCCAGAAATGATTCCCAGGCAGCCCCGAACCCCAGGTCCGATAAGAGTAGCCTGGCGTCCTGCCCCAGAACCCCAGCGACGGCCGGAGCGGGACCCAACCCCTGACCTACCTCCCGGAGGGGAGGAAGAGGAAGAATTAGCTGAAAGAGAAGAAGAGGATGCTATAAAAAGTGAGTCAGAAGCGGAGGTAGAAGAAGGAGAAAAAGAGAATGCCCCAGACGAGGAGGACAGTGTACAAGTGATTGCCAGCACTAGCAAACCAGTAAAAGGTATACCCAAAGTGAAACCTGTTGAGAAAAAGAAAGTGACCCCTTCGAAGACAATTACAACAATAACCCTTAGATCCCAAAAGACACCTACGGCCAGAATGCTGCCTTTACGGCAAGTCCCGGGAGTGCCCGTAAAGAATGATAATGATGAGGTGGTAGCGGGACCCTTAACTTATGTGTATATCCCTTTCTCTACAACTGATTTATTAAATTGGAGGTCGCATTATGCCTCCTATACTAGTAAGCCCCAGGAGCTGACAGAATTAGTAACTACTATTATGGAAACTCACCAACCCACTTGGCCAGATTGTCGCCAGCTCCTGACTACCCTATTCACGACAGAAGAGCGAGCACGAATTAGAAAAGCAGCTATTGAGTGGATGGCAGATAACCCTGTAGCTCCGGGACAGGGGCAGAATATAATAGACCGTCGGGAAGCAGCCCAGAGAGAATTCCCGAATGAGGACCCCCATTGGGATCCAAATACAGAAGAAGGAACCACAGCCCTAGCCCGTTTTCACCAAGGCTTTTTACAAGGCCTGAAAAGGGGGGGCCAGAAAGCTATGAACCTTTCCAAAGTTGCAGGAGTTATCCAAGGTATAGATGAGAGCCCAGCAGATTTTCATGAAAGATTAACTGAAGCATACAGAATGTATACTCCCTATGATCCCGAGGCACCAGGAAGTTTATGTATGGTGAATTCTGCTTTTGTAAACCAGTCTCAACCAGACATTAGACGTAAATTACAGAAGTTAGAAGGGTTTGCGGGCATGAATGCAACACAGTTACTGGAAGTCGCTCATAAAGTGTATGTGAATCGTGATACTGAAAGACAGAGAGAATGTGATAGAAAGATGAAGAAGAAAGCTGATTTTTTGGCTGCGGCCATAGTTGAACAGAAAAGGGGAGGTGTCCCTAGTCGACGGAGCAGAGGAAGAGGGCGGGGTCAAGGCGGAGGCCGGACCCAGAAGCTAGGCGTGAACCAATGCGCCTACTGCAGAGAGGAAGGACATTGGAAAGATACATGCCCGCAACTCGCAGACGCCCAGCAAGATGACGACAACGATCATCAGTGGCGAGAAGAAAGACGAGGCTATCCCCAAAACCGAGGAGGAGCCAATCGAGAACAATTCCAGCGAGAAAGAGGAGGAGGAGCCATTCAAGCATTGGCCACACCGGTCCATGATGAGAATGACGTGGATTAGGACAGACCGGGCTCCCAGTTTGCTTTAGGTTTCCAGGAGCCTATGGTCGGAATACAAATAGGAGACCAAATTATGGACTTTATGGTTGATACTGGAGCACAACATTCAGTAGTAGACAAAAAGATAGCCCCATTTTCTACAAAAGCAGTCACCATTATAGGAGCAACTGGTGCCAAAGCTACAAAATCTTTTCTTCAAAATCGAATATGCAGTCTAGGAGGACAGCAAATAACTCATCAATTCCTTTACATGCCCGAATGTCCAGTACCACTACTGGGACGAGATATGCTAGCCAAGCTTCAAGCACAGATATCTTTCTCTGAACAAGGAGAAATGCAAATGACAGTAAATTCCCAAGCCAAACCAGCAGGAATAATGCTGCTGACAGTTCCCCGAGAAGAAGAATGGAGGTATTACGTTGATGACTCCATCCAAGACACCTATTTTGAACAAACTTTAAAGAACATCGATGCACCACCTGGAGTATGGGCAGAAGGCAGTCCCCCAGGCCTAGCCAAGCATATAGCTCCAGTGATTGTAACCCTCAAGCCTAGTGCTACACCAGTGCACGTCAAACAGTACCCCCTCCCAAGAGCTGCAATTGAAGGCATTCATCGCCACCTACAAAGATTGCTCGAGTATGGCCTACTAAAAGTATGTCAATCCCCATGGAACACTCCACTTTTGCCAGTAAAGAAACCTGGGACAGATGATTATCGCCCAGTACAAGACTTGAGAAGAGTAAATGATGCAGTTGAAACTATACGTTCTTCATGGCCTGCCCAAGAGCACTCTAAACCCGCTTCAATTGGCCATGAATACAGCGGCCAGAGTTCTTCATGGATCCCTAAAAAGCCAACATATTACTCCCATCCTATTTGACCTCCACTGGCTCCCACTAACTTGCAGGACTTTATACAAAGCTCTCATCCTGACCTTCAAAGCATTCCACCATATCTCATCATCCTCCTTATCTGATCTCCTCCAACACACACAGAACACCAGATCTAGACGTTCTGTAACAGAGAACATGCTAACAGTCCCAAATGACAGCAAAAAACTCACTCAAACAACCACTTTAAGAGCATTCTCTTCCTTCGCCCCTAGATGCTGGAACACGCTTCCACCTAGTATTAGATCACAAAAAGACCTGTCCCAGTTCAGAAAATCCATAAAAACACACCTCTTCCTACAACACTTCTCACAATATACTGACCCCCCTCCCACACAGACCTTTGATCACGGCTAGTCAAATAAGCTCCCGAAACCTTACCACTCGATCTAGACCAAGCCTCACAAACCCTACCTTTAGAGCTCGAGCATTCTAGAACCTATTGTAAATATTTAAAAATATCTGTTAATTGTTAATCCCTGTTATCCATGTTTTTACTCCCTGTTCTCTGTAAACTTAACATTTGTTTTATGTTTAAGTACAAAATTTGTTAAAATGTAAACCGCGCTGATATCAAAAGTGCGGTATATAAAAGCTGTTAAATAAATAAATAAATAAATATACATCCAGTTGTACCCAATCCTTACACTCTTCTAGGACTGATACCTGCTGAAGCTACCCATTTCACTGTACTGGATTTGAAAGATGCATTCTTTTGCATAAGATTAGCCCCTGTAAGCCAAATATTGTTTGCATTCGAATGGCAGGACCCCATCTCTGGAAGAGGGGGCCAACTCACCTGGACCAGATTACCCCAAGGATTCAAGAATTCGCCTACCATCTTTAGTGCTGCACTGAATCAAGACCTTTCAAGCTATCCAGTAGCCCCGGGGAAGAGAGTGCTTCTCCAATACGTGGATGATCTGTTGATAGCTGCCATATCAGAAAGTGAATGCATACTAGCCACCAAAGATCTCTTGCAGCTACTAGATGAAGCTGGATACAAAGTTTCCAGAGCCAAAGCACAGCTATGTCAAAAAGAAGTGAAATACTTGGGTTTTCGTATAACCCAAGGAAGCCGAAGATTAGGCAGAGAAAGAAAAGAAGCAGTATGCAGAATTCCAACTCCAACAACCAGAAAGCAAGTCAGAGCCTTTCTGGGAGCGGCAGGATATTGCCGAATCTGGATACCTAACTTCGCCCAAATTGCCAAACCACTGTATGAAGCCACAAAAGGAGAAGAAAAGTCGCCACTGGAGTGGGGACTTGAGCAGGATACAGCCTTCAAGACGTTAAAGGAAGAAGTGATGTCATCACCAGCACTTGGACTACCAGATGTCCACAAACCTTTCCACTTGTTTGTACATGAAGCACAGGGAAATGCCTTAGGCATGTTGACTCAGAAATTGGGAAATTGGGAGCGACCTGTAGCATACCTATCGAAACAACTGGACCCTGTGGCCAAAGGATGGCCACCTTGCTTGAGAGCAGTTGCAGCTACAGCGCTACTAGTGAGCGAAGCAGACAAGCTCACACTAGGACAGAACATACGAGTCACTGTGCCACATGCAGTCCTTGCCCTTATGGAACAAAAAGCAAATTATTGGCTCACCAATTCCCGAATGTTGAAGTACCAGAGCATGTTATGTGAAAACCCACAGATACAACTAGAAGTGAGTCATGCCCTGAATCCAGCTACCTTGATACCCATCAGTGAAGAACTCCCAGAACATGACTGTATCGAAGTCATGGAAACTGTGTTCTCCAGTCGACCCGACTTGACAGATGTGCCCATAGACAATCCTGACCAGATCTATTACGTTGATGGGAGCAGTCTCATCCTCGATGGACGACGCTGTGCCGGATATGCAGTCGTCACTCAACACGAAGTAGTTGAATCATCAGCTCTAGCCTCAGGCACATCAGCCCAGAAAGCCGAATTGATAGCACTCACCAGAGCGTTGCTGTTAGGAGAAAAACTTGTGCTAAATGTATATACAGATTCCAAATATGCCTTCACTACCTTGCATGCCCATGGAGCTCTCTATAAAGAAAGAGGACTCATCACATCCGGAGGAAAATCAGTCAAATATGGTCCCGAGATATTGATGTTACTTGATGCAGTTTGGGCCCCAACACGTGTAGCTGTCATGCATTGCAGAGGACACCAAGCAGGAAAAGGAGAAGTTGCCCGAGGAAATAGATTTGCAGATGCCTCAGCACGACAAGCAGCTATGACAGGACAGATTGCCCCACAAGCTATGCCAATGCAAGCAGCATTGTTTCCAGTACCTCTCAATTTATGGACACCACGATATACCACCAAAGAATTGGATTACTACTGTAACAGAGAAGATGGAATACTGAAAGATGGATGGATTGAGCTGCCACCAGAAGAGGGCAGTCAACCCCCTGGACGAATAGTAATTCCTGAACTGTTAGGACCATCCTTTGTCAAAGCTTTCCACGAAGCCACCCACTATGGAAAGAGTGCTATGGAAAAAGCACTCAGACCACATTTCTACATCCCTCTGATGACAACCATATCAGCCTCAGTAGCACGTCAATGTCTAACCTGTGCCAAAAATAATGCCAAGCAAGGCCTTATAACGGCACCCCGAGTTCAGTCAGGAGGTGTCACCCCCATGCACAACCTCCAAGTTGATTTTACCGAAATGCCAAAAGCCAATGGATACCATTACCTGTTAGTATTAGTTTGTACTTTCTCTGGGTGGGTAGAAGCCTTCCCAACCAGAACTGAGAAAGCCCGAGAAGTTACCAAAGTCTTGATGAGAGAGATTGTCCCTAGGTTCGGAATTCCAGCAGTAATAGGGTCAGACAATGGACACTCATTTGTCTCCCAAGTTACTCAGCAGTTAGCAAAAGCTTTGCAGATACAATGGAAACTCCACACTGCATACAGACCTCAGAGTTCAGGGAAAGTTGAGCGAATGAATCGTACCCTAAAAGCCCAAATGTCCAAGCTTTGTCAGGAGACACACTTGAAGTGGCCCCAAGTGCTCCCAATAGCTTTACTCAGAATATGCTCAGCTCCTGTAAAGGCAACAGGATTTTCCCCTTTTGAAGTTCTGTATGGTAAACCCCCACCGATAGTGCAGGGAGTCAAAGGAAGTTTAGCCCAGATTGGTTCAGAAGTAACCAGACAAGAACTCCTAGCTCTTAGTTTTGTTCTGCAGACTCTCCATACGTGGATCCAAGACCAGTTGCCTATCAACTTGACGGAACCCTTGCATCCCTACCAGCCTGGTACCTCGGTGTGGATCAAAGATTGGAAGAAGACACCGTTGGAACCCCATTGAAAGGGACCGTACACCGTCATCCTGTCTACCCCAACTGCAGTAAAGGTAGCCGAGATCGACGCCTGGATCCACCACAGCAGAGTCAAGCCCGCCGCTGATCCTGAACCAGAGCAGTGGACAGCAGAACAGCATCTTGATGCACCCTTGCGAGTTACTCTGAGACGGCAACCAGCAGCTTAGACACTTCATCACGAGTGCTTTGCAGTAGTCAAGTCTTTCGAAGAGGATTGCTGTTTTCCATGCAGCAACAGTTTTGTTTCAATGAACCCAATTTGCGTGTGATTTGACACACTACTTTGAGACTACATTAACTAAGCCAGACTTCACAAGCCAACTGAAATTGCTAATAAGTTGGTTAATGTGTACTGGACAACCTGAGGATCTTCAATCAACACTCAGCACCCGTTAAATTGCTTCATTAGCAAACGGGACGAAGAATAAGAGACCGTCGTGATCAAGATCAGCAAGCTGAGGATTCAGAAGAACTCCAATCAACATCAACATGCATCTTTACTTTTGTTTTGCTTTGGTTGCCTTCTTTGGAGGTTTTGAACAGACTTATGCTTTACCTCCATGCACTGCTTGCATTACTTCTACTAGAACTGGACTGAAAGTAACTCAGACTTTGCTTTATCATTCTTACTATACCTGCAAGGGAACAGTGACTCGGTGTATCTATAACACCACTGAACTAAATGTTTGCACTCATGGCAAAATCAAAGCATGCTATAATCCGCATCAGAATCCATCCTATTACACGTTGGAAATAAGATGGAAGGATGCAGATGGACCTATTCTAGCTGTTACACCACCACTTAAGGACATTACTAAACCTGCTGTTTTGAATTTTGATGCGTGTAATGCCATTAACAGAGATAGTTATTCCACCTGTGGTACATGGGAGAAAGCGTATCGAAATGACCATAAGTATATGTGTCCAGAAGGTGCCACAAATTGGTGGAAGTGTACAGGTAAAACGGGATCAGGCTATAGTACTGCACCAGCGGCAGACTACTATTGCCCGTATTGGGGATGTGTTTTTTATGCTACCTGGAATACTGGTATAACTGATGAGAAAATAGATAAACGGATGGCTACTCTAACCAAGCCAACCACAAATGATAAATGTCAGAAAGATGCTTGCAACCCCTTACACTTACGTATACACAATCCCTATACTTGGAAACAAGGATACAAGTTTGGTTTACGTATTGCTGGAGGGGCAATAGATCCAGAAACTATTGTGTATGTCAGATTGAATACCCAAGCCCACAAGTCATCTAAATATCATATCCATAATACCTTTTATGAAGCCATGCATGTAAATAAGTTTGAGATCCCTCATCCCTCACAGAATCTATTTCTAGAATTAGCCGGAGCAGTAGTATCTAGTCTTAAGATCTCAGATTGCTATTTCTGTGGCGGAACCCAAATGGGAGACCAATGGCCATGGGAAGCCCAAGAATTGAATTATTCTTTAGTTTACAATCAGACTGAATTACACAAGACTACCAGTGAGTGGGTGTTAGCGCACTCAATCGTTGGACGTCTTTGCTATGCCAGAACTGGACCCCAGTTCACCCAGAAGGTAGGACAGCTGGTCTGTCTTAGCCAGAAGTATTATAATGCTACGACCAAAAAGACAGCATGGTGGTCAGGAATCAGACACCCTGAACCTCCTAACCCATTAGCCAGATTTCCTGAACTTGCTGGTTTATGGACTAACCTTGCCAAAGTCCAAGCCTGGCAAGCCCCACCTGGCCTATATTGGATCTGTGGAAACCGAGCGTATGCACAACTCCCGCCACACTGGGGAGGAGCATGTGTCTTAGGAACCATCAGACCTTCTTTCTTCCTGTTAAACACTGAACATGGAGAACAATTAGGATACCCTGTTTACACTACCCACCGACACAAGAGAGCACTAAGACAGAAAAGAGAAGCCTTACAGATAGGCAAGTGGGAGAAGTGGCAAGGTGATGATTGGCCACCAGAAAGAATCATTGAGTATTATGGGCCTGCCACTTGGAATGATGATGGTATGTATGGTTATCGTACTCCAATTTATATGATTAATCGTATTATTCGCTTACAAGCAGTAGTTGAAATAATAACCAATGAAACTAGTCATGCTCTTACGCTCTTAGCTAGACAAAGTACTCAGATGCGCACTGCTATATACCAGAACCGCTTAGCACTTGATTATTTGTTAGCAGCTGAAGGAGGAGTATGTGGTAAACTGAATTTAACTAATTGCTGTTTGAAAATAGATGATAAAGGTCAAGTAGTTGAAGAAATTGCTAAAGATATGCAAAGACATGCTTATGTGCCAGTACAGACTTGGCACTCATTGAAATTTCCTAACTGGTTCGCTAACCTCTTTTCATGGGTGGGAGGATTTAAGACTTTCATTGTTTTAGTACTAATCCTTGTTGCTGTTATCTTTTTATTACCATGTTTAATTCCATGTTGTATGCGTTCCATTCATAACACTATTGATAGTACAGTAGAGCGGAAGACCGCAACTAAAATAATGGCTTTATACAAAGCCAGCCCTAGTCGAAATCCTTCAATCATGATGTGATTCTTCTAAAGGTGATTTAACTCTCACACCTTATTAAGTAATAGGGTGAGATTAATCAAAGGGGGGAATGTGGCAGGTGCAGGCCTGTGATCCACGGTGTCTGACATAAGCAGGCCAGCATGGCTAGCTTGACCTGTAAGTGAAGCCTGTGGAGAGGCCCATAGGATTGCACATCCCCCAATATGCTGCTATTGTAAGATAGAACTCAGTAGAAGTATTGAATTAGCTTAGGTAAGCAGAACTGAGAGATGGAAAAATACAGAAAAAACATGTTTAAAAGTTACTGATAAGAAAAAGTACATCTGCAAGGAATATAATTGGGAGTGCTGACAGATGAGTTGCAGAGCCCTGCTCCTCTGCATGCACAAATTGGCTCTATGGCCTTGAGAGTGTGAAAGTAACAAGTTGATGAACTGACCATTGTAATTGGGACTAGAAGGGGGGTATGCAGGTGTCATGCCCACTGAAGGGACATAATTGGATAAACTTATCAGTACCGGGACCAATGGAAGGGGTACGGGAGGTACGGGAGGTTACCGGGACCAATGAAATGTTTTTCTATACCTAGAATGGAACAGAAGTCTATAAAAGTTGTTGTAATGCTTGAAAACTTTGCTCAGCCATTTTGAAATTGACTGGTTCGAGACTTGTGCACAAATAAATGATTTGGACCTTCTGAACAGACTCCTGGTATCATTGGTTTGTCTGCGCTTTGCTGCTACATTGTCAACAGTGTTTTTTATTTATTTATTTCAGTTTCTTATATACCGCGCTATTTAGAATCAGCGCGGTTTACATCATAACAAAACGACCATAACGACAAACTGTCAGGTTTTACATTGAACAGGAGTACAAACTTGGATAACTGGGTTAACTATATACATAAACTATCTACACTGCAGTGTGAGGGCATTTCTAGATTGGGTCATTTCTTGGAGGGGATATCTAGTTCAGTTGCTGTCTGGGAAATATTGGCAGAAAAGGTATGTTTTGAGAGCCTTCCTGAACTGATATAGATTGGTAATGGCTCTAATGTCAGGGGGTAGGGTGTTCCAGCATTTTGGTACATAAAAACTGAATGCCCTGTTTGTGGTGTTCGTGTTGGACTTTGTTGAAGCCTTTGGTATTGCTAGCAAGTTTACAGCTGATGTTCTTCTTGCTCTGTTGGGGGGGACCATGTGGATTAGATTCGTGAGTGAGAGGGATGAGGTGCCTTTGATTGCCTTAAATGCTAATACAAGGGATTTGAAGGTGATTCTCCCGTTCAAAGCAGAAGAGGGGTCAAGAAGGATGAGGACAGAGCACAGGCCCTTGACCGAAGCCGAATAGAGTGTAAGTGGAAATAGTGAGGGAGGGCGGGAAACACGCACACGCCGTCACGGGCTCGGGGACTAGGCCGGCCACCTGCTGCCATCACTTCCAATGAGTCCGAGCTAGTGAGCGCGCCGCCGCTGAAAAAAGCTTCACGGCCCACGCGACAGCGCTGCTGCCTTTAGTGAACCCCGTCGCTCACTGATCAGAGAGAGGCTGCTCCGAGGGAAGGGCGGGAAACACGCGCGTCAATCACTCTCCTCACGTCACCGCCGGCTGTTGCCATCCAGCCAGCAGTCCGCGCCCCGCCTCTTCCGGGGACGTCACGGGCTCGAGGACTAGGCCGGCCACCTGCTGCCATCACTTCCAATGAGATCGAGCTAGTGAGCGCGCCGCTGCCGCTGAAAGAAGCTTCGCGGCACACGTGACAGCGCTGCTGCCCAGTCCCCTTTAGCGAACCCTGTCACTGACTGATCAGAGAGAGGCTGTTCCGAGGGAAGGGCAGGAAACACGTCACCGCCGGCTGTTGCCATCCAGCCAGCAGTGCGCGCCCCGCCTCTTCCGCCGACGTCACGTCCGGAGCGTGCTGACAGGGTCTTCTTCGGGAGCTCGGCGGGGCCGCGATGCCGGAGCTGGCGGTGGAGAAGGTGGTGGTGCACCCGCTGGTCTTGCTCAGCGTGGTGGATCACTTCAACAGGTCAGAGCCGGGGACGGGGCCTGAGGCCGCCGCTGATTTAAAGCCGGAACCGCCGCCGCTGACTCATGGCCGGGGCCTGGCTTTAGCTCACCCCCGGCGCGACGCGTCGTCTGTCTCCCGCCTCCGTTCACAGAAAGGAAATAACCCCCCTCCCCCTCTCTCTCCGCTTGCAGAATAGGTAAAGTCGGCAATCAGAAGCGAGTGGTCGGAGTGCTGCTGGGCTCCTGGCACAAGAAAGTCCTGGATGTGTCCAACAGCTTTGCAGGTGAGCTGCTCTCCCTCTCTCTCCCCCACTACCCCCGGCAGGTCAGAGCAGCGTATGTACGGACATAGAGAGCGCCCGGCGAGCGGGTGACATTTCCTGCACCCAGCAGCTGTCCACTGATGCTTCCTTCTTTTCAGCTTCGTCTTCTACCGCTATTTCCGTGTAGCTCATGCTTTTGTCACCCCTGGTAAGTGGTCAGGTGCTGGCTCTACCTCCAGTTTTTGCAGACACATTACAAGAGTACAAAAAACTTGTGAACCTGTGCAGGAGTCGTCAGCTTGAAATCCAGACCTATAGATTGAGCTCTTCTGACATAAACTTGAAAATAATTTTTGTTGGACCTCATACATTCTTCTTGGTAGCCCCTAACAAGCTTACCAAGTCACCAGCCTACGGTCTTTTTTTACTCTGAAACTATGCGATGACATTAAACTCTGTATTCAGTTCATAAGCAAATGCCACTTCCACCTTTTGCGGCACAGTGTTTCAGAAGGGGTTGCGAAAAACTCATCCTGCTTCAGGGACTCTCTTCATTGATACTTACAAAATAGCATGTTTAATATTAGGCAACCTTGTTCCACGGTCTTATATTCTTCCAAACCGTTTTAAAGATCACCAACTGCTCATGCCAAAAAATGCTTTTGCTGCTTAACACAGATATACCAATAAAAATTTACTTATTTGTGTAAAAGTCACATCTGTCCTCATAGGTAGCGAGAGCTATTGGCATACTTGGCTCAATATGACTTTCCTCCATAGTTTCATAGTAAAAAGGATCCTGAATTTGTGACTTGATAAACTTATTGGTGTCTGCCAGGAGAATGAAAATAATAATTTTTGTTGAACCTTTAATACAAGTTTGTCTTTGAAGTTTTTCAGACAGGCCAAATGTTCCAAGACATTTAGGGCTCCTTTTACTAATGCTTAGCACATGCTAGCAGGAATTAGCATATGCCAAGTGCCCTTATACCCATTGTAATAAATAGACTGTGGTGGCATTTAGTGCCTATTAAGCATGTTAGCATGCGCTAAGTATTAGTAAAACTGGCCCTTAGTTCTTCTCATAAGGTAGAAAATACCTCTAAGGAAGCTAATCTCGTATTTGATTCTTATTCTTTTGGAACTTTGTTGCTTATTTTCATTTTAAACTAATTTTTTCAAACTTCATATTTATAAACTGCTAGCTACCAACCCCACAACACTCTATGTATGTGCAGCCCTGTAGTTTGATTCCCAAGTTTGTAACCTCGATGTCAGTAAGTCCAAAACAATCCTGCTCTTATTTTGCGCCAAAAAAACATGAGCAGGTTTTTCTGTTCTCAAACCGTCACCCATCATTTCCAGGTAAATCTGACTTTTAAAACAGTCTCCATCTGCATTGCTGGCTCTTTCAGTGCCTAATGCCTATGTTTTTGAGTTGAGTTTGTAGGAGATGAGTGATAACACAGTGATGAACACTGATACTTTGACAATGATGTTTCAAACTGGAACTGATAGAACCAATTTTTTTAGGACACCTATTCTTAAATTGCTCTGTACAAGAACATTCAGGTGGTAGCAACCTTTTTTACAATGTAGTCACAGGTAACGAAAAAGTAAAATTTGCCACATCACAGACTGAGAAACCTAGAAAATAGCAGCAGATAAAGACCTATGGCTGATCTAGTCTGCCCATCCATAAGAACTGTTATGTTCTACAATCATTTCCTCTCACTGAGAGATCCTCTATACTTGTCCCATGCTTTCTTGAATTCAGATACATCTCTATCAGCTCCACTGGGAGTCTGCTCTACGTGTCCACCACATCTTTCGTAAAATATTTCTTTGCATCATTCTTGTCTATCCCTTTCATCCTATGACCCCCCTCGTTCCAGAGCTTCCTTCAACTGGAAGAGGGCCATATCTTGTGCATTTATACCATGCAGATATATAAATGTGTCTGTCGTATTGCCTCTCTCCTGACTTTCCTCCAGAGTATACCCATTGAGATCTTTATCCCCATATGCCTTATGACAAAAACCACTGACCATTTTAGTAGCTGCCCTCTGGACCGATTCCATCATGTCCGCATCTTTTTGAAGGTGTGATATCCAGAAGTATACATAGTACTCCAAATGGTGTCTCACTAGAAACTGGTAGCAAATGCATCAGAGTTGGTCAAATGGGGGAATAAAATGAGTGAGTGACAACACGAGTCCACACTGTGAAAAAAGGGTGTGTTATATTTTAGCTGTTACAATAAAATGTGGTAAACTCAAATTCGTCACTTCTGGTCATTGACAGTATTATCGTAAGCACTCAGCAGGATCCCAAGTAGTAGGTCCATTTCTTATATACTCCCAGCTATAAGAGCAGATGTTCTTGACGTGCTTGGGCAATAATAGTTTATGAACTTGTTTAGACTCCTTTTAAATACATTTATGCTAAGCACCTTGATCGCATCCTCTGGCGGCAAATTCCATAGCTTAATTCTATGTGGAGTGGAGGAGTGGCCTAGTAGTTGGGGCAAGGTACTTCAGGCCGGAAGGTCGGGGGTTCAAATCCCACTAGAGGACAGCAACCTTGGGCCGGAAGGACTGTGGTTTCTAGTCCACAGGTGCTGCTCGTGGTCTTGGGCAAGCCACTTAACCCTCCATAGCCCATGTTCCCTGTAAAATAGTTATCTCCAAGTTATAATGTCCTGTTCAATATAAACCGCACTGATGAAGAATAGCACGGTATATAAGAGAATGTAAATTAAATAAATAAATACGTAAGAACTGCCATAGAGGGTCAGATTGAGCCCAGTGTCCTGTTTCCAATAGTGGTGCATCCAAGCCACAGGTATGGAGTGGAGGAGTAGCCTAATGGTTAGAGTGCTGACTTGGGAACCAAGAGACCAGGGTTCGTTTCCCCCCTAGCACTCATTGTGGTCTTGGGCAGGTCACTTAACCTGGATCTTTGAGGCAATGGAGGGTTATCATTGTCCCTGTTTAATGTACATTACCAAGTTTAAGTTTCAAAGTAAACTGTTTTGAAATGATAAATTTATTTAACACATTTTTTATATCTGGCATATCCTAAAAGTAATCCACAAACCCCAAATAACCTTGGAAAATAGCAGTGCAACCCACCAAAAAAATAGAAAAAACTGCTATTGAAAACACATCTGCAAAACCTTAATACTGTTTAAATATGGGAGGGAAAAAAACCAGGATACACATGAAGGGCTTTGTAAGGCCGGCTTTGTATTATCATGCCTGCTTGCTCATGCCCAATCCAGTGCTATATAGGTCAAAAAGCAGTCTTTATTATTAAGAAAGATTTGAAAGAATCCTTTTGCCTGTGTTTATTTATTTTATTTATTAACAATTCTTATATACCGCACTATTAGACATCAGCGCGGTTTACATTGAACAGAAAACATCCGACAGTTTACATATGTCTGGTCAGTTACATTTAACAGGAAGTATAATGTGGCGAAATAGGGGAAACTAAATACAATGGAGGGTTATCTGATAAGGGATATCATGGTTAACTATATACAAAGGTGGTACAATAGTACTTGGAACTGCTTGTTATTTCATTGAGAAGTTGGCCTGTTATGAGGGTCTGTTTGTTTGACCACTCAAGCTATTCGCCTGGGGGTTATGTTCGGAGCTGTCATTGAGATATTTAAGGAAGAGGAAATGTTTTAGTGCCTTTCTGAACTGACTCAAGTTGGGTACTGCTCTGATTTGTGCTGGTAAGTTGTTCCATAAAGTCGGGGCGCAGAGTCGGAAGGCTCTGTTGGCTGTTGATCTAGTGCATCTTGTGGTGTCATTTGGGATAACTAGTGTGTTTAATTCTGCTGTTCTTCATGGCCTGTTTGGTGCAAGTGGTTGTATGAGGTTGGAGAGAGAGGAAGAGGTGAGCCCCTTAGCCGCTTTGAATGTTAGCAGTAAGGTTTTGAAACTGATCCTTGCTTGAATGGGGAGCCAGTGTAGCTGTTTTAGAAGGGGTGTTAGGTGATCTCTCCTGGATGCCCCGAGGAGTACCCTCGCTGCACTATTCATGGCTAATTGCAGGGGGTTCAGGGTGGACCGGGGGAGTCCTTGTAGTATGGAGTTTGAGAAGTCGAAATGGGGGAGTATAAGGGCTTGATAAATGGTACGGAAATCATCTGGTTCAAGTAGCATGCGTAGGTGTCTGAGGGATCTGATTTTAAAGTAGATTGCCTTGACTGTGTTGGCTATGTGGTTCTTCATGTCAAGGTTTTGGTCCAGCGTTACTCCCAGGTAGCGTATCGCCGGTTTAACTTGGAGTTGGGCATCCTTTACGTTAATACAGCTAGAAGGGGTGAAGTTGGTGTTCCTCGAGACGAACAGGACTTCTGTCTTTTTTTGTGTTGTATTCTCAGGTTTTGTGATAGGAGCCACTCTGATATGGTGTCAAAGCAGTTAGTCAGCGGGGTAAGGTCTAGGCAATCCAATGATATTGGCATATATAGTAGCACGTCGTCTGCATATATCATGTAACTGACATTAAAGGATTTGATGATGTCGCAGATGGGTTGAATGTATATATTAAACATCAATGCAGATAAAGAGGATCCTTGAGGTACACCTTGACTTTGTTGGAAAGGTTCAGATGTATCCCCGTCGACTCTGACATGCTGCCATCTATCGGACAGGTAAGATTTGCACCATTCGAGTGCTGTTCCACAGATGCCTTTTTCCCTTAGCCGGCAGATGAGAATTTCGTGGCATACCGAGTCAAAAGCCGCTGCTATGTCTAGAAAGACAAGAGCGAAACCCTGGCGTATGTTATCCACACCTGAGATTATGTTGTTGAGGAGAGTTGTGAGTAGCGTTTCTACTCCATGTGACTCTCTGAAACCATGTTGAGCCGGATCCAGTGGAGCTGAGGTGTCTATATGATCCTGTAATTGCCTGTGCACTGTTTTCTCGATGATTTTTGCTAGCATAGGTATGCTAGATATGGGCCTATAAGATTCAACCTTTTGAGGATCCAGTTTGGTGTTCTTTAACAGCGGTCTTAGAGGTCTGCTTGAGCGTGGTTGGGAAAGAGCCAGTGGTGAAGGAATGGTTTAAGATTTTTGTTATAATTGGAGATATGTCACATCGCAGGTCCTTTATCCAGTGTGCAGGGCAAGGGTCTGTGTGTGCAGTGGTTGTGTTTAGAGCTAGAATGGTATCTTCGATAGTTCTCTTCGAGGGAGTGAAGAAGGATGTCAGTGATACTGGGTAGTCTTGTTCATCAAGAGGGTCCGGTATTAATATTTTATTAGTCTTGCACATTTTAGATTGCATGTAAATTGCATAGTCCTGTGGGTGGATCATGCTGTGGTGCTCCGGGGTTGGTTCTTTGGCAAGCGTTTTAACTAAGTTAAACAGGTCATGAGGTTTGTTCAATGACCGTTTCAGGGTGTCTGTGTGGTGTTGTCTGATTTTATCTGTGATGGCTTTGCGATGCCCCGCCAGGTGTTGAATGTAAGCTGATTGGTCACTGCTGGTGCGTGACTTTCTCCATCGTTTTTCTAGCCTTCTTAAAATGGTTAGTGAGTCTTTTAATTCGGCTGTGAACCATGGGGCTGTAGATCTCTTCTTTGGGTTCTTGTTCGTTGGAGGGCGGACAGCGATTAAGCTGAGTTTTCTGTTCCAGGAAGAGATCAACTCTTCTAGGCTTTGTGAGGTGTCATCAAAGAGTGTGTCCATTTCAGTGAGGATGCGTTCTCTGTTAAATGGGTAGAAACTTCTGGTCGCTGAGTTAGCGGGCCTGCTGTTATCCGTTTTTGTCTTGTGCGAACAGTTAGTGGTGGGCATCTGAAAGGTGATGAGTTTGTGGTCGGTCCAAGGGACTGCAGTTATTGATAGCACGATGCTTTGTGGTTGATCCAAAATTAGTTGCGGTACGAATATCTTTTTTGGATCAAGGAGCTACGTGATGTGTTCAGCCCTGTCATTGCAAAATAATGAACCCCACTTCACTTAAGCAGACTTCCATTAGACCACTATTGAAGAACCCCAAGCTTGATCCACAAAGAACTGACTCTTACCGACCAATAGCCAGCATCCCCCTCTTGGCCAAAATAATTGAGAAAGAAGCACAACGGCAAATTCAAGACCAGTCGATGCTGCCTCCCTTAGATAGCTGCCAACACTGATTCAGAGAATATCATGGTGTAGAGACACTACTCACTGTTCTTTTCAATGAAATCATCACTTGAATTGACAACATCAGTCAAGGTTTTGTGCTCATATTTCTAGACATTGCCGCGGCGTTCGACTCCGTGAGTCACGAAATTCTCCTCGGAAGACTGCACATTTCCATCAAAAGCAAGGAGTACCCCAGGGCTCATCGTTATCCTCATTACTTCAATATCTACATGCAGCCCATCTGCAATATCATAAGATCATTCAACGTGAATTGTTTGATATATGCAGACGATATATATACATGCCCTTCTCCACAACTCACATGGACCTGACCCTCACAGACTGCTTCAACGCAGTTTCAACTTGGCTCCAAACACAGAACCTTCGCATCCAACATAAAAATGAAGCTGAATTGAGAACCAAAGATGCAATAAAATATTTGGGAGTTACTTTGGATCAACATCTTAACTTGAAAAGCCACATAAGCAACATAGTCAAAGGCCCTAAAAGTTCCCAACACTTACTAAATAATAAGAATATGAGGTCGAGGATATTGCCTTTCTCATGAGTAGGTTCTTGCACCATTTGCGTGTATCCTAGGCTATCTAGGGCGTCTAGGAATGCTGTTGCTTGAGTGTCCTGTACTGATGGTAGGTTGATATCTCCTACGATCCAATTAGGTTTATTTGGACCCTGGGTGAAGGATGCCAGATTTATTATGGTCGCTAGGTCGTCTGGGTCTCCGGATGGTGATCTATAGACTAGGTTTATGGAGCATATGTTATTTGAAATTGATACTGTTTCTAGATGGTTGTTACTGTTGGATTCGTCCATTTGAAACTGTAGGTCGGCTTTGGTGATGATAATTACTCCTCCGCCTTTTTTGTTTTGTCTGTGTCCAGTGAAGGCTGTAAAGTTAGGTGGGAGAAGCTGGTTGAGGATGATATTGTCTTCCGCTGAGAGCCATGTTTCAGTGACCATGAGAATGTCTAGCTTTTGGGCTATTATTATGTCCGTGATCACTGGCCACTTGTTTCGAAGTGAGCGGGCATTTATAAGTGCACACTTCATGGTACTAGGGTAGACATTTTTGGTTTGTCTGGTTTTCGTGTTGTGTTGTAGTGGGACATGTAGTAGGAGGTTGCGGTGCGGGAGGTTAGCCCCACGTGGGCTGTAATAGGGGTCTCCTGACCATCTTCTCTCACTAGATAGTACAATAGGAATGTGGTTTTGTGAGGTGGTGAGGGCCAGTATATTGGATGGTAGTGTTATAATAAGTAGGAGAACTGTGTTGCCTCTGTTCCCAAAATTTCAGTCTGAATTCAAATGCCCCAAACTCACTCACTCCTAGGCTGACGTCATTTCACCCAATGCTGCTTCAGGGACTTTCTCCTATAGAGACAAACAACTTGTCACACTTAACTCATAAAATACTGTATCTATTCCCCTATACCTCATCATTTCAACCATATATTATAACCGTATAAGAGATGTGCCATCCGTTTGTTTTCCACAGTGATGGTGTTGCATTGGTTGGTGTTTGAGCTTCGTGACTTGAATCTTAGGCTGTTCCTTGCGAGGATGAAGTTGTTCATATTGATTAGCTAGTTGTTGGTGGCTGATGGTGATGTCTAGGTAAGATATGGTGGGGGGCTTTGAACTTTCTGATCAGGTCAAAGAGCTTGCAGGTGTGGTGGAGTGCTCCATTGAGTAGTTTGGTGTGGTAGTTTTGTTTGGTGTTGGCCATTTCAGTTGGTAGTTTGAGTGAGTGTTTCCATGTATAGTCTTCAGTTTGAGTCAAGTGGATTTTTGCCATTTTCTCTAGACTTTACAGGTAGGTTTTGAGTTTCCGTAGGGTGGGGAGTGTACCAGGGTTTTGGATGTATGTTGCCTTTTGTGGAGTTGCTGTTATCTTGATACTGAGAATTTTCCAACCACTTTTTTTCAGATGTTAAATAAATTGGCAGCTGAGGGTGCCATGATGGCCTCATGCCTATCCCTGCTATTTGCTGGTAAAAATTGTCTTCAAAACAAAGTTTTTCCTCAAAGCTATCGCAGCTAAAGATATTATGAACTGTGTCCACCACTCATATCCCTCTTCTATTCAGTGAGGCTCCAATCACTTCCAGGGCCCCATCCTGTGGAATGTTTGTATACAGGGAGGCTACATCTAAAGTGGCCATCGCTATATTCTGTGTTGTACAAATTTCTTCAGACTGAGAGAGAATGTTCAGGAAATGTGAGGTGTCTTTAACGTATGGCATTTCTAATAACAGGGGTTGTAAAAACAAATCCACATAAGTGCAAAGATGTTCCAGCATTGGCCCTCATGTCAAAACGATCTCTTCCAGGTGGGTTTACCAAACTCTTAGGGATTTTTGGTACAATATATAAAACAGAAGTTATCGGGAAGGTCAGCGTTTGAAAATAAGTTGTTGGAAAATTCTTCATATCAAGATAACGTGGCCTGGCTGCAATATTTAGAATATTTTTCTGTTATGAGATGGGGGCGAGGATCTGCTTAGGCAATTTTGTGAATGGTTAAATACATGTGATTGTCATATCCAATTTTTCCTTGTCTATATTAAAGAAGAAATGTTATATTTAAATTAAGAGAGCGGACACCGTTACATCCGTACATAAGAGACACAGATAGGAATACTCTTCTGCACTATTCTAGTGCACAGCCTTTAGCATTGAAAGATAGTTTACTGTTCTCGCAGTTTTAGATATAGACAGAAGTTTAGCTTTTCTAAAGCAGTCAGCGAGCCTTATACAAGATTTTGCTCAGCGAGGACATCTGATGAAATACGTAGACAAGCTTGCAAAGAGCATTATATAATGATCGAGAATGGCTGCTGAGTTAAGAGAGGGCGAGAGACACTGCCTTAGATTCTGTTTTTTCATCTAGTGACATCCTTCCCACCCTTAACAATAACTTGCATAAGATCATTGTTAAAGAATTTTCAGTATTGAACATCATTCCTAGGTTAGAGAAAAAGGTGAGCTTATTTTGTTTTTTAGAGGACAAAATTTAAGAGTTAGTTTTGCCTCTATAAAGCTTCTATGTGGCAAATGAAAATCCATATGACAAAGGAAAGAGTAAATTAAATTATGAGAGGAGGCACCTCTAGTTCAACATTGTTTGGAATGCCAACATAGTTTTGACGGATTTAGATGATTTTGTATTGATCACATTCCCCAGTGTGTCAGGGGAGGTGACAAGAATAGAGAATTGCTTCGTATGGAACAACTAGATTTTTAAACTACAGACAGTACACCCAAAGGGGTTAAATAGTAGTATAGATTGGAATGTGTGTGGTTGATAGGGAGTTCCTTATCATCCCTCCAGTCCAGTCCCGCACCTCTGGGTAGTGTACCTCCTTCCAGCAGCTTGGAGGCTGAGCCTGTCATCTTTTTGATGACACCAGTGTACATATGGAGCTGGCACCGCCCACCAGCCCCAGTATACTCAGCCTCCAAGCAGCTGGAGGAGGTTGTGAGCCAGGGTGCTGGACTCACAGAAAGGACAACTAAGGAGATAGTTCCTGTGCGGATATCCAGTTTAGTCCTCCACAATCGGGTAGTGCACCTTCTACTGCAGCCTGGAGACTGGACCAATCAAATCTTCTGTAGTACATATCCAGCAGGAGCTCCCAGAAGCCCCCCAGTGTGTCCAGTCTCTTGCAGCTTGAAGACGTCTGTGCCCTTGCTGGGCACACTGAGTGACTCTTGAAGGAGCAACACTTGTTAGTTAGTCTTTTAGGGTTTGTTTTTGGGACATTTATTTGCTATTTATTTAATAGCTAGTTGTATCTTTAAAAGGAAAAGTGAAAGAAACATGCCTCTCTAGTGCTTTGGCACAGGAGACTCGGGAGGAAGGCAGACCTGCAGGCTCCTGTCTTCTTGCCTGGCTAATTTTATCAGCCTTGGGTGAGCTTCCCCTTGACTGTACGGGGAAAAGCCATACCTGATACAGCAGTGGCTGACACTGTGTGAAGTTGGCTGTGTCCTTGCTGTTCCTGAGCTGGTAGGAGTTTTCATTTTATGTCTGTATTTGTGAGCAGTGCTCTCTTGTCAGAGCTGCCAGCGTTCTGTAGGCTCTCCTGAGCCCATTTGGCAATTTTTCCTAAATTTGATCGTTTGCCCTGTATCTGAGGGTCGTTTTCTTTCTTTTACATATTATTTATTTGTCTTTGTATTTTCGCGCCGTTTTTTACCGCGGGTGAAAAAGTGCGGCGGCCATTTTGGATTTATAAAGTGTGCTTTTAGAGGCACTTTTGATCACTTGTGCACAGGTTCCCCTGGGGTTTTTGGGGTTCCTTTTGCTGGCGATTTTGCTCAGGGCACGTCTGGGGAGTGTGTTTGTTTCTTGCAAAAAAAAACAAAAAAAAAAACGTTTTATTCAACCGGGACTGATTTGCATGAGATTGCCCCTGTGGTGTGGGCTTTTCTGTGCCGGTTCCCTTCTATCCCGCTGGGCAGAGGTGGTCTTGGGATGGCTTCCAAACCCCAATGTGTGATTTGTGGGTCCCGCAGAGCGGCAGGGACTGACTCTGGCATCTGCAGGGGCTGCGCTGCAGTGCCCGCAGAGCTGGAACACTCTGTGCATGTCCAGGAGCAGGCTACCCCTGGGGATGCTTCTACTTCAGGGGACAGTGTCCTTTCTCCGAGCATCCCTCAGTCTGGGTCGGTTCCACCGGCCAGTGGGTCGGTGGCTGCGCTCCAGCAGGGGGCTATAGTTGTCCCACCTATGGAATTCTCCCCTGATTTTGTTCTCCTCATGCATCAGGCTTTCCACTTGAGCAGGTCCGGTCAGTGGCCGGAGGTTGGGCCCCCCTCTCTCCCCTCGGGGGTCACTGGGGTGGCTCAGCGCTCCTCTCCACCCGGGGTCAAGCGGCTCCGGTTGGGGGAACAGGAGCAGGACGCCCTGGGGCTTCTGGAGTCCGAGGCGGAGGGCGATCCTGAGACTGAAGCGGAGGAATTGGAGGATGGGGAGATCCCCGAGCCGGAGGATCAGGCTCGGATCATTCGGGTGTTTCGGAAGGACGAGCTGGTTCCTCTGGTTACGGAGTCCCTTCAGGCACTTAACCTTTCGGCAGTGCGGTCCCTGGAGGAAGAGGGTCTGGAGGATCCTCTCATTCAGGCCGTCAGGGATACCCAGGTGGTTTTTCCCATCCACCGCATGGTGGAACAGATGATACAGGCGGAGTGGGAGCACCCGGAATCCGGTTTGAAGGGGATTCGGACCATGAATCGGCTTTATCCCCTCGCCGACAAGGACAGGGACTTGTTTAAGTCTCCGCGAGTGGATGCTGCGGTTTCCGCAGTGACCAAGAAAACCACCATCCAGGTTGAGGGGGCGGCGGCCCTCAAGGACGGGCAGGATAAGAAGATTGATAATTTGCTGAAGCAAACCTTCGATACGGATGCCGTGTCATTGCAAGCCTCTATTTGCGGGGCTTGGGTGGCTCGGTCGTGTCTGCGGTGGTCGCAGCGCTTGCGCTCGAGCCCCGGCTTAGACCAGCAAGGCCTGTTGGAGGTCACCCGGCTGGAGTCCGGCTCGGCCTACTTGGCGGATCTGTTTTATGATTTAATCCGCGCCTTGGCTAATAGTATGGCGTCCGCGGTGGCAGCGCGCCGGTCCCTATGGTTGCGCAACTGGGCGGCTGACGGTTCTTCCAAGTCCTGCCTCGGTAAACTGCCCTTTAAGGGCAGATTGTTATTTGGGGAGGCTCTCGAGAAACTGGTAAAGGAGCTCGGTGAGTCCAAGGGGGGCTGGCTTCCGGAGGATAGGCCAAGGGCCAACAGGTCCTCCACCTCGGCGCGGGGGTCCTTTCGGGATCAGCGCAGGTTTCGGTCCTCCCGCCTGTGGGCCTCGCAGCGGGGCCGGTTTGGAGCCCGTAATCAGGGATTTCGTGGTTTCAGAGGGGCCGGCAGAGGCTTCTCCGGAGCCGCCTCTCCCTCGGCGTCTTCCTTTGGACGCAAGCCACAATGACGCGAGGCGGGCTCTGGAGGGAGGCCCGATTATCGGGGGTCGTTTGCACGACTTTCTTCCGTCTTGGGCCCAAATTACGTCAGATCGCTGGGTGCTACAGATTATAGAAGAGGGTTATGCTCTAGAATTTGCATCCCCGCTTCCGGATGCCTTTGTTCTGTCGCCCAGCAGGGGCGAACAAAAGACGCAGGACATCCGCGTGACCCTGGCTCGGTTGTTAGCACTGGGAGCGGTGGTCCCGGTTCCTCTCTTGGAAAGAGGCGCCGGTCGTTACTCCATCTATTTTGTGGTCCCCAAAAAGGGCGATTCTCTGCGTCCGATCTTGGATCTCAAAGGCGTCAATCGCGCGCTCAGGGTGCCGCACTTCCGTATGGAAACTCTGCGGTCAGTCATTGTAGCAGTACGACAGGGGGAGTTTTTGACGTCCCTCGATCTTACAGAGGCCTATTTGCACATCCCGATACATCCATCTCATCAGCAGTTTCTCCGCTTTGCGTTTCCGTGGGGCCACTTCCAGTTCCGGGCCATGCCGTTCGGCTTAGCCACGGCTCCGCGCACCTTCACAAAGGTGATGGTGGTCGTTGCGGCGGCCTTGCGCAAGGAGGGCATCTTGGTCCATCCATATCTCGACGACTGGTTGATTCGGGCAAAGTCCAGTCGGGAGTGCTTGCGAGTCACGAGCAGGGTAGTGGCTCTGCTGCGGTCTCTCGGCTGGGTGGTGAACGAACGAAAAAGTTGTCTGCGTCCCACGCAGGACCTCGAGTATCTGGGGGTGCGCTTCGACACCGCCCGGGGGCTGGTGTGCCTCCCCGAGCGCCGCGTCCGGGCGTTGCGGGCTCTTGTCCGACTCTTTCGGGGCATGCCCGCTCCGTCGGCGTGGTGGTACCTGAGGATTCTCGGAATGATGGCGGCGACCTTGGAGGTGGTACCGTGGGCGCGGTTCCACATGCGCCCGCTGCAGAGGGCGCTCCTTCGCCGGTGGTCCAACCAGTGCGACTCCTTGAACAAGAGACTGCCCTGCCCGAAGGCGGTGCGTCTTTCGCTCCGTTGGTGGCTCTCTCCCGAGAATCTGACGCGGGGGGTTCCCTTGGAGCCTCCTCTGTGGGTTCCCCTCACAACAGATGCGAGCTTAGCCGGTTGGGGAGCGCACTGCGAGACCCGCTTCACTCAGGGGGTGTGGTCCTCCCAGGAAGCGTCTTGGTCGATCAACCGTCTCGAGCTTCGGGCGGTGCAGCTAGCACTATTGGCCCTGGAGCCACTGGTCCGGGGTCGACCTGTCCGGGTCTGGTCGGACAATGCGACCACGGTGGCTTACATCAATCGCCAAGGGGGCACAGGGAGTGTGGCCCTGGAATCAGAGGCGACAGCCTTGTTCAGTTGGGTGGAGACTCGTCTGCCGGCAATATCAGCGGCGCACATAGCGGGCGCGGAAAATGTCCAGGCCGACTTTCTCAGCAGAGTGCGAGTGGACCCCGGAGAGTGGGAGTTAAATCCACAGGTGTATGCGCAAATAGTACGGCGGTGGGGTCCGCCCATCATGGATCTCATGGCGACCTTCCAGACGGCCAAGACGAGTCGCTTCTTCAGCAGACGGCGGGAGCGAATGTCCGAAGGGCTCGACGCTCTCATTCAGCCGTGGCCGACGTCCGGGCTTCTGTATGTCTTCCCTCCGTGGGCGCTGATCGGCCGGGTCGTCCAGCGCATCGAGTGTCATCAGGGCAGAGTGCTGCTGTTGGCCCCGGAGGCCCTGGTATGCCGAGCTAGTCAGACTTCGAGACGGCGTGCCTTGGCGCCTGCCCGCGCTGCCGGACCTTCTTCTTCAGGGCCCCCTGCGGATGCCCCAGGTGGCTCGATTCTCGCTTACGGTTTGGCCATTGAGGGGGCTCGGCTGAAAAAGAAGGGTTATTCGCCCGCGGTGATTTCCACCCTACTGCGGGCAAGAAAGTCATCCACTTCTCTTACTTATGTTCGAATCTGGAGGATTTTTGAGGACTGGTGCTCCCGGCGGGGAGTCCGGGCGGCGACGGTCTCTGTGCCCGTCGTGTTAAGCTTCCTTCAGGATGGGTTCGAGAAAGGCCTCGCGGCCAGTTCCCTGAAGGTTCAGTTGGTAGCGATCTCCTGCTATAGAGGCAAGGTTTTAGGCCGCATTCTCAGCGCTCATGCGGATGTGCGGCGTTTCTTGACCGCTGTTTTTCATTTGCGGCCTTCCCGCAGAGCACCGATTCCCCCGTGGGATTTGAATTTAGTCCTGCGGGCTCTGGTGCGGGAACCTTTTGAGCCCTTGCGGAGGGCGTCCCTGAAGGATCTCACTTTGAAGACGGTCTTTCTTGTAGCCATTTGCTCGGCTCGGCGCATTTCGGATCTTCAGGCCTTGTCCTGCCGAGAGCCTTTCTTGTCGTTTTCCGCGGACCGGATTGTGATCCGGCCGGTGCCTTCTTTTCTTCCAAAGGTGGTGTCTCCCTTTCACTTGAATCAGGCAGTGTTTCTGCCGGTCCTTTCGGCGAACTCGGTCGAGTCGGTGGACAAGGGTCTTCACCGGCTCGATGTGGGTCGCACGCTGCGTCGGTATTTGCAGTCTACGGAGTCCTTTCGTAAGACCGATCGGCTTTTTGTGCTCTTTGGGGGCGCAAGAAAAGGGGAGGCGGCGGCTAAGGCCTCCATTGCTAGATGGCTCAAGGAAGCGATCGCGTCTGCGTATCTGTTGCAGCAGCGGCCAGTTCCGGAGGGGCTTCGAGCTCATTCTACTCGAGCTCAGGCGACCTCTTGGGCGGAGCATTGCCTGGTTCCGCCAGCGGATATCTGTAGGGCGGCCACTTGGTCGTCTCTGCACGCTTTCAGCAGGCACTATCGCCTGGATGTATTAGCGGCTCGGGATTCCTGTTTTGGATCGGCGGTTCTGCGTGCCGGCTGGCAAGGTCCCGCCCGGTCTTAACTGCTCTGTTACATCCCGATTGTGGAGGACTAAACTGGATATCCGCACAGGAAATGGAAATTACACTAACCTGGTAATTGTAGTTCCTGTAGGATCCAGTTTAGTCCTCCACAAACTACAATTACCAGGTTAGTGTAATTTCCATTTTGCTTTTATTTCCCCTGTTAAGGTGCAGGTTTCTTTGTTTTTTAAACGCAGAAGTAAACCCCCCCTCCCCCCCCCCCCAAAAAAAAGACGGAACAGAGACAACAGGGCTGAGGGGAGGGTATTACTACTTCCCCCTCTCCCCCCAGGATTTCGGTGGGAGGGTTCTGTGGGGGCCTTCCTCAGTCCGAGACTTCTGGCTGCTCCCAAACCCGTTATCGGGTGAGAAGCCGCTGCAGTTGCTTGACTGGAGTGAAACCTGGCAGCGCCGAAGCCAGGAAGGAAGGCTGAGCACGAGGGATAGAAAAGCCATGCGGCAATGATGCTCCAAGGTAAGAGTGGCGGGGGGGGGGGGGAGGACAACAGAAACCTCTAGCAACCGCCAGAACACGAGGAGACAGAGCGGCCTGCAGCTGCATGTTTTGGAGCCTGCAGAAAACTCCCCCAGCTGCATTTAGGCGCAATTTCTTTTAATTCAGGCCCACATGTGTTTAACCCCCTGTTGTGTTTTGGGTGCCTGGGAGAGGCAGCCACCGGAAAATAAAGCAGGATAGAGCAGCCTCTTCCTAGGGGACCATTTGCAGTTTCTTTTTTGTTTCAGTTAATTAGATTTTATTTTATTTTAGTTCAAGTACTCTAGTTCCTGAGCCTGTGGAGGTGCACTGCGCTGGAGTTCCCATTACATACCTGGGTACAGATTGAGGGTGTTCCTGGGGAGTGCCCCCAGCCCTTCCCACCATGCCAGCCAGACCGCAGTGCCTGGTATAGGATGGTATCAAGGGGTGTGAACCCCACTTAATCCTTAAGCATTCCTTTGTGTTATACAGCTCAAAACATACTCAGTGCACAATGACTTGATGCAGACATGTGGGAAAGGCCTAATCAGATAGGCCATGGTTGTTGCTGGGCAAATTTCAGAGGGCTGTGTGCCTGGTCAGGTGATCTAAAAGGCAGTTGGTTGATACTTTGTAACTTTCTCCTGAGAAGGGTCTGATAGCAAGTCAGAGACAGGAATAAAGATGTGTTTTAAAAAGAAAAATAAATAAATAAAATGCTGCATATAGGTTTGAGCAGCTACAGTTCTGTGGAAAACAGGAAGTACCTGCATACAAGAAATGTATGTAATTTGAAAGATGGTGTATAGGAAGCAAATGAAATCCTTCCATCTGTCTATGGTCAGAGTAACCTGACAGAAACAGAGAAATATGACGACAGAAAGACCACATGGCCTATCTAGTCTGTCCTTCCTTAACAACTACAAGTCCCCTTTTTTAGAGATCCCCTGTGATTATCTCTTGTCTCTTAGCCCAGATTATGTACCTATTAAATCTGTAATATTGCTTGTAAGGGAAGCTGTACTCCCTTATAGCCATTTGTAGTATTAGAAGAAAAACGTAAACTTTACTCGGAGAATGTGTCCAGTTTTATTGGATCAGGGCAAGGTCCATTTCATATCTTTAAGATACAACACTGCAGTGCAATCTAAAAATCCTCAAGATGTGCAGTCCCTGATGTGGTGTGGTCTCCGAGGTAGGTGTCTGTCTGAACTCCACACAGGAGGCGGTCATGGGAGCAGGACTTGCAGGATGAGATGAGGCAGGAGAGTCCCTCCCGGTTGCAAGAGACCCTGGTGGCGGAGGGTGCCATGTTACCTTCAACAGATCCAGCTCTTGGTCCCTGCACGATGCCCGGACCATCCACCCCTCAAGCCCAGGGAGCGATAGGGCTCCCGGAGGAGTTCTCACCAGAGTTTCTTACTTTTGCATAAGGCGTTTTGCCTACCAAGTGGCTCCTCGGCCCTGGAACACAGGGCTAAGAGGATGTCAGGAGCAGTGGTGTCTAAGCGGGCTAGAGGCTTAGGAGTGGCAGGAATCACCATTGTCAGGGGGGCTGGATGGGGAAGACCTTGACACGGAGCTAGATCTGCAGGAGGAGTTGGAAGGAGGAGAGAGCCCAGAACAGGAGGATCAAGCCCGAATTGTTCGGGTTTTCCGCCGGGAGGAGCTACCAGCGCTCATCTTTGTTTATGCAATTTCTTGATTATACCGCCCAGGCCGAAGGCCATCGGGGCGGTTTACAATCACTACAAGCGGGTACTGACACAATTCCTTTGTTCCCAAAGGGCTCACATGTGTGTACCTTGGTGACCCTCAAGGCCCTGAATATGCCCGCTAACCTCCCGGCAGAGGAAGAGGCGCTGTAGGATCCGCTGTTCCAGGCAGTATGGAAATCGCAGAAAGTCTTACCAGTACATGGAGTAGCAGGACAGATGATCCAGGATGTGTGGGATCTGCCAGAGGTTGGCCTTAAAGGAGTGCAATGCATGACGCGCCTATACCCGCTGCCAGAGCAAGAATGAGCTCCTTTGATTGCACAAAGTGGGCGCAGCGGTGTTGGCAGCAGTAGAAGAGACCTTGACTTGTCTCCTGCAGCTAAGAGCTGTGGAACTGGTTCCGTGAGACCAGTACATCTGCAGTCGATGCTGCATGTATTTCGTTTTGTCCAAAAGGAAGGTTCCTTTCGCCCATTTCTCATCTTTGAGGGCATGAACTACAGTCTCCAGATACTGCATTTTCACAGTAGTAATGGTGGTAGGAAACTGAGATTTTTGGTGACTCTCGATCTCAGAGGCGTATCTGCATGTTCCCTTCCATCCAGAACATCAGCAGTTTCTCCGCTTTGCGGTGCCAAGGGGCCATTTCCAGTTTCGAGTGTTGCCCTTCGGTCTGGCGACCATCCCCCATACCTTCACCAAGGTCATGGGGGTGATGGCGGCAGCTCTCTACAAGGAAGGGTTTCTCGTTCACCCATACCTAGACGATTGGCTGATCCAGGCGAAGTCCAGGGACGATAGCGAAAAGAGCAACAGTGCAGGTGGGAGAGTTCCTTCAAAGTCTCGGTTGGGGTCAACCTGGCCAAGAACCAGTTATAGCCGGCCCAGGAGCTAGAGTATTTGAGTGTGCTTTTGATACCTGCATGGGCAGGAATTTCCTGCCGGTTCGCTGGGCATAGGAGCTACGACAGTTGATGCGGCAGGTCCTAAAGAGGGCAGGACCAACAGCGTGGCATTATCTGCAGGTTCTGGGGACCATGGCAGCCACTCAAGCTAGTCCCATGGGCAGGGGTGCATATGCAATTGCTGTAGAAGGCTCTGCTCCATTGATAGTCCCATCAGGGTCAACCCCTGTCTCAAACACTCCCCTGCCCACAGAGCACCAGGAGAGCCCTCAGTTGGTGGCTGAATGTGGAAAGAGTCCCTGGTGTGGGTTCTTCGGATGACCAGCCTGTCAGGTTGGAAAGCCCATTGCAAAGGACGCCTAGTTCAGGGACAAGAGTCTGCAGGAGGCCCTGTGGTCGATCAACAGGCTCGAGATGCGAGCGGTGACCTTGGCACTAGAAAGTTTAGAGCAGTGGTTCTCGACCTGTGGGTCGCAACCCCCACGGGGGTCGCCACAGGATTTAGCGGGGGTCGCTTAGCCTCCACCAAGTTAATTTTTTTTTTAAGACGCACACAAGTTGCTGCCTGCTGCTGAGTCCGCTTCTCAGCGGCAAACTCACTGCCGCCTTCTGCAGCCGCGGCTCCCTGCCTCTTAGGGAACCACGGCTGTACCTGTAAAATCGTTGCGGAGCCCTTCCTGTCTCGACGGGCTCCGTGCAGCATTTTCCCGCAGGGAGCCACAGCTGCATTAGAAGGGAGGCAGACATGGGGATGAGGGGGCAAGGAACCTGCAACACGGCTGACATCGACAGAGGGGGGCTGACATGGACAAAGGGGAGACACAGGTGGACATACTGGACGGACAGGATAAATGCTGGACAGAGGCGAGAGACAGTGCGGGTTAGGATTATAATGGGCAGATGGGGAGCTAGCACTGGTAATGGGTTGATTAGGGAAGGCTAGGACTGGGAATGGACTTATCAAGGGTGGGGGGTAGGACTGGTAATGGACTGATGGGGGTCTAGCATTGGAAATGAGCTGATCGGTGAGGTTAGGACTGGAAATGGGCTGATTAGGGGAGCCTAGCACTGGTAATGGGGTTGAGGGGGGGACTAGCACTGGAAATGAGCTGATTAGGGGAGGCTAGGACTGGTAAATGGCTGATGGGGTGGGGTAGGACTGGTAATGGACTGATGGGAGGCTAGCATTGGAAATGAGCTGATTAGTGGAGGCTAGGACTAGTAATGAGCTGATGGGGGGGGGTAGGACTGGTATTGGGCTGATTAGGGGAGGCTAGCACTGGTAATGGGGTTGAGGGGGGATTAGCCCTCGAAGTGAGCTGATTGGGGGGGCTTTGACTGGGAATGGGCTGATTGTAGGGAGGGGAGGATAGAGCTGCTGGCCCTGGAAGAAAACTGGGGGCTAAGGCTACAAGTGGGCTGATACTAGGGGATGGGAGAATGGAACTGGAAGGGAGTGGATCTGAGAGGGGCTGCCATGGTATTTGTACTGGAAGGGAATGGACACCAGTGGCAGTCATGGGAATGCAAGTTGACATTTATTTATTTAACATCTTTTATATACCGCACTATTTATAATCAGCGCGGTTTACATAGAACAATAAAACATCAGATAAGATACATTTATTTATTTTTATTACAGGCTCTTATATACCGCTCTATTCAGAATCAGCGCGGTTCACAATATAACAACATACCATAACAACAAACTGTTAGGTTTTACAGAGAACAAGGTCAGAGAACTTGGATAAAACATGGGACGTCATTACTGCAACTATTTACAAGAGTATTTACAAGTATACATAACAGGATTTGTTCTTAGTTTGGGTAGTGATTAAGATTGGTTAGTTGGTCAAGTAATATTGGGGGAAGAGGTGGGATTTGAGTGCCTTTCTGAAAAGGGATAGATCAGTGATAGCACGAATCTCTGGGGGTAGAGCGTTCCAGTACTTAGGGGCATAGAATCTGAAGGCCCTGTTAGATGTCACTGATAGGCATTTTGTCGCTGCTTTAGGGATGATTAGAGTATTTGTTGATATCGTTTTGTTTTTTTTTACATAGAACAGGAACAAAAACTTGGGTAACCGGGGTAATTATTTACAATGAATAATAGTCATTGACTATTTACATTGGAAGGTACTGGGAGTGAGGACTGGAAAGGGGCTGATACTGGGGAGGGTTACTGGAACTGGAAATAGGCTGATGGAAAGAAGTGAAGAAAACAAGAGAAGAAATGGCAGATGGACCATAGACCACAGAAAGAGAGCTAAGAGAAGACAGGAAAGCAGAAGCCTCAGATCGGGACCAGCATGATCAGAGAATAAATTGGTCAGACAACAAAGGTAGAAAAAATAATTTTATTTCATATTAGTGATTTGACTACAAAATCATCATTTTGAAATCAAATATTTACTTGTCGTTGTGATTAATTATTGTGGTTTAAATAAGTATTTTATAAATAAAAACATGTTGCAAAGGCCTATAATATATTAATAATTCAACAAATGATTACAGCGACAATGCATTAACGGTAAAGGAAGAGACGCATTTGATTTTTATCATTAGGGGGTCACCACAAGTTGACAACGGTAAAAGGGGTCACCGGTACAAAAAAGGTTGAGAACCACTGGTTTATAGCCATGGTTGCAGGGGAAGGTGGTCCTAGTCCTTACAGACAATGTGACCATGGTGGCTTACATCAACCGGCAAGGAAGCATGGGCAGTGCAGCCCTGGAGGAGGAGGAGGCCGAAGGTCTGTTTGTATGGGCAGTGATTCATCTCCAGGCATTATCAGCGGCACATGTAGCAGGAGATGATGGCAGACTACCTCAGCCGAGTGCGCATGGATCCTGGCGAGTGGCAGCTCAATCAGGAGGAGTTTGACCAGGTGCTCTGCCGATGGGGCATACTGGTCATGGACCGAATGACCTGAGGGAGGAGTGGCCTAGTGGTTGGGGTAATTTACCTTGGGCTGGAAAGTCGGGGGTTCAAATCCCACTAGAGGACAGCAACCTTGGGCCGGAAGGACTGGGGTTTCTAGTCCCACAGTTGCTCCTTGTGGTCTTGGGCAAGCCACTTAACCCTCCATAGCCCATATTCCCTGTAAATAGTTATCTCCAAGTTATAATGCCCTGTTCAATGTAAACCACCTTGATATCATGAAAGGCAGTATATAAGAAATGTTAAATAAAATGTTCGAGTCAGCCAAGGCATGCCGGGTTTTTCAGTAGAAGAAGTCAAAGGGCCTGGATGCTCTAATTCAGAGGTGGCTCGAAGAGGGTCTTCTCTGTTTTTCCCTGTGGACACTCATAGGCCGGTTAGTGCAGTGGCTAGAGGCGCACCGGGGATTTGTGATTCTGGTGGCACCAGACTGGCTGAGGTCCCCGTGGTATGCTGACTTGATTCGGATACTGGCGGATTGACTGGTGGCTTCCGGTTCAGAACGACCTCTTGATGCAGGAGCTGCTTCACATACCCCAGGTGGATGAATTCTCGTTTATGGCTCGTGAAAGGGTGAGGTTGAAGAAGAAAGGATAATCAGGCTCGGGGATAGCAACCTTGCTACAGGCCCAGAGGTGGTCTACGAACCTGTCATGCATCTGTGTAGGATGCATCTTTGAATCATGGTACGGAGAGAGGCAGCTGCGCCCTTCTTCTGCCTCCGTCCCGGACATCTTGGCTTGCTTGCAATCCGGTTTTGATAAGCAGCGTTTTTCCGGTTATTGCGGAAAAGTGCATGGGGTGCTGTTGAGTACACACCCAGATGTGCTGAGCTTTCTAGGGGGGGGGGGTGACCCACCTCCATTTGCCAAAGAGGGCAGTGGTACTGCCTTGGACTCTCAATCTGGTGCTGTCTGGGGAACCCGTTGAGCCATTGAGTCGAGCTTTCCTGCAGGATTTGGCTCTGAAAATGGTATTCCTGGTGGCGAGTTAATCGGTACGCAGGATTTTGGAGCTTCGGACCCTGTCATGCCAGGAGCCATTCCTTTCCTTCTCCAAGGAGAAAGTGGTCCGGCGCCCAGTACCTTCATTTTTGAGAAGGTGGTGTCCAGCATTTCATGTAGATCAGGCCATTTCCTTACCGGCTCTGGCGAGCACGGATGTGGGAGAGAGCAGGTATGGGCTGTGCTACTCCACAACTGTGCCACCTGGATGGTAAGAGACCTGCGTAGGTATGTGAAAAGGGCATTGTCCTTTCGGAGATCGGACCGTCTGTTGGTTCTGTTTGGCAGGTTGCGCAAAAGTGAGGTGGCAGCTAAGCATCCATTTCCAGATGGATCAGTGAGGCAATCACGTCAGCATACATCTTGAAGGGTAGAATAGTGCCGGCGGGGTTGCAGACTTATTCCATGAGGGCTCAGGCAGCCTCATGGGCAAAGTATACTTTAGTTCCGCCAGTGGAGATCTGTAGGGTGGCATACTTCTTTGAACATTTTTGCCTGGATGTCCAGGTGGCGAGGGATGCTCGTTTAGGATTGGCAGTGCTTCAGGCTGGTTGTGCGGGTCCCTCCCGTTAGTTTAACTGCTCTGATACATGCCAGAGGTGCGGGACTGGATTGGAGGGGGCGATAAGGAAAGACAAATTAGACTTGTTGTTGTTCCAAGAGGAACTCCAGTCCTGGAACCCTCCCTGAGAGCTTCTTGCGGTGATCTGTGCACACCCCGGTCCTGAAGCTGGCTCCCTTGATGGAGGAAATGGCCAGGATGAGCTGGGGAGGGGTGTGTAATCAATGTTTGGGGGAGGGGCGGACCAGGAGAGCTGTTGGTTGCTTGCTTCCTGCTGGTTGGAGTTGCTCAGGCACTCAACAGGTAGGCCTCTTCATCCTGTAGTGGGCGACGGGGTATCGTTCCCAGGGGATGGAGGGGGTACTAGTTTATTTAGATGTAGAAGTGTATGTTGCATGTTTAACTACTTATTTGTTGCTCCTCTGTCTGCTTTGTCAATAGGTACTGGGGCTGGTGGGTGTTGCCAGCTGCATATGTACGCTAGTGTCGTCAAAAGGATGACAGGCTCAGCCTCCAAGCTGCTGGAAGAAGTACACCACCCAGGGGTGTGGGACTGGACTGGAGTTCCTCAAGGAACATCAATTAGCAGGTAAGTCTGATTTCTCTTTTGGGTACTTTAGGATGTTTTTGATGTAACTACGATGATAGTGTGCCGTTCAGCATTTGTTGATCGGATATTTTTGGGTTTGAGTGTTTATCGTTGTTTCTATCTAATTCATTAGAGAAGTATATGATGGGTATTAGAACCATTACAGAAAGCTTAGGTAGAGCTGAGGTGGTGATCTGACTCTTTAAAGCGCATGCGCTGTGTTTATATTCAAAGTTAAACCGCTGGAATGGTTAAAAGAAGTGACAGCAGCAGTAAGGAGTAAGAATTTAATCTATGCCCACAAAAGATTTGAAATATAGGTTTTCTGAAGGAGGTTTAAGGTATGTTGGTATGGAAAGAATGTTGTAAGGATATGTGATTTGGGGAATGAGTTTAGATGAAATCGGGATAGTATGATAGTGGGGATTCCATTTAGCTTAGAGAGTGGAAGACATTTAATCCTGGGCGGTTCACCATTAGCAATTCTAGATTGACAGCCATGATATGAAAAATCACGTCTCATAGGGTTATAATATATGGTTGATTGTGATGAGGTATAGCAGAATAGACATGTTTTATGAGTTAAGTGTAGAGGAGAAATCCCCTAAACTATTCCCCGAAGCAGCATTGGGTGAAATGCTGTCAGTGCAGGAGTGAGTGAGTTTGGGGCATTTGAGTTCCGACTGAAATTTTGGGAACAGAGGCAACACAAGCGAAAAGATAAGTGGTGGTTTCAAGTCTGCTTTAGGGGAGAGTTTTTATGACTGATGATGATGATGATGATATTGAATTGAGCATGAGCAAGTGGGCATGATAATGCGAAGCCAGTCTTACAAAGCCCTTCATGTATACTTAAGTCGGGGGGAGGGGGGTTCCTCCTTTATATAGTATTAGGCTTTTGTGGACATGTGTATTCAATGGTGGTAGTTTGTTGGGGTGGTTTTTTTTTTTTTTTTTTTTATATCCTAAAAGTAGTCAGATCCATGCCACTTATTCCCAGGCATAAAGAGTGCGGCTGTAAAACTTTGTAGCTGGTATGGAAGGTCAAACTGGATAGTTTTGTTTGTTTTTTTTATCTCTGGAAAACAAACGATACCTTTGGGACAACACAATACAAAAAATCCCTCATAAAAACTAAAAGAAGGCTCTTCCAAGGATACTTGAAAGCTCCAATGTATTTTCATGAAGCCCAGCAGAAACTTTCATTTTTTCACTATGCCCAACAAAGATCCTTGTTTCACCATCAGTTGCATCAAGGGCTTTAAGTATAACAAATCTCCAGCATTGGCGTCTAACGTCACTTGCACACCTTTTAAATTAATGTATACTCAAAAGGAGTTTCATCGAAAGGAAACCCTATGCACTAAGGTCCCAAAGAAAGCTCCATTGTCCTCCAATAACTGTTCCATAGGGATGGAAACTCATTCATATCAATCCTGAAGGAGAGGCTTCGCTACACAAAAACCCTGCACTCTTTATCTGCCATCATTTGTGTGTCTCTCTCTCATCGGGCATACTTGGGGAATGAACTTCTAGGTACCATGAATGGTGGCTTCTTGGGGCAGCTGGCCCTGGAACCAATGGGGGGGGGGCACTGCTCTAAATCTAGTCCTTACTACAATGCAGAATATGAGCAGCAGGTAATGGTGGTGGGGCTCCTTGGCAATGGTGCCATAACGCAGTCAAATCTGAAGGGAGAACATTAAGGACAATTGGTGCAATATCATTTGGTTTTAAAAGGGGGAGCCTGCAATAAAAAAAAAAGTGATTGCAAAGGTTAAACGTTTGAGGCATGGACACTTTAAAATGCCATCCTAGGAGCCCAGACCAGCTGTATTCCATGTATTAGAAAAAGTCGAAAGAGTCTGTCCACCAGCATGGTTAAATGGTGAGGAAAAACTGTCTTTTAAAGCCAAATGTACATCTTTCAAAAAAGTAGAGCGGATCCAAATGAAGGAGGAAATGTTTATTAAAAACTTGATATACTGCCTTTCAACCGTCAGTGGTTTACATATAAAAATAATAAAAACTGAAAAGAACGCCAATTAAGAATAGGATAGTAAGAGATGGCGACGGAGAGGTAAGGGGAAATTGCAGCTCCAGAAAACAGATCATAAGCTGATTGAAAAAGATGGGTCTTTAGCAGGTGGACAAAGGTGAGTCGGTTGATATTGTGTATCTGGACTTTCAGAAAGCCTTTGACACAAGGTCCCTCATCAGAGACTTTTGGCAAAACTAAAGAGTCATGGGATAGGAGGCAGTGTACTATTGTGGATCAGGAACTGGTTAAAAGATAGAAAGCAGAGGGTAGGGCTAAATGGCCAATTTTCCCAATGGAGAAAGGTGAATAGTGGTGTACCCCAGGGATCTGTGCTGGGTCCGCTGCTTTTTCACATATTCATAAATGACCTGGAAAGTGGAATAACGAGTGAGGTTATCAAATTTGCAGATGACACAAAACTATTTAAAGTTGTTAAAACCCAAGAGGATTGTGAAAAATTGCAAGAGGATCTTGATAAATTGGAAGACTGGGCATCAAAATGGCAGATGAAATTTAATGTGGACAAGTGCAAGGTTATGCACCTAGGGAAGAACAACCCAAACTATGGTTACACGATGCAAGGTTCCACATTGGGAACCACCACTCAGGAAAAAGATTTAGGCGTCATTGTGGATACCATGTTAAAACCCTCGGCCCAGTGTGCAGCGGCGGCCAAGAGAGCAAATAGAATGCTAGGTATCATAAGGAAAGGAATGGAAAATAAAACAAGAGATTATAATGCCTCTATATTGTTCCATGGTGAGACCGCACCTTGAATATTGTGTGCAATTCTGGTCGTCGTATCTTAAAAAGGATATAGCAATTTTAGAAAAGGTACAGAGAAGAGCCACCAAAATGATAAAGGGGATGGAAGGATACTCCTATGAAGAAAGGCTAAAACGGTTAGGGCTCTTTAACCTGGAAAAGAGACGGCTGAGGGGAGATATGATAGTCTAAATTTAATGAACGGAGTGGAACGGGTAAATGTAGATCGATTGTTTACCTTATCAGAATATAGAAAGACTAGGGGACATGCAATGAAGCTACAGGGTAAACTATTTAAGACTAATAAAAGAAAATATTTTTTCACTCAACATGTAATCAAACTCTGGAATTTGTTACCGGAGGATGTAGTAAAGGCAGTTAGTGTAGCTGGGTTTAAAAAAGGTTTGGACAAGTTCCTGGAGGAAAGGTCCATAAACCATTATTAAGAAGTGACCACAGATATCAATGCTTGACCCAATACAAGCATTGTGGAACTTGTGTCTCTTGGGGAAACTGCTAGGTACATATGACCTAGATTGGCCACTAATACAGAACTTAGTACCAGATACTGTTCAGAGGTGGGACAAACTCCCAACCAGGTTTCGTCCCCTGTGCTCCTTAATCAGGACTGAAATTCCTGGTAAATACTTCGCTCCAGGTGTGTAAGAGTTCATCTCCTTGGTATATCCCAGTGTCTGAATTATGGTGCACAGAAGTGGTGTATTCTGTTTTGAGCTGCACTATCTCACATTCTGCCAGTTTTTGCAGGAAGGGATCAAGAGGCTTGCCCTTAGCCCTGGACTTTCAAGGAGCCTATCTGAAAGGAGCACCCTTAGCTTTGCATCCGGATAGAATGTGTTTCCTGAAAGGGGCATGACATTTGAAGTCGCCAGTTCATTCAGACTGTCCAGCATGAAACTTGAATTTAGTTCTTTGCGCCTTGGGTTCTGTGCCCTTTGAGCCCTTGAAGGAGGCTTCCACGAAGGACCTTACTTTGAAAGCAACCTTTTTAATAGCTAGGTATTCAGTGAGGTGGATTTCAGTCACAAGCATTATCCTGCCAGGAACTTGCATCAGATGCCCATTCACCCTGTTCCTTTCTTTTTGCCTGAAGGAAGTGTCTGCCTTTTGTATTGATTGCTTGGTAGTGTTGCCTTTCTTCAGGCAGGCAGATAGCAGGGAGAAGTTTGCCTCCTCCACCTACTGGATGTACTTCAAGTCCTCATCTGTTAATTAGAATTAACCAATGTTTTTTGGAAATCTGGCATAGTGATTAGAGTAGGGGTTTCAGGACCCCAACAAATGTAGTGGATACTTTGTTATATCCCGTTTGGTTCTGGACTGCTCTAGTGCATGAGAAGGAAGGAAATATTGGTCTTCTATTTGAGTCCATTGAAACATTTGCTTCTCACAATCAAAGAAATTGGTTGGGTGGGAGGCGACAAAGAGTACAAGTAAATGGAGCTCACTCTGAGGAGAAGGATGTTACCAGTGGTGTGCCCCAGGGATCTGTCCTTGGTCCGATTCTTTAACATCTTTGTTAGTGATATAGCGGAAGGGCTGTCTGGTAAGGTTTGCCTCTTTGCGGATGATACCAAAATCTGCAATAAAGTAGACACCCAGGAGGGTGTAGATAACATAAGGAGGGATCTAGCTAAGCTTGAAGAATGGTCTAGAATTTGGCAGCTGGGATTTAATGTTAAAAAATGTAAGGTCATGCATTTGGGCTGCAGCAATCCAAGGGAGCAATACAGCATAGGAGGTGAAGTACTTTTGTCCACTAAAGAAGAGCGGGACCTAGGCGTAGTTGTGTCCGATGATCTTAAAGTAGCTAAACAGGTAGAAAAGGCGACGGCAAAAGCTAGAAGGATGCTTGGGTGCATACGGAGAGGAATGGCTAGCAGAAAAAAGGAGGTGATAATGCCTCTGTATAAGTCTTTGGTGCGACCTCATTTGGAGTATGGTGTGCAATTCTGGAGACCGCACCTTCAAAAGGATGTGAACAGGATGGAGTCGGTGCAGAGGGTTGCTACTAAGATGATTAGTAGTCTTCATTATAAAGCATATGAGGACAGACTTAAGGATCTTAATATGTACACCTTAGAGGAAAGGCGGGATAGAGGTGATATGATTGAGATGTTTAAATACCTCCGTGGCATAAATGTTCAGGGAGAGAGCCTCTTTCAATTGAAAGCAAGTTCTGCGACGAGGGGACATGGGATGAGGGTGAAGGGAGATAGATTCAGGAGTGATATGCGGAAATATTTCTTTACGGAAAGAGTAGTGGATCCGTGGAATAGTCTCCCAGTGGAGGTGGTAGAGATGAGGACAGTAACTGAATTCAAAAAAGCATGGGACCAACACAGAGGATCTCTAAAGGTAAAAAGTGGACTGTTGTAGTTGTTATGGAAGGACAGACTAGATGGGCCTTGTGGTCTTTTTCTGTCATGTTTCTATGTTTCTAAAGAACATAGTCTCAAAATGGGCCTGCACCTTAATGTAAAGAAGACAAAGATCATGACAACTGGCATAATCAACAGGTTCATCATTGAAGGAGAAGAAAAATTGAAATCGTGAACAACTTTAACCTACTTGGATCAACTATCCATAAAGAAGCAACAAGTAGTCAAGAAATCAGACTATGCATTGTTCTTGGCAGAATGGCTATGAAAGACCTAGATAAGGTTCTCAAGAGCAGAGATGTCTCTCCATACAAAGATTTGATTTGTTCAAGCCATGTTATTTTCAATAACATCATATGGATGTGAAAGCTGGACAGTGAAAAAGACAGACAGGAAGAAAATTGATGCCTTTGAATTATGGTGCTGGTGGCGAATACTGTGTATACCATGGACTGCCCGAAGAACAAACCAGTCGGTACTAGAGGAGATCAAACCTAAGCTTTCTTTAGAAGCTCAGATGACAAGACTTCGACTTTCATACTTTGGACACATCATGCGAAGAGAGAACTCATTAGAGACACGACATGCTTGGCAAGATAGGTCAACGCAGAAGAGGCCAGCAATGAGATGGATCAATACTGATCGCCAGTCAGTACCACAGTCCAACCATCCTACTCATGTACATAGCACCCCCCCATGTACATAGCATTGTATAATAGCACACACTGTAAATAGCTCAACAAGAATCTGCCACCCTACTGCACACGCACACACCATCTCACTGCATGCACACACAAAAAACATTACTTGTTGATTGTTTGCTGTGTAGACCGCCTTGATTGAAGGAGATGGCGGTATAGAAATCCTTTTAAATAAATTAGTACATGTAGCTGCTGTTGTATTTGTCTGTCAACAATGAGCCGCCTGACTGAAGACTGAACACAATTTAGGATAGCTATCCAGAGGGTCATCATGAGTCGACTCCGACTTGATGGCACTTAACAATAACGACTTGAGTCGAGTTCATAGTCCTGCCCTAAATGTGTTCTGCTTGTTTTACTCCAGGATGGAGAAGTCCTCTGAGTTCTTCTGTGCTGCTTTTGAGTTTGTGCTTGTGTTAGTTGGATAGCCTGTATTCTCCCCCCACCCCCCCTCTTTTCAGTGGAGGGGGTGTTAGTGGGGGGGTAATATTTTTGTTCAAAAAAATGATGAGCAGCTGCTGCATAGTGCCCTTTTGTATAGGGCTTTATTTGTCTGCTAGCTGACTGACACAACCCACTGGTCTGGTAAGACTCGAGCAAAGAAAATAAGCAGGTAAGACCAGATTATTCCATCCATGTGGCCAGTAAGTTTGTTTTTCATATATGCAAGAGAGAAGAAACTGTTCTACAGAGCTGCTCAAAATTTGGCTTGCTCTACATGGAAATCTTAGCTTTGTCCTATAGCAGGGGGGGGGGCGAGGGAGAATGATCTAAATTTTGAAAATCTTTTCAGCTAAATAATTCTCCAATAAATGTCTCTGCTTAAAGGTCAGATAAAATCTTGTTGTAGGAATTATAAAATATGTTTTACTATTACAGTGCCAGAATCTACTCTGATGTATTTAAATCTCTTTCACCAGTTCCTTTTGATGAAGATGAGAAAGATGATTCCGTGTGGTTTCTTGACCATGATTATCTGGAGAACATGTACGGCATGTTTAAGAAAGTGAATGGTAAGTGGAAAGCCTGCATGAATGAAGGACAGTAGAAATGGTACTTGTGAACTGTACCCTCCAGACTTCGGATATGCAGTGAGTTTGGCAAAGCCTCAGGAATGTGACTACGAGAAGTTTCCTTGCTAGGAGGTATCTTGAAATGACCTTAGATTACAAGCTCAGCGCTTACTGTAGAAGAGTAAAAGCCGAGAAAGCAAGAACTTTGCAGCAGATGTGCTTGGGACACAGGAAAAAAAATGCCAGTCAGTAATGTGGTTGAATCACTGCCCTGTGTAAGAAAATCCACAGTCGTCAGTGACTGAAGACCATTACCTTATTCTGAAGCAAGTGGGGAAAGCATGCACAGAATGGCTCATGGAATCGCTTCCAGCCCTTCTGCTCCTTATATATATAATGTGTGTGTGTGGCGAGGTGCAGTTTGAATAGGGAGTATCAATTCTGTTGTGTTGGAAATAAGAGAATGAAACAGTGTGAAAATACATCAAACCATTAGATGTCATTTTGTCAATGGATTTTAAAGGTTGGATTTTACAGTTTAGCCACAGGGGGTACCATTGTCCCACAGCAACAGATATTGCCCTGCTTCATGACCACTAATTCGCAGTATACATAGCAACCAGTAGCAGAGATTCAGTCTCTAGATAGCAGCCGTTCCATACTGTCCTGCTAGAGCAGTCCAGACGAGTGGATTGTGTTCCCCTACCAGCAGATTACAGGCACAGAACCAATGAAATGCCCAGGTTTCAATGACATCACTCCCGTGTCCTCTATATGCCACAGCCACCAGAGGTCTCTTCAGTATTTTTGTCTCCAGCAGATGGTGGATGGATTTCTACACTCTGAAGATAATCTGAATAATTGAAAGGAAAAGATTGATTTAAATGCTTGTGAAGGGCCATTCTCTCACTTGAGCGCGATGTGGGAGGCTCCAGTAGACTGTAGTCTTTTCAGTAGCCATAGGAGGAGAGAAAATTGGTTCAGCTCCAGGCTTTTATCCTGATAAACGCAGTGCCTTCAAAGCAGAGAAATGGTTTCAGGGGAGTAGAGCTGAGTCTGGCACAGATTTCTGCCTGGAACTCAGGGAGCAAGTACCAAGGCTTGAACTTGTCATTGCCCTTGTTGGGGGCTCCCGATACAATCCATTTTAGGGTGCAATTCAGCGTGGACTGCTGGCAACCATTGGTGTGGTATGGGGGTTTCCATCCTTTTCTACATGGGAAAGGTAGCATTGTTTACTATAGTGCGCCTGGTGGTCTGTGTGCGTTTCACCTGAATGGCTCCATTACATCTTCCTACCCAAGAGCCTGTAATGTGTGTTGCTGTGTAAGCGCCATTAGTGTACGCCTTTCGTGCTGCCGCAGCCTTAGCACACACTGTTGTGATACTTGCCTTAATTCTGTCTTCTTACAGAAAATGTTGTTTGGCCTGGCGCAAGCGAGGCGTTTCATTTCCAGCTTCTGGACTCTGTCCTTTCTGCATGACAGCTTCTGAGTCATCCCTGGAGGGCTTGCTTCCCCTCTCCCAGCCGGGGGATGCAGTTAGTCTGGCTTTGCCTGTCTTGGGGTAGGAAGGTGGTGGATGGTACTATGGGTAAGTATCTTCATCTGGTCAGGATTCCTGGTGACGGTACTGTGGGCTGCCCCGCCCCTCTCATTCTCTAGGGGCTCGGCGGCAGTTTTGTCCCCTGATATAGGGATGGGGGTCATTTCTGCAGGAGAGCTTCCGATGTTCGGATTGTCTGCCCCAGAGTTCTTTTCCTTTTTGCAACAAGACTGGTCTTTCTGGTGTCAATTCAGACCTTGCGGCTTCTGGGTTTCCCCCTAATGCAGTCTTGTGAGGGGCAGACTGAGTGGAAGCCCTATTCAATTGTCTTTGGTGAAGCATCCCCGGTGAAAGGTGCCACCTGGAATTTTGTATGATATTTAGACTTTGACTTGGATTCAGATTTCTGGTTCCTTTTCGTCCCTCTAGTCCAGTCCCGGAACCATAGAGTTTAGAATCTCCTCCAGCAGCCTTGGAGACTGAATGACATCACAGCTCTTCTCTCTCTGGTATAAATAGGCAAGGACCGCCCCCTTCCACCAGTACTTCAGTCTCCAAGCAGCTGAGGAGATTCTGGGCCTAGGGACAGGCCCAGCACAAATAGGCAGAGCTAGGAATTTTTTCTTTGTTTTCCTTTTCTAATTCTTGATGTTTTGTTTGGTTGCCTTTCTAAAATAGCCCCTTTTTTCTTCCCTCTGGCTCCAGTCCTGCTTTCTCCTTTCTCCCTCAATTTTCCCTCTCGTGGGGGGAGGGGGCTGCCCCTTGGTGAGAAGGAGCAGCTTTACAGAGCAGAAGAAGTAGCCTCCCTGCTCCCGAACCCGCAAGCAAGGGTGAGGAGCAGGTGGAAGGCTTAGCCCCAGTCATCTCTAAGGGACAGTGAGATTGGTAGTGGGAGCACCATCGGAGCCGAAGCCACAAGCAGGCTGAGCTCCGGCGTGTCTGCCTCATTGCAGCACCTCAGGTTGAAGCAGGGAACTGTAGGTCTCGCTGACTTTAACAGCGTTTTTTTCTTTCTTTTTGAATTTTCTTTTACTTGTTTCTTGAAGGGGCGTTGAGAGGGAAGTCCCTGCCTCAGCGAGGGATCTCATAAAGGAGTTCTTTGCCCTCCGGACACTTTTTTGCTGCGTGGGAAAAGTCCCGGCGGCCATTTTGAAAACCGCGGGGTTTTTTTATAGTGGCTTTTTGGAAGCATTTTAAGCCTCATTTGCTGCAGACCTGCTATAGGCTCATCATGCGCTTACAGAGCGTTGGCCTTTTGAGAAAAAAAAAAGAAGTTCAAAGGGAAATGAGCTATGCTGTACTTTCCCTTATTGAAATATTGAGCAGGTGTATCTAGGCTGTTTTCTGCAGGTCTCCAACCCGGAGAGAGCCCTTCCTTCCGGGGCTGGCAGTCAGGGCCAGCAGGGGGGAGGGGGAGTTCCCGGGGTGGTTTAGAGCAGTTCTTTGAGGCGGCTGCTATGCCTGCAAATCCACGCTGTCTAGTGTGCGGCAGGAGGAAATGTCCAGTGCTGGAATCAGGAGTCTGTGTCCCTTGTTCCCTAGAGACGCAGCATATGGACGGAGAGCCGGGACAGCCCCTAGCAGGCTGGAAGGCTATTCGTACAGGCGCTGAGGCACTGTTATCTCCGTCTCTGGATCCTGAGGAGCCAGTGCTGGTGCCCTTCTCGGGTGGCGGCTCCGCCGGGTCACAGGAGCAGGGACAGGTGGGGGAGGCGACCGGGATTCCGCCGAACTTCGTTGCCTTGATGCAGCAGACTTTTGCCTTCCTTCAGCCCGCGATGTTGGCTCTTCCTCACAGACCCCAGAGTCGGAAGCGCTCGGCTTCTCTGGTCGGTTTGGGGAACGGTGCTCCGGTGACTAAAAGGTGTAGGGTCACTTCGGAGGGTCCCGCGCCTTACCTCGCTGATGACCTGAGCGAGGGGAACGCCAAAAAGGGAAGAGTTCTCGGAAGATGAGCTGGAAGACGGAGAGTTGCCTGACTCGGAGCAGCAGTGCTGGGTAGTCAGTCTTTCGGTGTGAAGAGCTTCCAGCCCTGGTTTCGGAGACGCTAAAGACACTAGACCTGCCTTCCAGCGAGGAAGCAGCGGAAGAGACATTAGAAGATCCGCTGTTGCAGGCGGTGCGGACATCCCAGAGAGTGTCCCCTCCATAGGGTATTTTGGAATATGATATAGGAAGAATGGGATTTGCCAGAGGTGGCCCTGAAGGGGGCTAGAGCGTTGGCTCGCCTTTATCCGCTCGCGAATCGTGATAGGGAGCTGTTTCGTTCTCCAAAGGTAGTTGCGGCGGTATTAGCGGTCACTCAGAAAACCACAATTCCCGTGGAGGGGGGACCGCAGCGCTGAAGGATGTTCAGGACAGGAGAGTCGACACTCTGTTGAAGCAGGTGTTCGATGTTTGCGCGCTGTCCATGCAGACCGGCTTCGGTGGCACGTGGCTGTCTGAGGTGGTCCCAGAGGTTGCAGGAGACCATCTGGAAAGGCAGCTTGAAGATGCCATGCGACTGGAGTCGTGAACCGCATACTTGGCGGATCCTATCTCCTATGACCTAATACCTACGCATGTATATAGTTGTATCAGTTATGTACTGTCTTACGTATATAGATACTACACTTTGTTAGTTAACTGTTTTTGCACGGTCCCAGTTTAAAAACCCACCTTGTTTATTTTATGTTATGTTAAGATGTTCTATGTAAAAATTAAGATGTTCTATGTAAAACAAACTTAGCTTTGTTAATTGTTATTTGTACACCGCATCTGATCTCTGGAAGATGCGGTATAAAAATGAGTGTTAAATAAAAATAAAAATAAATATTCATTCTGATCTGCTCTGCTGTTTGGCTACGGGGATGGTCTCCGTAGTAGCAGCTCGGAGGTATCTCTGGTTGAGAACCTGGTCGGCGGACAGTTCGTCTAAGGCTCGGCTTAGCAAGTTACCCTTTGGGGGTACGCTTTTATTTGGGGAGGATTTAGATAAGTTGGTCCAGGACCTCGGGGAGTCCAAGGGGGGACGTCTCCCTGAGGACAAGCCGAAGAAGGGCCGCAGTTCTGCGGGATTCAGGGAGGTCCCGAGAGACTTTCATAGTTTTCGTTTTCCCCGTTATGGACAGTCCCAGCGGGGGAAGTTCCCGCTTAGGGGTCAGGGATTTCGAAGATTCAGGGGAGCAGGCCGGGGGTTCGCTTCTTTCCAGTCCTCGGCCACAAAACAGACACAATGAGAACACGGGCTCAGGAGAGGGTAGCTCCCAGGGGAGGTCGGTTGCGGGAGTTTTACCCTGCCTGGGTCCGAATTAAGTCAGATTAGTAGGTCCTGGAGGTCATTCGTGAGGGGTATGTATTAGAACTCCTTCGACCCGTCGTAGGTTCCTTTGTCCGTTTTCCCTGCTCAGCCCTGGGCACAGGCAGGCGGTCCGGGACACGCTGCAGCTTGAGGCGGTGCTGCCGGTGCCCGCTGAGCAGTGCGGTTCCGGTCGCTACTCTATCTATTTCGTAGTGCCAAAGGAGGGCACATTTCGCCTGATCCTGGCTCTGACAAGGGTGAACCGTTGTCTCCGGATTACCCATTTTCGGATGGAGACCTTGCGTTCCGTGCTGGCAGTGGTCCAGACCGGGGAGTTCCTGACGTCGTTAGATCTCACGGATGCTTCCTGCACATCCCGATTCGGCAAGAGCATCAGAAGTGGCTGAGATTTGCGGTACCCATGGGACATTTCCAATTTCAAGCGCTGCCCTTTGGGCTGGCAACGGCGCCACGGACGTTTCCCAAGGTGGTGGCGGTGGAGGCGCTCCACAAAGAGGGAGTACTGGTGCACCCATATTTGGACGATTGGTTGATCCGAGCGAAGTCGAGAGAGGACAGCTCGGCAGCGACAGCCCAGGTGGTCCAGATGTTTGAAGGCCTGGGCTGGGTAGTCAACTCTGCAAAGAACAGGTTGGTACCATCGCAATCCCTGCAGTACCTTGCGGCGCACTTCGAAACAAAGCAAGGGAAGGTGTTCCTGCCCAGGGCCCGGGCTCTAGGTCTGTGATAACTCATCAGGCATTTCTTTTCGAGTCTGGCTCCAACAGCATGGCAGTACCTGCAGTTGTTGGGAACAATGGCAGCCACGATAGAAGTGGTTCCGTGGGCCCGAGCGCACATGCGGCTGTTACAGGCGGCGCTCCTCCGTCGTTGGTCGCATCAGTCGGATGTCCTATCGCAGAGGTTAGTTTGCCCTTGGAATGTGCGTCACGAGCTGCGATGGTGGTTGAGAACGGAGAATATGGAAGCCGGCATGCCACTGGACTGCCGTCCTGGGGACTGCTCACGACAGATGCGAGCCTCCTGGGTTGGGGGGGCTCATTGCGAAGGCAGGTTTGCCCAGGGTCGTTGGTCTCAGGAGGAGACGTCTCGGTCCTTCAACAGGTTGGAGATGAGAGTGGTGTTTCTGGCGCTACCGGAGTTTCAGGACACACTCGGTCGGGAGGCGGTCTGAGTCTTGTCAGACAATGCGACAACAGTAGCCTACATCAATCGGCAGGGGGGCACAGGAAGTGCTACACTGGAAGCCGAAGCGGGTCAGCTGTGGGTGTGGGCTGAACACAATCTCCAGGCTCTCGCGGCTCAACATGGGGCCAGCGTAGACAATCTCGAAGCGGATTTCCTCAGTCGTCGCAGAGTAGACCCTGAGGAGTGGGTGCTACATCCGGGGGGTGTTTGCTCTTCTGGTGAGGCGCTGGGGAGTTCCGGTAATGGCTCTCGTGGCGAGCGTCGAGTCAGCGCAGGTAGCAAGGATTTTCAGCAGGCGCTGGGAACGGATGTCAGAGGGGCTAGATACATTAGCGAAAAGGTGGCCAGAGGGAGTTCTCCTTTGTTTTTTCCGCCTTGGGCCCTCATTGGCAGGGTGGTGCAGTGCATTGGGAGACATCGCGGTCGGGTGATTCTGATTGTGCCCGATTGGCCCTGAAGGCCGTGGTATGCAGATTTGGTACGGCTGTTAGTGGACGATCCGTGGTAGTTACTGCAGTGGGAGGAGCTCCTACGGCAGGGTCCGTTGCGCATGCCCTCGGTGAGTCAGTTCTCGCTTACGGCTTGGCTCTTGAATGGGCTAGGATGACAGCTAAGGGTTATTCAGCAGCGGTCATTTCTACCTTGCTAAAGGCACGTAGGCGTTCCACCTCGCTGGCGTATGTCAGGGTCTGGAGGATGTTTGCAGCTTGGTGTGTGGAGCGTAATATTCAGCCGTTGAGGGCTTTGATTTCGCAGGTCCTTTTTGCAGGATGGAGTGCGGAAGGGATTGGCGGCCAGTTCCTTGCGAGTGCATTTGGTGGCGATTTCCTGTTATAGGGGGAAAGTGCTCGGTCAGCCGGTAGGATCTCAGTGACAGGCTTTTTCTGAGAGCTGTTCTGCTTCTTCGTCCGTTGGTACGCTGTTCGGTGCCGACATGGAAGCTAAATCTGGTATTGGAGGCTTTGCTTGAGCTACCGTTTGAGCCGCTAAGCATCGCCACCCTGAAGGATCTCACGTTAACGAAGGTATTTCTGGTAGCTATTTGTTCCGCAAGGAGGATTTCGGAGTTACAGGCTTTATCCTGTGGGGAACCTTATTTGTCTGTCTGTCCATAAGGTCGTGCTACGCTCAGTGCTGGACTTGCAGCCGAAGGTGGTCTCGGCCATTCATGTCAATCACGTGGTGTCACTTCCAGTATTCTCTAAGCAGCAAAAGGAGAAATCGGAAGGCAGGTTACATCCCCTAGATGTTCGTCGGGTTCTTCGGAAGTATCTTCGGACGCAGCCGTTTCGGAAGACTGACAGATTGTGGCTTTTGGGGGGGCCGCGGAAGGGTGAAGCGGCAGCGAAAGCGTCCATTTCTAGATGGTTAAAGGCGGCTATTGCGTCAGCTTACCTTTTTGAAAGGTAGGGTAGTTCCAGAAGGTCTCAAGGTGCAGTCGACCAGGGCGCAAGCGGCGTCGTGGGCGGAGTACAGTTCGGTTTCGGTCGCGGACATTTGTAGAGCGGAGACTTCATCGTTGCATTCATTCTCGAAGCACTATCGGTTAGATGTGCAGGCGGCGGAGGACGTTCGTTTTGGCTCAGCAGTGCTTCAGGCTGGGTTTTCTGGTCCCTCCCGTTGATGTGCACTGCTGTTACATCCTCTATGGTTCCGGGACTGGACTAGAGGGATGAAAAGGAAGAATTAGACTTACCTGCTAATTGTTCCTTAAGGAACTCTAGTCCAGTCCGGACCCCTCCCAGGGTATGCAGCCTGAAGCTGTTGTCCGTTTTATCTTAGTAAAAGGGGTCAAATTGGAGAGGATGTCTCCGGAAGAGGAGTGGGGTTCTGGAGGACGCAGAGTGGAGCCACAATGGGAAACCCGCAGAAGCGTGGTTTTGTTTCTACGTTTCTGGCATTTCTACAAGGTCCTTCGTCGAAGAGAAGGTTAGAATATGCACAGGTTTTTAGATTCTAGCCAAAGTTTATTTAGTTTATCTTGTTCTTTATCTACTTATTTGTTGCTCTGCTGAGTTGCTTTGTCAATAGGTACTGGTGGAAGGGGGCGGTCCTTGCCTATTCATACCAGAGAGAGAAGAGCTGTGATGTCATTCAGTCTCCAAGGCTGCTGGAGGAGATTCTAAACTCTATGGTTCCGGGACTGGACTAGAGTTCCTTAAGGAACAACAATTAGCAGGTAAGTCTAATTCTTTCTGATGTGGATGAAGCAGTACTCACACCTTTGGGGCATTGTGAAGAGGCTAGTGTTATCAGCCTGTTCCGGAAGGAGGGATTGGTGGCTTTGACTGCCCGAGTCTCATCCACCTTGAGTTTGGCGGATGCTCCAGACATGGAGCAGGAGCCAAAGGTGCATACGCTCTTGCAAGAGATGCAGAAATCCACTACTGTATTCCCATTCCCAGAAGTGATCAAGGATATGATCCAGTTGCAGTGGGATTCCCCTGACTCTCCACCTAAGGGGTTAAAGGTGTATAAAATGTATGCTCTCCTGGAGAAGGTGTGCGTTGTGTGGTTTTTGATATTCCCAAGGTGGATGCTCAAGTTGCTGCAGTTACCAGACGAACCACCATTCCTGTGGAAGGTAGATTGGCCTTAAAGGATGCTCTGGAATGCAAGGTGGATTCCTTGTTGAAGAACCAGTTTGCTGCTGCGACTGCTATTCCTCAGTTGGCGATATGTGCAGGACTGATGCCTCGAGCCCTGCTTCAGTGGATTCATTCTCTTCTGCCAGATACCCATCTTTTGGAGTTGGCTATGGCCTTCCTTTCTGACCTCATCCACCTAGCGGTCAGCAACAGTGCCCTCTAGACAGTGACACGGTGTTGAATTTGGCTTCCACACTGGGCAATGGACACCCCTTCCAAAGCCTGATTTTATTTTATTTATTTTTTTCCTACTGCCTTTTAAAGGGAAGCTTCTTTTTGGGGCCGATTTGGAGCAGCTGGCGAAGGATCTGTGAGAGACTAAATCTTACCACCATTCAAAGGACAGGTCCAGGGGGCCTGTTAAATAGGCAGGAGCCCCTTTTCAGTCATTCTCCACCCGCATCTCATGGGTGCGCTGGTCAAATTCCCAGGGGTCTCGGGATTCCCGCCACTACTGACTTGGAAAGCTTTTCTTTACCTCTGCTTCCAGAGTTCAGACTCATCCTCTGTCCTTTTTGAGGACTCATGAATCCAGGGATTCGGCCCCCTCCAGAGGGGGTTCCTCAAGACTGCGGTGAAGGGTTGAGGGCATATTGCCCTGTACCTTCATTTGAAGGCAGGCTTTGCCTTTGCTTTCCAGAATGGATTGGATCACCAAGGATCCACTGGGTGCTAGAGACCATTCAGTACGGCTATGTCCTGGAATGCAAAGATAGAAAAACTCTGTAGAATTAACCCCAAAGTACGCTTATATCAATGATGCAATGATGCATTCAAGTACAAAAACTCTTATAAAAGAATTACTTCAGGCAACTAGTAGGACCCGTTAAGTCTGAGACCTACTAGTTGCCTGAAGTAATTCTTTTATAAGAGTTTTTGTACTTGAATGCATCATTGATATAAGCGTACTTTGGGGTTAATTCTACAGAGTTTTTCTATTTTTGACATAATCTACTCTGTGTTCAATTTGACCATTATTATTTTTCTGGAATGCAAAGAGCCAATCCCAGATGCTTCTGTTATCTCCCCTTGTGGGTCTACAAACAAAAGGTCCACTGTGCGGATCATATTGGACAAGTTGCTACTCCTGCAGGCCGTGGTGCCTGTTCCCCCAGATGATCGGGGCAAGGGCAGGTATTCCATATATTTTGTGGTGCCAAAAAAAGACAGATCATTCCGACACGTTCCTCATGGGTATCAACTAACACTTGCACATCCTGCTCTTCTGGATGGAAACTTGACTATCTGTGATTCAAGCAGTATGCCAAGAGGAGTTCTAACATCTCTGGGTTTGTCAGAGGCGTATTTTAATATCCCGATCCGGAAGGATCAGCAAAGGTATCTGTGTTTTGCTGTGCTTGGCTTTCACTTTCAGTTCATTGCTCTCCCATTCAGCCTCTCCACTGCCCCAAATATTTTCTCCAAGATCATGGTGGTGGTGGCTGTGGCACCAAGGGATTTGTGTGCATCCATATCTGGACGACAATTGTTCTTTCAGAGGCGTCTTGAGTAGCACCTCGTGGTGTCCTTTTTTGGAAGGCCTCGGCTGGGTGATCTGTCAGGGAAAGAGCCAGTTGATGCCTTCCCAGTCTCTGGATCTCCTGGGGGCACGTTTCAGTACTCAAGTGGGCAGAGTCTTCCTGCCAGAGGGAAAAGTATTGGCTTGCCTGGCACTGTTTATTTCACAGCAGGCTCCCAGAGTTTGGGATTATCTTCAGCTCTGCGGATTGATAGCAGCAACAATGAAGATTGTCCCATGGGCATGTGCTCATATGTGGCCACTCCAACAGTCCTTGCTGACTCTGTGGTCTCTGGGTTCTCAGGAAGTCGAGCTCAGGCTCCCACTTCCAGTGATGGTGAAGGCCAGCCTGTGGTGGCGGCTGCAGCTCAGTAATTTGAGAGAGGGCATGCCACTGGACAATTGCTCATGGACCCTGCTGTTGACGGATGCCAGTCTCTCAGGCTGGAAAGCCATTGCCAAGACCAAACAGCCCAGTACCATTGGAACCGCAGGGAGGAAGTGTGGTCCATCAATTGCTTAGAGGCAAGGGCCATCAGGTTGGTTCTGCATTTCCAGCACCTGATCAAAGGCTAGGTGGTTTGACTTTTCTTGGACAACACCACAGCAGTGGCTTATGTCAGTCGGCAAGGTGGCACAAGGAGTGCTGGTATGGCCCTAGAGATTGTTTGCCTGGAGGTAGAAGAACCTCTTAGCTTGTCGACTCAGCACATTTTTGGAGTGACTGTGGAAGTGAACTTTCTCAGCCGGCACTCTTGGGATCCAGGAGAGTGGGAGTTGAGTCGGGAGGTGTTTCAGGTGATTCTGTGACAGTGGGGTTGCTCTGAGATGGATATGATGGTGAGGCATTCCAATGCCAAAGTGGGCCGCTGCTTTAGTCGCCACACGGAGACAGAGTCCAAGGGTGTCGATGCTCTGACTCAACCTTGGCCATGTCTATGCCTGCTGTATGTGTTTCCTCCGTGGCCCCTGGTGGAGCGTGTGATTCGGTGTGTAGAGCACCACCCAGGAAGGATTCACTGGTGGTGCCAGATTGGCCGAGGAGAGCATGGTTCGAAGATTTGATGCAGCTCCTGCAAGTGCCACCTCTTCAGTTGCCATATTCTCGGGACCTATTGCATCAGGGTCCAATTGATCTGGAAGACCAGTCTCCTTTCTTGCTTACGGCTTGGCTCTTGAAAGGAAACAGCTATCGCGTAAGGGCTACTCTCTGGCAGTGATTTTTCACTCTGCCCAGAGAAGGTTGACCAACCTGGCATAGGTTTGCGTTTGGTGCTTTTTCAAGCAATGGTTTGACGCATGGCAGCTGGTCTCTGAGGTGGCAAAGGTGCCGTCCCTGCTGGCCTTTCTGCTGGAAAGTCTGGAAAATGGGCTCTTAGCACCCTGAAGGTTCAGGTGGCAGCTTTGGCCTGTTTGAAATGTCGGGTGGCTGGTAAGTCGTTAGCCTTTCACCCAGATGTTTTGTGCTTTCTTCAGGGGGTTTGACATCCTCCCCTCCGATCTGTGGCTTGATCTGGGTCTGGTGTTTAGGGCCCTGATGTCTGAGCCCTTTGAACCATTGAAGCGTGCTGATTTGATGGTCAAGACTGTTTTCTTGGCTGCGATTTGTTCTGCAAGGCAGATTTCTAAACTGCAGGCTCTGTCTTGCCATGATCCTTATGTCTTTTTCAAAGGCAGTAGTTTCCATTTAGCATATGGTCTTCCTTCTTGCCTAAGGTGATGTCTCCCTTTCATGTGAACCAGGTGGTCTGCATGCCCTTGTCCTCTAAGGAGCACTGTCGTGGGAAGCATAAGGATTTTCACCTTGTGGATATCTGGAGGGTGCTTCTCTGGTACTTGGAGATTACGATTTCCTTCTGTAAGTCAAACCATCTTTTTTTTGTGCTGTTTGCTGGTCCACACATGGGTGAAGTGATGGCTAAGTCTACTATGGGCTACTAAATTAAGGAGGCCATTGCCTTGGCATATTTTTTGCGGATACTGGTTGGATGTCCATGTCAGCTTGGACACAGCATTTGGTGCGGAGGTCTTAAAGGCAGCTGTGCCATCTTCCTGCCCTATGGAGTCCATAGCTTTGGCACTTCCTAGTTGTCTGAACTGGTCTAATAGGATGATACAGAACATGAAATTTTATTTGCCTGATTTCCTTTCCTGGACCAGTCCAGGACACATCTGCAGTGTGCTCTGATGTGTCTTCAGTCTTAGCAGACTTATGCTCGCTATGCAGATTTGTTTGTGTTTGACCTGTTTGATGCCTGTTATTTTTGACCTGTCCCAAAGGAGATTGCTCCTGGGGCTTTCATTAGTTACCTAATTTACTCCATCTCCTTTATTACTAAATACTAAAAGATGCCCCTAGCTGTACCTGTACTAGTATCAGTGATTTTCACTGGAAGCTTCTATTTTTCTCTGTCTCCATCTGTTGGCAAGGTGAAACAATTACAGGTTTGGACTGGTCTAGAGGACTCTAGGAAGAGAAATGTCTACGTTTTGCCAGTGAATGGACAGATTGCTGCGACTGTTTTATAATTCTTTCCAAAAGCTGTTGGGTTGGAAAGAAAAGGAGTGTTCAAACATAGCCCACCTTTCAACAGCAGTAAAACACAAAAAGCGAGGTGATCAGAGTGGAAGTGGTCACAATTTTGCTTTTATTGAAAAGAACCCAGGTGTTTTTCGGCAAAGGTCTTCCTCAGGGTAAAAGTCTTAAATAAAATAAAAGTGTAAACACATCATTGATAAAAAAAAAAAATACTAATTTAATAACACATAATGCTAAAAACACAAGGATAATCACACCATCTAAATTAAAAGAACAATAAATACAAATTAAAAATAAATTAAAAAAATACTATTAAAACGTAAGCTTTTCATAAAAGCAAACTGTGACCACTTCCGCTCTAATCACCTCGCTACTTGTTTTGCTGCTGTTTCTGCGAGTATGCGTGCTCTCGTTTGGACTCCACCTTTCAACAGCATACATCAAAGAACAGGTAACAGAGGTGTTATAAATAAATGTGGAATTAACACAGACCATTGTCTAATCATCTTCCTCCATCATACCTCTCAATAATTTCTTAGGCCAGTTTCTCCAAATGGGTTAGTTTTGCGCATGATGCTGTTTGTCTTTGCAGGGCCGAAGCGTATTCTGAGTTTGTTGATCCCCTGAAGCAGGTAGGCAGTTTCCTGCAGACACCAGTGTAGGGCTTCCCTTCAAGTCGTCATGATGGCACTGAGATTTAAACTGATATTCCAGTAAAGCCCATTGGGTCAGTGTACCCAGTTTGTTTTTGTTGCAGCTCTGCACTTTAATGTTTCAAATTCTCTGGCTGTGGAGAAAGATAATTCAGCTCCACTCCAGTTCTCCACTTTCTTCTCCTGTATGGTCCCCACCCCGACATTTTGGATTCTCATGATCATCTCCGAAGTCTGCCTCTCTACTACCCCACCTAATGATCCTTGGAGATTTCCACCCTTACCTTAACCCCCATTCCAACCCAGGGACCTTGCCTTCTTTAATCTACTGAATGATCTTTCACTTTACCAGCGTGTTTCTTGCCCCACCCACACTGCAGGCCGTATGCTTGACCTAGTCATTACGCCTTCTAGCTGCCTGCTTTTACTGCCCTCCCTCTCCCTTGGTCAGATCACCTCTGCTTGCTTTTCTGATTATGCTCCCCCCCCCCCCCCCCAGTATTCCTCACCCCAGCCTAGTCGGCCATCTCCCACCAATGTTTCAAACACCGTATAACACCTTCCACACTCTAGCAATTCCCCCACCCCCATCTGATATTATTTTCCCCTCGGGTTTTCCTTCTCTCTCACCTGATGCCCAAGTCCAAACCTGGAATTCCGTTCTTTCTACTGCACTTGACCATCTTGCCCCTTCTCATAGCGTTCCTCCTCCCTGCACATGTCCCCACTTCCTGGTACCATCCAGGTCTTTACCTCCTCCGTGCACAACTCTGCCGTACCGAACATCATTGGCACAACAACTGCTTACCTGATGCCCTACGTCATTTCCACCACTGTCTCCAACACTACCAGTCCTCAATCCACACAGCTAAGCAGTCTTATTATTCAAACCTCATCTCCACATCCTCCAACTCCTCCTGGCAGCTTTACTCCATTCTCCATACGCTCTCTGGTTCCTGCCCCACATCCCCCAGCCCAGCTAGCCACCTGTTACTCTGACAAAACCCTCCAATTACAATCCACTTTTCCCACCTGCTCCCCCACCTCTCTCCCCAGTGCCTCCACCCTCTCTATCCATCCCTGATTCACCTTCTCACCTGTTTCCTCCCTTTCTCACACTTGGTCTTCCTTCTGGCCCATTTCCTCTGTAGGACTCTCTAAGGCCTGTTCCTCCTCCCACAAGACCACCTGTCCTTCTCATTGGCTGTCCAAACCATCTCTTGCACTTCTGCTCCTCATCCACAAGATGTTCTACTCTAGTCTTTCCTCCGGCACCTTCCCTGCCCTTTGGAAGCACGCCCTCATCCACTCGATCCTCAAGAAGCCCATCCTAGACCCCTCTGATGCTCGCTGGTGCCCCATCTCAAATCTCCCTTTTCTTTCCAAAATTCTCAAACTGGTTTTCACATAGCTCTCTGCACACCTTGTTCTATTCACACACACCACCCCCGTCAGGCCTGGCCAAAGCACCAAAACCGTCATAGCTCTCTTGAATGAATGAGCTTCATGCATCGCACAACTGTGGTGATATGTCCCTGGCTGTTTTTCTGGACCTATCCTCAGCATTTGACTTGATAGATCGGTCCACCCTTCTCGGTCGCCTTCACGATTCTGGTATCTGAGGTGTCTTGCACTGGTTTTGCTTCTTCCTTATGGCCTGCTCTTTCTCTGTCCAATCAGATTCCTCCACATCTTCTGTCACCCTCCTCCCCTGTGTTGTCCCCCAGGGTTCAATGCTATCCCCTGCTCTCTTCAACATCATCTTGGCCCCCTTCGCTCTTATCCAGCAACACAGTGTCGGCATACTCCTAAACCGATAATATCATTCTTTACCACACCAGCCCCACTACCCCTGATCTGACTCCATTGAACTCCTGTCTATCCCACATTTCCTCCTGGCTGACCACTAACGTCTTACACCTTAATTCGTCCAAATCGGCTGCATCTGGTTCACATTCAGTCTTTCTTGCTCCCCACTGGCCCCTCTGCTCACGGGCACTCCCATCCCACCTAGTTCCTTCATTCCGTTATCTAGGCATCACCCTTGACTCATCTTTTTCTTTCCATGAGCACATTTCCTCCCTTGTTCGTCATTGCTTCTAATTCGTGCGATTCACCCTTTTCCTACCCCCTTCTTCTCTGATTACACTCCTTTTGTCTTCCATCATTTCAAGGCTCGACTATTGCAATGTTGCTCTCGCAGGCCTTTCCCACCATCAATTACAATGCCTTCAACTCCTTCCAAACACTGCTTCTTGTATCTTCATAAATGCCGCCTATACTGAACACGTCACCCCTTTTATTTTATTAATTTAGTTAACTGGGGGGGGGGTTTAATATCGCCTTTTAAGCCAAAGCGGTTTACAGAGATCAAATAACAAAACAGCTCAATTGAGTTGCAGTTAGAGAACTTAGGGTTGATACAACTTGGAGTTAACAAAAAGGGGGGATTTACATATTTGAACAGAAGGTGGTAGTATTTTATATGGAGTTATGTGATTTTGTAATGCCCATAGTGTTCAATGAAAAGATGAGTCTTTAATAATTTCTTTAGATCCTGTGTAGATTGCGCTGATCTTATCTTTATTCCTCTGTCTTCATTGGCTCCTGCTTAAATTCAGAGTACACTACAAGCTCCCTGTCCTTTATACATCCACCCTACAATATCTCGCAAACCTCATTCACTTTAATACCCCCACCGTTTGCTCCGCTCCATCCATTCCAACCGCTTCTACCTCCCACCCCCCTCCTAGGCCCACCTCGAGCTCACCTGCCACCCTGCTTTCTTCTTCCTTGTCCCCACACTCTGGAACTCCCTTCTCTCCATACTCTGATTAGAGTCATCATTTCCTAAGTTCAAGGCATTACTGAAAACTTACTTTTTCCCACTGGCCTATGATCGCCTTCTCTCTTATACTTAAGCCCCCTCCCCCATTTACATGTCTCCCCCCTCTTCCCTCCTCTTTTTCTGTACCTTTCGCTGTTCTATCTTATAATGGCGTTCCCCTCATTTTTTAATTTCTCACAGCTCATTTATATTTTTTGTATACCACCTAGATACTATTGTGAGAGCGGTATATCAAATGGAAATAAAGAATAAGCAACGTGGCGCTGAAGAAGGTCTAGCAAGAGTCCACATTTATTTCTGATGCCTTGATCTATTCCTTGATGTGTAGTGTTGAAAGAAGACCCATGTTTGGACACTTGTTCTAGAATATGGCATTTGAAAATGTGAAATATATCTAACAACCTGCTGCTTTTCATTCTAGTTCTTGTGGGTTGCCATTGTATTGAATTTGTTCTAGTGCAGGTTGGTATGAAACAGGTTATAGCCATTTCTTTTGAAAGAATACAAAACCAGATTGAAGAGTGTGGTGAAGGTGTGTAAAATGTTTGCAGCTCTGGAAGTGAGGGGGATGGCAGTTGATGCACTTAATGAGGACACTTTTCTCTCCTGCAGCCTGGCATGTGAGTAGTGAAATCCATGAATTGCCTGTCCATGCTACTGCAAGCCAGTGCACTCATGGGTTGTATACTAGCCATTGTGGGGGAAATGGAGCTTGGCAGTTCAGGGCATTTGAAATTACTCTTGTTCTTTTTCACAGCTAGAGAGAGGATTGTCGGCTGGTACCATACAGGACCCAAACTGCATAAGAATGACATCGCTATCAATGAGCTCATGAAAAGATACTGTCCCAACTCGGTAGGTTGCTCATTCAAGGTTGTCCAGGGTGCTAATCTCCTGCCCCATTTCCCCCCCCCACCTGGTTTGTGCATCTTTGGATGTGAATATAGTGTGGGAGTGTGCTTATGCTGTGGGTTATTTCCATTGGGGCATAACTAGGAGCCATAAAACTCACCATGGATTGGAGGTGTGGTTGCAGCAGTGCAGGGAGAGAGTTTATGTACAAAGCATCCTTATTGTGGAGGACAAAGCACTTCATTCACGGCTGGGTTTTGAGAACTCTCTCTCTCTTCCAGGTGCTGGTTATCATTGATGTGAAGCCAAAGGATCTTGGGCTCCCTACAGAAGCCTATATTTCTGTGGAAGAAGTTCATGATGTGAGTTTACTTGACTACTTCTACTCATCCTATTTTCTTATTTCTCACCGACATACATATATTTTTTTGTTTTATATGAGAATTTGTAGTTGCCAATTTAAGATATGTACCACCAGCAGATTACAATATTTGATTTGATAAAGATTGAACATCCTAATAAGGAAGTCCCAATACTAATACAATAAATTAACAATCTAAAATCACAAGTGCCCCCCCATGGCAGCCTCTACCCTAAATGCTAACATAAAAGGTCAGGTTTTAAGGGTTTTGTGAAATAATTCCTTATTGTTCCTCCAGTCCAGTCCTGCACCTCTAGAAAGTCAACCCCCACCAGCAGTGTGGAGACTGAGCATGTCACCTTTTTGATAACATCACTATACTTAGGAAGCTTGTTCCGCCTTCCAACCCCAGTAAGCTCAGTCTCCAGGCAGCTGGAGATGGTGATCCAGGGGGCTGGACTCACTGAAGGGACAACTAAGAAGTCTAGTTTAGAGGTTAGGTTCAGTTGGCCTGGGCTGCTCTGCAACTCTTTTCAGGCATTGAGGTTTGGAGATGCCTTTAATTTGTCTGAACTGCGGAGAGTTTAGTTGATTAAAGTGAAAAAAAAAATAGGAGCGCTCTCCCCCAATCAGAAGGAAAGGGGATTGGCCCAAAAGCTTTTAAAAGTGGTGTGCAGTCAAGAGTAGCAGCAGTCCCCAATCCCGTGATTGGGTGAGGAGCCACGGGCGGTGACAGGCAAGGCCGCAGGTAGCACTCCATCTGTGCTCCCACCTTGATGCTAACGCTGGCAACAGAAGCTGTGCCCAAGGCAGGGAGGTAAGCGGTTCTTCAGTACCGCTCATTCTTTTCTTGCTGCTGGGAAGTGGGGACAGTGTTTGACAATTGCAGTTTTTCTCTAGTTCTCATTTCCGCTCCTCTTCACACTGGGTTTTTTTTCTCTTGAACCGTGTGGCTAGGGGTTTTGATGGGTGGGCCGCGACTTCTCTGAGCTGATTTGTTAGGGTAGAGGAGATCGCTCAGAGTCTGTCAGTCTCATGGTTGGCTAGATTTGGCCATTGTTCTATTTTGTTGGAAATTGTGTTTGAACTTAAAAAAAAAAAAAAAAAAAAAAATAGTTTGCCCAACTGGGAGAGTTTGCCCGGGGTGCTACCTTCACCTATGCCACGTACCGCCAGTGCAGCAGGTGGCAGCACTGGAAAGTATAGCAGGTGCTGTTTAGTCTGGTGACAAGGACAGTGCCGGCCTGGCAGCAGTGTCTTATGTGTGTGGCCTGGCGGTCCTCGATGTCTGAGAAGGGGGCCTGCCGCAGCTGCGAAAAGGAGCAGGAGCCTCCTGGAAGACAGTGCAGGACAGCGGGGGCGAGAGAGCTCCTTTGGGCAGGAGGGAGTTTCTCACAGGCCCAGGAGGGGCACGGTCTGGCCGCAGAGGTAGACTTGGGATTTCCCCCTACCCATTTGGAACCTTAGAGCCAGGACCAGGCTGATCCCAGGCCGCTGCCTTCCTGGGGGCTCAGCAATGGGGCCCCAGGGGGTTTTCTCCAGAATCATTCTAATCTTGCATAGGGCATTCTGCATGAAGCTTCAGGCTCTGGGTCATTTGAAGTCTGGACAGCAGCCAGCTGCAATGAGGCTGATAGGCTACTTTGGAGTAGGAAGCGCAAGAGAAGATGGCCAAGAGGCGACGAAGGGGACTCGGGTGAGATCTCACATTGTGCGGAAGGGCCGGAGGAGATAGAACTGGACTCTGACTTGAACATTCTTAGAGATGAGCTGGAGGAAGGAGAGCTCCCTCAAGAGGAGGGATCCTGAATAGTATGAGTCTTCTGCAGGGAAGAATTGGCAGCGCTTATTACAGAAACTCTGAAGGAGCTAAATATGCCTGTAGGTCTGCCAGCAGAGGAAGTGTCCTTGGACAAAAGGTCTTTCCAGTGCATAGAGTGCTGAAGCGAATGGTCCAGGAGGAGTGGGACCTCTCAGAGGCTGGTCTTAAGGGGGTGTGCAGCCCATGACACGGCTTTACTCGCTGCCCAGAACCAGAAGTGTGAGGAGTTCCGCTCCCCAAAGATTGATGCAGTCGTGTCAGCTATTACAAAAAAGCCCACTATCCTGGTTGAGGGCAGTGCGACCCTCAAGGATGCTCAGGATAGGAAGCTAGACACCTTGTTGAAACAGGCATTTGATATCAGATCGCTGTTCTTGCAGGCCTGTTTATGGGGCTTTGGTGGTCCAAGCATGCATGCGCTGGGCACAAGGATCAAGGGAGTCCGTGGAGGAGTCTTCTGATCAGATGCTGGTGGCTTCTCGGGTAGAATCGGGAGCCGCCTATTTTGCAGACTCCTTCAATCTCACCAGGGGTCTCTGGTTGCAGAATTGGACTGTGGATGTCTCTTCCAAATCCTGGCTTAGTAAGTTGCCCTTCGGCAGAAAGCTTCTGTTTGGTGAAGAATTGGAGAAGTTGGTGAAGGAATTGGGGGAGACAAAAGGAAGCCATCTCCCTGAGGACAAGCAGAAGCAATCATGCTCTACAGCTCTGCTTCGAGGTCATTTGAGAGACTTCTGGTGTTTCAGATCATTGAGGTTTGCCCCGTACCAGAGAGGCTGGTTAGCTACTCAGGGGCAAGGTTTTCAGGGGTTTCAAGGGACAGGGTGGGGCTACTTCACCTCCACACCTTCCTCGGGGCCTAAGAAAACACAATGAAACGAGGGGGGCCCAGGAGGTGCAACCCGTGGGAGGTTGGCTGCAGGTCTACCCTGCCTGGGTCCAGATTACATCTGACTTGTGGGTGCTAGAGGTTGTCAGAGAAAGTTATGCGTTGGAGTTCTTCAGGCCACTGATTCCTGCATTCGTACAGTCTCCCTGCAAGATACGGGCCAAGGCTCAGGTGGTCAGACACCCTGGAACCCCTGCTACAGTTGGGAGCAATCGTACAAGTCCCAGAGTCTCAGTGCGGCATTGGTTGGTACTCAATTTATTTCATGGTCCCCAAAAAGGACTTTCTGTCCCATCCTCGACCTCAAGCACATCTACAGGTGTTTACTGATTCCTTTTTTTCATATGAAAACATTGAGGTCTGTTGTCGCGGTGTGAGACGGGGGGAGTTCTTGATGTCCCTCAATCTCACAGAGGCCTATCTGCATATCCCTATGCGTCCAGAGCATCACGGTTTCCTACACTTTGCGGTTCCCATGGGATATTTCCAGTTTCAGGCCTTGCCCTTTGGTCTGGCGACGGCTCCCCGCATCATCACCAAAGTGATGGTGGTGGTGGCGGCGGCAGTGCTTCTTCAGGAGGGCATCCTGGTATGCCTATACCTCGATGACTGACTGGCTCATCTGGGCAAAGTCAAGGCTGGAGAGTGAGCAGGCCACAGCAAGAGTGGTCGACTTCCTGCAGAGTCTCGGTTGGGTGATCAGTATAGCCGAGAGTCACTTGGTATACCATCCCAGGCCATCGAGTAACTAGGGTTCAATTCAACACCCACGTCTGAAGAGTGTTTCTACCAGACCAGAGTGCGCAAGGCCTGTGGCCTCTGGTGCAGCGGTTCTTGCACATGAAGCATCCAACAGCATGGCATTATCTGCAACTGATAGGGACGATGACTGCAACCATCGAGGTGGGCGCGAGCGCACATGTGGCTATTACAGAGAGCACTATCGTGCAGGTGGTCACACCAGATGCATCCCTTGTCGCAGCCTGTACCGTGCCCAAAGAGCACAAAGAGGGTACTTCAGTGCTGGTTACGACCCAAGAAGTTGGCGGCCGGGATGCCACTCGAGTTGCCTCAGTGGATACCCTTGATGGCAGATGCCAGCCTCTCGGATTGGGAGGCCCACCAAGAGGGCTCGATTGTGAAGGGGTGCTGGACACCAGAGGAAGTGGTTTGGCCCCTCAACAGGCTGGAGATGCGGGCAGTCTTCCTAGCTCTACAGAGGTTTTGTCCAGTGCTGCAAGAGAAGGCAATTCAGGTCGTCTTGGGACAATGTGGCCACAGTAGCCTACATAAATCAGCAAGGGGGCATGGGAAGTGTGCGCTTGGAAGCAGAGGTGGAACGGTGGTTGGCTTGGACAGAAGAGCACCTCAAGGCACTATCCGTGGTCCATGTAGCAGAGGTAGAGAATGTCACAGCCAATTACCTAAGCTGGGTCTGTGTGGATCTAGGAGAGAGTGGACTGTCAGGAAGTCTTCGAACAGATAGTGCAAAGATGGGGTCCTCCGATCATGGATCTCATGGCAACGTTTGCTTCCCCAAAGTCAGTCATCTTTTCAGCAGGAGAAGAGAGGATGTCTGGGGTTGGATTTCCTGTTACAAAGGTGGCCCACGGAAGGGATTCTCTTTCTGCCGTGGGCCCTCATAGGCCGAGTGGTGCAACGCATCGAGGCCCACAGAGGACAAGTCATCCTGATTGGCCCAGATTGGCTGAGACGCTCCTGGTATGCAGACTTGGTCAGGCTGAAGGCAAGTCGGCAGTTGCGCTTCCCGGCCAGGGCAGACCTCTTGTCCCAAGGTCCGGTGCGCATGCCTCAGGTGGATCGATTCTCACTTACGGGCCTGGCTCTTGAACGGGCTAGATTGAGAAGACGTGGTTACACAGGGTTAGTGATTGCCACTTTGTTGAAGTCCTGTAAGAAATCTACTTCTCCCTCTTACATCAGGGTCTGGTGTATTTTTTGAGGCCTGGTGTGGTGAAAGGCAGGTTAGTCTGTTCTTGGCTACCGTGCCCGAAGTACTTGCTTTTCTTCAGGCAGGTTTTGAAAAGGGCTTGGCAGTTAGTTCCCTGTGGATCCAGGTAGCAGCCATCTCTTGTTGGGGTAGCATCCAGAGTGTCATTGGGAACACACCCAGATGTGATTCGCTTCCTGAAGACGGTCAAGCAGCTGTGCCTGCCGGTGCAGGAGGTGGTTCCTCCTTGAGATCTTAATAGAAGTAGTGGGGGCAAACAGTGACAGAATTCAAAATGGTATAGGACAGACATAGTGGATCCCTTTTTATAGCAACAGGATAAAATCAAAGTAAGCATAACTATCTCTTATATCTGAACAAATAGGGGTGACCTACACGGAGTGGTGGGTACACCCCTAAACAAAGGCATGGGGAGAGGTGACCTGCATGGAGCGGCAAGTGCACCTACTCTTGCCGCCTTGCTGGGCAGACTAGATGGACCATACTGATCTTTATCTGCCGTCATGTACTATCAGTGTTAACACAGGAGCCGTTTTGAACCTCTGAGCTCCTCCACCCTGAAGGACTTGACCCTGAAGACAGCATACCTGGTGGTGATTTGCTCAGCTCGCCAAATCTCTGAGCTGCAAGTCTTGTCCTGTAAGGAGCCGTTTCTACCTATTTCTAAGGAGAAGGTGGTTATCCGCCTGTGCCTTCCTTTTTGCCAAAAGTAGTCTTGGCTTTCCACCTGAATCGACCGGTTTCTCTGTCGGTGCTGTCAGATCCACAGTGGCGTCTCCTCAATGTCTGAGTTTTGTAGAGCTATTTGAAAAGAGGGAAGCCTGTACTGAAGGGGCTGAGGGCTCATTCGATACGAGCTCAAGCAGTTGCCTGGGCAGAAGTCAGCATGGTGTCACAGGCAGGCATTTGTAGGGCAGCCACCTGGTCTTCCCTGCACACATTTGTGAAGCATTACCATCTGGATGTGCAAGCAGCAGGAGATGCCAGATTTGGGTGGCAGTGATTCAGGCTGGATTCGTGGGCCCCTCCCATCTTCAGTACTGCTCTGTTACATCCCAAAAGTGTGGGACTGGACTTGGATGGGTGATAAGGAAGGCAAAACTAGGCCTTACTTGCTAATTGGCTTTCCTTGAACTCCAGTCCAGTCCCAGATCCCTCCCTAGCATTCTAATGGGTGAATGTCGTGATCCTAGACCTGAAGAGTATCAGCTTACACTTGGGTGAAGGTCTGCAGAATACTTTGCTTACAAGTGGTGAGTATTGAGATGATTGTAGTTCATTTTTTCTCTTGGGGCAAGGCTGCTCTAGGTTTTTTGTTTTTCCCAGGGTGGGAACAAGCTTCATAGGCAAGTCTCCTCATTCTGGGTGTGTGGGGGTCCTAATGTAGTTAGATTTGGTTAATAATGTGTTGACAACTCATTTGTTGCTCCTGCGAGTCTGCTTTGTTAATAGGTACCGGAGCTGAATGGTAGAACCAGTTGCCTAAGTATGGTGATGTCATTAAAAAGGTGACATGCTCAGTCTCCAAGCTGCTGGTGGGTGTTGACTACCCGAAGGTGCGGGACTGGACTGGAGTTCCTCAAGGAAAGACAATTAGTAGGTAAGGCCTGATTTTTACCTTCAGTGGCAGCATTCCTCCAGAAGGGCTCCATGTCACTAAAAGTGCTACTGCAGTACACGATAGGTGCATAACATCCAAAATGGGAGCTTCAGAAGATTCCTTTGAGAAGGATGGAGAGTATGGATGAAGCTTATCAGCCAAATAAAAATGACCGATAAACCAAACATACCACCTTAAAATGGAATCTAAATACCATTGGCAACAAGGGTGGATGACCAAAGGGGAAGCCATATTGGACCTAGTCCTTAGTGGAACACCAGATCCTAGTGCAAGAGATAAGGGTGTTGGGGCCACTTGGCAATAGTGATCATATCATGATCACGTTTGATTTAATTAGTGGAGGAGGGATAGTAAGGAAATCTATAGAACTACCTTTTAACTTTCAAAAGGGAGACTGATAAAATGAGGAAAATAGTTAAGAAAAATCTAAAAGGAGCAGTTGCAAAGGTTAAAGACTTACATCAAGCTTGGGTGGTGGTGAAAAATACTATCTTGGAAGCCCAGACCAGCTGTATTCCACGCTTTACGAAAAGTGGAAGGAAGTCCAAAAAACTGCCAGCATGGTTTAAAGGTGAGGTCAGAGAGGCTGTTGCCAAAAAGGCATCTTTCAGGAAATGGAAAAAAGAGCCAAACAATGAATCCTGGAAACAGCACAAGCACTGGCAAGTTAAATGCAAGGCATTGATAAGGCAGGCAAAGGCAGAATTTGAGAAGAAGCTAGCTGCGGAAGCAAAAACGTAAAATAAAGACTTTTTCAAGTACATTTGTAGCAAAAAACCTGTGAAAGAGTCAGTTGGTCCATTAGATGATAGAGGGGTTAAAGGGGCACTAAGAGGCGACGAGGCGATAGCGGAGAGACTGAATGAATTCTTTGCTTTGGTCTTTACTGAGGAAGATGTAGGGATATGTTACCCATGACTGAAGTGTTATTTAAAGGTGCGGAAGAATTGAAGGAAATATGGATACATCGGGAAGATGTATTACAACTTTTTTTTTTGACTCATAGCGACCCAGCTACCTCTGGGTTTTCTTGGCAATGTATCACCGGAAGTAGATTGCCAGCCTTTTCTTCCGAGGCAATGGAGGGTAAAGTGACTTGCCCAAAGTCTCACAAGGAGTGCTAGTGGGAATCAAACCCTTGATATTCTGGGTACTAGGCAGTTGTTCTAACCACTAGGCTACTCCTCCACTCCTTACAACTGTTAGATAAACTGAAGAGTAGCAAATCACCTGGGCCGGATGGTATGCAAGGGTGTTGAAAGAACTGAAATATGAGATTGCAGACCTGCTATTAGTAATCTGTGAATTTTCATTAAAATCATCTCTAATACCTGAAGATTGGCGGATCGCTAATGTAACGCCTATTTTTAAAAAGGGTTCCAGGGGTGATCCGGGAAGCTACAGACCGGTGAGCCTGACGTCAGTACCGGGGAAAAATGGTAGAAACCATCATAATGAACAAAATTACTCAGCATGTAGATAGTCATGGCCTAATGGGAGATAGCCAACATGGCTTTAGACAAGGAAGATCTTGTCTTACTAATCTGTTATGCTTTTTTTGAAGGTGTGAATAAACAGGTAGACAAAGGTGAGTTGGTTGATATAGTGTATCTGGACTTTCAGAAAGCCTTTGACAAGGTCCCTCATCAGACTTTTGGCAGAACTAAAGAGTCATGGGATAGGAGGCAGTGTACTATTGTGGATCAGGAACTGCTTAAAAGATAGGAAGCAGAGGGTAGGGCTAAATGGCCAATTTTCCCAATGGAGAAAGGTGAATAGTGGTGTACCCCAGGGATCTGTGCTGGGTTCGCTGCTTTTTGACATATTCACAAATGACCTGGAAAAGGGAATAATGAGTGAGGTTATCAAAATTTGCAGATGACACAAAACTATTTAAAGTTGTTAAAACCCAAGAGGATTGTGGAAAATTGCAAGAGGATCTTGATAAATTGGAAGACTGGGCATCAAAATGGCAGATGAAATTTAATCTTTATTCTTTGCTTGATATACTGCCCAAGCAGGTGCATCAGGGCGGTGTACAACATAATCAATAAAAGTGAGAAAAAGAAGAGCGCCATTATTCAGACAGGACAGGATGAGGTACAGAAAGACAAATGAGCAGGAGGAAATAAGTCAAAAGAGATACTAATAGAGAAACTAGGCTTAGGGGTCTGGGAGGTCAAAGGCCTGTTGGAAAAGGTGTGTTTTAAGCAAGCACTTAAATCTTTGAAAAGAGAGCTCGGTGCAGAGAGAAGACGGAAGTGAGTTCCAGAGGGCTGGGGCCAAAAAGTAAAAGGCGGAGTGACGTGGTGTTTCTAGGTGGGCTGAGGATGGGGCAGGAAGGAAGAGACGATAGCCGTGTGTTGAACGAAGGAGACGGGGGGGGGGGGGGGGGAAGGCTGCAGACGGATGGAATCCGCTAAATATTGGGGAGAGACGGTATGTAATGCTTTATGGGTGAGTATGAGAATTTTGTAATGGAAGCGGAACCGGAGTGGAAGCCAGTGTAAACGGAAAAGGAGGAGGGTAATGTGATCACGGGGAGAGGAATAGGTGAGCAAACGTGCAGCTGTATTCTGAACCAGTTGAAGACATCGGAGATGATATTGTAGAAGACCTGCCAAAACGGTATTGCAGTAGTCCAACCTTGAGAGTACTAGAGAGATGACTAAAGAGGAAGGAGGGAGAAAAGGGTGAACAGCTCGGATCTGACGAAGAAAAAAGGAGCGACGAGTGAGGAGATATGGTGGTGAAACGAGAGGGAGACATCAAGGGTGACCCCGAGATATCGGAGGGTAGGGACTAAAGGGATGGGAGTAGAGAGGAAGAGAGGAGAACAAGTGGGTTGGGGGTGTGCTAAAGGAGAGCCAGAGCGCGGCTGATTTAGAAGGGTTAATGTGAAGAAAGTTATTGTTGATCCATGTAGCGATACGGGTGAGACAAAGGTTAAGGGCAGAAAGATCTGGTGAAAGAGAACTAGTGTGATGGACAAGAAGAATGTCATCGGCGTAGAAGTATCCAGAAATCCCTGACTGCTGAACAATAAGTGCTAGAGGGGCGAGAAAAATGTTGAAAAGAAGGGGAGCAATAACTGAACCCTGGGGGACCCCGCATAGAGGTAAAGGGGAAGAAGTAGATAGGCTAGTCTTTACTGAGAACGTGTGGGAGGAAAGGAAAGAGCGAAACCAAGCTAGGACAGACCCACGGATTCCAAGATCGGCCAACCGAGTTAGAAGGGTGGACAAGTTCAAAGTTATGCACCTAGGGAAGAACAACCCAAACTATGGTTACACGATGCAAGGTTCCACATTAGGAACCACCACCCTGGGTAAAGATTTAGGCGTCATTGTGGATAACATGTTAAAACCCTCGGCCCAGTGTGCAGCGGCGGCCAAGAAAGCAAATAGAATGCTAGGTATCATAAGGGAAGGAATGGAAAATAAAACAAAGGATATTATAATGCCTCTGTGTTGTTCCATGGTAAGGCCGCACCTTGAATATTGTGTGCAGTTCTGGTCGCCGTATCTTAAAAAGGATATAGCGTTATTAGAAAAGGTTCAGCGAAGAGCCACCAAAATGGTAAAGGGGATGGAAGGATACTCCTATGAAGAGAGGCTAAAAAGATTAGGGCTCTTTTTAAACTGGAAAAGAGACGGCTGAGGGGAGATATGATAGAAGTCTATAAATTAATGAACGGAGTGGAACAGGTAAACGTAGATGGATTGTTTACGGTATCAGAATATAGGAAGACTAGGGGACATGCAGTGAAGCTACAGGGTAAACTAAGACTAATAAAAGAAAATATATTTTCGCTCAACGTGTAATCAAACTCTGGAATTTGTTACCGGAGGATGTAGTAAAGGCAGTTAGTGTAGCTGGGTTTAAAAAAGGTTTGGACAAGTTCCTGGAGGAAAGGTCCATAAACCATTATTAAGAAGGGACCCAGGATATCAATGCTTGACCCAGTACAAGCATTGTGGAACCTGTGTCTTTTGGGGAAACTGTTAGGTACGTATGACCTAGATTGGCCACTGTTGGAAACAGGATACTGGGCTTGATGGACCTTGGTCTGACCCAGTATGGCATATTTTATGGTCTTATGTTCTTATTAGTCTTAAATAGGTTACCCACATAGCTTCGTTGCATGTCCCCTAGTCTTTCTATATTTTGATAGCGTAAACAATCGATCTACACTTACCATTTCACTCCATTCATTAATTTATAGACCTCTATCATATCTCCCCTCAGCTGTCTTTTTTCCAGGTTGAAGAGCCCTAACCTTTTCAGCCTCTCTTCATAGGGGGGTATCCTTCCATCCCATTTATCATTTTGGTGGCTCTTCTGTGAACCTTTTCAAATAACGCTATATCCTTTTTAAGATGTACTTTAACTTTTTTGTGATTGTAAACCGCCCTGCTTAATACTGAAGGGCGGTCAAGCAAATTCAATAAACATAAACATAAACATAAGATACGGCAACCAGAATTGCACACAGTATTTGAGGTGCGGTCGCACCATGGAACAATACAGAGGCATTATAATATCCTTTGTTTTATTTTCCATTCCTTTCCTTATGATACCTAGTATTCTGTTTGCTCTCTTGGCTGCTGCTGCCCACTGGGCGGAGGGTTTTAACATGTTATCCATGATGCCTAAATCCTTTTCCTGGGTGGTGGTTCCTAATGTGGAACCTTGCATCATGTAACCATAGTTTGGGTTGTTACATGATGCAAGGTTCCACCACCCAGGAAAACTTTGCACTTGTCCACATTAAATTTCATTGCCATTTGGATGCCCAGTCTTCCAATTTATCAAGATCCTCTTGCAATTTTCCACAATCCTCATGGGTTTTAACAACTTTGATTGAATAGTTTTGTCTCATCTGCAAATTTGATCACCTCGCTCGTCGTTCCCATTTCCAGGTCATTTATGAATATCTTAAAGCATCGGGCCCAGCACAGATCCCTGGGGTCCTCCACTATTCACATTTATCCTTTGGGAAAATTGGCCATTTAGCCCTACTCTCTGCTTTCTATCTTTTAACCAGTTCCTGATCCACAATAGTACACTGCCTCCTATCCCATGACTTTTTTTAATTTTGCCAGAAGTCTCTGAGGGACCTTGTCAAAGGCTTTCTGAAAATCCAGATACACTACTGTGTATTAACGGACTCACCTTTGTCTACCTGTTTATTCACACCTTCAAAAAAACATAAGATTAGTAAGACAAGTTCATCCTTGTCTAAAGCCATGTTGGCTGTCTCCCATTAAGCCATGACTATTGACATGTTCAGTACTTTTGTTCTTTATGATGGTTTCTACCATTCTTCCTGGTACTGACGTTGGGCTCACCGGTCTGTAGTTTCCCGGATCACCCCTGGAACCCTTTTTAAAAATTGGTGTTACATTGGCCATCCTCCAATCTTCAGGTATTACAGATTATTTTAATGATAGCTCACCGATTACTAATAGCAGGTCTGCAATCTCATATTTCAGTTCTTTCAACACCCTTTGATGTATACCATCTGGTCAAGGTGATTTGCTACTCTTCAGTTTATCAAATAGTTGTAATACGTCTTCCTGGTGTATCAATATTTCTTTCAGTTCTTCCGCAGTATCGCCTTTTAAATACCACTTCAGTCATGGGTAACATCCCTACATCTTCTTCAGTAAAGACCGAAGCAAAGAATTCATTCAGTCTCTCTGCTATGGCCTTGTCCCCTCTTAGTGCCCCTTTTACCCCTCTATCATCTAATGGTCCAGCTGACTCACAGGTTTTTTGATACGAATGTAGTTGAAAAAGTCTTATCTGTTTTTGCTTCCACAGCAAAATTTTTCTCAAATTCTCTTTGCCTGCCTTATCAATGCTTTGCATTTAACTTGCCAGTGCTTGTGCTGTTTCCAGTTTTCGTCGTTTAGCTCTTTTTGCATTTCCTGAAAGATGCTTTTTTGGCAACAGCAGCCTCTCTGACCTCACCTTTACACCATGCTGGCAGTTTTTTGGGACTTCCTTCCACTTTTCTTAAAGCGTTAAATACAGCTGGTCTGGGCTTCAAAGAATGTATTTTTAAACACCCAAACGTGATGTAAGTCTTTAATCTTTCCATCTGCTCCTTTTAATTTTTTCTTAGCTATTTTTTCCTCATTTTATCATAGTCTCCCTTTTGAAAGTTAAAAGGTAGTACTGTAGATTTCCTTACCATCACGCCTCCATTAATTAAACCAAATGTGATTATGCCATGTTCACTATTGCCAAATGGCCCCAACACCCTTATCTTTTGCACCAGATCTGGTGTTCCACTAAGGACTAGGTCCAAAATGGCTTCCCCTCTGGTCAATTCATGAACCAGCTGCTCCAAGAAGCAGTTATTTCAACTAGGAACTTTATCTTCCTAGCATGTCCTGCCGTGACACTGACCCAGCTGATACCGGGGTAATTGAAATCACCCATTATTATTATTGTGCTGTAACGTTTGTTACCTTTCCTGATTTCTTTGAGCATTTCATCATCCATTTGTTCATTCTGGCCAGGTGGTCGATAGTACACCTCCACTGCCATCACCTTCCCCTTTTTAACTTGGAAATTTCAATCCATAGAGATTCTACAGCAAATTTTGTTTCCTGCAGAACTAATCCGTTGACTCAATACCCTCTGTAGCATAGAGCGTAACCCCTCCACCATTATGATCAGTTCTATCATTTCGATATTGTTTGTTCCCAGGTATTGCAGTGTCCCACTGGTTGTCTTCCTTCCACCATGTCTCTGAGATTCCAATCATATCTAACTTCTCATTTAGTGCTATATATTCTAACTCTCCCATCTTATTGTTTAGAAATGCCGTTTGTGCCATTGTGCCCCTCCCCTTCTTCCCCCCTGTCTATTCCTGTCATTCCGTTTAGATTGTTACCTGAATGTCTTTGTATGTTCTTTCCCCGCTTACTCTCTCTCTCCTTTCTGTCTCTTTCCTGTTGAAACAATGGCATTCCTTTCCTTTTATTCTTGCTAGTAGCCTATTTTATTGTACACCGCCCTGATGCTCCGGCACAGGCGGTATATCAAGCATTACGAATAAATAAATAAATTTTCATACAAGCATTTTAAAGACACTATTTTGTTCATATTAATCTGGCTATTGGTAGGCAGGGGTAATTTGGAATCTTTAAGCTGTCTGCTCTGTACGCAAGAGCATTTGGACTACTTTTGTCTTTATTGGAACCTCTCTGCTGATGTGCCCTAACTTCATTCTTTTTTTTTTTTTTTTTGTAATTTAAATTTTTATTATCAGACCAATAAACATAATACAACAGAATGGTGACAGTATCCCCCTTCAATGAACAATCCCACCCCCACCCTCAACCAAAACAAAATATTAATACACACAAACTTACTCCCAATACACACCCACCACCCCATTGAACATCCTTACTCCATCAATGCCACCAGGCCCATATCACACCATTACTAGGCCAGTGCCATACACAAGTACAGCGATCACGTCTCTCTATACTATATCCCCCCTTCCACCCTATATACCCCCCTTAAATATTACACCTATCGGTATGCTTGGAAATACCCCCTCCCCCCCACCCTTACTCACCATCTATCTATCGTTATCCCACCCCGCCCCCTTCCCCCCCCTCTAATCTCCCTCCCCCCCCCCCCTCCCCTGAGGTCTATCCGGATTTCAAATATTCCAGAATAGGAAGCCACTGTTCATCAAAATGTTCACGCTTCCGGCACCTCACTGCCGTCAACTACTCCATCAGAGCAATCCGACGTAACCTACTCTTCCATTGCTCCAGGCCCGGGAGCTGAGCCTGTTTCCATGTTCTCGCTATTTCACTCCGAGCAGCCTGAATACACACCCGTATAGGACGGGCCCTTTTCTTGTTCCACTGCGCTGGCCAGATCCCAAGCAGCCCCACCCCCATATCTACTTCCAACTGTTCCCCAAATAATTCCTGTAAACGCTCCCCCACCATTTTCCAGTACAATTGCACCTGTGGGCACCCCCACCAGATATGTATGAATGAACCCCGACTCCCACACCCCCGCCAGCACCGATCAGAGACCCCCGGGAGCATCCTATGCAACCTCTCCGGCGTACAATACCACCGGTACAGTAGCTTGTTAGGAGGTCTCCCGAATCGCTACGGATAGGGCTTGGCGACTAATATTCACATAAATCCTCCTCCATTCTTGAGCCCCCAATGCTTTCCCCAAATCCCTTTCCCACTCTAACTGATGTGGAAACTTCTCATCCCCCCCCCCCCCCCAACCCCTGGTACAGCTGAGTAATTAGCCCCCTCGAGGACTCCCACCCTTGCCAGAGTGCCACCCTATCATCCCTATTCCCCACCCACCCATCCCGTATCTTCTTCTGAGTCAGAAAGTGCTTAACCTGCAGATAGGGGAAGAAGTCCCCCCCCCCCCACCCCCACGCAAGTGAAACCTCACCCGGAGGTCAGAGAAGGGAATCAAGCCGCCATCCTCTATAAACCAGGCAAAAGTATCGATTCCTGCCCTTTCACATCGCTTAAACACCCCCTCCCTTCCGGGACCGAATTCGGGTGTCCCCCTCACCGGAGCCAACGGCAAGAAACACGCCCCCGGCGCAAAATGGTTGTTAGCCTTGTGCCACTGTGTAACCAAATGCCACATATAGGGATTCTCCCGCCACCTCCCCTCAGGAAGCTTGCCAAACACCCAAGGCAAGGACTTTAGATCAGTCTCCCCCGCCCAATATTGCTCTGTCTCGGAAGCTTTTTGTGCCCCCGGCCACATTCCTCCACTCAAATACTTGACGCAACTGGGCAGCCATATAATACCGCGCTACATCCGGAACCCCTATCCCCCTCCCTCCCTAGCTTTATACAAAACCCTTCTGCTCACCCGCGGTCGACTAGTACCCCATACAAAAGCAAAGATCTGACTCTGTACCAAATGCAATTCCCGCGTACTGGCAAGGATTGGAATAAATACAAAAGCCGCGGCACGACATTCATCTTTATAGCTGCAACCCTACCCAGCCATGAAAAATCCCCCCCCCCCCCCCCCTTCCAGCCCTTCATATCCTTCCTCACCTGATCAAATAGCGGGGGTTAATTAGCCCCATACATCCCCAGGGGATCAGCAGTTACTTGCACCCCCAAATACTTAATAGACCTACTTGCCCAGCGAAAGGGAAAGAAGCCTTTCAAATTCTCAATCTCCGGAGGCCGCAGCGATATTGACATTGCTTCTGTTTTATCCCAATTTACTTTAAATCCTGATAGGGCCCCATATGCCCTAAGCTCCCCCTCATTAGCACCGGAAGAGAAACCGCCGGCTGTGTTAAAGTAAACAATACATCATCCGCAAATAGCACCATCTTATGCTGGGCCCTCCCTACCCCAATTCCCCTAATGTCCGGTACTGACCTGATCCTAGCAGCCAGCGGTTCCATAACCAAAGCAAAAAGGAGCGGGGACAGGGGACACCCCTGACGGGTTCCCCTTCCCAGGGGGAAAAACTCTGAATACCCTCCATTCACCCGCATCGTTGCTACTGGCAAAGTATATAAGGCCTGTATCCATGCCCGAAACTTCGGGCCCAACCCTACATGCTCCAATACAGCTTGAAGAAAGTCAAAATTCACTCTATCAAACGCCTTCTCCACATCGATAGAAAGAAACATAACCTGTTGAGCCTCATTCCTTGCCAACCACCCCAGCTGAACCACCTGCCTTATCCCATCAGCCGCTTGTCTCCCCATAATGAACCCAGATTGATCCGGATGTATCAAACCTGGCATGAGCGGCCCCAATCTCAGAGCCAGAACCTTCGCCAGTATCTTAACATCTATGTTCAACAACGATATGGGCCAATAGAAACTGCACACCGCCGGATCCCTCCCCAGCTTAGGAAGCACCACTAGGGCCACCTGGTTCATAGTTGCCGGCAATGCCTCCCCCTGCAAGACCGCATTAAACACTCTGGTCAAGATAGGGCCCACCACCTCTACCAACGTCTTGTAAAAGGTACCTGTGAAACCATCGAGACCCGGAGCCTTACCGGGGACTAATTGCCGAATGGCCTCTCTCACCACCTCAAGCCCCTATCTCTGCCTCCAATCCTTCCCCCTCCAGTTCCCTCACCACCATTCCCGAGATAATGCCGAATTACATCCCCCTCCCGAGATGAGTCCGCAGTATACAATTCCTTGTAATACTCCCGAAACCGCTCCCGTATATCCTCACTTTTAAACATCGTGTCCCGCGCTCCCTTAATTTTGACAATTGCTTGTCGATGTCTCCTGGCCTTTAATTTATAACACAGAAGCTTGCCTGCTTTATTATCAAACTCGTAGTATCGCTGCCCCACCCTTTCTAATTGGTGGGAGATCCTTTCCAACTGAAGAGCATTTAATTGCCTTCGAATCTCCTCCAGTCATCCCATTTTCGCTCCCCCTTTCTGTTTGTGAGCTCTCTCTAAACCCTCCAGGATCCCCTGCAATCTTCCCATCTCCGCTTCCCTACTTCGCTTCCTTTGCGCCCCAAGCTGAACCAGGTGGCCCCTGACCACCGCCTTCAGGCCATCCCAAAGCCCCCCCCCCCCAGTGGGGACTCTCCCATTATCATTCAACTCCATATATTCCTGTACCACCGCCTTGAGCCGCTGCTCCACCCCCGGTCCCTGCAACAGATAGTCATTCAACCTCCAGAAGGTTCGTTTCCCCTTTTCCCCTGGCGGCCCAAACCCCGCTCCAACCCGGGGCATGGTCAGACCAGGTGGCCACTCCTATATCCACCCGATCCAAAGCCTCCCTCCAGTAATCTCCCAACATAATCAATGCGACTATATGAATCATGAACCGGGGAATAAAAGGTAAAGTCTTTGTCCAACGGGTGAGCCAATCTCCATAGGTCTTCTAACCCCCATTTCTTCAACCACATCTGCATTGGTTTCCTTTCCCCCTCCTGCCCCTGTCTCTTCCCTACCCTCCCGTATAAAGCTATATTGCAATCCCCCCCACCAAAAGCCTTCCCGGAGCTTCCCCCTCTAGCCAGCTACCCATCCCCTCCCAAAACCCCCTTTGGATCAGGTTCGGCCCATACACTGACACAAAGGTTACTTGCTCCCCTCCTAACTCCCCCACTACCGCCACTGCTCAACCATCCGGCTTCCGAACCACCTTGCTAAATACAAAAGCAACATCATTCTGAATGAGAACTGCCACCCCCCCCCCTTCCTCCGCTGCAAAGAACCCCCGATACTGCCCCGAACCCATCAACCTCTCGTCTCCCTTGTGTAGGTGAGTCTCCTGAATAAAAGCTACCTGCCAGTTCAGGCTCCGCAACTCAGCCCATAATAATTTCCGCTTCTAGGGCGAGTTCAGTCCCCGCACATTGAGGCTACCGACTCGCAAACCCGAAGCCATACTTACCCATACGGATCCTCCCACCCCCATTGCTCACCTACAAAGCCTCTATTCCTCCCCCACCTTCCCCCCTCCCCCCACAATACGAAGCTCCACTCCGCAAGCCGCTGAGGATGTGACCTCCCCTTGGATGCTCTATCCCCCCTCTCCCGGTCCTCCCCTCTGAACCCTGCCTCCCCCCTACCTCCCCTCCCCCAGCAACCACTCACTCCCCTCTTCCCCCCCCCCCCCTCGCCAACCCCCATTCCCCAACTTCATTCTTTTAATAGTATCCTTCAAGGATACATTGTTCCGAATCATGCGCTCTTGGGCGACTGTCGGCTCTCCCCTGTTATCTAGTTTAAAAGCTGCTCTGTCTCCTTTTTAAAGGTTAATGCCAGCAGCCTGGTTCCATCATGGTTAATATTAAGCCCATCCCTTCGGAAGAGCCCCTCCTTTTCCCAGAATGTTCCCCAGTTCCTAACAGATCCAAAACCCTCATCCTTGCACCATTGTCTCATCCATGCTATGAGACTCTGGAGCTCTACCTGCCTTTTGGGTCCTGCATGTGGAATGGGAAGCATTTCAGAGAATGCTACCTTGGAGGTTCTGGATTTTAATTTCCTACCTAAGTGCTATGCAAGTGTTCAGTAGTAGCTTCTACTTTTTTGATGGTGTAAACCACCGATTTACATTTACCTGTTCCACTCCATTCTTTGATTTATAGACCTCTAACATATCCCTCCTCAGCCGTCTCTTTTCCAAGTTGAAGAGCCCTAACCTTTTATATAACTTTATTTATAAACCACCAATCAACAATAATAGCAATAACAGAATAATACATCTCCGGGGGGGGTGGGTGGGGTGTACAGTTATCCCCCCACAGGAGCACAACATAAGCAAACGCACAAGAGGTGGGTTTTAACATTTTTTACCCTACTGCCCGCCCCCCCACCCTCCTCCCTGCCCGCCACTCTCTCCTCCCCGCCCCCCCCCCCCGCCCCGCTCTCTAGATGCAGTGTTATCTCCCTTATCTCCCTTCTACTCCAAGCCCCCTCCATTATGGGCGTCTTCAACTGCCGACCTGCAAGATCTCATTACGAGTTCGAGCCCCCAGCTGTTGGATATAGGGCTCCCAGACCGCCATAAAGGCCGTCCAGCTTTTGACACTGCCCCGTGCCCCCCATCTCTCCGTCAACATCAGCTGGTGAAAATAGTTCCGCCACTCCCCAAAGGTGGGAGCCGAGGAATCTCTCCACAACCTGAGAATAGGCGCTTTCCCCACCAGACAAGCCTTGTGCATTAGCAGACGTTCCCCTGGTTTAACTGGGCAAGGAGCAGGTATACAATCCAACACCACAAGGGGACCGGACCAGCGCACTCTCCGCTTCAGCAAACCCCCTATAAAGGAACAAATCCTCGCCCAATAAGGCTCCAATACTTTGCAATCCCACCACATATGTAGCAGGGTCGCCATGGGCTCTAAGCAGCGAGGGCAGCGACCATCGGTCGTCAATCGACTGCGCAGCGCTCGCCTCGGCGAGAAGTGAGCTCTAGTGAGGCATTTAAATTGTATCTCCCTCCACCGCATCCCCTGTATTAATCTTACTATTCGTTGTAGGGCCGCTCGGATCGTACCCGGGGCCACTTTACCGTTAAGCTCGGCCGCCCAATCCTCCTCTACCTTTCGGTAATCCGGCAAGGCCTGAGACTGTGCCAATCGGGATTTGTATACGGAAATTGACAGCGGTATCTCTCCCCCCAGTCCGAAGAATTCGAGGATTTGCGCGGAGCGTTCGATCTGCAAGGCGTCTCGAGTTAGAGAAGAGACATAGTGAGTCACCTGAATATACGCGAAGCATTGTCGGGGGGGCAGATCGTATTCCCGACTTAGCGTCATAAAGGATTTACATTTCCCTGTCGCCTCCACTAAGTGTCCTATATTCCTCAATCCCCGTTCATGCCACTCCCGGAAGGGCATATAGTCAGAGCCTGGGGGAAAAGATGTATTTCCCTGTATTGGCAGCCAGCTAGAAGTGTGCCAAGGCGTGCCCCACGCCCCATTAAGAAATTGCCAAGTCCGCCTAGCCGAGCTAATGAGCACACTCCGCACAAGGTAACTAGGGAGCTTGCGATTCTCCCCATGAAGAGCCCCCAGCAACGTTAGCGGGGCCACAAAACATTCTTCCAGGGCCCTGGGTGTATAGAACTCTGTCCCACCCAGCCAATCCCCCAACATGTCGTGCTTGACAGGCCAACGCATAGGCTTTTAAATCGGGGAATCCCATCCCTCCCTCTTTCCATTTCCCCAGGAGCCGAATCCATGGTATGTGGGCTTTGCCGCCTTTCCAAAGAAAACTACGAAAGCAGGCCTCTAGACGACGCATATCGCGACGTAATAGCCACACCGGCAGTGACTGTAACCAATATAATCGGGGTAGAACCACCATCTGTATTGCCGCCACTCTCCCAGACAGAGATAGCGGGAGGGAGCTCCAAGCCTTCAGCTGTATCTGAAGGCGTCGTAGTGTACGGTCAAAATTGCTCCTATACAGCAACGTAGGATGTCGAGTCAACACAATCCCCAAGTATATAAACTCATCTGTTGCCCACTGCAACGGGAACGTCCCCTCCCATGTGGCTCGCAGCGTACCCAGAACATCTAAAGCTTCAGATTTCTCCTGGTTAATACGCATCCCCGCAACTTTCCCAAATCTCCCGAATTCAGCCAACAGCTTCCGCAGGGATCGTCCGGGATTAAGTAAATGGACTAGTATATCATCCGCGAAAGCGGATACTTTAAATCCCTGTTCGCCTATGTTGACCCCCTGTATCACCCTCGAGTCCTCAACTGTCCTTATCAAGGGATCAAGCGAGAGGACGAACAAAAGTGGGGAAAGCGGGCATCCCTGTCGCGTACCACGACCCAAAGCAAAGGCATCTGAAAGGAGCCCATTGCATAACACCGCGGCTGTCGGCTGGGCATACAAGCTCATCACCATCCGACAAAAGAGGGGCCCCAGTCCGTATTTCGGTAGAAGGTCCCATAGATAGTGCCAATTGACCCTATCGAAGGCCTTTTCAGCATCGAAGCTCACCAGCAAGTGCGGCAGTTGGTGGTGGTGTACCCATTCCAAGGAGGCCACAATTTTCCGTAAATTCCGGACCGCATATCTGCCTTTTACAAAGCCAACCTGCGAGTCGTGTACCAGGTGCTCCAAGACCTCCGCCAGTCGAACTGCTAAAATTTTTGCAAGAATTTTTAAATCAAAGTTGAGGAGCGAAATGGGTCGATAGGAGGCCACCGATAGTGGGTCCTTACCTGGTTTGGGGATCAATACAATGTGAGCGTGGTTCCGCCCCCATCGAAATGTCCCGTGTTCCGTGCGACTACCAAAGACCTCTCGTAATAGCGAACAGACAGCCTCCCCGAGAATCTTGTACAGCTCCGCCCCAAAACCATCGGGACCTGGCGATTTGTAACAATTCGCCGCAGATATGGCCGATTGCACTTCCTGAATAGTCAAGGGCTGTTCCAGCAGCGCTTGCTGTTCCGCGGTCAGTTGTGGGAGGTTGAGTCCCTCCAAATAGTCTCTTATTTCTCCCGATGGCCGTTCCGCCTCAGACTGACTGAAAAAAATTCCGACATGCCCGGGCTATCTCCCTGCTTTCCCTTTGTAATTTGCCCCCGTCATTGCAGAGGGCTGCTATCCAGGAGGAGCCCCGCCGTCCCCTCAAACACCGGGCTAACATCTTCCCCGGTTTATCCCCGTGGCAATGCAATTGATAGCGGTAATAAAGATGAGATTTCCTTGCCCGTTGATGAAGCAGTTCGTTTAGATCAACTTGGGCTTCCCACAGGCATTTTTTGTTCGCGGCTAGTGGGGCGCGGGCGCATAGCCGACAAAGGCCTACAACCCGCCTTTCAAGACGGATGATACGCTCGGCGAGCATCCAGTGTTTCCGTGCCGCAAAACCTATAATGTCGCCCCGTAACACCACTTTCGCCGTTTCCCAGATCAGTTCCGGATCTTCTCTATGGCATTCATGGTCGCTCATAAACTCCTGCCAGCGTTGTCGAATAAAGATATGAAACTGAGCGTCCTGGTATAAATCTAAGGGGAATCGCCAAAGTCACGTCCAATCCACGGGATCGCCCCCCCAATGTAGCTCTATCCATACCAAGGTATGGTCTGAGATTTCCAGGGGGCCAATCTGGGCCTCTCCTGTCTGGGCGAACAGCCCCCCCCGAAAGAAGTAGGTAGTCGATGCGGGCGCTGGTTCCATGTGCTCGGGATTGGTGAGTGAAGTCTCGCTCCACAGGGTGGAGCAGTCTCCACGGGTCTACCAGGTCTAGCCTCTTTCGAAATCTTTGTAGTACCCGGGTTACAGGGACTCTGTCCCGTCCATCTCCGCCTCTCGAAGTATCTAAATCGACATCGAGAACCCCGTTGAAGTCTCCCCCTAATACTAAAGGGTAGTCCGGTAGACATTCTATTTTAGAGGCCAGGCCATTATAAACATTGGGGTCTAGCACGTTGGGCCCATAGAAGTTGCCTATTAGTATTGGTTTCCCATCCAAGTGGCCGGAGAGCAAAAGGTATCTTCCCTCATCGGCTATGACCGAGTCTGCCGCAAATCGGACCTTTTTATGGACCAGTGTGACAACCCCCCCTTTTTTTCCTTTGGCCGGGGAGCCCCATACTTGCCCCACCCAAGACTTACAGAGTTTGCTATGCTCTTCGGCTGTCTGGTGGGTTTCTTGTAACAGGGCGATATCACACTGGTGTCTGGCTAAGGCCTGCAAAATTTTATAGCGCTTGATCGGATTCCCCAGCCCACATACATTCAGAGTGATGATTTTTCAGAGGCACGAGGCAGTGTCAAGACTCCACCTGCTAGCGAATTCCTCTTGTCGGAGGAGAGTCCCCCCCGCCTGGGACCCCCCCCCCCCCCCGCTTAATGCTTGGGAGAACACAACCCTGCAACCAGACCTGAAACAAAATACAGCCCCCCTTCCCCCTCCCGCCCTCACCCCCTCCCTTCCTCTGCCTTCCCACCCCACCCACAACCCCCATTAGCCCACCCATCTGGTCGGACAGTCTTCCACTGGCATTCGGGACTACCCCTCCCCAATCTTCATTATTTATTAACCTCTAGACCCAATCCCCCCCTGTTCTACCCACCCCTACGGTGCTCTACCCATCTCCCCCACTGCATGGCATGTTGACTAAGGGGGGGAGGGGGAGAGAAGACCGCGTGTCGCGCTACCCCCCCAGCCTTAGCCTATGGGGGTCACATCTATTGGTGTCCTGCAGGCTGCTATGAGTTCTCGTCTCCGTCCCCACCCGCAGCCCATCAGAATCCTACCCATGGTGTTCTCGTGGTGGTCTTCCACTAGCCTTCCCCCCCCCCCCCCCAAAGAGCTCTCTAACCGTAGCAGTTGCACCCTGCATATAGCTTGACTCCCAGTACGGGGGCCCCGGATGGATCACTTAGCAATCACACATAGGGGTCTGGGAGATCAATCTCTCACCCTCCCTCTTACCCTCCGCCATCTGAGCTCCTTCTTCCCATCCCCACCCCATGAACAGACCGCGGACCTGGATTACACCGCTCACAAGCTACAGCGACTGGGGAAGGGGGAAGCCGGCACGACGTCGACAGCAAGGGTCCATGTCAAAACAGCGAGTAGCTCGCCATGCCTCAACGGCCCCATGCCCCGCTCGCCATGGCAGACCCAGCCTCCACCCCCCTCCAACCCTCTCTACCCTCACCCCCCCCCCCCCCCCCAGCCATATTGTCTTAAAGTTACCTTGGATTACAGCTTAGCGGTCCGTGCCTCTACTCAGGCCTCAGCCACGTGTTTTATCTCCGCTCCCCCCGGCCGGCGCTCCAACTTTAAAGATGGGCCGACTGGACCGCTAAGACAGATTCCACTCCTCCCGCGGGCCCCAGTTCCCCCGCCCCATTGCTACATCCAAAACTGCCTACCACATGAATTGCGGGCCCCCAATCCACCCGCTCCCCCCTACCCGGGTCAACAGATCCCCCTGGCCTTCGATATCCCTTCACCACACATGCATTCCTCTACCCCTCCCCCCCTCCCCCCTTATCTAAAACCTAAGTGTTTCCTGCACGCTCCAACCTAGAAACAGTAGCTCCAAGGCTGGAGTTTCATTAATGCGATTTGCAACAAAATATAAACGGAACGTTTGTAACCAACCAGTCCTGCTACAGTTCTGTTACAGTCTAGAGAGGGGGCAACTTTTCACCGCTCTGGTCAATCCGCCACCTCGCTCAACGTCTCGGAGGGAGGATTAGTCAGCCACTATAATGAAGCACGTGTAGGCCTCCAGGAGCTCGTGTCAAGAGATGCGGTCCTCTCAATTTGTTTGGTACAGTTCTTATTCGCACCTTTCCTGCCCCACAGGTCTCCAGTCTTTCACCCGGCTTTTCAAGTAGCCTCTTCTGCTGAAATGGTCAGAGTCCAGGAAAGAAGTGGCCGCTGCTGGTGTAGTCAGAAGTTTTGAGCGGCCCTGATAGTCCACACGTAACCGGGCGGGGTAGAGCAGAGAGAACCGAATTTCCTTAGAGATCAGCTGGGCACAGATCAGAGAGAAAGCTCGGTGCTGCTGGCTAACCAGCACCGAGTAATCTTGGAATACCAAAAGCCTCTCGGTGTCCTGGTTTGTCATCTTGCGGCTCCGGGCAGCTCGAAGTACCTCCTCCTCCTGCCGATAGTCTAAGAAGCGGACTATCACTGCGTGGGGTTTTTGTGCTTGTTCTCGTCGAGGTCCCAGCCGGTGAGCCCGCTCCAGCTTCACCTGGCCCTCCCCGGTGTTGCCCAGCAGCTTAGCAAGCCAGGTCTGTAGGTAGCTGAAAAGAGCGCCGTCTCCCACTGTTTCTGGGATCCCCACGAATCGAAGATTCTTGCGGCGTCCTCTATTTTCAAGATCGTCTAACTTAGCGCTGTGTTGTTTTACAAGGGCTTCCAGGGCTTCCACCTTGGCTGCTAGGGAGTGCTGAGTATCCTCGACGTCAGATATGCAGGCCTCCGCTTGTTCCATCCTCCCCGCGAATTCCGTAAAGTTTTGGTTGAGGTTGCGCAGGCTTTCTGCCAGGTCTTGAAATCTATTCTCCAGCGCCTGGACTACCGCTGCGCTCACTTCAGCCACCAGCTCAGCGTGTCCCCCAGGCCCAGGGCTAGCAGGTGCCACCTCAGCCATCTTGGCTTCAGGTCCTCGTGGCTTCTCTCTGCGAAGTGTCTTGGAGGCCGTCAGGTTTTAGACCTCCTAGAAGCCTTTCTGTGCCTTCACGAATTGCCCTGTATGCAGTTCTCACCCTTGCCAATGCAGGGAGAGCAGCAGAGAGAGAGTTCTGGGGAAATTGGAGAGGTTAATTGCAGAATTGCGGGGTAGTTACCCGGAGCTGATCAAGACACGTCTGGTCAGCTCATTGCCAGACCGGAAGTCCTCAAGAGCCCTAACCTTTAAGCCTTTCCTCATAGAGGTATCCTTCCATCTCCTTTACCGTTTTGGTGGCTCTTTTCTGTACCTTTTCTAATTCCACTATATCCTTTAAGATATGTTGACCAGAATTGCACACAATATTCAAGGTGTGGTCGCACCATGGAACGATACAGAGGCATTATAATATCCTTTATTTTGTTCTCCATTCCTTTCCTTATGATACCTAGCATTCTATTTGCTTTCTTGGCCGAAGAGGGTTTCAACATATCCCTGGTGACGCCTAAATCCTTTTCCTGGGTGTGCTTTCTAATGTGGAACCTTGCACTGTGTAAGACTAGTTTTGCTTGTCCCTTCCCTAAGTACATAACTTGGCACTTCTCCACATTAAATGTTGTCACCTGCCTTTGGATGCCCAGTCTTCCAGTTTATCAAGGTCCTCTTGCAATTTTTGCAGTCCTTTTGCATCAGTTGTGCAGAAAGGAATTAAACCAACTCTGGGCTGATCCCCCAAAACCTATGTGTTTGTCAGTCGTGGAAGAACAAATGCCACAACTTCAGCATCTTTCTAAAGAGATCAGGCGATGTTCTGCTCCAGAATCCATTGCATGACACAGCATATCCACCCGTACATCAAGTCCAGGCAATGGAATTGAGGCATGTTTTTCTAGCATGTTCTAGAGGGTATTTGCACAACCACCAGACTAAACTGCCCTGGTAAGCCAGCTGGGGGAAGAGGGGAAGAGAAGACATCCCTAGATGGTCTGGGTTTCCTCAATGCAGTACTGTGGCCTCTGCTAAAGACTGACAGGGGTCCCGAATCTGATAGTCAAAGTCCTGCACTTGATTAAACCCCAGTTGCCTGGTAAAGGCTAAATTTATGGGAGCAGTTTTCTCAGCGTCTGGGCCTTTATTTTGACATGGCTCAGCTTCCACCACATTCCCAATGAAATCCAGACGTGAAAAAAAAATTTCTTCAGAGGAGGAAGTTCTGAGCCCAAGCAAAAGCTGAGCTAGAAACCAGAAAGACCCAAGCCCTCTGAAAGGTAACAGCCATTTATCTTTATACTCATTAATCAGTGCCTGGTCCATCATAACTTTGTGCATGCCTTGGCTTCCAGGCCATTCAGAACCTGCCATCTTGTTTCTCTGTGCTGTTTTATGAGAAGGGCAAAGGGGGAAACTGGACCTGATAAGACACACTAAATTCAGGCAAGAGACACTCCCTCCCCCCCCCCCCCCCCAATTCTGACATAATCCAGATGTTGAAGGTGACCATGGACTGCAGCTGCTGTCATGGATGAGCCCTGAATTGCACCTGTAGTTATTGCTGTGTCCTTTCCCACCCTTTTGTAGCTGTAAATGCTGCTTCCTGCATTGTTGGTTCTCTGATAAGGATCACAAGCCGGATCCAGGTCTCCAGGAACTGTGTGCTTACAAAGGGCCTCCTGATGTGTTTTCACCTTGCGATAGTAATAGTTGTTACCCCTTTCACTGTAAACATGACTCTTGCTGCTGCTCTTGCTACTGATATGGCTGGATGCAGGATTGGACTAGTTCTCTGGGAACAAGCAGGAAGTATGTCCTCACATATGGGTGATGCCTTTGCTAACGGAGCCCATGCGGAAGCTGCTCCCCAGCTTTCAAAGAAACCCTTTTGGAGATGCACCATTTATGCTGTGGTCCTCTTCTCTATTTTTTTTCCCACTGAGCCCATTGGATGTCTGTCTGCTTTCCTTGGAAAAAGTGTTAATTTTTATCTTAAATTTTTTTTCTTTTCTCTGGTTGCGTACTGGCTCTTTCCTGCACCCAAGCTGCTGGCCTTGGCCTCGCATCTCGGGTTCTGTTTCCTTTTTAGAGTCTTCTCGACCGATGCGGTTCGTGCCTGTTTTTTTTTTTTCTCTGGCTTGGCCTAAGGTCTTCAAATTTCCCTATGGCTTTCACCATTGTTTTTAAACGGTGTGATCGGTGCATTCATACCATGTCCCTCACTGATCCCCCCCCCCCCCCCCATGACTGCTGCCTCTGTAAGATGTCCTCCAAGGTCATCAAGAATCATCAGCAGCAGGAAAAGATTTCCCAGACTCTGCTCTGGAGTTGCCAGTGATACTGCAATCCAAGCCCCCCCCCCCCCACACCCCAAAACCCTGGTGTGACCTTGAGATTCCAAGGCCACTGGTCCTCTGAACGGAGCACCCCAGACATGGAACACAAACAACCCTCGAGGGCCGCCTCGACAGACGGGTCGGGGAAGTTGGGTAAGTCCCACTCCCAGCCCCGCAGCCCGCACTGTGAGTCTGAGGGGACAGAGCAAAAGCGTTATCCAATATGGCCCACAAGGAATCATCGGTCTCCGGCGATCGGCCTTGGACTCCCGAGGTCATCCTTGTCAAGGACTCATGTTAGTTGGAACTGGTGCCAGGCCTGACATCCTCTCTGCCTTCACCGAAGGCTGCGGAGCCATCTAGACTTGAGACCAGAACAGTAGCCTTGGAGCACTGCTTGTCTGCCTTCATGGCCCAGCAGCGGGCTCTGTCTGGTTCTTACAATTCAAGGTCCCCAGCCACTGGGCCCTCGACCTCAAGGATGTCCCTGGTGGTCGAGTTGCTCTTTGAGCGTTGCCAGCCTCGAGATGTCCTTCTGCTTTGGTCCCGATCCTCTGGGATGAGATCCCCCATGAGTGCCCGTGGCTCTGACTACAGGGAAGACACAGGTCCAGGACCCAGACTGCCCTCAACACCTCCACAGACTATGACTCAGATTAGGAGACTGAGCCTTAGGAGTCACCGGACACCTGCCACCACTGTGATGTGTTTTCAGATCCATCTCCCATCGAGACCTGGTGCAGGTCCCTGCCCGAGGATATGGCCTTCCTCGACTTTGTGCAGAACATGGCGAAGGCACTGGCATTAGATAAGAGTCTGAGGAGGATCCATGCACAGAAGAACTTGATCATCCAGTACGAGACCCCCTCAAAAGAGACTACTCCGAATGCAAGAGATGCCTGCATTGGTACCCATCGTGAGCTGATGGCTGGACTCTATGTACTGAATCCACCAGAGCCCTGGATTCCAGAAGGCACAGCTGCTACATAACTCCATGGTGGTGGAGTCAGTCATGTGTCTACTCAGGAGCCAGAAGATGCACTCCTTGGTGCCCCCGGGGAGGGAGGCCTTTGCTATGGATGCCATGGACAGAAAATGCTACCAGGGCTCAGTGCTTATCAGCAGGATCCAGGCATACCAGTTGTATATGGGCATGCACCTGAGAGTCCTGGTGAAGGAACTTGTCGGGTTCTTGGCTGGTCTCTCCGAGGACCTCTCCAGCAGTTCCGGACCCAGGCTTTGGGTATCGGAGAATGCTCCAAGTTTGACTCGGGCAACCTATGACGGCTTTGAGTCAGCAGCTAGAGTAGCTGCGGCGGGCATCAGTGCCCAGTGCCAGGCCTCACTACAGTCTTCAGACATAGAGCAATGGGTTCAGGACAAATTGGTTGATGTCCCTTGTCAGGGAGAGAATCTCTTTGGCAAACCCATTACTGATAAGGATGCAGAGTTGGAGACAGAGTTCCTGACGAGGACTAGGCTCTAAGAAGACCACTACCCTGCCCTGACGGAAGCCCTCTGGTAAAAAGCCCCTTACTCGAGGAAGGGCAAGGATTATGGAAACTACCTTCAGTATCGGACCTTCCCAGCTCCTCAACAGGGTCAGCAGGCCAAGGGGCAAGGACATGGCCCTCATAAGCCCAAAACTCCCAGAACCCTGGCACTGGCTCTGGCCCAGCCTTGTGGGAGCTTTTGACTCTTTGGGCATAGCCTCTCCCCCCTCTCCCCCCCCCCCCAGGAGGCCCACCCCAGCAGCCCACAGAGGGACACCCATAAGCACAGACACCTAGGCACTGAAGGTGGTCAAGGAGAGTTACCACCTCCCACTTGCTGCAGACACCCCCTCTATTCTTCCTCAGAGTCCCCAAGGACTCCTCTCCATCAGACCCTCTATTGCAGGAACTCACAGGACTTCTAGAGGTCAGGGCAGTAGAACTAGTGCTTCCACATCTCTGGGGAAAAGGGTTCTGCTTCCAGTACTTCCTCATACCCAAAAGAATGTGGGGCCTACAGCCCAGCTGAGACCTGCGAGACCTAAACAGGTTCCCGGTGAGAAGTTCAAGATGCTCTCCCTTGGAATACTGCTGCCATACCTCCAGCAGGGAGACTGATTATGCTCCTTGGAACTAAAGGATGCATACATTCACGTCCTCATCCATCCTAGCCACAGGCAGTACCTCGAGTTCATGGAAGGGGGCAGCCACTACCAGTACAGGGTACTCTTTCCCCAGAGTCTTCACCAAGTGCCTAGCAGAGGTCGCAGCCCACCTTAGTCTTCCCCTTCCTGGATGACTGGCTCATAAGAAGAGCTTGGCCATCTAGGTGCAGCAGGCCACTGCCCCCACCATCCATGTCCTTTAGTATCTAGAGTTTGTCATAAACCACCCCAAATCCCATCTCCTCCTGACAATATCTGGAGTTCATAGGGGCCAGGCTTGGACACCTTTCAGGCCAGAATCGGCCACCTCAGGGCATTGGCCGCAGACATGCAGCACTGACGCTAGCTGTCGGCTTGCCTTCTGCTCCAATTACTAGGTCACATGGCATCCACGGTCCATGTTACCCCAAATGCCTGCCTTTACATGAGGGCAGCCCAATGGTGCCTCTGCTCCCAGTGGACCCAGGCCATGAGCTGACTATGAGACAGGGTGATGGTAACCTGCTGGCTGGCAGACTCCTTTGGCTGGTGGCAAGTGTCTCAGTATCTTCAGGCCCGGATGCCTCCTTTTTGGGCTGGGGGGGGCTCATTGCGAGGACCTCTGCACTCAGGGCAGATGGTCGCAGGCGAAAGGCCAACAGCAGATCAACCTCCTAGAGCTTTGGGCCATATCTCTGGCTCTCCGAGCCTTTTGCCACTCTCTGCAGCAGCAATTGGTGCTGATCCAAACGGGCAACCAGGTCACAATGTTCTACATCAACAAGCAGGGGGGGGGGGGCCACAGGATCGCACACCCTCTGTATGCGAACTACAATGGGATGCTCCTGTGGATGGTATATCTACAGGGCCAGGACAATGCTCTGACAGGCTGAGCAGGCTCCTCCAGCTGCACGAGTAACAACTGGACCCCAGAGTGGCCTCTCAGTTCTTCCAGCTCTGGGGAACTTCACTGCTGGACCCCTTCATCAACCCAGCCAACTCTGTTTGTTTGTTTATTACATTTGATATACCGCTCAGGCCAAGAAGCATCAGAGCGGTTTACAATCCTACATTTATGTTATGGAAAATAAGAAAAGAACGCCATTAATAAGATAGGACAGAGTAGGAGAAACAGACAAAGTGATAGCACAGATAGGAGAAAACAGAACAGCAGACTACCTTCACAAACTACAGGCATGACAAATAGACTCACAATTTCTGTATGATTTTAATCATTCGCCACGGACCCCACCTAAGGGCCACACCAAAGGGCCCTCTGGCACAGGCCCGCCTCCGGAGCGGCGGTTTAAATGCCGGTGAGCAGGGCAGTTCCTAGGCAGTTCCTGTTGCACTGCTTTTGCTCCCGACCAGCCACAGCCATCCTGTGTGGCAACAGATGCCTTCCTCCTCCTGTGAACATAAGAACATAAGATATGCCATACTGGGTCAGACCAAGGTCCATCAAGCCCAGTATTCTGTTTCCAACAGTGGCCAATCTAGGTCATACGTACCTAGCAGTTTCCCCAAGGGACACAGGTTCCACAATGCTTGTATTGGTTCAAGCATTGATATCCTGGATCCCTTCTTAATAATGGTTTATGGACCTTTCCTCCAGGAACTTGTCCAAACCTTTTTTAAACCCAGCTACACTAACAGAGTCTGTGGATGGAGGGCCACTTTTATGCCTCCCCCCCCCCCCCCCACATGCCGCTGATAGCCAAGACTCTCTCTTCAAGGCTCAGCAGGACAGGATGTTGCTGATATTGGTGGGCCCTTAGGTCGCTCAAGCAATCATAGTTCTCACTGCTCCTTTGTATGTCCATAGTGCCCTGGTCGTCCTGGGCAGCAAGCCAGGACTACTGTCACAGGAGGGGGGCTCCATCCTACATCCCAATCTGAGGTCTCTGGCACTAACAGCTTGACTGCTAAAATGGTAGCCTTGGCCCCTTTTCAGTTTTTCAGGGGAGGTTGAGGAGATGGTCCTGACCTCCGCTAGACAGGCTTACGCCTTCAAATGGTGCAGATTCTCTGTGTGGTGCAAGGAGCTACAGGTTAACCTGTTCTCGTGCTCTGTGCAACTTGTGCTGCAATATTTGCTTCACCTGTCTCGGGTAAGACCCAAGTCCACCTCTGTCAGGGTCCACCTGAGCGCTCTTGTGGCACGGCGCACTGCCACTTCATCAAGGGCAAGCATCTCTGTCCAGCCCCTCGTAACCTGCTTCCTGCAGGGCCTTCTGTTATCAAAATCCCCTGTCTGCCCACTAGCAACGGAGTGAAATCTAAATGTGGTGCTCTCAAGGGCCCACCATTCAAGCCCCTGGCTACCTGCCACCTGTGTTACCTTTCATGGAATGTTGTCTTCCTGGTGGTGCTCACATCCGCTCGCAGAGTCAACAAGCTTCAGGCTTTGGAGGCAGATCCGCCTTACATGAGGTTCTATAAAAACAGGGTCATGCTCCGCATGCACCCTAAGTTCCTTCCCATGGTGGAATCCCCATTCCACCTCAATCAAGAGGTAGTGCTTCCCACTGTCTTTCCACAGCCTCACGCCAGTAGGGCAGAGTCTGTCCTTCATACCCTGGACTGTAAGAGGGCCCTGTCCCTTCCTCCAACGTACCCAGAACCCACTGCAAAGCCTCACAGCTTTTGGTCTCATATGACCTCGGCCGGCTGGAGAATGCAGGTACCAAGCATACTTTGTCCACTTGAATGGCGGACTGCATTGCTCTCTCCTATGAGCAGGCTGGGCTCTCGCTGGGGCATTGGGTCACGGCACACAGCATCAGGGCCATAGCAGCCTCTGGCAAACCTGCATTCCGTCCCTGTGACAAAAATATGCCAGACTGCCACGTGGTCCTCACCCCATTCCTTCACAGCTCATTACTGCCTGGAGAAGGAGTCCTAACGGGACAGCGCCTTCGGCCAGGCCATACTACATCTATCCGGGGTGTAGGCAACTTCTGCCCTCCGATCCTTCTTTGTCAGGCTACCGGAGTGCATGTTTCCTCACTGGATACTTGGGTTTCTTGAGAGTCTGTTACTTAGGACTCCGTTGCTTCTGCTCACAGCTCCTTTTTCAAGTCATCCGTGGCATCTTACAGGTTTTTGGTGTCCTGTAGCTAGGGAGATCTATATGCGAGGACTGACTTCCTGCTTGTTCCGGGAGAAAGCATAGTTCCTTTTCGTCCCTCTAGTCCAGTCCCGGAACCATAGAGTTGTGAACCTCCACCAGCAGCTTTGGAGACTGAAAGATGTCATCGCTTTGATGTCACTGGTATATCTTGGCAAGTACCGCCCCTCTTCCACCAGTACTTTCAGTCTCCAAGCAGCTTGGAGGTTCTGAGCCCGGGACTGGGCTCAGTAGGAACAAATAAGCAGAGCTTTGTCTTTTTTTTTATTTCATTTTGGTTGGGTAATCCTGTCTTTTGGATTTTTCTTAGGTGCAGACCTGCTGCTGCTGAAGGGGTTCCCTGTTGGCTGTGGACCTGTTTCTTTTTTTCTGCTTCTCTCCTTTCTCTTTTTACCTTTCCCTCTTTTTCTAGCCCCAGCGTTTAAACGAGCATTGTAGGGTTGCTCAGTGCCTCCCTGCTCCCGAACCCGCTAGAAAAGGGTGAGGAGCAGGTAGAAGGCTGAACTGCAGGACAGCAGCAGGACAGGGCTTACTAGGCTAGGAAGAGCCTTTGTTTCCCTGCATCAGAGACCGGCAAATTCTTAAGCCTCTATTCCCTCCCTGCTCCCGAACCCGATTACAAGGGGTGAGGAGCAGGTGGTAGGGTACTCAGTACAGCTGCAGCTGTTCAGTTCCTGCAAGCTGGTGGAGTTTTGGTTCCTCACGCTGCTCAGGAGCTGCCGGCTCTGATTTAGACGGACCCGCCGGGCCTGCGATCGCGGTCAGCGGTGCTCCGAAGCTTCTCCTGCACTCCTTGCGGCAGCGGTGAGTGAAAGGGTTTTTTTTGTGGTATTTCCTGCGACCTCCGTTTGTCGGGCCGTTAGCCTTACCGCGTGCGCTTCGTTTCGGCACGATTCTGTGCGCGGGAACTCGTTGCCGGTGGCCATTTTAAGTGCCGCGTTGGGGGAGAGCAGGGGCCAGCGTTTGGTTTCTAAGGCCTGCAGAGCTTCGTTTTTTCGATCGGAGGGCAGGATTCCGCTAGTTAAGTTAATTTCTCTCTAGGAGGGAGTAAAAAAAAAAAATACAGAAATAAAGCGGGGGACACATGAGGAGAAAAATGGATCGGTGCTCCTTTCTAGTAGAGGACTCTGTTGTGAGGGACATTGTCCTGCTCCTTTCCTGCTGGTTTTTCAGCGCAGGAACCTGCCACAAGTTGAAGGGGAGGTCCTGTAAAGACAATGCCTGCTAAGCCCCGCTGTCTTGTCTGTGGGGTAAGGCGTAGCGAGGTTTTAGAGGCTGGGGGTGTGCAGAGGCTGTACTTTAGAGGCAGCTGTGATGGAGAAGGCGCTCGGGAGTCAGCCTGGGGAGCCAGAGGCGGTGCCTTCGGCGATAGGGGACTCTCAGCCACCTACTCTGGATCTCCCGGAGCCGACGGCTGGGCCTTCCACGTTGGCAGGTGCTTCGGGGGCGGCGTCAGGCAGTCAGGGCAGCGAAGTGCCAGGTATTCCCCCGGATCTTTTCTCGCTTATGCAGAAGGCTTTCGCCTTGCTGCAACCTGCACGGGAACTTCAGTCTCCGAGAGCGAGGGTTCTGAAACGGCCGGGGGCTCTTCTTGAGGGGGACACTGTTTCGGATAAGAGACGTAGAACTGGTGGAGGAGAGCCCGTCTTCGGTGATGGAAGTCGATGAGCGACTCTCGGATCTGGAAATGGAATGCGGTTCCGAGGGAGAACTGGAAGAGGGGGAATTGCTGGACGCTGAAGAGTAGGGTAGTCCGGGTGTTCCGGCTGGAGGAGTTGCCAGCACTGATTGTGGAAACTGTAAAGACACTCAATATGCCTGCAGTAGTGCCGTCGGCGGAGGAAACGTTGGAGGATCCTCTGTTGCAGGCCGTTCGGAAGACCCAGTGTGTGTTCCCGGTTCATCGGGTGTTTCGGGACATGATTCAGGAGGAGTGGGACGCCCCGGAATCGGCGCTGAGGGGCACCAGAGCCTTAACACAGTTATATCCCCTTTCGGACTAGGATAGAGAGATTTTTCGTTCCCCGAAGGTTGATGCGGCAGTGTCGGCGGTCACTAAAGACCACCATCCTGGTGGAGGGCGCCGCAGCATTGAAGGATGTGCAGGACAGGAAGTTAGAAACTCTGTTGAAGCAGGTGTTTGATATGTGTGCCCTTTCCTTGCAGGCCTCGATAGCTGGGGCGTGGGTTGCTAGGGGCTGTTTGCGGTGGTCCCAGCAGCTTCAGGATGGACTCCTGGATAAGCAGGCGGACGACTTGGCGCGGCTGGAGTCGGGCACAGCGTATTTGTCGGATGTTCACTATGATCTGATTCAAGGTCTGGCCAAGAGTATGGCCTCCGTGGTAGCGGCGCGTCGATATCTTTGGCTGCGCAACTGGTCAGTGGACGGGTCTTCCAAAGCACGGCTTAGTAAGCTCCCCTTTCGCAGACGACTTTTGTTTGGTGCTGATTTGGAGAAGTTGGTCAAGGACCTTAGAGTCCAAAGGGGGTCGGCTTCCGGAGGATAGGCCCAGACAGGGCCACGGGACGACTGGCTCCAGGGGGCTCTCGTGGGATTTTCGGAGGTTTCGTTCCTCGCGTTTTGGCCAATCTCAGAAAGGGCGGTTCCCTCAGCGGGGACAGGCGTTTCGCAGTTTCTGAGGGGCGGGTAGGGGTTTTGCTCCCTTCCACTCCTCTAGCGGCAAGAAACCGCAATGAGATAAGGCGGACCCAGGTGGTGGACGTTCCCATAGGTGGCAGGTTGCAGGAGTTTTACCCTGCCTGGGTCCAAATTACCACGGATCAGTGGGTGTTGGAGGTAGTTCGCGACGGATATGCTCTAGAGTTCCATCGCCCTGTCTTAGATTCCTTTGTCCGCTCCCCATGCAGAGCTCCGCAAAAGTTGCGGGCGGTTTCCGTCATGCTTCGGCGGTTGCGACAACTCGGGGCGGTGGTGCCGGTGCCACCGGATCAATACAGATGCGGTTGATACTCCATCTATTTTGTCGTGCCGAAGAAAGAGGGCACTTTTCGGCCAATTCTGGATTTAAAACGCGTGAATCGCTGCCTTCGAGTTTCCCATTTTCGGATGGAGACCTTGCGCTCTGTTATTGCGGCGGTCCGGCAAGGAGAGTTCTTAACATCTTTGGATCTCACAGAAGCATATCTGCATATTCCCGTGCGCCCCGAGCATCAAACGTTTCTGTGTTTTGCAGTACCCATGGGCCATTTTCATTTCCGGGCGATGCCCTTTGGTCTAGCGACGGCGCCTCGGACGTTCACAAAGGTCATGGTAGTTGTAGCGGCGGCGCTCCGAAAGGAAGGGATTCTAGTGCATCCTTATTTTGACGATTGGCTGATCCGAGCAAAGTCCAGGGAGGAGAGTGCTGCGGCCACCAGTTGCGTGGTGGGGTTCTTAGCCTCGGCTGGGTGGTCAATTTCGTGAAGAGCGTCCTGCTTCCGACTCAGACGGGAGCGCGCTTCGAGACGGCTCTGGGAAGGGTGTTTCTCCCGAACAAGAGAGCTCAAGCCTTAAGGGAGCTCGTGCGCAAGTTTTTGACGTGCAGGGCTCTGACGGCATGGCAGTACTTGCAGTTGCTCGGGACGATGGCGGCCACAATCGATGTGGTGCAGTGGGCCCGGTTTCATATGCGACCGTTGCAGAGCGCCCTTCTACGTCGTTGGTCTCATCAGCGGGACGCCTTGTCTCTTCGGCTGGTGTGCCCCCCGGAGGTGCGGCGGGAGCTTCTGTGGTGGTTACGGCCCGAACACCTGGAAAGGGGCGTGGCACTGGAGGCTTCCTCCTGGTGCTTGGTGACGACAGATGCCAGTCTGGTGGGCCGGGGGGCGCAATGCGAGGGGTGGTTTGCCCAGGGCTCTTGGTCGGGTCCGGAACTGAGTTGGTCTATAAACCGGCTAGAGATGCGAGCAGTGTATCTAGCGCTGTGGCAGTTTCAGGGGACCTTGGGCCGGGTGGCGGTTCAGGTTCTCTCCGACAATGCGACCACGGTGGCTTATTTCAATCGCCAGGGCAGCACGGGGAGTGTGTCGCTGGAAGAGGAGGCCGGCCAGCTGTTGCGCTGGGCGGAGCGTCGGTTGGTAGCGTTGGCGCAGCACGTGGCCGGAGTGGAGAATGTTGAGGCGGATTTCCTAAGCCGTCGCAGAGTAGATCCGGGGGAGTGGAGTCTTCACCCGGAGGTCTTTGCGATGCTCGTGCAGCGCTGGGGGACTCCGATAATGGACCTCATGGCGAGCTTCGAATCAGCGAAGGTGGACCGGTTCTTCAGCAGGCAGAGAGAGCGAATGTCGGAAGGCCTCGATGCGTTGGCACGGCGGTGGCCGGTGGACGGGCTTCTCTGTGTTTCCACCTTGGGCGTTGATAGGAAAGGTGGTCCAGCGCATCGAGAGGCACCGCGGGGTGGTCATTCTCGTGGCGCCCGATTGGCCCAGACGGCCGTGGTATGCGGATCTGATTCGGTTGCTGATAGAAAGACCGTGGCGACTCCCAGTTCGTGAAGACCTTTTACGGCAGGGGCTGTTACGCATGCCGCAGGTGGCTCGGTTCTCGCTTATGGCGTGGCTCTTGAGAGGGCTCGGCTGAGGTCCAAAGGGTACTCGGAGGCCGTCATTGGTACGTTATTAAAGGCACGGAGGCATTCCACGTCACTGGCGTACACTCGGGTGTGGCGGGTGTTCAAAGCGTGGTGCGGGGAGCGTGAGCTGCGGCCGTTGAAGGCTTTGGTACCTCACATTCTTTCCTTTTTGCAAGATGGCTTGGAGAAAGGCCTGGCGGCAAGTTCCTTGAGGGTTCAGTTGGCAGCCATCTCTTGTTTCCGGGGGCGGATTCAGGGACAGTTGGTAGGGGCGCATATTGATATTTGGCGTTTTTTGTGGGCGGTGCTGCTTTTGCGGCCGCCGAGACGTGTCTCTGTCCCTCTGTGGGACCTCAATGTGGTCTTGGAAGTGTTGGTAGCAGCGCCGTTCGAGCCGTTGGATAAGGCCTCTCTGAAGGACTTGACATTGAAGACAGTTTTTCTAGTAGCAATTTGCTCCGCCGGGAGGATTTCGGAGTTGCAGGCGCTGTCTTGTAAGGAGCCGTTTTTGTCTTTTTTTCGAGCATAAAGTCGTCCTGCGCACGGTTCCAGCTTTCTTGCCTAAGGTGGTGTCGGGTTTTCACGTTAACCAAGTGGTATCCCTTCCGTTTTTTTCTGTGGCACAATCGGCTCAGTCAGGGGGTCGTTTGCATCGATTGGACGTCCGGCGGGTGCTTAAGAGGTATCTCCGTCGGACTGAGACTTTCAGAAAGTCCGGACGTCTGTTTGTTGCCTTGGGCGAGCCGTGGAAAGGGGAAGCGGCGGCGAAGTCTTCCATTTCTCGGTGGTTAAAGGAGGCTATTGCTTCGGCCTACCTGTTGAAGGGTAGGGTGGTTCCCGTTAGTCTTCGTGCGCACTCAACCAGGGCGCAGGCGGCATCTTGGGCAGAATTCAGTTTAGTGCTGGTGGAGGACATTTGTAGGGCGGCGACGTGGTCCTCGTTGCATTCTTTTGCAAAGCACTATCGGCTGGATGTGCAGGCAACGGGGGATGTGCATTTTGGTTCGGTGGTGCTTCAGGCTGGGCTTGCGGGTCCCTCCCGTTAATATTCACTGCTCTGTTACATCCTCTATGGTTCCGGGACTGGACTAGAGGGACGAAAAGGAAATGAAAATTAGACTTACCTGCTAATTGTTCCTTAAGGAACTCTAGTCCAGTCCCGGATCCCTCCCAGGATTTTTCGTGCGTACGCAGCCTGAATTAGGAGATACAAAAAAAAAAAACATTGTGAGAACACAATACGTTGGCAGGAGATCCTCTCAATCTTTTCTGGAGATCAATGGTGGGATCTTTTCTTGCGCAGCAGGCCCAGGTGGGCTAGGGGGTGCCAGGGAGCTGGTGTCCGGAGTACATAGTTTTGCCGTCCTTTCGTACGGCTTGTTCCACAGTGTTTCTGGATTCTTTCAGGAGTTTAGTTTTTCATATTACTGCTTATTTGTTGCTCTGCTTAGTCTGCTTTGTCAATAGGTACTGGTGGAAGAGGGGCGGTACTTGCCAAGATATACCAGTGACATCAAAGCGATGACATCTTTCAGTCTCCAAAGCTGCTGGTGGAGGTTCACAACTCTATGGTTCCGGGACTGGACTAGAGTTCCTTAAGGAACAACAATTAGCAGGTAAGTCTAATTTTCATTTACCTGTAACAAGTGTTCTCTGGGGACAGCAGGAATCGGTCCTTACAACTGTCCCTCCTCCCTGTGGAGTTGCTTCTTGTCATTTTTTGCTGTCTTTAGCTATATCATTTGACTGAGGCAAGATAGCACCCTTGGGCGGGAAGGGGACCACACATGCATGGTGCATCTCCCAAAGGCTTTCTTTGAAAGCTGGGGAGAAGCGTCCGTGAAGGCTGTCAGCGCTGACATCACCCGTTTGTGAGGACTGATTCCTGCTGTCCCCAGAGAACACCTGTTATAGGTGAGTAACTATGCTTTGCCTTTCGCTACAATTTCCTGTTAACCTCATTCCAGTCTGTCCCCCCTATAGGATGGGACGCCCACCTCTAAAACATTTGAGCATGTGACCAGTGAAATAGGCGCAGAAGAAGCGGAGGAAGTTGGAGTGGAGCACTTGTTACGGTGAGCATTATTGCATGGCAGGGAGAGATCATCTCTTCCTCATTCTTTACTTTGGACTCAGGTGTTATCAAGCTGTGAAGCAGCTCATAGGAAAAGCAGCAGTGGCTCAGACAGGATTCATGGGGAATTTGTTTTCTAGAATTTCACCTTGGATGCAGTAACATTAATCGTTTCTTCATTTCTGGAATGCAGCTTTCTAAGCACTACGATGGATGTGAGAGGGTTTCAACCCAGTCCATGGGACATAGTCAGGTTTTCAGGATAACCACAATGAATATGCATACAAGAGATTAGTATGCAGTGGAGGCAGTGCATGCAAATTGCTTCATGCATATTCATGGAGGGATTAAATGGAAACTAGAGTGGTGCATATCGTCATTAGTTATTCTCCAGGACCAAGCAGGAAGTCAGTCCTCACTTATGGTGACGTCGGCGCCGACAGAGCCCTCACGGAGCAATTTCCCCAGCTTTCGAAGAAAGCCTTTGGGAATTGCAGCACGCATGCGCGGTCCCCTTCCCGCCCAAGGGTGCCATCTTGCTCAGTCTTCTTTTTTCTGCGGAGCCCTACAGACGTAGTTTGTGATCACCGCTGAAAAAGTTGATTTTTTCCGTTCTGTTTTTCTCGGTTCGACGCCGTGTCCTTTTCTCGCCTGGCCTCGATACTCCGGTGTCGAGTCCGTTCACTATTTTTCGGTTTTTGTCCTTCGTGACTGGCGTTCCCGCCACTTTTTTCTTTTTCTCTGGCAGCACGGTCTTTTGACCTCGCAGGGGCCCTTTTTCCCCCGATGGCTGCCAGTGGGTTTAAAAAGTGTGATCGGTGTACGAGGCTTATGTCTCTTACCGACACACATGACTGCTGCCTCCGCTGCCTCGGACACAATCATGACCCGATGATTTGTGGTCCGTTTACCAAAATGTCCTCGAAGGCGTTGAGGAGTCGGCAGTCTCAAAAGGAGCAAATCTTCTCTGACTCCGCGTCCGGCCGGGCCTGGACCTTGTCAGAGGCTTCGACGTCTCGTGACTCCGGCCCCGAGCATAGTCGGAGCTCCTCTGAGCGGGGTTCTCCCGCCCGGGAACATCGTCGGAAGAAGAAACCCGCGAGGGCGTCGTCGGAGGACGCTCCTGGTCCCTCGAGGGCCAGGTCGCATAGCCCCGATAGCCGCCCCGGGTCCTCTGAGTCGGAGAGGCCTTCGAAGCATCCTCGTCTCGAAGTGGAGTCTGGACACGTGAGTACTGTAGTCCTCGTGGACTCGCTTCCGAAGGAGCCGACGTCGGGCCCAACGCCATCGGGGCCCGAGTCGGGGGCTGCTGGGTCTCCTGAGCTTGGACTCAGGTTGACGGCCTTGGAGAGCAGTTTCGCTGCCTTCATGGACCAGCAGCGGGCATTGATCGCTGGCCTCGCCGGTGCATCTGCCCCGACCACCGGGACGTCGACGTCCAAGTCCACCCCGGAGGCCGAGCCGATCCGATCCTCGTCCATGCGGGCTCGAGTCAATCCTCGGCCATGGTCTCCCTTGGCCTCCCGTTCGGGACCGAGGTCGTCTATGCCGGCCTCGGCGTCGGGGCAGAGGTCCTCGGCGGCCGCCCGCACAGAGCCGCTCGATTCCTCCACGGAGGAGTCGGGCTGGGACACGGAGGAGGACAAGTCACCCGGTTCTTTTCAGACTTGGTGCGTCCCCTCCGACTCGCCCGAGTCTGAGCCTCGGAGATGGTCCCCCCCGGAGGATACCCGGTTCTCGGACTTCGTGAGGGATATGGCCAAGACTTTGGCCTTCCCCGCGGATCCCGAGGAGGAGCCGAAGAACTCGAGGCCCTCCAGTATGACTCTCCCCCGAAGGAGGCCTTTACTGTACCAGTTCCTCTGATGCTGGAAAGACTTCTCTTCCGCATGTGGGAGAGCCCGGCATCGACGCCGGTGTTAAGCAAGTGGGTCGATTCCATATATCGAGTCCGCAAGAGCCCCGGGTTCCAGAAGGCACAACTACCGCACCATTCCATGGTGGTGGAATCGGCCATGCATCGACTCAAGAGTCAGAAGATGCACTCCTCGGTGCCTCCCGGCAAGGAGGCCCAGAACCTGGATGCCCTCGGTAGGAAGTGCTTCCAGGGCTCTATGCTTGCTTGTCGAGTCCAGACATACCAGCTCTACATGGGCATGTATCTCCGAGACCTGCCAAAGGAAATTGCCGGATTCTCTGCTGGTCTCTCCGAGGAACCTTTACAGAGGTTCCAGGCCTTGTCCACTGGTATTCGAGAGTGCTCAAAGTTTATTTCTCGAGCAGCCTACGATGGCTTCGAAGCATCGGCTCGAGTAGCCGGGGCCGGCATCGGTGCCCGCCGACAGGCTTGGCTTCAGTCATCTGACCTCGAGCCATGGGTGCAGGACAAGTTGGTCGATGTCCCCTGCAGAGGTGAAAACCTCTTTGGCAAGCCCATGACTGAAAAGGCTGCACAACTCGAGACCGAGACTCTAACCAGGACTCGCCTGTCCAGGAAGACCTCTGCCCCTTCACAGAAGAGGAAGGGCTCGGGGAAAAAGCCCTTTTACCCGAGGAAGGTGTCTGCCTATAAACACCACCCACAATATCAAGCCTCAGCAGCTCCCCATCAGGGTCAGCAGGCTAAGGGACCACAGGTGGTCAGCCATAACATCAGATACCTGGGTGCTTCAGGTAGTTCAAGAGGGCTACCTTTTGCATTTTCACCAAGTACCTCCCTCCTACTTTCCAGGGGAGCCTCCAAGACCCCCCTCTGCACAGGGACTTACTCCTTCAGGAGTTGGCAAGTCTTCTTCAGGAACAGGCTGTGGAACCGGTGCCCCACCACCTGAGAGGTCACGGCTTTTATTCCAGGTACTTTCCGATACCAAAAAGAACAGGAGGCCTCAGACCCATCCTAGACTTGCGCAACCTCAAGTTCCTGCAAAGGGAAAAGTTCAAGATGCTTACCCTTGGAATCCTGCTGCCCTACCTCCAGCTATGCTCCTTGGATCTAAAGGATGCTTATACTCGCATCCTTATCCATCCGGACCACAGACAATATCTACGATTTGTTGTGGCAGGAAATCATTATCAGTACAGGGTACTGCCCTTTGGCCTGTCCTCCGCTCCCAGGGTATTCACCAAATGCCTGGCAGTGGTGGCAGCCTTCCTGAGGCTTCAAGGCCTCTGTCTTTCCCTACCTGGACGACTGGCTCATCCGGGCACAGTCTTCCCTGGAGGTCACTCAGGCCACTCATCGCACTGTGGCTCTGCTTCAGCACTTGGGGTTTGTCATAAACTTCGCAAAGTCCACTTTGCTCCCCTCTCAGGATCTCGAATTCATAGGAGCACGGTTGAACACTCTGCAAGCTCGTGCCTTCTTGCCTCTGGAACGGGCCAACTGGCTCAGAGCTCTGGCCAGCAGGTTTCACAGCACTTCCCTGGTCTCGGCCAGGCAATTCCTGCAGCTGCTCGGCCATATGGCTTCCACGGTCCAGGTCACTCCAAATGCCCGTCTACATATGAGGCCTGCTCAGTGGAGCCTTCGCACTCAATGGCATCAAGCCACAGGGAGCCTTGCAGACTTAGTACAGATCTCCAACCGCCTGGTCTCCTCTCTGCAATGGTGGCTTCATCTGCCCAATCTGGTACTCGGCATGACTTTTCAGTCTCCTCCGCCTTCCCAAGTGCTGACGTCAGATGCCTCTCTCCTGGGATGGGGAGCACATTGCCAGGGGACATGTACTCAAGGCCTTTGGACCCCTTGGGAGGCTGCTCAACAGATAAACTTCCTGGAGCTCAGGGTGATCCGCCTAGCTCTACAGACCACCTCTCACCTCACCTCTCATCAGTCTGTACTAGTCCAGACGGACAATCAGGTTGCCATGTTCTATGTCAGCAAACAGGGGGGCACCAGCTCCCTCCTATGTCAGGAGGCTCGGAGACTGTGCTCTTGGGCAGTCGACCATGGCATCCTCCTCAAAGCGGTTTACCTGCCAGGACAGGAAAATTACCTGGCCGACAAACTGAGCAGGATTCTGCAGCCACACGAGTGGAGGTTAGACCCGTTTGGTGGTTCAGCGGATCTTCCTCCGATGGGGCCTCCCCATCATGGATCTTTTTGCCAATCCTCTGAACCGGCAACTTCCCAGGTTCTGCTCCAGGCACCCGCACCCGCTCAGAGTAGCGGCGGATGCTTTCCTCATCCCGTGGTCCGCGGGCCTACTGTATGCCTTCCCTCCCACGCCACTCGTGTCCCGGACGCTTTTCAAAGTTCTCCAGGACAGGGCCTCGGTAATCCTGGTAGCGCCCAGGTGGCCGAGACAACCCTGGTTCCCGCTCCTGCTACAACTGGCAGTGGACACTCCTCTTCCTCTGCGGTTTCAGCCCGATCTCCTGACTCAGGATCAAGGCACTCTCCTGCACCCCAACCTCCGAGCCCTTCACCTGATGGCCTGGCTGCTGAAAGGGTAGTCCTAGCTCCGCTACTCCTACCTCTGGAGGTGGAAGATGTCGTCCTAGTGTCTAAGCGACCATCCACCCGGAAGCGTATTCAGAGAAGATTCCTTCCTTCTGTACTGCTGAGCTAGAGGGAGCTCATTTTTTCAGCTTGAGGTCTCCGGTAGCCTTAAGCTTGGGAGTCCCATAAGTGAGGACTGACTTCCTGCTTGGTCCTGGAGAAAGAGTAGTTACTCACCTGTAACAGGTGTTCTCCAGGAGCAGCAGGAATCAGTCCTCACAACCCTCCCTCCTCCCCTCGGAGTTGCAGTCATTCTTATCCATTGTTTTTGCTAACCTTTTTGCTGTCTTTTCGCTTTGTCATCAGACTGAGCAAGATGGCACCCTTGGGCGGGAAGGGGACCACGCATGCGCGCTGCAATTCCCAAAGGCTTTCTTCGAAAGCCGGGGAAATTGCTCCGCGAGGGCTCCGTTGGCGCCGACGTCACCATAAGTGAGGACTGATTCCTGCTGCTCCTGGAGAACACCTGTTACAGGTGAGTAACTATTCTTTACACTGCACCCCCAACTCTCCAAGGTTTCTCCAAAGAAAAGAGAAGTAGTTTCTAGAGGGTTGTGAGGGAGAATTGTCAGAATGGGAGATCAGGATAGTTTCCAGTGTGCCATGCTGCTGCTGTGACGTCATTTCCCATATAGTTGCATCATCAGAGTGGGATGACCCCTGGACCAGCTGGGGGGATCTCCTATCTCCCTTCCCTCCCCTATCTGTCTGGCAGACAGACTAAAGATTGCAGAAATGCCCTCTAAAATGTGCTGGGACAGATATGCCACCATCCCATTTCTTAGACTTCATGTGTGTGCCTATTTGCATCACCTACAGTGGTATGGGGCAGTCCTGTTTCACACATTAGTCAGCTGGCCTTGGAATTGAAGGCAGATTCTCCAGCTTTGCCACTAAACTGACCTCTGTTTGCAATATTCTGTTCAAATTTTATTTTCCATATCATCCTGCTCTACTAGTCCAGACAATTGCATTATGTTCCTCTACCAGCAGAAGTGAAGACAGAGAAAAATCCAGAGGTTTCTGATGCCCTCATCCTGCAATCATATACAAACCAATTATTCATACCCAAACTATGGAGAAGATGCCTAGCCCCATAAGGACCAACAGTCCAAAGAACAGAACTATATACAGAATACCCTTCAAAAGAAGGACTACCAAGAGGAATATAGCCCGCAGGGCTAAATCACAGAAAATAGGTCCAGGCAAGTCCAGATGAGTGGGTTATGCTCCTCTACCAGCAGGTGGAGACTGAGGATACAGCTTAGTGTGCTATAAGCAGCCTATGCTAGTCAACAACGCCAGTATTCTCAGTCTCCAGCAGATGGTAAAGGAGCATAGCCTGTGCTCGTAGGGTCAACTTTGTCCGAGATCAAAGCTGCAGGCCTGGGGTGCAGAACCCAGTGGTGCTAAGTCCCTCCACCCTCCTCCCCCAGCCGCCTCCTGCCAGTGGGCTCTTTCTTTCATCCTCCCCGACTCTAGGGAGTGGGCCAGGGGTAGAACGGGCTCCTGCTCTTAAAGTTTTTCAAAAAATAGACTAAAGCAGGAGCATGCAGTGTAAGAGACAGGCACAGACAGCAGTGGTCTGTGGGGTGCGTAGCTACCAGATAAGTCCAGGATCGGCCCGGGAGGGGAGTTGCCACGGGTTAATGGACTGCAGCTGCCTGCGAGAGAGCACAGCTACAGTGGATTGTCTCAGGGGAGACCAGAACTATACGAAGCAGCAGTTGGGGGTCAGGCTGCTGCTCCCAAGGATGGCAGCGTCCCCGTGGCTTTGGTGGGAACCACTGCCATTTTGAAGGCATCGAGGGGGGGGGGGGTCAGCAGTCCTGGAAAGCATACAGGTCCTCCTGCTTGCAGCCTATCTGTGTTGGGAGAGGCTGGGGGGGTCGGGTTCTGCCCCCCCCCCCCGAGTTGTTCTCTTATTGAACCAAGCCTTTCTCATGCAGCAGGGCTTCGGAGAGGGCTCACCAGCCTTCAAGCACGCAGGGGGGGGGTCGGGTTGTGCTTGCCTCGTGTGGATGCGCTCGTCTTGGTCATTCGCAAGATTACCATCCGAGTTGAAGGCAGGGAAGACCTAAAGGATCTGCAGGACAGGCAGATGGAAACCTTGCTTAAGCAGACTTTCAGAGTCTGCGCTGGCTCTTCAAGAAAAAGAGAAAGCAGGAAAAAATTGTTTTACATATTAAACATGCCCTCAGTAATACAAGCAGGACCCGTATTCAACTGGTGGCTCCAGTAAGGAACAACCAGCCCAAACATACCATACTCCTCTAGACAAACAGCTCACATAATCTAGAATTGAACTGCAACATCAAGCAGAGATGCCGCACAAGCACCCCTTTTTTTTTTTTTTTAAATTTATCTTTATTCAAATTTTCATAACATGTAACAAACATGGTTAAAGAGATACAATCAAGTCCACATCATGAGGAGCGCTGCCCTGATACATCAGGAAAATAAACTAGGAAAAATTAACAAATATAAAAGCCAGATTGGATTCCCAAATTATATAAACCCTTAATACTAGGTCAAAAGGGAACAACTCTCATACCTTTTCTTTATTTAACAAAAATGCCTCCAGTTGTTCACACTCAAGAAAAATATATTTAACTGATTGAAATATAACAATACACTTACATGGATACTTTAACAAAAAAGAAGCCCCTAAGACAATAACTCGAGGCTTTAACAAAAGAAAAGCTTTCCTCCGCTTTTGAGTGGATCTACAAACATCCGGGAATACCTGAATAGGAGTTCCACAGAAATTTTGATCCTTTTTTGTAAAGTACAAACGCAAAATCATATGCTTATCTACCAAAGACATAAAGGAAACTATCAAAGTAGCTCTATGTGGGATTACAGCACCCCTTAAGAAGGAGCCAACCAATGACATCACAGTGGAGGAAACCCTAAAGACACGCCCATTAACCTCCGTTGAATTTTTTTTCCTGCTTTCTCTCATAGCAATGTTTGTCATGGTTAAATGGCATTTGGGCTTGTCTGCTTAGTTCCTGATGAAGCATATGGCGAAACGCTCAACTGGTGTTTGTGGGAGGCATTGGATCTTCAGCGGATTTCCAGTGGATTGAATTTACTCCTGAGCTGGCTTTGAGTTTCAGCGTGTGTTCAGCAGCAGTTGCTTAACATAAGTGCTTTTTTTTTTGTTTACAGCATTCTTTGACTTTTGGGTGACTGCTCTGAGAGAGAGCAGGGCATTATGTACAATTAATTTTGAGTTATGGAACAATTTGAAGATTTTGACTTATTCATTGAACAATTATTGCATAAATTGGTTTATATATGGGTGGAATGTTTTAGAGCCATTGATGGTTGAGAATTGGGCATGGTTCTTATATTCTTTGTTGCCCGTACCTCACTTGTTTCTGAGGCTCTTTTCTCCTTCCCATTTTGTAATATTTGCCTGATGTATTTTTGATAGACAATAAAATGGCCTTTTTGGATTTACTGTATGCTTCCACTCTGGAACTGACCCTTTTGGGCTTTTGTGTATACACCAAGAATATTCAAAAACAACCCCCAATTCAGTGATAAATCACAATGATACCAAAAAAATCACCAAAGGAACCCCTGTGGAAATTTTCAAAATAGTTATTTTTGTCGGATGTTACAGGAAAGGCACATAGAATGGTACTATGTCCACCACTCAGTTACATCCATTTTAATCAATATTTATAAAAAGCAAACTCCACTACTTAGCTGGATCATAGAAGACGAGATTCAAACTACTCGGGCACGACGTGCACGTTTCAGGTCAGTAGCCCTGTTTCAAGTGCTACCATATTTCAAATTAACCGCCATCAAACGCTGAAATCAGCTGCTTCCTCAAAAGGGTCAAAAACTTCAGAGAATGGCTATACTTCGCTGTCAATCACATCAAGCTACCAATGAAACTCCAGGGCGTCCCTTGAAAACAGGGCTACTGACCCGAAACATGCACGTCGTGCCCGAGTAGTTTGAATCTCGTCTTCTATGATCCAGCTAAATAGCAGAGTTTCTTGTTTTTTATAAATATTGATTAAAATGGATGTAACTGAGTGGTGGACATAGTACCATTCTATGTTCCTTTCCTGTAACATCCGACAAAAATAACTATTTTGAAAATTTCCACGGGGGTTCCTTTGGTGATTTTTTTGGTATTATACACCATGAATATGGCAACGGTCTCAGCGCACCGGTTGCACAACTGGTCCACAGATGTGACCTCTAAGACTAGGCTTAGCAAACTCCTCTTTGCAGGGAAGTTGCTGTTTGGAGAGGACTTGTAAAAGCTGGTCAGGGATTTGGGGGATTCTAAGATGCCAAAGCTACCAGAGGATAAGCACAAATTATCCCGGTCCCTCATGAAGAATGGGGCTCGGGCCGTTATTCCATCTACATAGGTTGCCAAGAGTCGTCCTTGGGAACCACTATTTTCAATCTGAAGGGAATCAACAGAACCCTAAGGGTCCCACATTTCTGCTTGGAAACTTTGCACTCATTGGTAGTGGCTGTGAGACAGGGAGAATTCCTGACCTCTGGACTTGACTGAGGCCTAATTACACATTCCCATTCACCCTGCTCACGGTATCAAAGGAACATTTTCAGTTCCAGCCTTACCTTTGGTCTTGCCAGTGCGCCTTGGGTGTTTACCAAAGTCATTGTGGTCATGGCAGACTTATGCAGGCAAGGGATCTTTGTTCATCCATATTTGGACGATAGGCTCATCCAGACCAAGTCGTTCTGGAGAGCCTTGAGGCAGTGGTTTGGGTGATCCAGCGTCTTCAGGACTTAGGTTGGATTATCAACTTGGCCAAGAGAAAGCTCGAGCCGTCTCAGTCCTTGGAGTATCTGGGAGCCCGGTTCGACACCCTCAAAGGTATGGTTTTCCTTTCCTGAAGCTGTAGATTCAGGTGTGAGAGTTGAGGAGAGTCCCCGGCCCTTGGGCATGGGACTATCCCCAGGTGTTGTGTTCGATGGCAGCCACGTTAGAGTAATGTCCTGGGCAAGATTGCACATGAGGACTCTGCAGATAGACCTGCTGTCCCGGTGGTCCCCCCAGTGGTAGTCCATGAAGGTTCATTTCTTTCTTTGTGCGCCAGCTCCGCCTGAAGTGGTGGCTGAAGTGGTGGCAGGTATGCTTCTCGAACCTTCGGAATGAGTGGTGAACACAGATGCCAGCCTTATTAAGTGGGGAGGACATTGCATTTCTCATGAGAACATAAGAAATGCCATACTGGGTCAAACCAAGGTCCATCAAGCCTGTTTCCAACAATGATCAATCCAGATCACAGGTATCTCAGGTGGCTCATGGCCAGTGGACTCTGGAGGAGAGGCACTGGTTGATTGATCGCTTGGAGATGAATGCTGTGTATCTGGCTTTGGAGAAATTACTGCCACTATTGAGTTGCAAGGCGGTATGGATGCTTTTGGATGGTGCCACAATGATGGCATATATCAACTGTCAGAACAGCACCTGGAGTGCGATAGTGGCGGTGGAGGCAATTCCGCTGCTGCAGTGGGCAGTGTCTCACTGGTGCTCTCATCATCCCATGTGACTGCAAAGAACAATATCCAAGTAGATTATCTAAGTCACAACTCCCTAGACCCCTGGGGTGTGGGTGCTGTTGGAGCAGGCATTTCAGTGGATTGTGGCTCGCTGGGGGCAGCCGCTGATGGACATGATGGCGTCCTTAGCAGATGCCAAGGTAGGATGTTTCTTCAGCTGTTGCAGGACACACATGTCCCAAGGGGCATATGGAAGAGATACAGAGAACAGCCACCAAAATGGTAAAGGGGATGGAAGGATATTCTTATGAGGAAAGGCTTAAAAGGTTAGGACTTGGAAAAGAGACATCTGAGGGGAGATATGATAGAGGTCTATAAATGAATGGAATGGGTAAATGTAGATTGTTTATGCCATCAAAAACTAGAAAGACTAGGACATGCAGGATAACCTATTTAAGACTAATAAGAGAAAATATTTTTTCGTTCAATGCATAATCAAACTCTGGAATTTGTTACCAGAGGGATGTTGTGAAAGCTGTTAGTGTAGCTGGGTTTAAAAAAGGTTTGGACAAGTTCCTGGACAAAAGGTCCATAAATAATTATTAAAGAGAACCCGGGAAATCCACTGCCTGCCCTGGGACAAGCATTGTGGAACCTGTGTGCCTTTTTGGGAAGGTTTTGAATTTGACCACTGTTGGAAACAGGATATTGAGCTTGATGGCTCTTGTTCTGATCCAGTATGGCATTTCTTGTTCTTAGGGGCTTGGATGCCTTGGTCCAGCAGTGGCCAATTACAGACCTGTTTTGTGTTTCCATCGTGGCCTCTGATAGGTTGGGTGCTGCAGCGAATTGAGGGCAAGTGGTGCTGATTGCATCACACTTGCCTCGATGCCCCTGGTACACAGACCTTGTGCAGCTCTTTGGTTGCCAGCAGATGTGGACCTACTCACCCAGTGACCGGTGTGGATGCCAGACATAGCTCGGTTCTCGCTTATGGCCTTGCTCTTGAGAGGCTCAGCTGAGGAATAGAGATTAGTTTCCTCAAATCAATGATAACTTACTGCAGGCTTGCAGGCGATCAACATCCTTGGCCTATGTGTGGGTCTGGTGCTTATTTGAGGCTTGGTGTGAAGGGCATGGTGGTCGCCCCCTTGGGGACTTGCTCCCTGATATTCTGACTTTTCAACAGGTGGGGCTGGAGAAGGGCCTGGCTCTGGCTTCCGTAATGGTCCAGGTGGTGGCCTTGCATACTTCAGGGGTCTGGTTCAGGGCCAAGCCCTGGTGACCCATGGGGATATGATTAGTTTCTTTTGCAGGTTGAAGCATCTTTGTCCCCTGCATTGGTCTGTGGTTCCCTCGTGGGACTTTAATTTGGTGCTCTGTGTTCTGGGGGCTCCCCTCTTTGAGCCACTTAAAGGCACCATGGTGAAAGATTTGACGTTGAAGGTGATGTTTCTGGTGGCAATTTGTTCAGCCTGTCAAATTTCTGAACTTTAGGCTATTTGGTCTTCTCAAAGGAGAAGATTGTTCTGCGCCTGGTACCTTCCTTTCTACCAAAGGTTGTTTCCAGTTTTCACTTTAAGTGGTGTCCTTGCCATCCATCCTACGGTTCATGAGAGTCTGAAGGGGCCTGGCTGCTTCACAAGCTAGATATTCATAGGGCTCTGCAACATTACCTCAAGGTGGCTCAAATTTTTCAGCGCAAGGATAGACTTTGTCCTGTTTGGCAGTCCTTACAAAGGTGAGGCGGCTTCTAAGGTTTCTATTTCCCGGTTGATCCAGAAGGCCATTGTTTGCTTACCTCCTGAAGAAGTCAGGTGTCCTTGGGCTTGTGGGTGCAGGTGGTGTCCTGGGTGGAGTTTGGATTGGTTCATCCCCAGGACATTTGTAAGGTGGCGACATGGTAGTCTCTTCATTCTTTTGTGTGGCATTGTTTGAATGTACAGGCCCAGCAGGACATGACCTTTAGCACTAGAATGTTTACAGATGGGGTTTCTGCTCCCACCAGTTAATACTGCTTTGCTATGTCCCATTTTTCTGGACTGGGCTGGAGGGATGTACTGGAAGGTGGAATTAGACTATACCTGCTAATTTTCTTTCCTGGAGTCCCTCCAGTCCGGTCCAGGACTCACCCAGGGTATGGCTTCTATGGGCGAATGTCTCACGTATTTGCTTTTGCAGATTTGATTGGAACAAACACGTATGAGTTTGCATCGATTTGGTTCGGGATCTCTGCCCGGTCATTATCGGTGTCCAGGTCTTCATGCTTTCTGTTCTTTGCTTTTTTGCTTAAGAGGAAGTTTGGGCCTGACATATTTGGGGTCTTCCTCCTGTGGGAGATGACTTTGTGGAGTGATAAGGTAACACATGACTGGAGAAATGGGGTTTGGGCTTCTTTTTTCTGCTTTGAGACTGAGAATACTGGCTTTGTCAGCTAGCTCAGGCTGCTTATAGCATACTTTTAAGTTGTGTGCTCGGTCTCCACCTACTGGTAGAGGAGCATAACCCAGTCATCTGGGCTGGGCTTGGCTGGACTGGACTGGACTGGACTGGAGGGGCTTCAGGAAAGAATTAGCAGATAAAATCTAATTTCACCTTCATCACTATCCATAGCAGAGCAGATCAAATCATAGCCAATAAGGTCAGGTCCTGGATTGGCCTAGCAGGACTTGAGGAAAGGACATTATTTGGTAAGTAAAACGTCACCTTCCATATCTTTCTGCTAGGCCAGTCCAGACGAGTGGGACATACCTAAATTACACCTCCATAAGGTGGGAAGAGCCACAGAGGCCTGCAAGATAACTGCATCAGAGGCTGTGTCTGCCTGAGTGTGAACATCAAGCGGTAATGCTTGGCAAAGGTGAAAAGCAATGACCATACTGCCATCCGACAGATGCCTATGTGATCTGTGCTATGCTACACCCAGGAGAAAACCAGAGCCTGTGTGAAATATGCACGTAAACCCTTGGGTTCCAGGACTCTTGTCTCCCTTTATCAAATGCGTGGCGTTTTTTGGATTCCCAAGAGAACTGGATGGCGATCGCTGGTTAAGAAAATGAGCTGTGCTGTGGTCAGGATTGATTTGATGTTTGAGTCCCTTGAGAAACCCTTTTATGGAGAAACGCACGGGCGCCTTATAAGGGACACGCTTCAAGTTATCTAAATAGTTATAAAAAGATCGAGAGTAACTAACAAAAATTGAAAGAAAATTGCAAGACAACTAAAGGAATCTGACGTACCACATTAAACCATAAGATGAGTGTTTTTTTCTTATTGAAACTGTGTGCTACACTTGATACGTCACTAGTTCCTATCAATATGAGCCATTGATGTAAAACCAGCACATGTCTGGGAAATCTTTACAATCCCTAGACCTCAAGTGCTATTGGTTGATTCTGAGGCTCAGTTTGTGACAACAAAGAAATACTGAACAAATTGAATTGGTTAATTGTTGAATGAGGTTTAGTTTTATTACACTTTAGTAGTCATTCACGAAGAACGACCAGTTACAGTTTAGTGTCCCTTTATCAAATGGCCCAAGGTAGACTTTATGGCTATATTCCTCTGCAGAGTGAGGTTGATCAGAAACCTTTGGAGTTTTCTCTGCCTCTACTGATAGGCCAGTCCAGATAGGTGAGTTGTGTTCCCCTATCAGAACTCAAGGAAAGGACATATCCGATCATATAAAATAATAAAAATAACATTTTACTTATCAGTATTGAGTGTTGGCATTTTTCACTCTTTTGGTGCTGTAGTATTAATGAAATTCTCTGCTTTAGCATTGATGTTGGGTTGTAGAGCTGATATGAGGTATGTTTGCCATTAATCTCTAAGTACTAGAAGAAATTTCAAGAGTAATGTTAGATAAATCATCGTGTTCTTTTTGACTGTCAAATCTTTGTTAGATTTGCATATTTAACTTTGTCTCGAGCTGGAATGATACATTAAGCCTTATGTTTCACAGTGATATTAAAGACACAACTGTGGGGACCTTATCCCAGCGTATCACGAACCAGGTCCATGGCCTGAAGGGACTGAATTCAAAGCTGCTGGAGATCAGGAGTTACCTAGAAAAAGTGGCTGTGGGCAAGCTGCCAATCAACCACCAGATCATCTACCAATTGCAGGATGTCTTCAACCTGCTACCTGATGTCAACCTGCAGGAGTTTGTGAAAGCCTTCTATCTGAAGACCAATGACCAAATGGTAGTGGTGTACCTGGCATCGCTCATTCGCTCTGTGGTTGCCCTGCACAACCTAATCAACAATAAGATTGCCAACCGAGACGCGGAGAAGAAAGAAGGGCAGGAGAAGGAGGAGAGCAAAAAGGATCGAAAAGAGGAAAAGGAGAAAGAAAAGGAGAAGAGTGAGGCCAAGAAGGAGGAGAAAAAATGAAAACTTTGCTTTTTATTTGTAAATTAAATGCTTGTAAATTCTGCTGTGAGAGGGTTCCTTTTGGTCTGTTTTAAAAATGTGTAGTGTTTGGAAGACTGGCTGACAAGGACTGGCAGTGGGAGTACATGATCAGGGCTTGATTTACCCTTATGTTTTGCAGTGCCAAATCTCCTGAGGCCCTTCTCTTACCTCCTTTGTGCAATAGTGGCAGCAGCTTTTCCCTAGCCTTCCATCTAAGTGTCATTAACGCTTTCAGTGCTCAAATGAGTGGGCAAATGTATTCTTTGCTCTTGCCTCATTAGATTTACCTTCAAATGTGATAATTAAAGAATTGAGTTTAGAAGTTCATGTCACTCACCATAAGAAAAAAATAAGTGGGTGTGATGTAAATGAGTGGATGTCCTGCTTCTGAGATGAAAGAAACCAGGTCAGTCAGCTGTTTCCATCCAGTTGAAATACCACACCCCTGTCCCTTCTTTAAGGGTTGAATTATTTGTGTAACAGGTTAGGCTGATGAGAGAACAAATATTTGTCCTGTTATAAGCTGTGGTGATTGGATTCAACTAGCAAATGCGTCTGGCAGGCTCTAATTATGGAAATAGCTCTTAAGATCTAGTGGGGAGAGTTTCTCACATAGCCAGTACCATACTAAACTGATCTAGTTAGAATCATAGTAAAATGATGGCAGAAATACATGGCCCTATCTAGTCTGCTCTTCCACATTTTCTAAGCTCTGTCCATCCCCTTACCAGTGGTTTCTGTAAAGAAGTATTTCCTAGATTACGCTAAAGTCTATCTTCAATCTCTTCCAAAGTCAGGGCCTAATCTTGTCTTGTAGAACTGGATCTGTCTGGCAGGCTGTATAGGTGCCTGGATTTGAAGGCAGCAGCCACAGTAGTGCTGCTTGATTTTTGGCTGTGTTAATAGACCCAGCTGCTCATTTAACTCGAGCAAGTGGTAAATTCAGCAAGGACTTGAGGTCCTATTGGAAACAGACACACCTGTAACTGGAGAGAGACCGTAGATGGCCAAGTATGAGCATGAAAGATAGTAAAGACCATCTTGGAAAGGCACTGCTGTGCTCGGGCTCAGTGGCCGGCAGCAGGGCATCCGTAGCCATGTGAACAGAAATAACTGGGCTGGCTCGTTGGCTCAGTCGGTCTTTCTGTGCCATCACTTACTATGTCAGGGTTTTGATAAATCCCAGGTGCCAGGTCACACTGGGGACTATAAATTGCACCATGATGTTTGGAATTTCATTAGCCCTCTCCCAGCCGTCACCTGATGTCTTACCATTGCTTTGTGATCTACATGTAGCTTGAGCCACACGGTGGAGCAGTTTTCTAATCTCATAATTTCAGGTCTCACGAGACTTGAAACAGCAAGGACAGCTTGAACTTTCTCCATTGTGTCTTAAGCTGCATACAGAGACCCATTAGAGAAGTGAACAAGGGCCCAGGAATGGTAAGACATTGGGTGATGGGAGAGGGAGAGAGATGTTGGGTAATCCCTGGGAGGAGGGGGCTATGAGAGTGGGTGAAGGCAGGGTGCTGGGGTTATGAGTTTTTGTTTGCTTCATGCATTACCAGGCCATGGTGATAAATGAAGTAAAAAGTTGCGTCTGATGTAGTTATAGAGGGTCACCAAAGTACTGCCAACAGTGTACTCATTGGAGGTGATAGGAAGGAGGGGCATAGAAGTGTCATTGCCTGCTTTTGGGACTGTAATATGGCATATTAAGGACGTGATTTATTAAGCTTTTCCCATAGAAAATGGGAAAACAGTAAATCCAGCCCTTTAAAAAGGAGCTGTGATCCACCTTTTGGGGGGGGGGGGGAGAGGGGGACACTGACTAAGATGTCTGTGACCAGCTCCTAAATGTTTAAGCTAGCTCCTAGATTACAACAAAATTTATCAAGACCTGTATGATATAAATACTTGATACTCAAGATCTAAGCAGAGGATTGGCCTGCTTAATCTTCTTGTGTTCAAGGATCTGGTTGTCTCTCAAACATTTCATTTAGTTGTAGGTTTGTCTTTACTTGTAAACTCCCTCTTCCATATCATCCTGCTAGACCAGTCCAGACAAGTGGGTTATGTTCCCCTACCAGCAGATTGGTGGAGACAATGAACCAATGAAAAGCCCAGGTTTTCAATGACATCGCTCCCATGCCTCTATCTGCCTCAGCCACCAGAGGTTTCTTAAGTATTCATTTGTCTCCAGCAGATGGTGGATAGATTTTCTCCTCTCTGAAGAAAATTCTGAAGATTGAGAGGAAAAGATTGATTAAACGCTCCATGATCGACCACCTTGAGGGTGACTCTCTCACTTGACCATGACATGGGAGACTCCACTAGATTGCAGTCTTTTCGGTAGCCATAGGAGGAGGGAAAATTGGTTCAGCTTAGTGTGCTGCTTATAATAAGTCAGTTGAGCAGCCAGAAATTGGAAGGATCTGGAAAAGTGCAGCAGCCTCACACAACCTCATTGTCCCCTCCCCCCTTCTCTCCCCCCTCCCCCCACTCTCTCCTGAAGATTGCAGAAGGCAGAGGGATCTGCCTGCCAGCCACCTTAAACGTAGTGCTGCAAGCCATTGAAACCGTATCGGGAGTAGAGCTGAGCCTGGCACAGATGATCTGCCTGGGACTATCAGGGATTGAGTACCAACGCTTGACCTCATTGTCCTTGGGGTCTCCTGATTCTGTTTGTCTGGGGTGCAATTTGGGGTAGACCGTTGGTGTGGTGTGGGGGTGTCCTGACATTTTCTGCATCCATGTAGTAGTGATTTCTACTATTGTGTGCCTGGAGGTCACATAGTCTGTACTCGTGTTCTGCCCAAGCAGCTCCAACGTGCATTCCTACCCTAATACCTGTAACACATGTTGCAGTAAAAGCGCACTTAACGTGTACCATTAGGACGCCCTGTTATGATACTTGCCTTAACTCTCCTATGTCTTCTTCCAGGAATTGTCATTTGCCTGTGGCAAGTGTGGTGCCTCATCTCCAGGTTCTGGCCTCTGCTCTTCTAGCATGGCAGCTCCTGAGTTGTCCCTGGAGGGATTGCCCCCCCCCCCCTACGCCAGAGGATGTGGTTAGTCCAGCCTTGCCTGCCAAGGGGCAGGAAGGTAGCTGATGGCGCTATGGGTAAGGGTAACCAACCAGCCGGAGGTTCTGGTGACTGCTGTGCGCTGCTCCCGGACCTCTAGGGGATCGGCAGTGACTGTCCCCTGGTGTAGGGGAGCTCATTTCCATGGGGAGAGCTTCCGGAGACCAGATTGTCCTCCCTGGAATTTTCCTTATACAACAGGCCCATTCATTCTGGTGTTGTAGTGGGAGATCATTTTGCATCTAGTGATCACCAGATGGTGTGGTTCAGTATTAGGACTAGGGCTGTTAGAATCCATTCAAAGACGAGGATCTTAGACTTTAGGAAGACTAACTTTGCGAAGATGGGCCAATACCTCAGGGAGTCGTTAGTTGGATGGGAACAGCTGAGGGATGTAGAAAAACAGTGGGAAAAACTGAAAGGGGATATTTTAAGGGCAACCAACCTTTTTGTTAAAAGGGTAAATAAAGGTAAAAGGAAAAGGAGACCGCTATGGTTTTCAAAAGTAGCTGAAAAAGTGAAGAAAGAGGTAGGCCTTCATGAAATACAAGAGATCACAGAGAGAGGAAGACAGGCATCTGTATTTGGAAAAACTTAGAGAAGCTAGCAAAGTAGTCAAGAAGGCAAAGCTTCAAAAGGAGGAAGAAATAGCCAATGCAATAAAATGGGGGGATAAGACATTTTTCAGATATATTAGTGAGAAGAGGAAGGGCAAGAGTGGTATTGTCAGACTCAAGGGTGCAGGGGAGGAATATGTAGAAGCTGATAAGGATAAAGCGGAATTGCTTAACAAATATTTTTGTTCTCTGTTCACAGATGAAGAACCAGGAGCAGGACCTCGGAAAACACCCACAAATAGGAACAGAAGCAAAGGACATCTTGAACAATTTTCAAAAGACTGTGTTCGTGAGAAACTATCTCAACTTAAAGTAGACAAAGCGATGGGACCGGATGGGATACACCTGAGAATACTGAGGGAACTTGGGGACGTTCTAGTAGCTCCACTGACTGACCTTTTCAATGCCTCGTTGGAGTCGGGAGTGGTGCCAAAGGACTGGAGAGAGGCTCATGTGGTGCCTTTACACAAAAGCGGAAGTAAGGATGTGGTTGAAAACTACAGGCCGATTAGTTTAACTTCGGTGGTGAGTAAATTATTGGAAACGGTGCTGAAAGAGAAAATAGTGAGGTTTCTGGAGTCCAGCGGATTACAGGATCCGAGGCAGCATGGATTCACCAGAGGTAGGTCTTGTCAGACAAATCTGATTTCTTTGACTGGGTGACCAGGGAGTTGGACCGAGGGAGAGCCCTAGATGTGGTGTATTTAGATTTCAGTAAAGCCTTTGACACTGTTCCTCACAGGCGACTTATAAACAAACTGAGCACCCTAGGGATGGACCCAAAAGTTACTGCTTGGGTTAGAAATTGGTTGGGTGGGAGGTGACAAAGGGTACAAGTAAATGGAGCTCACTCTGAGGAGAAGGATGTTATCAGTGGTGTGCCCCAGGGATCTGTCCTTGGTAAGATTCTTTTTAACATCTTTGTTAGTGATATAGCGGAAGGGCTTTCAGGTAAGGTTTGCCTCTTTGCGGATGATACCAAAATCTGCAATAGAGTAGACACCCAGGAAGGGGTAGATAACATGAGGAGGGATCTAGCTAAGCTTGAAGAATGGTCTAGAATTTGGCAGCTGGGATTTAATGTTAAAAAATGTAAGGTCATGCATTTGGGCTGCAGCAATCTAAGGGAGCAATATAGTATAGGGGGTGAAGTACTTTTGTCCACTAAAGAAGAGCGGGACCTAGGCGTGGTTGTGTCTGATCTTAAAGTAGCTAAACAGGTAGAAAAGGCGACGGGAAAAGCTAGAAGGATGCTTGGGTGCATACGGAGAGGAATGGCTAGCAGAAAAAAGGAGGTGATAATGCCTCTGTATAAGTCTTTGGTGCGACCTCATTTGGAGTATAGTGTGCAATTCTGGAGACCACACCTTCAAAAGGATGTGAACAGGATGGAGTCGGTGCAGAGGGTGGCTACTAAAATGATTAGTGGTCTTCATTATAAAGCATATGAGGACAGACTGAAGGATCGTAATATGTACACCTTAGAGGAAAGGCGGGATAGAGGTGATATGATTGAGATGTTTAAATACCTCCGTGGCATAAAAGTTCAGGGAGAGAGCATCTTTCAATTGAAAGCAAGTTATGCTACGAGGGGACATGGGATGAGGGTGAAGGGAGATAGATTCAGGAGTGATATGCGGAAATATTTCTTTATGAAAAGAGTAGTGGATTCGTGGAATAGTCTCCCAGTGGAGGAGGTGGTAGAGATGAGGACAGTAACTGAATTCAAAAAAGCATGGGACAAACACAGAGGATCTCTAAAGGTAAAAATGGGACTGTTGTAGTTATGGAAGGACAGACTAGATAGGCCATGTGGTCTCTTTCTGTCATTTCTATGTTTCTGTGGTGTGGAAATTCAGATACCGTGGCTTCTGGGTCTCATGCGGGGCAGGCTAGGAGTGCCCCTTGGAGATGATTAGCTGGGATCTGTCTGAGAATTGGGCTGTGGCTTGGATTCATATGTCTGATGTGGATGAAGAAGTACTCTTGCTTTCAGAGGATTGTGAGGAGGCTGATGTTTTTCACCTTTCCGGAAGGAGGAACTGGAAGCGTTGATTCCCAGGGACTTGTCTACCTTGAACTGGGCAGATACTCCTAGCTTGCAGCAGGAGCCGAAGATGCATCCTCTTCTGAAGGGGTATGGAAATCAACTACTATTTTCTAGTTCACAGAGGAGATGCTCAAGAGCCTATTCTCCAGGACCAAGCAGGAAGTCAGTCCTCACTTATGGGTGACGTCGGCGCCGACGGAGCCCTCGCGGAGCAATTTTCCCCAGCTTTCAAAGAAAGCCTTTGGGAATTGCAGCGCGCATGCGCGGTCGTCTTCCCGCCCGAGGGTGCCATCTTAGCCAGTCTTCTTTTTTTCCGCGGAGCCCTGCAGACGTCCCCGTCTTGTCCCCGCGAAAAAGTTGATTTTCCTCTTTATTTTATACTTTTTTCTTTCGGTTCGACGCCGATCGTTTTCCCGCCCGGACTCGCGACGCCGGTCTCGAGTCCTCTAGCGTTTTTTCGGTTTTTCTGACTTAGTCAGCTTTCATTTTCGTTTTCCCTGGCAGCCCGGTCCTTTGACCTCGCAGGGGCCCTTTTTCCCCCGATGGCTGCCAGTGGCTTTAAGCGGTGTGGTCGGTGTGACCGAAATATGTCACTAACCGACACACACGACTTTTGCCTCCGCTGCTTGGGCCCGGATCATGAGGAACTGATCTGTGGGCCCTGCAGCAAACTGTCCTCGAAGGCGTTGAGAAGTCGGCGGCATCAGCGCGAGAGAATCTTCGCTGACCCCAGCTGTACCCGGACCTCGTCGGAGGCCTCCGTGTCAAAGGGCTCCAGCTCGGACCGTCGCCGGAGCTCCTCCGACCGGGGTTCTCCCTCCGGGGACCATCGTCGGAAGGAAAAACCCGCGAGGGCGGCGTCGGTGGACGCTCCTGGCTCCGCGAGGGCCAGGTCGCATAGCCCCGACAGCCGCCCCGGGTCCTTGGAGAAGGAACATCTCCCGAAGCGACCTCGCCTGGAGTCGGAGATGCCTGCCCGGGTAAGTCCTGTAGTCCTTCTGGACTCGCCTCCGCGACAGCCGACGTCGGGCCCGACGCCGTCGGGGCCCGAGTCGGGGGCTGCTGGGTCACCTGAGCTCGGACTCAGGTTGACGGCCTTGGAGAGCAGACTGTCTGCCTTCATGGACCAGCAGCGGGCACTGCTCGCTGGCCTCGCTGGCGCCGCTGCCCCGACCGCCGGGACGTCGATGTCCAAGTCGACCCCGGAGACCGAGCCGATCCTCGAGTCAATGAGAACTCGAGTCGATCCTCGGTCGAGGTCACCCTCGGCCTCCCGTTTGGGACCGAGGTCGCCGACGCCGACTCCCTCGACGTCGGGGCGGCTGGCGCTGCACCCTGCCTGGGCCGACCCCACCGAGTCCTCGTCGGAGTCGGTCTGGGAGTCTGAGGAGGAAGAGTCACCTGATTCTTTCCGGACTCGGTGTGTCCCATCGGACTCACTGGGGTCCGAGCCTCGGAAGCAGTCCCCCCCGGAGGATGCCCGGTTCTCGGACTTCGTTAGGGATATGGCCAAGGCTTTGGCCTTCCCTGCGGATCCCGAGGAGGAGCCTCGAGCCGAAGAGCTCGACGCCCTCCAGTATGACTCTCCCGCGAGGGAGCACTTTACTGTGCCGGTTCCTCCTATGCTGGAACGACTACTCTTCCGCATGTGGGAGAGTCCGGCCTCCTCGCCGGTCCTGAGCAAGCGGGTCGATTCTATCTATCGGGTCCGCAAGAGCCCTGGCTTTCAGAAGGCACAGCTGCCACACCATTCCATGGTAGTGGAATCGGCCATGCATCGTCTTAAGAGCCAGAAGATGCACTCCTCGGTGCCTCCTGGAAGGGAGGCCCGTAACCTGGATGGCCTTGGCAAGAAGTGCTTCCAGGGCTCTATGCTCGCATGTCGTGTCCAGACTTACCAGCTCTACATGGGCATGTATCTCCGGGATCTGGCTAAAGAGCTAGCCGGATTCTCCGCTGGTCTCTCCGAGGAGCCCTTGCGGAGGTTCCTAGCCTTGTCCACGGGCATTCGGGAATGCTCAAAGTTCATGTCCCGAGCAGCCTATGATGGCTTTGAGGCCTCGGCTAGAGTGGCCGCAGCCGGCATCGGTGCCTGCCGACAGGCTTGGCTTCAGTCGTCGGATCTTGAGCCCTGGGTACAGGACAAGTTGGTCGATGTCCCCTGCCGAGGCGAAAACCTCTTTGGCAAGCCCATGGCGGAAAAGGCTGCACAAATTGAGACTGAGACTCTCACCAGGACCAGGCTTTCTAGGAAGACCTCCGCCCCTTCCCAGAAAAAGAAGGGCTCGGGAAAAAAGTCCTTTTACCCGAGGAAGGCGGCTGCCTACAAACAGTACCCCCATTATCAGGCCCCTGCAGCTCCCCAACAGGGCCAGCAGGCCAAGGGACGGGGTAACGGGTCCCGTAGGCAGCAAGCCCCCAAGCCTGCACCACCAGCCCCTGCTCAGCAGGGTGGGGGTTTTTGACTCGCTCAGCATAGCCTCTCCCCCCCCGCTGGTTCCTCCCAGCACCGGAGGCCGGCTGGTTCACTTCGGCCACAGGTGGTCCAGCATCACCGCAGATGCCTGGGTACTTCAGGTCGTGCGAGAAGGCTACCTTCTCCACTTCCATCAGGTCCCTCCCTCCTATTTTCCGGGAGAACCTTCGCGCCCCCCTCTGCACAGGGAGTTGCTCCTTCAGGAGTTAGCAGGTCTTCTGCAGGAACAGGCGGTGGAACCGGTGCCCCACCACCTGAGAGGTCAAGGCTTTTATTCAAGGTATTTTCTGATACCAAAGAGAACAGGGGGCCTCAGACCCATCCTGGACTTGCGCAACCTCAACAAGTTCCTTGTGCGGGAGAAGTTCAAAATGCTTACCCTTGGAATCCTTCTGCCCTACCTCCAGCAGGGAGATTGGCTATGCTCCTTGGATCTAAAGGATGCCTACACGCACATCCTCATCCACCCAAGCCACCGCCAATACCTAAGGTTTGTGGTGGCAGGAAATCATTACCAGTACAGAGTACTGCCCTTTGGCCTATCCTCCGCACCGCGAGTCTTCACAAAATGTCTCGCGGTCGTGGCGGCCCATCTCCGGCTTCACGGCCTCTATGTCTTTCCGTACCTCGACGACTGGCTCATCAGAGCAGCGTCCGCTCAGGAGGTCGCCAACGCCACGCGCCGCACGGTGACTCTGCTGCAGCACTTGGGCTTTGTCATAAACTTCGCAAAGTCCACTTTGCTCCCCTCACAGGATCTCGAGTTCATCGGCGCAAGGCTGCACACTCCTCGGGCACGAGCGTACCTACCGCTCGACAGGGCGCAACGGCTCATGGACCTAGCCGACCGCTTTCGCAGCCAGCCCCTGGTCTCCGCCAGGCGCTTCCTGAGACTGCTCGGCCATATGGCTTCCACCGTCCATGTGACCCCCAATGCCCGCCTGAACATGCGGTCTGCTCAATGGTGTCTCCGCCAGCAGTGGCGACAAGCCACAGGCGGCCTGGCGGACCTGGTGCGCGTCTCCGAGCCGCTGCTCTCGTCTCTCCGGTGGTGGCTCCGGCAGCCGAACCTGATATTCGGAATGCCTTTCCAGTCACCTCAGCCGACCCGGGTGCTGACCACCGATGCATCCCTCCTGGGCTGGGGAGCGCATTGCCAAGAGGCACGTACTCAGGGCCTCTGGACCATGTGGGAGTCTGCTCAGCAGATCAACTTCCTGGAGCTCAGGGCGATCCGCCTAGCTCTCAAGGCCTTCTCCCACCTGACTTCCCAACAGTCCGTCCTTGTCCAGACGGACAATCAAGTTGCCATGTTCTACGTGAACAAGCAGGGGGGCACGGGCTCCTTCCTCCTCTGCCGGGAGGCACAGAAGCTCTGCTCTTGGGCCGTCAGTCACGGCATTCTCCTCAAGGCAGTTCATCTCCCGGGCCAAGAAAATTGCCTTGCAGACAAACTCAGCAGGGTCCTCCAGCCGCACGAGTGGCGTCTGGATCCCTTGGTAGTTCAGAAGCTCTTCCTCAAGTGGGGTCTCCCCACGGTGGATCTCTTTGCCAGTCCTCACAACCGGCAGCTTCCTCGCTTCTGCTCTCGTCAGCCACACCCCCTTCGGGTGGCGACGGACGCCTTTCTGATCTCGTGGTCGGGGAGCCTTCTGTACGCTTTCCCTCCCATCCCGCTGGTCTCTCGGACTCTTTTCAAGGTTCTCCGAGACAAAGCCTTCATGATCCTGGTGGCCCCTCGCTGGCCCAGGCAGCCGTGGTTTCCGCTCCTGCTGCAACTGGCGGTGGAGGATCCAATCCCTCTGGGGGTACAACCGGATCTCCTCACTCAGGATCAGGGGTCCCTTCTGCACCCCAACCTCAGGTCTCTCAACCTCATGGCCTGGCTGCTGAGAGGGTAGTCCTTGCTCCCCTTCTCCTGCCGGCGGAGGTGGAGGAGGTCGTCTTAGCTTCGCGACGGCCTTCTACCCGCAAATGCTACGCCCTTAAATGGCGTCGCTTTGCAGTCTGGTGTACCCAACAGTCTCAGGATCCCTTCTCCTGCCCGGTGTCGGTGATCTTGCAGTACTTGCTGCACCTCTCTAATCTGGGACTTAAGTCCAACTCCGTCAAAGTTCACCTCAGTGCTCTTTCAGCACATCATGTGCCAGTGGACGGCAGACCTCTCTCCAATGACCCTCTCGTAGCGAGGTTTCTCAGAGGTCTCCTTCTACTTAAACCACCTCTGCGCCCGCCAGCGCCTGACTGGGACCTGAATGTGGTTTTGCAGCGGATCACCTGTCCGCCTTTTGAACCTATGGCTACCTGTTCTCTCCGTTTTCTGTCTTGGAAAACACTGTTCTTGATAGCCCTCACTTCCGCTAGGCGCGTAAGTGAATTGCAGGCCCTCGTGTCTGATCCCCCTTACACTCGGTTCTACAAGAATAGGGTAGTCCTACGGACTCACCCAAAATTTCTGCCTAAAGTGGTCTCCCCTTTTCACATCAATCAGGAGGTGGTACTTCCAACCTTCTTTCCCAGACCACACTCCAGCCGAGCTGAAACGGTCCTCCATACCCTGGACTGTAGAAGGGCATTGAACTTCTACCTTGACCGTACGCGGGAGCACCGTAAAGCTGCTCAGCTTTTTGTGTCTTTTGACCCCAATAAATTGGGGCTCCCGGTCTCCAAGCGTACTCTGTCCATCTGGGTTGCGGACTGTATCTCTTGGGCTTATGGGGCAGCCGGACTCTCCTTAGAAAGTCGAGTCACGGCTCATTGCGTTCGGGCAAAGGCCACGTCAGTGGCTTACCTCCGCTCTGTTCCGCTGGCAGACATCTGCCGGGCCGCTACTTGGTCTTCGAGCCAGACTTTTGCGGTCCATTACTGTCTCGAGAGGGAGTCCCGTAGGGACAGTGCTTTCGGACAGGCAGTCCTCCGTAATCTCTTTGAGGTCTGAGCAACTCCTACCCTCCATCCCGGATGTGGGCTACCGGTGGGTGATAATTCAGCAAAGATTCTATCCTTCTGTGCTGCTGAGCTAGAGGGAGCTCATTTTGTGCTTAGGGTCTCCGGTAGCCTTGAGCTTGGGAGTCCCATAAGTGAGGACTGACTTCCTGCTTGGTCCTGGAGAAAGCGTAGTTACTCACCTGTAACAGGTGTTCTCCAGGAGCAGCAGGAATCAGTCCTCACTACCCTCCCTCCTCCCCTTGGAGTTGCAATCGTCTGCTTATGTTCTTTTTTGCAAATTTTTATGCTGTCTTTTTTAGCTATGTCATCTGACTGGCTAAGATGGCACCCTCGGGCGGGAAGACGACCGCGCATGCGCGCTGCAATTCCCAAAGGCTTTCTTTGAAAGCTGGGGAAAATTGCTCCGCGAGGGCTCCGTCGGCGCCGACGTCACCCATAAGTGAGGACTGATTCCTGCTGCTCCTGGAGAACACCTGTTACAGGTGAGTAACTACGCTTTCTGGTCAGTGGGATTCCCCCAACTCCCCACCTAAGGGTGTATAAAGAGATGCATGTTCTCCTGGAGAAGGATTGCGTTGTGTGGCTTGATATATATATTTTTTATTTAACAGGTTTTATATACCGCTTTACCATTTCTATCAAAGCGGTTTACATTGTAACTTAAACTTGGTAATGTACATTAAACAGGGATATTGATAACTTGGATTTTTCTGAGGCAATGGAGGGTTAGGTGACTTGCCCAAGGCCACAAGAAGTGCTAGTGGAATTGAACTTCAGTTTGTTCAATGTAAACTGCACTGATGCAGAATAGCGCGGTATATAAGAGAATGTAAATAAATAAACCCTGGTCTCTGGGTTCCCAAGCCAGTGCTCTAACCAGTAGGCTGCTCCTCTACTCCAAGGTGGATGCACAGATCATCGCGTTTACCAGTTGGACCCCATTCTTATGGAAAGCAGATTGGCTTTAAAGGATACTTTGGACCGAATGGTGGATTTGTGATAAAGAACCAGTTCGCTGTAGCTGCGGTATGTGCAGAACTGACGTCTCAAGGCCTGCTTCAGTGGTTTCAGTCTTTTCTGCAGATGATTCTACCCCTCTTTTGGAGTCGGCTACGGCCTTCCTTTTTGATGCCATGTACGACCTGGTATGTCTAGTGGCCAGGGATTGTGCCCTGTTGACTGTGACATGGTGTTGGCTTGGCTCTGACATGGGGCAGTGGATTCATCTTCCAAAGCCTGGTTGCCCACCTGGCTTTAGAGGGACATTTCTCTTGGGTCTGATTTGGAGAAGCTGGTGGCTGGTGAAAGACCTGGGTGAGATGACATCTTACTGCCTTCCAGAGAGGACAGATCCAAAGGGCTTGTGAAGCAGGGGGGGGGGGGGCTTGATGTTACCAGATGAGAGAAGGAGGAGGAGTATTAGAGAGCGAGGTATAGTGGAGATGGTCCAGCGGAAGCGAGGGTGGGGTTGCCTTAAAGAGAGGGGGGCTGGTTGAATGCGGGGGGATGGTATGAAGAAGCTCAAGAGCCGGTGCAAGGCAAGGGGGCAGGATGGAGGGAGAAGTGAGGAAGGTAGAGAGGGGGGCTGGTTGATTGCGGGAGAAGGTGTGAGGAAGCTCAAGGACAGGTACAAGGCTAGGGGGCAGAGTGGAGGGGGAAGTAAGGAAGGTAAGGGAAAGGTAGGGGGAGGAGGAGGAGGGAGGCTGTTGTGAGGTGTTGGTAGGAGGGGAGGCAGTTGAGGAGGATAATGAAGAGGAGGGCAATGAGATGTGGGGCCATGGTAGTGGGCAGCAAGGTCTGAGCAAGCAAAGGGTAGCAAGTTCTGGGCAAACAATGGGTAGTACTTGAAAGGCAGACAAGCAGGCAGTGGGTAATGGTTCAGTGCAAGCAATGGGGGAGCAAGCAGAGGGTAAGCAGTGGATAACAGTTCAAGACAACAGTAGGTGATGGTGCTATACAACAATGCTATACTATGCAAATCAAAACAATGGGTGGCAACAGTATGTAAAAACAAAACAATGGGTGACAACAGTATGCGAACAGTGGGTGGCAACAGATCAAGGCAACTGTATGCAAACAATGGGGGGCAGTACTATGCAAGCAATGAATCAACAATGGGTAGCAGTTCTGTGTAATAATGGGTAGGAGGAGACAGGACGAGGTTGGGATGCAGGCAATGAGCAGCAGCAGTACTGTGCAGATACTGGATAGCAGTTCAGTGTAGGCAGTGGATAACAGTTCTAGGCAGACAACAGGTAGCAGCTCCTACTTAAGGTAAGGTGGTGTTGGCAAGATAGTTGGGATCAGGAGGTGATGCGTGGAGGAGCACCTGTGCCTAGACAGCCCCAGGGCCGGTTCCAGGCAGCTACGATGACAGAGGAGCAGGGTTCACTGGTCACTCCGGAGCGCACCCGGGCCCGCGCCTAAGGGCCACGCCAAGAGGCCCTCGGGCGCAGGTGTGCCCGATGGAGCATGCCTCTTTTAAAGGGCCACTGCCCTTTGATTTCCTGGATGGCGTTGGCAGATGGCGTGTGTCAATGAGCACTTGCTTATCTGTGCTTCTGGATAGAAACTTTGCAATCCATGATTCAAGCAGCTTGCTGAAGGGAGTTCCTGGCATATCTGGATTTGGCAGAGGCATATTTTCATATTCCGATCTGGCGGATCAGCAAAGTATCTGTTTATGCATGGTTGGTTCTCGCCTTCAGTTCTCCGCCCTCCCATTCAGACTCTCCACTGCCCCAAGGACATGGTAGTGGTGGCTATGGCACCAAGCTATTTCTGTGCACCCATATTTGGGCTACTGGCTCATCTGAACTCTTTCAGAAGTGTCTTGGGTAGCTTCCCGAGTGGTACCCTTTCTGGATGATCACTTGGGAAAAGAGCCAGTAATCGCATTCCCAGTCCCTGGAGTTCCTAGGAGTACATTTTGATACTTAAGTGTGCAGTGTCTTCCTGCCATTAAAAAAACAAAACAAAAAAAAAAAGTGAAAGGCTGTTTGATTTCCCTAGTACAGTTCTGTTTGCAGCAGGCTTCTAGAGTCCAGGATTATCTTCAACTCTTTGGATTGATGGCGGCAACAATCAAGAGTGCCATGGGAGCATGCTCTTTTGCGGCTGCTCCAAAAGTCCTTGCTGACTCTGTGGTCTCCAAGTTCAGTAGTTTGAGATTGAGCTCCCACTCCCAATGATAGGGATAGCCAGCCTGTGGTGGTGGCAGCAGAACATATTGCTAGGCAATTGCTCATGGACCTTTCTGTCGACGGATGTCAGCCTCTAGGGCTAGGGAGCCTTTTGCCAAGGCTGAACAGCCCAGGGTGGTTGGAACTGCAGCGAAGTGGTATGCTCCAACAACTGTCTTGAGGCAAGGGCCATTAGGTTGGCTCTTTTGCGTTACTGGCCCCCAGTTGAGGTCTGGGCAGTTAGTGTTCTCGGACAATGCCAGGGTGTTTGCTTGTGTCCATCAGCAAGGCAGCACGAGGAGTTCTGAGGTAGTCCTGGAGATGGCTTTCCTGTATGCCTGGGTGGCAAAGATCCTCCTAGTTTGTTGATTCTGCACATTGGTGGGCTTGCGACTGGAAATTTTCTCAGCTGACACACTCTGTTTCCGGCAGCGTGGGATTTGAGTCAGGAGCTGTTTTTCTGTTTGTGTGCTGCTGGGGTCACCCCAAGAAGGATCTGATGGTGACACGCTCCAGTGCCAGTGTACTGCCTCTTCAGTCACTGCATGGAGATGGGGTCTGAGGGCATTAGCACCCTGACTTGACCTTTGACCAAGTCAATACCTGCTGTATGTGTTTCCTCCGTGGTCCCCTGGTGGGGGGTGTGATGATTCAGCATATGGAAAGACACCCTAGAAGGATTATTCTGACAATGCCAGATTAACCAATGAGAATGTGATTCGGAGATCTGATGCAGCTCCTGTAAGTACCACCTCTTCATTTGCCTCTGTCTTGAGGCCTATTGTGATAGAGGCTGCTTGTCCAGGAGGACCTGGCTCCCTTCTCACTTTCAGCTTGGTTCCTGTAAGGAAATGGTGCATTCAGGTTACTCTCTAGCAATGGTTTTCTACTCTGCTCAGAGCCCAGAGGAGGTTTTCCAACCTGGCATAATTACAGGCCTTGAGTGCTGGTGTGGTGCATGGCAGCTGGTTCTTGGGGTGGCCAAGGTGCCGCCTTTGTTGGCCTTTTCTGCAGAACAGTCTGGAGAAGAACCTTTTCTCTTAGCTCCCTGAAGGTTCAGGTGGCAGCTTTGGCCTGTTTCAGAGGTCTGTTGGTTGATAAGTCTCTAGCCTTACACACTGTTTTGTGCCTTCATCAGGGGATTCAGTATCTGCATCCTCCCCTCTCCTCTGGTGATCCCTTCCTGGGATCTGTGGCTGGTGCTTGGTTCCCTGGTGTTGCAGTCCTTTGAGCTGTTGAAGCATGCTACTCTGTAGGATTTGACGCTCAAGATGGTCAGCTTGGTCGTGATTTTTTCTGCAAGGCAGATTTCTGAGCTGCAGGCTCTGTCTTGCCAAGATCCTTATCTGTCTTTTTCAAAAGTGGCTATTTTCATTCAGCCAGTGCCTGCCTTCCTTGCCTAAGGTTATTTCTCCCTTTTTAGTATGAACCAGGTGTTCTGCCTGCCTGCCTGCCTGCCTTCCTTCTCTAAGGAGCAGTGTTGGTGAAAAGATAAGGATCTTTGCCTTGTGGATATCCAGAGGGTGCTTCTCCTGTATTTGGAGGTCATGAATTATTTTTGTAAGTCAGACCATCTTTTTGTACTGTTTGCTGGCCTGTGCAAGGGTGATGCGGCAGCTGTCAACTTTAGGGTGCTGGATTAAGGAGGCTATTACCTTGGTGTACAGTATCTGTCGCAGAATCAGCTGGTTCTGGAGGGTTTGTGTGCCCATTCTACCTGAGCGCAAGTGGCAGTGTGGGCATCACTTCCCCTTTTATCAAATATTACTGCCTGGATGTCCACGTGTGGGTGGACAGGGCCTTTGGCTTGAGTTTTGCGAGCTGCTGTGTTGTCTTACTGTCCAGTGGAGTCAAATCAAGACTAGTCCAGACTGGACCTCTGAAACTATTTTTGCTATTCTTCTGCTGTGTTGCTCTTAGATCTGCTATGATTTTTATTCTTGGTTCTGCAGGTTCATCTTCTAGTGGCAGCTTTCTGTTTATGCTTTCCTGTATATAGTTCTCAACTTTTCAAAGCCAGGCTGAAAACTCACCTCTTCACTGCTGCTTTTGGATCTTGACTCTATCTCCTTGGTGTTTCCTTAGCATTCCTCCTGTATCATTCCTATAGCTACTGTGTTTCTTGACTAGCTTGTAAACTCTGATGAACAGGGATTATCTTTTACATGTGTCTGTGCAGTGCTGCATATATCTTGTTGTGCTATACAAATATGCAGTAGTAGTACTGTTTACTCATTGTTACCCACAGTTGAGGTTGTGTGAGGCTTGCCGTGTTTCTCCCATATATACTGGGACAAATATGGAAGAGACCTCTGATGGCTGAGGTAGGTAGAAACCTGGGAAATATGTCATTGAAACCTGGGCTTTTCATTGGTAGTTTGTCTCTATCAACCTATTGGTAGGGGAACATAACCCACTTGTCTGGACTGGTCTAGCAGGACTTGAAAGGACATTTAGCTGATACATAAATATCACATTTTCCTAATGCTGGAATTTTCATCCCTTTGGTGGAGGATGCAGAGTTTGCCTCATGGAGTAGCTTTGAACACCACTGAACATCCTATGCAAATTTCACTTTTAAGCAGCTTTTACCATTTACTAATAATATAAATAGGCATATACTCTAGTTCCAAAGGCTTCAGGCATTCATAGGGACATACAGGCCTGTGCATCCTTTTATCATATTCCTAATTCCAAAGTGTTCTACTGGACCAGTCCATATGTAGTCTGTTAACTCCCCCTGTCATCAAATGCTAGAGACAGAAAAAAAATCACCAGAACATTCCAGTGACACCATCACTGCCATAAAGTCAGGTGCAACCAGGGACACCCTTCAGTCTTTTCTGTCTTCAGCAGATGGTGGTGCAGACTAGGGCTCCTGCTGGACTTTTGCGTTGGTCTTTGTGGTAGAGTTGATCCAGTGGCAAGGTCCAGGGCATATAGGGTGGTACCCCACTAGTCCTACTTGCCTGGCGATGGTGGTTTTAAACACCTGCTCAAGAGGACCAGTGGAGTTGCTGAGGGTGGTCTAGGTCTTGGGGATCCCTGAAGTTGCCAGCTCTCAGGTTTTATTTATATTTATCCCCCCCCCCCCCCCCCCACTGCTCCTACCTGGCTGGAGGGCAATTGACAACATTCGTGGCTGCCTATGGAGAGTTTGGTGCTGCCGGGACAGGGAATGGGTTTACCTCTTTCAGCTGGAGCCCATGCAGTTTGGCCCCACGTTGGGGATGCACCTTGGGGCTTACTTCCTTCCCAGTCAGGGAATGCTGCTGTGGCAACCTTTCTGCCATTTTCCTTTTTGCTTCGGAGTCTGTGTGGCCTGTTGTACATCTGCCAGAGCTGTCAGTTGGAGGGCTGTGGTTAACATGCCTGCCTCATGGATTACTGCACAGACACATGTAAAAGATGGTCCCTTCTCATCAGAGCTTACAATCTAGTCAAAACAGACAATACAGTAGTTGTAGACATGGGCTACATCTAGGGAGAATGGTAAAGAATCACAGAGGAGATCAGGTGCATCAAGATCTGAAAGCCACAGTGAAGAGGTGAGTTTTCAGCCTGGATTTGGAAAGGGTCAGAGAAAGGTGCTTGACATATAGACTTAGGTAGTGGTGTTCCAGGCATAAGGAGCACCGAGGTGAAAGGATTGAAGTCTGGAGTTAGCAATATAAGGGATCTACCAGAAGAGCAGAGGAGGGGGTGTAGGGCAATATAAGAGAGCCTTTGTACTGCTGACACCCATGGAACTGTCCAATGGGTTCCTGGGAGATGCTGCCGATTCACAGCCACCGTCCATGCCAGAGACCACCTCTTCTCTGCAATTACTTCCCCCTCCTTTTGGCTTTGGTATCTGTGGTCCCAAACTCTCTAGGGAGGCGACTCCAGGTCTCTCTCTTTGTTGCCTCAGTTTTCATCACAATCTGTGTCTGGGATAGCTGATTCTATGGTGGCCTATTTGCAGCACTCTTCCAACATACTTGGGCACTATGGAAATCTGGTTAGGTTATTCTATTATGCTCCCAGCTCCTGCTCCAGCGCAGTCTGCTAACTCTGATCAGCAGGTGGGAAGAAAATGTGCATGGTGAGGCGATAGTGGTGGCAGACCTTCTAAGGTATTGGCCTGGGGTCATGAGGACCTAGCATCTCAGGACACAGAATTGGAGGATACAGAGTTATACCTTGTGGATGATTTCACAACCAGTGTGTCTAGCCCCAAGGAGGGGGAGGTCTCCCCCAATGTAGATGATGGGGATTCTTGATAGTTTGCCTTTTCTGCAAGGATAAGATACTGACTTTGCCCAAATTAAGAAATAAGATATGCCATGCTGAGTCAGACCAAGGTCCATCAAGCCAGTATCCTGTTTCCAATAGTGGCCAATCTAGGTCACAAGTACCTACCAGTGTCTCCAAAAGACAGGTTCCACAATGCTTGTATTGGGACAAGCAATGGATATCCCGGGTCCCCTTTAATAATAATGATTTATGGACCTTTCCTCCAGGAACTTGTTCAAACCTTTTTTAAACCCAGCTACACCAACAGTTTTAATACATACTCCAGTAACGAATTCCAGAGTTTGATTATTAGTTTTAAATAAGTTACCCTGTAGCTTCATTGCATGTCCCCTAGTCTTTCTGTATTTTGATGGCGTAAACAATCAATCTACAGTATGTTTACCTGTTCTAATCCATTCATTAATTTATAGACCTCTATCATATCTTCCCTCAGCCGTCTCTTTTCCAGGTTGAAGAGCCCTAACCTTTTTAGCTTCTCTTCATAGGGGTATCCTTCTATCTCCTTTACCATTTTGATGGCTCTTTTCTCTGTACCTTTTCTAATAATGCTATATTTATTCATTTATACATTTTTTTTTTGTACCGCCACTTCCAGAGATCAGTGGCGGTTTACAGGTAACAAAAACATTAATAATAGCGTGGTAGACTATTATTATTTACAGAGAATAATTGAAGAACATTTTTAACATATAACTCAACATCAAAACAGGAGGAACTAGGTACTCAATAATATGCCGTTTCATATAACTGATTACAACAATATTAAAAAGGGTAACTATTTACATTAGTGATATCAAATGTATTCAAGAGTTAGTTGAGCTGGGTAGGTATTATGACTGAGTGAAAAGGGGGTGAGTGCCTTGACTAGGTAGGGTCGCAGTATAATTGTTCAGTGTTGTTCTGTGTGTTCTGAACATTATCAAGTTGAAGGTTGTGATAGTGCAGAGTAAATAGATGGATTTTTAGGTCTTTTCTAAATGATTGAAGGTTTTTTAGTTCTCTAAGTTCAATTGGGAGGTTGTTCCATAATGTAGGAGCGAAAAATGAGAAGGCAGTGTTGTCTTCCGACTTGTCTTCCGAAAGGTATCCGGGACTAAGAGCATGTATAGGTTCATTCTTCTTCTTGACCTGTTTTTGTGTGGGATGTTGATGAGGGTAGATAGGAATGATGGTGCTAAGTTATTAAAGATTTTGAACGTAGTAACTAAAGCTTTATAGGTAATTCTGCATGAGATTGGTAGCCAGTGCAGAGCGTAAAGAATAGGAGATATGTGATCTGTTACTTTCGCATTATACAACTACAGAAGGGACCCCCTCAAGAAATCAAAGCTGGGGTACATTCAACACCCCGTCAAAGGAACAGCTATCGAAGATGATCACTGACCTCAACACCAGCACCGCCCCCACTGACCCATGCCCAGTATCATGGATTAAGGCATCAAAGGCAGAACTGACACAAACAATACAGAAGATCATACAAAACTCTCTCACAGAAGGGATAATGCCAAACTCACTAAAACTAGCCACAGTACGTCTGATCCCAAAGAAGACCATCTTACCAAAAACGGACCCCGCAGCCTACAGGCCCATCTCAAGCATCCCTTTCCTGGCAAAGATCATAGAGAAAGTAGTCCAACATCAACTACAACAACATCTAGACATACACCACCCCCTTGACCCACACCAACATGGTTTCAGACCTAACCACGGAGTTGAAACTCTACTGATACAACTATTTGACAGTCTGCTAAGAACGATCGACAACCCCAAAATGGGCGTACTCATGATATTCCTGGACATCTCCGCAGCATTCGACACCGTATGCCACTCAACCCTACTAACAAGACTCGAAGAAGCAGGCCTACACAACACCACCCTGAAATGGTTTACATCTTACCTAAAGGATAGACAGCTCCAGGTCAGATGTGGATCGATGACCTCTCAACCCATCAGCGTCACACAGGGTGTTCCACAAGGTTCAGCACTCTCAGCCCTGCTCTTCAACCTCTACATACAATCCATCTGCTCAATCATCAAGAACTTCAACATACAATACACCATATACACGGATGATATAATGATATTCACACCAATCAATCTAAACAAACCTGACCACACCAACATAGCCAACTGCTTTGAAGGAATGACAACCTGGCTGCAAGAAAACAATCTAGCAATAAACTATAATAAAACCGAAGCACTGATCATAACAAGAGACCAACCGTTCACACCCACGCCCTCCATCAATCTAAACAAGGCCACCATCCCAATAAAACAAGAAATAAAATACCTGGGAATAACCCTTGACAGAGAGCTCAACCTTCATACCCACATCGCGAAAACCACCAGGAGTGCCTACATCAAGATGAGGACAATCAGACGACTTAAACCCATCCTTGCTCCCGAGCATTTTCGAACAGTCTGCCAGGCCATCATCACCCCCACCCTGGACTACGGCAACCACATCTACCTAGGACTCCCAAAGAAATCCACACAACCACTTCAATTAGCACAAAACACCGCTGCAAGACTCATAACGGACAGTACAAGCCACAAACATATCACACCCATTCTATACCACCTCCATTGGCTACCAATCAGCTCTCGAATCCGCTACAAAGTTCTCTTAACCACATTCAAAATAATAAACAAACTATCTGCAGACAGCCTACAACAGCTCATAACAGCTGACGACAGCAAAAGACCAAGAAGAAAGGGAACATCAAACAATATCAGAACTCCAAAAGACTACACCAGGACAAACCAAGCCACATCAAAAAGAGCCTTCACCCTGGCAGCCCCCGCCATATGGAAATCTCTCCCAGACCACCTCAGAGCAACAAACATCATCAAAGACTTCAGAAAACAGCTCAAAACTGAACTATTCAAAAACCATTTCAAGGACTTCATGGAATGACTTTTTCAGATTAGCAAAGCCACCATTGTAAATATGAATCTGTAAATATGTATCATAAGCACACAATGTATATAGCTTCACATCAAATCAACCACACTCCCTCACACAGTACACTGCAACAAATCAACACTGCATGCTACTGACAACCCCCCCTTCTTTGATTGCTGTGCCAACCGCTTTGATTTCATGAGAAAGCGGTATACCAAGTCCGTTTAAATAAAATAAATAAATAAATAGATGATCCTTGCTATGACATTTTGAGCTAGTTGAAGTGTGTTTAGGTTTTTCTTAGAAGTTCCTTGAAGAATACCATTACAGTAATCAAGATGTGGTGTTAATGTCTGGGCCACCGATCTGAAGTCAGTGATATCTATAATCGGTCTTAGTTGTTGGATTGTCCTTATTTTAAAGTATATAGAAACATAGAAGCATGATGACAGAAAAAGACCACATGGCCTATCTAGTCTGTCCTTCCATAACTACAACAGTCCACTTTTTACCTTTAGAGATCCTCTGTGTTGGTCCCAAGCTTTTTTGAATTCAGTTACTGTCCTCTACCACCTCCACTGGGAGACTATTCCATGGATCCACTACTCTTTCTGTAAAGAAATATTTCCGCATATCACTCCTGAATCTATCTCCCTTCACCCTCATCCCATGTCCCCTCATAGCAGAACTTGCTTTCAATTGAAAGAGGCGCTCTCCCTGAACATTTATGCCACGGAGGTATTTAAACATCTCAATCATATCACCTCTATCCCGCCTTTCCTCTAAGGTGTACATATTAAGATCCTTAAGTCTGTCCTTGTATGCTTTATAATGAAGCCCATTAATCATTTTAGTAGCAACCCTCTGCACCGACTCCATCCTGTTCACATCCTTTTGAAGGTGCGGTCTCCAGAATTGCACACCATACTCCAAATGAGGTCGCACCAAAGACTTATACAGAGGCATTATCACCTCCTTTTTTCTGCTAGCCATTCCTCTCCGTATGCACCCAAGCATCCTTATAGCTTTTGCCGTTGCCTTTTCTACCTGTTTAGCTACTTTAAGATCATCAGACACAACCACGCCTAGGTCCCGCTCTTCTTTAGTGGACAAAAGTACTTCACCTCCTATACTGTATTGCTCCCTTGGATTGCTGCAGCCCAAATGCATGACCTTACATTTTTTAACATTAAATCCCAGCTGCCAAATTCTAGACCATTCTTCAAGCTTAGCTAGATCCCCCCTCATGTTATCTACACCTTCCTGGGTGTCTACTCTATTGCAGATTTTGGTATCCGCAAAGAGGCAAACCTTACCCGACAGCCCTTCCGCTATATCACTAACAAAGATGTTAGAAAGAATCGGACCAAGGACAGATCCCTGGGGCACACCACTGGTAACATCCTTCTCAGAGTGAGCTCCATTTACTTGTACTCTTTGTCGCCTCCCACCCAACCAATTTCTAACCCAAGCAGTAACTTTAGGGTCCATCCCTAGGGTGTTCAGTTTGGTTATGTCGCCTGTGAGGAACAGTGTCAAAGGCTTTACTGAAATCTAAATACACCACATCTAGAGCTCTCCCTCGGTCCAACTCCCTGGTCACCCAGTCAAAGAAATCAATCAGATTTGTCTGGAAAGACCTGCCTCTGGTGAATCCATGCTGCCTCGGATCCTGTAATCCGCTGGACTCCAGAAACCTCACTATTTTCTCTTTCAGCAGCGTTTCCAATAATTTACTCAACACCGAAGTTAAACTAACCGGCCTGTAGTCTTCAACCACATCCTTACTTCCGCTTTTGTGTAAAGGCACCACATGAGCCTCTCTCCAGTCCTTTGGCACCACTCCCGACTCCAACGAGGCATTGAAAAGGTCAGTCAGTGGAGTTTCTAGAACGTCCCCAAGTTCCCTCAGTATTCTAGGGTGTATCCCATCCGGTCCCATCGCTTTGTCTACTTTAAGTTGAGCTAGTTTCTCACGAATACAGTCTTCTGAAAATTGTTCAAGATGTCCCTCGCTTCTGTTCCTATTTGTGGGTGTTTTCTGAGGTCCTGCTCCTGGTTCTTCATCTGTGAACACAGAACAAAAATATTTGTTAAGCAATTCCGTTTTATCCTTATCAGCTTCTACATATTTCCCCCCCCCCCCCCTGCACCCTTGAGTCTGACAATACCACTTTTTTGCCCTTCATCTTCTCACTAATATATCTGAAAAATCTTATCCCCCCATTTTATTGCATTGGCTATTTCCTCCTCCTTTTGAATCTTTGCCTTCTTGACTACTTTGCTAGCTTCTCTAAGTTTTTCCAAATACAGATGCCTGTCTTCCTCTCTGTGATCTCTTGTATTTCATGAAGGCCTCCCTCTTTTTCTTCACTTTTTCAGCTACTTCCTTCGAAAACCATAGCGGTCTCCTGTTCCTTTTGCCTTTATTTACCATTTTAACAAAAGGTTGGTTTCCCTTAAAATACCCCCTTTCAGTTTTGCCCACTGTTTTTCTACATTCCCCAGCTGTTCCCATCCCACTAACGACTCCCTGAGGTATTGGCCCATCTTCGCAAAGTTAGTCTTCCTAAAGTCTAAGATCCTCACCTTGGAATGGATTCTAACAGCCCTAGTCCTAATACTGAACCACACCATCTGGTGATCACTGGATGCAAAATGATCTCCCACTACAACATCAGAAACACTTTCACCATTGGTAAGCACCAAGTCCAGTATGGTCCCTTCATGTGTGGGGTCTGTTACCAATTGCCTGAATAGTTCTCCCTGTAGAGAATCCAGGATCTCCTTACTTCTAGATGATACTGCAGCAGGAATGTGCCAATCAACATCTGGCATATTGACATCTCCTATCAGTAGCACTTCCCCTTTCCTAGCAATGCTGCGTATGTCTTCAATTAACTCTGTCCACCTCTTCCTCTTGTGAGGGAGGTCTGTATATCACACCAATGCAAATAGATTTTTCTTTCCCTCTTTCTAGTTTAACCCACAATACCTCCTCTCTCCCTTTTAAGCTCTGTAATTCCAAAGCTTTAATAGTAGTTTTTACATATAGTGCCACTCCTCCTCCCCTTCTTCCTACCCTGTCCTTTCTGAATAAAGTATAGCCAGGTATAGTTACATCCCAGTCATGGTTTTCTGTGAATCATGTTTCTGTAACTGCCACTAAATCCAAGTCAGCCACTCCCACCAAAGCTTCAACTTCAGGGATCTTATTTCCCATGCTATGGGCATTAATACACACTGCTTTCCATATGTTAACCCTGTTACCCATTTCCATAAAGGTATTTAATGTATCACCTACCTGGGGGCTTTCACTTACCTGGGGGCTTTCTTCACCCATCCCCAACGAATCTAGTTTAAAGCCCTCTTCAGTAGATTAGCCAGTCTACTACCGAAGATGCGTTGACCTTTCTTGGACAGATGGATGCCATCTCTGTTCTGCAACCCTTGGAACAGCATCCCATGGTCTAGGAAACCAAAACGCTCTCGATGACACCATCCACGCAGCCATGCATTCACCTCCAGGATGCGAGCCTCTCTGCCTTGGCCTTTACCCTCAACAGGGAGGATTGAAGAGAACACCACCTGTGCACCTAACTGCTTCACCCTCTGTCCCAGAGCCATGAAGTCACTTTTGATACGTTCCGAGGTATACCTGGCAGTATGATTTGTTCCAACATGGATTAGCAACATTGGGTAATAGTTGTTTTAACAGTTTGTTTTATGTGTTGAGAAAGGCTGAGGGTCCTGTCCAGCGTGACTCCTAGGTATTTGACCTCTTCTTTAACAGGTAGGGTAATCTTTCCAATGTTGATTTCTGATGGTGGGGTGAAATTCATGTTTCTTGTTAGAAATAGCACTTCCATTTTTTTAAAGTTAATATTTATGTTAATATATCCTTTTAAAATTTCCTCAGCCCTCTCTATCCCCGCTCTTCCGGGAGAGGATCCTCAACAAACTCAGTGCAGTCCTATTTTGAGGGTTAGTAGGAAGCCCTCTAGGGCTTTTCCTTTTCCCCAAGAGCTTCATCAGATGATTATGGTGGGGTGGGATTCCCCGGAGTTGTTAAGGAATGCTAGACATTTAGATAGGATCAACACCTGGTCCCCAAGCAACTTGGATAAGTGGCTATGCTTTCCCATGGTAGATGCTTTGGTCATGGCAATGACAAAACGCATCATGATGTGGGAGATCATTATGATCAGAAAATGGAAGATCTTCTGAAAACTGCATTCTCGGCCTCTTTAGTGGCATTACAAATCTCGGCCTGTGGGGACTTTGCAGTGTGTGCCCTCTTGTGCTGAGTTCTGCCAGGGGATGAGGCTTCCACTCAGAGTCTGTGGCAGCCTTTCTGGCTGATGCCATGTACAATGTTTTTTTGTGTAGTGGCCAGGAGGGTAGCCATGGCCACAGTGGCATGTTGCTGGTTATAGTTTAAGAATTGGTCAGTTGATACAGTTTCCAAGGTGCAGTTGGTACAATTACCATATAAAGGAGGGTCCTCTTTGGGAAAGATCTGGGCAAAGTTAAGCCAGAGGATAAGCCAAGGCCTCTTTTTTCATGGGAGCGGCTTCTGCTTGTTTGCACTTCTGGGCCTCTAGATGCTATCACCCAAGGAAGCAAAGTGTTCATTTTTTGAAATCTTCCTCTAGATTGCAACCCTTTTGAGGGGTCTGAAGGTTGAGGGACAGCCCCTCTTCTTCTCCCAGCCAGTCCTCTTCCTCTTGCCCTGCCCACTGACAGGGGGTCTATTCCAAGGTGCCATTGTGGGAGGTCATCTCAGCCTTTGTTTTTTTTTTTATATATATACCAGGAATTGGGCCCAAATCATGTTGGATTGCTGGGTCTTGCAGGTTGTTCATCGAATATGTTCTGGAGTGTGCAAGGCCCATTCTGGATGCCTTTGTAATCTTACCTGGATCTGCCACAAAACAAGCAGCTCGAAATTACACCCTTCAGCGTCTCCATCATTGGGCCATTCTTCTCCCCAGCATGATCGCAAATACATCTGTTACACCCCTGGACCACTGTATCTGACCTGCCTCATTAAGCTACTATACATAGTAACATAGTATATGATGGCAGATAAAGACCAGCATGGTCCATCTAGTCTGCCCAGCAAGGCAGCAAGAGTAGGTGCATCTACCACTCAATGCAGGTCACCCCTCCCCGTGCCTTTATTTAGGGGTGTACCCACCACTCTGTGTAGGTCATCCCTATTTGTTGAGATATGAGAGTTATGTTTATTTTGATTTTATCCTGTTGCTATAAAGAGATCCAATGTGGCTGTCCCATGCCAGTTTGAATTCTGTCACTGTATTTGCCCCCACCACTTCCATCAGGAGGGCATTCCAAGCATCCAGCTTTTCAGTGAAAACATAGTTACTCACCTGTAACAGGTGTTCTCCAGGGACAGCAGGAATCAGTCCTCACATATGGGTGATGTCTGTGCCGACAGAGCCCTCGTGCAGAACAAATCCCCAGCTTTCTAAGAAAGCCTTTGGGAATTGCATCACGCATGCACGGTCCCCTTCCTGCCAAAAGGGTGCCATCTTGCTCAGCCAAATGACATAGCTAAAAGACAGCAAAATAACAAAATATGACTGCAACTCCAAGTGGAGGAGGGAGGGTTGTGAGGACTGATTCCTGCTGTCCCTGGAGAACACCTGTTACAGGTGAATAACTATGCTTTCTCCAGGAACAAGCAGGAAGTCAGTCTTCACATATGGGACTCCCTAGCTATAGGCTATTGAGAACCCATAGCTGAAAAATAGGCTCCCTCTATGAGAGCCGCAGTATCCATAATAGGATTTTAACTGAGAGAGTAACACTCCGGTAGCCTGACACCAAAGGGTCGGAGGGTAGGAGTTGCCTAGACTTCAAAAAGTCACAGAGTACAGCCTGGCTGAAAGCACTGTCCCATCGGGACTCCCTATCCAGGCAGTAATGAGTTGCATAAGTCTGAACCGAAGACCAGGTTGCAGCCCGGCAGATGTCTGCCAGTGGAACAGAGCGGAAGTGAGCCACTGATGCCGCCATAGCCCTGACCCGGTGGGTCGTGACTCGACCCTACAACAGAAGATCGGCTGCCCTGTATGCTCTGGCAATACAGTTTGCCACCCAAGTGGACAACGTACGCTTGGAGATGGCCAACCCTAACTTACTGGCATCATAGGATACGAAGAGCTGAGAAGCCCTTCGATGCCCCTGCTCAATGTAGAAGGCCAACGCCCTCTTACAGTCCAGGGTATGCAGCATTGATTCTGCCCGAATGGCATGCAGTCTGGGAAAGAAGGTAGGGAGAACTACCTCCTGGTTGAGGTGGAACGAAGAGACCACTTTCGGTAGAAACTTGGGGTGAGTGCGGAGCACCACCCTGTTCCTATAGAACCTTGTGTAAGGTCTGTCTGATACCAAAGCCTGCAGCTCACTCACTTGCCTGGCTGACATGAGTGCCACCAAGAAAACTACCTTCCAAGAAAGGTAGCATAGATGGCAGGTTGCCATCGGCTCGAATGGTGGGTGTGAGCTGCCCTAAGACCACATTTAAATCCCACTCGGTCACTGGAGGGCGAACTGGGGGTTTCAGCAGAAGCAAACCTCTTAGGAACCTGGACATCAAAGGGTGTGCAGAAAGAGGTTTGCCTTCCACTGGAGAGTGGTATGCGGCCAAGGCACTAAGGTGGACCCTGACCGAGTTGGACTTAAGGCCCAAATCGGAAAGATGAAGAAGGTACTGGAGTACCACAGAAACCTGGCAGGAAAGGGTTTTCCTTCTGTGTTTCTCACCACACCTTAAACCTATGCCATTTGAAAGCATAAGTCTGTCTCGTTGAGTGCCTCCTTGAGGCTAGTAACACTACTTCCACATTTTTGGGAAGGAGTAGTGCAAGTACTACCCTTTCAGCAGCCAGGCCATCAGGTTGAAGGATCTGAGGATGGGATGCAGGAGAGTGCCCCCCTCCTGTGACAGGAGGGTGGGGTGTGATCCCAGAGGAATTGGGGCCTCCACTGCCAGTTGAAGCAGAAGTGGAAACCAGGGTTGCCTTGGCCACCTGGGGGCTACCAGAATGACCGAGGCCTTGTCCTGGAGGCTCTTGAACAGTCTTGGCCACTAGAGGCGTGGGAGGAAATGCAAAGAGGAAGCCCACAGACCATGAGATTAGAAAAGCATCTGCAGCCACCCTGTTTGGGTGTGGCTGGAGCAAAATTTGGACAACTGATAATTCTGTGGGCTCGCAAACAGATCTATGGATGGTTGTCTGCAGGTCTGAAACAGCCCTTGGGCTATATTGGGATCCAGTTGCCATTCATGCGGCTGGAGGATTCTGCTTAGCTTGTAGGCTAAGCAATTTTCCTGGCCCGGCAGGTAAATTTCTTTGAGATGCATTCCATGCCAGACTGCAAAGGAGCACAGGTCCAGGGTTTCCTGACGCAGGATGTGGGACCCAGTGCGCCCCTGTTTGTTCACATAGAATATTGCCACCTGGTTGTCTCTGTATTAAGACAGGTTGATGAGCCAGTGTCTGACAAAGTCCGGAGAGCCAGGCGGATTGCTCGAAGCTCTAGGAAATTGATCTGTTGTATGCTCTCCTGTAGAGACCACACACCCTGGGTACACAGTCCCTGGCAATGGGCTCCCCAGCCCAGCAAGGATGCATCTGTAGTCAGGACCCTCGTGTGCAGAGGAGCCTGAAATTCCACCCCCACCACCAAGTGGTGTGGTTGAAGCCACCATGTTAATGACTGCACCAGTCATTTGGACACTTATCCTGTCTCGGAGTCTGCCTGTGGCCTGTGTGCACTGGTCCCTAAGGCCCCACTGAGCTGTTCGCATGTGGAGGCAGGCATTGGGTGTCACATGCACTGTGGAAGCAATGTGCCCAAGGAGTCTCAGGAAGTGTCTTGCTGATACCTGGGACTGTCAACTCGCTTTTGTGCCAGGGCCAGGAACCTTTGTGCCCTGTCTTCTGGTAGATAAGCCCTTGCTTGAAGGGTGTCTAGCCTTGCTCCTATAAACTCCAGACCTTGAATGGGAACTAGAGTAGATTTGGTGTGATTGATCACAAATCCGAGATGTTGCAGCACCTGAATGGTGCGAGATGTGGCCTGTTGGACTTCCAGAGCTCACGTGGCTCTGATGAGCCAGTCGTCTAGGTAGGGGAAGACAAATACCCCCTGGTTTCTGAGGAAGGCGGACACTATAGCCAGGCACTTTGTGAATACTCTGGGTGCAGAGGCTAGGCCAAAGGGAAGTACCTTGTACTGAAAATGGTTTCCTCCCACCACAAAACGGAGATATTGTTTGTGGTCTGGATGAATTAGGATGTGTGTATATGCATCCTTTAGGTCTAAGGAGCATAGCCAGTCTCCCTGGCAGAGGTAAGGCAGCAATATTCCAAGGGAAAGCATCTTGAACTTTTCCCTCACCAGGAACTTGTTTAAGTTGCGCAGGTCGAGGATGGGTCTTAAGCCTCCTGTTATTTTTGGTATCAGGAAATACCTGGAGTAGAAGCCCTTTCCCTGCAGGTGGTGGGGCACCGATTCTACCGCCTGACCCTCGAAGACTTGCTAACTCCTTCAATCCCTGTGAAGAGGAGGTCTGAGAGGCTCCCCTGGGAAGTAAGAGGGAGGTACCTGGGTGAAATGTAGCAGATACCTGGGTTCTCCAAATAGTCCAAAAGGGCTATCTGTTGTGATGGCTGGCCACCTGTGGGCATACAGGGCCAGCTTTCCTCCTGTGCATAGCCTTACTTCTTTGGAGAGAGGAGCTATGCTTTGGGAGTCAAAAAACCCCTCCAGGCTGGGCCGGGGCCGGTGCCTGGGGGCTTTTTGCTTATGCGGGCCATGCCCCTGTCCCTTGGCCTGCTTCCCCTGTTGGGGAGCTGGGGAGGCCTGATACGTGGGGTAGTTGCAGTAAGCAATATCTTTCCTCGGGGAAAAAGGGCTTTTTACCCAAGCCCTTCTTTTTGAAGGGGCAGAAGTCGTCTTTGAGAGCCGTGTCCGGGTCAGGTACTCTGACTCAATCTCAGCAGCCTTCTCTGTCATGGCTTTGCCAAAGAGGTTTTCACCTCGGCAAGGGGCATCGACCAACTTGTCCTGTACCCATTGCTTCAGGTCTGACGACTGTAGCCATGCCTGGCGGCGTGCACTGATGCCGGCCACAGCTACACAGGCCGACGCCTTGAAGCCGTCATAGGCTGCTCGAGTCATAAACTTCAAGCACTCACGGATCCCAGTGGGCAAGGTCTTGAAGCGCTGCAAAGATCCCTCGGAGAGACCAGCTGAGAACCCGGCAGTCTCCTTCACCAGGTCTCGTAGGTATATGCCCATGTATAGCTGGTATGTCTGGATTTGGCATGATAGCATTGAACCCTGGTAGCACTTCTTGCTGAGGGCATCCATGTTGCAGGCCTCCCTGCCAGGAGGCACCAAGGAGTGTGTCTTCTGGCTCCTGAGCTGGCGCATGGCCGATTCCACAACCATGGAGTTGTGTGGTAGTTGTGCCTTTTGGAATCCAGGGCTCGTGTGAACTCGATAAATGGAATCGATTTGCCTGCTGAGTACCGGCATCAATGCCGGTGTCGCCCACATGCGGAGCATCAGCCGTTCCAGAATTGGAGGCACCGGTACAGTAAGGGCCTCCCGAGGGGGAAAGTCATACTGGAGGATCTTGAACTCTTTGGCTCCTCCTCAGCCTCCACCGGGAATGCCAACGCCTTTCACATGTCCCAAACAAAGTCTAAGAACAGTGTCCTCGGGGGGAGGGGGGGGACCTTCTCCGAGGTTTGGACACCGGTGAACCCGAGGGAATTTCTCTGGTCCGGTGACTCCTCGTCTGTTTCCCACCCTGACTCCTCCGAATCTGAGGAGGACCCGTGCACGAAGGAACTGGGGATCCTCCAGTTCGAGTCTCCTCCTAAAGAAACCCTCACTGTGCCGGTCCAGTCGATCCTCGAGTGGCTGCTACTGCAGATGTGGGAGACCCTGATGTCTGTGCCGGTGGTCAGCCAGCGCCTCGATGCCATGTACTGTCAGGAAGGGGCCAGGGTTCTACAAGCCCAAACTCCCGCATAACTCCATGGTTGTCAACCATGCAAAAACTCAAAAGCCAGAAGACTTACTCTTCTATTCCCCCCACAGGAAGGACTCTCGAGCCCACGATGCTCTCAGGTTCAAGTGCTACCAAGGTTCGATGCTGGGGTGCCGAATACAGACTTATGAGCTATACATAGGTATGTATTTAAAGGCCCTGACCTAGGAGTTATTGACGGAGCTGGCCGGGGAACCTCTCCATCAGTTCCAGGCTCTGATCTCGGGAATCAAGAACTGTTCAAAGTTCCTCTCCCAGGGACCTACAACGGATTTGAGTCAGTGGCTCAAGTGGCAGCGGCCGTAATTGGGACTCAACACCAAGCCTGGCTACAGTCCTCAGACCTCATGCATTGGGTCCAGGACAAACTGCTCGATGTCCTCTGCATCAGTGAGAACTTGTTCGGCAAACCCATGACCGACAAGGTGGCCAACATAGAAGCCGAGGTGGCGAACCGCCAGAGGCTTTCAAGAAGACCTCTTCTTTTTTCCGCATGTCAGGAAAAAGCCCCTATTCCTCTGGAAAAAGGGGCACTTCCAACAGGGTCACAGATACCCATCCTTCTCGGCCCAACGACAGGGTTGTCAACCTAAGAGGAAGGGCCAAGGAGCCCAGAAGCCCAAGGCTCAGAAGCCCCAGGCCCTGGCTCCAGCTCAACCGGGGGGGGAGCTTTTGACTCCAAGAGCAAGGCCTCGTCACCCCTCCCCTGGGAGACCTTCACCACCCCATAGGGGGCTGCCTGGCACTTTGCCCAGAGGTGGGCCCAGATCACCTCAGACCAGTGGGTGCTGCAGGTGGTAAAGGAGGGATACCTCCTCAATTTCCAACAAATACCACCCAGTTTCTTCCCAGGAGAGTCAATGCGACCTCTCCTCCACCAGACCCTTCTGCTCTCAAAGCTCGCAGGTCTGCTCTGAGACAACGCAGTGGAGCCTGTACCCAAGCATCTATGGGGAAAGGATTTCTACTCAAGGTACTTCCTTGTCCCCAAAAGAACCAGGGGCCTCAGGCCCATTCTAGACCTGTGCAACTTGAACAAGTTTCTGGTGAGGGAGAAGTTCAAGAGGTGCTCCCTTGGAACACTGCTGCACTACCTCCACCAGGAAGATTGGCTGTACTCCTTGGACCTAAAGGATGCATACACCCACATCCTAATCCACCCCTCCTGCAGGAGGTATCTACAGTTTGTGGTGGGAGGAGGGCACTACCAGTACAGAGTGCTGCCTTTTGGCCTGGCCTCCTTGCCAAGAATCTTTACAAAGTGCTTGGCAGTGGTCGCCGCCCACTTGTGCCTGCAAGGGGCTTTCGTCTTCCCCTACCTGGACAACTAGCTAATTGGAGGCGGTACAGCCTCAGAGGTCAGACAGACAGGCTGCAGTGTGTACATCCTTCCTGCTGCAGCACCTGGGGTTCATCAACTAACCCAAGTCCCATCTCACCCCAAGTCGAGTTCATAGGGTGCAGCTTGACATGCTAAGGCCAAGGCCATCCTCCCAAGGGAAATGGCAGACTGCCGCATACAACTAGCAGGAGATGTGCAGCACTGCCGGTCAGTATCAGCTCACCACCTCAGCCTATTGGATCACATGGCCTCGACGGTCCATGTCACACTGCTAGCCCGCCTGCACATGCGGACAGCCCAATGGTGCCTCTGCTCACAGTGGGCTTAAGCCAAGAGTAGGCTACAGGACAGAATCAGTCACTCACCAGCTGGCAGAGTCTCTCACCTGGTGGCAAAACCTGCACCACCTCCAGGCAGGAATGCCATTCCAGGCACCCCCACCACAGAGGACCCTGACAACAGATGCCTCTCTCCTGGGGTAGGGGGGCACGCATTGTGGGGACCACCATGTGCAAGGTAGCTGATCCCAGGAGGAGTCACTCTTACAAATCAATCTTCTCAAAATCAGGGCAATCATCCTGGCTCTATGAGCGTTCTGCCACTGCTTGTGGTGCCAACCTGCACTGATCCAGATGGATAGCCAGGTGGCCATGTTTTATACCAACAAGCAGGGGGGTATGGGCTTGTACTCCCTATGCCAGGAGACGGTGGCCCTCCTCTCCTATGTAGCTTGCAACGGCATGCTCCTGTGAACATTATACCTGCCTGGCCAGGACAACTGCTTAGCAGATAGGCTGAGCAGAGTCCTTTACTCACATGAGTGGCACTTGAACCCCAGGGTAACGAAGCAACTCTTCCACCACTAGGGCAGGCCCGTGATAGACCTTTTTGCCATCCCAGACAATGCGTAACTACCATGCTTCTGCGTGCGCCAACCGCACCCAAAGGCAGATGCCTTCCTGATCCAGTGGTCGAAGTGCCTGCTATATGCGTTCCCACTGACCGATTCCCCCTCCCCCCCCCCCCGGTTGCCAAGACCCTCTTCAAGGTCCAGAGCGAGGGGGCATCAGTTATTCTGATTGAACCCTGTTGGCCCAGGCAGCCTTGGTTCCCTCTGCTGCTATCCCTGTCAGTGGCACTCCCAGTCCCACTAGGCTGGGTCCCAGACCTCCTATCCCAGGAGGAGGGCTCCCTTCTGCACCCCAACCTGGGGTCACTAATGCTGATAGCGTGGCTGCAGAAAGGGTAGCACTGGCCCCCTTCAACCTTCCAGGGGAGATCAAGAAGATCTTACTGGCTTCTCAAAAACTTTCCACCAGATCGGCCTATGCCTTTAAGTGGAGATGGTTCTCCAACTGGTGTGTGGAGAAGGAGAATCCCTTCTCCTGTCACGTGCAACTGGTCCTTCAGTACCTACTGCACCTGTCATGCACCAGACTGAAATCCAACTCGGTGAGAGTAAATCTGAGTGACATAGCCTGGTCCCTAGGTTCCTCTGGGGGCCTGTTGTCCAAGCCCACTCTCACCGCCGGAATGGAACTTAACTTGATGCTCTCTCAGCTCACTAAACTGCCATTTGAGCCCCTAGCCACTGGCCACCTGGGATACCTGTCTTGGAAAGTGGCCTTCCTGTTGGCCCTCACATCTGCTCGAAGAGTGAGCAAACTCCAGGTCCTGCAGAGCCACTTTTGGTGCATCGTGTGAGTGTGTTTCAGAGTACTGCCTGGCCAAAGGCACCGTCCCTGCAGGATTTGCTCTCCAGGCAGTAGTGAGCTGCGAACGTAAGAACTGAAGTCCAGTGGGTGGTGGACTATATGGCCCTCGCTTATGAGCGAGCTGGCATCTCCCATGACCACCGGATCACAGTGCATTGTGTGAGTGTGATGGCCACGTCGGTGGCCAACCTCCACTCGTTTCTGGTGACGGAAATCTGCACTGTGATCCGGTGGTCATGGGAGAGGCCAGCTCGCTCATAAGCGAGGGCCATATAGTCCACTACCCACTGGACTTCAGTTCATACGTTCGCAGCTCACTACTGCCTGGAGAGCAAATCCCGCAGGGACGGTGCCTTTGGCCAGGCAATACTCTGAAACATTCTTGGGGTGTAGGCAACTCCTGCCCTCCAACCCTTCTGTGTTCAGGCTTCCGGAGTGATAGTGTCACTGGATGCTAGGGTCTTGCAGAATCTCTCAGTGGGCATTCACCTTCTGCAACTCACAGCTAACTGAGAGATTGCTGTTGGTGCTGTCTTGGTTCAGTCCTCGGCAGCCTGGAGTTATGTGAGGACCGACTTCCTGTTTGTTCCTAGAGAAAGTGTAGTTACTCACCTGTAACAGGTGTTCTCTGGAAATAGCAGGAATCAGTCCTCATAACCCTCCCTCCTCCCCTGGGAGTTGCCTCCATACCTTGTTTTATTTTTTACTGCAATTCTAGCTATGTCGTCTGACTGAGCAAGATGGCACCCTTGAGTGGGAAGGGGCCCCCATCATGTCCCAAAGGCTTTCTTTGAAAGCTGGGGAGATGCTCTGTGTGAGCTTAATTGGCGCTGAAGTCACCCATATGTGAGAACTGATTCCCACTGTTCCTGAAGAATACCAGTTACAGGTGAGTAACTATGCTGTAAGTAAAATTTCATCTTCTAGAATCCTTTCTCAGTATAGATAGGCAATAGATAACACTGATACCCATTCTGGTGGTTATGCAATTGCTGGCAGTCATTCTTTGCCCATGTCTACAGCAAGTATCCCTTGCCCATGACAGTGCATCAAAGAAAGTGGGCACCCTGTGGCCATTGCTTGGCCTAAGTAAAGCATGATAAATTTACCCAGTGTTCAATGTTTGTTGAAAGAAGTGTAGGTTTAACTTACTCTGCAGTGTAAAGAGGTCAGATTCCAATCTAAGGAGCACGTTTCCAAAGCCCCTGCTAGTAACGTGGGTGTGGACTGCATTACATGCATGGGGCACAGTGCTAGATACAGGGTTGGGGACAGCTGTTGCCCTGCCTTTAACATAACTTGCTATGTTAATACTGTGAGGGGGAGCAACTACCACAAGCCATTGAGCTGTAGTGGCACCAAAAATGTGTACAACCCAGATAGCGCACTTTGTCCAAAAAGCTGAGAGGCATGTTTGCTAACATTGCACAGTCACAGTACTGTTAAATGAAGATGCCCTCTTATAGGTCCTTGTTTACATTGCAACTGAAGCGATTCCTGTGCTGATCGGAGTAGACCACCCGAGGGGTTTGAGATGAAAAACATGGAAAGTAATGGGGGACTCAGAACGCCTTAAAAGGATATAGTGTTATTAGAAAAGGTACAGAGAAGACCCACCAAAATGGTAAAGGGGATGGAAGGATACCCCTATGAAGAGAGGCTAAAAAGATTAGGGCTCTCCAACCTGGAAAAGAGACGGCTGAGGGGAGATATGAGAGAGGTCTATAAATGAATGAATGGAGTGGAACGGGTAAATGTAGATCAATTGTTTGTCATCAGACTATAGAAAGACTAGGGGACATGCAATGAAGCTACAGGGTAAACTATTTAAAACTAATAAGAGAAAATATTTTTCACTCAACGTGTAATCAAACTCTAGAATTTGTTACCGGAGGATGTAGTAAAAGCTGTAAGTGTAGCTGGCTTTAAAAAAGGTTTGGACAAGTTCCTGGAGGAAAGGTCCATAAACCATTATTATAAAACCTGGGATATCACTACTTGACCCAATACAAGCATTGTGGAACCTGTGTCTTTTGGGGAAACTGCTAGGTACATATGACCTAGATTGGCCACTGTTGGAAACAGGATACTGGGCTTTGATGGACCTTGGTCTGACCCAGTATGGCATATCTTATGTTCTTATTTGCTTTATGTACTGGCAGGGATGATAAGATTCCTTATTACTCCTAAGAACAGGAATCTTGTCACCGTGCTTTATACTAGTATGGCTATGGTTAATTGTACTTGCTATACTGCTTTTTCTGGTTAAGCAAAGCGGTTTACAATAGAAACATTCAGGTCTAAGGTAGATAGGAACTCCATTGTAATTGACAGTAGAGGAAGAGAGAGAGAAGCAGAATGAAACTGACGTAGGACACCTTGTGGACAGGAAGACAAACCTAGCAAAAGGTAGGGGAACATGCACACAGCTAGGGAGGGCGACTGTACACAGCATGCCCTGCAAAAACCAGGTGGAACAGTCTGCATCTTATGAATCGAAGATCAAAAGCCCGTTTAAAGAGGCATGTCTTAAGTTCTGATTTGAAGTTTGAAGGTTGGTGGGTGTTGGGGCTAAGGAAGAAGAAAGTGAACATCTGGTTGATTCATAGTGGGCCTGTGCTAATGGCAGAAGCATGTATTGAGCACAGGAGATGGGTTGGACAGTAGGGTGTGATTAAGGATGACGGGGGCCTTGTGCACCAGGTAAGGATCTTGTATTCAGTGTGGAATTTGATGGGGAGTCAGTGATGTAAGATCAAAAGTGGACTTACATGTTTGTATCTTTTAGCAGAAGCCAGGAGTTTGATGGCAGGGTTTGGTGGACCAGTGGTAGATGGAATTGCAATAAGTGAACTGGGAAACGAGTGGTTTGGGCGGGGCTGTTGAGGAAAGGGTGAATAGAACAAGCAAGAAGGACTTCACCACAGAGCTAATGTGTTGTGAAAAGGAGAGGTCGGTGTTGACTGTTAAACCTAAGTACTAAAGAGAGAGATCAATAAAGCTTCCTGTGGCGCAGGTCCTTGTACAGGATACTGTGCTAAGCACTGTTCCCTCTAAGCTGTGCGCATGTGCGTGCGCACACACCTCGCCGAGCGAGCGCACATACTTTATAACAGAGTGCACAAAAATTACAGTTCTGATTCTGATAGAAAACAACACAGACATCTTAAAATTTAAAAGTTGTGTATTTACGGTTGTCACAAGTTCTACAATATTTTCTAGTGCAATCAATGTGGTGTACATACTGTATTCTGACGTGTAGTCAAATTTTAAAGTATATAACTCCGAGTGTCGTTATGTGGCGCACAAAAATTTAACCTTCCTTCAAAAACTGCACAGCTGATATTTTATGCGCACACAGCCTACAGAAAATTAGAGGGAACATTGCTGCTAAGGTATATGTAACACCAATCTGAAAACCACCGACATCCAAACTTTCTAGCTGTATGGAGGAGAGATTTATGATTAAGCTCAAATGTAATGCAGTATAAGAATGAAAACAAGACATTCAATTTAAGTTAATAAATACAATGTGATAGCTTGCATTGGCTTGTTTTCTTACATAAAGAGCAAACCAGAGCCCAGGACCTGTAACGGGTCTCTGAAGCAATGATCAGCTATGGAGGATGATGTGAATTTTCAGGCTGTCTCTGCTCCCAGGGAATTAGATGGGCCTGAAGTATTAAAGAATTGTTTACATCATGTTGGAGAAAATGTTCATATATCTCTGGCCCGTTGAACAAGAGATGCACACAGGCCAGCAAAGTTTTGTTTTATTTCATTTCATTTCATTTATATTAAATCATTTATATTCTAACACGTGCAAATACTTTTAAGCAGTTAGCAATTAAATATAATAGGTTTTTTTTTATAATCTTAAATTATCAGTTAAAACTATAACAAACTTTCCCTGTAAAAGCTTGAGTAAAATATGTTAACTTTTTTCTGGAAGACAAGCAAATTAGTCAATAATCGGACATCTACAGGTTATCCATTCAAAATAACTGTGGCCTAATACTGACATCAATTTTTATCCTACATTTCTAGGTAATCAGCAGAGTATCAAGTAACCCACATCTTTAGAATGTCAGCAGCAATGGTGGATTATAGAAACTGGAGTAAGAAAAAAAAACCAGACCAAGTCTCATGACTTTAAAAAGTAACATAACCACCTTAAACCATCTACACCAGTCTCAGCAGCCAGTGTAAGGAATGCGGTACCTGCTAACAGGATCCTGTGATTTTGCTGCATTTTGAGTAATCTGCAACTGCTTGATTGCTGTCTTTGCTGTCTGGGGCCAGACTACGACCTCACGGCATACGGCCTCTGTAAAAACATGTGTCCACCAAGGCCCTCAAGAGCCACCAGCAGCAGCACAATAAGTTTTTTTCCTGGAATCCTCGGTACCTCCAAAGGCCAAGGACTCCTCTGAAGCTGCGGAATCCCTGGGTAGCCTTATGGACCCCAATCAACACTGGATCTTCGGAAAGGGGGGCCTCCTTTGAGGGAACTCAGGAAGAAGAAAACCTTGAAGACTGCATCCCAGGACAGTTCCGACAGGTCAGGTAAGCCCTGAGCCAGGTCCTGCAGTCCTTGACACTCATCCGAGGGATCAGAGAGGGAGCAGCCTGCAAAGGTCCCCCGGAAGGACTTGACCTCAGACAGGCCTCTGTCTGCAGAACACTCTGGACTCGAGTCCAGAATGGCAGCCCTGGAGCGCAGTTTGCCTTCATGGACCAGCAGCGGGCACTATTATCCAGTATCACCGGTTACCCAGACCACCGGGCCATCGATGTCAGACGTCCCTGGAGCTGAGCCGATTCTCGAGACCCTTTGGCCTCAAGTCGATCCTTGGCCGAGGTCTCGATCCGGTTCCCTTCCACTGGGCTGAGATCTTCCCTGACTTAGTGTGCTTGGTGCCAGTCGCAGGGCCTCTGAGGGCCATGGGCGGGGCTCAGGCCAGGAGCCCATGAGCCATCCTTCCCTCGAGTCCTCGACAGACTATTCTGAGTGGGAGATGGAGGACAAGTTGGACACCTGTTGCTACTGTGACATCGCCTCGGACTCAACTTCTTTGGAGCCCCGGCATTGTCAGCGACATGTCCAAGGCTCTATCATTCCCAACAGAATTGGAGGACCACCCTCAGAAGGAAGAGCTAGAAATCCTCCAATATGAGGCCACCCCCCCCCCCCCCCGAGAGAATCATTTACAGTGTCCATCTCATTCATTCTGGAATGGCTAATACTCCATATGTGCGAGACACCAGCATCGGTGCTGATTGTGAGCAAGTGGCTTGATTTGATGTACTGAGTCCGCCGGAGCCTGGACTTTCAGAAGGAACAGCTGCCACACAGCTCTATGGTGGTGGAGTCAGCCATGCTTTGGCTGAAGAGTCAGAAGACACACTCCTTTGTGCCCCCCGGTAAGGAGGCATGCACCCTGGATGCCCTCGGCAAAAAGTGCTACCAGGGCTCGATGCTCATCGACTGGATCCAGGCCTACCAGCTGTACATGGGCATGTACCCGAGAGACTTGGTGAAGGAACTTGCCGGGTTCTTAGCTGGTCTTTCTGAGGAACCCCTGCAGCAGTTCAAGAATCTGGCCAAGGCCATCAGTGAGTGCTCCAAGTTTGTCTCGGGCAGCCTATGACTGCTTTGAGTCGGTGGCTCAAGTTGCGGCGGTGGGCATTGGTGCCTGGCACCAGGCTTGGCTACAGTCATCTGACCTTGAGCAATGAGTTCTGGACAAATTGGTCAACATCCCATGCCAAGGAGAGAACCCTTTTGGCAAACCCATGATCGACAAGGTTGCCAAGCTGGAGACAGTTCATGACAAGGACTAGGCTCTCTAAAAAGACCGCTGCCCCTCCCTGATGCAAGAGCTCAGGTAAAAAGCCCTTCTACCCAAGGAAAGGGCTGTTGATAGAAACTAACCACCTTTTCAGGCCTCCCTGACTCCCCAGCAGAGTCAGCAGGCCAAGAGACATGGGCAAGGCCCTCGTAAACAGAAGGCTCCAAAGCCCCAGACATCGGCCCCAGTCCAGCCAGGGGGGGAGCTTTTGACTCCTTGGGCATAGCCTCTCCACCCCAAGGAGGTCAGCAGCCCACAGGGGAACGTCTGATCCACTATGCCCAAAAGTGGCTAACCATCACTGATTCCTGGGCACTTTGAATGGTCAGGTGGGTTACCTCAATCTGACTCACACCTCCCTCTTATTTTCCGGGAGAGCCCCTCAGGTCTCCCCTCCACCGGGACCTTCTACTGAAGGAGCTTACAGGCCTTCTCGAGGACAAAGCGGTGGAACCGGTTCCCCACCATCTCAAGGGCAAGGGGTTCTTCTCCAGGTACTTCCTCATCCCAAAAAGGACAAGGGGCCTAAGGCCCATCTTCGACCTGCGCAACCTTGAAAATATCAACCTGAAATATCAATCTGACCTAATTATGTTTGTTGTACATATGTATATAGTTACCCTGTTGCTCCAAGTTCAAACTCCTGTTACAATTTAAACACAGATCAGTTGTCTGACTGTGCAATCTTTGTTTTATGTAAACCGCACTGATAATAAATAGCGCGGTATATAAAAGCTGTTAAATAAATAAACGTCAACAAATTCCTGGTGAGGGAGAAGTTCAAGATGCTCTCCCCCTTAGAACATTTATTTTATTTATTTAAAAGTATTTATATCCCGCTTTATCCTTGAATCAAAGCGGATTTCACTGCAAACAATCAAGTAGGGTAGTGCGGGGGTGTCAGCATGCAGTGGCTGTAAGTTTAGTGTTCATGAGTGTATGGATAAGTAGGTTTAGATTTGGGATACAATATATACAGTTTGAGCTATCCACATTGGGCTATATACAGTTTTCTTAGAGTGGTTGGGTGTTTTTGAAGTTGTGGATGTCATTTCTTGTGTAACTTGTTTTGTAGTGTGGTTAGGGTGGGTTGGTGGTCTTCATTGAATTGTTCAATGAATAGGGTAGTTTTTAGTAGTTAAGTGCCGTCAAGTCGGAGTCGACTCATGGCGACCCTCTGGATAGCTATCCTAAATTGTGTTCGGTCTTCAGTCAGGCGGCTCATTGTTGACAGACTGGTACCCGTAGCTGCTGTTATTGTATCGATCCATCTCATTGCTGGCCTTCCTCTTTTGCGTTGACCTTCTATCTTGCCAAGCATGTTGTCTTTCTCTAATGATCTCTCTCTTCCCATGATGTGTCCAAAGTATGAAAGTCAAAGTCTTCTCATCTGAGCTTCTAAAGAAAGCTTAGGTTTGATCTCCTCTAGTACCAACTGGTTTGTTCTTTGGGCAGTCCATAGTATACAAAGTATTTGCCGCCAGCACTATAATTCAAAGGCATCAATTTTCTTCCTGTCTTTTTCACTGTCCAGCTTTCACATCCATATGATGTTGTTGAAAATACCATGGCTTGAACAAGTTGAATCTTTGTATGGAAAGAGACATCTCTGCTCTTGAGAATCTTATCTAGGTCTTTCATAGCCATTCTGCCAAGAGCAATGCGTCTCCTGATTTCTTGACTGCTTCTTGCTTCTTTATTGATAGTTGATCCAAGTAGGTTAAAGTTGTTCACAATTTCAATTTCTTCTCCAACGATGAACCTGTTGATTATGCCAGTTGTCATGATCTTTGTCTTCTTTACATTAAGGTGCAGGCCCATTTTGAGACTGTTTGATTGTGAGAAGCAAATGTTTCAGATCATCTTCACTTTCAGCCAGTAATGTGGTATCAGCATAGCGAAGGTTGTTGAGTCTTCCACCAATTTTCACACCTCTGTTGTCTTCGTACAATCCTGCTTCTCTGATTTGTTCTGCATATAAATTAAACAGGTAGGGGGAAAGTATGCAGCCTTGTCTTACACCTTTGCTTATTTTAAACCATTCTGTTTCTCCTTGTTCCATTCGAACTGTTGCTTCTTGATCAATGTACAGATTGTGCAAGAGAACGACCAGGTGTTCTGGTATACCCAGGCTTCTTAATGTGGCCCAGAGTTTCTCATGGTTTACACAGTCAAAAGCCTTGCTATAGTCGATAAAGCACAAATATTTATTTATTTATTTACATTTCTTATATACCGCGCTATTCGACATCAGTGCGGTTTACATTGAACAGGTTTTTTACAGTGCACGAACTACACCGTAATTACAGATAACAGGGCTTTTAACTTGGATAAGCAGGGTAACTATATATATATCTCAATCAATCATTCCGGGTCATAATTACATGGTAGTCATGGCACTTTCATTGTCATGATTGGTATACCTCCCTCTGGGTAGTATTTGAGGAAAAGGTGGTGCTTCAAAGCTTTCCTGAATTTTGTTAGCTTGGTAATTGCACGTATGTTGGGTGGAAGGGCATTCCAGCATCTGGGTGCACAGAGACTAAATGCCCTGTTTACTGTTGCCTGGGTGCACTGGGTCATTGTTTTGGGGATTGTCAGAGTGTTTATTGCTGCAGTCCGTCTGGCCCTGTTGGGGGGGGGGGTAACGAGTGTGAGGTCCTCAAGAGAGGATGAGGAGAGACCATTGATGGTCTTGAAAGTTAGTAGTAGGGTTTTGAAAATGAGCCTATCATGGATGGGGAGCCAGTGGAGCTTTTTCAGGATGGGTGTCACATGGTCACGCCTGGAGGCTCCATCTAGTACTCTGGCTACAGTATTCATGGCAAGTTGAAGCAGGCTCAGGGTGGCTTGTGGGAGCCCTTGCAGGATTACGTTGGCATAGTCAAGGTGTGGAATGGTCAGAGCTTGAAAGATTGTTTGGAAATCATCTGGTTGTAGCAGGGGGCGTAAATGTCTGAGCGTCCTGATCTTATGATATGCTGCTCTTACCATGTTACCAGTGTGGGTCTTCATGTCTAGTCGTTGATCCAGGGTGAATCCAAGGTAACGGATTGTGGGCTTGGTTTGCAGCTCTGCCTCCCTGACTTCTAGGTAGGCTGGGGGTGAAATTTTGGTTTCTGGTAACGAACAGAACTTCCGTCTTTTTGTGCTGTATCCTGAGGTTTTGATTCTGAAGCCAGCTGGCTACTGCGTCAAAACAGTCTGTTAGTGGGGAGAGGTCTATTTGATCAGTTCAGAAGGGCATGTAGAGTAGGACGTCATCTGCATATATCAGGCATTCTACATTGAATGAGCGGATGAGGTCGCAGATGTGCTGCATGTAAAGGTTGAACATCAGGGCGGATAGGGAGGATCCTTGCGGAACGCCCTGTTTCTGGTGGAACGGTTTGGATGTTGAGGTCTCTGTTCATACATACTGCCATCTGTTGGATAAATATGACTTGCACCAAGTTAATGCTATGTCACAGATGCCCTTCTCTTTGAGCCGCCGCAGGAGAATCTCGTGGCTTACTGAGTCAAATGCAGCGGCTATATCCAAACAAACTCTGCTTTGTTGATTGTTGTTTATTGTGAACCGCAACTGATCTCTGGAAGATGCGGTATATAAATGATTGTTAAATAAATAAGAAGATAAGGACAACACCGCAGTGTATGTTATCTATAGCAGTGAGTATGTTGTTGAAAAGGGTGGTGAGTAGCATCTCCACTGTTAGGAAATAATAATGTTTAGTTTAAGTGCATATACAGGAGGCCTGCACAAGGGAAATCAGAATCCTATATATGTGCCTTTGTACATTTTGGTGTGGGTATGGAAAAGGAATGTGCTGTGCTAAGCTAAATTGATTGTTCTACTCCAGAGATGACTCATATTTGCATAGTTACTGATAAGCTATAGTGGGCCCCAGGAGATGGGTGGATGACGTATGAATATGTTTCTGATAATGTATAAAATACGGACAATCCCTCCACCCTATGGAATAAACTTGCATACTTTTCCTTCTGTGTGGTCTGAGTTTTATTCCCCTGGATTCCAGCCAGCCGGAGCAGCATACCGCAGATGAGGGTTCGGGACTTCCCTGGCCTGGAGTGACCAACAAGAAGCAGACCCTTTACATTTGGTGTCAAGTGTCGGTTACTCCCGTTGGCCAGCGAACCCTGTGCTTTGGCAGCATGGTTTAAATTAGAACTGGCATTCTCCAGCGGCTATATCCAAGAAGATAAGGACAACACCGCAGTGTATGTTATCTATAGCAGTGAGTATGTTGTTGAAAAGGGTGGTGAGTAGCATCTCCACACCATGAGATTCTCTGAATCCATGTTGGCAGGGGTCCATTGGTGCAGTGTTATTGATGTGTTGTTGTATCTGGCGTTGGACCTCCTTTTCTATTATCTTAGCTAGAAGTGGAATGCTGGATATCGGTCTATATGAGTCCACTTTCTGGGGATCAAGCTTGCTGTTTTTTAGAAGAGATCTGATGGACGTGTGTTTGAGGCTTTGGGGGAATGAGCCTGAAGTGAAAGATGGGTCCATGAGTCTGGCTATGAACGGGCTAAACTCTGTCCGTAGTTCCTTTATCCAGAAGGCGGGACATGGGTCAGTCTGAGCTGTAGTGGTGTTAATCGTGCCGATAGTATCCTCGATGTGCTTCTTGAATGGAGTGGTGAGTGTGGTTAGTGGCGTTGTGGTTGCCGGTTTCTCAGTGGTAGTAGGGTGTAGTGGACTTGTTGGTTTGGCATAACTTTGATTGAAGGAAGTCAGCGAAGTCTTGAGGGTGGATCTGGGTTTTTTACTCCGAGCCTGGTTCTTTTGTTAAATTCTTGACAAGGTTGAATAAGTTGTGTGGTTTGCTTAGGGACCGTCTTAGGGTGTCTGTGTGCTTGCCTCATTTTCTCTGTTATTGCATCACGGTGTCTTGCCAGATGGAGGTTTATTTATTTATTTATTTAACTGCATTTATATCCCGCTTTTCACCGGGTCAAAGTGGTGTAACATATAACATAGGGGGGGGTAATTTTTCAGGGTGGGGCCATCACCAAGGGGCAACAATTAATGATTTGGGTAGACATGGACATGTATACTTCTGCTGAATCTAAGTATTAGGTCATGCGGATAGGGTGGTATTTCTGTTCAGAGATGTTCACGGATTTTCTGTGGAGCGCGATCGCCGCCAGCGTCTTTTGAGCTTTCTTAGGTATAGGAGAGACGTCCGCAGTTCATTTGAGTACCAGGGCGCAGCGGGTCGTTAGATGATGTGCGTTGTGTAATGGTGCTAAGGCTGTTTTTCCAGCTGGCTATCAGCTCGTCAAGGTTAGATATACTTTTGGTATTCTTTAGTCTTTTCAAGGATCCATCTCACATCCGCAATGATGTCTCTCGTTCCTTGCCCTTTCCTGAACCCTGCTTGCACTTCAGGTAGTTCTTGTTCCAGGTATGGTTGTAGTCTCTTTTGAATAATCTTCAGTAGAATCTTGCTGGCATGTGGGATCAGAGCGATTGTGTGATAATTTCCACAGTCAGTTGGATCACCTTTCTTTAGTATTGGTATAAACACAGATCTTTTCCAGTCAGTTGGCCACAATGTTGTCTTACATATTTCTTGGCAGAGCCTTGTAAGTACGGTAACAGCTGCATCAGATTACTATAATACTTCTATGGGAATGCTATCAATGCTTGGTGCTTTGTTCTTTGATAAGGCTTTCAATGCTGCTTCAACTTCTTTCATCACCAATGGTTCCCGATCATAAGGTACAGGTTGAAACGGCTGTTGGTCCACTTGATCTTTATCATATAAAAACTCTGTATATTCCTTCCACCTTTTCTTGATCTTCTCCGCATCATTCAACATAGAACCTTGAGCATCTTGTAACATTCCAATTCGAGGCTGGAACTTTCTCTTTAACTCTCGTAGCTTTAGGAAAGCCGATCTTGTTCTTCCTCTAATAGTTTCTGCTTCTATTTCCTTGCATGCGTCATTCTAGTACTTTTCCTTGTCCTGTCTTGCTGCATGTTGGAAATCTGAGTTCTGCGATTGTCTTTCTTTCTCCTCTGGCTTTAGCTTCTCTGCATTTCTGGGCAATTTTCAGAGTTTCTTCCGTCATCCATTTTGGCCGTGTTTTCTTTTTCACCTTTTGTAGAGACTTCTCGCTTTCTTCCAACACAACCTTCTTGATGTCATTCCATAGCTCTTCTGGAGCTCTGTCATTTGTATCTAAAACAGCAAATCGATTTTGCAGGCAGTCTTTAAATTCCAGTGGTATATTCTCAAGGTCATATTTTGCTGCATTCATGAGTGGTTTGCTCTTTTTCAACTTTAGCTTGAGTTTGCATACTAGTAGTTGATGATCTGTACCACAGTCAGCTCCAGGTTTTGTCTTTGTTGATGTTACAGAGCTTTTCCATCATTGACTTCCACAGATGTAGTCAATTTGATTTTTATACAATCCATTGGGTGAAGTCCATGTGTACAGTCGCCGCTTGTGTTGCTGGAAGAAGGTGTTTGTGATGACTAGATCGTTGGTCTTGCAGAATTCTATCAGTCTTTCTCCAGCTTCATTTCTGTTGCCAAGTCCATATTTTCCAACTACTTTGCCTTCTTTGTTGCCAACTTTTGCGTTCCAGTCACCCATGACTATCAGGATATCCTGTTTGCATGTTCTGTCAATTTCAGCTTGTACTTGTTCATAGAACTCTTCAATTTCATTCTCTTCTGCAGCTGTTGTTGGGGTATATACTTGAATTATAGTTGTGTTGATAGGCAATCCTCATAGACGAATAGAGATTAAGCGTTCGCTGACTGCATTGTATTTCATTACAGTTCTTGCAAGTTTCTTCTTTATTATAAATGCAACACCATTTCTTCTTTGTCTTTCATTTCCAGCATAGTAGACCATGTGATCATTTGATTCAAAGTGCCTGATGCCAGTCCATTTCAGTTCGCTGACACCCAACAGATCAAGTTGTACACGTTCCATTTCATTCTTGACCACCTCCAACGTCCCTTGGTTCATGTTTCGTATGTTCCATGTTCCAATGTGTAAGACATCTTTACAGCTTCTAACTCTCATTTCATGCACAGCTACATCAGCAGTCAGACGTCCCGAGGACTTTGATCCAACCACATCATAAATGCTGGCTTTACTCTGAAAAGTTGTCAGCTTTTCCCCAGTAGCTAGTTGAGTGCCTTCTGACCTGGGGGTCTATCTTCCACCACTATAGCACAATTTGTTTTTTTGTAACTATCAATTGGGTTTTCATGGCAAGATACAGAAGTAGATTGCTGGGCCTTTCTTCCGCGCAGTTTGTTTGGTGGTATTGCCGTTGTCAGAAAAATGTGATCCTCCGCCGTCAACACTATCCCATTCTGCTGCTGCCCAGATGGGTGGTTTGTCTTGGTCTTGCACCTCTGCTGAGACCTGTCCATCTTGGGAGACCCTGCCAGTAGTTAAACTACCGATAGTTTAGCTCTCAGCATCACTGATGCACACAAGCCCTCACAGCACAACAAGCTGCAAACCAAGAGTTTTTAGTAGTTTCTGGAAATCCTTTATATCTGCTGTTGCTTTTAGGTTATCTGGGAGGACATTCCAGATGGCAGGGGCTGCCAGAGAAAAGGCTTGCATGGATGTGGATTTATTTGTTCTTATGAATAGATTAGGTGTTGGTATATTGTTTTTGGTGCTGTTTCTGTCTGGTCTTTTGCTTGTTTTGGTTTCAGTGAGTTCCTGTATTATTCCTGCTGAGATGTTTTTAATTTTGAAGAGGGTAAACGCTGACTTATACTTTGCTCGTGAGGAGATTGGTAGCCAGTGCAGATCCCGTAGTATTGGAGTTATGTGGTTTTGTATTGAAGCCTTAGTGATTAATGCGGGCAGCAGTGTTCTGGACTATCTGTAGGGGGCGGGTGGTTTGTTTAGGTAGACCTTGGAATAGTATGTTGCAGTAGTCCAGCAGCGGTGTAATGATGGCCTGGCCTGGCATACCATACGGAAATGCTCTTGATTGAGGAGGGGTTTTAGTCTCCTGAGTGTTGCGAGTTTGAAGAAGGCTGTTCTGGATATCTTGTTGATATGTGGTTGGAGGGTGAGTTGTCTAGGATCACTCCAAGGTATCTGACTTCGTCTTTTATTGTAATGTATCGGATATGTTGATAGTAGTAGGAGGAATGAATGAGGAGTCTCTGGTGATTGCTTCAGTTTTTTTTAATGTTGATTTTTAGGTTGTTAGTTAGCCAGGTGGTTATTTCTTGAATGCATGTTGATATTTTGGTATAGTCTAGTGAGTCCAGTTGAATAGGGGTATTATACCATGATGTCGTCAGCATATATGGTATATTGTATCTTGTGTGTGTTAAATATTTTACATATAGGTTGAACATAGATGTTGAAGAGGAAAGCTGATAATGCTGAGCCTTGGGGAACTCCTTGTGTGGTCTTGAAGGGTTCTGAGCTGAGGTTTCCAGATTTTACTCTGGTGTCTATCTTCAAGGTATGATTTGAACCATTTTATTGTGGTATCTGGTAGTCCAATCTCCGTTAGTCGCTTCAGTAGAATGTAATGGGAAACTGTGTTGAATGCCACTGATATATCGATAAATATTAGTAGGAAGCCCTGCTTCATCTTGTCCATTCTTTTGATTATGTTATCGAATAGATGTATGAGTTGTGTCTCAACTCCATGTTGTGGACAGAATCCATGCTGGTGGGGATCTAGTGGGGCGAACTCATCAATGTGATCTTGGAGCTGTCTCTGTACAATTTTTTCGGTTACTTTTGCCAGGAATGGGAGGCTGGATATTGGGCAGTAGCTTGATGGGTCGGTAATATTGGATGAAGTAGATTTAGGGATGGGGCGGATGGTTGATTGTTTGAGGGCCTTAGGCATGTAGCCCTGGGTAAGAGGTGCTTACTATCTTTTGTATGAATGTGCTGAGTTCTTCTTTGGTGGATTTAATCCAAGTTACTGGGCAGGGGTCCGATGGAGAGGTGGTGGTGTTTAGTGCAGTGATGGTTTGTTCTTTTTGTTTTTTTGATGGAATGCTGAAGCTTTTCCATTGATTGGTCATTACAGAGTCATCTGTTGATGTTATGTCCATAAGGGGGATGTTCTTCTGGTGTGCATTGATGCTGTTCTTGGTTGTTAGGTAGTCAGCAAACGTTTGTAGGTGTATTTTTCATCTTTCGTTGTTGGGTCATTTGTTAGGTTTCGAATGATGTTGAAGAGTTCTTTAGGTTTGTTACAGACTTTTAGTACAAGGTTTGTGTGGTATTGTTGCAATCCTTTTGCTGCATCTTGTATTGTTTCAGTGTAATTTCTGATTTGTTGCATCTCCAGCGACGTTCCAGTTGCCTTTGTTTTCTTTTGGATTGTTTTATCGTGTTAGAGTACTATGGTGCAGATATGGATCTGTTTGTTGTGGTTTGAGTTCATACCAGGAGTTAGTTGAGATGCAGGAGATATAGTGGTATTCCATGAATTGATGGCTTTGTCCAGGTCAGTAAAATCATGGGGTAGGAACTGCATGGTATCTTTGATGAATTGCTCTTTTTTAAAGGCTTTGAAGTGTCTTGTTGGCTGTTCCTTTTTCTTGGCTGTCTGATCGGTGTTGAGGTGGAGTTCAAATGATATGGCATGGTGATCTAACCATGGAATTGGCGTAGTTTTAGGTGGTATGAGATATTTATCTAGGGTGTTGGTTGGAACGAATATGCAGTCTGGTGTGGAGCCAGAGCGATGTGATGGACCCTCTAAGATTTGCTTTAGTTGAATGGATTCCATTGCTTTGTGAAATGCGAGGGCAGTTGTTGAGGCAGATGTGAGGTTTAGGTCTCCTAGTACAATAAGAGTCTTGTGTGGCGAGTTAGCTGCATATATCATGTCCAGGATGTTGGATGTGTCCTCTGATGGTGCATTGGGGGGTCAGTATATTAAGAAGAATGATAGGTGTTTATTTCCTGTGTTGATGAATTCACAGTATTTGGAACTTTTGGTGAATGATGTCTTGAGCTTTAATTCTGTTCGGGCAAGGGTTAAAACTCCGCCTCCTCGTTTGTGGGTTCTGGGGCAGTTGTAGGCTGTGAATGCTGGTGGTTGATTTTTAGTATTACCTGGTCTGTATTCTTGAGCCATGATTCAGTGATGCATAGGATGTCAATGTTGTTTTCATAGATGTAGTCGGTAATGGTGTTTGCTTTGTTGCATATTGATCTCGCATTTATCAGGCCTATGTTTAAGCGGGTATTATGTGTATTTATTAACTGCTTTTATATACCGCGCTCTTTAAAATCAGCGCAGTTTACAGGTAACATTTTGTGCAAGGTAGGAAGAGCCTACTTTGCACTTACAGTAAACAGGTAGTACAACTTGGAATGATAACAGGGGAAAACATATAGGCTATATACATACTATATACAGGTGATGCTGGCTGTTCAGCGTCTAATGGATTATTTATTGTGATGATTGAGGTTGGGCCGGGAGAAGATGTGTTGTCGGCCTGGGCATAGTGTAAGAGAAAGAGGTAGTGCTTTAGTGCCTTTCTAAATTGTGCGAGGTCAGTGATCATGCGGATGGCCACTGGGAGCTTGTTCCAGCAGGTGGGTGCGTAGAACCTGAACGCTCTGTTTCTCGTAGTATTAGTGCATTTTGTTTCTTCACTAGGGGTTACTAGGGTGTTGGTGGCGGCACCTTCTTGCAGGTGTGGGGAGGATAAGGCTTGTCAAGGAGCTGGCTGTTCGCTTGTTAATGGCCTTGAAGGTTAAGAGGGCAACTTTATATATGATCCGGCAGTAAATTGGTAGCCAGTGTAGGTCCTTCAGGATTGGGGTGATGTGCTCCCTTCTAGAGGTCCCATATAGGAAACTGGCAGCAGCATTCATCGCTAGCTGTAGTGGGTTGAGTGCGTTCTTGGGGTCCATGAAGGATTACATTAGCGTAGTCAAAGTGGGGGGTTATTAGTGCCTGGAAAACTGTTCGGAAGTCTGTTGGTTGGAGCAAGGGCCGGAGATGTCAAATTGTCCTCATCTTATGGTAAACCTTCTTTACAGTATTGCTTATGTGAGCTTTCATATCGAGGCGCTGGTCCAACATGATTCCTAGGTATCAGATGGTGTGACGGCTCGGGAGTTCAGCGTCTCTTGTCTTTAGTGTTGCTGGGGGGGGGGAAAGTCCTGGTTTCTCATGATTAACAGCACTTCAGTCTTGCTGAAGTTTATCTTGAATTTAAGGGCAATCACTCCATAAAAAACAAACTTATAATCAGAGTGGAAAAACCTTTTCAACTAAGTGGGGGACTCTTTATCATGAGCAATATTTATTTAAGCAACAGGAGGTCTCAGACCCATATTTGTGCTCGAGCTAATGCTTGTTTAAGTCTAGCATTGGCGCATGGTAACCAACGACCAACCTGGAAATTTTTCTTTTGTTTTTTATCTTGCTCCTAAAAGACCCGGTTCCCCACCACTTGTGTATCCAAACTGATATTAAAATTTAAGAAGCTTTTAGCTTTTTGTTTTTTCAGTTGCTTTGTCTTCTGCCTCTACGCTTCCCCCGGTACCCTTGTAGTGTTTCACTCTGCTAGGAGTTTCTTCAGGAGGGTCTAAAAATATATATGAAAAAACAGTGTCCCTGAGCTTTTAATTTTATGGAGTGGAGGAGTAGCCTAGTGGTTAGAGCATTGGCTTGGTAACCAAGCAACCAGGGTTCATTTCCCACTAGCACTCCTTGTGGCCTTGGGTAAGTCACTTAACCCTCCATTGCCTCGGAAGAAAGGCCTGGCAATCTACTTCCGGTGACACTGCCAAGAAAACCCAGGAGCTTCTGGGTCACCAGGAGTCAGGACTGACTCAAAAGGCACACATTGAGCTTTTAACATGCAACCCACTATGATACAAAGGTATTTAAAATTCAATCAACAAGTCAAGAATAATAATGAAGAGAACATACAATAGGTATAGGTGTTCCCTACATAGATAAACTCAGTTGCTTCTTCTGTAAATTCACAAATAGCGCATTCTCCACAGCTCGTGTGTCCTCGCGTTTTAATCCTCTCGTCTATATTTATGAGAGGTCGCAGGACCGCGGGGCTAAGCTGTTCTTTAAGATTCACGTTTCGCTGCCAGACGCAGCGAACAATCTTCTCCGCTAGACCAGGAACTGCCTTCAATAAATTTATGTTTCTGTACTATTCGTTGAATTTTATGACTTAATGGAGAGAACCTAGTGATAAGATTCACGTGTTCTTCTGGCGATTCAGTAGTCCTCTCTGACCTGGATCTAAACAACCAGGCCCGATCGTGTTATAGTGCTAGCTTATATGCTTTTTTAATAATTTGGCGACGGTATCCCCGATCTAAAAAATCTGTTGACAATTTCTGGGATTGGATTTTAAAATCCTCTGTGTCCGAACAATTGCGTTGAACATCTATACAGTACTTTGAAACAAACATCATGTACTATAGCTTCAGTTATTTATGCCATCAGATGTCCGTGTAATAAACTTTATATTGGGAAAACAAAGAGTATTCAAAATCCGGATATTAGAACATAAGAGTCGCTTACGATGTAAAGTATTGACAGCTCCGCTAGTCCATCACTGCATTGAGTCACAACATGATTTTGACCAGTTACGGTGTTTCTGCATAGATCATATTAGGTCAGCAATATGGGGCAAAACTCTGGATGAGACTTTATTGTCTTGCAAACAACGCTGGATTTTTACAGTCAATACCCTGCAACGCTACGGTTTAAATTCCTCCATAGAATGGAAGGTGTGTCTTTAATTTTTAAAGACATAGAGGAGAGCAATACGATTGGAGAACACCAGTTAACGGAAAAGGCTAGCGCCAGCTATAAAAAGGTGAATGAGATAGACCGCATGCGCGGCATTTTTTGGTAACAAAGGTAAACGTGATGAAATGTGGGCAGCAGCAAATCTAGTAAGCAAAATTGTATGTTCTCCATTATTATTCTTGACTTGTTTGAATTTTAAATACCTTCGTATCATAGTGGGTTGCATGTTAAAAGCTCAGGGACACTGTTTTTTCATATATATTTTTAGACCCTCCTGAAGAAACTCCTAGCAGAGTGAAACGCTACAAAGGTACCGGGGGAGACGTAGAGGCAGAAGACATAAAGCAACGGAAAAAACAAAAAGCTAAGAGCTTCTTAAATTTTAATATCAGTTTGGATACACAAGTGGTGGGGAACCGGGCCTTTTAGGAGCAAGATAAAAAACGAAAGAAAAATTTCCAGGTTGGTCGTTGATGTTACCATGCGCCAATGCTAGACTTAAAAACAAGCATTAGCTCGAGCGCAGATATGGGTCTGAGACCTCCTGTTGCTTAAATATTGCTCATGATAGAGTCCCCCACTTAGTTGAAAAGATTTTTCCACTCTGATTATATGTTTGCTTTTATGGAGTGATTGCCCTTGAATTCAAGATTATTTACTCCAAGAAGACCAGTAATCTTTTTGTGACGTTTATCTTGAGACACTGAATGTAGCCAGTCCGTGACAGCGTCAAAGCATTTTATTAGTTGGGAGAGGTCAGGTTGATTGATGGTGAATGGGGTGAAGAGAAGTACATCATCTGCATAGATCAGGCATATGTTGAATGAGCGAATGATTGCACATATGGGCTGCATATAAGTATTGAATAGTAAGGCAGATAGTGATGAGCCTTGAGGGATGCCATGTTTCTGTTGAAAAGGCTCAGAGGTTGCAGTTCCTGTCTGTACCTGCTGCCATCAGTCAGGTACGACTTGCACCAGTTCCAGGCTGGGCCCTGGATTCCCTTTTCCTGGAGACGTATTAGGAGCAGCTCGTGGTTGACAGAGTCGAAGGCTGCGGAGATGTCTAGAAAGATCAGGGTGTATCCTTGCCTGTAGTTGTTGATCCCTGTTATTAGAGTGTTAAAGTGTGGCAAGAAGCATCTTGATCCCATGTGCTTCCCTGAAACCATGTTGGCAAGGGTCAAGAGGGGCTGAAGAGTCGATGTGTTCTTGGATTTGCTGTTGAACCACCTTCTCAATAATCTTTGCTAGCAGTGGAATGCTGGAGATCGGTCGGTAAGAGTCAACTTTCTGGGGGTTAAGCTTGTTCTTCAGAAGAGGCCTGATCGACGTCTGTTTGAGGCATGCTGGGAACGTTCCTGTGGAGAAGGATCTTTCCATGATCCTGGCTATGGCTGGACTGAGTTCTTTGCGCAGAGATCTTATCCAGTGGGCTGGGCAGGGGTCGCTTGGAGCAGTGGTGGCATTGATAGTAGCAATAATGTCCTCTGCTTTTATCTGATGTGGTTGTAAGCAGGTTAATTGATGGTGGTTGGTGTGGGTTGTGACCAGGGGTGGATTTCGTGGGTAAGCTGATATTGCTGGTTTTGGCTAATATGTAGTCTGCGTACTCTTGAGGGTGCAATATTGTACTTTGGGTAGGCAACAGTTCTTTTGTCATGGACTTCACTAGGTTGAAGAGATCGTGAGGTTTGTTCAATGAGCGGTGTAGGAGTTCGGAGTGGTATTCTTTCATCTTATCTGATATAGAGTCACGGTGTGCCTTCAGGTGGATTGAGTAGGCTGTCTGGTCGGTTGGGGACCGGGAACGCTGCCATTTTCTTTCTTGTTTCCTGAGTAGGAGTAGTGAGGCCCAGAGCTCTGGTGAGTAGCAATGTGCTGCTTTCCTGCCTCTTGGTGTTTTGTGTGAAGTCTTGATAGTAGCCGGTTGGCATGTGGCGGTATTCAGGCTGTTATTCCAGGTGGCCATCAGTTCGTCCAGGTCATCTGAATCTAGCTCGAGATTTGGAAGGACTTCTTTGAGGATAGCCTCCTTGTCGAACTGTCTGAAATGGCTTATGGGCAGGGAAGAGCTTTCGGCTTCTTACCCATGTGCCAGGTCAGCAGCCTGCATAGGAATCTGGAACTTGATTAAGTTGTGATCGGACCAGGGTGATATCTAGATCAAAGTTGTGATTTGAGCATCAGTGCGATTGGGGTTTGTATGCTTGTGACGATGGTTCTCTGAGTATATTTGTTAGGTCTCTTGCTGTGCGGTCTGTAGTGTGCAGGTATGTATAGAGGTTGGTATATGGTAGGGATGTATGATTTGTATGTAGGAGGAACTTGTAAGTTTGGAAAGTAGTTGTTGTAGTATAATGTAGCTGATAGGAGCATAGGGTGAGAATTAGTATACAAGCATACATTTGTAGGATAAGGGTTTTTTTTGTGTTTTTGCTGTACGTATAGGAGTTTGCAGCTTTTGTGTGTAGGACTAGTGTGCTGGGGTTGATGATCCATGCTATTGTCCTCTATGTAGGGTGAGCTCTTCATTGTAGGATTGTGTTCTTGTTAATCTGGAGGTTATCTGTTCTGAGCAAATATCTATCAATATATATACTTGTATCATTATATAGACATGTAGCAAATATATAGAAACATAGAAATATGATGACAGAAAGACCACATGGCCTATCTAGTCTGTCCTTCCTTATCAACAACTACAACAGTCACCTTTTTACCTTTAGAGATCCTCTGTGTTTGTCCCATGCTTTTTTGCGTTCAGTTACTGTCCTCATCTCTACCACCTCCTCCACTGGGAGACTATTCCACGGATCCACTACTCTTTCTATAAAGAAATATTTTCTGCATATCACTCCTGAATCTATCTTCCTTCACCTTCATCCCATGTCCCCTTGTAGCACAACATATAGACATGTAATTATTTAGCAATATTTAGACATGTAGTAAGTTGTACAGACATGTAGTAATTATATAGCAATATATAGACATGTAGCAGGGTTGTCCTGATGGACTTCTACTCAGTATAGTATACAAGTATAGTATTATAGAAACTGATAGTGCAATACAGTTACTTTGCTTGAGTATATGTTCAGATGTTTTCTTGCAGTATGTAGTTTCTATATATGCAGTATCAGACTTAGTCTGTAGAGATGGTATTCATCTGATGTCTTTTGATGTATGATATATATGTGGCCTTGCTCAGGTGTGGGCCTGCCATGAGTGCTTTAATTTCTGGCATTGGGCCTGATTGGCCTTGGGTAGCTGATCGGGGAGGAGCGATCCTCCCGCTCAACTCCCTGCTGCTGTCAGGCACCAAATAGTGTCTGGTGTGCTCTGGTGCTGGGCCTGGTGGGGGCGTGCTGTGCTGATTGGGGAGGAACGATTCTCCTGCTCAACTCCCCGATGCCATACCTCCAGCAGGGAGACTGTCTATGCTCCTTAAACCTTAAGGATGCTTATACCCACATACTCATTCACCCCCAACCACAGGCAGTACCTGTGGTTCATGGTGGGGGGTGGCCACTACCAGTACAGAGTGCTGCCCTTTGGCTTGGATCCACCCCAAGGGTCTTCACCAAGTGAATGGCAGTTGTAGCTGCTTTCCTCTGCCTCCAGGGGGTCTTTGTCTTCACCTTTCTGGATGACTGGCAGGACACAGCAGCCAGAATCTTCACAAACACACCAAGAAATGAACACATCACACCAGTACTCCAGAACCTCCACTGGCTGCCCATACAAGCTTGTGCAAGATTCAAGGTGACGTTAAACATTTTCAAAATCATCAACATATCAGCAAATGTCCTCCAGAACCTAATAACCAAATGAACCAGCACAAGAGCCCTGAGAAGCAGCATGGACAATAAGATAGCCACCCCATCTGAATACCAAAGAACTACACAGACAACATCCAGAAGGGTACCATCTCTCTATGAACCTGAATTATGGAACACCCTGCCTGACATCCATGAGTGACAAAGGACTTCAAAAGTAGGCTCAAAACAATACTATTCATACAATACTATGGACCCTCCAGAACCCACAAACCACTGTATGAGCATAATTGCAACCAAGCAAGTTGCATACTACTACCCTACCCCACCCCCCATGTACCTGTCCCCTTTTCCCTATCCCCATCTAACCCAAATGTACATACTTAGCAACATGTAAACCACTTTGATTGAAGGAAAAGGTGGTATATAAAACTGGTTAAATAAATACATAAATAAAAAGGAGGCACATCTACAGAAGTGCAGCAGGCAACTGCATGCACCATCCAGGTCCTGCAGCAGCTGGGGTTTGTAATAAACTACCCCAAATCCCACCTCCTCCCAACCCACTGCTGGACATCTGCCAGGCCACCACCTGGTCTTCAGTCCATACCTTCACAGCTCATTGCCTGGAAAGGGAGTCCCAACAGGACAGCGTCTTTGGCCAGGCTGTGCACTGTAATCTTTTTGAGGTCTAGGCAACTCCTAGCCTCTGACCCTTCTGTGTTCAGGCTACTGGAGTTTTGGTTCCATCAGACACATGGGGTCCTACTGCAGTCTGTATCTGCGGACTAAATTGCTGCTGCTCATGGCTCCCTTTGAGGGCAACTGTGGCCTTTTCTACTGGCTTTTGGTAGCTTGTAGCTAGAGAGTCCCATATGTGAGGACTGACTTCCTGCTTTTCCCGGAGAAAGCATAGTTACTCACCTGTAACAGGTGTTCTCCGGGGACAGCAGGAATCAGTCCTCACAACCTTCCCTCCCTCCTCCCCTTGGAGTTGCTTTTATACCATCTTTTATTTTTTGCCGTCTTTTAGCTATCTCATCTGACTGAGCAAGATGGCACCCTTGGGTGGGAAGGGCACTACACATGCATGGTGGCATCTCTCAAAGGCTTTCTTTGAAAGCTGGGGGCATGCTTCTGCAAGGGCTCCATCGGCACCAACATCGCCCATATGTGAGGACTGATTCCTGCTATCCCTGGAGAACACCTGTTACAGGTGCATAACTATGCTTTTTTGTAGCCCAAATGCATTAATATTCAATCTTAGCTGCCCAATTCTAGACCATTGTTCAAGCTTCACAAGATCCCCCCTCATTTTATTTTCACCTTCCTGGGTGTTTACCCTGTTGCAGATTTGTGTATCATCCACAAAGAAGGAAACCTTATTCAACAGCCCTTCTGCAACATCTGACAAAAATGCTAAAAAAGAACCAGACCAAGCAACGATCCTTGTGCCCTACCATTAGTAATGTCTTTATTGTCAAAGTGAACTCCATCTACCACTACCCTTCATTGATTCTCACTCAAACAGTTTCTAACCCAGACTCAATTTAGGGCCCATCCCAAAAATGCTTAGTTTATTAATAAGCCATTTATGTGGAACAGTGTCAAAGGCTTTGCTGAAATCTAAGTACACCACAACTAATGGTCCTCCCTCAGGACCATACCAAGGGCTGTGTGAGGGCACCGATATCATCACTGGGCTTCCAGGAAGCTCAAAGAGAGTGAGTTACTGCATGTGACTGGGGCGGAAGGGGGCACTAGAATCGTTAGTCTCACAGGGTACACTGCTAGCTTGATACAGTCCCTTCCTCAATCTAACTCTAGTAGCCCAGTATCTGACAAGACCTTTTTCTAGTGAAACCATGCTGCCTCGGATCCTGCAATCCATTGGATTCCAAAAACCTGACTGTCCTCTGTTTTAGCAGAGTTTCCATTAATTGGCTCGCCACAGATTTCAGATTAACAAGCTTGAAGATCACATACCTCTTCCATACTTTCGTAGAGAAACCACTTCTGCCCTTCTACAATCCATGGGACCACTGGATTAAAGAAGCACTGAAAAGGTCAGACAGTGGCGCTGCCTGAGCATCCCTCTGTCTCGTCAATACTCTGACTTCCCAGCAGGTGCCATCACTCTGTCTACTTTTACTTTAGCTAACTGCTCATGAATACAGTCTAATGAAAATTGTTCAAGATCTGCCTCACTTCCATTCCTAGTTGTGTGTGTCTTCTGTGGGGCAAATGGGAGGTATTTTTGGGGTGAGGGCAGTTATGGAAGGTTGTTTATTGGGATAGGGCAGTTAACTAGATGAGCTCTACCAAGGACCCCCATTTACTCCTTTTCTGCACAGTCCTATTTGCTTGTTCCTGACTCCCCTCTTTGTATCTTTGTATTCATGACCTTTCATCCTAGACTGGCCAACCCTCACCAGTGCACCTCTACTGAAGTGACCTTGAGGCGAACAGCAGCTTGTGTTAATTGAGCAGGGCACATGGTTGGAGTGGTTTGGGCAGTGGACTGAGAACCATGGAAGCAATGGGTTTGATTCCCCACTTCTCCTACAGATTATGTTTGTGACAAAGGGCAAGTCATCCCCATCTCCATTTTCTCAGGTTCAGGTTTAGGGCCCACTTTACTAAGGTGTGATAAAATAGTTCTTGACATTTTCAAAACTGCTGAGTAGTGCAGTTCAGTAGGGCACCCGAAAGCAGCACATGTTCAATACCACCAGATGGCAGGCTCCATCTGTTAAAAATTAGTTCCCCTTTGTCCCACTGGCTATAAGTAATCCCTAGTGGACTGGCATAGAAGTGGCTCTCAAACAATTTCACAATTCTTTTAATTCATTTCATTCTTCAATCACATTCAAAATCAACTATTCAACAGAAAAAGTTAACTTTCTGGATACCACAGTTTCTATCAGCAGTGGCTATATACAATATAAACACCTATATATAGGAAGCCAAATGCCAGGTGCAACTCCCTTCACAATTCCACCTTCCACCCTTCACATACAGAAAAGGCCATTATACACAGCAATATCCGATATCACTGCATATGCTCTGACCCCAAAGACAGGGATAAAATCCTGGCTCAATCCTTCAAGTTAAAGAAGCTACAATCCTAAAATCATCTGCAAGTAGATTGCCTCTTCATTAAACGCTCAGGAAACATCTACTGCAGTGCAAAGAAAAGAAAATCTCGGAGCTGGAAAACAACGAGAAAAATCAGAAAAGATCTAAATCCACTATTCCAAGAGGGATTCCCTGCTCCACTGGTGTTGGCTATTGACAAGTACCAAATCTGAAGCAAGAACGAGTAGAAAAACAGGCTTCCAACAGAAGCCCAAAAATGAAAATGGTACAAATCCCTTCAATATACCAAGCTGCAAAGTATGCCAATAAATATCACATGGTCCCACAGTTACCCACATGGGAAAAACAGGCTAGTGGGTTATGGATGAGATGGTTTACAGCAATCAGAGAAAACTGATAAACTAGACATATATACAGATTCTGTAAGGAAGATTTGGAAATGGTTATTCATCTCTTAGCTGGTTCGGATGGCAGAAAGGCACAACAAGGTGGCACATCTCATCCACTGGATACTTTGTAAACACTATAACACCACTGTTCCGGAAAAGCACTGGGAGCATGACCCTAAGAGAATTATAGTGAATGAAGAGGTTATGGACATTCCCATTCCAACAGATAAGAAAGTGTAGTTACTCACCTGTAACAGGTGATCTCCAGGAACAGCAAGAATTTAGTCTTTACATATGGGTGATGTCTGTACCAACGAAGCCTGTGCAGGAACGCTCCCCAGCATCCAATTGGAAGGCTTTTGGGAGCATTCCACTGCGCCTGCGCGACTGCTTTCCTGCCTTCCCAACTCACTCTCTTCAGTTAAGTTTATAGCTGAGAAAAGAGTAAATGAAACCCTACAATTCCTAGGGGAGGAGGGTAGGTTGTGAAGACTACATTCCTGCTGTTCCCAGAGATCACCTTTTACAGGTGAGTAACTACGCTATCTCCAGGAACAAGCAGGAATGTAGTCTTTACATATGGGATTCCCTAGCTCCCAGATACCAGATGAAGTGACCTCAGAACCGGTAGAGGTTTGCCTTGGAGTAGGCCTGATGAGGTCATGGATCCCACATGGATTTCTGGTATCTTCAAAGTCCGGGACGGAGGGTAGGAGTTGCATCTAAGTCTGAAAGAGGAGCTGGAGTACAGCCTGACCAAACATGGCATCCCAGCGGGAGTCCTTGTCCAGACAATAATGGGCAGCAAAAGTATGGACAGAAGACCAAGTTGCTGCTTTGCAGATTTCATCAATGGCCACCAAGCGTAGGTTTGCCATCGAGGTGGCCATGGCGCAAACATTGTGAGCAGTGACATGCCCTTCCAGGGAGAGTCCTGCTTTGTCATAGGTAAATGAAATAGTGTCCGCTATCCATCTGGAAAGCATATGGTTAGAGACAAGTAATCCCAGATGACTAGGATCAAATAAGATAAATAACTGTGAGGCTTTACGATGATCTTGAGTCCTTTGGAGATAGAAAACCAAAGCATGTTTGCAGTCAAGAATGTGCAGAGTTGCTTCTGCTTGAGACGCATGCAGTTTAGCCCTCATTAACTCACGTTCATTTCGCAAAAAACGGCCAGCCATCACCAATCTTATTACTAATCTGAACTTGGATATCCTTATGGTCACAGAATCCTGGCTGTCAGACACAGACACAATCCTCATAAACCAACTCATCCCTCCAGATTATTCAATACACACATGTCACAGAACCAACCGGAGAGGAGGGTGGAGTCTTCATCCTAGTAAGAACTAATCTCCAGTTCCAGCTACTATTTTCTAGGAGTCTCATGCACATGGACATATTTCCTGTAGCCAATAAGCACATCAATATAAATCTCATCTATAGAGCCCCTACTTCCCCCCCAGAAGATCTCTCTAACATAATAGACTTGGCCTGCAACCCTGAAAGCCCACATAAACCTAATTGGTTGATTGGTGACTTTAACCTCGCTTCTCTACAACCCACCTACTCTAACACCTTCCTCGATGCTATGACTGATCTCAGCTATACACAGATGGTGAATTCTATGCACCTCAAGGGAAATGCTCTTGACCTCATTTTTGCCCCCCAGTCAAAATCAAGCCACAATCTCAACCTTTCATTCACTCCTGTCCCATGGTCAGACCACAACTTAATCTCTTTCCAAATCCCTTACCAACAAAATCAAATTCCAACCAGCTACACAAATACAGCCTCCTCAGGAAAGACAAACCACTTCAAATCCATGGACAGGGATGAGTTCATCAACAGCGCTCTTCCAGCACTCCGTCAACCTGCTCAAAACCTCGACGAGATGATCAACAGATGGAATACCATTCTGAATTCTTGTTCTCAGCTACCTTCCTCAAATAAATCACCATCATCCATCCATCAAACTACCAAAAAACCGAAAACCAGCCCCTTGGTTGTCTGCTGAATTACGGTCATCTCTTCAGCTTCTAAGGAAGCATGAAAGAAAATGGCGTCAATCTCGCTCCACAACGGACCAAATGACTTATGAGAAATTCCTAAAGCAACACCATGAGAAAATATCTGAAAAAATGAGAACACCATACGGAGCTCCTCCTCCGCTCAATAAATAAACCACGCGACCTCTTTAGCATTGCTAAATCCTTAACCAAGGCACCTTCCTCCAATCAGACAGTATCAATTCAGCCTCAGCTCTATGCTGTGTACCTCCAATCTAAAATCCTCAAAACAAACGCGGCACCGAATCTCACACCCAGTTACATTCCCCAGGTACACCCACTGCTAACAGAGTTCATCCCTCCAGCAGAGAAATACATCACTGACCTTATTGCTACTATCAACACCACTACAGCACCAAATGATCCATGTCCTGCTTACTGGATCAGAATGATGCGTGCAGAACTCAGCCCAACTCTATATTACATCATGAAGCTTTCCTTTGCAGCAGGAACATTCCCATCAACTCTTAAACATCCATACGCCCTCTCCTGAAAAACAAGTCTTGACCCGACAAGGACAGACTCATATCGCCCGATATCGAGCATACCCCTTCTAGCCAAACTTATCGAGAAGGTGGTCCAAATGCAGATGCAGCAACACATCGACATAGCCCCTCTTGATCCCTACCAGCATGGGTTCTGAGAATCCCATGGTGTAGAGACTACTCACCGTACTTACCAACGCCTTATCCAGAGGTATCGACAAAATAGAAAATGGGCTCATACTCATCTTCCTCGATTATTGCTGCTGCATTTGACTCTATTAACCATGAGCAACTCCTCTATCGTCTCCAGGAAAAGGGAATTCAGGGCTTGGCCTGGGAGTGGTGTAAATCCTATCTAGCTGACCGTTGGCAACATGTCCGGATAGGATCCTCAACATCTGAACCATTCCAGCAACAGCAGGGAGTACCCCAAGGTTCCTCCCTGTCTGCTTTACTTTTCAATATATATATGCAATCTATATGCGATATCATCCGCTCATTTAATATATCCAGCCTGATCTATGCAGATGTCCTGCTGTTCACCCCAATCAAAATTATGCATCCTGACCTCTCCCCACTAATAGATTGCTTCAATGCAATCACTGACTGGCTTCTAACCCAGAACCTACGCATAAACTTTAAGAAAACCGAGGTCTTATTCATCACCAAGAACAAGAACTTCTCTCCCCCCAGTACCTTGAAGGTGCGAGATGCAGAGCTCCCATGTAAATCTGTGATACGCTACCTGGGTGTTACACTCGACCAACAGCTCAACGTCAAAGAACACACAAAGAATACCACCAAGTCCATTTTCAATAAAATCTTGACGTTAAGGCACCTAAGACCTCTACTAGCCCCAGACAATTTCAGAACAATATTCCAGACGCTTGTAACGCCACATTTCGATTATGCCAACATTATCCTGCACGGCCTCCCTAAGAGCACCCTCAATCCACTGCAGATGGCGATGAATGCAGCAGCCCGCATTCTCTGCGGCATGTCCAGAAGAGACCACATTACGCCCATACTTATGGAATTACATTGGCTACTGTTACACAGCAGGATCACCTACAAGGCACTACTCCTAACTTTTAAAGCAATTATTTATTTATTTGAGCACATTTTTATACCGCTCCTTCCAGTGATCAGCAGCGGTTTACATCTAACAATTAACTCTGCATATGTTTAGCAGTTACATAAAACTGTAGGATAACAACATTAGAACATTAGGATAACTCAATAGGTAGAACAATATTAACTGTATACATAAAAACTGTGAGAACACTTTTGAACATTAGGATAGCTCAATGAATAGAAAAACTATATACATGAAATAATGTCAAACATACATGTTATATAATTAACTATATACATTATTTGTGAAGGGTAGTATAGGTAGATTTTTTTTTTTTTTAATTTGATTCTCCGCGGATTTGAAAATTTTTAACTGACAAAGGTGTAAGAGATCTCTGTCAAGTTGATTTAATCCTGGAGTTACTTTATGTTATTTCTGTCAAATTGAAGTATTCCTTGAACAGATGTGTTTTCAGGCTCTTACGGAATGATATGAGATCTTTGTTAGTTCTTAAGGTGTCTGGGAGTTTGTTCCATTGTATTGGAGCAGTGTAAGTGAATGCTCTATTACTGGTGAATGCCTTTGATTTGCAAATGGAGAGGGGGGTTTGTAGTGTATTTAGGTTGTGTGTTCGTCTTTTCCTGTTGGTGTTTTGTGATTTTATGAGTGTGGCAAGATAGGATGAGGCATAATTGTTTATTAGTTTGAATGTAGTGATGATTTTGTACCTGATGTATGCATGTATAGGTTATTAACCGGTTATCCCCCTCATCCCTCTCTGCACTCCTCACCATCACCCCCAAAAACAGGCCAAGGTCAGTAGCTGTCAATACTTGAGTCTACAAAATGCACTCAACCAGGAATAGAGCCTTTGCATTATATGCCCCGAGGTGCTGGAATAACCTCCCACCACATATCTGATCAGAGACCTTTCGCAGTTCAGAAAAGCCCTTAAGCATCACTTGTTCCTCCTTCATTTTGCCCACCCTAACCTAACACAACCACTTCCCACACCTCAACTCACCCACGCAGCCTCTGACACTCCAACAACATAACCCACGACAAAGTACACAACAGATCCGCCCATCAGGTACACTCACAATGATCATAGATTATAAGGTCTTTTGCATTATGATTACCAGCTTGTAATATAAACTGTAAATAGTTTCACAACAACCACTGTTGTTGACATGTATATAGTTACCCTTGTTACAGACCCAAGTTACCTATTCTGTTACAATGTAAGCATAAGATCTTTTGTTCTGATGCAAAATTTTGTTATTTGTAAACCGCACTGATACTGAAAAGCATGGTATAAAAGAGCCTGTAAATAAATAAATAAAATAAATAAATAAAAACTGGAAGATAAATTGACTAGTTTAAATGAAAGGGAGACACCTCCTTTGGCAAAAAGTGTGGGTAAGGCCGAAGGACTACTTTGTCATGCTGGAAACGGGTATAGGGTGCCTGAAGCTCAGTAATGAGTCTAGCTGAAGTGAGGGCAATTAGGAAGATTACCTTCCACGAGAGGAACTTAAGTGAGATTGTGGCTAATGGTTCAAAGGGTGGCTTGAGAAGCTGCACTCCAATGACATTGAGGTCCCAAGCTACCAGAGGTGGCTTAATGGGGGCTTTGGACAGCAGACCTCTCATGAAACACGCTACTAGCAGTTGCATGGAGATGGGCTGTCCATCGAGTAGATGGTGAGAGGCTGCAAAAGCACTGAGGTGGAACCTTACGGAGTTGTCTTTAGACCTGTCGAGGACAGGTGGAGGAGATACTGGAGGAGTGACTCCACTGGAGCAGAAAAGGAATTGAGATCCTTCTGGGAATACCAGACAGAGAATCTATGCCATTTAAAAGCGTATGAATGTCTGGTGGAAGGCTTTCTAGAAGCCAAAGAATCTCCTTAACCTCTTAAGTAAGGTCAAAGCCTTCTAAAGCTATGCTCTCAGCAGCCATGCTGCGAGGTGGAGAGACTGGATTGTGATGGAGACGTGAGCTGTCATCCTGGGAGAGGAGATTCGGCACAGATGCCAATTGCACCTTGATTGAATGATAAGGCGGTATATAAATAACGTTAAATAAATTGCAGAGGATGAGTCTGAGTCAGACATAGTAGCAGTGGAAACCACGGTTGCCGCAGCCAGTGAGGGACTATGAATATCATGGAGCCCTTGTCTGACTGAAGCTTGAAAAGCATCTTGGGAATGAGGGGTATAGGAGGGAAAGCATAAAGCAGACCCTGACCCCAGTGTATGTGGAAGGCATCCACTTGTTGGTTGGTGGATGTCTGAGTTCTTGTGCAGAAGCGAGGAAGCTTGGCATTTTGGGGAGTCGCAAACAGATCTATGTCTAGGATTCCCCAGGTCTGGAAGATGTAGGATGTTCTGTCCAGATGGAGAGAAGGATACGACTCAGTCTGTCTGCCAAGACATTGGACTCCCCCGGGAGGTACACCCCTTAGTGGTGTTTTTGATGAGCAATGGCAAAGGACCACAGGTGTAGTGCCTCCTCACAGAGGGCCCAAGAGCCTGTTCCTCCCTTTTGTTCACATAGAACATGGCAATCTGATTGTCTGTCCTGACTAGGACTTCTTGTGCTCTGAGGTGGTGTTGAAAACCCGAGGACATTCGAGATAGCACGAAGTTCCAGGAGATTGATCTGGAGTTGACTCTTGCGTTGTCCAGAGTCCATGTGTAGTCTGGTTTCCCAGATGGGCTCCCCAACCCAGTTTGGAGGCATTCATCGTCTGGGTGCATTGAAGTGGAGGCATCTGAAAAGGTGACCCTACAAGCAGATTTTCTGGAAAACACCACCACTGAAGGGATGTGGTTAGATGAGCAGTGACGTGAATCCTGTCCCGGAGACAGCCCAAGGCAGAGTCCACTTGTTGTCTAAATATGTAGTTGGGCCACGTGCCTAAGGAGCTGCAGCATCTATCAGGCAGTCAGATGTTCTTGTAGGAGCATCTGGGACGCTAGTTTGACTAGACAGCACAAAGGCGCTTGGGCAGAAACGTCCTGGACTGTTGGGTGTCTAGTAGGGCTCTGAAGAACTCTAGTTTTTGAGTTGTAGTGAGCTGGAATTTTGAGAAGTTTATCACAAATCCCAAGTGTTGTAACACTGTGATGGTACGATGCAAGGAAAGTAGTACCTCTTGGGAGGTGTTTGCTTTTATGAGCCAGTCATCTAAGTAAGGGAAGATGAATATCCCCAGAGATCTTAGATATGCGGCTATGACCGCCATGCACTTTGTGAAGACTCTTGGGGGCAGAGGCGAGTCCGAAGGGAAGGACTCTGTATTGATAATGCTTTCTTTGAAATGTGAAGCATAGATATTTCCTGTTTCCTGAGTGAATGAGGATATGTGTATATGCTTCTTTTCGATCTAGAGAACAGAGCCAGTCCGGATTCTGGAGGTAGAGAATAGTCCCAAGAGAGATCATCTTGAACTTTTCATGGACTAGAAACTTGAGGTTTCTGAAGTACAGAATAGGCCTGTACCCTCCGGTTTTCTTTGGAATGAGAAAGTACGGAGAGCAGAAGCTCATTCCCTGTTGGGATGTTGGGACTTCTATGGTGCCCTGAGACAGAAGAGAGCACACCTCATTCTGTAGGAGAGCAGTGAGTGGGGATTGCGTTTGATATTCTCCCGTGAAAGTGGAGGGGAACAGAGTTTGAAGATGTAGTTTGTATCTTTCCTGGACTATGGTGAATATCTGAGGTGATGAGGTACCATCTGTGGACACAGGGACACAAACTGCCTGCTATGTAGAGGGTGTGGGGGTCCTCCAGAGGCAGGGTGGCAGTGTTCTCTAGGAAAGTCAAAATCCAGGTGCAGACTGTGGCTGCGGAGCTGGTTGAGATTTAGCCACTTGTGGCTTCTTTTGTTTCTTTTGAGGCTGCTGCCTCTTCTGTGGGGCCTGACCCTGGTACTGAGAAGCAAGAGGATAAGAGAAATTTCTTATTGTTAAGACTTCTTTGCAGGTGTCTTTTTTTCTAACTGGGTCAGCCGTTACTCTGGACAAACTCTTTAGTATTTTCTGACTCTAAGAGGCCTTATCTTGCCAGTCTTTTCCAAAGAGGTTTTCCCCTGTGCAAGGTATGTTGCCCAGCTTATCTTGAACCCATGCAATTTGGCATGCACCAATGCATATTGCTGAGGTTCTGCTTGTGCATTCAAAGGTAGCCCTATTGACAAACTTCAAAATGTTTTGGCTATACTTAACTAGGACAAGATAATCTGCCTTTTTGTCATCTGGGTGGAGAGGGGCAAAGGCCTCGATGTCCCTGGAGATCTCTTTCAGGAACATTTTCATGTAAAGGATATAGGAGTTAACCCCAGCCAAAAGCAGGGATGCTTGGAAGCATCGACACCCAGGGGTGTTGAGAGTTCTTGATTCTCTACCTGGAGGATTAGATGAGTGAGTCTTTGAGCTTTAGATTTGGCGCATCACTGATTTGATCACCTTGGAATGGTGGGGAAGTTGTGGCTTTTGGAAGCCGGGACACTCTGGTATGCGATACATAGTATTGAGATGTCTGCTTTGAGGTAAGATGGTGAGAGGCATCTCCCACATACGGAGCATAAGGTCATGAAGGATGTGGTGCGCTGGCAGAGTGGCTGCCTCCTTCTGTGCTTCTGGGTATTGGAGGCTCTCTAATTCCTCTGCCTTGGCTTCTTCTCTGTTGCTACTGTTATAGAGAGGCCCTTGGCTAGGTCTTGAATGAATTCCTGGAAGGACATGGCTTCTGGAGACAACATGCATCGCTATTGAGGCAGGGAAGGGTCCAAAGGAAGGTCCTGGAGTCCCCATGAATCGAGTGACTCTACATCTTAAACGGGGGAATTGGAATTGGAGGACTCAAAGTATCGATGGGCACGGTGTCTGCTGAAAGCTAGATGTCAGTACTGATGCTCCGAGGTATCGGCCTTGGTGAATTGCTTGGGTTTGACCTGGATATCGGTAAGAGTTTCAAGGAATGGCATGGGTGGGAGTGATGTTGATATCATCTGCAGCAGCCCTGATGTTGTGCCCTGAACGGGTGTTAAACCATTAACTCCCAAGCCTGCTTGGTGATGACTTGTTACTGCTCTCTCTTTCCTCCTTTTCCTCCACCCTGCTGCATTTTTCCCTGATCTTACTTGCCTCTTCCCCTTAGTATGATTGTTTAACTCTTTCCTGTTTTTATTGGCATTCTTTTCTGCCTTTGCTTTTTTGACCTTAATTTGTACACTACTCTTCTATTTTATGAAAGGGGGGTTGATCAAGTTTTAATCAACAAACAGTTATCTACCTCAACAATTCTTTGTAGCCTTTGGATTTCTGCACCCTAGTGCATGAATTTGTTTTTCATCAGACCCTGGCCAATTTATTTTCCCTACTGAAGATGTGTGTGACATGCAGCCCATTTGAGGGTTTTGTTTTTTTAAATTGAAATATATTTTACCTAATTAGCTAGCACCTCTGATCTTGGAGCACTGCTCAACAATTTAATGGCTATGAAGACACAATTTCGAAAGAAATTCCCCCTTTGAGTACAAATCCTGCTATAACAGCCTCAGATATCGAGATGGCCCACATTCATATTGATTTCTGATCATATAGCTAACTATAAGAAATGATGCATGCAGCGCCTCCCCCCCCCCCCCCCCCAACACACACATGGATTTCTGATCATGTAGCCACTGTTGAAAAGAAACTGGACACCTTTGGTTTATAATTTGTTTACCAGCTGCAGAGGTGATGGGTGATGCTCCAGCCTTTTTTTTTTTTTTAAATTGAGGTCAAGAACATCAAAGGTCAAATTTGACAGTTGACCAATGACCTCCCAGCAGGACCAGCCCTAGACATGTTTGGGCATGTTGCCCGCATATGATCCCACTCCATTCGTGGCCCCGTGCCGTGCCTGCATATTGAAAAAATTCTTCCATCGCTGCATCTGTTCAACCACAGCAGTGGTGGCAGAGATGCATGCACATGCCTCCAAGACCCTGCGGTCATCACCCTTCTGATGCATATTTTTTGCGACAGAGGGGTCATGACCAGCAGGGCCTTGGAGGTGTGCACATGTTTCTCCAGAGGCCCCGTATCATGCTAAGAAGAGGATCCCTGCTGAGGCTGAGCAGATGCAGCGGTGGCAGACGTTTTTCAATATGCAGGCATGGAGTGGGGTTATGTGCGGGAACATGTCTAGGGCCGGCCCTGCCAAGGAAATGCGGCTCCGGTGTTCATTGCCGGTTGAGGAGGGGAAATATTATAAGGGAAGTGCATGAGAGGAAGGTTGGGTTAGAGGCATCATGGAGGCCAGGATTTTATGGCACTAGAAGGGAAGAGACAGCAGAGGAGGAACTATATAGAAGGAAAGAAGATATTACACAAGGAGAGTCATAAGGAGATCGAGAAGACATGCTGGATATGGTAGAGGTGGGAAGCGGAAAGTCAAGATGAATGCTGGACTTGGGGAGAGGTCACAGACAGGGACAGAAGATGCTGAATAGATGTGGAGGGAAAATGCTGGACATGGGGAGAGCTGAGAGGGAGGGAAGAAGCTGGGCCTAGAGAGCATAACAAGACAGAGGGGAGATGCTGGACACAGGGGAGGGTCATAGAGCGACAGGAAGTAGGGAGATGCTAGACATAGGAGGAAATAGAGAGAGGAGAGCGATAATGGTGGATACAGAAGAAGATATGAAATGAAAGAGGTGTGGAAGCTAGGAGGGCAGATATTGGATGGGAAGATGGACTGTGAGGACAGAGGGAAGGGAAAGGTGTTGGATAGAGGGAGGAGAGAGAATGGGGAATAAGAGGCTGCAGAAAGAGTGGGAAATGGGGAAGTTGGGGTTGAGGCTGAAAAACAAGATGGTAAGAAAAAAAGTGAGATTAAAAAATATATAGAAGAAAGACTTGCAACCATGGAAAGAGTTAAGAAAAGATACTGAAAATCAGAAACCAGAGACTGGAACCAACATGATCACAAAAATATAATGGCCAGAAAACATCGGTAAAAAAATTATTTAATTTACTATTTAGAATATACCCATTTTGTAATTTACATGTTCTTTCTTTACATGCATCTTTCTATTTTCTGGTGTGGCTTCTTGTGGTCTTATTTTAATTTTTGTCAATATATTTCTATTTTTAATTTGTAGCCACTTATTCTGTACTTGATGAGGGTCTATTTATGGTCAAAGTGTGTAACCAAGGTCAGGTGTTCTGTTAGCATGAAGTTTCTATGTAGGAATCTAACTTAATCATTTTTCCCAGTAGGTATTTTGAGTGTTCAAGGCTCCCACTGCAATATCTATGGTGCTGCTTTTTCTGGATATGCTCCATGTTGTGTGATTTTGGAAGTTAGTCCTCTTATGGTCAGGGGAAAGAAAAAAAACCAAATGCACCCAGGTCTGTCAAGAAAATTTCTCAGGGACCGGCTGAGGACACTGAATCAGAGCCACACACCGCCAAGGTCCTCGGCCCCAACACAGACTTTCCAGCTTCATCTGAGGGTAGGTGAAACTGTTTCCACTTTCTACACCCCATCGGGCAGCCGTCAGAAGCAGGAACACACAGCGCTCAATGGGACGTCTGCACTGGCTCAGCAAACCATCGCCATCTTGCCTCTTCCAGCCACCACCTCGGCACATAAAGGTTAAAATAAAATTAATACAATTTATTCAAATGAGGCCCAATGGCTATGTAAATATTTATGCAAATGAGTCTCCACATCACCCTCAGGCCACCCCTGTCTCCCAGCACTCTCTCTCTTATGAAATGGGGTGCAGCAGTGGTTGCAAAGAGAAAGCAGTCACCGATTACTGTCGTGAAGTCACTTCTGCTTCTCAGTCACTAGAGGGCAGCAGATGTCTTCAAGAACTCGGGTACATTTGGCATCAGACAAGGCAGCGTTTCCCTGCTGGCCTGCTGCAGAATAGTCCCACGTGCCTACTGCTTGGCACCTCCTAGCCCAAAAGTCACCAGACAATGCAAAAAGCTCCTCCTGACCCCACAGCATGCATGTGCAATCTCCTGTATTTTATGAAGACTGACCTCGTTTCTCACCTTTTCAGCCATTTGTTTCAAAAACCATAACTGCTTGTTTTAACTCTTACTTTCATTTCCTTTCCAAATACAAAGATTCACTGCCCTTTAAAATATCTCCTTTCAGTTTCTACTTCCCCCCCAGATGTTCCCATCCAGCTGACTCCTTGAGGTATCCCCCATCTTAACTAAGTTAGTTTTCCTGAAGTCCACAAGATTATAATATTGCAACAATCTGCACGGCAAACCCCTCTCCATCCCTGACATCCTTTGCACAACCCATGGAAAGACTCCCTCTTAGACAACACAGCTGCAACAGTACAGAAACACCACCTCTTTGAATTGGACCACCATCATGGAATACGTAAAGCTGCTACTGTGTGCCCTTCTCTTCCTAAATTTAACTTCCTTAATTTCCTGCACAGCAACTTACCCCTCCCTCCAAACAGACACTACACAATTTTACATTCCCATAATTCACTCCAAAAACTCAAGCATCCACTTAACATACAAATTTTACAACTCAAACACTAAAACAAACAATACAAAAGGTAATGCCACTCAACGCAGACTCATACACAAAAACCCTCCAATCTAACACCACTCAAACAACCACAACAACCCCCATCCCAATAGAATGCATACTTATTAATATGAGATCCATCAGAAATAAAATCCCACTCATAATTGACATGATTAGAGATGAAAACCCCCACCTATTTTGTATTACAGAGACCTGAATCTCAAACACAGACACTATACTACTAAACCATCTGAATCTAGACGGATATCATCTTTTCAACTGTCCTAGAGATACAAAAAAGAGGAGGAGTACTCATACTATGCAAACGAGAACTAAAACCTACACTCAATGTATGCAGCAACATAATTGACATGGACATAATTAAAATAGAAAACAAAAATCTGTCGATATGGCTAGTTTACAGACAGTACAACAACCAACTGTCCAAGAGCAAAATGAAATCTAAAAATTACACAAACCGCCTTCTTTGACCGTCGGGATAGCAATATAGAAGAACCGGTATCTGATCCTTTAAACATTGAGCAAAAAAAGAAAAGTAGAAGTGAGTCTATAGAACACAATGAAGGCTCAGCCCCGATTTTTCATACACAAAAAGACAATAAAGAACCTGATAAACAGCAGGGTAACAAGAAAAATTTTTTTTAAACATGGACAGCCTTTGGAAAGGTGGTGGACGGAGCTCCTCCAGAACACTTCCACAGCAGCAACAGCCCCATTTTTTCCGGAATTCACGGATGGACAACGACCAGACGCATTACAACCACTTCCCCGCGAGAGGAAGGGGTCGGGGTCGGGGTCGTGGGAGGGGAAGATGGGGGAGAGACGGCTCCTACGAGAGGAGAAACTAGATTCAAACAATGTAATTAAAATTTCAGATTATGCTCTCATGGGTTTATCCTTTGTACCAGTACATAATTTTGATCCATTTGGAACTGAAATTGACCTATACAAATTTTTTCGTAGGATTAGAGTACGGAGGTTTTTTAAGGATCATGCTGCCTCAACAGATACTTTATCCATCATTAGTAAGGCTTCAACTTGGCTGCCTCCCCCACAAACAGACCCTTTAATAGAGTCTTTTGAGAGACTTGTACTTAAACAAGTACATGACTTAAAGGTTAGTACTCAGTTATCATTTAACAACCTGACATTGGGCGAAAGGAGAGCCATAAAATCTTTACAATCCAATTCCAATATCATCATTAAACCAGCAAACAAGGGGGGCGCAGTTGTTGTCCTTGATAAAGATAAATATATTGCAGAAATTAATAGACAACTACATGATAGTTTTATTTTAGATTAAATGAAGATCCCACTAACGCTCTCAAAAGTAACATAGACAATTTAGTTCTTATTGCCTACGAAACTGGACATCTAACGAAAAAGGAGAAAGATTTCCTTACAGTTAAAAATCCTATTATGCCCACTATGTGATACCAAAGATTCATAAATCCTTAGACAACCCTCCTGGGAGACCCATAGTATCGGCTATAGGATCCTTGTTAGAACCAGTTTCGAAGTTTTTAGATATCATCCTTAGACCTTTTGTGTTCAAAATGTGGTCATATGTCAGAGACTCGGCTCATGTGATTGAGATTCTCTCTTCCTTTGACGATTTGGGTCCCAATACCATCATGGTGACTTTGGTGTACAGTGATTCTACATCTAATGTGCCACAGAAAGAGGCCTTACGCATTGTTGAAGAATGTTTTTTAAATAGGGAAACTCACCAACGTATCCCCACTGCTTTTTTGTTTGCATTAGCAGAAATTGCACTTTGTAAAAACTTCTTCTGTTTCAGAGAGTTGGTTTATCAACAGATCAAAGGGGTAGCTATGGGGTCTTCGTTTGCGCCCGATATTGCAAACCTCTACATGTATAGTTTTGAAGAACTATTTTTGAAGGATCATCTATACAAAGAAAATATCTGGTTGTGGATACGATACATAGATGATATACTGATCATATGGGACGGTTCAGTAGAATTATTGGCAGATTTCAATGTATGGGTTAACAGCTTGGACGACAATTTACGTTTTCAAGTCACCTATGATAGGGTTAAGATTTCATATCTGGATTTACTTATAAAGAGAGAAGGTTCAGGTTTCATTACTACATTATACAGAAAACCAACGGATCGTAACACCTTACTCCATCATTCAAGTTTTCATAACCCCTCTTTTAAACACAATTTACCGGTAGGACAATTCCTTCGTGCTAGGAGGATTTGTACCTCGGATGAAGATTTTGAAATTCAATCCACTGTTTTACAAGAGAGATTTCGGGAGCGTAAATATCCACTTTGTGCTATAAATAAAGCTTACAGTAGAGCATGGGATTCATCAAGGGCTAATTTACTTAGACCACGTGTTAAAAAAAATGGCCAAGATAAATTTGTTTGTCCTTTAAACTATTCCTTGGAATCCCATAAAATTATTGACATCTTGAAAAAAGAGTGGCATTTGATACAAGCCATTCCAGGTTTTGAAAAGATGGATTTAATGATAGCACATAAAAGAAATGTCAATCTCCGAGACCTTCTTGTCTCTTCAGCCCTCACAGAGAGAAAACCTCTCTCAGTGTATAAAGGCCAATACCAATTTATTTATTTATTTATTTATTTACTGCACATTTATATACCGCTACTTCCAGCGATCAGCAGCGGTTTGATTCATGTTCGGGGATTGTCAATCAAGACTGGGGGGGGGGGTGGTATGAACAAAGAACTGGGGTCACAGCACACATGGTTAGCGTCTTAGGGGGTGACTTATACATTCTTACATCTATATATACATATTTACATAATTATACATATAGCAGTTTTGAATACTCTCTCAGTTGATGGTCATAGCTGATTGTAATGACATCGGAATAGGTGAGTTTTTAGCTCCTTCCTGAATTTGGTGATGTCTTTGGTTAAACGCAGCTCACACGGGAGGTGATTCCAAATAGTTGGTGCGGAGAATGAGAACGCTCTACGACTCGTACTTGTTTTCACTGTTCTGAAGTTGGTGGGGACTTGTAGGTTGCCCGAGTTGATAGTTCTTCTGTCCCTATTTGTAGGTTGCGTGCTGATAAGTGATGATAGGAATGATGGGGATATGTTGTTTATTAGTTTGAAGGTGGTCACTAACATCTTGTATTGTATCCTAGCTGCAATTGGGAGCCAATGTAGTTCTATCAGGATGGGGGTAATGTGTTCAGTAATGCCTGCTCCCATTATGATCCTGGCCGTCACGTTTTGGGCCATCTGAAGTATATTTAGTGATTTTTTAGGCAGACCTTGAAGGATGGCATTACAGTAGTCTAGGTGTGGCATTATGAGGGCTTGTGCTACTGACCGAAAATCACTGGGCTCAAGTATTTTCCTTAGTGGTTGTATCACTTTAAGTTTATGGAAGATGGCTTTATTCGTTTTGCGTAGGTGTGTCTCCATTTTCAGGTTGCAGTCGAGTGTTACTCCGAGATATTTGATTTCCTTCTTCGTGCTATACGTGTTGTTGCAGAGAGTGATTGTGGGAGGGGGGTTGAAGTTTGGTTTGCTGGATATATACATGACTTCTGTTTTCTTATGGTTAATTGTCATGTTGTTGTTTTGTAGCCATCTTAACATCTCCTCCAGACAATTTTCGAGCGGAGTATAATGAGGGTCCTCGGTATCTAGTTGCGTGTACAGCATAATATCATCTGCATAGATGTGGTATTTAATATTATGCTTTTTGAAGATGTCACAGAGGGGTTGCATGTAAACGTTGAACAGTAATGCCGATAGGGCTGAACCCTGGGGTATGCCCTGTGTTTGCGAGAACGGTTCAGCTTTCTCCCCGTTGAATTGTACCTGTGGCCTTCTGTTCGTTATGTAAGAGGAGAACCATTTGAGGGGGGTTCCCATTACTCCTATAGATTCCAATTTATTGAGGAGGATCCCATGGTGTACAGTGTCGAAGGCGGCAGAGATGTCAATGAAAATGAGTATAAACATTTTCTTTTTGTCTTCTAGGCCTTCGAGGAGATTGTTCATTAGCGCTATCAAAAGAGTCTCAACTCCATGATTTCTTCTGAACCCGTATTGCTGCGCATCTAGGGTATCACAGTCATCAAGGTGTTCTTGAAGTTGTATGAGTACTGCTTTTTCAATGATCTTTGCGAGGAATGAGATGCCGGAGATGGGGCGGTATGATGTCGGATCTTCCTTATTGAGCGAGTTGTTCTTTAGTATTGGTCTTATTATTGATTGCTTCAGTTGGTCAGGCATTATTCCTTGACTTAGTGACTGGTTTATGATGTGGGATATTTGCTGGTTTATTTCTTTTTTTGCTGCTTTGATCCATGCCGTTGGACAGGGGTCGAGTGGGGAGGTGGTGGTATTTATTGAGGTTATTATGTTTATGGATTGTTGCATATCGATGTTGTGGAAGGTACTCCATGCCTGTTTGGGCTCATCCTCTGTTTGATGGCATGGGGTGTGTAGATAGAGGGTGGAGCTTTTGGTGGTGAGCTTGCTTTCGTAGTGGTTTGCAAGCGTTTGTGGATGTATGGGGCTACCCTGATGTTCGGGTTGGGCTGTTTTAGTTAATGATTTAACTAGTTCAAAGAGTTCACGTGGTTTGTTGATGGCTTTGCTTAGGATGTTGGTATGGTGCATCCTCTTGGCTTTGTTTACCTCTTCCTTGTATTTTGCGAGGAGGTTGAGGTACACAGATTTGAGCTCGTTGGTTTTGGTAATTCTCCACTTCCTTTCATGTTTTCTAAGGTCTCTTTTCATTTTGGACAGCGTTATGTTGTACCAAGGTTCCGATTTGTGTTTGTTTGCGTTTGTTGTGAGTTTCTCTTTAGGGATCGCCATGGCTTGAATTCCGGAATCCCAGCTATGCGTTAATTCATTGAGGTCTGTTTTTCCCAAGTCTACGTGGGATTTGATAGTCTTGATGAGACATTCCATATTTGGTTTGTTAAATCTTCTTTGTTGGGTTGCTATTCTTCTTGCCTTTGTGTCTTTAGCCACGGTGGGAAGCTTTATCCGCATATTGATTTGGTGGTGGTCTGACCAGGGTAATGGGATGATCTCAATCAGGGGCTTTTCAACGTTTTTATGTTCTCCTGTAGGTATGAAAACCATGTCTAGTGTGTTTCCCTTTTCATGGGTGGGCTCTGTTATTAGCTGTTGATACCCTAGCTGGGTCATAGCCTCCATGAAGGTGTTTGCATGTGTGGTTGTCGTTGATGTAAGGTTAAGGTCCCCTAGTATGATCTGGAATTTTTTTGGTTGCGTTGAGGATATGTTTTCTAATGCTGAGGCAAGAATCTCATGTTGTGGTGAGGGGGGTCTGTATATCAAGCAGATGGATACCGCAGTGTTTTCTACCTTTAGGAGGTCTATGTTTGTGTTTGAGGACTGATATGTGCTTATGAATTGCAGGTTGTCTTTGGCTATTATGAGGATCCCTCCTCCCTTCTTGTGGGCTCGGGGACAGTTGTAAAGGTTGTATCCAGGTTTGCTGATTTGATTTAATATGGCTGCATCGGTGTCGGTGACCCATGTTTCAGTTATACATAGGATGTCCGGTTTCTCGTCTGTGATGATGTCATGGATTATGTGGGTCTTGTTCCTGATGGAGCGAGCATTGATGAGGGTGATATTACATGATTTGTGGAGTTCTTGTGTAGCCAGATTGTTAGTGGCTTGTGTCGGTGGTTGATTGTGTATGTGGGCCAATGTTGCTTTAGGCCTGTGGCGCCTCCGATTTCTTGTGTGACTGTTAGTGTAGGTCTTGTGATTCACTGTGAGTGTCGCTATGTCTCTGTTGTGGATGTATGGTGTGAGTAGGAGAGGTTGCGGCATTTGCAAGGTGTAGAGGAGGTAGAGTGTTGTGCATAGGTGTGATTGGTATAGGTTTGGACTGAATGTGTATGCATGGATTAGCGTAAAGAGGCATAACCCAATGTATAAGATCAGAGTTTTCATTTTTATAGCTATGTATTGTAAATTTTTCAGTGCAGTTTAGCCTGCCAGCTATGTTAGTACTCCTGGTAACTATATTAGGAGCAATAGGAGGCGTAGTTATTGACAGTAAATGATGATATAGTTAGTACTAGCACGGCTAAGAGTACTCGCAGGGTAAAGTGTCAACAGTAGCGGGCGAACGTTTCGGTAGCAGGTGTAGGATTTCAGGGGTATGTAGCAGTTTTAGTGACAGTGTCAACGTTAGGAATAGTAGCAGTATCGACCAACAGTATGAACATTAGCAGCACTATGTAACAGTATAAATGAATAGCACTATGTGAAAGCACTATGTAACAGTATAAACAAATATCACTATGTCACAGCAGCATGTAGCAGCCCTATGTAGCAGCAGTATGTGGCAGTATAAACAAATGGCACAATAGTAGCTGAATAGGCAAACAATAGCAGCACTATATTAGTAGCCTAATCAATAGCAGTACTATGTAACAGTATAAATGAATAGCACTATGTGAAAGCACTATGTAACAGTATAAACAAATATCACTATGTCACAGCAGCATGTAGCAGCCCTATGTAGCAGCCCTATGTAGTGGACACTGCTCCGTGTGTATACATACTCTTCCAATTCGGAAGTTCTTCACACATCCCATCACATATAAGAAGTACTATATACATGATTTCTCCAATTGTGAGACTACAAACGTGATATACATCATTATGTGTCCGTGTAAGATGCTTTATGTTGGAAAGACTAAACGCAATATACGCGTCAGAATAGTTGAACACAAGAGTAGCATTAGGAGGAAATTAGAGGATAAACCGCTAGTCCAACATTGGCTTGAGAAGGACCACAAAATATCTGATTTACGGTTTTTCGTGATTAAGAAGGTTATACCCAATTGGAGAGGTGGAGATAATGACAAAACACTGTTAAGACTTGAACAAAAGTACATTTTTTGATGGATACTTTATTCCCTCGGGGATTGAATTTAGAAAGAGATTTGTCCGTATTTCTGTAAAAAAATCCCTTTTTCCAAGTTTACTTATTTTAGATGTATATTGATATACTTTTGGTGGTTGCCAGTTTCTCCTTAATTTGCATCTAGTAACACCTTTCTCTCCCATAATTGATGTGTACATTAAGATCGCTTATTAGACATTATAGCAACAGGATCTAGTTGACATTTTCTTATCAATTTTCATATTTGAGGTATAGGTTTGAAGCTAGCAAAAGCTGGGTGTTCTCAAGTCCCTTTTGCACTATGAACTGATATGGTTTGATGTTTTAAGTCTTAGGTCAAGTTTTATATTTAATTAGTTTTTATTACCATTCATTGATTTTTTTTATTATTCATATTATTCATATTTATTATGTTTTTCTTTTTCATATTTTTTTAAAACAAAGTCTAATTCCATTTCACATTATGTGACCCTCCGTTGCATTTTTATCATAGTCTTATCCCTTTGGTGGTTTCCTTTCAGGGTCTCTATTTTGGCTCATAGGGTTAGCCATACTTCTATTATGTAGGCTTAATCTACATGTCTGAAACATCGCTAAATTTTTAGATGGATATTTCTCTTTTTCCATGTCTGTCTACGTACAGATCTTTTGATTTAACGATTTTTAATCATGTGCCCCAGTCTGAGTCGAAGGTTTGGAATAGAATATATGTTTTTTAGATCAATAGATGGTGTTTCATTTTAATATTTTTAGTTTTGTCATACACTTTTGTCACCACGAATTGTTACATACTTTAAACACTTCCGTTTTGTTTTCTCTTTAATATGCATGCGTCGGCGTTTCTTGAGCACTTGAAGGAACAACACACGGTTTGCAGTCGTGTCCTTGGTATTCCTCAATAGGTAAAATGCTAAAGTCTACCTTTCGTTCATAATGAAACCTTGACTTTATAAGGGACGCCTTCATTTCAAGTTTTTGCTGTTTTTAAGGTTAGCAGAACTAGCGGTATTGATGTATTGGTTTAAAGTGGGATATGTGACACAGTGGTAGCAGTTCCCTGGTCTCTACCTAAGTATGGTCTCTTTTTTTGGTTCTTAGTGTAACTTCAACTTTATAAGGGACACTTCTATTTTACATATTTGCTGTTTTAAGGTTAACTGAATTAGCGGTATTGGTACACTTGCTCAAAGTGGAATATGTGATACAGAGGTAGCTTTCCACGGTCTCTACCCAAGCATGATCTTTTATATGGCTAAACGTTGATATTCCTTAATGGTTTAAGTACATCCTTTAATAGGCACTGGTTAGCGGTTTTTTGAGTCCTTATAGAATTTACAGAAGCCCTTTAGTAGTCTACATACAGTGTTACATTCCTCAGTGCTTAAAAGTGTTTTTCTGACCTATTGAGTTACTTGCACAACTGTGCTGGTGTTTTTCTTTTGGGCATCCGTTGATTTAATGAACTTAATTGTTTCATAAATGTTGCTCAAATACTTTATACATTTGTCTTGTAAGAGCAGGAACCTCTCTTGGTCCTTATAAATATATTATCATTCCGGACATCGTTTGGCACGTTTAATCAACAATCTTTTTTAGAACCTCTCGCTCGCCGTCCCTACTGCTTTAAACTCAGCATTAAAGTGCGGTTATAGAGCTGACAGATGAGGGTCTCATCATTTTAGTATTCATTTTTTATCATAATTTAAATGTTTGGGGCAACAAAAACATTTTTGCACAAATTCCTAAAAACCTTTTTTGCACAAATTCCCAAATTTTTCTTTTTTATAGGTTCTCTTTTTTATAGTAATCTTTTAAGACTTCAATTAAACCTTTCATTGGGTCTCCCTTTGCCATCAGTTTACGAGAGCTTTTATCTTTTTAATATTACTCTTTCTTTTTGTATCAGAATTTATTTGAGGTAGCATTAAAATTTTGTACAAAATTTCAAATTCATGTTTCTTTTTACAGAAGTTTTTTTATGATAGTGACTTCAATTTAACTCTAAGTATTGTGAAGTCTATGAACACCACACACCCATCAGGTAATGTCCCTTTCTATATTTCATTAAGTGTTCCTTATTAGTTTATGGTTACTTTACACTCACTTCTTTTCTTATATTTGGTCTCCTCATCCCTTCTGTTCTCAGTTCTTTTATATGGGATCTTTTATAAGTTTTTTTTAAGTATACACATTTTATTTCCTTTGATCTTTTAATTAATCTTCTCTGTATTTTTAATTGTATTTCATTATAATTTTTTATGTTTGTGGTTGATATTTGATTGATGTAACACAATAGATTTTAGATATAGATATGTATTGTTTTTACAATTTTTAATTTAGATTTTTATTGTATCTCGATTTTTTGAGTTTAATAAGAGTTGTTGTGACATGTGAAGTTTTTAGTGACCTTTGGGTTTCAATTGAGACCTAAGATGCCTGGTATAGTCAGATGTAGTCTTTTTTATGTGTAATATAGTTTTCTTATGTTCATATTTATTGTTTTAGCCCTCTTTTGAAATTTATTGTTTTAATTGTATTTATTTCTTAATGTAATTTTACAATTTATGTTTTTTAGTGTGCCCTGATAACCCCTGATGAAGTGATATACGAAACACGGTCCTGTGTTGGGTTTAGGCCACTTAATTTGTAATAATAAAGGTGTTGGGTGTTGAACCTGCCGCTTCCTGACTTGGATTTAGTGGCAGTTACCAGAAACATGGTTCACAGAAAACCATGACTGGGATGTAACTATACCTGGCTATACTTTTATTCAGAAAGGACAGGGTAGGAAGAAGGGGAGGAGGAGTGGCACTATATGTAAAAACTACTATTAAAGCTTTGGAATTACAGAGCTTAAAAGGGAGAGAGGAGGCATTGTGGGTTAAACTAGAAAGAGGGAAAGAGAAATCTATTTGCATTGGTGTGATATACAGACCTCCCTCCAAGAGGAAGAGGTGGACAGAGTTAATTGAAGACATACGCAGCATTGCTAGGAAAGGAGAAGTGCTACTGATAGGAGATTTCAATATGCCAGATGTTGATTGGCACATTCCTGCTGCAGTATCATCTAGAAGTAAGGAGATCCTGGATTCTCTACAGGGAGAACTATTCAGGCAATTGGTAACAGACCCCACACATGAAGGGGCCATACTGGACTTGGTGCTTACCAATGGTGAAAGTGTTTCTGATGTTGTAGTGGGAGATCATTTTGCATCCAGTGATCACCAGATGGTGTGGTTCAGTATTAGGACTAGGGCTGTTAGAATCCATTCCAAGGTGAGGATCTTAGACTTTAGGAAGACTAGCTTTGTGAAGACGGGCCAATACCTCAGGGGGTCGTTAGTGGGATGGGAACAGCTGGGGGATGTAGAAAAACAGTGGGCAAAACTGAAAGGGGGTATTTTAAGGGCGACCAACCTTTTTGTTAAAATGGTAAATAAAGGCAAAAGGAAAAGGAGACCGCTATGGTTTTTGAAGGAAGTAGCTGAAAAAGTGAAGAAAAAGAGGGAGGCCTTCATGAAATACAAGAGATCACAGAGAGAGGAAGACAGGCATCTGTATTTGGAAAAACTTAGAGAAGCTAGCAAAGTAGTCAAGAAGGCAAAGATTCAAAAGGAGGAGGAAATAGCCAATGCAATAAAATGGGGGGATAAGACATTTTTCAGATATATTAGTGAGAAGAGGAAGGGCAAAAGTGGTATTGTCAGACTCAAGGGTGCAGGGGGGGAATATGTAGAAGCTGATAAGGATAAAGCGGAATTGCTTAACAAATATTTTTGTTCTGTGTTCACAGATGAAGAACCAGGAGCAGGACCTCAGAAAACACCCACAAATAAGAACAGAAGCGAGGGACATCTTGAACAATTTTCAGAAGACTGTTCGTGAGAAACTAGCTCAACTTAAAGTAGACAAAGCGATGGGACCGGATGGGATACACTCTAGAATACTGAGGGAACTTGGGGACGTTCAGCAACTCCACTGACTGACCTTTTCAATGCCTCGTTGGAGTTGGGAGTGGTGCCAAAGGACTGGAGAGAGGGTCATGTGGTGCCTTTACACAAAAGCGGAAGTAAGGATGTGGTTGAAAACTACAGGCCGGTTAGTTTAACTTCGGTGGTGAGTAAATTATTGGAAACGCTGCTGAAAGAGAAAATAGTGAGGTTTCTGGAGTCCAGTGGATTACAGGATGCGAGGCAGCATGGATTCACCAGAGGCAGGTCTTGTCAGACAAATCTGATTGACTGGGTGACCAGGGAGTTGGACCGAGGGAGAGCTCTATATGTGGTGTATTTAGATTTCATTAAAGCCTTTGACACTGTTCCTCACAGGCGACTTATAAACAAACTGAGCACCCTAGGGATGGACACTAAAGTTACTGCTTGGGTTAGAAATTGGTTGGGTGGGAGGCGACAAAGAGTACAAGTAAATGGAGCTCACTCTGAGGAGAATGATGTTACCAGTGGTGTGCCCCAGGGATCTGTCCTTGGTCCGATTCTTTTTAACATCTTTGTTAGTGATATAGCGGAAGGGCTGTCTGGTAAGGTTTGCCTCTTTGCAGATGATACCAAAATCTGCAATAGAGTAGACACCCAGGAAGGTGTAGATAACATGAGGAGGGATCTAGATAAGCTTGAAGAATGGTCTAGAATTTGGCAGCTGGGATTTAATATTAAAAAATGTAAGGTCATGCATTTGGACTGCAGCAATCCAAGGGAGCAATACAGTATAGGAGGTGAAGTACTTTTGTCCACTAAAGAAGAGCGGGACCTAGGCGTGGTTGTGTCTGATCTTAAAGTAGCTAAACAGGTAGAAAAGGTGACGGAAAAGCTAGAAGGATGCTTGGGTGCATACGGAGAGGAATGGCTAGCAGAAAAAAGGAGGTGATAATGCCTCTGTATAAGTCTTTGGTGCGAACTCATTTGGAGTATGGTGTGCAATTCTGGAGACCACACCTTCAAAAGGATGTGAACAGGATGGAGTCGGTGCAGAGGGTGGCTACTAAAATGATTAGTGGGCTTCATTATAAAGCATATGAGGACAGACGTAAGGATCTTAATATGTACACCTTAGAGGAAAGACGGGATAGAGGTGATATGATTGAGATGTTTAAATACCTCCGTGGCATAAATGTTCAGGGAGAGAGCCTCTTTCAATTGAAAGCAAGTTCTGCTATGAGGGGACATGGGATGAGGGTGAAGGGAGATAGATTCAGGAGTGATATGCGGAAATATTTCTTTACGGAAAGAGTAGTGGATCCATGGAATAGTCTCCCAGTGGAGGTGGTAGAGATGAGGACAGTAACTGAATTCAAAGCATTGGGACCAACACAGAGGATCTCTAAAGGTAAGAACATAAGATATGCCATACTGGGTCAGACCAAGGTCCATCAAGCCCAGTATTCTGTTTCCAACAGTGGCCAATCTAGGTCATATGTACCTAGCAGTTTCCCCAAGGGACACAGGTTCCACAATGCTTGTATTGGTTCAAGCATTGATATCCTGGGTCCCTTCTTAATAATGGCTTATGGACCTTTCCTCCAGGAACTTGTCCAAACCTTTTTTAAACCCAGCTACACTAACAGCCTTTACTACATCCTCCGGTAACAAATTCCAGAGTTTGATTACACGTTGAGTGAAAAAATATTTTCTTTTATTAGTCTTAAATAGTTTACCCTGTAGCTTCATTGCATGTCCCCTAGTCTTTCTATATTCTGATAAGGTAAACAATCGATCTACATTTACCCGTTCCACTCCGCTCATTAATTTATAGACTTCTATCATATCTCCCCTCAGCCGTCTCTTTTCCAGGTTAAAGAGCCCTAACCTTTTTAGCCTTTCTTCATAGGAGTATCCTTCCATCCCCTTTACCATTTTGGTGGCTCTTCTCTGAACCTTTTCTAATAACTCTATATCCTTTTTAAGATACGGCGACCAGAATTGCACACAATATTCAAGGTGCGGTCTCACCATGGAACGATATAGAGGCATTATAATATCCTTTGTTTTATTTTCCATTCCTTTCCTTATCATACCTAGCATTCTATTTGCTCTCTTGGCTGCCGCTGCACACTGGGCCGAGGGTTTTAACATGGTATCCACAATGACGCCTAAATCTTTTTCCTGGGTGGTGGTTCCTAATGTGGAACCTTGCATCGTGTAACCATAGTTTGGGTTGTTCTTCCCTAGGTGCATAACCTTGCACTTGTCCACATTAAATTTCATCTGCCATTTTGATGCCCAGTCTTCCAATTTATCAAGATCCTCTTGCAATTTTCCACAATCCTCTTGGGTTTTAACAACTTTAAATAGTTTTGTGTCATCTGCAAATTTGATAACCTCACTCGTTATTCCACTTTCCAGGTCATTTATGAATATGTCAAAAAGCAGCGGACCCAGCACAGATCCCTGGGGTACACCACTATTCACCTTTCTCCATTGGGAAAATTGGCCATTTAGCCCTACCCTCTGCTTTCTATCTTTTAACCAGTTCCTGATCCACAATAGTACACTGCCTCCTATCCCATGACTCTTTAGTTTTGCCAAAAGTCTCTCATGAGGGACCTTGTCAAAGGCTTTCTGAAAGTGCAGATACACAATATCAACTGACTCACCTTTGTCCACCTGATTATTCACTCCTTCAAAAAAACATAACAGATTAGTAAGACAAGATCTTCCTTGTCTAAAGCCATGTTGGCTGTCTCTCATTAGTTCATGACTATCTACATGCTGAGTAATTTTATTCTTTATGATGGTTTCTATCATTTTTCCCGGTATTGACGTCAGGCTCACCGGTCTGTAGTTTCCCGGATCACCCCTGGAACCCTTTTTAAAAATTGGTGTTACATTGGCGGTCCTCCAATCTTCAGGTATTAGAGATGATTTTAATGATAGTTCACAGATTACTAATAGCAGGTCTGCAATCTCATATTTCAGTTCTTTCAATACCCTTGGATGTATACGATCCGGCCCAGGTGATTTGCTACTCTTCAGCTTATCTAATAGTTGTAATACATCTTCTCGATATATCGATATTTCCTTCAATTCTTCTGCACCTTTAAATACCACTTCAGTCATGGGTAACATCCCTACATCTTCCTCAGTAAAGACTGAAGCAAAGAATTTGTTCAGTCTCTCCGCTATCGCCTTGTCGCCTCTTAGTGCTCCTTTAACCCCTTTATCATCTAATGGACCAACTGACTCTCTCACAGGTTTTTTGCTACGAATGTACTTGAAAAGGTCTTTACTTCGCGTTTTTGCTTCCGCAGCAAACTTCTTCTCAAATTCTCCCTTTGCCTGCCTTATCAATGCCTTGCATTTGACTTGCCAGTGCTTGTGCTGTTTCCAGGTTTCGTCGTTTGGCTCTTTTTTCCATTTCCTGAAAGATGCTTTTTTGGCAACAGCCTCTCTGACCTCACCTTTAAACCATGCTGGCAGTTTTTTGGACTTCCTTCCACTTTTCTTAAAGCGTGGAATACAGCTGGTCTGGGCTTCCAAGATAGTATTTTTCAACAACACCCAAGCTTGATGTACGTCTTTAACCTTCGCAACTGCTCCTTTTAGTTTTTTCTTTACTGTTTTCCTCATTTTATCATAGTCTCCCTTTCGAAAGTTAAAAGGTAGTACTGTGGATTTCCTTACTATCCCTCCTCCACTAATTAAATCAAAGGCGATCATGCTATGATCACTATTGCCAAGTGGCCCCAACACCCTTATCTCTTGCACTAGATCTGGTGTTCCACTAAGGACTAGGTCTAATATGGCTTCCCCTCTGGTCGGTTCATGAACCAGCTGCTCCAAGAAGCAGTCATTTATTTCATCTAGGAACTTTATCTCCCTAGCATGCCCTGACGTGACACTGACCCAGTCGATACCGGGGTAATTGAAATCACCATTATTACTGCGCTGTAACTTTTGTTAGCTTCCTTGATTTCTTTGAGCATTTCATCATCCATTTGGTCATTCTGGCCAGGTGCTCGATAGTACACCCCCACTGCCATTGCCTTCCCCCTTTTATATGGAATTTCAATCCATATAGATTCTACAGCAGATTTTGTTTCCTGCAAAACTTTAATCCTTTCTGAGTCAATGCCCTCTCTAACATAGAGCGCAACCCCTCCACCAATTTGATCAGCTCTATCATTACGATATAGTTTGTACCCAGGTATCAGTGTCCCACTGGTTGTCCTCCTTCCACCATGTCTCTGATATTCCAATCATATCTAACCTTTCATTTAGTGCTATATATTCTAACTCTCCCATCTTATTTTTTAGACTTCTAGCATTTGCATACAAGCATTTTAGAGAATGTATTTTATCCATATTAATTTGTCTGTTAGACATGAGTATTTTGGGATCTTTAAGCTCTGTAAAAAGTGGACTGTTGTAGTTGTTGTTATGGAAGGACAGACTAGATAGGCCATGTGGTCTTTTTCTGTCATCATGTTTCTATGTTTCTCCTGGAGAACACCTGTTACAGGTGAGTAACTACTCTTTCTCCAGGACCAAGCAGGAAGTCAGTCCTCACATATGGGACTCCCCAGCTTCAGGCTACCAGGGACCCAGAGCTGAAAAATGAGCTCCCTCTAGCCGCAGCATCAGAGAAAGGATTTCACTGAAACATACCCCCACTGGTAGCCCATCCAGAGGGCTGGAGGGTAGGAGTTGCCTAAACCTCGAAGAGATTCTGGAGCACTGCCTGACCGAAAGCACTATCCCTACGGGACTCCCTCTCCAGGCAATAATGGGCTGCAAAAGTTTGGCTTGAGGACCAAGTTGCAGCCCTACAGATGTCTGCCAACGGTACAGAGCGAAGATGAGCTACTGAGGCAGCCATTGCCCTGAGACGTTTGTCTGTGACCCGATCCTGCAAGGGAAGGTCAGCTGCCCTGTAAGCCCAGGTGATAGTCAGCCACCCAGATGGACAAGGTACACTTGGAGACAGGTAACCCCAAGTTATTAGGGTCAAAAGATACGAAGAGCTGAGTTGCCCTCCTATGCCCCTGCATACTTTCAAGGTAGAAGGATAAGGCCCTTCTACAGTCCCAGGGTATGCAGGACTGTCTCAGCCCAGCTGGCATGGGGCCTAGGGAAGGACGTTGGAAGAACCACCTCCTAGTTGAGATGGAAAGAGGAAACAACCTTTGGGAGGAACTTAGGATGAGTCCTAAGGACTACCCTGTTCCTATAGAAGCAAGGGTATGGCCTGTCACAGACCAGGGCTTGAAGCTCACTCACTTGCCTGGCCGAGGTCAGGGCCACTAGGAATAGTTTTCCAAGAAAGGAAGCGGAGGGGACATATAGCCATCGGCTCAAAAGGTGGGCGAGTCAGTTGCTGCAAGACCACATTCAACTCCCACTCAGGGGCCGGTGGACAGAGAGGAGGCTTGAGCAAGAGCAAGCCTCTGAGAAACCTGGACACCAAGGGGTGAACAGACAAAGAGTGTCCCTCCACCAGTGAGTAGTGAGCTGCCAGAGCAGAGAGGTGGACCTGAACAGAATTGGACTTAAGGCCCTGATTGGACAAGTGCAGCAGGTACTGAAGCACTACTGGCACAGTGCAGGAGAAAGGGTCTTCCTGGCGTTGCTGACACCACAAGGAGAACCTTCTCCACTTCAGGGCATAGGTTTTCCTGGTGGATTGCTTTCTAGAGGCCAAGACCACCTCTTCCACTTCCTGAGGCAGGCCCCAGGGAGCCAACACTACCCTTGCAGCCTCCAGGCCATCAAATTGAGAGATTTGAGATTGGGGTGCAGAAGGGAACCCTGATCCTGAGATAGAAGATCGGGTTGCAACCCCAGAGGTAGCGGTGTTTCCACTGCTAGTTGAAGCAGAAGTGGGAATCAGGGCTGCCTCGGCCACCTGGGGGCTACCAGAAGTATCGAGGCCTTGTCCCTTAGAATCTTGAACAAGGTTCGGGCCACCAGAGGCGTGGGAGGAAACGCATACAGGAGGCCCTGGGACCAAGAAATCGGGAAGGCATCCGCTGCTACCCTCAGGGGATGCGGTTGCCTGGAACAGAACCTGGGTAGCTGCCGGTTCAGGGGACTGGCAAAGAGATCTATGGATGGAAGTCCCCATTTCAGGAAAAATTTTTGAGCCACTAAGGGGTGCAGTTGCCACTCGTGGGGCTGCAGAACCCTGCTCAACCTGTCTGCCAGGAGGTTCTCCTGGCCAGGGAGATAAACAGCCTTGAGAAACATGTTGTGCCTGAGCGCAAAAGAGCAAAGGGCCTGTGCCTCCTGACACAGGAGCTTGGATCCAAGGCCACCCTGTTTGTTCACATAGAACATGGCCACTTGATTGTCCGTCTGTACCAGAACAGACTGGTGAGCCAAGGTGTGAGAGAAGGTTTTGAGGGCTAAGCGAATAGCCCGGAGTTCCAGTAGGTTGATCTGTTGTGTGGCCTCCCATGGAGACCACAGGCCCTGGGTGCACTTGCCCAAACAATGTGCACCCCAGCCTTGCAAGGAGGCATCGGTCGTCAACACCACTGTGGAGACAGGCACCCCCTGCAATAAGTTGGGGGGGTGTAGCCACCACTGTAGGGAGTTCAGGAATGGTTTGGACACCCGTACTTTGTCTGTGAGGCTTCCTGTGGCTTGCTTCCACTGAGTCCTGTGCAGGTCGCATGTGGAGGCGGGTGTTTGGGGTCACATGCACTGTTGATGCCATGTGGCCTAGGAGCCTCAGACAGAGTCTGGCGGAAAGCCTTGGCAGGCTTAGAAACTGGTTTGCGAAGTCTATGAGCCTTTGTGCCCTGTCTTCTGGCAAGTAAGCCTTTGCTTGCAGGGAGTCCAGCCGCGCCCCTATGAACTCCAGGTTCTGGGAAGGGAGCAAAGTGGACTTTGCAAAGTTTATGACAAAGCCCAGGTGCTGAAGGAGGGAAACAGTTTGGAGGGTGGCTTGCCTGGCCTCCTGGTCCCTGATGAGCCAGTTGTCCAGGTAGGGGAAGACAAAAACACCTTGATTCCTCAAGTAGGCCGCCACCACTGCCAGGCACTTTGTAAAGACCCTTGGGGCAGAGGTTAGGCAGGGGGTGCCTGTCTCCACAGTGGTGTTGACGACCGATGCCTCCTTGCAAGGCTGGGGTGCACATTGTACTTGTAATGGTTTCCTCCCACAATGAACCTGAGGTACTTTCTGTGGTCTGAATGAATGAGGATGTGAGTGTACGCAACCTTTAGATCTAAGGAGCATAGCCAATCTCCTTGCTGGAGGTAGGGCAAAAGTGTTCCAAGAGTAAGCATCTTGAACTTTTCTTTCTCCAAGAATTTGTTTAAAATCCTGAGGTCGAGAATAGGCCTGAGGCCACCAGTTCTCTTTGGTACGAGGAAGTACCTGGAGTAGAAACCGTGACCCTGCAGGTGGGGAGGTACAGGCTCCACCGCCTTGTCCAGAAGCAGACCTTGAAGTTCTTGAAGGAGGAGGTCTGTGTGCAGAGGAGGTCGTGGAGGCTCTCCTGGGAAGTAGGGAGGAGGCAACTGCTGGAAATGGAGCATATAGCCTGTCGTGCACCGCCCTAGTGGCCAGTGGTCGTAAGGGTAGGTGGGACACAAAAATTATTTTATTATGAGAGGAGGGTCTTTTAAGAGCCAGGTGTAACCTGGTCTTAGCAGTTCAGCTCCTAACTAAGAAAAATTGTGAATGCAGAGTAGAGGGTTAACAAGGCATTTATTTCCCTTTACGCATAAGATTCAGCTGGGTTACAACCTAAAGAAAAAGTCCTTAACTTCAGGAATGAAATCAACTCAGGTTAATGGAAAAACTGTTATGCTTCACAGTTGTAACAATGCTTAGTTAAGCTTTCCAGAGTAAAGCAAATGTTTCAGCACTCTTCTTCCATTTAGCAAATGAATAACATTCTGAAGATAACATATATCATTCATAGGTTTAACAGTGACTCTGCACTGCCTGAAATACACAAAGAACAGTCCATCTCTTCCTGAGATAAAAGGCTTGGCTCTACAAGTTCCACTTGCATCGGCTCAGAATTATCTCTGCCTGTATCAGTGGTTTCACTGGCTATAATTTCTGGCCAGGGCCTAGTCCTGTTCTCTGGATGTTTAAAGAGTTCCTCTAGTGTTTGCCAATGAGCATGGCCTACCCTCGGGCGTTGGCTGCTTGGCTTATGAGAGGTAGCTTTGCTTTCCTTTCTCACAGGTTTAGCATTACTTTCAAAAGGCTTTTTATAAGGTAAGGTTTTCTTCATAGAAACAGAGTCAGCATACCTTGGCTTCCAGCAGCATATAGAACTGGGATTTCCTCCTTCCCGTAGTTCTTCAGGAACACAATCCCTGTGCCAGTCTCCTCTCTGAAAGCTTCTGTTACCTTTCAGTTTAGCCTCAGGTTCCTCTGGTACAAGCAGGCTTCTTTCTTTCACTCTGCTTTGCCTCCAAAGGTGATTGTTCCTTTGCCCAGCACTAGTTTCCCAAGTGCTTCTTTCTGCTTGGTCCTTGCTTGTGGTGCTTCTCTCTTGTAAACCTTCAGCTTTACCTCCAGCTCCACACCTGCAAGCACTGCTCTGCCCTCTCCAGTCTTCCGTTTATAAAGCTCTCCTGTGTTTGAGCTTCCCGGACTGACTGTCAGGTGCTCTCGATTAGCTAAGTGTGTCCACTCAGGCTCTGAGTGCACGCCTGCTCCCTCTAGCTGTTCTGTGCAGATATTGCATCTTGTGCACATCTCTTTCCTCATGAAAAACAGCTTCTTCTCCTGCATTTTTGCTTTCATCAGCCCCTGCTGCATGACATATCCCCCTTCTTAAAATATTACGGGCTGAGGAATCTTCCCTACAGCACGTAATTCGGGACATCGCATCCGCATTAAAATGCAGCTTTCCTGCTCTGTGCTCTACTCTATAATCATATGGTTGCAATGCCATGTACCATCTGGTTAGCCGGCTGTTATTATTTCGCATATGGCTCAACCATTTTAGAGGGGCATGGTCAGTAATAAGGACAAATTTTCTTCCAGTTAAATAAAATTTCAGGGACTCAACCGCCCACTTGATTGCCAGGCATTCCCTTTCAATCGTTGAATACTTTCTTTCGGCCAGCGACAGCTTCCTACTCAGGAACATGAGAGGATGTTCAGCGCCTTCTTGCACCTGGGAGAGAACGGCGCCTAAGCCGGTTTCCGAAGCATCCGTCTGCAGTAAAAATGGTTGGCTAAAATCCACGCCTCGTAGTATCGAGGCTCGACACAACCTTTCTTTTAGGTTCCTGAAGGCTTCATCCGCCTCCGCGGACCATTGTAATGTATTCGCGGCATTTTTCCTTAACATCTCTGTGAATAGCGTGCTCTCATCTGCAAAATGGGGGATAAAACGCCTATAATAGCCAATGAGGCCAAGAACTCCTCAACTGCTTTTTATTCTGAGGAACAGGAAAATTTCTTACGCTCTCCACCTTGTTTATTAAGGGGCGCACAGTACCCCGACCTACCAAGTGGCCCAAATACTTGACCTCTTTGGCGGCAAACATGCACTTCTCAGGGTTCAGGGTTAATCCCGCTCATCTCATTGCTTTCAATACGGCTCCGACTTGGAGTAGGTGTTGATGCCATGTGGCACTATGAATGACCACATCATCCATATAGGCTGTGGCGTAGCTTTGGTGTGGACGCAGAACTATGTCCATTAGACGCTGGCAGATCGCAGCCGCTCCATGTAACCCAAAGGGCATCCTCCTGAACTGGAACAGCCCTAGGGGAGTGCTAAAGGCTGTTTTGGGTCGAGCATCTCTTGTCAGGGGCACTTGCCAGTATCCTTTGGTCATATCCAAAGTCGTGAGGAATTTTGCTTGTCCTAGCCTGTCTAACAATTCTTCGATGCGAGGCATCGGATACGCATCAAAGGTTGACACTTCGTTAACTTGACGGAAGTCGATGCAAAAACGCATGGTACCATCGGGTTTAGGTACCAAAACAATTGGACTGCACCAAGGACTATGCGATTCTTCAATGCGCATTTGCAGCATTTCCTGTACCTGGTTTATAACTTCTTGTCTTTTTGCCTCTGGCAAACGGTACAGCCTTTGTCTTATAATTTTCCCAGGAGGTGTGATTATCTCGTGCGCTACTAAAGCTGTCTCTCCTGGTACAGGCGTCAGGACGTCTTTGAACCCTTCCAGCAAATGGGCCAATTCCTGCCTCTGTGTTACAGAGAGTTCATCACTGACCCTTGGCGTAGGAAAGGTTTTGTATTCATCCAAGCGTGGGCCCAGATCTTCGTCCAGCTGCTCATTCCCGATGGCCACAAAGCCTTCCATATCCGCCTTTCCTGTTGAGCCGAAACCTCCAGTTCCCCGGCTCGTGGGGGTTACCATATCCACTTCTTCTAGGGTTGGGAATCCCACACGTTCACATATTAATTGAGCAATGCGCTCTCCTGCTTTGACATTAAAGTCTTCATCTGCAAAATTGAACAAAAGGACTTTAAGGACGCCTCTGTAATCTGGATCCACTACTCCAGCACCTACATCAATAAAGTGCTTGGAGGCTAGGCCAGACCGGGGTGCGATGCGACCGTAGCAGCCTTGGGGTAGCTCCAACTGGATATCTGTACCGACTAGCGCTCGTCCATGCTTAGGAATAACCTGGTTCTCGGCACTATATAGATCGTAACCTGCTGCCTGTGCAGATGCTCGTTGGGGGCTGCCAGCTTGCCTGGAAGTTTTACAAAACTTTAGTACAAACTTCTTCCAAGGCTCTTCTTGTATTTTAAGCTCGGCCTTTTTAGGTTTTCCTAACAGTGGGCTGGGAACTGCACTAATCTTAGAGCGGGTGCAAGTGGATACAAAAGCTTCCTGCGGAGACAAGCCCTTTTTAAGACCCTTTTTAAACTGAGGCCAGTCTCTGCCTAGCACTAGCTCTTGAGGTAGCTTAGGTATCACAGCAATCAACATCTCCTTTTCAATACCCAAGCCTTTTACCAATAGCTTGTATACTGGGTAATGTGTGGCAGCCCCATGTATGCATTTTATTTTTACTTTTCCTTCTGGCTGTTCAGGTACAGACTCACCCTGCTCCTTGATCAAAGACCATAATTTGTGGGAGATCATGGTCTGATCTGCGCCAGAGTCTAAAAGTGCTTTTGCCTCAACGCCTTGTATTTTTACACTTAATACAAACCCTTCCCTCATTGCTTTCATGTGTTTTCCAATGAGAGCAGTACGCATGTAACATTCATTCTTTAGGTGACCCTTTTTTCCACACGAAAAACATCTTTTAGAGGGTTCCTTTAACATAGCGGTAACATTTTTCAAACCCTTATATGTACAGCGTGAGAGACTTTCTGATGTCTGCGCTTCCATACCAACTGCCAACTTTGGAATCTGCGCCTTTAGTTGGGTGACCAATTCGGCTTCCAAATAACGCTCTGTTAGCGCAATGGCTTCAGCAGTGGTGTGACAATTTTGCAGATTAAGGAAGTTCTGCACGCTTTTAGGAACTGCCGACATGTATTATTCCAATACTATCATATCCATCAAAGTACTCACTGTTTTTTCATCAGGTTTTAACCATTTTGTAGCCAAACTGCTTATTCTATGTCCTAGAGCCTTAGGCGTCTCGCCTATCTTAAGCTGAGTAGCTCTAAACATACGATTGTATACAAAGGGTGTGAGGCCTAGGCGATCCCTGATGGCCTTGATCACCTCTTCATAATTATTCGCCAGAGCAGGGGGCATCACCCTGTATGCTGACAGCGGCTCCCCTGTGAGGGCTGCTGCCAGGCGAATTGCCCATTGCTCTTTCGGCCAGTTCGCCGAACGTGCAATTCTATCAAAGGAGTCAATGAAATCATCCACGTCATCGGTGGCAGTTAACTTTCCTACCGACAAGGTGTCACATGTCCATTGTTCTACCGGACGATTACTCAGTCCAGAGTTCTGTCCTAGCTGAGTGTTTGCTCTCTCCAGCGACTTTCTGCTGTGCCAGCCAGGCCTCCATTTGCAGAACAGGCTTCTGCTGCTCCTGCATGGCATAAATAGCCTGCCTCTGGTTCTGGCAAGCGAGTTCTACTTGCCGGTCGAACTGCAGAGCCATCCAAGCGCACAGCTCCTCCTGCTCCATGATGATCCCTGAAAAAAAAAACACAGAAAAACCAAGTGCGGCCCAACAGCTAACAATGAGCTTCCTTTTTTTTTTTTTTTTTTTCCAAATCTTACTGCTATATCCAACACAGGTCAGGTATATATATGTTTTACCTGGTGCCAGTGTTGTCAGCTTTGGAAAAGACGTTGCTGCTCCGGCCTGCAGTGCTCTGCCTTCGGTGCCAGCAACTGGATACTTCCCACTCTGATCCATGTCTCCTTCCACTCCAGGTTCTTGGCCTTCCGGTCCGGTTTTGCACTCCACTCCGGGTTTTGCCACTTCACTCTGGGTTTTGCTTTTTTTTTTTTTTTTTTTAAACCTTGGGGTTAATTTCTTTCTTTATTCTTCTTCTTGCGGTTGTGAACTTCAAAATCCAAACAACTACGCCATTTATGTCGTGCACCGCCCTAGTGACCAGTGGTCGTAAGGGTAGGTGGGACACAAATTATTTTATTATGAGAGGAGGGTCTTTTAAGAGCCAGGTGTAACCTGGTCTTAGCAGTTCAGCTCCTAACTAAGAAAAATTGTGAATGCAGAGTAGAGGGTTAACAAGGCATTTATTTCCCTTTATGCATAAGATTCAGCTGGGTTACAACCTAAAGAAAAAGTCCTTAACTTCAGGAATGAAATCAACTTTAGACCTGTAACTCTGTAAACAGTTAATAATCTAAATCTCTTACTGTTATGTTAGGCACCCTCTTCAAGTTCATTCCAAGTTTATTTTACCTGTTGTAATGTAAGCATTGATATCTTTGTTCTGATGTAATGCAATTGTTTTATGTAAACCGCACTGAGAATGAATAGCGCGGTATATAAGAATAAATAAATTTTTAAATAAATAACTCAGGTTAACGGAAAAACTGTTATGCTTCACTGTTGTAACAATGCTTAGTTAAGCTTTCCAGAGTAAAGCAAATGTTTCAGCACTCTTCTTCCATTTAGCAAATGAATAACATTCTGAAGATAACATATATCATTCATAGGTTTAACAGTGACTCTGCACTGCCTGAAATACACAAAGAACAGTCCATCTCTTCCTGAGATAAAAGGCTTGGCTCTACAAGTTCCACTTGCATCGGCTCAGAATTATCTCTGTCTGTATCAGTGGTTTCACTGGCTATAATTTCTGGCCAGGGCCTAGTCCTGTTCTCTGGATGTTTAAAGAGTTCCTCTAGTGTTTGCCAATGAGCATGGCCTACCCTCGGGCGTTGGCTGCTTGGCTTATGAGAGGTAGCTTTGCTTTCCTTTCTCACAGGTTTAGCATTACTTTCAAAAGGCTTTTTATAAGGTAAGGTTTTCTTCATAGAAACAGTCAGCATACCTTGGCTTTCAGCAGCATATAGAACTGGGATTTCTTCCTTCCCATAGTTCTTCAGGAACACAATCCCTGTGCCAGTCTCCTCTCTGAAAGCTTCTGTTACCTTTCGGTTTAGCCTCAGGTTCCTCTGGTACAAGCAGGCTTCTTTCTTTCACTCTGCTTTGCCTCCAAAGGTGACTGTTCCTTTGCCCAGCACTAGTTTCCTAAGTGCTTCTTTCTGCTTGGTCCTTGCTTGTGGTGCTTCTCTCTTGTAAACCTTCAGCTTTACCTCCAGCTCCACACCTGCAAGCACTGCTCTGCTTTCTCCAATCTCCAGTCTTCTGTTTATAAAGCTCTCCTGTGTTTGAGCTTTCCGGGCTGTCAGGTGTTCTCGATTAGCTAAGTGTGTCCACTCAGGCTCTGTGAGTGCACGCCTGCTCCCTCTAGCTGTTCTGTGTGGATATTGCATCTTGTGCACATCTTTTCCTTCATGAAAAACAGCTTCTTCTCCTGCATTTTTGCTTTCATCAGCCCCTGCTGCATGATAAGCCCTTGTGGACTATGCTCAATACCCAAGCATCCCCTGTAATGGGTGGCCACCTGTGGGCAAACAGGGCTAGACGACCTCTGTGCAGGGATGGGGCAGCAGAGGTGGAAAGGCTATGCTGTGGGAGTCAAAAACCCCCTCCCTGCTGAGTAGGAGCATGAGCCGGAGGCTTGGGGGTCTTCTGCCTACGAGGCCCATGTCCCTGCTCCTTGGCCTGCTGACCCTGCTGGGGAGGCCTCGTACTGAGAGAGAGGTTTGTGGGCAGCTGCCTTCCTCGGGTAAAAGGACTTCTTACCCGAGCCCCCCTTTTTATGAGAAGGGGCAGAAGCTTTTCTAGACAGCCTTGTCCTAGTCAGGAGCTCGGTTTCGAGCTCAGCAGCCTTCTCGGCCATGGGCTCGCCAAAAAGGTTTTCACCTTGGCAAGGGACATCGACCAACTTGTCCTGCACCCAGGGCTCGAGGTCTGATGACTGCAACCATGCCTGGTGTCGGGCCCCGATGCCGGCTGCCACTACATGGGCCGAAGCCTTGAAGCCATCGTAGGTCGCTCGGGACATGAACTTTGAGCATTCCCGGATTCCCAAGGACAAGGTCTTGAACCTCTGCAAAGGTTCCCCGGAGAGGCCAGCAGAGAACCTGGCAATTTCCTTCGCCAGGTCTCATAAGTACATGCCCATGTACAGTTGGTAGGACTGGACACAGCAAGCATCGAGCCCTGGAAGCACTTTCTGCCAAGCACATCCAGATTCCAGGCCTCCCTGCTGGCACCAATCATATCTAACCTTTCATTTAGTGCTATATATTCTAACTCTCCCATCTTATTCTTTAGACTTCTAGCATTTGCATACAAGCATTTTAGAGAATGTATTTTATTCATGTTAATTTGGCTATTGTTAGGCATAGGTAAATTGGGATCTTTAAGCTCTGTCTGCTCCATACTTGAGGGCATTTGGGCTACTTTACTCTTTTGTGGAACCTCTCTGCTTTTGGTAGTATCCTTCAAGGATACATTCTTCCGAACCATCCGCTCTTGGGCGACTGTCGGCTTTCCCCTAATATCTAGTTTAAAAGCTGCTCTATCTCCTTTTTAAATGTTAATGCCAGCAGCCTGGTTCCATCCCGGTTAAGGTGAAGCCCATCCCTTCGGAAGAGCCCCTCCTTTCCCCAGAATGTTCCCCAGTTCCTAACAAATCCAAAACCCTCATCTCTGCACCATTGTCTCATCCACGCATTGAGACTCCGGAGTTCTGCCTGCCTTTTGGGTCCTGCGCGTGGAACAGGAAGCATTTCGGAGAATGCTACCCTGGAAGTTCTGGATTTCAACTTCCTACCTAAAAGCCTAAATTTTGCCTCCAGAACTTCCCTACCACATTTTCCTATGTCATTGGTACCGACATGTACCAAGACAGCAGACTCCTCCCCCGCACTATCTAAGGCCTTATCTAGGTGGCGCGTGAGGTCCGCTACCTTCGCACCAGGCAGGCATGTTACCAGGCGATCCTCACGTCTACCAGCCACCCAGCTATCTATATGCCTAATGATCGAATCACCAACTATAACGGCTGTCCTAACCCTTCCGTCATGGGCACATGGCCCTGGAGAAACTTCCTCGGTGCGAGAGGGTTTTACATCACCTTGAGGACAGGTCCTAGTTACAGGATCACTTCCTGCCACACCAGGGTGATGCTCTCCTGTCACATGACCTCTCTCCTCCATGGAAACAGGGGTGCTGCCAGACTGGAGGTGGGACTTCAGGACTATATCCCTGTAGGTCTCGTCTATGTACCTCTCTGTCTGTCTTATGTTTTCCAAGTCTGCTACTTTAGCCTCTAGAGAACGGACTTGTTCCCTGAGAGAAAAGAGCTCCTTGCACCTAGTGCACACGTAAGACCTCTCACCAACTGGGAGAAAATCATACATGTGACACTCAGTGCAAAAGACTGGAAAGCCCCCATCCCGCTGCTGGACTGCTGTCTGCATCTTAGTTTTAAGTTTGTGTCTAGATCTTTAAGTTCTTACTTACTAGGGGTTGCTATGGGTATTTATACCAATAAAACTGTACCTAATACGTTTAATATACCTTGTTCACCTGAAGCTTAATTAATCTCAGGTCCTTAGTGTATGACTGATTTGGGTAATGAGCTTCACCTGAAAGCACCTCCTGTCTTTTAAGATGTGTAAGTACCTATAAAGCTATGATTATCCCAGGGGAGGGTGGGTGTGGGGAGGGAGGGACGGAAATAACACTTATTAAAAGAGGGCTGCTACACAGTACCCTGTCTTGTGCTGCTGAGGTAAGCTAAATTCTGATTTGATTTAAATTATAGCTCTTAGCTGTTGCTACAAGCTCTCTGCTGGGTACTAAATTTAACCAGAAAGCTCTCTTCTGTGTGCTAAATTTAAACTAAAAGTACTGTGCTGTTACTTGGCCCTGAGTGACTATTACATTTAAACTACAAGCTCTCTGCTGGGTATGAAATGTAACCAGAAAGCTCTCCTCTGTGTTTTAAATTCAAACTTTAATTGCTGCTACTAGGCCCTAACTGATCCAACAAAAAACAGTGGGTTCACAGATTAAGTAGCTTTAATACAAAGAATTCTTTTTAGAAAATTACCAGAAGTATATACTCAGTTGCAGATTTCTCTTCAGAAGTAACAGTCCCCCTTTCTAGTCTTTCCTACTTGGTCCTGGAGAACTACTTTCTCCAGGACAAAGCAGGAAGTCAGTCCTCACATATGGGTGACTCCCTAGCTCAGGGCTACCAGGAACCCTGGCTGAAAAAGAAACTCCCTCTGTGAAGCAGTAGCATGAAGGAAAGAATTTCACTGAGATCAGAACCCCTCGGTAGCCCAACAGGAGGGTAGGAGTTGCCTAAACCTCAAAAAGATTCCGGAGTACTGCCTGACCAAAAGCACTGTCCCTACGGGACTCCCTCTTCAGGCAGTAATGGGCTGCAAAAGTCTGGCTTGAGGACCAAGTTGTAGCCCTACAGATGTCTGCCAACGGTACAGAGCGGAGATGAGCTACTGAAGCAGCCATGGCCCGGACACGGTGGGCTGTAACTCGACCCTGCAAGGGAAGGTCTGCCGCCCTGTAAGCCCAGGTGATACAGTCCACCACCCATATGGACAAGGTACGCTTGGAGACACGAACCCCCAAGTTGTTTGGGTCAAAGGAGACGAAGAGCTGAGTAGCCCTTCTATGACCCTTAGTATGCTCCAGGTAGAAAGACAAGGCCCTTTTACATTCCAAGGTGTGGAGGACTTCTTCAGCCCTGCTTGCATGGGGCCTAGGGAAGAATGTTGGAAGAACCACCTCCTGGTTGAGGTGGAAGGAGGAGACCATTTTCGGGAGGAACGTAGGATGAGTCCTAAGAACTACCCTGTTCTTACAGACATGGGTGTATGGCCTTTCACAGACCAGGGCCTGAAGTTCACTCACTCGCCTGGCCGAGGTCAGTGCCACTAGGAAGAGTCTTCCAAGAAAGGAAGCGAAAAGGACACGTAGCCATTGGCTCAAAGGGTGGGCGAGTAAGCTGTTGCAAAACCACATTCAACTCCCACTCAGGGGCAGGTGGACAGAGAGGAGGCTTTAGCAAGAGCCAAGCCTCTGAGGAACCTGGCCACCAGGGGGTGAGCCGACAAAAAGTGCCCCTCCACCCCTGAGTGGTGGGCTGCTAGAGCAGAGAGGTGTACCCTAACCAAATTGGACTTAAGACCCTGATTAGACAAATGCAGCAGGTACTGAAGCACCACTGGCACACAGGACAGGAGAAGGGATTTTCCTGTTGCTGATCACACCACAGGGAGAACAGCCTCCATTTCAGGGCATAGGTCTTTCGGGTGGATTGCTTCCTTGAAGCTAAGACAACCTCCTCGACTTCCTGAGGCAAGCCCCAGGGAGCCAGCACTACCCTTGCAGCCTCCAGGCCATCAAATTGAGAGCTTTGAGATTGGGGTACAGAAGGGATCCTTGATCCTGAGAAAGAAGATTGGGTTGAAACCCCAGAGGAAGAGGGGTGTCCACCACCAGCTGTAACAGGAGGGGGAACCAGGGTTGCCTTGGCCATCTGGGGGCTACCAGGATGACTGAGGCCCTGTCCCTTAGAATCTTGAACAAGGCTCGAGCCAACCAGAGGTGTGGGAGGGAAGGCATACAGTAGGCCCTGGGACCATGAGATCAGGAAGGCATCTGCCGCCAATCTTTTGGGATGCGGTTGCCTGGAGCAGAACTGGGGCAGCTGCCGGTTCAGGGGACTGGCAAAGAGGTCGATAGACGGAAGTCCCCATCTCAGAAAAATGGTCTGGACCACTAAAGGGTGCAGTTGCCACTCGTGAGGTTGTAGGACCCTGCTCAATCTGTCTGCCAGAAGGTTTTCCTGGCCAGGAAGATAGACAGCCCTGAGCAGCATATTGTGTTAAAGTGCAAAGGAGCAGAGGGCCTGTGTCTCTCGACACAGGAGCCTTGACCCTGTGCCCCCCTGCTTGTTGACATAAAACATTGCCACTTGGTTGTCTGTCTGCACCAAGACAGCCTGGTGGGCCAGGGTATGGGCGAAGGCCTTGAGAGCCAACCGTATCGCCCTGAGTTCCAGCAGGTTGATCTGCTGAGTGGCCTCCCATCGGGACCACAGGCCCTGTGTGCACTTGTCCAGACAATGTGACCCCCAGCCCTGCAAAGAGGCATCGGTTGTGAGTACCACTGTGGGAACAGGTATCTGAAAAGGAATCCCCTGTAGCAGGTTGGGGGAGTGTAGCCACCACTGCAGGGAGTTCAGGAAGGGTTTGGACACCCTTACTTTGTCTCTGAGGTTGCCTGTGGCCTGCCTCCACTGAGTTCTGAGACACCACTGTGCAGGCTACATATGCAGGCGAGCATTGGGGGTCACATGCACTGTCGATGCCATATACCCTAGGAGCCGTAGGCAAAGCCTGGCGGAAACCAGTGGGTTGCTTATGAACCAGCTGGCCAAGCTCATCAGCCTTTCCGCCCTGTCCTGTGGCAAGTAAGCCTTCGCTTGCAGGGAGTCCAACCTTGCCCCTATGAATTCCAGGTTCTGGGAGGGGAGCAAAGTGGACTTTGCAAAGTTTGACAAAGCCTAATTGCTGAAGGAGAGAGACAGTACGGAGGGTGGCTTGCCTGGCCTCCTGGAGAGTCTGACCCCTGATGAGCCAGTCGTCTAGGTAGGGGAAGACAATTATACCCTGGTTTCTCAAGTAGGCCGCTACCACAGCTAGACACTTTGTGAAAACTCGTGGGGCAGAGGTTAGGCCAAAGGGCAGTACCCTGTACTGAAAATGGCTTCCTGCCACCACGAACCTGAGGTACTTTCTCTGGTCTGGATGAATGAGGATGTGAGTGTATGCATCCTTTAGATCCAAGCAGCATAGTCAATCTCCCTGCTGGAGGTAGGGCAGCAATGTTCCAAGAGTTAGCATCTTTTTCCAAGAACTTGTTGAGATTTCTCAGGTCCAGAATGGGCCAGAGACCTCCAGTCTGCTTTGGCACAAGAAAGTACCGGGAGTAGAAGCCCTGTCCCCACAAGTGTGGAGGTACAGGCTCCACCGCCCTGTCTTGAAGTAGACCTAGCAGTTCCTGGAGAAGGAGTTTCTGATGCAGGAGAGGCCTTGGAGGCTCCCCGGGGAAATAGGTAGGGGGTACCTGACTGAAATGGAGCAGATAGCCCTTTTGGACTATGCTCAGTACCCAAGCATCCCTTGTGATGGGTGGCCACTGGTGGGCAAACAGGACCAAGCGACCCCCCCGTGCTGAGGTGGGCCAGCAGGGGTGGAGAGGCTATGCAGAGGGAGTCAAAAGCCCTCTCCCTGCTGAGTAGGAGCAGGAGCTGGAGGCTTGGGGGCTTTATGCCTACGGGGCCCATGTCCCTGCCCCTTGGCCTGCTGGGGAACTCTGATGATGAGGGAAAGGTTTGTAGGCAGGCGCCTTCTTCGGGTAAAAGGCCTTTTTCGCCGAGCCCTTCTTTTTATGAGAAGGGGCAGAAGTTTTCCTGGACAACCTTGTCCTCATCAGAGTCTGTCTCGAGCTCAGCGGCCTTTTCGGTCATGGGCTTGCCGAAGAGGTTTTCACCCCGGCATGGGACATCGACCAACTTGTCCTGCACCCATGGCTCGAGGTCCGATGACTGTAGCCATGCCTGGAGTCGAGCAGCGATGCCGGCCGCCGCTACACGGGCCGAAGCCTCGAAGCCATCGTAGGCCGCCCGGGAGATGAATTTAGAACATTCCCGGACCCCCGAGGACAAGGATTGGAACCTCTGCAAAGGTTCCCCGGAGAGACCAGCCGAGAACCTGGCTACCTCTTTAGCCAGGTCCCGCAAGTACATGCCCATGTACAGCTGGTAGGCTTGGACATGGCAAGCAAGCATCGAGCCCTGGAAGCACTTTCTGCTGATGGCATCTAGGCTTCGGGCCTCCCTGCCGGGGGGCACCGCAGAGTGCATCTTCTGGCTCTTCAGACGATGCATGGCCGATTCCACAACCATAGAATGGTGCGGCAGCTGCTCCTCCTGAAAACCAGGGCTCTTCCGGACTCGATACATGGAATCGATCCGCTTGCTCAAAACCGGTGCCAAGGCCGGTGCCTCCCACATTCGGAAGAGGAGCTGTTCCAGCATCGGAGGAACCGGCACAGTAAAGGCCTCCCTCGGGGGAGAGTCATACTGGACGGCATCGAGCTCTTCGGCTCGAGGCTCCTCCTCTGGGTCCGCAGGAACATTCAAGTCCTTGGCCATGTCCTTAATGAACTCCGAGAACCGGGTATCCTCCGGAGGGGACCTACTCTGGGGTTCGGACTGTGGCGAGTCCGAAGGGACACACCGAGTCCGAAAAGTGTCGGGGGACTCATCGTCCTCCGTCTCCCATGCAGACTTATCTGAAGAAGAGTCGAGGGGCTCCGACTGCGTGGATTCCGGCAACACCTGCCCCGATGCCAGGGCCATCGGCATCGACGCCCTCAGTCCCGAACAGGAGGTCGAGGGAGACCATGACTGAGACTGGACTTGGGCCTTCATGGCTTCGAGAACCGGCTCTCTCTCAGGGGTCGACTTAGACGTCGACGTCCCAGTGGTCGGGGCACATGCACCAGTCAGGCTGGCCATCAGCACCCGCTGCTGATCCATGAAGGCAGACAATCTGCACTCCAAGGCTGTCAGCCTGAATCCAAGCTCAGGAGACTCAGCAGCCGACTCGGGCCCCGGCAGCGGCTCCCTTGGAGAGTCCTTGAGGACAACAGGACTTACGTGCTCAACAGACTCCGGCTCTACACGGGATACCTTAGTTGGCTTCTCCAGCTCCAAGGGCCCAGGGCGGCGGTCAGGGGTCCGAGATCTGGCCTTCGAGAAACCAGAAGCTTCCTCCGACACCGCCCTCATGAGCTTTCTCTTCCTCTTCTGCTCCCGACTGGGGGACCCCCTTTCAGAGGAACCCCGACAAAGCTCAGGGTCCGATTCCTGAGACGTCGAGGCCTCTGAGGTCCAGGCCCGTCCGGAGGCCAAGTCCGAGAAAAATCCTCTCCTTCTGATGCTGCCGGCTTCCGAGTGCCTTGGTGGACATTTTGCCACATGGGACACAGACCTTGGGATCATGGTCAGGCGCGAGGCAACGCAGGCAGCAGTCGTGTATGTCGGTAAGAGACATGAGTTTCGTACAACAATCACACGTTTTAAAACCACTGGAGGCCATCGGGGAAGAAAGCGCCCCCGCGAGGTCAAAGGACCAGCCCTCCAGGGAAAAGAAAAAAAAAAGAGCACGAACGCGTGCCACGAAGGGCAAAAAACCGAAAACTAGAGATCGGGTCGATACTGGCGTACCGAACCCGGGCGGGAAGGGGAACCGGCATCGAACCGGACAAAAAGAGGCATGAGAATCGCAGAAAAAAATCCAACTTTTCCGGGTGACAAGGACAGACGTCCGTTGGGCTCCATGGAAAAAGAAAGACTGAGCAAGATGGCACCGCGCATGCGTGAGTGTATTCCCAAAGGCTTTCTTAGAAAGCTGGGAAATGCTCCGCATGGGGGCTCCATCGACATCGATGTCACCCATATGTGAGGACTGACTTCCTGCTTGGTCCTAGAGAATACTATATTATAGAATTCACCATACCACTAGAATCATACAACCCTCATCAAAACAATGAACCCAAATTCAAAAAAAGATTCTCTCAATTTAACAGCTTCCTAAACAATATACTCCCCCACTTAAACAACCCAACTACACTGCAATAAAAGCATGGAACACCACAATATCAGAAATTGGTTTATTTTTGGGGGGGTTGTATTAATTGCAATCTCACAAGCCCACCCATACAAATGAATTAAAACAATTTAAAAAAGAACCCAGCATAAATGGAGGACAACTAAATCACCAGACACTAGATCCTCCCACATGGAATCACTCCAAAATACGAAGAGGCCATACTCAAAAGAAGAAAAGACTACCACACCAATATTCTCAACAAGTCCCTCAAATGCCCAAGGGAATTATTTGAAATAGTCAAATCCCTGACATAACCCCCCAACCAGGACATGCCCCAACCAGGACAGCCCAAAACTGAAAAAAGTGCCTTTAAATGAATCCACGCCCACATTTCAACCTTACACAAATCTTACCACCTGGAACACCTTTCATTTAATAGATTAAAAACAACTTATAAGCATAATCGCCAAAAGCAATACAACCACAACCTTTTTTGACCCATGCCCAATTAGCTGGATTAAGGCAACCAAATCAGAACTAGCCCCTTACCTACTTCACATAATAAACCAATCCCTTGAACAAGGCTACATACCACCTGAACTTAAACACTCCATGATCCACCCAATACTAAAAAATAATTCCATAGACAAGATGAGCCCCAGTTCATATAGACCCATAGCAAACATCCCATACATAGCCAAACTGATAGAAAGAGTTGTACAAACACAATTGCAAGACCATATTGACCTAAATGTCCCCCTTGATCAACACCAATACGGGTTCCGCCCCTTCCATGGTGTGGAAACCCTCCTGTTAACCCTAACTAACAAACTCCTATGTGGAATGGACAACCCAAAACAAGCATTTATACTAGTTTTCTTTGATATTGCTTCTGCATTCAACAGTGTCAACCGCCACATATTACTCAAAAGACTGGAACACATCGGCATAGCAGGAATCACACTTTAATGGTTTACATCATACCTCCATAACCACACTCAAATTGTATAAGTTGGCTCAGAAACATTCCCTTCCATTAAACAAAGTAGGATATCATATATACGCAGATATCATCATGCTTTATGTCCCCATCGACACCAACAACCCTAATCAACACATACTTGCCACATGCATCAAAGAAGTTCAATCTTGGTTGTTCCCTGTAAGTATTAGTGTATGTGTCTCATATCCCCTTGTGTTAAATGTATCCCCCAATTGTGTTATGACCACTTTGATTGAAGGATAAGGTGGTATACGAAACTGTCTAAATAAAAAAAATAAATAACCAAAATAAACAATGAACCTCTGGATAAACTTCAATAAAACAGAAGTTCTCTACACCACCAGGAATCCAAAATTCACCCCTCCAATAAATCTTTCAATTGGAGAACCATGCCTCCCTACTAGCAAAGAAGTGAAATACTTAGGCATCACATTAGATCAGACGCTCAGTATGAACTCTCAAGTAAAGCTAACCACAAGAAATATATATTATAAACGCCAAACCTTATATCTGTGACCATTACTGGACCCTTATGACTTCAGATCAGTATTACAGGCACTGGTTACTCCTCAAATTGATTTCTGTAACAGCCCACTCCTACTGCCTAAAGAAAACACTAATCAACTTCAAATAGCTCAAAACGTCGCAGCTCCCCTATCTGATCATATCACCCCCATATTACACATGCTCCACTGGCTCCTGGTCACCAGCAGAACTAAATACAAAATACTAAAGACCACCTTCAAACTCATTAACAATATCTCCCCCTCACACCTCTCTATACTAATCCGCCCAGACACTGAACCTAGAAACAAAAGAGGATGTCCCCTTAATACCATCAAATACCCACATGACTACCGCAAATCCAAACAAACCACTAGTAATAGAGCCTTCTTGTACATAGCCCCCACATTGTGGAATGCTGTCCCCGACACATTAAAATCCATTAGAGAACCTTCAATCATTCAGAAAACACATCAAAACCCACCTATTTATAGAACATTTTGGCAAAAACAACAATCCCCCCACTCCATATAGCCAACTTAATCAACCCAACTCTCCCTCCCCCTTCCCTCTATGAAAGTGAATGGCTGCATTGTATGTTGCACATCCTGTACATAGTTAAATATGATTTTTACTCCACTTTAACCCGCACCCTAGTTTGATGTTCACCAATGTTTAATGTATAATGTTACATTTCCTGTAAATTGCCCCTCATCTCAGGAAGGAGTGGTATATAAGTGCACTGAAATAAATAAATAAATTAGGGATTCACCATCGGGTTGTAGAGCTGGAAACTGCCTCAAGAGACCATGTTTGGCAGTTGAGCCAGGTAGAGGCAAGGCAGGGCAGGGCAAGTTAAAGACCGTCCAGTTGAAGATTGCAAGAGATGGTTTGACTTTAATAAAGAAACTAGAAGGTCTGGAAAATAAACCGACAGCTCAGTATCAGATTTCTGAACTCCCTTCGGATCATAGGTATTGGCCCCTGTGAACGCTTGAAGAAATATTTTACTGCTTAAAGATACCTGTGGAGGACCTGCCCTCCCTCAATAGGGTGATTTTCCTTCCTTTTAAGAAGATGTCTGGTAATGAAGAAATTCTGGCTAATGGTAGTATGATACAGGTGTCTGCGGATAGTTTGGAAGTTCAGGAGAGAGCTACCCTACTTGCCACTTTTGTTTTCTATTTTTCTAAAAGTATTGTTATGTTATTGTTTTTCTGAAATAAGAATTCTTTATTTTTGGGTCAGAAGATTTGGTATTTCTGGATCATATTCTCACACATGCAAAACGTTTTGATAATGTAACCCCCTTACTCATCCATCATCACTGGCTGCCAATAAAAACCCGTATACAATATAAAATCCTAATCCTGACTGTCAAAGCATTATATCAGACCCTCCCCCCCCCCCCAGGAATATTTGTCTACCTTGATTATTCCATACTGCCCAGCTCGCTCTCTCCAACCATTACATAGCAATAGGTTCTGTCTGCTGGCACCAAATAGAGTACATTATGAATCCACAAGGCAAAGAGCCTTTTTCTTCTTAGCCCCATCACTCTGGAACAGTCTGTGAAATCAGATTCAGCTTCAACCAACTTTCTCAGTTTTCAAGTCAGAACTTAAAAACACATCTCTTTAGACAGGCCTTTGAACTTCCGGATTAGTAGTTTGGGTTGTGCCCTGCTGCTCTGTGTTTTTCTTTTGTTTTCTCTGTCCTTTGTATGATTGGAGATCCTTTCAAGTTCTTCCTACATATTTTAATATTATTTTGTAAAGGGTCTTCACTTTGTGGCTCTTGAATACAAACTCTCTGCCTGAGAGCTCTAAAAGGTTTTTTTTAATAACTATTTTTTTTTCTGTTGCTTTGTAGCTGTATTGCAAGAGAAGCATTTTTTGTGTTCTTGGACAAAGCTTTTTTTCTGCTGCTAGCGTTCTTTTCCTTCTCCTCTAGCCTTCAAGTTCAAAGAGGTAGGCAAGCTCTTTGAAGTCACTAACCTCAGTTGTTAGATCTCTCCCTTCCCACCCCAGTTCCCTCCCACCTCATATAAGAATTCTTGCTATATAAGGCAACTCCCCAATTAGCTTGTTGACAAAAGAGAATAGATGTTTATTACTTGGTAGGGAAAATCTAGGAAGCAAATAGTTCCACATTTGGATATCTACTAAAAGTAAATTGCTATTCTTGAAGGAGCTTTGATAAGGTCATTTTACAAAGGGAACACGTTAATCTATATACCTCAGACACATAATATCAAAATTTACTAGTGTAAAGTAATAACTGCTTAGCAAGGAAGCAGGGTTACACACAGGGACATAGAACAGCACTGTTAGAACACACATAGAAGAGGTTAGCGGAGGAAAAGTTAGGGGTTTTGGTAGGTCTCTCTCATTTACTTCAACAGGTATCAAAGCTCCACCAACTAAATGATGGCTGGGAAAAATTGTGTTGCCAAAGCTGTTGCCCCCATTACAGCTTCTGGCTCTGTCCAGATAGCCCAATGCCAGTTGAGGGACCATTTCCATGTGCAAAATGCCTGCAACCTGAAGCCCTCATAAAACAAGTGGAGGAGCTCAGAGAAGAGGTGTCAAGGTTGAGAATTATTCGAGACATTGAAAAGTACATCAATAAGCTGTTTCTTGAAGCATCCAAGCTCTCTGACCGAGGTGAAAATGGTAAGCTACAGAAAGAAGAGAGTTGGACACAAGTCACCTGAGCCTGTGAAATCAACAATCAAACTCCACCAGCCCTTGAATTGAAGGACTAGTCTGCAGCCCTGGAAGTGGAGGTGGTGAAAGCATGCCAGGAAAGGGAAGAAACCAGAGCTCAAGCATCCCAAAGTTGTGGAATCATGACCACAAGGAAGCGAAGGGTAGTGGTGGTTGGTGACTCTCTTCTGAGGGGTACCGAGGCATCTATCTGCCGACCAGACTTGATGTCCAGGGAGGTGTGCTGTTTGCCAGGTGCCAAAATCCAAGATGTTACAGAGTTTACTGAGACTCATCAAAGCCTGACTATTAGCTGATGTTGCTTATCCATGTTGGCACAAATTTATTTATTTAGACAGATTTGTATGCCACCTTTTCCTTCAATCAAGGTGGTCACGTCAAATGTTAAGGTATCCCCCTCTGAGCTTATCTTCATTGCTCTGGGACAGAGGTTGAAGCAGATGTTCCCTTCAATCATCCTTGTTGAGGGTAAAGTCCGAGGCAGAGAAGTTTGCATCCTGGAAATGAAAGCATGGCTGTGTGGATGGTGTCATCAAGAGCATTTTGGTTTCCTGGACCATGGGATGCTTTCCAAGTGCTGAAGAGCAGAGATGGTATCCACCTATCCAAGAAAGGTGAAAGTGTCTTCTGCAGCAGACTGGCTGACCTACTGAAAAAGGCTTTAAACTAGATTGATTGGGACTGGAGGATGTAGTAAAAGCTGTTAGTGTAGCTGGGTTTAAAAAAGGTTTGGACAAGTTCCTGGAGGAAATGTCCATAAACCATTAAAAGGGATCTGGGATATAACTGCTTACCCAATACAAGCATTGTGGAACCTGTGTTTTTTGGGGAAATTGCTAAGTACTGTCACCACCTGCGCCCCTACTGGCATAGTAGAGTAAGGGTGTCCGGGGACATTTAATTTGTATCAGAGAGTGTTCAAGCTGAAGGACCAAAAGGATTATGGTCCTTGTAGTATAGAACTCCCTGAAAAGGATAACTACGCCAAGTGTAGGGTAAATAAGGCTTTATTTCCCCGATTAATGCTCTAGGTTCAATGGGACATCAACATAAAGTGGAGGTAACGGTTTCCTCAAACAATAAAGTTCCCCCATGGACTAAACAGTTAAAGGTTGTAAGCTCTACAATTGACTGTTTAGTTGGGTTAGGGGATTTTCCAAAACATTAGAAAACAATATCAGAACAAAATGGTTATCAGCTTCACCATATGCAGACTTAGTTCTTTGCTATACAATTAGCATGGCAAGCAAACTACTTCTTAAGCAAAAGTTACATTCCATAGGTTCGTTGTGAGGCATGGGAACACTGGAACTATAATCCAAGTCCATTGATTCTGGATCGCTACCCTCTTCAAAGTTAAGAATATCTTCAGAGTCTCTTAATTCCTCACAGAAGTTCCTTGGCTGCTCATATCATATAACTTTCTTAAAACACTTTTAGGAAGTGGCTTTAAATAGTTAGCTTTACTTCTTTTATGATACTGAGGTTTATCTACTTGCATAAGACTTTCCTCCTTTAAAGTTCCTTTTAGAATGAAAGGCTTTTCATACCTTAGCTTCCGAGGAGCGCCGCGCCCAGGATTCAGTTTACAACGTAGCTTTTCCTGCTGACCAACTGTCTTGTGCACTGCTCCACAATTCAGGCTGCTAGGAAAACCAGACATGGATTTCCCCTCTCTATCTTTCAGGGTAAGAGGATCAATGTAAAAGGCATCTCCTTTCCTTGTGCCTTTATGGTTTGGCTCAAAGGACTTACTTGGAGTTGGAGAACTTCTTTCAACAGGCAGGCTGCTTCTCTGGGCTTTATCCCATAGAGTATGCCCCTTTTGGCTCCTGCCACCTAGAGCTGGCCGCAGCTGGAAACTATCCTGTTCCAGGCTTCTCTCAGAGCTTGTGCTGCCGGTCCTTCTGACCTTGTTGGTTATTCTGTCAGCTACCCTCCTTGGGGCCTCTCTTCCGTGCCTTCCCGCGTCCCGGTGCTCTTCCCGGTCCTGGCCACGGTGCTGGTCCTTTTGCTGGAGCCTTTGCTCTTGGATTCTGTGCTGGTCTCCTTGCTGGAGCCTTTGCTCTTGGATTCTGTGCTGGTCTCTTTGCTGAACTCCTTCTCTGCTCATCTGATTTCCCTTATAAAGGGATTTCTGGCTTGCACGCTGTGAGTTTGAGGACAGGTGAAAGCACTTATCATTAAGGTGCTCGGTGCTTGAGCACGTTGCTTCAGGTACTGTGTAACTGTTCATGCGCCCTCTGGCTGAGCTACACTGGAACTGCGCTCTCTGCTTTTTCTGAGATTCATGCAAATCAGGAGTTTTTTCCAAGGCTGTTTCTTCCCTAGCTCCAGCCTCATGACAGTACTTATGACCTAGACTGGCCGCTGTTGGAAACAGGACACTGGGCTTGATGGACCTTGGTCTGACCTGGTATAGCATCTCTTATGTTCTTATTGGGTGAACAAAGCCCACAGGTAAGTAAAATATCTCTGTAGAAATGGGTAAAAGGGGCAACACCTGGAAAGCGATGTGCATAAATGCTGGTAGCATGGGAAATAAGATCCTAGATGTTGAGGCTTTAATGGAAGAGGCTGACTTGGATTTAGTGGTGGTTACAGAGACATAGTTCACAGACAACCATGACTGGGATATAATTATACCAGATTAAGCTTTATTCAGGAAGGACAGGGTAGAAAGAAGGGGAGGGGGAGTGGCACTCTATGTAAAACATAATATTAAAGCTATAGAACTAGGCATATAAGGGAGTGAGGAGACACTGTGGATTAAACTAGAAAAAGGGAATGGGAAATCCAATTGCATTGGTGTGATATACAGACCTCCTTCACAGGGAGAAGTGGAGAGAGATTTAAAAAAACAATCACAGTATTGCCAGGAAAGGGGAAGTGCTACTGATAAGTGATTTCAATATGCCAGATGTTGATTGGCACATCCCTGATGCAGTGTCATCTAGAAGTAAGGAGATTCTAGATTCTCTACAGTGAGAACTATTCAGGCAACTGGTAACAGAACCAACATGTGAAGGGGCCGTACTGGACCTGGTGCTTACCAATAGGGAAAGTGTTTCTTCTGTGTCTGTACAGCACTGTGTACGCCTTGTAGCACTATATAAATAATCAATAGTAGCAGTAGTGTGTTACAGTGGGAGATAATCTCGCATCCAGTCATCACCAGATGGTGTGGTTCAGTATTAGGATTAGGGATGAAAGTCCATTCAAAAGCAAGGATCTTAGACTTTAGGAAAACTAACTTTGCCAAGATGGGACAATATCTCAAGGGGTCAATAGTTGTACAGGAAAGGGCTGGGGATGTAGAAAAGCAATGGGCAAAACTGAAAGGGGATATTTTCAGGGCAACAAATCTTTTGTTAGAAAGGTAAATAAATGAAAAAGAAGACCACTATAGTTCTCAAAAGAAGTAGCTGAAAAATTGAAGAAAGAGGGTGTCCTTCATAAAATACAAGAGATCACAGAAAGAGGAAGACAAACATCACTATTTGGAAAAAAAACAGAGAAGCTGGGAAAGTAATCAGGAAAGCAAAGATACAAAAAGAAGAATAGCCAATTCAATAAAACAGGGGGGGGGAATAAGACATTTTTCAGATATATCATAGTGAGAGGAGGAAGTGAAAAAGTGGTATTGTCAGACTCAAAGAAGAAGGGGAAGAATATGTAGAAGCTGATGAGGATAAAGCAGAATTGCTTAACAAATATTTTTGTTCTGTGTTCCCAGATGAAGAGCCAGGAGCAGGACCTCAAACACTCACGAACAGGAACAGACGTGAATGGGATCTTAAACTATTTTCAGAAGACTGTGAGAAACTAGCTAAATTAAAAGTAGACAAAGCAATGGAGCTGGATGGGCTACATCTTTGCGTATTGAAGGAACTTGGGGACGTTCTAGCAGCTCCACTGTCTAATCTTTTCAATGCTTCCTTAGAGTCGGGGGTAATCCCAGAGGACTGGAGAAAGGCACATGTGGTTCTTTTACACAAAAGCAGAAGTAAGGATGAGGTAGAGAACTATAGGCCGGTTAGTCTAACCTCTGTGGTAAATAAATTAATGGAAACGCTGCTAAAACAAAGGATTGATTTCTTTGACTGGGTGACCAGAGAGTTGGACCGAGAGCTCTAGATGTGGTGTACTTAGATTTCAGTAAAGCCTTTGACGCTGTTCTGCACAGGTGACTTATAAATTGGGCACCCTACGGATGGATCCTAAAGTGACTGACTGGGTTAGAAATTGGTTGAGTGGTAGGCGATAAAGGGTACAGGTAAATGGAGCTCACTCTGAGAAGAATGTTACCGGTGGTGTGCTGCAGGGATCTGTCCTTGTCTGATTCTTTTTAATATCTTTGTTAGTGATATTACGGAAGGGCTGTTGGGTAAGGTTTGCCTCTTTGCAGATGGTACCAAAATCTGCAATAGAGTATTAATACAGGAAGGAATAAGCTAAGATGGGTTGAGAATTTGGCAGCTGAGATTTAATGCTAAAAAATGCAGGGTCATTCATTTGGGCTGCAAAAATCCAAGGGAGTGAAGTACTTCTGTCCATGAAAAAAGAGCGGGACCTGGGCGTGATAGTTTCTAATGATCTTAAAGTGACTAAACAGGTAGAAAAGGCAACAGTGAAAGCCAGAAGGATGCTTGGGTGAATAGGGAGTGGAATGGCCAGCAGAAAAAAGGAGGTGATAGTGCCTCTGTATAAGTCTCTGGTGCGACCTCATTTGGAGTATAGTGTGCAATTCTTGAGCCGCACCTTCAAAAGGATATAAACAGGCTGGAGTCAGTGCAGAGGGTGGCTACTAAAATGATTAGTGGTCTTTGTTATGGAGACAGTCAAAGATCTCAATATGTATACTTTAGTGGAAATGCAGATAAAGGAGATATGATAGAGATGTTTAAATACCTCCATGACATAAATGCACAGGAGGAGAGCCTCTTTCAATTTAAAGTAAGCTCTGCAATGAGGGGACATAGGATGAGGGTGAAAGGGGATAATATGTGGAAATATTTATTTACAGAAAGAGTGATAGATGTGTGGAATAGTCTCCCAGCGGAGGTAGTAGAGACAAGGTCAGTATCTGAATTCAAGAAAGCATGGGACCAATACAGGGGATCTCTAAAGAAAAAAAAAGGGGACTATTGTAGTTGATATAGAAGGGCAGACTAGATAGGCCATATGGTCTTTTTCTGCCGTCATGTTTCTGTTTCTAAACTGCTTTGTGTAACCTGAGAAGGTGGCATAGTAAATTAACTAAACCCTAAACCATCTATCTGGAAGCACAGAGAGGTGGAGGCTTTTTCGGCAGCTCTGACAGAGGGTGGTTTCTAATAGAGTTTTTTTCTTAGATATTTTGACAAAAGTCTAGTGAAAATCTTGAATGTTTGTTGCATTTTCTTTGATCCAATTCATTTAAAAGACAGTAATAGGACCTGTCTGAGAGTAGCAGGGTGACTCTGGCTTTTGTAACAATGTATGGGATCATTATTTGGTCTGCCTTTTTCTGTACTTTTCTGTTTTTTTTATATTGATATTCTTCTCTTTTTGTTTTCATATTTGGATCCCCTCCATTACGGCAGGCTTGGTAATGATTGGATCTTATCTTTTTTTTGTTTCTTAGTTTTTATTAATGAAAAATTTCTACAGTCAATTATTTTCTTAGATATCCTTTCCACTTGCTGTGCAAGTTTTTCATGCTTGCAATAAAATATGGAAATTTTTGAAAATATATTTTAAAAAAAAACCCAAAAATGATCCTGCTGCCATACCACAGGCAGTACTGCAGGAATAAGAGAGGACTGATCACTTAGACACCAGCAAACTAATTACAGAGGCACCTTGGGAAAGAAATGTGTATTCAACAGGCTTAAACCTGAATCTTGCCCTTGCAACACAGCTCCATTACCTGCTGGGGCAGAGGATCAAAGTGCACGGTTTGTTGGCTCTGCAGGCACTCGGAAGCGGAGCGGGACTTTTGCCATCTTACTTCTGAAAGAAAGTCAAGAGTTTTCCTGGGAGATTTTTAGCAGTTGCACTCTGTTGGGCTTACTGTGACCTTTCTTCCCTATTTCTTAATTTTTGTTTTGGGGTTTCAGGTTTTGATCAGCTTCCATAGTCTGTCTATAACAGAACTTCTCTCTCCTTTCTTTACTAGGGTGAATGTTTTTGTTCCCAGCATTTCCTGCCATTCCTTTGGGCTTCCAGGCTAATCAAAGGCAGCCTTTACTGGACTACAGAAACATGAGCTTTAATTCACAACTACCCAAAGTTTGTATTGTCCATTTTATAACTGTGTTCCCTCTGCCCCATCCAAACAGCATAGCGACTCTCCTCAGTGAGGGACCTCAGACCACAACTCCCTCCTGAGAGCTTCTCATAGTGGCATGGAAAACTGACTCTATTCAGTTTGGGGTCAGAATAATGGGGGCTGTGAGAATAAAGACTTCTGCAAAAATAATTGTGAGACCCTGTGGAAAATTATGACTCATTAAGCACTACTGCCACTTTGTTTCAAGATTTAAGCCCACAGGTGCCACTGTGTTTAATCTATATATCCAGTATTGTTCCCTAAAGTTAAGCCAATAATCACATTCGCCTCCACCTCCTATGTTGTTGTTGTTGTTAAGTGCCATTGAGTCGGTGTCGACTCATGGCGACCGTCTGGATAGTTGTTCTAAATTGTGTTCGGTCTTCAGTCAGGCGGCTCATTGACAGACTGGCACACGTAGCTGCTGTTATTGTATCGATCCATCTCATTGCTGGCCTTCCTCTTTTGTGTTGACCTTCTACCTTGCCAAGCATGATGTGAACAAAGTATGAAAGTCAGTCTTGTCATCTAAGCTTCTAAAGAAAGCTTAGGTTTGATCTCCTCTAGTACTGACTGGTTTGTTGCTTCATTATTGATAGTTGACCCAAGTAGGTTAAAGTTGTTTACGATTTCAATTTCTTCTCCTTCAACAATGAACCTGTTGATTTTGCCAGTTGTCATGATCTTTGCTTCTCACAATCAAAGAACATAGTCTCAAAATGGGCCTGCATCTTAATGTAAAGGAGACAAATGTTTCAGATAATCTTCACTTTCAGCCAGTAATGTAATATCATCAGCACAGCGAAGGCTGTTGATGAGACTTCCACCAATCTTCACACCTCTGTCGTCATACAATCCTGCTTCTCTGGGGACTGTTGTAAAAAGGGGACTGTTGTAGTTATTGATAAGGAAGGACAGACTAGATAGGCCATGTGGTCTTTTTCTGTTGTCATATTTCTATGTTTCTATGTTCTGCATATAACTTAAACAGGTAGGAGGAAAGTATGCAGCCTTGTCTTATACCTTTGCTTATTTTAAACCATTCTGTTTCTCCTTGTTCCGTTCGAACTGTTGCTTCTTGATCAATGTACAGATTGTGCAAGAGAACGATCAGGTGTTCTGGTATACCCATACTTCTTAATGTGGCCCAGAGTTTCTCATGGTTTACACAGTCAAAAGCCTTGCTATATTCGATAAAGCACCAACAGAATCCTTTTGATATTCTTTAGCCTTTTCAAGGATCCATCTCACATCCGTGATGTCTCTCGTTCCATGCCATTTCCTGAACCCTGCTTGCACTTCAGGTAGTTCTTGTTCCAGGTATGGTTGTAGTCTTTTGAATAATCTTCAGTAGAAACTTGCTGACATGTAGGATCAGAGCGATTGTGCGATAATTTCCACAGTAAGTTGGATCACCTTTCTTTAGTATTGGTATAAACACAGATCTTTTCCAGTCAGTTGACCATGATGTTGTCTTCCAAATTTCTTGGCAGAGTCTTGTAACTATGGTAACAGCTGCATCAGATTTCTGTAAAACCTCTATGGGAATGCCATCAATGCTTGGTGCTTTGTTTTTTGATAACCAAAAACCGAAAGTCATTGGGAAAACCACAAGGATTCCCCCAACACTTCCAATAAGCTTGTAAACTCAAGTTTTTTGTCGGGACCAGATCGGCAAGAGAGGGGAGAGGAAAACTCCCGCCTCAGCGTTGAACGGGCCCGTTTTGTTCAACAAGCAACAAGCAAAAAGGAGTGAACATAGTGCAAAAACACACTTATCTGTGAGAGAAGGCGAAAGGACTTCAAATCGGTTCAGCACAGCACGACATGCATGTTTCGGGCGTCAGCAGCCCTGTATCAAGTGCTCGATAATTGAACTGAAAGGTCGCCTCTGAAAGCAAGAACCGGAATCCCCGGGATATTTAAACATGGCAGGTTGGCAGCTGGTTGGGTAACTTAAACACGTGTAAAAGAGGAGGGCCAAAAACGTCATTGATGCAAAAGGATGGCAATCAGATCACACTCCACCAATCGCATTCCAAATTAAGACCTTGAGGTTCCACAGTGTGTAATCGGAAAATCCACTGCTGTTCCCGCAATTGGAGCCGATGTTCTCGGTCACCCCCCCGCAAATGGGCTGGAATGGAATCTATAATTCGCCAACGTAAGTCGGAAAACATATGACCCTTAGCCACACAGTGAGCCACAATCGGCGCAGAAACGATCTTATTGCGCAATCGACGTTTTTGGCCCTCCTCTTTTACACGTGTTTAAGTTACCCAACCAGCTGCCAACCTGCCATGTTTAAATATCCCGGGGATTCCGGTTCTTGCTTTCAGAGGCGACCTTTCAGTTCAATTATCGAGCACTTGATACAGGGCTGCTGACGCCCGAAACATGCATGTCGTGCTGTGCTGAACCGATTTGAAGTCCTTTCGCCTTCTCTCACAGATAAGTGTGTTTTTGCACTATGTTCACTCCTTTTTGCTTGTTGCTTGTTGAACAAAATGGGCCCGTTCGACGCTGAGGCGGGAGTTTTCCTCTCCCCTCTCTTGCCGATCTGGTCCCGACAAAAAACTTGAGTTTACAAGCTTATTGGAAGTGTTGGGGGAATCCTTGTGGTTTTCCCAATGACTTTCGGTTTTTGATACACATTTGCAGTCATTGGACATTGGGGGTTTTTATTCATTTGTTTTTTGATAAGGCTTTCAATACTGCTTCAACTTCTTCTTTCATCACCAATGGTTCAGGATCATAAGGTGCAGGTTGAAATGGCTGTTGGTCCACTTGATATTTTCTTGATCTCAGCATCATTCAACATCCTCTTGAACTTCTTGAGCATCTTGTAACATTCCAATTCGAGGCTGGAATTTTTTCTTTAACTCTGGTAGCTTTAGGAAAGCCGATCTTGTTCTTACTCAATTAATTAATTAATTAAATTAAATAGTTTCTGCTTCTATTTCCTTGCATGTGTCATTGTAGTACTTTTCATTGTCTTGTCTTGCTGCACGTTGGAAATCTCTGAGTTCTGTGATTGTCTTTCTTTCTCCTCTGGCTTTAGCTTCTCTGCGTTTCTGGGCAATTTTCAGAGTTTCTTACATTATCCATTTTGGCCGGTTTTGCTTTTTCACCATTTGTAGAGACTTCTCACTTTCTCCACCTCCTATAGTAGTATGATAAACTGGTGTGGAGGCGAGCATGATTACTGGCTTAACTTGAGGGAACAATACTGGATATATAGATTAAACAAAGTGGCACCTGTGGGCTTAAATCTTAAAACAGTGGCAATCTCTAATTTAAAGAAGGTGATTAATGAATCCCTGACACCTGTCTTTTCCTTTTAGAATTACAGATGATCATGGTTGAGGAAAGACGGAACCATGGATGCTTCATGTGAGAAAGCTGTTGCCATAACTGCTGACCCTGACGCAGAAAGGTAAGTACCGCTTTCCAAACACAGTACTATGACGGGAACCTGGGAAAATCCAAGGGCCTTTACTTGATCCCCATTCTTGACCTTTCTGCTGTTTTTGACACTGTTGACCACCATTTTCTCCTCAATACCTTGTCCTCGCTTGGTTTTAAGGACTCTGTGCTATCACGATCCAGGCTGAAAACTCACCTCTCCAAGGCCACTTTTGGATTCTGCATGTATAACATACTGTTGTTTTGTATTTATATTGTAATATATCGCTTTTGTTTTCCCATACCCTCAGTATGTAAGCCTTTGTTGTCTTGTGTCATGGCGTAAGGCAAATAGTGCCTATGGAAACAGAAGAAAATGTGCAGAGCAGTTTTAAAATGGGCAGCTCAAAGCACATGGCTAGGGGTTGCTATAGGCAACCAACAAAAACACTAGCACCGGGTGTAGGTAAACGCCCCAGCAAAGCATTACCTCATAGCTCATTAGAGGATCAGGAACAGCTGCAGAGACTTGAGCTTAGGAGAAACTCAAAGAATGACGCACTTAAAATTGAGTCAGTCTTGAGCAAAAGCAGAGCTAAGGAGAGAACACACGGGAGACCGAACAGGAACGTTAACCAGGACACATACCTGAGAACTTCAGACGGGGAGTCCAGCAGCGTCTCAGAGGAGTTTGCCCAAGAGGGAATACCTGAGGTTAGTGCCAGAGAGTTAGGCTGCACTGAACCAGAGTCTGGTCGTTGGGGACACAGAGGGATTTCTACCAGCAAACGGAGAGAAGCTGTGAGAGGGAACTTCCAGGAGAGCAGGTACCTGGGGAATAGAAGCTCTGGTCCAAGGGAGATTTCCAGGCTCAAAGAAGCACGTCCTGTAAGGGGAAGTGAAAAGCTTTCGAGGGAGAGAGGCTATTTTCAGCTTCCCAGCTACAAAGGTTCCGGCAGAGGCCAGCCTGAAGAAAGGCCAATTCCCTGGAGTAGAGGGGCACTTGAAAAGCAGGATTTTACATACGCTTGTCCTGAAGTGTATGGCCCTCTAGAGGGAAAGTCTACACTGCATGGTAACTTTCCATTCCACTTTACTAGTGAGGAAGAGAGAAGCCCTTGCCAGAGAGAGGAGGGATTTTTGAATACTGGTGTAAGTTCCAATCCTACAGAAGAGAATTGCAGGGAAGCTCATGAGGCCATGGACTGTGATTACTGTGTGGAAAACTCAGAGGATTTCCAGATGGATTGTACACTTGTATTTGCGGATAATGTGACCTCTTTCTGCTGAAGTGTGCAGAAGGGAAATCTGTTAAGGAACAGATTTTAATCCACACCTGTTGTAAGGTACAAGGCTTGTTTTGCACTTTTTGTTTTGCCTTAAGCTGAAAGATGAAATTAGGTCTTACCTGCTAATTGTCTTTCCTTGAGCTTTCTCCGGGCCAGTCCAGGGAAAGATAGGGTTGTCAATCCCCTATAGCAGCTGAGGACTGAAGACTTCAAGTTTTCTTGAGAGGTGAAGCCACTCCCCCTGAGGGTAATCCAGCAGTCTCCTTCTGACAAAGCAACTAAAAAGAAAGAACTGACAAACAGTAGATTAACCCTTGAAAAACTGATAACTTTCTATAGTCTCTGAAAACTCGGAAGCCAAGAAATTTGCTTCCTTTTGTTGGTTTTTTTTTTTTTTTTCCATATCATTAATTGGCACTGAATGAAACCTAGAAGCCCCAAACATGTCCTCTCTCAGACAAACACGCAGATACGGTGAAATTCTTATGGTTACGCAAAAAAAACCCACTGCTCGCAAAACCGAAAGGGGTGGGACCCTGGACTGGCCCGGAGAAAGCTCAAGGAAAGACAATTAGCAGGTAAGACCTAATTTCATCTTCCTTATCGCTTCTCCGGGCCAGTCCAGGGAAAGGTAGGGCAGTACCAAAGCAGTACCTAAATACGGGAGGGACCTGCCAGACCTGCGATAAGAGCCGAGGCCCCCACTTTCGCATTGTCCCTGGCCTGAACATCCAACCGGTAATGTTTCGTAAAAGTATGCAACGAAGACCACGTAGCTGCTCTGCAGATATCTACCGGCGGAACGAAGGCATACTCCGCCCAGAAAGTCGCTAGAGCCCGAGTGGAATGAGCCTTCAAACCAACCGGCAGTGAAAGTCCTTGGGCAGCGTAAGCTGCCCCAATGGCGCAGCGAACCCATCGAGCAATGGTGGACTTAGACGCTGCTTGACCCTTCCGAGGACCTGTACACTGGACAAAGAGCCTGTCCGTTTTCCGAAAGGGTTGCGAAACCCTAAGGTACGTCTTTAAGACTCGGCCAAGATCCAAATGTTTGAGCGCACGGTCCATAGGAGAACCGGACTTATCAGAAAACACGGGCAAAGCCACAGATTGGTTAACATGGAAAACAGAGAACCTTCGGTAAAAAGGAAGGAACTGTAGGGAGCAAAACCCATTCCGGAAGAAACTGAAGATAAGGCTCCCGGCACGACAAGGCCTGCAAATCCGATATTCGGCGTGCCGAACATAAAGCCACAAGGAAAGCCGTCTTCCATGAACACTCTCGGAGATCTCGAGAGCAGAGGGAAGCTAAGGGCGACCGGGAAAAAGCTTCCAAAACTATATTCAAATCCCAAGGAGGTACAATGGGACGCACTGGAGGACGGATAAGTTTTGCTGCACGTAAAAAACGATGCACATCCG